>CM048845.1:17836666-19237500 GCA_026545225.1 Cornus controversa
TAACATCAAAGTTAATGGAAATAGGTGATTGATGGAAAAAAAATCATTTAAATGTACAAGGGTTAAATTCAATGACATCCCCTGAGGTTTGCCCCAATTATACTCGGATGAAACTTTTCAAAAATCTTGCACTGACCTCCCCTCTTAATGGTTTGGGTCTCACGGATGTTAAAAATCACTCTGAAATTACACTTTTACCCTGATTATTTGAATAATAAAACTAATAAAAAATCTAAGCTTGTGAATTGACATTTTTGCCCACCAATTATTAAAATTATTTTCTCTCTCCTCTCTCTTCTTCCTCTCTGTTTTCTCCCTCCTCTCAAGCACCTACAGGATAACCCCACCCATAGCCACCACCTCTTATCACCACCCGTCACCACAATCCTCAGCCCCTTTCGTTTCAGACCAGAGGGATCTTCCCACCCGGATTCACCGACTAGAAACCCACTTGGTTGTGGTGGGTCAGCTTCAGCTTGTGAAGAAGGAGGTGGTGAGTTGACTAGGAGGGGAATTAAGGGTCTGAGATCATGATGCGGCCGTGAATATAAGGGGTGCGAGACGAGCTGGGAAGGATGGTGAAGACAAGAGTGGCGATGGCAATGCCTACTAGGATGAACACGAGTCGCTCATGTATCAAATTGACCGAATCATCGCAGGCTTGTATCAAATAGACCAAATCACAGATAAAGTTATAGATGATTCGAAACCAGGTATGGACACGATGACTCCGACAAGCCGTCCAAAGTGGTCTTCAAGTTAGAGATGTTCAGAGAGCATATCTTCAATCGTCTTCGCTCTCATCCTCTCTCTCTATCTTCAATCTATTCTTCTTTCTCTAGACCTTCACTTTCATTTCCTCAATCATCCCCTCCTTTGCTCAGTTGCAAATTTGCCCCAAATCAAGTGCATTTATAATGGTCAAGAAAGATTCCCCAAATTAGACTGGTTTAGCATTTGTCTTTAAGCATTGTAGCTTATCTCATTACAACACTTCAATAATAATAACAAACTATGGAAACGATGTCATGATTACAAAAGATTTCCTTCATTAACAATACAATAGTGATGCCTCTTCAGTACTTATCAAAAAAAAAAGTAGTGATGCATCTATAGCAGTGTCGCCCACTCTTATTTCTCATGTATATTTTCAAAAGTTACTGGAGAATTTGGAGATTGGTTGTTCTTTGCATTATGTATCTTTGATTTTGGAGATCTGGGTTGTTCTTTGAATATATATATATATATATATATATATATATACACACACACACATGTCTGTTGTTTGCTATTTTTTTAGCGATCTGGGTTTTCAAATTTGGGAATCAAAGACTCTATTCTCTCTCTACATAAGTATTTGTTGAGAAACAAACCTCCAATCACGTACCACCAAATATTACAATGTGACGATAAGTAAACAAGCACGAAGCAATCTGCAAGAACACATCAAGAATTATACATGGTTCGGCTAAACAAGCCTACATCCACGGAGAACCCGATTTCACTATATAAATTATAACAGTCCAAGTTGAAAGATTATATTAAGAGTACGCTCAACTCTCAAACCTTAACCCATATACACCCAATCTCACCAAAAAGAAATCACAAATTCTAAACAAGAATTCTCTCTCTAAGTGCCCTCTCAAAACAATAAGAGTATTACCTCTACGCAAGAGTTGGCCTCTCAAAAACAATGAAAGTGACTTCTCAATTACAACGAGAGTATTGCATTTACACAAAAGTTCCTTCATGAGACTACATCTCTCTCACTCTCACAAGTCTCGACCCATTACCTAGGTATCTATTTATAGAGTTCCAAACTCAATTCCTTGTTGTACAAGGATTACAATCCCTTGGAGCCCAAGACTTGCCAAACAAGAAATTTCCTAAAATACAACTCTAAAATAGAAACCTATTTACACAGAATTTGAGACACAATTCCCAACAATCTCCACCTTTGCTCAAATTCCATCTAGCCAACCATCGCTTCCCACAACATTAATCAATGTTTCTCGATCAATCAACCTCCAAGGCTCCACCTTGACTACTCGAGCTCCATGCCATATACCCCATCATGATTTTTTGACCATCATGATCAAACAAGCCAATTGATTGACTCCACCTGCAACTGCAACCCGTTGCAACACCTGTTGAGACTTCTTGTGTTTTCTAGATCTCCTCCACCTTCGGCTTTCCATCCTTCCCTGTCAACGCCAGCGCTAAGCCTCGTTGAACTAGGATATCCTTCACCCTCCCTTGCCATAGGGTGAAGCTACCCTTACCATCAAATCTCTCCACCTTATACTGTGTAATATTACCGACTATGATAGTCACAACTGCCCAAGACAAACAACACCCACGTTATGAAAAAAAAATCTAAACAAGATCTTTATCAAACACCTTGTGTGCATCTTGAAGCTCTGATACCAATTTGTTGAGAAATAAGCCTCCAATCACGTACCACCAAATATTATGATGTGACGATAAGTAAACAAGCACGAAGCAATTTGCAAGAACACACCAAGAATTATACGTGGTTCGGCTAAACAAGCCTACGTCCACAGAAAGCCCGATTTCGCTATATAGATTATATCAATACAAGTTGGAAGATTATATCAAGAGCACGCTCAACTCTCAAACCTTAACCCTTATCTACCAGTCTCACTCAGAAGGAAATCACAAATTCTAAACAAGAATTCTCTCTCTGAGTGCCTCTCAAAACAATAAGAGTATTATCTCTACGCAAGAATTACCCTCTCAAAAACAATGAAAGTGACATCTCAATTACAATGAGAGTATTGCCTCTACACAAGAGTTCCTTCATGAGACTACATCTCTCTCAATCTCACAAGTTTCAACCCATTACCTAGGTATCTATTTATAGAGTTTCGAACTCAATTCCTTGTTGCATAAGGATTACAATCTCTTGGAGCCCGGAGCCCAAGACTTGCCAAACAAGAAATTTCCTAAAATACAACCCTAAAATAGAAACCTATTTACACAAGGAATTTGAGACACAATTTCCAACCGTATATAGTATATATACATATATATTCTCGACACATGCATTTTGGAGATCTGGATTGTTCATACATATATACATATGCATATATATACATCTGGGTTTACAAATGTGTGAATCAAAGACTCTGTTCTCTCTTTACATATGTATATAACATATATACATATATATATCCTGGAGGCATGTATTATAATGGAATTCAAACACTTTTAATGATGCACATCTATTGTTCGATCAAATGTTTGAGCAAAATGTTGTTTCTTAGGACCATCATCTAAGGGCAATTTGTCCTAAAAGATAAGGTATTTTGGTAAATAAATGAAATTGTAAAGGTTAGTAAAGTCATTTAAGATGAAGTAAGGGCATTTTAGTCAGATCAGCATTTTTTTGAACGAGAATAATGGTTTTTTGGACAGAAGGGGCGTAATAGTAGCAAGTGTGTAAACCTCAGGGGTACACGGTGCAAGATTTTTGAAAAATTTTATTCGAGTGTAATTAGGGCAAACCTCAAGGGAGGTCAGTGCATTTAACCCAATGTATAATGGTACAAAAAGAAATAAATAAAATACGTATAAAAATGTATATTGGCTCACAAGTCAAGCTCCCTAAAGGTGATCAACATGTCAAGCTAGTAACATTCAAAAGGTGATAAGCCAACTCAAATATCTAAAAAGTACTCAGAACAATAACAATGCATGGAAATAGATGATCAATGAAAATATAATTGTATACTAATATAAGAAGTTGATAAAATATATGCATAGACCCTAGTTAAAAATGCCTGTATTTTGCCCACATGTCAAGTTCCCCCAACGTTGATCAGCATGTCAAGATCCCTCAATTGAAATGGAAAAGATTTTTTCACATCCCATTAATGCAAGCTGTCCCAATTATTTTGATATGTTTTGTAACTTGTCAGTTTCCAAAGAACTGCTTCATGTACCAGATCTCAGCATTTAACACATTTTCATATTTCTAAAATGAACTGCAATACTTTAGTTCAAACTACAGACAAGCCACCGGATAGCTAAGCTTGAGTAAAATGTGGAGAAATTGCATAACATTAGTTTTCATGAAGTAAGAAAAATTATTTGTTAGAATCTAAATATATATATTTGGCCCGGCAAAGAACTCCCACAATGCTCTTGGGGAGACTTCAATCCTCTACCTTTTGTTTTGAAAGGAGAGGAGATACCACTAGGCCACAAGCCATGGTCGTTAGAATCTAAATATGAAGAATGGCAATGTTCAAACTATGCTCAACTTATGCCATTAGCCCCAAAAATATATTAAAGTCACACCAAATAAACTGCTTGCCAAATATTATGGATGTCAGCAAGAAGAGGAATGGTTATGTAACTGTTGCCCATGGAGGACTAGCAGTGATGCCACAATGACCTTTAGCTTTACCCATAAGATGATTTAAGAAAGAAAACAAGAAATATGAAGTGTTTACAGGTCCTACACTAAAGTTGTTTAAGATCACATTCTAACTGGTGCGATAACTGCATGCCCAAGGAGGGAAATTTGGAAGGGGAATTAGCAGAGAGAAAGATACATACACATACAAATGCACTCAATTTGCACCGAGAAAGGGTATAAATTTGCCCATTATATTGTCTAAAACTCTCCCTGTAAGCTGCACAAAATTAAGTACAGCTTTGATTAAATGATTTTTTACGGACATTGTTGCTTTTCTCCATTATTATTCATCTTTCTTACCTTCCAATAGAGAAAATGGTGACCTTAACTCCTCCACAAATGGGCAGAAAATGTCATGCCACCACCCCTCTAAACCAAACTCACAAACCTTATCCAACTAATTTAAGATATTAAAAATCCTTTCTACAATTCTTCTTTGTTTACTTGAGATGGCACCATGTCTTTCTTCACAGTTGCCTTCCTTTAAACCTCATCACACCTTTAACTTTGATAAATCATCCCTTGTCAGCACAGTCAAATGATCCATGTTGCACACAGTATCTTACCTTATTTTCATCTTGTCTTAGAGAGTGAAAACTTTTAACTTTCAGTATGTCGTTAATTCTTGATCCTGTCCTTGTTTAGCCTCATTCATCCTACCATCCTTTTCATTAATTTTGTATTTATGAACAAATTCTTTTCACCACTGAATACCATGCACAGTACAGCATGGTGATCCCATAGACATACTAGAAAATTATCCTCTTGACTATTTACACATTCTTGAATCACCCTCCTCAACTCTTGTCCCCTTGTGGATATCAATTCACTCTTGGAAATGCAAGAAATCAAACCATTCTCTCCTTTGTAGACTTCATCATCATCATCCATGCCTATCTCCCATCCAAATGGGATCTGTCATATGGATTCTCTTCTTCCATTCTTCTCTATTATAAGTTACATCTCCTATTATATTTAATTTCTTAAAGTCTTTTTCACTACTTTATTCCATGTTAGTTTGGTCTGTCATAGTTTTATCAAAGAACTCTATATATTCAGAGAATCCACCATTACAGTTCTTCTGCCACCATCCCTCATCTTCAAGAACTATGTCAAAATAACTTAGCCAGTCTAACACACATGTAACTGCACATATAGTACACAAGCAACTGTGTGTGTAGTTGTATTAATCTCCTCGCAAGAAATCAATCAAGCCAACAGTATAACATTAAGAGCTACTAAAATTGCCAAATTAATCTCACAAAAAAAGAAAGTGCCCATGTTAAGTTCATTAGCTATGTCACCCAAAATATATATATATATATATATATATATAGAGAGAGAGAGAGAGAGAGAGAGAGAGAATTCTAGGAGTTAAAATCTCCACAAGGAGTTGAGATCCAAAATTAACATCATGTACATGGGTAAGAGTATGGGATTGTCCAACACATGAATCCATATCGAACACCCTAATTCTCTACATGTGATGATGAAGACGAAATAAACTTTAATCTGATAGCAGAAAAGGGTTTCCTACCCTGAAATAGATGAAAACTCTTCTCTTTTTTTCCACCACATCCTTTTTAATTAAAATCTAATTGATTAAATCCTCAAAGAGCAACAGAATCATACTCTATACTATTATATAACATATAATATATTCAAATGTGCAGGCATGTATATCTACCCAACTTTTGAACAATTTTAGCCAAGTTTCCTATATACTAAGAATTGGGACTTAGAGAGGTCCAACGCAGACATAGGCACCCGGTAGTGATCAGTACACGTAGTCGACCATGTAACATAGCTCACGAGGGAGAACATTGAGTAACTACAGTGTTTAGAGTAGTCCAATATCATTGGAAACTTGTGACTACACATTAATGTTTCCATTTCACATGAGTTTGTTCAAGAAAGTTCCTTAATTGGTTTGCTTAGCCTTCTTTATACAGATACCCTTTTCCAATATAATTAAGAAAGCTAACAATAAGCATCACAATTGAAAATTTTGAATTAGAACCAATTTTCAGGAAATTGGTCTACTCATATCTGGAAGGTGTCACAGTATTAACTAAACATTTTTTAGCCTATATAAAACACCTAAATGTGTTACGTTGAAGAAGAAACAAGATTAACTCACTATATTTGAAACGTTGCAGTGGCTAAAAAACTAGGTGCCTGAAATCACAAAAAAAGATTAGATCTCCATGTATGATATAGAAGGCAATCAAGTGTCAAGTCCCCTCAATAACCAAAAGAAGAGAAGAAGTACTAGAAGATTGAGGCAAAACAATCTTATACTAAATCAAAATAATAACAATAATAATAAATAAATAAATCAAGGCTTAAGAATTAAAGAACATAAAAATGTAAAAAAAAATAAAAAATAGTCACAACAAATACAGCAGAAACCAACTGAATAAAAAAGACACACCTCGGCTTCCAAAGATGTCCTTGAGTCACCCTTGGTGGCGCACAAATCTGCGAAAAGCATAGCCCATTTCACAGCCTTCCTCAGCCTACCAATCAGGTAGATGCGTTGACGTGCATTTGGACCATCTGGCAACTGTCTTTTCTCCATGGCGTGACTCCAAGCTCTTTCTGCCGTATAAAGGACCACATGAAGAAACCTGTATGGTCCAAATAACTTCAGTAGTTACTGATAAGTTTGAAACGTTGACATATTTAAAACATAACGAGTATGAATAACATCATAGTTCTAATATCTCTAGATCTGCTAATTATAAATTCAATTACACTGTAAATTAACAACAGCCTCCCAAAAAGAATATACATGTTTGTGTTTCTGTTTGGATTTCCTTAAAGGTTAAAAATATATAATTTTAGAGTAATAATACGCAAAGTGAAAGTTATCACTGAATAGGAAACCGAATCACTCCCTTATCCATCAGATAGTGTATGTGGCCCATGTGGGACCCAAACATTTATTCCACTTTCACCATCCAATGGATAGAGAGACATTCGACTACTCATTTGGTGATAACTTGCACTGTACTAATCATTTTCCATAATTTTATCGTTTTAAGTAGATAACTAGCAATCCATATTCTGATGGCATATGGACAATATAATATTGAAAGGAGAGTTGTGACGGAACTCCACCTATGTCATCTTTACACAGCCGGTCCCATGGATAAAGGAGGAGGGTTGCATTATAGCTTGACTGCCCGCGTAAAACATTTGTCATAATCAATATGAACATGAATCCTATGAATATAGGTGTAGGAAGAATACGACTGAGGTTATGGCCTTAGATAAAACAGAATGGAAAAATAGTATTCATGCAGCCAACCCCAAGTAGTTGGGAAGAGCCGAAGAGGCTTTGTTTGTTGTTGTTCTTGTTGTAGAGAGTTGTGACGGCAACAGAAAGTGATAGACTGTGAGAGAGATAATGCACAATTTTAATTGCACTTTGTTTTGACAATACAACCTCATAGGATCCTTAGATTCAAAGCTCAGTTCCAAAATAATGATTTAAACTCACATACTTCAAAAGTCATAAGACTGAATTCTGCCTTATGGACTAGATCTAGCAACATTTGACTGTTTTTGCTACACCATGTGACTAGACTTCCATCTAAGAAAGTGCAATAACCATAGCTGAATCTGTGTTTTATTACTGATCCAGTGCTACAAAAAAAAAATTAATAAGGTGGACAAGCAAGTCATATGGAGAGAAGCTGTGCATCAATAATGCAGGGATAATGAGATGCATTAGACATTGCAATTAAAGCATTAGAATTGTGAAATAGTAAAAGGAAAGTGTTTACCAGGTTGGTAAAGGCTCCTTCATTGGGTTGAAATCTATTATTTTTAAAGATAATCATAGCGCAAGGATGAGTCTCAACAACTCTAGCTCACTTTAAGTCAACAAAATGACGCCAACTATCTCAATTTGTGTCATTCCATGACTAAGGGCACCTTACAGCCTCTATGGTTTTCTTTGTTTTAAGGAAATGAGGAGAATCTCAAAGCAACCTGGGGTAATGAGTCATGTTTATTATTCCATACTTATTTATCACATGTACATTTAGCATTGATGCACAAGCATGCTTCCTTTTTTATATAAGTAAGATTGTATTAGAAAGCGTTCAAACGGAACATAACCCGCGAAAATACACAAGGGCCTAAAAGGACCCCTAACCTCTCAGAATATCCAAAAAATCAACTCTCTCTCCCATGGATTTACAATTTCTTCCAAGAACCCAACAAAAAAGAGAACTAATAATAGAGAATTTCGGCGCTCCAATAGGAGACTCCTTGCCATCGAAAAATCTCCTATTCCGTTCCCTCCACAAGCACCACCGTTTAAGGGCACTGCCCTCCAAAAGTCGTGGGCTTGGAGGCCAACTGTACAACCTCTCCAGGCCTCCAACATGCCTCTAGAAGAGATAGGCATCACCCACTGAACCCCAAACAGCCCCAAAAGCATACTCCAACTGTCCCAGGCCACAACGCAGTGAAGTAAGAGGTGGTCAACCGATTCCTCGTCTGTCTTGCACATACAACACCAGTTAGAAATAACATGGCGCCTCCTTCTCAAGTTATCCAACGTCAAGATCTTTCCGAGGGCAGCCGTCCAACCAAAAAAAGGCCACCTTAGGAGGTGCTTTAGTGTGCCATACAGCATGCACAAGCATATTGAAGTCCTCCTAGACTCAAAGTCACGGCTAAACTAAATTTCCTCAATCGACCACCAAAACAAGTTTAGGAAAATTCCAAACAATTGTGAGAACAAAAGGGAGATCCATCTTACTGGGTTCATCTTTTGTTGATGAAAGGACTTTAAATTTAGTGGGTGGTTAAAAATTAAATCGAGAAAGAGATACTAAAATGAAAAACTTGCAACCTCTGTTCTCATCATCTTGTACTGAAACATCATACAATGATAACAATTTGCTAAAGACTAAATAACTAAATAGCAGAAATTAATTAGACAAGATACATAAATAAGTTCTAGAAATGGAAATCAGATGCTCACACTAGAGACCTAGAGTTTTTAAGATGGAAATGAAGTAGCTAGATAGGTTGCATCCTAGAAGTTCGAAGTGGCTCCCCTCTTCAACATTAATCTCTATCTTTTATATTTGAAGGATCCCCTGCCAAGCTATGTTAAATGGACTTTTCAGAAGTACGTGAAGTAACTATGTTGGACATGATGGTAGGACAAGGAAATAGGCATGGCCCCCCAAAAAAAAATTTAAATTTTTTTTATACCCGCAAAAAAATAATTAATTTTTAATAGTACCCTAAGATTTATTAAAAATTTCAATTTGGCCCCCCAAATCTTTTAAAAACACTCATATATTGACCCCAAATAGAGAATTTGAAAATAAATTTAGCTTCTGTCCCCTTGAAAACTATAAAAAAAAATTTGAACTTAAACCTTGTAGCTATGCTTTTGAACGGCTAAATATTGTGAAATAAAAATTTAAGTTCATTAACATTGTAATCCTTACTACAACAAATCGTTATTTCATTTACATATACACATGTACAATATCTATTATATTAATTCAAAAGAGAAATACACTAATGTCCCCTCATATTCAATAAAAATGCATGAACCTTTCTTATCAAACTTTTTTGTAAATTGATGTTTACAAGAAAAACATCTAGAATTATATATCAATCTTCATTTGCTAAATGACAAATTGGAAGAAGGAAAAACAAGTGTTGTGAGATTGTAAACCACAACAATGATCATATATACTAAAATTGTTAATGGCCATTTACTAACAAATAACAAATTCTATGACTAATTTCTGTATAAGTCACTAAAGAAATAATCTTGTTTTATTAAAACTTGTGAGATTTTGTTTAGTTAAAACCATTATTTTTTTAATCAAATATATCTTTCCGAAGTGGAATCAAATTACTCAAAATCTTTTTCTAAAAATTGGATATTTGAAAAACTGAAACAATTAATTGTATAAGGAAAATTGGTTCCCTAAATTTTTTTTTCTTTACCTCTTCACTTTTTAGTTGTAACTTATCGTTTCATCTTCTCAATTTTTTTCTCTCTCACATCAATTTTCCGTCTAATTATTTAAGTTACATTTTTCTCAATTTTGAATTTTTTTTCCTAAACAATTTTCTCAAGATATATACACTATAACTAATATTTTAAAAAATTATATTACAATTGGTTGCTAATATTTTCAAATTTTAATTACATAATACAAATTTGCCCCCCCCCCCCAAAGTAAATTTCCTGGCTCCGCCCCTGTGCCCAACAGATTTAATTAGACATCACATGAAAAGCATAGCCTATAACTTTATTTGATTAGGTTATAGCTTCAAAACGAATGAAATATCTATGTTGGCATTATTTTACTCAAGAAAATAAAAAATAATATTAAATAATAGGAATATTTAGACATGTCCTTGTGTCTTCTCATTCGAGATTTGACGCAACTAACAATTGCACAAATACCCACATCTTACAAACGGTCCTAATTCTATCTAAATAGCTGCCAAGTGACCTTCAAAAACTTCTTGAGAATGTCAATACCAAGTTCAATGTTTAGCCAGATTACCTCGTCTCTTTTTTTTTGAAAAAAAAAAGGAAGTGTCTTCTTCTTCCTAGAGATGCAATGTGTAATTCTATAGATAACCACTCCTCTTGGAGTCTAACATGTGTTACATTGGATATCTATCCACTTTCATCTAGAGGTAACTACTCTTCAGAGCACCTCCATGCTTGTTATCGATAACTTCTTTTTCCCTAAAATATCAATATTAGTAGACCAAATATTTAGGCCACTCTTCAGTAAAGATTCATCACATTTAAGATTGATCATTTTTAGCTCTATTCTCCTAAAATATCAGTTGGTTAGCACTTCCTAAATATTGGTCTCCTGTGACTGCATTTTTTGATTGCCAATTTCTAATTTTGTCTCCCCTAAAAGATAGTTTACTATGACCAATTATTTTACAATAGAATGCTGAGACTAAAGACATCAATGAATTATTTTAGGATATAGATAATGTAGCAACAAGTTTCAACATTAAAGATGCTTTATAGAAAAATTAAAAGAAAAAGAAATAAAAGAAAAATGAAGTCACAATTCAATAGACTTTATTGTGAACTAGTAAACATACACCGTAGCACTACATTTAAGATTGAAAAAAAAAATACAGAAATTAGGACCCATACTATAAAACCAACTTCAACCCTATAAAAAAAACCTTAATTTTTCCTTTCTTCATCCTCTACCTCCAAATTGATCAAATATGTCTTGGCTCTATTTTATTCATTATCACTGCAATGTGTGTGTGATTATTATTTAAGTGGCAATGAACAAAAGCCTAGAATTTGGCACTAATCAAAAACTATTTTATCAATTCTAATATTCATTTCTACCATTACAAAATAGCAATAAAACTTACTATCTGAAGCATGTGCATTTCATGACATTCCAATTCAACCGCATGAGAAGTTACAATGATCGAGACACACCTCACGTTGGTGACAGTATTCACAGTTATGGCTCTTTTGGTGTATTTACCACGCCCATGCGTAAACTTCAATGATTTATACAACCTCCGCAATCGAGCAGTACAATACCTCCTGTAACTCCAAAAAATTAATTCCAGCACCAAACAACATCAAATTCATATTTTACACATTACATAAAAGTCCACAAATTAAAGGTATAATATAAATTTTAAGCACAGAAATGCTATAATGCAATGTATCAAACAAATATATATATATATATATATAGAGAGAGAGAGAGAGAGAGAGAGATTAATTTATACCGGTAGCGGGTGTAATCCCCAAATCGTAGTCCATGCTGCATCTGAGAAGATTTCAAGAGCTGCAACACTGAAATGCCCGAAGTAAATCAATTTAATGAGCTACGAAGACTTATTATATTTATATATCAATATGATGTGCGTGTGTATCTATGAGTATTATATACAGAAGTGGAACCATTGATTGAGATTAGATGCGAACCATTGATTGAGAATTTGGGGTTGTTGATTTGATCAGGATCGGCTGATTTTTGATTGTCAATTTCCATGGCTGACACTTCGCTTTCCCTCCCCATTGATTCTTCGGGGTGTACGAGAAAGAGAGGAAGATCATATAATCACGTGACTACTGATGGTTTTTTTTTTTCTGCTATTTCCTTTTAATAAGTAGTTACTGGGGGGAAAATTATAAACTTGTTACGGATAAGAAGATTTTCACATAAGAAAGTATTATGTATATCTTCCCTACGGAGATATATATATATATATTCGAGGCCGCGTTTGGCAAGCTGGAATAAAATAGAATGGTCTTTCTCAGTTGGTAGTTAGGTCATATAATCCGGGTTTAAGTGTAGCCCTCTTAACTATCACCAGATTGCAAGAAACCCCCTTGAACTACAAATTGATCTCTCGAACTATAAAAAACATACACTTAAGGACAAACCCTCAATTAGCATTTAACAGAAAAGTCAAATTACTTTTTTGTCCTTAATTAATATGTATGTTTGTTAATGAAGTAAACTAAGGCCCTGTTAACACTTCCGATTCTTGATTTCAGTTTTCATTTTTATTTTTTTGAAAGTCACAGTAGAAATTGTGTTTGGTAACGCATTTTTCATTTCTAAAAAAATAAAAGTGATGTCAAAATTTTGACAATTCTTTGACATAATTTGAAAACTTCATAACGAAGATTTCAATTTCAGATTTTATTTTTCAATTTAAGTTTTTATTTCTGATTTTTTTATAAAGTACAATAAATAAATTTTTTTCTTGCTCAAAAATATAATATAATATAATACCATAAATTAAAATTTTATTAAAAAAAATGGAAAATACAATAAATAAAAGATTGGTTACTCAAAAAATATAAATATAACAAAATAAAATACATTAAATAAAAAATATAACAAAAATACAATAAATACAAAATTATAGACAATAAGAATAAAAATATTTTATAAAATACAAAAAATAAAATATATGTATAAATATAAAGATATATATAATAATAATAATAATATATATATATATAAAGATATATATAAGAAGAAAATGCAATAAAATAAGAGCTATATATATAATATAAAAATATAATATAATAAATACAAAATTATAAGTCAATAAGAATAAAAAAACTTTTACAAAATACAATAAATATATATATATATATATATATATAATATATATAAAGAGATATATAAGAAGAAAATACAATAAAATAAGATATGTTGGTTATGCTAATTGTAGAGGCTGAGATATAAGGTATATTTATATATATAATGGGTCTAACCGTCATAAGGGTATTTTTGGCATTCTAAATTTGGGATAGGTCAAGTGTGTCAACTAAGGTTAAATTTTGGACGACAATTTAACGATTTGGGATTTATTGCAGAGAGAGGAGATAGTTTGGGGGTTAAATGTTCAATTGATAGTTTAGGAGATTTTTTTGAGAGAGAGAAGATAGTTTAAAGGGATTTAATGCACTTAACCCTATAATCGGAAAAAAACATAGTCATCGAACATGATAAAGGATAATCAATTCAAATCTGACATTTTTAACCTTAGTTTCATAAATAAATAATTATTTTATTCTCTCTCTGATCTTTAAAATATGAGTAAATTACTTTAACCTTTCCTGAAATTTTGACTAATTATCATAGGATTAAAGTTTTTAAAATATGGTGGTAAATCTCTCCGAAATTTGGTTAACTTTACTCAGGGTACTTCTGTCATTAATTGACAGTATGATCCGTTAAAGTCAATTAATATGAAAAAAAAAATGTCAAAACTACATTCGGTGGCATGGCTAGTGCTAGTGTGGCATTGATTGAGAAAATATATATAAAAAACATATTAATCTCAGTCAAATGATTAAAATTTGATATTATTTTTGCACAAAAGCATTATAATTTGAGGGTACTTTTATAATTGTATATTAAATGTGATTTTGTTTAAAGGATCATTAGTTTGACAGTTGTGTTAGAGTAATTTTACAAAAACATTAATTTGAGTATAATTAAATCAAACTTCAAAAAATTTTCTTTTAACACCCAATATCCAGTTTACTGTCAAATGGAACTTGGGTCCTGTAATGTTTGAATCAGATTCTCCAAATGTGATAAAAGCTATTGAATGAAGCCTCTCTGTTCACTTTTTGAACAAACCAAAATGAGTGATTTTCAGTCGAGCATGTCATAAGAGAAGCAAACAAGGTTGCTCATTTATCAGCTCAAATGGGTTTGGCTGTCAAGCAATCTACGGATCATCTGCTTCTACATTGAGCGTGCAGTGTTTACCTGGGGGTATTGGCTGTCGGCAGCGCGACGGTGCACCGGATGCATTCTGGCCTTTCATGTGCTACATGTGCAGTAGGATCCACCACATGTGTAGTGCACAAAGGACCAAGATGCGTCCGATACATGTGTGTCAGACGCACTGAATATCTACACGTGTTTATAGATTGTAACTTTATTTCTGTTATGGAATAAATTTTCATTTCTTTTGCCTTGAAAAATAATAATCTATCGAACAAGTTAATTTGCAGAAAAATTCTTATTAGATCTTGAGGTCAAATTTGTGTAAATTTAAATTGGTAGCTAAGCTATTTTAAGAATTTGATGACTTACCTTATGTTGAATGAAAAACTCAAAAGCATGAAACATAATTTACAGTTAAAATAGAAATATGTTTGTGACATGGGTAAGTGTTCATTGACAAAGTTGAGTAAAAATAGATCCATACGTAGAGTAACCGAGCGGGTGACTTATACAGGAAGGTAAAAAAGTTGTTTATAGTGAAAAAATTAGTTATGAAATTATAAAATAAGAAAAAAAAAAAAAAAAGTGGAGTGCAATTGTAGAGAATGAGAGTATGAATATCAACTGAAGAAAAATAAAATTTATTTATTTGAAATGTAATAAAGGGATTAATTTTAGAAAATCAATTTAATAATGTCTTGGTTATTGAAGCGAGTTTACCTTTTCTAACAATCTCTTTTATAGTTTTTTTTTTTTTTTCATTTGGATTTGAACAAACCAATAAATTTGAGGAGCTATCTTGCTAACATTATAGAGACGAGTAGATATCATAGGGTTAGAATTGGTTTGGAATTGTTGTTAGAACCAATTTAAAGTGTTTTTATTTTAAAATTTATTTTTAAATGTATTAGGTAATCATTAAAAGCAATTTTAATGGTTAGTGTTCATCCGAATAATTGTGTCATGTTCGTATCAACCAGGATACTCATGTCCTCACATGACACAAATGACACGACAAGAATGAGACGCCAACGAGAAATATCACCTCTAGTGGTTACAAAAAAATTTTTTAACTAAGTAAATATGTACCTTTTAAAACTACGTTTTAGGTAGAGATTTTATATTTTAGATAACTATTTTTTCTTGGAAAATTTTATCTTTTTAATTTTTATTGTAAAAATAGTAATAGAAGTGCTTTAAAAAAAATTAAAAGTACTTTAATTATGAAAAGTACTTTGGTTATGTTCAGTTCCATGGAATTAGTGTCTTAAAACTTGAACCAAGGCACCAATTCCATGCAATTAAACATAAGTTTTATATAATGTATCATCAAACACCTAACATTTTTTTTTCTAACAACAATTTCACGACAACTCTACTGAAGAAAGCATTTTTTTTTGCATTCTAACGGTAATGCCAAACAAGCTATTAGAAAAGTGATGTTCACATCTTTCATTTTTTATAATTGCATTTCACTTTTTAAATTTATTGTTCTTAATTATCAAGCATCAGGAACACTTTTATCATTTAATTTAAAAATTAAAAAAAAATGCGCACTTATCAAAAGGAGTGTGAATATATATCACTTTCATATGGTCACTCATAATATTATGGAGTCTAAAAGCTCTATATTAGTGTTATTGTGTTGTAGTTCCATCCATTTTATTAAAAAATAATTGTTTATTTCTTTTAAAATATTTTAATATTTTCATTCATTAGAAAGTATAATATAGGCTTTATTAATTTGTTAAAAGATAAAATTGCAAATCTCATAGGTAAGTTAATGGATGGGGAGACCGGAGCCGCAGACATAGATATTTTGAGAGGTGCCGCAATGTGCCTTAACCTAGGAAGCATGGACACGAACACGGATATAATAGGATACGGATACGATGATACAGCAAATCTCAAAAAATAGAATACGAATACAACAAGGATACGTTAAAAAATAAATAAATATATAATATTATACATAAAAAAATAACTTTTATTTTTCAACAATATAATAAATGTATTTAAAGATTTTATGCAAAATATAAGTTCATTCATTCTATCATTTAGACAATAAGTATTGCTACTTATTTTTTAATTTACAACATAAGCATCCATCCATTTAGACTATTAATCTATTATTTGGGACTTCTAAAATGTTTTTTTATTACAATCTAACCCTAATCTTTTAATCTATAAACTTTTTAATATTACAATTTGACCCGCCTTTTAACACAAATAAATTTACAAATTTGTCAAAAACATATCTTGCCCATATCCTAAATGTATCCCTGCATATCTCAGTCGTATCCGATATTCAAAAAATTATTTTAAAAAACTGAATACTTTTCAGAAATATCAGACATGTATCCGACCATATCCTAGGCATATCTGTATTAGATACATTTTCGATACGGCTATGGGGTCTTTTCCGAAGTACTCGTGCTTCCTAGATCTTAACTCAAGGTGCAACACCCACTTGGGGATTTTTCTAGAAACACGTGTTAGCTTTTGGCAGCTCCTTAAGACCCTTTATGAGGTTGCTTAGGTCTCAAGTCAGCTCTAGAATATTGTTTCTAGATGGTCGTTCTTCCGGTACATTTTTTATGTACATTTTTTAAAATGTGTCTATAAATGCTATGGAAATAAATAAATAAAAATGAGAGAGAATAACAATTGACAATCAATAAATGAGATTGTCAAGTGTTTGAACAATTTTTTTTCTCTTTCAATAATTCATAACAAATAATATATATGTATGAATTTATACAAAAATAGAGTACTAATATGTTGTAGCGAGTATTATAATAATCGTTAATCCAGGAAGCACGGATACTCTGAAAAAGGCTCCGTGGCTATATCAGATGCATATGCGATGTGGTTACACCTACTATACGGCCAGATACGTGTCCGGATACTTCGAAGAAGTATCCAATTTTTTGAATATCCGTTTAGGATGCAGCCAGGATACGTTTTTGACAAATTTATAATTTTTTTTTTGTCTTAAAAGGCGGGTCAAATTGTAATATTAAAAAGTTTATTGGTTAAAAGATGAGGCCTAGATTGTAATAAAAAAAATAAGTGAAACAATAGATTAACATTCTAAATGAATGGATGTTTATGTTGTAAATTAAAAAAAAATATAACAATGTTTATTACCTAAATGATAGAATGAAGGGTAAATTACTCTGATCTCCCTTGTAGTTTGGCCTAATTACTCTCATATTAAAGTTTCTGAAAAATTACTCTGACACCCCTATCAAACTAACGATTTGTTAAACAAAATTATATCTAATATATAATTACAAAAATAGCCTCAAATTATAATGTTTTTATGCAAAAATAACATCGATTTCTAATCATTTGACTGAGATTAACATGTTTTATATATACATTTTTTTCATCAATGTTATAGTAGAACTACTGCCATTGAGGATAGTTTTGGTATTTTGATTTTTTGATGTTAGTTGACTTTAATATACCTGACTGTCAATTAACGATAGGAGTACCCGAGGTAAAGTCAACTAAACCTCAAAGAAGGTTGACGACTATATTTTAAAAACTTTAATCCGTGAGTAATTAGACAAAACTTCAGGAGAAGTCAAAATAATTTACCCTATAATGAATGAAGTTATATTTTGCATAAAATTTTAAACACATTTATTGTATTGTTGAATAATAAAAGTTAATTTTTTATGTATAATATTATGTTATTTACGTATTCTTGTCATGTTCTTATCTTATTTTTTTAAGATTTACCGTATCGTCATGTTTGTATTCATGTCCATGCTTCCTTGTCGTTTGGACTTTTTTTTACTTAATTCGATTTGTTAAAAGTACGTTACTTTCGTGAGAAATGCTTGAAATATTAAGGAAAGCTTTGCCACACATTGGTTTTTAAAAGGGTTTAATACAAATCATGTTAAGCTAAAAGAGATATTACCACGCGGCTTACCGTCGCATTGTGCTGGGCTAGGCTGAAAGGATCTACTTTTGCCAAACTAAAATATGGAGAATTTAATAGGCCAGCCATTTTTGAACGTTGGGCTGCCTATTAAAGACTGGACCATCTATTTTGAATATTGGGTCCAACTTTATGAAGTTTAGATCCTCAATTTTTAACCGTTAAACAATCAGTTTTATTTTTACAATTTTGGACAACCATCTTTACAATTAGAGTTGGATTTGGGTTGATGTGTCGTCGACCCTAATCCAACATGAACTTGAATTGTAATTTTATTTTTTTTATTTTTAATATATATATATATATATATACATACATATATATATATATATCAAATTGTGGTTGGGTTGGCAGTTATTATTTCAAATTATGTTATTATTTAAATTATTTTGTTCATTTTGTAGTCTCCATAGTAATTATGTCTAGTGATAGATGATGTGCTTTCAAACTCATAAAAAAAGCAATCTACAAGTTGCATAAAGTTAGTGTGGTATCGGATGTTTTTATCGTTATATGATAAAGTCAATGTGACAAATCGAAACCGAAACCGAAATCTCAGCTCAAGTTATAAGTCCAAATTCAATCGGAACTAAAAAAAACTTAAAAATAAGTTCGTTACCTCTGTTAAATTAAATTAGATTAAGTTAGACTTGAACGTTTCATGCGTTGGGTTAACTCCGTGTTTCACCCTAAATAGAGGATACTTATTCAGCCCAAACCATCTAAAGTAATTATGTAATCTGATCTCTCACTTCCTTGCCAATTTCTTCCTGTGCCAAATTTTGGTAACCACTAATTTCTTGTATTTCAACTAGCATTCGGCCACCAACCACCTGTCACTAACAAGCTTTTCACCTCCAATCACAAGCTACCGGTCACGGGCCCAAATTCGAGTGACTTAATTTCATCTCTCCCTAATTATTGAGACCGACCGGACCCGATTTATGGTAGCTGTGGCTTTATTGCAGATGGATCTCCTTGCTAATATATATTACGTAATATATATATATAGCAAATGAAGAAATTATTACATACTCTCATAATCATTTGTGGCGGCCAATCACAATAAGACACTTAAGTAATAAACTGAAAAACAATACACTATACTTACACATTTGTAAGTATTTGCTTACATGTCTTATTATAATTGGCCCGAGACCAATGATCCCGAGAGTGTGTAATAATTTCTGTAGCAAATGTTGTATATGTGAGTAATTTTAAAAGGTGGTCAATCATGGGAACGCATATGATGGAAGCCGAGACAATCTAAATTGGAGAAATTTTTAGATAGGTCAGTCATGCAACAAAAAATGTGAATAAAGCTGACACATTTGGTTGTATGATTTCTTTTGATTAATAGGGACCACATGGTCGTGGACCATTTAATAATTTCTCTTGAATTTGATGTCAAAAAGGGCGAGAGCTAGATTTCTTGATAACTTATTTTTGTTTATTATTATTATTATTATTATTTATTTTACCATGGCAATTAATTGAGCTCACATACAAACTTTGTTGATTTTTGTACAATATTTTAAATGTAGTAATTGATGAATATTGTAAAACTGTCAAACAGCAGAAGTTAAATAATAAGGCACAGTTTGGGAGAGCTTCCTAATATAAAAAATAATTCATTGATAAGGTCTTCGTAAAAGGAATTTTGTTAAAAGGAATTTATGAAAAAAAAGACATTTGATTAGTGCATTTTTCAAATATACTTTAACTTTTAAAAAAAATTTCTTGAAAATATTATCCTTTATCCTTAACAAAGATTGCAACCATTATAATGCTCAAAATCAATAATGAAAGGAAACTGTGGCGGTGGCGATGTTGGTGGAGGTAGTGGTGGGAGGCGGTGGTGGAAGTGGAGGTAGTGGTGACAGTGGTGGCAGTGATGTAAAGCGGTGACAGAGATGAAGGTGGCAACAACGATGGTGGTGGTGGTGATGGAAAGCAGCGGTGGCGATGGTGATGGGAGAGATGGTGACCATAGTAGTGGTGGTGGTGGAGGTGGCGGTGAAGAAACAATGGACCAAAAGAGAATATAGCACAATCTTGTTAATAAATAAGAAGTATATGGACAAATTAATAAAATAATAAATTTATTTCAAAAGAAAATTTGGCTTCCTAAAAGAAGTTTCTAAAAGCAATATTTTTTTACTTCTCTGAAATATGATTTCTGACCACCGATTTCTTCAGAAATTCCTTTACATATGTGTAACCAAACGTAACATTTTTTTTAAAAGAACTTTTGATATTTGAAATAATTTTTTTAAATCTCATAAAGCTCACCCAAACAGACATAAAGCCTCCACTTAAAATCGTAAGTCATTGGATTTATTATTTATATAATAAGCCGTATGCATGCTTGTAGCTTGGGTCGTCGAGAGCTTTGACGAATCAACAGGCTGTATTGGGCCAGCCCAAAATAAAAGAACTTTTCTTTTACATGGTGAGGCAAGCGAACCACTCAGCCATGTCTTAATTTTATTAAGATAATTTCATAATAAAATAATAAAACTCAAATTGATTGGGCCATATATTTTTTTAGGTTTTGGGTCAAAGGATATTGTTTACTCTCCAAAAGTTATCAATAGAAAAAAATGAGTTTCCTAGTGGAAGAATATATAATTTTTTTTTCATCCAATGAATGAGGTTTAAAATAGTACTGTCACTAGGTTATGTGGTGCAGTCATTGAGTTACAGCTTCCTAGAAATCGATTTTGAGTTTTAAATTATTCATTGAACGAGGCTCCTGTCTATTTTAAGTTTTAGGCAAGCTCAGGCAATTGTGGGATTTGAAAAGGATCAAATGTATGTAGTTTTACCTTTGCATGCGGAGACAATGTTTCTTTATTTCGAAGTCGTGAACTCCAAGCCACATTAGAGCAAAATTACATCATTTTAAAAAATCCATCAACTTTAATTACCCCTTTTCGTTAGTTTGTCATGAAACCCTAATGAAAAAATACACCTAAGTGTTGTGTGTGAAATTTGACTCTTTATAAGATCGAAATGTCCCTTTAATTAAACCATCAGCTAACTTCAACCGGTTGAATATATTTCCAACCAGTTCAACTTTGCTTGATTACTGTTCATTTTAGACCCGTAGACTTCAACCAATTCAAATTTTTTGAAACTTGTTTTGGAAAATCTATAAATGCATATATGATGGTCTATATGTATGTATATCAGGTTGTATAATTATTTTGGACCTAACATTTTTTATTAAATAAAATCAAAAAAAGCGAGAATATATTAAACATTTTACACTTAAATTAATGGAGTTAGTGACAAATATGGCAATATATATATATATATATATATATATATATATATGTGTGTGTGTGTGTGTGTGTGGCTTACGTCATACGATAATTATAAGCAAAAAAAAATGTGCCAAGTCTGCCCTCTTGTTAATTCTCCAAATCTAGATATGACCACTGCGAGAGCTATCCCATTGCAAACCAGTTTGGCAGTAAAACATCAAAACAAGCATAAACCATGACATCAGCCACTTGGAGGTCACAGACATGCACGCTCACATCTTCAAACTTCAATGGCGAAAGGCGGGAGTGTTTAAATTTCACTTGCTTTTCCGCTCAGTTGAAAAACTAGGGCGGGGGAGAGAGAAAAGGAATATTTGTATATATATATATATATATATATATATATATATGTATGTATGTATGTGGAGCTGACATTGCCAATATACTCATGCGTTTCATTTTTTTTCTTTAAAATAAAATTACAAAAAAGCTCTTGCACTGCACAATTTTTTGTTATTATATTTTTAATATCATAATTGTCATTTTTTACAAAGTTTTGAACTCTTAGTCCTAAAATGTAAATTCATTTATCTTTTTTCTTTGCACAGAAATAAAATATCTTAATAATCATATAACGTGAGTTAAAAGAAGTTAAGACAAATAATATGAAAAAATATCAAAATTCTAGAAATTATTTAACACTTCTAATTCTTGTTATAATGGTGAATTTTTTATTTTTCAAAATATATATTTTGAGTTAATTTTCAAAATAATGACTTGAGAAACTATTTATGATTAGGATGAAAAGGTATCTATTAGGATAAAAAAAATATTTTAGTTGAAAATAAATTTTATATTAATGAATAAAATATATTTATAACATTAAATTGAAAGCAAAATAATCTTTACAATGATGCATAGCAATATTTAACTGAATTGAAAATGAAAAATTTAATTTTTTTTTCTGAAGGGAAAGAAAACCTAGTTTTCCTTAAATATAAACTCTATTGTATAGTTCAACAAACAAGTTATTGGTCAAAGAAAGATTATTTGATTAAAGAAACGAACTTTTATAAATTATATTATTATATGAATAAATTTATTTTAATTATTATTAATATATTTTATATATATTTATAGTATGTGTATATATATATATATATACTGTATGTAATTTCAAAACGAAAGAGAAAAAAACTCGAGATAGAATTCAATAAAAAAAGGGTAATCGTGATAATAAAAATATGAGAATTAAATATTTTATAGTCGATAGACTTTTGTAAATTTTGCTTAAAAATAAAAAATAAAAAACGGAGTAGAACATCTCAAGTCATTAGTGGAAGGGGAATATCAATTTTCTTTTCTTTGAGTGTGTGTACGTGTGTGTGTATATATATATAAATATATATATATGCGCGCATATATAAAGAGAAAGGTTAGAATTGGATGATTGGAAGTGTTGAAAGTTTGAGGTACTTTTTGTCAGTATATCTTAAAGCAGGAGCGACGGGCATTGGTCACTGGCTCTACACTTTCTTCGGATAAATTTCTTTTCAGATCATCACACGCGCCTCTGGACAGCGTGTGCAGCAACTCGTTTGTCATTTTGCCTGTTCTGATTTTACACGCGCCGTAAAAAACGTGGGCCTTCTCTACTTCTAGTACTTCCATGGCTGTCTAATGATGGAAGACTGTTGATATTTTCGTACACTTGTAGTTCATTGTGGGACCCACCTTGCCGGTACTTCATGGGCTACAATCACATGGCTCCGAATATGACGTTACAACATAACTAGTACCCTTTTAATTCACTTGAAAATGAAGTTCAAACTTAACTCGTACCTATTATAGATTACTTTAATGCAATGTTTGAGAAGGTATCTTGGATTTTAAATTAAATTTTCTTTAATTTTTAATTTAAAGCGCTGATTCAGTGTTTCAAATGCAATATAAGTGTGATATTTTAATCAAACTCTGATTTTGAGTAATTTGATATATTACATGATTGTCTAACTAATTGAGAGCAAATAAATTTATTAACAAGGTAGGTTAACATGAAATTTTTGTAATTGACTAAATAAATACACATGTTTTTGTCTTGAGAATTATAATTGTGAAATCTTATTGGACGATTTTTTGATATTGGTTGAGAAGTTGGCTTGTTATAGTTAATCTTGAATAACTGCAATTTTAATTTATTGAATCGACTTTAAGATTGTATTTTGTATATCAACAGAAAAAAAAAAATGATAACATTGTTGTGCATTGATGCTTGGATATGCTACTATTTAATGTGATGCCAAATAAATATAAATTTATTTATGCAAATTAATTATCTATGACAACGAATTATATGATAATCAATATCAATATATATATATATATATATATATATATATTTATTTATTTAACTAATATGAACATGTGTTAAGATTGAGTCTAAAATTGGATTATATGTTCTTAAGACAATATTCGATGTTTGCCTAGTGCTGAATGAACTCTTGACGATTGTCTTTCAGAATAGATCAGTCCTTCTTCAATTAGTAGCAACACTTCAAACCAATTGAATCAATGAACTACCGCTCAATTGTACTCTTTCTGATTCGACTCGGACTCATTAGGACCCAAAACGTGAACCCATTATCATTTTTGAAAAATGAATTTTGCAAATGAAGCTATGGGTATTTATAGGCAAACAAGTGCTTTTTCTGCAAGTTTGGTATTGAGTTGATTGGCTCGAACCATTAAAAGTTGCATCCTTCTGCTCAAATCAACACACCTCGTACCCATTCGGGTTACTGCTTCTAATACGTGTCTTAATCGAACCATCCAGCGGGTTGATCCAAATGTCATTGAGTTTTGGACGATGTAAGGCGTTTTAGGTCAAGCCCAAACACACACACACACTAGTAGGTTGAAGCCTAATCAGAAATAAAAAGATATTTATTTTGAGAAGCTGAGGTGGGGACGAGAGGATGTCACGGTGTGTTTGGTTCGGACCCAAACTTGGCTAGGTCCACACCCTCTACATAACTTGGTTACAAACCCATATGGCCAATTTGACATATAATATACACGCCATATTTCCTTAAACTTTCCATGTCGGGCTCACCTCTATAAGCACATGATCAAATGTCTCATTTTGGATTCAAGTTCTCATTCACCATAAATGATTTTGAACAAAAAAAGATAGCACGCTCGCCAACTCTCGGAGAGGAACACATTCTAACGTGGACCCACTTCATACACATGATCAAACTTAATAATGACATTTTCTTTTTTCTGTTTCAGAATGTGTGTTGCTGTGAATCGTGTGGTAGCTCCCACCACATATCATTCCGATCCGTACCTCCACTTACATGAATAACTTTAAAAAAAAACTCACGAATTCCATACTTGTATAGTTTACTACTTCAAATAAACAATATCAATATAATATGTAAAGGAACCCGAAAAACAATTGATTTTCCAATTTTGTCCTTGTGGGTCATACTTTGAAAGAGTATTACAGACTTGGTCCAACCTCGTGTCACAAGCCACTGCCAATTATTACAAGAAGTTCACTTTTTCAAGTGTACCTTTCTTTCTTTATTCCAAAGAACTCCAACAGACTGATCACTTCTTATCGGATATCTGCATTTGTGGCTGACCTTTCATCACATAATGACAGGTTCGATCATGTGTATCCCAGCCCATACCGCCTAAAATTAAGGGCTTCGACTGAACGACACGTGGCTATTTTTATTATTATTATTATTTTTGTTTTGTTTTTATGCCGAACAGTTGTCGCTGCTCCATAAATAACGCCCACTCGGCTGTCACTTTCGCAAAAGAAACAGTTGGGGATCAACGGTGTAGATGCCACGTGAACCATGTGACTGCATTTTCAACTTTAATCGTCTCTTATTATAGTCCCCTGTCACAGTGACACAGTCACAACCTCCTTCGCTTTCACCGTAACCGTAGATTTGGCGGAAATTTGTTACAAGGCAAAATATTTATGACCGCCTTGTCACACCTCAGTTTTTTACCAGGTGGTTTTTGTTTGTTTTGTTTTTAATCTAACCGACAAGTCACAACAGGTTCAGCTCAACAGTACTAATAGCTTTATGCAATTCATTTCAATACAATATATATATTTTGATGAGTTAAAAAAATTAAGAAAAAATTATTGATCAATCCTACTTTTAAATTCTAAAGATAAATAAGTTTTCACAAATATTTATTTATTTTAAAAATATTAATTGTTACCAAAATTAATAATCCTAAAATATTTAACAAGTTATTTCAAATTCACTTTCTGTAAATACTCACAACATATATAATGAAATACTTTTTATGCATTACATTTACGAATAATAAATGAATTATTTTTTAATTTTCTACTTAATATTTCTTTTAAAAAACTCAAGAATAAAAAATAGATCTCTATAAATTTGAGACAATATTATCTAAAAAAGTTATCAATCTATCTCAATAAATCACATATAACATGAATTTGAAATAAATTTTTTTCTTAAATTCTTTATTTTTAATAATTTTTTGAGCAAATTTGTTTGGAGATAATTAGTTAAGCAACATACATGATATATGAAAAGTGCAAAAGAGGAATTTTATTAGTTATAGAATTTTGTTGAATTTTTTTATTTATAAAATGTAGAACTTCATTGTTCTACGAAACCTTTTTTAGGACTCATTTATCTTTAGGGTCCAAAAGTAGAATTAACTCATAATTTTCCCAAAAATTAATGGGTCTTTGGCTCGCATTATTTGATTGAATAGAGAAAAAAAATATAAATGAAAGGAAATTTATAAATGTTCGGGAGCATCAAATTAGTGCATTAAAATTGGAATTTGAGGATTCTTTCGATTTCAATTTTAAAGTCTTAATTTGATTACGTGAAACGCAACATTAATTTCTACCACGAGCTAAAAAAATATTTTTATTTTAAATGTCACGATAAGTCATTTTTATACTTGTTATGTAATTTAGCAGTACTTCCACACTTTCTAAAATTAAAGATCAACGGTTCAAGTATTCGTAAGTGTGTGAGTTTCTTACTAGGATTAAAATAAAAATAAATAAATAGTAGACGAGTTTCAAAACAAAAAGGAGCATATGAGAGAGAAAGAAAACGAAAATGAGAACAATGCCTTGTTAGCTGTAAGAAATGTCAACCCTTGTTGGTGGCTTATAGAGTTGTGGCTATTATGCATTTCTTTGTCCACTTTAAAGAGTACAAGCAACAATGCTCAATTAAGTTTATTTAAACCCCACACGAAACTTCAATAAAGTTGGAGAAGACATGACTTTCAAGACGGAACAAAATCTTATCCTCTATTAAATTACACAGCTTATATTATACATTATTGTAGGTTTATTCTTCAAACCAAACACCAGGGTTAGGTGCACCACATGCATCATATGAGCCATTAAAGTATAAGAAATAGCATTATAAAAAATTATTAAACAATCTCGAGATAAATGATTCCGTTTAATCCAAACTTAACACACTTGTTTATGTGTCATGTTCTGATTGATCGAAAATAATCTAATAATTTCCCGCACAAATATCGACTAATACAATAAATTTCCTAACCTAACAAAGTTAGCCAACTTTCTCACCACAGTGGTCCAATAAATGGCACTACATTGATATCAATTAATACAATAGTGGTCCATATTTTTTACCATCATATCTTGTTTGCTTTTTACTCTTTTTTAGCAAATATGAATCAGTGCATGCTTGGTTTACTTTATCATCATTACTTTTCCTTACTATATGATATATCCAAGTACATGTACCTTGATCTTTCATGCTGTCACTAAACTATTTTTGAATTGTTTCTATTATTTTCTAGTTTCATCCCCCCAAATAGTTTGAACAAAGAAAATTAGATTATAGGCTGGATGTTCCTTAATGATAATAAAACTTGAAAGCATTATAATTTTGTTAATGATGTAGAACAGGTTGTTGATAAATTTGGAAATTGTTTAGATTGTTGAAACGTCAAACGAACGGATTGATGCAGTTTTTGAGAATAGTTTTGACGAGTCTATTTTCGTCGAAAAAGAATCCTTTTTAATTGGAAATGATCCAACTTACACGACTCAATTGCTTTGCTAGTGTTGATGTATGTTGTTTTTCGGCCAAATTTTAAATTTGAAAATTGCGTTTTTCTATTTTTGCATGTGTAAAAGTCTAAAAAGATTCGAATGAGTAGTTTTTAGTGATTAAATTTTTTATTCTATTTTTCAGAATGTTTTCGTATGTTGTTATAGAAGTGCAACGAATGACCTGACCAACTGTGCTAGGCATTATCTTCTGAAACAATATTAGAAAAGAACAAACCTATTATAAAAGTGCTCTCACATAAAATTTTACATTCTCACTCTAACAATTGAGATGTGATTTCACGTTATCATGTGGTTGAATCAAATCAAAACTCTTCGATTAAAAGAAAATTAGACGTATAAAAGTTTATTAAAATATTACGAAAGATTAAAAGAAAATTAGACGTATAAAAGTTTAATAAAATATTACAAAAAATAAAAATATGAATATGAATTTTGATTGAAAATAAATAACCAATTTTATGTACAGATCATCAGTTCATTAAATGAGTAACAAAATGAGTTGAATGGCATTATAGTAATTGAGTAAGATGTTAGTAGAAGAATTAAAGTACAGAGGCAGTGAGAGAAAACGGCTCGACTCTGGGCTAACGCCGTTAAAACGGACAAGTCTCAGCACAGAAACGGAGAGGAATTGTGGAGTATTTTTACCTTTTTGAAAACGGAACGGGGTTTAATAACTACTACTACTACTCAGTTACCATCTCTTTCACAGCCGTTTTAATTCAAGACCCGCCTATTTCTTTTCACTTTCGTCCTTTTTAGAGCCAGAAACTAACCCCCTCTCTCTCTCTCTCTCTCTCTAAAACTTCCTCTCTTCCTCTCACTAGAAGGAAGCTCGACCGAATCTCATCCCTTCCTCGCCGGAATGTTGCATAATTCATGACGCCGAGCTTCAAAACTCCGGTGACCATATCAGCGAGCTTCAAAACTCCGGCGACCATGTCAGTGAGCTAGTTGAAGAGTGAGATTGCTTCTATTTCTCTTTTCCTTTTCGAAAAAACTAAGACACATAAGACTAACAAAGAGAAAATGCACTCCACATATTATGATGTAGCTAGTCGAAGAGTGAGATTTTTTGGACGGTTGGCTCCACTGCATTGTTGTTGTCTGTGGTGTTGTTCGTTCTAAATCTTCTGATCGCTCAATTGATTGTGTTGGTGATCGGAAATGGAGTTTTGGTTAATTTGTTTTGATTGGTTATAAGTCGAATTCCTGATAACGTTTGGGTTTCGATTTTGTGATTATGCTCTGATATGTGGATTTAGATTTAAGCTTTTTTTCTGAAGTTACATAAGTTACATTGTGCTTGGATTTTAGAGTTTCATACCGACATTGCTTAATTTAGAACTTGGGGTTCGCTCTTCATGAGTAGTTGTTATTATTCGTTTTTTTCTTTTTGCTATTACTTACACCACAAATCCATTTGGTTGTGAAGAAAACTGATGAAAAGAAAAGTGAAATAAAATGAAATTCAATTTCATTTTCTTTTTAATCTGTTTCTTTTCTAGACGTGAGAAACTCCACCAACCAAAAAAAGAAAAAAAAAAGAAAAGGAAATTTAAGACGTAATATTAACTGTTCTTTTTCGCTTTTCTGCACCTACTCTCTACCAGGAACGAAAATGAACCTCTATGTTTGTCAATGGTAGGTAAACATTTGGTTTTCATTTTCATGAATCATTGGGGAAAAAACAACAAAAATCATCTCATCTTATATGAATCATGCTCAAATGATCTCTGTTCAGTGCAGAAACCTTAGCTGTCAAAATGCATTTTGACAGTGCTTAATTTTTAATATTTTTCTTGTTTGCATTATTTTCTCTGTTGGGTCGCCTGACTTTGAATTATAGCACCTTTCTTCTTATCTTTGTTTCTTGTTTCAGAAATTTCTGTAGTGTTTGGTCTTTGGAGACCTGCGATTTACGAAGCTGAAGCTCTTCGAATTTCTTTGAGAAGACGTGGCCTGCAATTCGGATATATCTGGAAAGTGTGGAAGTTTGAATTTTCAGCCTGTTTTTGGTGTCAAATCGCATGATGCCCTTTGAAGTAGTAGATCGAAGGGGTGTATCTGCACCGGGCCACTTCTTCAAGGATGTTTGCTTTCCTCCCGAGGTATTTAATAACGTTAAAGCTAAGGAGTTTGTGGCTCCAAAATTTATTAATTTTTCTGGAGACACTGCACCATTTGAGGGTTTTTATGTGTTTTTGAAATTTATTATCTTTCTGAACTTGTTGTGTCCTTCTAATGGGCAGAGAGAAGATGTATTTTGGAAGCCAAAAGCTACGCATAATCACGGTGAGGTTTCTTATTTGTACGTGACGAAGGTTCCTTTTTATATGTACATATTTAACTTTTTATCGAATAGGATGTAGAGAGCTCATGCGAATGAAGCTATAGAACTTTTGGCAATTTGGCATGTTAAAATGTAATCTGTATATGAGTAGACATTATATATATTTGTGTGTGTTTACGAGAAATTTGTTTCTAACAATGATTTATGGCTCTTTGGGATGCTTGTTTTTAGTTCCATTCCATGAACTAAAGTTGAACCTTCTGGATGGAAAAGTTATTCTCACTCTATCTCTATATAAAAATCAATAACATGGATGCTCAATGATGTTCACTTGGAATTGATTGCGTGATGATTATTATAAATGCTTGTCATGTTTGTGCATAACAATTTTCCAGACTTTACACAACCCAATTGTTTGGTATTGCCAGTAATTAATAGCTTTCTACATCGGGTTTGTCAGAACAACATATGTAACAACTGGCCCTATAGAATTTGAAATTCTTTGCAAGTTTCTTGATGTTTTTTTTTTTTTAAAATTAGTTTGGTAATCCTGGAAATTGAGTGGTTTCAGAGTCTTCAAAGTGTCCATCATATGATTTAGCAAACACAATACATGGTACTTATCCTTTGAATTATTAGTGGATGATCTTTTCACTGATGTTTTTTAATATGGTAACGTGGTTTCAAAGTGGACCCCAGATCTTCTGGGTATTTCTGATTGCAGCTTCAACTCTATGATCAGTTTGTATTTATTTTCTATCGAGGAATAATATCTTTATTGTGCTCCTGTAAGAAGTGCTTTCAGGACCCACTACGTCATTTTTCTCAGTTGCAAACATATTGCTATACTGTTCTGCATGTAGTTGCTTGGTTTTGAGCTGAGATGTTGTAGAAACTTGAATGCATGCTGCAATATGTGTCATGATTAACCATGGAGTCAAGAATGCGGAATTGAGATAATGCTTTGTTTAGTGACTTACTGAAAACTCTTTGTTATAAATTGGAGAGAAGTGTGATAAATTTGTTAATATTGAGTTTTTACTTATTTATTATGGTCATCATCCACAAATGATAAGTATCTAACTTATCATCCTGGAACCCAAGGGTAAGGGGACATGGTAAAATGTTCATAGTTTTAATATTCTTTCACAGGGTAAGGGGGTACTTTATATAACTTTAAGTGTTCAACATAGGTGCTTCGCTTTTTAGGGTAAAGGGATACTTTATGTAACTTTTAAGTGTTCAGCATTAGAGTCCATGGAACATGGGTTGGGCTATTTTAGTGCCTCACAGTCCTCGAATGAAAAAATCAGTGAATTGCATAAATGGACGTCGAAACAACCTCGTCAGGTTAGGCAAGAGCACTTCTGTATGAGTAAAATATGTAATAGCAAATAATGTACCCTTACTGCAGCAATACACTATGAAAAACTGTGGAGTTTAACCATTCATATGGAGGTATGATTCATGTTGTGTCAACCAATTTGCTACTGTCGGTAATGAAAAAGTATAATAGAAGGGCTTGTTCGAGAAATGCTTGCACATTTTATGGAAATAAACAGTTCTATGGAGATATTGCATGGAAGGAAAATGGTAGCACCCCTCATGACAACTTCTATTGTTTTCTTCTGCATTCTTCCTTGCTTCCACATGTTTTCTTTTTCTTTCTTTGTTTTTTCCCCTCTTTCTCTTCTTGCCTGTGGCCCTTGCTTCCAGAGGTTGTTTCTGACCAGATGTTTACAGTTTTAGAAAATGATGGGTTCAGGCATCTCTGTATCAGTGGAACATAATCCGTCATTCTTTTCTAAATATTTCTGCAATCGTTTATCCAATTCCTCTTTCCTTATTTTGTAACAGAATCTTATCCCAAAGATTCGTACGTTCTTGTTAGTGCATTGCATGTACAATGCTGCTCTCCTGCCACTACTTGAGCAGCTGATCGAGTGAAAAAGGATCACCAGTATTTTTGTCAGATTCTGTGTACTTCGTACTGACTATTATGGTGATGAAGTTTGCTGATATTGTCTCGAAAATTGGTCCATAAATTTGCCTCTCAGTTGACAAGTTAAATGGAAGTTTGCTTTATGAAAATCTTTATCTCTTTTGTAGTTTCATATGTATATATATATATATGATTTCTTTCCCATTCTGTTGCACAATACTGTAGTTCAGTTGGGATATGGATTATGTTTAATGTTGCATTTGCATAATTATCATCTCCTGTGCTGATTATAGTTTAAAGTTCTTGTGTTACCAGCATTATTCTTGATCAATGTATAGTTGCTTCCTAGAATCATTTTTCTTTGGTTATATCATGTGTGTTTTTATCATTTAAGGCCTAAGCATGATGATGCCTATTTCATCTTCTTCTTTTCCCTCCTTTTGCGGGTTTGTTTTTCTAGGATGTCTGAACTTAACTTGTGATCTACAGATTAATCAATAATTCATTAGAGAGTGCAAATGGTGAAGAATTTCTAACTGCTGACTGATGTGTCATTGTTGTTCTTTAGTGGGAACGGATAGAATGGTTCAAATCCCTGGCAGCAGGCCAGATGCTTCATCATTTGGTGCACGATCATTGGATTGCTTGGAACTGCCACCGTCTTATGTGGCAGGATACCAGAAGAAAAAGATTCACATGGGTGGAGAAGAGGAAACTGCAAATTTATCCACAGCTCCCAGAAGATATGTGAACCACAATCAAATAATATGGCCAAATTTGTATGAGCCGGCCTCCTCATATAGTGTGGAAAGAAATATGACCAGAATTAATGGGACTCTGTGTGAGAGCAATCTCTTCTCAAGTTCATTGTCTGAAGTGTTCAATAGAAAGTGTAAGCTTCCACTTAACCGCATCAAAATGCTTAATATAACTGCTCTTTTACTCCATTAACAGTAATATTAATTGGAAATATTATAGTTATGGTTTACCTCAGGAAAATTTGTTATCATACTCATAATGTATTTGATTCATGATTTAGGTTCTGCTTTAGCAAATTATTGAATGAGATATCCATATATTATAGTTTCTTTTATACACCAGAAAGTTTTTAATACCTCCAATCTTAGCTTCCCTATCATTACAATTATTGATAATGTTGATTTATACTCTTGAGATCTAAATGCTAATGACTATCATAATCTATACAATGCTCCTTCAACCTTATCAAAGATTAGAAAGGTAATAATTATGACCAGACTGGACATCCAACCACTAAACGGACTGCTTTATTGGTTCACTAACTCAACCACTAAGTCTACAGATTCAACTGATCGTATAATTGATAAACTGAAAAAATAAAATATATCAATACAAATTAAAAGATGATAATACTAAATTATTTGAAATATATCTTATGATAGATAATAAATTATGAATTCTGTCATGCATGCACTTGTACTTGCCAATGACTAAAATTTTCCAAATTTTTTCTTGATGGTACTGATTTTCAACAATTATTAGGTAAATGAGAATATTCAGTTCATGCCAGTAAGTTATTTAATTTGTGTCAACCTCAAAACATATGTAAAAGAGCCTGGGAGGTAAGTGTGGTGTCTTTAGGTTCTATACAATCATCAAATATTCTCAATTATTTTGTCTTTTATATTTAATACTCTTTTTTTACTAGGAGACTAAGAGAATGTCTTCGCTTAAGCATGGATACTTAATTTAAGTTAGGCAATAATGCCTTTCTGCATAACGGAAACCCATTCAGTTTTGTTACTTAACCGTCCAGTTTGAGCGGTTTATTATTAAACCAGTGTGGTCAACTTGTACAGTCCTAGGACCTGATTCCTGCTTCAATTGAACTGGTTGCTTTGTTTTTAATCACATTGATCAGAAATCCCACATGGTTCTCTGCTGGTTATGTTACAGTGTGTCAACTGGATTACATTTGAACATCTGTGATGCTTAGATGTATGGATTCATTGTAAGTGTCACCTTTTGCATACTGGTCACACTATCTGCCTCCTCACACCACATCCTTGTCTTAGAAATAATTAATAAAAAAGAAGTTTAACAACAGATCATTCATATAAGGGGCCATTGTTGGTGTAGTGGTTAAACTTGAGCTGCCAGGCATGAGAATTCAGGTTCGAGTTTAAGAGTTGGCACTTTTCTACTTATAATGTCAAAAGTTACATCTGCATCCAGTTCACTTCTCCCAACTTCCAACTTTTAGTAGGGATCAATGCACAAATGGGCCTCAATAAACGCATCACTTGCACACTTTAGTTTATTTCTGCAAGCAATTTCAGTCTTTCTTTAGTCTATATCAACATTAATATCTCTGTCAATATTTATGGATCCTGATCTTTTCCCATATCAATATTTTATTCCTTACTCAAAAGCTTTCTGATAGATAAATTCCTGTCAGCATTTTTCTTACTTTGGAAACTCATCATGCAGTGGAGTTGTCAACTAATGATGCTCTATTTCGTAAATCCGTTTCCTGCCACAAGGGAGTGGAACCCTTTGGTTCCACAGAAAAAATTGAGGCAGAAACGATCAAGAATCTCCTTCCTGACGAAGACGATCTCTTTTCTGGAGTGACTGAAGAGTTGGAATATGCTACACGTGCCAATGGTGCTGACGTTGTTGATGATCTTGATATATTTAGCAATGGTGGAGGCATGGAACTAGAAGGAGATAATTGCTCACACCTGGGCCAAAGAAATTCTAATTTTGCTGGGGGGAATTCCATCAGTCAAGGGAGTGCTAATGGCGGTTTACCTGCCAGTGAACATCCTTATGCTGAACGCCCTTCTAGAACACTTTTTATAAGAAATATCAGTAGCAATGTTGAAGATTTTGAATTGAGGGCTCTTTTTGAGGTATCATTTAGTTTTTTATGCCCTGAATTGTCTCTTACTTGGGAGTCTATGCAAGCTCACTTTAAATACTTTTTGTAACTTCTGTTTACAATTTTACTCCTTTCTGCCAGCAATATGGAGATATTAGAACTCTCTATACCGCATGCAAGCATCGTGGGTTTGTCATGATTTCTTACTATGATATAAGGGCAGCCAGGAATGCGATGAGAGCACTTCAAAATAAACCATTGAGGCGTAGGAAACTTGACATTCACTTTTCAATTCCGAAGGTGCATTGATTGCCATTCAGCTACTTTTGCTGTCTGTATGACATTTATTTGTTATTTTATGTATAGTTATCTTCTCCAGGCCATCATTTATAGTTGTCACTGTTGCTGGCTCTATTTTTTTCATTGTGATAGTGGGTTATTTATTTTTTGGTGTCCTCGATGAAATGATTTTTACAAATTTGTGCTTTGCTCTTAATTTGCTAACTTTTGACTTTATGTTAGGATAATCCTTCGGAAAAAGATATTAACCAGGGCACCCTGGTGGTATTCAACCTTGATACTTCTGTTTCAAACGGTGATCTTTGCCACATTTTTGGTATTTATGGAGAGATTAAGGAAGTATGTGCATTGAATTTTACTTTCTGTAGTTACTTAGATGATATATGAAACACACCAAATTACATGGTTCTTTTTTCTGGTTGGCAGATCCGTGAAACTCCACATGAGCATCATCATAAATTTATAGAGTTTTATGACGTTAGAGCTGCAGAAGCTGCACTTCGTGCATTGAATGGGCATGATATTGCTGGGAAGCGGATCAGGCTTGAACAAAGCTGTCCAGGGGGTGCAAGGTGATGGTACTTTCACTTCTGTCTTTTAGTTGCCTTTCCTTATTTTGACTGGTGTTGGTTCTTTCAGAGTGACACTCTGTTTCACGGCTTTACCTTGCCTTATTCTGCTATTAGCATACATTAATGTCCTATTTCCCTTTTCTTCCTCTGAAAATATGCAAAAATGTTCCTTTTTGCAGTTTGATGGAACAATGCTCTGAGTTGCTTTACGAACCCAATCCATTTCGAAATCCTAATGACAATTCATCATTAGAGTTGATGTGTATGATTCTTCCTGATAGGAACTCTTCATATTAAATGAATCTTTTTTTCTCTTTTGCCGAGCAACTGTTTTTTCATGTTGTCACACTATCTACTACAGCAATGGTATCTCCTGGAGGAACAACAACTAGTTGCATGGATAACGGATCTATCCAGGGCTTACATTCCGGAATCCAAGTGCCTAGTAGTGCACTTACTGAAGATGCAATCCATCATGAGAGTTCTAGTGTTCTGAGCTCCTTGCCTTCTCCAGTGAGAGTGATATCTGCTGGAAATCACTTTGGCCTTTGTGAGTTCAGCCACTCCACAGATCAAGTGAAATTTGGTAACCAATGCATTCCAAGTTCCCATCCCCATTCCTTCCCTGCGTATCATGATGGTTTGAACAATGCAAGTCAATACAACTCTTCAAGCAATTTTCTAGACATGGCTGGCAATATTGGTGTCAGAGTAGCTGACGGAATGAATGACAGACATATATGTAAATTTGGTTCAAATGGGCAGCTAAAGGAACTTAATGGAGGGGGTAAGTGCAATGGATCAGTAGGTGCAATTTTTCAGTCTCCATTTTTTTTTCTGATATTCTTGCATTTATTGGATATTAATAGAAAAACCCAAATCTATTGATAGTGGCTTGAATTTCACAAATTCCTAACTGGCTTTGTATCGATATCTCAGGAAATATATCAACAAACTAAGAGATACAACAAAATGTGGAAATATAATTAAGTCAAAATCTTTTGAATCATTTCCTCTGATTTCCTCAATCCTCTCCATAATTAACTCCTTTTATGTTCTTTATTTTCTTTCAATATATATTTGATTCTCTTGCTTTAGTTCTTAGTGTCTTGATCTCCTCATCTATATTCTCAATATCCTATACAGGTTTTTGAAGATTTTAATTTGAAATTGTTGTGAGTTTGATGGCAATTGATGATAGATCTGTTGACATTGGTTCAAATTCCTCTAGTCACTAATGAATATAATATGGACCTCTAATGGGCTATAATGCTAGGTAAAAATGAGCCCTAAAAAAGTCAATATCTATCCAGGGACCTCCTGGGAATTTATGGGCATAGTTCAACTAAGCCTCCTCTAGGCCTGGAGATTTGAACCTTTATGAAATGAGAAACTTTGGCAGGTCAATGTCATGATTCCCATGAACAAATTTTGGGCCAACCCTTTGCCTTGAGATTGCAGCCTTGAACTTGCATTATTTAAACTTCTCAATGTGAGAACCTAGTTGTGTTTTGCTGTTTGGCGGCTTCAGCTGCATATTTGATTTGGTGGTGGCTGTGGAGGGTAAAGAAAAAAGAGAGATTTAGGTTCCATTTGGATTGAAGGATTTCAAATGAATGGATCTAATTTCAATTGTGTAAGAAAAATGGCTGGATAGATTTGAGAGGATTTCAGATGAATGGATTTGAGAGAATTTTATGTGTAGAAACATGGCTGGCTGGATGGATTTGAGAGAATAAAAGCAGAAAAAGAATACCAGAGAAAGTCACGAGTCATCAGAAGCACAAAAAACTGAGATGTATTTTATTTCTCCATCATCATCCTTGCCTTTATCCCGTACAAACGGTGTTGGCTACATGGATTCTCTTTTTCCACTCTTTTCTATCATATGTCATATCCTCTATTAGATTTAATTTTTTAAAGTCATTTCTTATCACTTCATTCCATGTTAGATTTGGTCAATCTCTTTGTCTCTTGCCATCTATGCAAATCAATCTTCCTCTCCTAACGGATGCATTTATAGGTTGCGTTGAATATGCTCATACCACCTAAGTCTGCTCTCTCTTATTTTCTCGCTAATAGGTGACACGCCTAATTTCTCCCTAATCCTTTGATTATTAATCTTATCTTTCCTATTTATTCTAACATCCATCTGCATTTCTGCCACATGGATGTGTTGTCTGTGTTTCGGTTTAATCATTTTTCTATATACTTTCCCTTTTAATTTATTTGGTATGCGTTTATCACATAAAACCCCACTATCGTTCCTCCACTTTATCCAACCTATTCCAAGATGATTTTGTCCAACCTATTCCATAAAACCCCTCTATACTGACCCATACAATATGATTTTTTTTTCCTTGGCAAGAAACTTACACACCCATTTGTCCTTAAGGGGACTCAAAACCTCACCTTCCACTTTGGAAGGTAAAGGAGATACCATTGGGCTACAACCCTTGATATACAACTTCTAAGATAGTAGCAAATAGTAAATGTTCATATAGTTTTGACAAAAGTTTTACGCTGGTTGTCACAACCTAATTTCTGGGTTTGGGATCAGCTGTTGTATAAAGAATACGACACTAAATATGACAAAAGGGGTGTTATGGTTGCAAATAAAATAAAACTTTAATGTTCTAATGTGATGAACAAAATCACAATGTAGGACCAAGTATGCAAGGAATGCACTTGATGCATGGTGATCCAAGAAAATAATTCTTTAGCAATATTTGCATGCTTGCCACAATTAGATTATCTCAAGTAGTAGCAGTTCTTACCATTATTTTGGACAGCTTAAAGTTACATGGAGACTTGTTCACATCAAATTAACAGGAATCATCAATTTAGTTTTGCAATTCCTTCTTTTTTTCCTAGTGTTTTTAATCTGTCACTGAATCTTTGCTATCTGTGGTCTCGAGTGTTTGGACAAATTTAATTGCTGTTCCATTTGGAAGATTGAATCTGGCAATCTGAAGCATTTCCTTATTGTTCTGCTTTCTTCTCGCTCCTGATATGGTTTTTATATTACATGTTTAAATTTCTGCATCTCTTGATTTTTTAAGTGTTTCTTTTCTGAATGTGATAAATATTTGTAAGTACCTACTCAAAATTTTTGATCCAAGTCATCAATATTGAGTAGGACAAGACTATAATGTGCTTGTAAGTATTTATCTATACTTTTTTTTTTTCTGATTTAAGCATAAAATGTGGGTATCCTATTGTTTTGTGATTCAGGCTGCATAAATCGGAATGCATTACTCTTTCTTTTCAGAGCATTACTTGAAATATAGTGTTAGGAGATACATAAGTGGTAAGGGCCATGGCCATGAGACATCAAGTGCTTAATTTTGGGAGGAAAGTTGAAAACTGTCTGCTATTATACTATTAGTTCCTTTAATTGGTTTACAAAAGAATTAGTACGCTTTTGCAGTTTAAAGATCCACTTAGACCTGCCCCATTCATTCAATGCTCCACTGTAAGTGGTGTATTTGTGTTCCAGTGCAGTTCATTCCTTTGGATTGCAGTGATTTATAGTCAAGATAAATTGTTTTATTCCTATCTACTAATTTCTGACATTGACAGGAAATGTGTAAATCTTAGAATAATCAGTCTCACTTCTTTTGGGGTGGAACTATGCTCATTCACATTGTATTTATGAGACCAATCAGGGCAATTTTGATGTTCAACGTAAAAATGGAATTATTTTGCTGCATCTTAACTTTTAAGCAGCATTTCAATTGAGCCCACAATGTTTTTCTTTTCTTTCTTTTTTCCCCTGTGAATTGAGCCCACAATGTTTTTCATATCTTTAGTTACAATTATTTTCTTAATGATATTTAACTTTTGTCCGTTTAGGATTTTAGTAAATGGTCTTGTTCCGAACCTATACTCATTAATTTGGTGCTCATGATCATGACAAAATCTTCCACAGTTTTTGCCTCTTCTAAGAGTGGAACCTGTCCTCTTCTTGGACATCGTAATGTGTGGAGCAACTTTAACTCATTTCAGCATCATCCGTTAAGTCCTATGAGTTGGTCGAATTCTCCATTGTTTGTCAATGGTCTTCATGCTTCTCGCCCTCCACAGCTGCCTGGATTTTCTGGAGGACCATCTCATTTATTGAACACAATTTTACCTGCACACCATGTTGGATCAGCACCAGCTAAGTATCCCTCCCTTTGGGATGGATGGCATGCCTATACAGGGGAATCTCCTGAAGCTTCAGAATTTCAATTGGGGTCGCTTGGGAGTGTGAGTTTCCCTGGTAGTTCTCCATTGCAGCCACTGGAAAGAGCTTCTCACAGCATTTTTTCTCATGTTGGTGAAAACTGCATGGACATGTTGAAAAATGATGTGATGCGCTATCCTAATCAGATGTCCCACATTTTTTCTGGTAGAAATGCAGTTACTTCAATGGCAACCTCTTTTGGTTCTCCCAGTGAACGTGTGAGAAACCTCTCACACCGTGGTAATGGAGGCAGTTCCATTCATGCTGATAAGAAACAGTTTGAACTTGAGATTGACCGTATATTGCACGGGGAAGACAGCCGAACAACATTGATGATAAAGAACATTCCCAACAAGTATGTGAATGGCCCTCCTTTCTGTTCTGATCCTTTCCTTGTTTATTTCTTCCATTTTTTTTTATGTTTATTTCACTTTTTGCTCATTGAAACAATCATTTGCTCATTTAAACAATCATTTGCTCATTTAACACATTTATTTTCTGTAACTAGTAACATCCCAATGAGTTTATCTTTTGGAGTCGCCTAGATAATCTGTGGAGATGCTTTAATACTTTGCTTACAGCACACTAAAAGCATTTTGTGATTCCACATAGATTTGATTATTATTTATTTATTTTTAACCTGATTATTATTTAATTGGTGGCCCACCTCTTTGGATTATCTGCTTGCAACACAACAGCATGACATGATGGATTGGATCATTAAGATAAAAATGTAAGCTGTGTACAATTGGTTTTTATAATTTTATCAATCCATTTTTGTCCCATTGAATTGAATTTAGTGGAGTTGGCAAATAAGTACTGGGCCATATTATGTAGATCAATTCTATAGGAAGTTGTAAGATAATATGAGAGTGCTTGTTTGATTTGGTTTGTGTTGCTTATATCCTCTTTTTCCAACTTTGATTTGAGATAATGGTATTCACAGACTTCTTTCTCAGTTTTAATATGATGTAATTATAATTGTAGGTATACTTCAAAGATGCTTCTAGCTACAATTGATGAGCACTGTCGTGGAACTTATGATTTTATTTATTTGCCAATTGATTTCAAGGCAAGTATTTTTTCCCTGGTTTCTATTTATTCCCCTGGAAAGAATACCACATTTGATAATATTTATTAACATTTATAATTTTTTACAGAACAAATGCAATGTGGGTTATGCGTTCATCAACATGATTGATCCACTTCATATCATTCCATTTCATAAGGTCTGATCTGCAGATGATAATACAATATAGTTTTATGCAATTTATCCATTTGGAGGAGTTTGGTGCTTATGTCTGTGTTTGAATTTTTCATGTTTTTAGGGGAATTTTTTTTTCGAATTTTTCTTTGTACAATGCAAAAGTTTAATCAAGTCAATTGCAGGCATTCAATGGCAAAAAGTGGGAGAAGTTCAACAGTGAAAAGGTGGCATCTCTTGCATATGGTCGAATCCAAGGAAAAGCTACTCTCATTGCCCATTTTCAGAATTCGAGCTTGATGAATGAGGATAAACGTTGTCGTCCTATTCTCTTTTGTACTGACGGTCCTAATGCAGGTGATCAGGTAGTATCTCACTCATGATATTGGTTTCTTTATTTTTCCCACAAAATGAGAAGAGATGGTAATGGCTCTCTGTTTAATTATTCACCTTGTATCTTCTCTCTTCCATGTTATTGATTCTGTAGGAGCCATTCCCTGTGGGTGCTAATATCAGACAGAGACCAAGTAAATCTCGAAGCCTTGTTGATGAGGAGAACCACCTCCAATGTAGCTCACTAAGGTCTGTCAATGAAGATGAATCTTCCAAGGGAACAGCCTCTTCATCATGTTCTCCAAGGGACTCAGATTGACCAAGCTGCTTTTCTAAATGCACTCACTGTTAGACATCCAATATGAGTACTCAAACCGTGTCCGCCCCGTTTCTGTATTTTTTGGGGTGGCTTGGTGGAATTTTTGGCAATAGCAAGTTTCTTGAAACCAGATCATTTACACAGTTGGAGGGGCTGACTTGTACATTTTCCTGAAAGAGTTTTCATATAAAGACTGAAGAGGTGCTTTGCTTTGAAATCAAGAATGCTTCTCTGCTTTTCATTTCTTCATTGTAATATGTCTATGTAATTTTTTTTTTCTTCCCTCACCCTCAATTTTGGAGGTTTTGGATCCCTTGGGTTGTTCTTTTTGCTATGAGCAGTAATTGCTCTTACCACCAAGAGATGCACACTTTGCAGTGTTCAAGTTTTGTAATGAATACCTTCTGTGGGTCTTGCCTGGGATCGTTTTATCATTGTGTGTGTTTCACACTGCAATGTGGATGTTTGATAGCAATTTATTGTTTATGTCCAACTTGAATTGTTCTTTTTATCAACTTTAATGCTTCAATCTATTGTTTTTGCCACGACTATAAGATTGACAAATCAGGACTCTGTAAATAAGGGTAATATAAAAGGAGCTAAGAAGGATGAAGGAGCAAAGAAGGATAGAAGATGCGGAAGAATAAATGGAAGAAGGAATGAAATCGCGGCTGGGAGTCACCCATGAAAATGCCGTGTGCGGGGGCATCCTTTCCGTGCATGGGTTAAGCTCGCGGGGAACATGCACCCGGGTGCTTAACCCATGCGCGGGTAACTCTTCCCCGCGTAGGGATTGTTTCTCCCCACGTGAGGGTACTTCCCCGCATAGGGACATTTACTTAAAAGGAACCTTCAAAACTTACAATAAAGGTTGGCAAAGCATACAAGAACACGGGGAGTGATGGGATTGGGGGCAATCCTCTTTGACGGGCATGTTATGGTTGATAATCGGATGGTATTCTTTGGGACCATTTATGAGAAGAACATGTTTCCATAAAACTCCTCTGAACTAACAATCACGGTATGCTCTTAAGGGTTGCAAGGAACCATGGATGAATGGGCCATTGTGTGGCTTGCCAGCTCACAATCCTGAGTGGTTATCCTTATAACAGGGACTATGTAGAAGACTATTAATTCTTCTCTTCAATATGGAAAGTAACTTGTTGTGACGTTACTTCTAGCATTGAGGAGTGGGAATTAGTATGAGGCTACAGTGTCCTACAGACTATTTTAGACACATATACAGGCTGTGATATGATCTGAGCGATCATGGTGTCATAATGAAGCATATGACGTCATGGTCCCAGGCGGGAAGGTGGGTTGAGTGTGGTATGGAGGATTGAGAGGAAGGCTCATTGGGCCATGAGCATCTAAAGGCTATGCTAGCATGACTCCACGCGGGCATCATCATAGCACCTCTCCCGGGTATGACCAATCTCGCGAAGGGTATAAGGATCTAGGCTCGTGGTTACAACCGGGAGCGATGAAGGAAGGGATACGCGGCCAAGTGCCACGTAGGATGACAACTGTCATAAGCCCCACACCTGAGGTCTATATATACCCCATGGCGTGGTGACATGTGGATCATTCTGGTGCCCCCTCCCTCTCCGAATCACTCTTGCTTTCTCTCTCTCCCACTAGCACCCAGCTTACATTCTCATTGTTGATTCTCAGTTACTTCATCAACTTAATTCTTCTCAATACACTTAAAATCCAGCCCTGTGATAGTCATTCCTTTTAGCAAGAACTTTTATTAATATTTACAGAAGAGACAGTGTAATGCTACAGTGACTCTCTTTAAGTCGCAACTATAAAATACTAAACATGAACGGTAAAAAAAAGAAAAAAATTCTGAATATACTATTTAGACTTTTTATTCATGCAAGTTTTCTTCACATTTTGATTTTATATCTACTAGTAAAAGTACAGATGCAAATGACGTGCAATGCACATAGTTCAGAAGGTTTGTAGTAAATATACATTCAAAAATAATAAATATTCATATAAATCTGAAAATCAAAAAATTAATAAAAACAAAATGACATGAATAAGATAATTATTAAATTACTTTGACATTCAGACCATAAATTGGAGTGCAGTTTGTGAGAAACTTAATTTTGATGTTGGCAAATTTTGATGTCAAACACATGATAATAGAGTTGTAATTTTATGGTGATTTACACAAGCTTAATACCTATTGATTGAAATTAAACATCACTTAAGTCAGGTAAGTGAGTGTGAAACTAAGTTATGAAATCTTAGAAAATGAGTTTAGTGGGCCTTGAATCAGGTGTTGTATTTAGTCAAATTCTGACATACTATCTTATTTATGTAATATTTCACTCCATACTTGATGTTCGAGATGATCTTTATATCATCAAAAACTAGACTCAATAATCTTTCCAACGATATATTATTTTCTCAATTTCAACTTTGTTTGACCACTCAATAAAATTCAGGTTTCTGTACAAATTTAAAAAAAATTCATAATTCAATACAATTGGTTGAGATTTTTCCGGAACTGGTTGGGACAACTTTAAAATCGGTTGGAGGTGTTCAAATTGGTTTAGAACTTAGTGCCACTCTACAGAATTTCACCTCACACGGCTACTCATTCAACTCTTCAAAATATTTTTTAAAATCTCGTCCCTTCTTCCACTTCGTCCCGAAGAGTAACTAGGGCTAATTTAGTCACGTTTTCATGTTTTAATTGAACACACTTTCTTGATTATTCTTAAAGGAGGGTAAAAATGTAATTTAACCTAAGTTGTACGGGAAAATTCGTTTGAATTCTACTATTTTACCTGGTTTCATAAGGGTAAAACAGTAATGTTACCTAGTTCAATTTGAGGGGCAATATTGTAATTCTACTATTTTATCTGGTTTCATAAGGGTAAAACAGTAATGATACCTAGTTCAATTTGAGGGGCAATATTGTAATTTTAACCAGTATCAATTAAAGTTATAAAATTTAATTAGCCAATTTCAAGAATGACATCGCACTAGATTGTTAAGATTATGACTTCAGTTTCATCTTTTGACAATCTAGTAGTTGCTGAAATTCTTTTGCATGTGTAACCTGAATGGAAATATATTTTCATGCATTTGTGCTTAAATAGATTCTGTGATTGCTGCTATATTTGACTCGTGGTATATTTCTGTGTCCATGTGGACCGCCAAATGTCTTTAAGCACATAGAGTTTAACTCTTGTTGTGCTATTGAGTTCATTTGGAGGCTTCATATGATTTATATAACATGTGATTTATATTCACCAAATGTCTTTAAACATAAAGTTTAACTCTAGTTGTGCTACTGAAGTCGTTTGGAGGTTTCATATAATTTATATAACATGTGATTTATGTACTGTAGATCATTTCAGATATTCTAGATTATTATACGTGTTATAATCATATTTGATAAAGAAACATATAGAAATATTCTAGATTATTATCCTTGTTATAATCATATTTGATGTAGAAACATATAGAAGCCTTTTATATAATGTGGTTTTTCTTACTATGTTCTAGAAGATTAAAAGGTTATGTTTACAAGCTGCACATTTTTTTTATGTAATTATTTTATATCTTAAATTTTATTGAATTGATGACTTCTGGTGAGTAACCAATATAGTTTGAACCAAAACCTCAACAAATATATGGCCCAATCAATGTTTGAGTTTTTATTAATTTATTACTCGAAATTAGCTTAGTAACTTAAGATATGGCTAAATGGTTCACTTGCCTCACTATGTAAATTCCATTGCTTTTAATTTGGGCTGGCCCAATTCAGCCTCTTGATTTGTCAAAGCTCCACGGCCCAGGCTTGGGCTTGAAGCTTTTTACTGGTTTAACTAGATTGACATGTTAGGCCTCCATAATCCATATATTAAAAATATGAGTCCAGCATAAGTGCAACTTCATTAATTTATGCTAATTGACAGTTTTAAAATAGGGAGTTGATATTGGCGCTCCACTAATATTCTTAAGCGCTTTATTTTCTTTTTTCTTTAAAATAAAATTACAAAAGAGTTCCTGCACCACACAATGTTTGGTTATTATATTTTTAATATCACAATTGTCCTTTTCCATTAAGGTTAGGACTCTTGACCCTAAAATGCAAATTCATTTATCTTATCTCTCTGTACTTAAATGAAATATCTTAGTAATCATATAGTGTCTGAGTTATTGAAAGTTATTGAACTTATTAATACAAGAAATATGGAAAAATTTCAGAAATCTATGAATTATTAAATGTTTCTAATTCTCATGTTAATGATGATTTTTTTTTTCTTTAGAATATATTTTTTAAGTTGATTTTGTAAATAATGACTTGAGAAAGTATCAATGATTAGGATAAAAAGGTATGTGATTAGGATAAAAAAAATTTGAATTGAAATTAAATTTTATATCAATGAATAAAACATATTTATAACATTAAATTGAAAGCAAAATAATCTCTACGATGCATAGTAATATTTAATTGAATTGAAAATCAAAGGAAAATCAAGTTTTTTTTGAAGGCTAGAAAATCCTAGTTTTTCTTAAATAGAAACTCTCTTGTATAATTCAATAAGTAAGTTAAGGAAAGATTATTTGCTTTAAGAAGAGGACTTTTAGAAATTATATTATTATGTGATTAAATTTACTTTTAATTATTATATAATATAGGGAAGTGATATTCACACTCCCTTTTTCTATGTTTACACTTCCATATTAAAGGAAATGACACTTCTAACTGTACAAGTGAATGATTATATATATATATTTTTTCAAATTACACAACTATGATTTCAGATATCCTTCTCTTTGTCTCTCATCTTTAATGTTTGTCTCTTTTGACAGGATCCAAAAAAAAAAAAAAATTCCAAAAAAGTTATCTTTTTTGATAGAACCCAAACCAAAAAGAGTTATTTATGTTGAATAAATTCCCTTTTTATGATAACTAGAAAAAAAATTATTTCTATTGCATAAATTAATTCTTTTGACATGAACAAAAAAATAAAAATGTATGCTACGCCAAAAAAAAAAAAAAATGTTAACTCTTTTGATGGGACCCAAAAAAAAAGTTATTTCTATTGAATAAAATTTCTTCTTTGATAGGATCGAAAAAAAAAGTATGGTACGCACAAAAAAAAAAAAAGACAAAAAAAAATCATCTCTGTTGAATAAAGTATATATTTTTTTTACAGTACCAAAAAAAAAAGAAGGTTATCTTTGTTAATTAAATTCTCTCTTTTGATAGGACTCAAAACAAAAGCTTATCTGTGTTGAATAAATTATTTCTTTTGACAAAATAAAAAAAATACCTAAAAATATAATGATCCAAGAAGAAAGTTATCCGTAAAAAGAGTTGAAGTTTATAGTATAAAGAGTAGTTATGATATTATAAAATAAGGGATGATCCATTAATGAGTTTAGGACCTTCTTGTCTTTTCATTTTAAAAAAAATGTAAGTGAAGTGTAAATGTAGAAAAGTGGAGTGCAAATATGGCCTCCCTATAATATATTTTACATATAGTGTGTGTGTATATATATATACCACGTGTAATTTCAATATGAGAGAGAAAATACTTGAGAGTGAATTTTTAGTATTCTGACTTTAATAAAAAAAAGGTAATTATGGTATTAAAAATGTGAGAATCAAGTATTCTGTAGTTTAGGGACTCTTTTGTAAACTTTATTTAGAAAAGAAAAAGAGTGGAGCGCGAATATCAGCAGCCTTAAAATATTGATCAATTACTACCTTTTCAAATATTGTAAAAAATCAGCAAAGTGTTGAAAATTTTAAAATAAATAAAAATTATTTTGTTGTCATATGCACTACGTTTTCTAAAATCGGATTGCAATATGATTATCGTTACTTGATGGGTTGGGGTTATACTTGTCAATTGTGGTCTAATTGACAGAATAACATTTACACCGTTGGATTGTGGTTTTTCAATTTTATTTGATGAGATTAATCCTAACCGTTAATATCTACGTTTCCATGATAAGAAGGAAGACTTAGGTATTTATTTATAGAGAAGTCGTCCCCCCAATGGTTGTCATATATAAGGGTTTCAAAACCTTTATTAAGCTCTATCGAATGACAACTTTCAATGTGGTTTGTTGTCATATGCACTATGTTTTCTAAAATTGGATTGCAATGTGATTATCGTTACTTGATGAGTTGGGGTTATACTTGTCAATTGTGGTCTAATTGACAGTATAACATTTACACCGTTGGATTGTGGTTTTTCAATTTTATTTGATGAGATTAATCCTAACCGTTAATATTTACGTTTCCATAATAGGAAGGAAGACTTAGGTATTTATTTATAGAGAAGCCGTCCCCCCCTGTGGTTATCATATATAAGGGTTTCAAAACCTTTATTCAGCCCTATCGAATGACAACTTTTAATGTGGGGTAGAGCTCTCTAGGATCTCTTGCAGAAATTAAAAAATACTCTTAATGGTTATATCATCAATCAGGTACGATTGCTAAATCTACTCTTTAATTAATTGCAGTATTTTTTTATTTCTGTAAGTTGAGTATGGATTAAATTCTAACAATTGGTATTAGAGTCCGGTTATAGTTAAAGTTTTTATTTTTTATTTTTTAGATATCAAGAATAATGAATGGATATACTTTTTTTTTTTTACACAAATCATGGGTATCGATATATTGATCGGTACATATATGTTTGATGGGTCTGACGTGATTCAACGTCAATAAATGGTATCTAAAATGAATTTGTGTTGTTGGCTTCCCTGCTTGGCTTAATTAAATTTATGATTATCTTTATATATTTTATGAGTTGTCCGATATATTTAAAGCCATGACCCAATTGCTGTTGATCGAAAACTGAAAGCTGAGACCTTAAGTTATCTTGATTTGTCTAAAAATCATGATCGGTGAGCCATATGAAACCTTTAGTTTTCAATAGAATTGCATTGAGGTCTTTGTCAGTTTGTGTTATTCTTCATTAACAAACGTTCAAATCTTATGCGGATTTTACCTTTTAGGTCAGTTTTGTGTTATACAAACAGTGGCAAACAACATGGGTTTGTGTTCTCAAATTTCATGTGCAATCAAATAGTTTTAGAGATGCACGAATGGTATATCAAGTTTGCTGTTTGTTTTTTCAAAAAAAAACCCAAAGTGCACAAGTTGTGTGCATGATTTTATAAATATATATGTATTCTTCAATCAATTTTGTCAAAAAGGTGTGTGTATATATACATATACATATATATATTATATTAGATTTATGGTTTTAAACCTGATTTTGAATACATATGCATGTGCAATCCTTTAAGACTTGATTTTGTAGCTATTGTGGTCTTCTTTTTACTTTTGAAGTAAGTGGGCAGTTTGGTTTAGGCAATGGTCCAACATGTATATTTATGTATGCATATGACACTGTATTTAGCGTTTTAACTTGCTTAAAAACTAGTTTATCAATTATAATTGGGTTTGGATGTCACTGATACTTATATCTTATATGTTAAAAGCACTTGCTATCTATTGAAATTTTCCATTTAGCCATTCACATGTGAACAAATTATAAGTAGTGAGTATTTGGTGCATTTATTCTTTTGTACATAGATAATTATAAATAGTTTTCTATTTATATTTCAATTATTTTTGGGCCATGTTTATATGGTATATAATGTTTAGGTTTGATTTACGTGCATTATAAAAAAATTGTGAACATAAATAAAATGGAATTTTTTACATTTTAGGTCTTTCCTTAGGGTTTAGGAAGACCTGTAAGGTGACCGTTTCAAGGTGGTAGTCTAAGTGGGTGATGCCTACTCAAAGGTGACACACTTATTGAGGTTATGATTTTTGAAAATTTTAAGACATATATTGGTCTTATTAAGGTCTCACAGTGCACTTGCCTATATTGGGACATTAGTTCTACCCAAAGGTGATCAATGTCTTAATTTAGGACAAGTGAGTAGAATAGTTGATAGTGTTTGGGTTAGAACTAAATAAACCTTTTACCCAAAGGTAGTGGAAGTGTTTAGTAATAATTCAAGCATAATCAACTAGGTCTATATGTGATTTGATCACGAACTTGGGGGTAAATATATTTAAAATTCTGCCCAAAAGTAATTTTTAGATGACATCTTACATGTTCCCGCAGGGTGGAAGGTTTTGTACATAATAAAACACCTCGATAAATCCGGCTTAAAAAAATTGCAAGTACGAATTAAAGTGATAATCCCTAAAGTTGTGACATATTATTTTATATTTTGTTTATGTGGTATTATTTGATATAACATGAATTAAGATTATAAACGCTTCCACAATTCAAAGATAGCTTACAGAGATTGAACCACTGGATGGTTCAAATTATACTACCTAGAGGACAAATATTGATTTTGTCTTGGGTTTCTTGAACTATGAGTCTGTGCTTTTGAGGAGAAACCCAATATGCCCACTGCAGAGTCTTCTGAGGCAGTAAGTTTGTTGCATTTTAAGTGGACTAAAGGTAATTCCATAACATAAGGTTGATTTGTGCTTCTATTGGTGAGACTTGTAGGGGTGGTGTTCTAGTATTTGATACTATCAAAGAGCTTCTTGATATGACCAAGAAGCAGTTTATGGGCACCAAGAAGCAACTACATTTATTATTTGACACAATTTGTGTCAGTGAAATATAATGGTAATGTTTCAGTGAAGTAACAAATCTATAAGATGTGCAAGCTGGTTAATGGTTTAAAGGAGCTAAAAATTATGTTTAATGATGAGTTATTAGTCCACATGGTGATATATTCTCTGATTAGGTCTTTTGAGACTTTCAGGGTGAATTATAATTCACATGAGACAAAAATGAGATATATATTAACTAGCTATTAACAGTTTGTGTGATTGAGGAAGAGCGCCTCAAGAGTATTAAAATTAAGTCAGCTCATCTTGCCGTAAGTGATAACAGTAAGAATATTTTCAAGAAGAAAAAATAAGCGGCAAGAAAGGAAATCAAGTAAAACAGAAAAAAGGAAAAGCAGAATCATAAAGAAAAATACATGGTCATAGGAATGATGAATGCTAATTCTGCAAAATGAAAGGGCATCAAAAGAAAGTTATTATGGTTACAAGGTTTGGTAAAAGAAAAAAAAAAGCAGTTGTTACATTGTCATGGTAATATTTGAACTTTATTCTGTAAATGTGGCTGAACATTTATGGGAATTGATTTGGGTATGATCATACATGCCTCTTGTTTTTCTATGAACTCGATACCTTCCGAATAAAATCGTGCTTTTGTTAGAGAGGATTCATTTATGCTATGACATAGGAGATCTGGGCGTGTCTCTTAAAAGATACTAGAACACTTGGTCAAGGATTGGATCATTGGACCACTAGATTTTTCAAATTATGATATATATGTTGATTATGTCAAAGGAAAGATGCAGAAGAAAAGTAATTTTGAGGCTAGTCAGTCATCCGGTTTTTTGGACCACTAGAAAGATTTTTTTTTCTTTTGATAATTAAAAAAAAGAAAGAAAAAAAAACTAAATTATAACTAGTAGAAGAATTAAATCAATTGAAATTTGATTAGTTTCTTGTTTGCGATTTCCCAGCAATGGCGCCAAAAACTTGATGTTGTTTTAAAAGTGTATAACTGGCAAGTATACGAATCTGTTGAAGTATAGATTGGCAAGAACGAGGTCGAACCTAAGGGAATGCTTTAAGAATAAAAACTAATACAAATTCAAATTAATTTAAAACTAATCTAGTTGAACAAAGTTGGTTAATTGATTTGAGAAATTAAACTAACATGCAAATAAAATAATACAATTGAAATCAAATAGAGAAAATAACTAAGGCGTCAGATTCCATCACCATTGAATCCATAAATCTTCTAATATTCATTTATTAATTCCCAAATTTAGAGTAGCAATCAAGAAATTAATCTATTGCTTATTCAAGATTTAACAATAAAACACTATAAAAATTATATAAAAGGTAGATTTTCCTTCGTTTCACTAGTGTAAAATTCTAAGTATTTTATGAATCCAATTTAATGAAAAACATAAGATCAAATATTATCACTTTTAAGAAATACAAACCCAAGCTTAGATTAATTATCATACTTTCTAACTACCACATATACATGATATAAATGATGAAAGAACTATAAAATAATTAATCACAAGAAGTGAAAATCATAAGCATTTAAATCATACACATGAGAATCAATTAATGAACAAAGTAACTTCACTTCATTAATGGAGGTTTCCTTCTTAACCCTAGTTGAGGAGTTTAGTTACACGTGCTAGAAGAAGATAATAAAAATATAAAAGACATAATGAAATAAAAGAAACAAATAAAATCCGGATAGTCTCTGTCTTCTCTACTTTGGCCTCCACTCGTTTTCTCATCCCCCTCTTCTGCTCATATCTTTCTCTTATATAGAGGTCATATAGGGTGTTCTCCAAGTAAAAGAAAATAGCAAAGTGTTGAGAAAAAAATTATGCCAGAATATTTTCTCTGACTTGAAATCCAATTTTGACTTTGAATAAGTGTGATTCACGAAATTTTCATGAAATACAAATATCTTGGGCTTCAAGTTAGCTTTTTACAAATGCTGAGTTTGATCAATTTCGATATCCGAGTCAAGAGATATGATCAAATTATCATAACTGGTGTAATATTCGCGCATAATATTGTGACTTCTTTGACACGTGATTTTCACCCCTTAAAAGTTGGAATTAGGGTTTCTTTGTGAAAAAAAAATTTGTTCCTCTATAAATAATATTTCTAAAACTCTTGGCTTGCATTAATCCGATACTCGAGCTGAAAGTTCTGGCCCAAATAGTAAAGTTGCGCCAAAAAGTTGTAGACTTTATATTTGTTAAATTTGGGTCTTTTCCACAAACATCACCATAAACCTAAAAAGACACAAAATCACATTTATTAAATAAAATAATATAAAATAAATTACTAACAAATATAATTTTTGGAGGTTTATTGTGTAAGAATTATGCACTTATCAACAATGTTACTCAATGGAGACATTAAAGAAGTGATTTACATGTTTCAACCTAAAAAAATATCGTGATCTAATGCATATACCTTAAGTTCAGTGGGAGTTAATTTGTTATCCTTGTTCTATATGTTGATGATATTTTGTTAGTTAGTAATAACATTCATGTTATACATTTATTACAGAAAAATTTGGACTTTCTCAAAATGCATGTATTGATAAAATATTGAAAACTTTTGAGATAGAAAATTGTGTTCCAAGTGAGGTTTTAGGTGTTAAAGGGAATATATTGTCAAAATAAAAGTGTCTTGATAATGATTTTGTGAGATGTCAAGTTGATCGATTTTAGCAAAATCTGCGTATTATTTATTCGAAGGTAGTGAAGAAAGTTTTTGAAGTATCTCCAAAAAAAAGAAGAGTTCATGTTGGTCTATATAAAATCAAACTGGTTAGAGATAAATGATTATTCTGATAATGACTATGCAGGTTGCTTAAGTAGTACAAAATCTACTTTTGTTTTTATTTTTATGTCGGCTCAGGGAGCGAGCTGTCTTGTAAAAAATAAATAAATCTCCGAGCAATATATTATCACATATTTCCCTATGCATTGAGTTGGTCAGTTATTGTGAAACAACCAAACATACCATGTGGCTAAGAAATATTTATTGTAGATTTGAAGGTTGTGGACTTCATACACAAGCCTATGACATTTTTTGTGATAATGAAGTTGTTATAAAGTACGTGAAAAATAAAATTTTGACCAAGTGTAATAAGCACATTGACATAAAGTGTTTTTCTTGTGTGAGAAGGTTAAAGAAGGTTCTATTGAGATTTTTCATATAGATACAGAAAAAAAATGATTGTAGATCCTTTCACTAAAGATTTTTAGTTTAAAATTTTTAAGTAACATATGATCCGAATAGGTGTTCGAGGTTTATTGTGTTATAATGTCTGATATTTCTTTTATATCATATTACATTGCAGTTAGCTTTCATCTTATTTACGCTTTATGGTGACAATTATTTTTCCTTCAATTTATTTACACCTTGTGGTGACAATTATTTGTATGCAAAATAAAGTTATGATACATCATCATCATCATTATTATCTTCATATATATGATTTATGCACATGCGGTTATGTTTGTCTATGAGTGATGTTACACTCAGGAGGGTTGTTTGGGCTAGATGTGGGATTGGCACCACATCGGTAAGTCCAAACATAATTATTAAAGTGTCTATAAGAGTGTTTTACATTCCATAAGGATAGTTGAGCTAGATATGAGATTGACTATGTTGACCTAAAGGTTTTAACCTAAGGGCAATCCAACAAAGTTGATGATAACGAATCATTAATGATGTTAAACACTAACATCTAAATTGAGTGATTACTTAGGATAATTGACATAAACAAAGAAAGCATTCACATTGTGGAATAATTATGAAAGGAGACAATGACATAAGAGAAACATTCATTGAAGAAGAAGGAAGTACCTCAAAACTTCAAGACATATTCAAGCATGATGAAATGGGGTAGTTATAGCTTGGTGAGAGATATGACTTAATTTGTTAAAGTTATTTTTGAATAACTTGTTTGAAACTCACTTGCATATCATGACCATGATGCATTCACATACATATCATCTATTGGTTATTTTATCACTAAGAAATTAGTCTTAAAGTCTTAGGGACATTTTTCAAAGATCAAAAGTCTTTCACTAAAAGTTCAGTTTCAGCTTGCTGAAAATGCAGTTTCAGTTTGCTGAAAATGCACTTTGAGGCAACTGAAAATGACAGTAGGCTTTGATGTTTCTAGAGCACCTTTTCAGCTGACTGAAACTTTATTTTTAGCTGATTGAAAGTAGCTGAATTTGAATACAACTGCTAGTTTAGTGCATTTAATGCTTACAACTCTCTTCCAACAGTTATATTTTTTAAAGGCTCTATATATATTGATATGCTCTAAATTTATGAATACACACCAATACTCTTGAGCATTTATTGAGCAACATTCATTGCAATCTACCATCATTCAATACACTTGAGCTTCAAACTTGTGATTCAACTTTAACTATAGTATTGAGAGCTTGAAATTGTGTTTTCTTCTTTGAGAGTTATCCATTGTATCACAAATTTTGTTTTTCATCATTTATAAAGGGTTGTTGAACCCTAGAAGACTAAGTGAAGGAGTTCACTTAGCAAGAAGGAGTTTGTATTCTCCATTGTAAGGGTTTGCTCTCCACTGACAAGGAAGAGCCATAGTGGATTGGGGAAAATCTCAAGAGGGATCTTGAGTCGTGGAGTAGGAGTTTCTGAATCATGCTACATCCTTGGGTTGATAGTGTTTGAATCTCTCTATCCCTAACTTATTTATATTGTGCTTGTTTAATTCTATCATTATCTCAATATATATTGCATATCAATTTAATTCTTAAATTTGATTCTATTATTTGCGAAAGACCCTATTCACCCCCCCTCTAGGGTCATTACTTCAGTAACAATTGGTATCAGAGTTAGGGCTTTAGTTTTTGACCTAACCGTCTTAGAGTTCAATAATGGAAAACATGCAAGGTGCCTCTCATATGGAAGGACAATCAAACAATAGGCCACCTTGGTTTGATGGCATCGACTATAATTATTGGAAACCTAGAATGACATTCTTTCTCCAATCCATTGATTATCAAGTTTAGGAAGTTGTTTGTAAAGGGCCTTTAGTTCCTATGAAAAATATTGAAGATAGGAAAGTTCTCAAGGATGAGAAAGAATAGACCGATGGTGATAGAAAGCTAATTCAAATCAATGCTAAAGCTATCACTAATTTGTATTGTGCTTTAAGCAAATCTGAGTTCAATAGAATTTCAGCTTGTAAAATGGCCAAAGAAATTTGGGATAAATTAGAAGTGACCTATGAGGGCACGAAGCAAGTTAGAGATACCAAAATTAGTATGTTAATTCGTGAATATGAGCGTTTTAGCATGCTTCCAAGTGAATCTATTAATGAAATGTTTACTAGATTTACTAATATTTCTAATATCTTGTCTCATTTTGGTAGAACTTATTCTAACTCTGACAATGTTAGAAAAGTGTTTTGGTGTCTTCCTAAAAGTTGGGATGCAAAGGCAACGACTATTCAATAAGTTCAGGATCTTGATACCTTGAGTCTTGAAGACCTTATGGGATCGCTTATGACTCATGAGATCCAAGTTGGTAGTCGTCAAGAAATAACCAATCCGAAGAAGACCTTAGCATTGAAATCATCTCTCCAAGATTCGAAAGAAATTGATAAAAGTGGGTCTAGTGATGATGAGGATGACATGGCATTCATTGCTCACAAATTCAAGAAGTTCTTAAGAAGGGAACCTTTCCCTAAGAGAAGACCCTTTAAGAGAGATGAGCCAAAAGGAGATTCAAGTAAAAAAGAACCTCTTACTTGCTACAATTGCGGCAAATTGGGACACTTTCTAAAAGATTGTTGCAAGCCAAAAAGAGATAAAAGTAAGAAAATTGCTATAAAAGCCACAATGGATGATTCTGACTCAAGCGATTCGGAATGCGACACAAGCAATGAAGTTGCAAATCTTTGCCTTATGGCAATCGATGATGAGGTAAATTCTAACCTTGAAACTTCTACATTGATTTCATATGATGAATTATAATGTGCTTTTGAGGATTTGCATAGAGAGCTAGAAAAAGTAATTTTGAAGAACTCCACTCTTAAAGAGAAAAACTCATCTCTTTCTCTAAAAATTTCAAATGCTCAAAATGAAAATGATTTTTTAAGAAAAGAAAATGAATGCTTGTCTTCATCCTTTTCAAAATTTTAAAATGAAAATGTTTTGTTAAAGAGTGAAAGAGAAAAATTTTCTTCAAACAAATTTTCTTCAATTGATTCTCAATCCAAAATTGATAACTTGAAGAAAATTATTGAGGATTAAGTGGATATTCTTGCAAAATTCACCAAAGGAAGAAAGAATTTAACTATTCTTCTTGGTAGACAAAAAGATGTTTATGACAAAGAAGGGATTGGGTACAATCCTTACAACAAACAAAAATATTTGATCAAACGGCCTTCTTCCAAGAATGACAAGTTCAAACCATTGAATCACTTCTTTGTCAAAAGATTTTAATTTAGCTTTAATAGCTTTGCATGCAATCTTTTTAGGAAAGTGGGACATAAGATCTTTGGTTGCCCATTTAGAAGAAGAAAATTGTCTAAAATGATTTGGGTTCCAAAATGAACATTTCTTATGATTGCTAACCCAATTGGACCCAAAATGATTTGGGTACCAAAAGAAGTCACCTAAGTTTGTCTTGTAGGTTTGCTTGAAATCCTCTTCGGTCTCCAAAGACAAGTGATTTCTTGATAGCAGATGTTCAAGGCATATGACGGGAGATCGCTCTAAATTCATCTCCCTCAGGCCCTATGATGGAGGCAATGTCACCTTTGGAGACAATTCAAAAAGTAAAATTGTGGGCGTTGGCATTATAGGTATATTTTTCTCTTCCTCTATTGATGATGTGTTTCTTGTAGAAGGATTAAAGCATAACTTGTTTAGCATTAGTCAATTGTGTGATAAAGGTTTTGACGTTATCTTTAAATCGGGACGTTGCATAGTTGAAAAGATGGTTTAAAAATTTTCATTGCTCATAGACATGGTAACTTGTACACTATCCTTCTTAGTGAATTGCTTGATCAAAATGTTACATGCTTTATTTCCTCTAGTGATAATAGTTGGTTGTGGCATAGAAGATTAGGTCATGCTAGCATGGATTTGATTTCAAAATTATTTAAGAAAGACTTAGTCAAAGGCCTCCAAAGGCTAAGTTCATAAAAGACAAGACTTATAGTGCTTGCCAATTAGGGAAGCAAGTCAAATTCTCCTTTACAAGGAAAAAGGACATCACAACCTCTAGACCTTTAGAATTGCTCCACATGGATTTATTTGGTCTGGAGAGGGTTGCTAGTCTAGGTGGAAAACTTTATGCATTTGTTATTGTTAATGATTATACTAGACTTTGTTGGATTTTCTTTCTTACTCACAAAAATGAGACTCATGCAATCTTTGCCAAATTTTGTAGAAAAGTTCAAAACGAAAAGGACTATAAATTAAGACCACTAGAAGTGATAGAGGTAGAGAATTTGAAAATTAAGACTTAGAAAAATTTTATGATGAAAATGGCTTTGATCACAATCTTTCGGCACCTGGGACTCCTCAACAAAATGGTATTGTTGAAAGAAAGAATAGATCTCTTCAAGAAATGGCCAGGACTATGCTTAATGAGCACAATTTACCTAGATATTTTTAGGCCGAAGCAGTTAGCACCACTTGTTATGTCATAAATAGAATTATCATTTGAAAGAAGCTTGATAAGACACCTTATGAGCTATGAAATGGTAAGAAATCCAATATTGGGTACTTTAAAGTTTTTGGGTGTAAATGCTTTGTGCTTAATGACAAGGATAACCTAAGAAAATTTGATACTAAATTCGATGAGGATGTTTTCTTAGGATATTCAACAAGAAGTAAAGCATTTAGAGTTTTCAACAAAAGAACTCTAGTAGTTGAGGAATCTATACATGTAGTATTTGATGAATCTCTTCCATTTGCTCCTAAAAATAATGTGGATGATGAAATTGTTGATATTGAGAAAAGTGTTGATGGATTAGAGATTAGTGACAAAACATGTGAGCCTTCACAAAGTCCTCAAAATAAGGAAGTCAATAATGAGATCACTCAAAGTGATCCAAATGATGCCTTCCCTAGAAGTTGAAGAATTGTCCATAATCATCCTCTTGACCAAGTTATAGGTGATCCATCCATGGGTGTAGGTGCAAGATCTCAACTTAGAGATGTGTGTAATCATTTGGCATTTGTGTCTCAAATAGAGCGAAAGAATTTTCTTGAGGCCAAAAATGATGAGTCTTGGATCTTAGCTATGTAAGAAGAACTTAGTCAATTTGAAAGGAATCAAGTTTGGAAGTTAGTTCCTAGACCTAAGAACCAAACCATCATAGGCACTAAGTGGGTGTATAGAAATAAGAAAGATGAATCGGGCATTATTGTGAGAAATAAAGCTAGACTTGTTGTCCAAGGTTTCAACCAAGAAGAAGGAATTGATTATGAGAAAACCTTTGCACCCGTAGCTAAATTAGAAGCAATTAGAATGCTCATTGCCTATGTTTCACATAAGAACTTTAAGTTATATCAAATGGATGTGAAAAATGCATTCTTGAATGGCTTCATAGAAGAAGAGGTCTATGTAGAACAACCTCGGGATTTGAAAGTCATGACCTTCCAAGCCATGTTTTCAAATTATCAAAAGCTTTGTATGGATTGAAGCAAGCTCCTAGAGCTTGGTATGAAAAAACTTAGTGGTTTTCTACTAGAAAATGGTTTTGTTAGAGGAAAAATTGACAATACACTTTTTACAAAAATCATTGGTGAAAATTTGTTGATTATTCAACTTTATGTTGATGATATAATTTTTGGATCAACAAATGAGAAGTTATGCAAAGAGTTTGCCTCTAAAATGCAAAATGAGTTTGAGATGAGCATGATGGGTGTACTTAACTTCTTCTTAGGATTGCAAATCAAACAATCATTGGATGGTATATTCATTTGCCAATCCAAATATGTTAAGGATTTGCTAAAGAAACTTGACTTGGAGGATGCCAAACATGCAAAAACTCATATGAGTAACACCTCTAAACTTGATAAGGATGAAAAAAGAAAAGAAGTTGATATCAAGAAGAATAGAGGAATGATTGGAAGTCTTCTATACTTGACGGCAAGTAGACCGGACATTATGTTTAATGTTTGTTTATGTGCAAGATTTCAATCATGTCCCAAAGAATCTCATCTAAGTGCCGTAAAGCGAATTTTCAAATATTTGAGTGGCACAATTGATTTTGGACTTTGGTTTCCTAGGTTTACATCTTTTAACCTCATAAGTTATTTGAATGTCGATTTTATAGGATGCACAATCGATAGAAAAAGCACTAGTGGTACTTGTCACTTTCTAGGACACTCTATTATATCATGGTCTAGTAAGAAACAAAATTTCGTGACATTATCAACGGCGGAAGCCGAATATGTGGCCGTCGGTAGTTGTTATGCACAAATGCTTTACATTAAACAACAACTTGAGGACTTTGGACTTATATTTGATCACATACCTATCAGGTGTGATAATACGAGTGCGATATGTATTTCTAAAAATCCCATTCAACACTCTAGGACCAAACACATTGAGATTAGACACCATTTTTTGAGAGATCATGTGTCTAAGGGTGATATTGAGCTTATTTTTGTAAATACCAAAAACCAATTGGCCGATATTCTTACGAAACCTCTTCAAGAGGATCGTTTCTGTAAAATTAGGAGAGAAATTGGAATGGCAAAAGAGAATGAGGTGATCCATACTTGATCTCACACTTCAATTTTATCCTCTGCCTTTTTCAGCTGCTTGAAATTGACCTATCAGCCGACTGAAAGTCATGGAATTTAAGTCCTCTTTCCAAATTCCTTTCAGTTGCCTTAAACAAGCTTTTCAGCCGTCTGAAATACCACTTTTAGTCGCCTGAAAATTAACTTTCAGTCGACTGAAACACTACTTTTTGCTGCTTGAAAATCAACTTTCAGCCGACTAAAACACCACTTTCAGTCGCCTGAAAGTGTCGATCTATATATAACTGTTCCATTTTCTTCTCATTTCACGCAGAACCCAATCCTAGCCTCTACAACTCCTTTTTTGCCCCAAAATTTGCCTTTGTCCTCTCTCTCTCTAATTGGTCTCATTTCTTTCATTTAACTTCATCACCTCCATCCCCATTCTTCTCCACCTCCATATCTTACCATGCCTCCTCGCTCATTTACAAGAAAATGCTCAAATGTTCATCTAGTAGAGGAATGTCGCACCAAAGGGAGACATAATCCCGGTGAGAGCTTAACTCCTCTTGTGGCACCAAATCTCAGATTGTTTACATCCCCTGAAATCAAGGCTGTATATGTAAAGAATTTCAACAACAAGCGTGTGGCCAAAGGTAAGATTGTTAACCCTACCATTTGTGTTAAACACCATTTGAAGACCTATAATCTGTTCAATGCCATTGGATGGGGAAAATTTGTTTCACTTCAAAAATCTTCATACCCGAAGCTTGTTAGAATTTTTTATGCACATTTGGAGGAAGACACAGACTCTAGAGAATTAGTCTCATTTGCCAAAGGGAAGAAAATCTTTTTTTCAAAAATAGAACTAAGAACTCACCTGGGGATTGCCAAAGGAGACTTTCAATTTTTTCAGACACACAACTGGGCATATGTTCATGGTTTTGATCCACTCACGGCTGTCCAACAAATATGCAATGATTAGTCTATCACTAGTATTGGGAGATTGTATGCAAATAGATTGACATTTGAGGCTAGACTTCTGCACAATATCATTACATACACTATTCTGCCCTAGTCTAGTGGTCGTTCAGATGTCACTTGCATGGAAGTTTTCATTATCTGGTGCTTGCTCAATGAAAAAAATTTGGATCTTACCCATATCATTTATCACCACACGATAGAGAGCAAAACCAAGGCAACTCAGTGCTACTATGCCTTGCCCCTTACACAGATTTTCGAGGCACACCAAGTGAATCTTTCTGAGGAGGAATCTTGGTCTGTTGGACAGAGAGATTTCCTGAATCACACAACCTTCTTGCTTATGAAAATGAAGCACGATGCCAATAGATATTGGCATTGTCTTAGAGGTGCAGTCCTTGTCCTTGGTGAAAGAGAAGAAGATGGAGATGAAGAAGAAACAGATAATGATGAGAAAGAACAGGAAGAGGCTGAGCAATCTGTGCCTATGACTACGGATGCTCCACTTATCATGATGCTCACTCCTTAATGATGGGCCAACTTATATCCCAGATGGATGACCAGCTTGTCATTGCTCGTAGGACAGAAGAAAAAATGGACATTTTGAGCAATGATCTTGTGCAATTCAGGACTGAATACCAAGAGGATTCGGAGGCCAATAGAAAATAACTTCATGACATCACTGAAAGGCTAGCTGATATTTAGCATTACTTCTCCATTCCTCCTCGCTCTTCGGTGCCATGACATTGGTTCTACCCCTTCTTTTTGATGTTGCTGAAGGGGAAAAAACATGATGATGTGTTCGTAGGCTACGGGGTTAGTTTAGCATTTATGATATGCCATTATGCCTCTTGTTGAACTTAGACATTATATTTTGATTGTTATGGCTCTTGAATGAACTTTTGACATTTATTATGAATATGTTTTGAACATCCATGCTTTAATATTTTGATACTTTTTATGAAATATCTTTCAATATTATATCATGATTATGCTTATGCTTATTCTTGCGAATTCAATGATGATTGTGTGATGATTAATGTATACATGAGTTGCATTATGAATGTTATGAGAATTCAATGATATAACTTATGATGATTGATGCTTAAAGGAGGATGAGATATGATTGATGGTTTATTGGTTGAGTTATGGATTTAAAATATCATTTCCTTCACAAACTTCACATTATATGAAAGCATATCGATAGGGGGAGATTGATTATATCCATATATATATCATGATCAATGTGCTTATCTTGAATTTACATTTGAAGCATGACTTATGAGCTTACAAATGTATATACCATGTAAAGACATACTAGAATTGTCATTTCTTCAATACTGTGCTCAAATTGTGCATGTTGATAGGGGGAGCATTTTTAAATGCAACTCCACATTTGCTTAGAACACATCAATGATTTGTCACCATAAAAAAAGGGGGAGATTGTTAACCCAAAGGTTTTAACCTAAGGGCAATCCAGTAATTTTGATGATAACAAATCATTAATGATGTTAAACACTAACATCTAAATTGAGTGATTGTTTAGGATAATTGACACAAATAAAGAAAGCATTCACATTGTGGAATAATCATGAAAGGAGACAATGACATAAGAGAAGCATTCATTGAAGAAGAAGGAAGTACCTCAAAGCTTCAAGACATATTCAAGCATGATGAAATGGGGTAGTTATAGCTTGGTGAGAGATATGACTTAATTTGTTAAAGTTATTTTTGAATAACTTGTTTGAAACTCACTTGCATATCATGACCATGATGCATTCACATACATATCATCTATTGGTTATTTTATCACTAAGAAATTAGTCTTAAAGCCTTAGGGACATTTTTCAAAGATCAAAAGTCTTTCCTGCACTTTGTTGAAAATCCTTCTAAGACATGTTAAGTTTGAGCTTACTGAAAGTTCAGTTTCAGCTTGCTGAAAATGCAGTTTCAGTTTGCTGAAAATGCACTTTGAGGCAACTGAAAATGACAGTAGGCTTTGATGTTTCTAGAGCACCTTTTCAGCTGACTGAAACTTTATTTTCAGCTGATTGAAAGTAGCTGAATTTGAATACAACTGCTAGTTTAGTGCATTTAATGCTTACAACTCTCTTCCAACAGTTATATTTTTTAAAGGCTCTATATATATTGATATGCTCTGAATTTATGAATACACACCAATACTCTTGAGCATTTATTGAGCAACATTCATTGCAATCTACCATCATTCAATACACTTGAGCTTCAAACTTGTGATTCAACTTTAACTATAGTATTGAGAGCTTGAAATTGTGTTTTCTTCTTTGAGAGTTATCCATTGTATCACAAATTTTATTTTTCATCATTTATAAAGGGTTGTTGAACCCTAGAAGACTAAGTGAAGGAGTTCACTTAGCAAGAAGGAGTTTGTGTTCTCCATTGTAAGGGTTTGCTCTCCACTGACAAGGAAGAGACATAGTGAATTGGAGAAAATCTCAAGAGGAATCTTGAGTTGTGGAGTAGGAGTTTTCGAATCACGCTACATCCTTGTGTTGATAGTGTTTGAATCTCTCTATCCCTAACTTATTTATATTGTGCTTGTTTAATTCTATCATTATGTCATTACATATTGCATATCAATTTAATTCTTAAATTTGATTCTATTATTTGCGAAAGACCTTATTCACCCCCCCTAGGGTCATTACTTGAGTAACAGACTCCATATTGGTAAACCTGCACACTGGCCAAAAGGTTGGCGGTTTGCTGTAATATGTTACGTGACATACCGTGACGGTATGAAGTAGGAAGGATAGTGAGGTGTGCCTTTAGACCATATGTAGTTTGCGCATCTCATGAAATGCAGTAAAAACCATTATATTTGTTCAAATCCTAGATGGAATCGATTTTGAGACCATGAAACTGTTTAGACTAATATATTACTTTTAACACATTCATGATCCACTATTGAGGAAGTTTATAGAAAAGAGTGTTTTAAAGTTTCAATCCATCTATTTTGATAATTGTATTTTTCTAAAAAAATAAAATGAGTGGACACTCGACTTTTCTAAAGTATTGCAATCCATAATGTCATTTTTATAAAACTTAAAGTGCATGGACCAAGTGGGAGATTGTTTGAATTTTTAAAATAAATAAAAATTATTTTGTGATTTTATGCATTACATTTTCTAAAATTGGATTGTAATGTGATTATCGTTAGTTGAAGGGTTGGGGCTATACTTGTCAATTGTGGTCTAATTGACAATATAACATTTATATCGTTGGATTGTGGTTTTTAAATTTTATTTGGTGGGATTTAATCTTAATCATTGATATCTACGTTTCCATAGTAAAAAGGGAGACTTAGGTATTTATTTATAGAGAAGTCGTCCCCCCTGTGGTTGTCATATATAATGGTTTCAAAACCCTTATTCAACTCTATCAAAGGACAACTTTTAATGTGGGGTAGAGCTCTCTAGGATCTCTTGCAGAAATTAAAAGGTATTCTTAAGGGTTATATTATCAATCAGGTACGATTGCTAAATCGACTCTTTAATTAATTGGAGTATTTTTTAAATCTATAAGTTGAGCATGGATTAAATTCCAACAGAAAGTTGTATGTAACCCTAGCAGTATCTCTTATACCTTCTATAATTGGAAGTTTAAACTTAGTGACAAAAAGTGTGTGTGTGAGCTGAGCTCATTGCCATGGTAAATAATAATAATAAAATAATTTGTCAAGAAATATATCTCTTGGCTTTTCTGACATAAAATTCAGCTCCAATCAATATACCATTTTATAGAAAATCCTACAAGGCCCTGCAATTAAAAAATTAGTCACCTACCACATTTGCTAATATAAGTTAAGGAGATTCATCTGCATTTTTTGTTTAATGATAGTTCAGCTAATTTCGATAGGAAAAGCCACAGCTAATATGCAAATCTTCAAAATTGTCACATTAGAGATGATACTTGCCATACGACTTGAGAGAGATCAGACTCCATTAGGTGGTGTCTTGCTAGAAAAGATAAACTTTCTTAAATACACTAGATACTATTAAATGATCAGACTCTCACTCACTCTTTCTAAGTTTTTTTCTTTTCTTATCAGCCTCATTATTAAAGTAAAATAGGAGTATATGCAATGTAGTGGAACGTGAGAGAGGGATGATTAGAAATAGAGAGAGAATCTTAGATAAAGAAAGAGGAGATCGTGAAATGGTTACAGAGAGCCGAAGAGAGAGAGAGAAATGATTGTAATATAGAGAATCCTAACTCACCCAATATAAAGTATATTCATATTAAATGGTTTATTTTAAACCAACCCGCTTTTGACACGCAAAAAGAAATAAATCATCCAAATCCATTTATAGTTGAGCGGATCGGGGGGGATAGTACTAATCAACTGAATAGTAACATCATGAGCCATATCATCCATGTTTAAATTAACCATTGCATGGTATGTGCCTGTACTTATCAACAGAACAGTAACATAATAACAACATTAACCATATCATCCATGTTTAAATTAACTACTGAACACAGACAACATTAACGATGTCATCCATGTTTAAATTAACCATTGAATGGTATGTGTATATACTGATCAACACTTAAAATTAAAGTATCTCCAATTTAGCCAACAGAGGTAATTTTGCTCTTAGCTTGTCGGCACGTTTTCAAGCTGCCCGTCTCCCTTTATTATCCTCAAACTCCTCAGGGCACCCCAACAAATATGGATGGCAAGAATTGATAGACATCTTCTCAAGTGACATGACAATCTCAATCAAGTGCAAGGCAAGGTGCACATCACTTCCATACCCAATAAACCCTACCAACTCCACCATTTTAAGGCATTGATGTGGAGTTTCACCTTCAAAATCTATTAAAAAAATCATACACTTTTCCATGCATTGCCTGCCAAATAATAATAACAAAAAAAATCATATTTTGTTTGTTAGTATAAAAGTTGATTGACTTACTCAAAAGAGAGAGAGAGAAAAGAAAAAAATAGTTATATATGTAGCCTTCCATATCAACTGTACCTTCCAATGTCTATGGGTCTCTTCAGATATCAACTGTTGGGTTAAAAAAAAATAGTTGTCAATTCCTTGTACAGTTGTACTAATCACGGCGAAGAACTATAAATTTTTTAAGAACTATACAACTTACCCCAATAAAGAGAGAGAAAATGGACTAAGGAAAAAAAAAAGCAAGAGAGAGAAAAAAATGAGAGGTAGAGATAATCGAGATAGAGATAATCCAAAGAGAGATGTAAAATTTTAGAAAGATAGAATCTGATGCAGTCACAGAATTCTTAATTTTCTAGAGTTAACTTTATAGTTTTTAAAAACTTTTCATATTTTAAAATTTTCTAATTTTTATGTAATTTTCTAATTTTCAGTAATTTTTCTATTTTTGTTTTAATTTATATTTGGTAGTTGTCTAATCTATAACATAGATTGGGGGATGAAAAACTCTATATAAGGTGGTGTAATTGATAGGGTTTGACAATTTATGTTGAAGAGATAATTTACAGCAACTTATAGTTTGATTTCAATTCTCCTTTATCTTGCTTTATTCTTTTATTTCGTTTCAATAGTGTTGTGACGACGATTTGATCGTCTCCTCTTAGTAAGGCGACATCATTTGGTATCAGAGCTTTGGTTGCAACTTTTCGACTGTACAATCATGCCTCCACAACTACCATCGAGAGGAGGAAATCATAGGATGCACGTTCCAATTGAATCTTTTGCAGTAACATAACACCTAAACCAACACCTATTCTATTTGATGAAAGACTTTGGGATTATGGGTTTAAGGTTAAATTCCTTAATTTGTAGATTTTAGTAGAGAAGATGGTGCAACCCTAGAGGTTGAGCTAAAATATGATGAGTCCCCAGAGGAAGAGGACGATGATATCCTATATGGTGATGTAGGCAACTTCTCGGTCGTGCAAAAGTCACTACTGCTTCTGAAATATTAGGAAGATGAAGTTAAGGAACTCAACACTGCAAAAGATGAGGTTGATGACAAGAAATTTGCTAATGGAAGTGAGTAACAACGATTAGCTAATAATCAAGTCAGAGAAATTTCCAAATTGTATGTCCAAGACTGGGTAGAGAACTTCGAGTATCAAGTTGGTGAAGGATCATCATGCAAGACTTGGGTGGTTGGGATGACTTCGGTGCAAAGTTTCTTACTTCTCTTGCTATTTTTTTTGGGGATGTTTTCATTTATTTCGAGGCTTGGATTTATGAGGGCCCAGTTGATGGTTATCCCAATACGTATGTTCACCGTGAAATCACCACATGTCGTATTAGGTGTGGTTGTTGAGAAGTTGAAAAAAAAGAAAGTTAAATGTTCGAGAAAAAAAGTTGGAGCGAGATTTAGTACCATTAAGATCAAGTCTTCAATGATATGGATCTTGTTCATACTAATATATGATGAGGATTCTGAAAACTCGAAGGCGAGTTCTTTCCAACCCGGAGAGACTAATGCAGTCACAGAATCCCTAATTTTCTAAGGTTAATTTTATAATTTTTAGAAACTTTTTATATTTTAATTTTTTTTTAATTTTTATGTAATTTTCTAATTTTTAGTAATTTTCCTGTTTTAATTTTAATTTATATTTGGTAGTTGTTCAATCTATAACATAGATTAGGAAGAAAGAACTCTATATAAGGTCGTGTAATTGATAGGGTTTGACAATTTATGTTAAAGAGATAATTTACACCAACTTATAGTGTGCTTTCACTTTATTCTCTTATTTTGTTTCAATATTGCTGTGACGACAATTTGCTATAAATTATCTCCTCTTGGTAAGGCAACATCAGAATCTATGAGAGAGAGAAAACAAATCTAGAGAGAGAATCTAGGAGTGAGGAACAATTTTGGGGAGAGATACATAATCTCCTCTAGATAGAGAGAGAGAGAGAATGTGGATAGAGGTTGAAGCATATCCAAACAAGGTACAAATAAAAAAAAATTCAAAGGGGTAATTTTGTCACCAAAAAAGGGGTATTTTAATTTTTAAAAAATATGACATAGAAAACTGCAATAGGGGACAATTTGCTCCGAATTTTGAAATTATAGGGATTTAAATGGACATATCAAATAGCAGAGGTGTTTCTTGCACATTTTCTATATAGTGAGGGGTTTTATGCACTTAATCCTAATAATAATTGGTTAAATAATAATTGGTTAGTTAATGCTAAAAATACATTATTTAGGTCCGCTACATTAATCTTTTTTGTCATCTCTACAGTCATAACATGAGTTAAATCACATACTATCATATAATTTCCAACTATCTAAACCCATTTTAGCTGCAGTCGTCCCTTTCCCCTCACATTACATTCAATTTCCTAACAGTTCCAGCTATTGGCCATCACTGAACATTGCCAAACCATCTTAGTTATCTCACTAGTTGCTAGTTCAAACCAATTCACAATATGTGTTCATATCTAGTTCTCTCTCTCTCTCTCTCTTGTTTGTCTTTCTAGACATTCATTTCACTCATTTAAACTCTGCCGAACTTCAACCACTTGTGTGGGGGATGTAAGCTTGCAGAAAGCAACTACCTTCCACTTTTTCATCTAGTAATACTTACTCCTTCTATATTTGATTTGGTGCATTCTGATGTGTGGAGCTTGCTCCAATTCCTTTCAATGGATGTAACAATTATTATGTTATGCTTGTTAATGATTTCTGTGCTACACTTCGATATATTTCATAGGAAGTGTTTGTCAACTCTGAAGATTTATAAAGATTTCACCTCTATGGTTCAAACTCATATTTATAAAGATGTTACGACGGTATAGTGAGAACATTGACTGACGTCAGACATAGAATTGAAGAATAATTTAATTTTTTTAGGTACACTGAATTTCATCGGGTGCAGTTACAAGGTTGAAGGTGAGTCATGAAAAATTCGAAGGATGCTCTTGTGGTGATGAAGAGACTGAAGGAACATGGTTTGTATGTTCTGCAAGATAGCACAGTTATAGGTTCTGCTACAGTATCGTCCTCGGATATGAATTTAGATACTACCAAATGAATCTTCTAAGGGAACAGACTCTTCGTCATATTCTCCAATGGAATCCGATTGACCAAGCTGCTTTTCTAGATGCACTCACTGTTTGACATCCAATATGAGTACTCAAACCATGCCCCGCCCTGTTTTTGTATTTTTTGGGGTGGCTTGGTGGAATTTTTGGCAAACAGCAAGTTTCTTGAAACCAGAACATTTTTGAGGGGCAACTTGTACAATATTTCTGAAAAAGTTTTCTCATAGAGACTGAAGAGGTGCTTTACTTCGAATTCAAGAATGCTTCTCTGCTTTTCATTTCTTCATTGTAATATGCCTGTAATTTTTATTTTCTTTATGTTTTTCTTCCCTCACCCTCAATTTTGGAGGTTTTCGATTCCTTAGGTTGTTCTTTTTGCTCTGAGTTGTGATTACTTGTAGTGAGAGATGCACACTAGAAAGCACATCATAGACAAAGTGTTCTGGTGTAAAACTTTGCAGTGTTCAAGTTTGGTAATGAATACACTGTTTGGTTTTGCCTTGATTACTTTGTCATTCTGTTTAATGTGGATGCTTAAGAGCAATCTAATGTTTTCGCCATGACTATAATATACACAAATTATTGGTTTTTATTCAATTAGGATTCTAATAGACACACAGTGTAATGCTCCAGTGACAATCTTAAGTTCACAAATCAAAAAGTACCGAACATTAAAAAAAAAAAAATTGTTGAAGTCCTTTTTTTTAGGAAAGAATTGTTTAAATCTAACCTATCGTTTAATTTTTTACTACCTTTAACCTCATTGGTAACGCACAATTTTTACCTCTCTTTTTTATTTGACCTGTTTACTTAATTTTAATTTTTGTTTTTGTTTTTGTTTTTGTGAAGAACCTACTTTTAATTCAAAGGGTAGAATTGTATTTTAAACTAAACCAAACACGCACACGCCGTAAGGCCATGTTTGGAAAGCCCCAGTGTACGCAAGTACCACATTCGCGTCCGGGACGATTTGAAATAAATTAGGGTTACGCCCCTAATTGAGAGAGGATGAGAGAGAACGATTGATGAGATCTGAGAGAGTCATGGTGAGTTTCGGGAGTGAAATTGCAATTCCTTGCTCAAACTATGGGTCGAAGTTGCTGATAATCTACAAACTGAAGGCAGAATTGTCCGATGCTGAAGGTCAGAAGAGAGATCTCGACTCTGCAACTCTAGTTTCTCTAGTTCATCATTAATTTTCTTGGAAGCATCTCCCTCGTCTTCTTTTCACTCGTGTTAACTATGCTTGGAAGGAATTAACGATGAACTAGAGAAAGTGGAATTGCAGAGTCGAGATCTCTCTTCTGACCTTCAGCATGGGACAATTCTGCCTTCAGTTTCTAGATTATTAGCAGCTGAGTCATAGTCTGAGCAAGGAATTTCACTCCCGAAACTCACTATGGATCTCTCAGATCTGATCAATCGTTCTCAAGGAACTCTCAGATCTGATCAATCGTTCTCAAGGAACTGAAATTTAGAAATGAGCAAGCACAAGTACCCCAGTGCCATGGATGTAAGAGCAATCGGAAAAATGCGTGAGTGGATGAAGATGGGATCAGGTACAAATTTGGCAATCATGTTAGCCGACCTATGCTGGAATCAATCGAGGCGGCTGGTCACGAGACTGGAGTCAGGGTTAAAGGTGACTCCAAGGACTACCCTCAGGCCTGCAGCGGAGGTACTGGCAATTGAGCCTGCAACTTTGGCGGCGCTTGCCGCAGCAGATGATGAGGTGGTGCTTGATTCTGAAGCAGACGATGAGGATCAGGATTGAATCAGATGATGAGGCATGCTAGTGATTTCATTGCATACTATTTCTACATTGGATTTACTCTGACACTATACTTTGATACCATGTGCATAATTTTCATTTACCACTTTGACACTATACATTGCTCCATTATAAAATGCTATCTGTTGTTGTACTTAGCCATACTTTGCTGCAATAACTGAGATATTAAATTTCATTTATTTGTTGTCTAGAGACATTTGATATTAGGAGGTTCATAGCTTTAGAGTATGTAGAAAATGCCAATAATATTATAGTTATTAATGGATTCTGGGAGGATTTTGGGTGGGCTGGGATCAATTTGTCATGTATGTTCATGTTCTAGATAACAGACCTCAAGTTATGTTGCTGAGACTGAGAGTGGTGCATAATCAGTTTAATGTGTCTTTTTACATTTCTTTAGTGTATGCTGCCAATACTATGGCAGCTGATAGAGGGTTGTTGTGAGGAACTTGTTAAATCTAGCTTCTACAGTTCAGGGTGCTTGGCTTCTGATTGGGGATTGGAACATGGTTAGGTTCAATCATGAGTAGGGAGGTTTGACCATACCTCATGCTTTTCTTAATGGCTTTAATCAACTGATTGATCAGCTTTGCCTTCAGGAAGTTCCTATTCTTAATGGTCATTGGACCTGGTGCAATTGGAAGCATATGACAAGGAGAATAAATGTTCAGTTTGATAGGGACCAAAGGAGGATTGGGCAAAGCTGTTTCCTAATTCTAAATTGTTACTTACTAATCCATCTATCTCTGACCATTAGGGTATGACTGTGCAGCTGTCCATGGGCATTGCTAAGGGGCCTAAACCTTTAGATTTTTCCTGGCAAAAATAGTACAAAGACTAAAGGTGGCATACCCCTTATAGCAAACTGAAAATGTAGTAAGACCATTTCCAGTAAAGAACAAAACAAGAAAATACATTAACACTATCTCAACCAACTACCATGAAAAAATAAGTTGAAAGTCCTCCAGGGTGAGACGAAACAGTAGCAAAACTTCCCAAATGATATTCATGGCTGCAGCAGCAGGGTTGTACTTGAAACACAAATGCATGACAGCATTCCACTCTTTCCATATCCTCTATATAGAGGTGGAAAAGACACAGGACATAATAGAACTCTTAGTGCAATTAACTCTAGTATAATCTAAGAACCACTCCATTAAGTCTGACAAAGTCTGAACCTGAGGCCGGGAATATACAACAGCTCAAAAATCCTTCTCCATACCTCCTGAGCATATGGGCATTGCCAAAACAGATGATCATTAGAAAAACAACAGTGACAAATGACAGTCGAGCTAATCCCTCTCTTCATAAGATTAGCACAATACAAATTTCTATTCTGCAGAACTAAATAAGCTGTAAAATCCACTCTCGGTCTGCAAAATTTCCACACCATTCTGTAGCAGGCCTTTTTCTGACCTTGCAGCCTAACCACATTCCAGACAGACTTTAAAGAACACTTCCCATGCTTCCAGCTGATTTCATCTTGACCTTCAAAAATCTGAACTGAATTAATAGCAGATATCATGTTACTAGAGAATAAATCTGTCAATTGCCATCTACCATTAGCCATAATAGATACACAACAGCAGCTTTGTCTAATCTTCTAGAAGCAGCAGCAACAAAAACACTTACCAATGACCTTCCATTACACCAAGGATCATATAACAATTTAAAAGAAGTGGTCGACCCCACCTTATAAGAGCAAATTTCCAACATAAAAAGGCCTCACCTCCAAAATTTGCTTCCAAGCAGCTGATTGATGGTGCTGAATTGTATCCTGCCAGAAGTTAGAAGACTGGAAGTACCAAGCTCTGAAAAATTGCGCCCAGAGCCTATCTTTATTCTGTAAAAATTCCCAAGCCAAAATGCATTTAGTAGAGAAATCAATATCAGTCAGCTTCCTGATACCAAATCCCCCCTCTGTAGTAGGCATGGTTACTTTCTTCCAACTCAGTTGATGAATTTTGTTCAAGTCCTTACTGCCACCCCATATGAACAACTTCAGCTTCCTTGCAATGTGAACCCTGCATGTCCAAGGAATTTTATAGACATAACACCAATAATACAGAACTGAAGATCTGACCAACTCCACTCTGCCAGCTATAGACAGCTTTCTGCAATTCCAACCACAAATTCTATTAAATATCTTGTCCATAAGAGGAGAAATATCAGATTTCCTCAGAGTTTTATCTGAGATAGGAACACCAAGATATTGCAAAGGGAAACTACCAACTCTGAATTGCAACAGGTTGTTAATGCTTCTTTTTCTTCTAACAAACTTAGAGAAAATGATCACACTCTTATCTCTATTTATCCTTAAATCAGTGTGGCAGCTTGAAACTCATCAAACACCCTGACCATACATCACCAAAACCATAAGCCTGCATAATCTGAGATAGTTCCATGAAACAGTATCATAAGTTTTCTGAAGATCAATCTTCATAACCATAGTAGGATCTCCTCTTTTAAAATTAAAACCCTTCACCAAGTCTGAAACCAGAAGGATATTGTCATGAATATTTCTATTCTTGATGAAAGCAGTCTGTTCCTTTCCAACAACTGATTGAGGAACAATGGACAATCTAGAAGCCTTATATAAGAAATTACACAACGAAATAGGTCTGTAATCACCAACCTTAATAATGGTTTGATTCTTCTTAGGAATCAAAGTAAAAAAGGTAGAATTCAAACTAAGAAGCATCTTAGACTGACAAAAAAAGAATTGAATTGCCTGAATCACATCTACACCCACTATACTCCAATACCTTTGATAGAACCTGGCAGGAAATCCATCAGGACCAGGGACCCTATCTGGATTAACACTCATCACAGCTACTTTAATCTCATCTTCAGTCACCTGCTGATCCAGCATAATCCTGCCTGCCTCTGAAATACATTTCCTTGGCCTTTTGATGAGTAGATGTTGGAACATTATAAAGGTGCTCATAAAATTGCTCTAACCAAGCCTTCATAACTTTGGCCTAAACCTTTTAGATTTTTGAAGGTCGTCCGACCAGCCTTGTGTTTTTGGTGTTGTTGCTGAAGCTTGGCAAACTCAGGTTAATGGGGATCCTTTAAAGAAGCTTGCTCAAAAACTCAGGATAGTTAAGTCCATTCAATCTGCAAGAATATTTATTAGTGACTTTTCTTTATTTTTATGTGTGTTATGCATAAATGATTGAATAGCCGAAGCTCTTTTTGATGCATTGCAGTGGAAACCATAAAAGTATTTCTTGAATGTCTAAATAGACTAAGGTTAATGGGTTCTTGACCAATAAATTGTCATTGGTAAACAATACAAGAAAAGAAAATTGTAATAAATGTCATTATCCAATTCTGCCTATAGGGATATTTGGATGAAAGGTCTGGGACAGAATTAATATTTAGTATATTTTGTATGAAACTTGTTACTACAGCTATTAGAAAGAAAATGGAATTTGAGTTCCAAATAGTGGGTGTATGGCTCTAGAGTATGCTCTGGAAGGATTATGTTGTTTTAAATCAGATGTTTTCAGTTTTGGAGTTTTGGAGTTCTACCACTGAAGATAGTGAGTAGGAAAAAGAATAGCGACCTCTATCGTTCTAACATAGTCAAAGCCTCCTTAAACTCGTACGTTCCTATGATTTTACATAATAGTAGGCTTATGATCATTAGAAAATGCACTAACACATTGGCATTATAGGAGTAGCTTGAACCAGTAGTTATTCATAAACGATTAGGGTTTGTGGATGCGTATCTTCAGAGGCAACTTTTGGACTTTTTTTTTTTTGTTGAACACTCGAACACCTCTTTATTTCAAGTCTTAAAGAATATATTGAGAACTTCCAGCTAGCTGATGAAGAATTTTATTAAATATTAACTTGATGAGTTATATGATGAGTTACTTGTGCAGTCTTGTGTGGAGTAGTCAAAACTCAAAAGAATGTATATAAATTGGGTCACTCTCTAGGAATTTTTCTGATAATTGATCATTGCATTACAATGTCCTTTAAACATGATCCAAATAAAGTTAAAATATACTTGATCATTTAAAAACTTGATCTATTTAAGAATCACAAGATTCAAATCCAACCTAAATCCGTGGCTGATCTTTATGACAATTCATATCTGATTCGTTGAATTTTGGATCAATATAAAAATCCAACTCTGTTAAATTGGACCTCAACCAGATTTGGGTCAAAATCCGCTCCATTTCAAACCATATGCACAAGTGTGAGCAAAAAGAGGCAAAGATACATATCATAGTAAAACATATCATCGCCTTTCTTTTTACTGTATTTTTTTTTTTCTCTCTCTTTTTCTCCTTAATTATTTAAAGACGATGATTGGTTAATTCATACTCCCCCTTTCTTCTCCCAATACTTCGTGTTCTTCATGCAGACCATGCCAACACAATTGACATAAATAAACGTCATATATAATCTTACAAACCAACGATACCTATTCAAGTGCCTATAAGTTGCATTTTCCCCCCTTCATATATAACAATAGTTCATTGATATAAATTTATTGTTGATTGATGAAATGTCTTGAAATGGTTGTTTTATCAAAATGAAAACCGTTCAAAATTTTTAGTGCAGATAGTTGGTGATATGGGAATTTAAATCGATAACAAGTCCGAAGGCTAGAAGGGTCAAAGGACTAAGTGGATAAAGATAACCACACTCGTCAGGGGTGTACAAAAATTCGTCCAAAACAAAAAAACCGAACTAGACAGGACCGATTTGGACAAAGCGGTTTGATTTTTTACGATACGGGTTGGTTCGGTCACGGTTTCAAAAACTTTAATTCGTAATTTTTCGGTTCGGTTATAGTTTCGTGTCCATCGGAACCGGACCGAACTATTTAGTTATATATATATATATATATATAAAATATATTATTTAGACGCATGAACTAACCACGACTCTTTTTGAACCTTCAATGATTTTTGTCTGACATTCACAAAATAGCCAACAACAACAACTAAGCCTTTTCCCAATTACTTGGGGTCGGCTACATGAATCCGATGTTTCCATTTCGTTTTATTTAAAGTCATCTCGTCAGTTAATCTACATGCTATCATATCTTTCTTTACTACCTATACCCATGTTAGCTTTGGTCTTCCTCTTCCCCTAGCATTGCCCTCAATTCACAAAATAATCACGTTGTAAAATATCAAACGTTAGGTTTGTCCCAAGTCCTCCCTCCACAAAACCTTAATGTAGCAAACCAGTACTGTCTAAAAAAACAACAAATCCAACAATATAAAGCAGCTAGAAAATGACAAAATAACATTGAAACATGTACCAAGTGTACAACTCAAGCTCAAGAACCCTAAATTCTCTAAGTCCAGAACAGAAACTAGGGTTGAGAAGCAGAACTATTCCCCCAATAGCCAAAATAGCCACAGAATATTATTTACTTGTATCCTAGTTGTGTGTGGATGACTGAATTTGCAGCTGGAATTGTCTCTTACACCAAAGGTTTGTGAATGCTGAAACTTGCATTAGTTTCTAGAGTTGGACACCATTCAATATATATATATATATATATATAACAAATAACTTCATTTCAAACCATCAAGAAAATGATCCATTGTAAATCATCACTCTTTTGCATGTCTATACAACCTCCATGGGGGCAGAGAGCACCACACCTTTCCCTTTAGGGGTGGGGGTAAATGTTACTGTTGAAATTTGTCCTCTTGTTCTCTGACTAAATACTACTATCATTGTAAGGATTACACCCTCACAAGTTGAGGGTCAACACCCTCTTTTCAATTGTCAAATGGTAGAACTTCTAAACAAAAAGTGTAGCCAGTAAAGTATTTAAGCCTTCTACTTTGTGGATGATATTTCTATTCAAAATAGATAAATAAACACTTCCAAAAATCACCTTATAAAGATTTTCAAAGGATATCAACTAAAAATATCTGCAACATTATAGAAGTTCTTGAGATATAGGAGATAATTAGTAGATCCCTTATAAGGTAACTTTCAAGTTTTAAACAAATTATCAGCTATAATATTAGGGTGGGACTTTCTGTACTAGACACATATATTTGCACATAAACCCAATTGAGGATTAAGTCCCCAACGGGAAAAATGGGTGTGAGTTTTTTGCCAAGGAAAAAAAATCAACTGCCTAGAATTTCAGCACTGCTAATTCGGCACTAAAATTTGTAGTACATACTTTTCATTTTGATCAAACAACACTTTAATACTATAAGACTTAGCATGAACTTTGGCACATGAAACAAATGTAACCTTCCATTTATCCAGAAACCATGGCGTTTAGCAGTTGAATATGAAACAACTTCCATGTGAATTGGTAATTACACACACATGAATTTGTGTCTGACAAGACTCCAGCAGCAGCTGGAACTTTGACAGTTATTTACATCAGATTCCGAATACCTAGTTTTGATAATTTGGCAGAGTAAAATTTTCAGTAACTCAGAAAACAAAACTCCAACAACTTTTTTTTTTTTTTTTTTCAAAATGCATCTAATATACAGGCCTCAAAAATAAATTAAAATCTCAAAACAAATTCAAGGTTGAGTTGCACTAAATATAGAAATTCAGACATTGTCTGTGAAGTAGTAAATTACAAGTAAGGAAACGAAAACTCCTCCTCACCTACAAATGAGAACAGATGGCGGTGGCTGAGCAAACAGGCAACATTGTCATTTAATCTAATCAATTCAATTTCAGTCCAAAATTAAAATTAACCAAAATCTCATCTTCTGCTCAAAATCCACAGAAACGGAAACAAAATTGTAGCATATCAAATCCTTGAAGTTAAATGAAGCCCACCAACCAAAATAGAGTACTAATATCACAGGGAACCAGTTGATTTCGAACAAGACTCAGCTAAATCAAAACAAGCCATCAAAGTTCATGACTTTCAAATCAGTCCTTCAAAATGTACGGTTTGAGTTGTCATGGATCAAATCATTGTTTGAGAACAAATGATCCTAAACACTAAAGCTTGTTTCTCCCTCGGGAAGTGGTAAAATTTTGAAAAATGGAATTGATATTTTTTGAGATTTTTGTCTAGTGAAATGACATAATAAGATAAATGGCGAGACTAGGAGATGTTATTGGTAGAATCGAATCGTGTGGCTCGTCAAAGTTGTTAGTTTCATCTCTTTAGCCCCTGTTATAGCAAAATTCCACAGTAAACAAAATGTAAGAACAAGAAGTCCAATTACATAAATGTCAACTAGGACTGAGTAAAATCTATACATCTATAAATTTAATTCAATTAACCCCCATCCCCCAAACAGCAAAAGAATAAAAAAATCATATGCCATTACGAACCTTATTACTTACTCTTAGCAAAGCATCGTTTTCTTGATTATAAATGTGTTCATATATATATTCAGATTATTTGCACGGAGCTGCTTATGTGTTTTTAAAAGAATTGGACTTTCCTTCATGCACAAAGTCTGAAGTTTGCACATCTAATAATCAAATATTCTAATCCTATTTTATAAACACAATTGATTAATTCAGCAGTGTCAGACTAAGCAAGCAATGTTCCAAATTGTAATGACCCTGGTAGAGTAACAGGAGAAACTTATAATTACCCACCACTTATATATACACACACACACACATTTAAACAGAGGACTGTGAGGCTTAGAGAAGCTTGGTACCACTTTGAGAAGAAGGCGTTTGAGTTGAAGCTTCGTATCATCGATCGCCAACAACACTCCAGTTGTTATCGCCTGCAACAGATGTAATGCAAAAACACTCAATTTGAGGCCTTAAGCTTGGATTTGAAGGACTAAGATTTGATCCGAAGAAAGTCAGTTTTGGGCATCTTTGGAGCTTGAGAATTTCTAGAGTTTTGCTGGAAGAGATTGGAAAGTTGAGGTAGGATGTCTTCTCCTTCCTTTAATCGATTATTTGATGGTGCTTCTGTATTGTTAGCTTGGCTACGTGACTTAGGAAGGTTGTGTATGTCAATTACTAGCTTCTTCTTGTAATAAGCATGCTAGGAATGATTTTTTATTAGATTGCGTGTATGTGATAACGAAGAATGCATGAGGTTCATTAGGGTTGCTTTGGGGCTATGATATAGCATATATGCATTTGTGAATGTCACAAGTTTGATAAAATGCATTAAAGGAATATTTTTTCTATCAAAATGCATTGGTGACGTTTTGTGGATGAAATTACGTGCATTGTGATATGTATGTTGAGCATGTCTTAGCATGGTAGTGTCATGTGATTTATGTTACGTTTAAATGAGTTGGTTGTTGATTTTGGAAAGGATGACGAGGTAATGGGTTTCGATAGACCCTCGGTTTAATAACCGTAAAGTATATAGACCGTCGGGTTCGTAGCCCGTAAAGTATATTAAAGATAAGTGACCAAAGGTACTTATCTAGCGGCTCAGGATTTCCTCCCCCAAGTTAAGTAACTTGAGTTCAATAGACTTTGTGATTAAGTCTTGGTTGAAATAAGGTTTTCATGTTAATGCTTTATTTGGTTTTCCATTTGATGAAGCATTGTTACATATTGTATAAATGCATGTGTTGCACTTTTATTTAATTGAGAATATGAGCGTTGTGAGTATGTCATGTAGTATAGAGATGTCATGATTACATATCATGTAGGTGAGCGTTAAGTCAATGCGTAGGTGGGTTTTGACGTTTCTACTGAGCACGTGTATCACTCACCCCTTTTTCCTAAACAATTTTACAGATAGAGTACCAACAAGAGATGAGGCTTAGAGTTACTATGGGTTTTGGAATTTTGATGTTGCATGTATTGATATCCATGTTTGTATGTACCGTGGTGGTACTTCTTTTGGAAAGACTTGTAATATGGAATATGGAAGAAGTGTTTTGTGTATGTTGGACTCAATATGTATGTTTTTGGACAAGGATCCAATTATGATGTAATTTAGGGTTTATTATGTTGTTCATGTTGTAGATGTATTCGAATGTGTTGTAGTCCTAAGTTGTATGCGTGGTAAGAATGGACATTATCCTATACAAATGGACACTTAGGATTTTGCAAAATTGTATATTCAGGACGTAATAGTAATCGTAATTCACATTACAATTTTGCGTAATTGTTTTTATGTTAAATCGTAATCTGAATTACGAGGAATCGCAAAGTTGAGGGTCCAAACCGGGGCTTCAACCTAAAATTACGATTGATCGTAACGTGGAGATGCAAAATGGGTCATTTTATGAATTCTTTTTGGTAGGTTATGTAAAGTGGAGCCCATTAAAGTGAATTGTTGATTATACATACATATATATATATAATTACATGTGTATGAGAAAGCTTCCGCAGTTATAAGAATTATGTATGGATTATCGGGTATAAATGCTTAGTGTTGATGTATTACTTAATCAACCTCATTTTACAAGACCTGGACCGGTATAAACCCAGCCACACAAAACATTACCCATAACAAGGAAATACAAGCCCAAAAGGAATGACCCAATATCAACCAAGGCCAACAAGCAATAAAGCAACAAACAGCCCGTTAATTCTAACAGACGTAATTGATTCTGGTGTAAGGGAAACTCAGCCTCCATAACTGAGGCTAAGGGGCCTTAAATTGTTTCGTAAATCCACCCCATAAGAATTTCCTGCATATACTGTCAATAGCAGTAATAACTAATTTAGGAAGCAAAAGATACCAAATAATAACAGAAAGACTTGCAAGAAGAAACGATTATGTATCATTTGGCTTCCGATCTTTCACACTGCCAAACCGAGCATACAAGTGAACACAAAAGGCTTTAAACAGATTGAGATCAGACTTCTCAAAAAAATCCAAGTGGAGCATTATCTGTATCCTGGATTTGAAGTCACAGAGTGTGTATTTATAACATCAATATGCCCAGAAAAATAACATCAACAAGCGTATTTATAACATCAACGAGTGTTCAGCTGATGATTCATAAGCAAAGAAGCCCAGAAAAATAACAGCAGTTTTTAGCTAATTCATTAGCTAACATATGCAATCAGAGAGATATGTATCAGAAAGTGGAGAACCCATACAATTAGCTTGTTCGGGAAACAACAACACATCACATACATCATCATCTTTATTACAAGACACCAAAAATTTCTTCATCATATCATTTCTGAACAAAATTTAAATTACTAACTTAGTCAATCTTAGCTCATAACAACTCCCACCCCACCCAGTAAGAACGAGAGCCACCATTGCTCGGTATGTGCCTGAACTAATCAACACTTAAATTAAACTACCTCCAATATAGCCCCCGGAGGTAATTTTGTTCTTAGCTTCTCGGCATGCTTTCTAGCTGCCCATCTCCCTTTATCATCCTCAAACTCCTCAGGGCACCCCAACGACCATGGATGGCATGAATTGATAGTCATCTTCTCAAGTGACACAGCAATCTCAATCAAGTGCAAAGCAAGGTCAACATCACTCCCATACCCAATAAACCCTATCAACTCCACCACTTTAAGGCATTGATGTGGATAATTTGTAGCTTTACGTTCGATGCTATAAAAAAAAGGGTAGTGTTTTCCAAGTATTGCCTGCCAAATAAAATATATAAAAAAAATCATGTTTTGCTTGTTAGTATAGAAGTAGATTGACTTACTCAAAAGAGAGAGAAAAAAGAAGAAGAGAGAAAGAAAAAAAACAGTTATATATGTAGCCTTCTGTATGGACTGTACCATCCTGTGTTCAGGGGACCTTTCAGATATCAACTGTCAGGTTTAAAAAAAAAAAAATGTCAATGCTTGTTTATAAAATAAGAAGATAATTTAAGCACATTTTTGCTAGTGTTACAAATTGAAAAATAAGGGGAAAAACTAAGGTATGAAGTTATAATAATAATAATAATAAATGAAAAAAATAAAACCTCCCAACAAGCTTGCACGGGGGTGGGAGGCTCCTATAAATCTTCTTTCTTCTATGTACTCCTATTATCCCATGACAGAGCCTATTTATTAGTTTTACAAAACCCTAATAGGAAAATACTTCCAACAAGCTCACAGGTCCTACAAATCTCTTCTTTTTTTCTACTTTTTCAGGAAGGAGAGCAAATGTATACACACCCACTATATTTTGTCCTTATCGGGATTCGAACATTCAACCTCCCCTTTGGAGAGGAGAGCTTATACCATTTAGGCTAGTGCTCATTGGTTTTTTTAATTAAAAAAAAAGAGCAGGTAATGTACCGAGTCATGAAAAGCGAGATTCAATATGAGAGATCCTGCTCGATAAAATATTCGATTCTTAGTTTGATTTGGGCTACAAATCTTCTTACTTCTATGTACTACTATCCCATGACAGCCTATTTATAATTTTTGAAAAAACCTATTAACTGCTTATGAAAAAAATAAAAAACCTATCAACTAGTAAAGGACCTTTTACAACCCCAAAGCAATAGATTATAGGTCAAATTCTAGAACCTACAAAACAAATATGTGCATTCATGTGTACCCACAGATATATGATAAGCTAATGAATATAAAAGAAATTACGGTCCTTTGACAAGTAAGAAAATGTCAGAAATCACAGCAACAAAATCTACTCAATTTGATTTACTGTTATTTGCTAGGTAAAAAACATATCAGAAATCAGAGCTATAAAATCATATAAAGAAAATTGATCCAAGTATCTTCCATATTTAAGTGGGTGACTCCATCAAATAAACAACCAGCGTATTTTTCTTTTTTCTTTTTTTCAGCTGTTGCGATGGTGCCGGGAAGTGATTTTTTTTCTAAATTGCTTCAATATCCAACCATCTTTAGCCTTCAAAATTTGAACTGGAGAATCAACTCAAGAGTTTCTATCTTAAAAGTTTTTTTCTGTTAGTCTTCCGTGAGTAACATCACTTCAATGATCAGTTTAGTATGCAGTCCACCTGGCTGCATGTTCTAGACTTTATCCTTTGGTTTACTTACCTCTCTTTAAATCCCTTTTTGATCCACTTTGGTCTTGGTAATAGAATATACTTGTTAAAGGCGCACGTAGACCCCAAAAAAGTTCCAAACTCAAAGAGACTCAACTGGAATGCTTAAACCTCAACAAAGGAGACTCCTTAATTAGGCGCCCATAAAAGCCCTCAAGGACGCATTTCTAGTAGACTCAAAGCTCAAAAAAAGTCCATTTCTTTTCAATCATTAATATAATTCTATTTTTCTTCATTATGATTGTTAAATATATTCTATATATCAAAAATGATAAATCATATGATCTCTTATCGGGTATTTGGCAGAACTTATGAGCTTATTGATCACCACTTGCATTAAAAACATCTAGTGCTTGATTATGAATATTAATATAATGTATCTTCAAATTTTATGAGTCATCATTTCATTGATGCACATTTATAATAATAATTAGTCAGTTAATACTTGTGCATTATTTAGGTCAGCTACATGAATTTTTTTGTCATCATGCTCTACGGTCATAACTTGAGTTAAACCACATACTATCATATCTTTTCTAACTATATAAACCCATTTCAATTGCGGTCCTTCACTTCCCCTGGCATTACATTCAATTTCCTAACCAGTACAGGTATTGGCCATCACTACACATGGCTAAACCATCTTAGTTATCTCCACTAGTTGCTAGTTCAAACCAACTCACAAAATGTGTTCAAATATAGCTTTACCTTTTTTCTTCTCTCTCTCTCTTGTTTGTCTTGCTAGACATTCATTCTACTCATTTTAACTCTGCCCAACCTCAACCACTTGCGCTTGCAAAAAACAACTGCCTTTCCCTTTTTCATCTAGTAATACTTACTACTTCTATATTTGATTTGGTGCATTCTGATGTGTGGAACTTGCTCCAATTCCTTCCAAGGGAGGTAACAATTATTATGTTATGCTTGTTAACGATTCTCGAGCTATACTTGGATATATTCCATGCACGATGCATCTCAAGTTTAAAGATTTATAAATATTTCACCTCTATGGTTCAAAAACAGTTTTGTAAGAAACTAAAAATATTTGCTATAAATGCAAGGTAGGAGTATCTTACCGTTAATTTTGTTACGACAAATGCCATGAAACCAGGATCGCAATCAAGAAACAGACAGAAAGCTAAACAAGCACCACACATAGAACACAAGCATTTACATGGTTCGGCTTAAAATAAACCTACGTCCACAGCGAAGATCTGGCGAAAGATTTCACTATGCAAAAATCAAAAGATTACAAGTTTTAATCCCCAAACCCTAGCTCTCACTCTCTCTCTCTCTCACACACACACTATCTTTAATGCGGTTTTCAGTGTTTGTTCATGCCACACCCCAAACCCTAAGGCTACATTTGGTACACGGGAATGGAATGGAATGAGAATGGGAAAAGAATGGAATGGTCATTCTCATTCTACTATTTGGTTGCAAATATGACATGATGTAAGAATGGAATCATCATCACCATTCTAGTGTTTGGTTGGACCAATTTAAACCTAGAATGGAATGAATTTTAAATTGAATTCTCCAAAATACCACTCTTAGTGATAAATGAATAAAACTAACAAAATAACATTCTTCAATAAAAAATATTTAAAAATAATATTAAGTTTTTAGCCACCTTTGGGAGAGCTTCTTAATATCAAAAGTCCTTCATTGATAAGACGACAGAGGTGGAGGCAACGGTGGTGGTGGTAGTAGAGGTGGCGATGGTGGTGACGACGGTGGTTGTGGAAGGGGGCAACGGTGGTGGAAGGTGGCGATGTGGTGGTGGTGGTGGAAGGCGGTGACGGTGGTGGTGGCAGTGGTGGAAGGCTACAATAATGGGGGAAGGAGGCAGCAGTGGTGGTGGAAGATGGCAGTGCGGTGGTGGTGGGAGGCGACGACGGTGGTGGTGGTGGTGGTGGTGGTGGTAGTGGTGGAAGATGACAGTGGTGGAGGTGGAGGTGGAGGTGGCGGCAGCGGCGTGAGAGACCCAAACTTGGAAGGTGGAAGGGATTTTAGGTAACATGATTTTTTTTTTAATTTTTCTTAGGAATGGGATGCCCATTCCATAGGTTAAGAAGTGGAATAAATTTCAAGTTTTTGTGGGAATGACCATTCCAAGGTAGTCACCTAGAATGGTCATTCCAACTTTAGTTTTCCTTACCAAACAAAAGAAAGGAAATAAAAAGATGGAATGGACATTCCATTCACGTGTACCAAACATGACATAAGTACCCTTATATACTGAGCTACAGAGAGTCCTAAAATCAGGGCCCATGAGTCGTAAAAGAAAAAAATAGGTCAAAATTTTTTCGGGCCAACAAAAACAAAACTAGGCTACAACTTCACAAATTTCATGTTATTCACAACCAAGGTACTTTGCCTCATCTTTCTCATCCTAATATACAACAACAGAATGATATAACTGCACGAGCAAAAGCATGATCACATTCTCTTCTATCAGCACCTGTTCCTACAATATCTTAAAAGCCATTCACTAAGCATGCACAAGTTCAAAAGCTATTCTTACTTTCGCATATCCCATCAACTACATGCCGTATGATATGCTTGAGTCATTTCTCCTTTCAATCCCCCTTGTTTTAAACCCCACTCTTATCCTCACCTAATGGTTACCCGGTCCGGAAGCATGTGTTTCCTTCTTTCTCATGAACCTAATAAACTCTTCTTTCTCATTAGTATTGTGATTGTCTGTAGGTTATACTTGGAACATAAGGGTTATAATGCAACGATCCTGTGGCTAAATGTCGCGTTTCATGTCGTGTTTCCTTTTTTAGTATCATCCCTATTATGCTTTCACTTTTATTGATATTGCTCCTCCTCCTATTGAGACTCAACCATACTATTGGTTCTTATTCTCTTCCTGAACCTCAAGTCACCCAATATACTCATAGGAAAAGAAGTAAAGTCTCAAGATGAATCTCATTAAAGTTCTAGCCCCTCTAGGGATTCTTGGGTCGACAAATCGTATTTGGTACCCTCTTCACAATGTTATCCACATCAAAGACTTACTTTGACTACTACTTACTCATTTTCTTCAAGTTTCCAGTCTTTCTTGCAGCCATTGAATCTCATCAGACATGCAATGTTACTATGAAGCTTCATAAAGGAACTTTCTTATTCTATCACTAATAGGACACTCTAACCTTCTCTCCAACATGTTTATTGTATTTTTGTCTCTTCTAGATATTCCTATCATCCATCTTGGCATGATCTAAGAAATAATCTTCATTGTAATCTACATGAGAAGGTTTACCTGCAACCTCTTCGTAGTTTCTCCTATTCTCCCCAGTATATCTATTGTCTTCATCATGCAATATATGGTCTTATTCTTGAATTGAAAATTTTAGTCAAATTATTGGACTAATCTGCTTCGGTGTAATAAGATGACCATGCCATGTTCATTCACTCTTCACGCCATGGGCATGCTATATGGCTTTTGCATGTTGATGACATGAGTTAATGCTATATTAAGCTTGTCAAAAAGCACTTGCAACGTACTCAGTCATTAACGTGCACGGTTACCTTGGAGGTGGTCTTGTCTATCTCACAATTTCCGAATCCGGTATTGCTTATGTTGTGCATGTTGTTAACCGATTTGCTGCTCTCCCGTCCAATCTGTCCACTATGCAGCTATTCTGCATACCAATCATTACCTTCGCAGCATTCTGTCTCATACATTGCTTCTTTCATCTTTATCATCGTTACAGCTACATGCTTTTCTAATGCCAACTGGGCTGTGGATGCTAGTTGTAAGGATTCTATTGCTGTTTCTGTGTTTTTTTTGTGAATTCTCTTATATCTTGGAAAAGCAAGAAGTAAACATTGTATCTCACTACAGTTTCGAAGCAGATTACGGTGCTATGGCTACTACTGATACAGAGATTGTTTGGATTTCTCTTCTTTCTAATTTGGGAGATTAGCCTAACCCCTTCCTTTACTTTGATAAGCAGAATGCTAATTAAATAGTAACCATATTGATATTAATGGTCACTTTATTTGGCATCATTTATACTCAGACAATCTCACTACCTCATCTCCCTTCTACACTTCAGTTAGTTGACAGTTCCGCAAAGTTTATGATCCACCGTGGATTTCAGAGGAGGGTGTTGAATATATTGTAATAGAGTCCCATGAATTGTATCATGTGCAGTGTGGTCTTGTATATAAGCTTTGCCTTCATATAATTAAGGATACAGAGTGTGGTCCCGTTAATCAAGGGTGCTAGGAGGGGCAAATCGAATATAGACTTGGGTGTTGTTTGATATAAGTGAAAAAGTTAAGTACTGAAAAGTTCTAGAATAGTGAAGTGCTGAAATTTTGAAGTGTTAATTATAAAAGGAGAACTGAGAACTTTTTACACTCTTTTGAATTTAAAATGTGTCAGTGTTCAATAATAAGTGAAGTCTCCTTCCCTTGAAATCTTATCCCGTTTTAAGTGGCACTTACTCTTTTAAGTGGTAATATATTGTGTTATCAAACCTACTTAATTGAATAAGTATTTGATTGGTTTAAAATTAATTATTGAATTGAATTATCAAATAACAGTATAACACCTTAACCTTTGGCATTATTTGCAAAAAGTATCTGTACTAAAAATTTCGAACCACATTCTCACACTTGAAACCAGGTGATAAACAGATGTAGTGTGGATTTAGTGTGCAAGGAAAGAAGCCATCAAACTAATATGGCTACTATTTTGACTGCAAACATAAGTAGAGCCTAGACCTGGGAATGATATAAAGATCCTAACGATACCACAACACTCGAAAAGCACAATAGCTTAAGGATTTCAACCACTTTCTACTTAAGGATGAGGACATAGAGGTACAAAAATAACTCTCTTAGAAGAGTTGGAGATGCTTTCACCATCTTAAATTTGCTCCGGACCTATATACTTGAATGAAAAATGTTCATTTCAACAGTGATGGAAACTTGCTTTCTAAATCTTAGTGCAACAATTGATGACAACTAGCTTTCTATATCTTAGTTAATTCCAGAATGATAAGTTAGTAAATTGTCATTTGGATCTTGAAATGTGGTTTTCAATTTCTTATCAGCAGTGTTCACTGTTCAAGTGATAGAGAGCTGAATCCTTTTTATGGACATTAGAAAATTATGAAGAGGAAAGATATTTAGGCAATAAATGGTAACTTCTAGCTATTATAATTTTTATGGATTTCCATGCATTGTTTTATTTTTCCACTTGTATTGCTTAGGTGCTATTTGATAACCTAATTTAACATTAATTCTGATTGGATTAAGTGTTTATTCAATTAAGTGTGTTCAATCAGCAATTTGAGTATCATTTAAAAAATATATACTACTTAAAGTGAAGTGAAATTATTGTAAGTGTCAAGTGAAGATATACTACTTAAAGTGAAGTGAAATTGTTGTAAGGAAGTGTGAAGTGTTGTAGAGAAATGAAGGATTCTAGAACGAAAAATATTGTAGAGAATTTGTGATAGGTAGATATATAGGGGGACAATTAAACTATATCTTAATCATAAGTTGTAAGGGTTCTTTAACCTAGGAGGGTTGTCTATAAAGGTAGGAATTTTAGTGTAAATTGTAATGGTTCTTTAACCTGGAGGTAGGAATTTTACTGAGTGGAACAAGTCAAGAAAATGTCCATACCAAATAAATTTTATGGTCAAATACTAAATAGATAAGAAATTTCCGCCACTTATTGTCAAATACTATGCTAACCGTGCCCAAATAGTAAGCAACAAAATCTGAATACTCACCTGTATTTTGAATATAGATAAGGAAGGAGATGCCTTTATCAAGGAAGTAAAACGAATGAGACTAATGTAATCCCAGGTTAAAACCTTCAATTCCAAATTCTTGAGATTTCTCAATTCAGGAAATTCACAGGGGAATTCACTTCTGTAAAATTCCTATGGAGAGTAAAGACAAGAGACATTAATGATTATTATCAGTATGTATAATAAAGAGACAAAATGAAGCAAAAACATACGTGTGTTTTACATACCTCATGAAGAAGATCTAATTTGAGAGTCTCTAGTTGAGAGAAATAACTGAAATGCTGGTGAGGTTCTTTAATAAAATATATAAGGTATTCATGCCCAATAGATAGCTCAGAAAGGAGAGGAACATCATTAAAAGTCAGGTTTATATTTACTCCACTATATGTGAAAGAGACCAGATTTATTGCAGAATAAATCTCCAAATTTTTCAAGGAAGGGCAATAGGATATCTGTAAGTACTTCAAATTGAGTGATGGGCCAGCAATTTTCAGATTGACGAGACAGTGGGAGACTTCCACAGATAAACGTTCAAGCAAAAGACAGTTGGATAAAAAGTACTCAATAACCTCTTCAGAGACATCAACATGTTTCAGGCAAAGGGATGTTAACCCGGCAAAACATTGATTTCTCGGAATGTGGCTATTTGAATGCAAATGATTATATGAACTAAACAACGAGGAAAGCTTCTCCAAACTTAAAAAATTGTATTTGGGATTAGAAACAAGTCTGAATCCCAAGTAGTTTGACAAATCCAACTCAAACCTTTGAACTCGCTTTTCTATGGCAAAATTGACCCACCTGTCAACTTGACTAAAATAACGCTCATCCAAATCAAAACAAACTCTAAATTCATCAATATATAAACCCTGATGCAATTTCAAGACTTGATTCACCCAATTTACATAATTAACCATCTCGACTGAACGTGACTTAGTTTGATTTCGCAATTCATTTAATGTTTTGGAAGCATCAAAATTCAAACTACCAGTAGTGTATGTCCAAAGATATCTCCATCTACGAGAGAGGATGCTAGTAGTTGCTGCTTCCTTAAGTGTCAACAGAGACAGAATCGCAACAAGAATCTCATCCGGCATCAAACTAATCGAATCACCACCACAATCTTCTCGTTTATTACACTGTTTTGTACAAAAACAAATAGTGATAATAATCAACCACCAAAGCATTCAACTAGGAAAGGAACTATGTTATAAGTATATATAACTAACTAAACACCATCATCCAAACACAATACAAAACAACACTGAATAATGATATGTATACTAACAATAAATAAAAATGAATTTTTTTTTCAAATATAAACAAAATTGTTCATTCTAACATTATATTAGCGCATTCACCTTTCGTGGCCCAAATTTTGAGGTAGATCGTACCACTTTGCTCCCAAATTTTGAGGTAGATCGTACCACTTTGCCCATTTAGATCAGATAGGAATTAACTATAGGCTGCAGCAAAGATTATAAATATGCACAAAAAAGTTGTGATAGGAAAGAACCCTAAATCTAAAATAGTATTTAATTATGAGTGGAACAACCCTAACTGTACCTCTCTCTATCGTCTCTCCTCTCCAGCAGAAAGTGGGAAGCCTTCTCCTACACTAGACTGAATTCGAAATTTGAATTGCCTTCGAATTGGGAATTCGGGCCCGGTTCAGCTAAAAACAACATTGAGAAACCCAAGCTCTGGGCTACCGGACCTTTTTTGACTGCTCAAATTACGGGCTTCGTATTAGTTTTGAAATTTATTAATGAATGGTATTTATGTTTTTTTTTGTTTCTACCTAGGAAACACATATATATTTTATGTTTTCTTTGAGCCAAAAAAAAAAAAAAAAAAAACTTAAAACGTTTTCGTACTAACGCGCCCTAAAAAATCCAAATACGATATATATAAAAAATTCAAATTTGCGAAACCCTCGACATCCTTTTCTCTGAACCAAAACCAACAGCTCCATTAAGCAGCAAAATCACGATCTGAAACTTGAAACCAGCACTCCTGTGGCTACCGGGCTAGCTTCCGACTATTTCCGGCGACTCCGAAGTCTTCCGGCGACCAATTTCAAGTTTTACACTTCCACTCGGCTGTGGTTCAAAGTTTTGGTGTGGCTTCAAAGCTCTGTACTCTTCTTCTTCTTTGTTTTTGCACAAAAAAAGAAAAAAAAAAATTGTTCTGTTTCTCTGAACAGTTGCCTGGTTGATATTGCTAGAATTTCTCTGTGCAGTTAAAATTTCTTATTTCTGATTTTGTTGTTCTTTCTGAATGAGTTATTCCTTTTAGGGGAAAAATCAGAAAATTTTGGTAGGACTTGTTTGGTAATTTCTCAAATTCTCTTATGTTTAGATTTGTATAATGTATTGCACTATGCAACATGCAGATGTCTGCCTCTGGTCCTGGGAAGAAAGTAATAGAAAAATATGCTTTACATGGACTTGTCCCTAAATGTATGATTCTTATGTTCATTGTGAATGTTTCCTAAATGTATGATTCTTATGTTCGTGTGAATTTCTATATGTTCTTTTTTTAAAGCTTATTCTATATGTTTCTTAGGTTTGTTTTAGGCTTATTCTATGTTAATTTAACTTAGAATCTAGTTTATTTTTTTTCTCGTTTGGTAGGATCTTACAATCCTTGATCCGATCCTGTAGACCATCTCATTGATCCAACATAGGATCCCAATCCTGACAACCTTGGATCAAACCGATTTGAAAACAGTAAAATATTTTAAATCGAAGATCTTCTTAATTCTCTGGTTGGGGTTAGGCGGTGGCAGTAATGGGGCTTCTTAGTATCATTCGGAAAATCAAGCGGAAAGAGAAAGAAATGCGAATTCTTATGGTGTATGCCTATTTTCTCCAGCAAACATTTTCACACACACACACACACACACACATGTATATATATGCTATATATTATGATGAATATTCGTTTTTGTTGCAGGGGTCTTGATAACTTAGGAAGACTACGATTTTTCCGAAAATTAATGGCGAGGACACAAGCGTTATCAGTCCCGCACTAGGTTTCAACATCAAGACCATCACTTATGACAAGTGAGCTTCCTTATTCTACCTTCATTCTAGTTTTAGTTCTTTATGTATTTCGTTAGTTATTGTTTTTGTTTTTATCAAGTTCGTATTGTTAGTTGAATTTGTTAATAAATAGTGTTTTCCGAAAAAACCTGCTAGTGGAGGAAGAACTCATAGGGATAAGAGACATAGGGCTAAAGAGAAAGCCAAAATGAATTGTTTGATTTTGATTGTTTATGTTTTTACTACTAACGTGAATCTATTTGTTGGCCTGATTGACTGATTTTGAATGCTAAATGGTGAGTTTTTTCAAAAATTATTTCATGTTAGATTATTATCATTAGGGGAAGTCTGCATTTTTATATTCAACTTGGTAGTTTAGTTCATTTTGTTAAGTTTGGTGCTTCATTGATGATAATTTTGAAGTTTTGGGAGTCGAGAACTTTGAAGTTTGAATTAATATGTTCACGGCAGGTATACCCTTAATATATGGGATGTTGGAGGGCAAAGGACAATAAGGTCTTACTGGAGAATTTACTTTGAGCAAACTGATGGTTTGGTATGGGTTGTTGATATTAGAGTTATTATATTTAATAAGGGTAGGGTAGAATAGTCTTTTACTTTATTTTGTTTGTAAGACTATATATTCTCTTTATTAGGTTTTCATATTTGTAACTTTGCATTGAGATTGTAATAGAAATCCTAGACTCTTTATTTCTTCTTCTCTCTTTACAATTCTCACATGGTATTAGAGCCATGATCTAGATGAGTCCTTTGATTGGTAATAACATGGAAGAACTGTACATCCCATCTACGCTGTCCGCGGATCCAACTCCGCTGTGAGTTGGCTGGGGGTTGTAGGGGGCTTTTTTTTGCATCGATCTGATTCCGATATTGCTTCCGTCTAGCATCGAATTGTTCCGATTCGCACCGTTTGTCTCTGGTATTTGGCCTTCACCTCTCTTCGTACTTATTTTGGTTAATTGTACTGTTCCGATTCGCACTGTTCGTCTCTGGTATTTGACCTTCTCCTCTCTTCGAAATGGCTGGTGAAAAAGATGACTCGCTTCAGTCTATTAGTATGAGATTAGATGGAAAGAATTATTTGTATTGGAGTTATGTGATGAAAAATTTTCTTAAGGACAAAAAGATGTGGGGTTATATTAGTGGAATTGTAGGTCAACCCAAGAATGAAACGGCTGAAAATTATGCAGATCTGTTAGACGTTTGGGAAGCAAATAATTCAAAAATTATCACTTGGATCAACAATTCTGTTGAACATTCGATAGGTATACAGTTGGCAAAGTATGAAACAGCCAAGGAGGTTTGGGACCATTTGGCAAGACTATACACACAGTCGAACTTCGCAAAACAATATCAGTTAGAATCTGATATTCGAGCCCTTGAACAGAAAAGTATGAGTATTCAGGAGTTCTACTTTGCAATGACAGATCTTTGAGACTAGTTAGCTCTCACGGAATCAGCAGAGCTATGAGCATGTACACCGTATATTGCTCGAAGGAAAGAACAACGACTAGTTCAGTTTTTGATGGCTCTTCGTGATGATTTTGAGGGACTTTGTGGGTCAATTTTGCATCGTAGCCCACTTCCTTCCGTTGATTCAGTGGTCAGTGAGTTATTGGCTGAGGAAATACGTCTTAAGTCTCAGGCAGGAAAAGGAATTCTCCCAGCACCTAATCCATCTGTTTTAGCAGTTCCTTCTAGACCACCTTTCAACTATCAGAACAAGTGTCACGTGAAGGTTGGCTTTGATGAATGTAGTTTCTGTAAGCAGAAGGGTTATTGAAAGGCTCAATGTCCAAAACTTTTGAGTAGAGCTCAACCACAACAACAACAGCAGAAGCAACAGCCTCCTCTATGGAAATTGGAAAATCAATCACAACAAGCTTGTAGGCCTCTGCAACCTAACATTGCAGCAGTTGTACCACCATCAGACTCATTTGGTTTTGGAGTTTCATCATCTTCTCATCCCACAGTTGCCACCCTCGCTGACCAGTTTCAGAAGTTCCTTGCCACACAGCCAAATGCTATGTCCACCTCTTCTCCAATAGGTCAGTTATCTTCTAGTTCTTCAGGTATGTCTTCTTCTATATGGGTCTTAGATTCTGGAGCTTCACATCATATGTCACATAATTCATCTTTTACTTCTTTATGTTCTACATCATCTGTGTCTGTCATGACTGCTTATGACACTCCTATGCCTTTAGCAGGTGTTGGATCTGTTGTCAAACCTAATTTATCTCTTTCTAGTGTTTATCATATTCCCAAACTCACGATGAATCTAGTTTCTGTTGGTCACTTATGTGACTCTGGTTACTCAGTCTCTTTTTCTTCTTCTTCTTGTCTTGTGCAGGATCCACAATCCCAGAAACTGATTGGGATAGGCCGTAGGCAGGGGGGACTTTACATTTTGGATAAGCTAAAAGAACCAGTTGTTGCAGCTTCCAGTGTGGACTTGTCATCTTTTCATTTGAATTTTTCTTCTTCTAGTTTTTATTTATGACATTCTCGTCTTGGTCATGTTTCGGCCTCTCGTTTAAGATACCTAGTATCTACAAGAGCATTAGGAAAGTTGCAAACTCATGACATTTCTGATTGTAGTGGTTGTAAACTGGCAAAATTTTCTGCTTTACCTTTTAATCGAAGTATTTCTTCTTCTCTTGCACCATTTGACTTGGTTCATTCTGATGTGTGGGGACCTTCTCCTATTGCCACAAAAGGGGGTCTCGATATTATGTTTCCTTTATTGATGATTGCACTCGTTATTGTTGGGTTTATCTTATGAAATATCGTTCTAATTTTTTAGTATTTATAATGCTTTCGGGCCTTTGTTAAAACTCAACATTCTGCTGTTATTAAGTGCTTTAGATGTGATTTGGGTAGGGAGTACACTTCTAATAAATTTTGTGAATTACTTGCCTTAGATGGAACTGTTCATCAAACTTCTTGTACAGATACTCCTGAGCAAAATAGTGTTGCTGAGAGAAAACATAGGCACGTTGTTGAAACTACTCGTTCTCTCTTATTGTCTGCTTCAGTTCCTAGTGAATTTTGGGGAGAAGCAGTTTTTACTGCTGTCAACTTAATTAATAAGATTCCATCTTCTCACATCTCAGGTTTATCACCTTTTGAAAAGTGATATGGGCATGCTCCTGATTATTCTTCCTTGAAGGTTTTTGGTTGTACTTGTTTTGTTCTCCGTCCCCGTGTAGAGTGTAGCAAGTTATTTTCTCGCTCTGCCATTTGTGTTTTTCTTGGCTATGGTGAGGGTCAAAAGGGATATCGGTGTTTTGATCCAATTACCCAAAAACTCTATGTATCTCGCTATGTTTTGTTTCTTGAGCATATACCATTCTTTTCTATTCCTGCTAGTACTCATAACATGACCAAATCTGACCTCATCCATATTGATCCTTTCTCTGATTATACTGATAATTTGTCTTCTAAATTTCATATTGACTCACAGAATGTTTTTAGTCCTCGTGTTCCTATTACTCCTTTTCCTCATCATTTTTCTCGCAGGGTTCGTACTGATAGTTCTGCAGATACTGGTTCTTTGCTCTTTGATACACTTGAAACTACCTCTCTTCCTGTGGCCACCCAAGCAGTTCCTGAGACTGTGGATCCTCCTTCTCGTTATCCTCAACGTACTCGTAAGTCCACTAAATTACCAGATTTTGTTTATTCTTCTTATTCATATTCTTTTACTTCCTTTTTAGCTTCTATTCACTGTCTCTCTGAGCCTTTATCCTATAAAGATGCAGTTCTTGATCCTCTTTGGCAGCAGGCTATGACTGAGGAACTCTCTACTTTGCATAAGACAGATACTTGGGATTTGGTACCGCTACCGCCTGGTAGAAGTACGGTTGGTTCTCGTTGGGTTTATAAAATCAAAATCAAGTTTGATGGGTCAGTTGAGCGGTACAAAGTTAGATTGGTTGCCAGTGATTTTCTTAACAATATGGTATGGATTATGAGGAGACCTTTGCTCTTGTTACAAAAATGACTACTGTTCGTACTCTTATTGCAGTTGCCTCTATTCGTCAGTGGCATATATCTCAGATGGATGTTAAAAATGCCTTCTTGAATGACGATCTTCAAGAAGAAGTTTACATGATTCCCCCTCCTGGTGTTTCTCATAATCCTGGATATGTTTGTAGGCTCAAGAAAGCTTTATATGGTCTCAGACAGGCACCCCGGGCCTGGTTTGAGAAGTTCTCTACTGTGATTACCTCTCTTGGTTTTTGCCCAAGTCATCATGATTCAGCTCTCTTTATCAAGAGTACCTTTGCAGGTCGTATTCTTCTTTCCTTATATGTTGATGACATGATTATTACTGGTGATGATGTTGATGGGATTGCAGTATTGAAGTCAGAATTAACTCGACAATTTGAAATGAAGGACTTGGGCTCTCTTCGCTACTTTCTGGGTATTGAAGTAGCATTCTCTCCAAAAGGCTATATTCTATCTCAGTCAAAGTACACGGCTGACATTCTTGAGCGTGCTCACCTCACTGATACTAAGACTGCTGATACTCCTCTTGAGCTTAATGCTCGATATTCTCCTTTTGATGGTACCCCTTTGCCAGATCCTACTTTATATCGTACTATTGTAGGTAGCCTAGTATATCTCACTATTACACGTCCAAATATTGCATATGTTGTTCACATTGTTAGTCAATTTGTTGCTTCACCAACTACCGTTCATTGGGCTGCTATTCTTCGGTATCTTCGAGGCACTCTCTTTCAGAGTCTTTTACTTCCATCGACCTTTTCTTTGGAGCTGCGTGCATACTCAGATGCTAATTGGGCTGGTGATCCAATAGATCGTAAGTCTATCACTGGTTTTTGTATATTTTTGGGTGATTCTCTTATTTCTTGGAAGAGTAAGAAACAGACTGTCGTTTCTCGATCTTCCACAGAAGCTGAGTATCGTGCTATGGCATCTACTACCACTGAGATAGTTTGGTTACGTTGGTTGCTTGCAGATATGGGTGTTTCTCTTTCTCATCCCACTCCTATGCATTGTGACAACAAGAGTGCTATTCAAATTGTTCACAACTCAGTTTTTCATGAGCGAACCAAGCATATTGAGATTGACTGTCATCTCACTCGACATCACCTTAAGCATGGCACTATTACTTTGCCTTTTGTCACGTCTCCCATGCAGCTTGCAGACTTGTTTACAAAGTCACATCCTATTCCGCGTTTTCGTTTTTTGGTTGGCAAACTCTCGATGTTTTTAGCAGCCGCATCGTGAGTTTGAGGGGAATATTAGAGTTATTATATTTAATAAGGGTAGGGTAGAATAGTCTTTTACTTTATTTTGTTTGTAAGACTATATATTCTCTTTATTAGGTTTTCATATTTGTAACTTTGCATTGAGATTGTAATAGAAACCTTAGCCTCTTTATTTCTTCTTCTCTCTTTACAATTCTCACAGTTGATAGCTCGAATCTTAGAAGGCTGGACGATTGCAAACTCGAGTTGGATAATCTTTTGAAAGAAGAGGTATTCACTTTTCCAATTCTCTTCTTTGCTTGTGCTACATTCTTTTGTGCATATTAGAAGATGAAGGAAAATATGTGAACACCTATGTTTCATGGACTCTTAAAAATTGCATGAAGTACCCGTGTTAGGGATGCGACACTAAGACATATGTATGAGTAGGAATGACAAAGGGGCGAGTATGGGATGAGTTCCTCTAATCCTCTGAGCCTTACCTCAACCCATTTAACAATACTTGGTTTCATCCCCGTTGCGAGCCCGGGATGAGTTTGAACTTCTTGTCCCATCTTTGTTTACAAATAACATTCACAGCCCCGTTCCCGCTTCGTCCCAGCTTGTTAAAAATAAAAAATATATACCTTTATATACACACACAAATCTATATATATATAAATACAATATAAAGGACTGACACTGTAAAAGTGGAGATCACTGACTGGAGGAGATTGAGATTGCCGACCGGAGGAGAGGTAGAGGCCGACTGTAGAAGCCAACAGACTTGATGAATGCCGGAGAAGGAACGGTGGACGATTGGAGGGGTGGATGCTCAAATACCTTATCTTGCCTCGAACCCGGAGTGGGTTTAGATAATTTAACCCAAACTTGTCCCTATCCCATTTAATACCTCACCATTCTTGTCCCATTAGGGACGGGGCAGGGCAAAAACCCGTCGAGTCGGGACAAGTTGTCATCCCTAGGTATGAGATATGTGTTTGATATAGCTAGTGGGTCATTTGTCGAACAAGCATCTACAATAATTCAAGTTTATTATATAATTGTATGTAAAGCTCTCCGTTATGTTTCTTTTATTATTATTATTACATTATTGCTTTGAAAGAGAGTGAAATACCTACGTCGAACATTTTATATTACATAAAAACACTATTTTACACTTAAAAAAATGAAGATAGTTTGAATATTTAGTTGTGTCCCTGTGTCCTTGGGTTCGGGAAGTTGATAGATTTGAGCCTAGACCTATACATGCACCTGACATTACTCTTTTCTATTTATTTTATTAGCACTTCTCTTGTATATTTTTGATTCATGTGGAGGAGGGGTTTGCATTCTGCATGTATCATATGAAGCAATTAGAATGATTCCATATACTTACGAATGCACATTATTGTTTGAGTATGGCGTTATAATCATGGAATGAAAAACATGACAAAATAAGGTGCAGGCTGTGGCCTTATTCTTTTGAGTACCAAATTATTTTATGAAGAGTTGTCTATGGAATTGTTACTTTCCTATAAAATTTATTAGTTCATATATTCTTCAGGAACACCTTTAATCATTGAGGGTTGTCACAAAAGTATGCTTGATTCCCAAATTATGTTAACTCAGAATGATGACAAATGTGTCTTGACAACATGCATTATTTTGTTCATAACATTTATTCTTGAGTAACCTCTAGTTCAACTAGCGAATTTGATTTTATTTCTAGTTCTCAAAACCTTCTTTACCCACAGTGCAGGGACCACCTTCTATTGTGGAGAGCCTTTGATAACAATATGTGAATCACATGGAAAAGAGCATAACACATTGAAAACGTAATCATATGGGGTTACAATGATGTCTTTTCTGATATTTATTTATTTGTTTACTTTTGGTGTTGGACAGTCAGTGATATTCAGCCAAGGCACTCCCAATGGGATATTGGCTGGAAAACAGGTATGCTACAACACATAAGTTTAGTCTTTCAGTCTTTCTGAAAGACTCCTAATTTTATTGTTTTATAAATAAAGTTTAGTCATTTTTTTTCTTTTCTGAAAAGGATAATGTATATTCTCAAAGGGATTCTAGATAATCAATTTTGAGATGAGAGTGAGTGAACAAATATCCGAGATGAATTTCAGTGCGAGCATATATCTCCCTAAAAACAATCTATCTGAACAGAACTTATGAAGCCACAAAAAAACACTCCAAGAACCACTGTTGTGGCCTAGTGGTACTTCCTTGCCTTCCAAAGTGGAAGGTCGAGGGTTCAAGTCCCCATAGGGGCAAAGTGGGTGTATGAGTGTGTTTCTTGCCAAGGTAAAGATAAATAAATAAATAAAAACACTCCAAGAGCGTGTAGGACGTCACTAGGACCTGATTTCTGTTGTTGGTGTTAAAACTCCAGATTAGTGTCATCTTTGGACCGATATCTTGTCCCTTAGATTTTCTAAATTAATTTTCTGGACCCCAAGATTTGTCTTCATCATTGAGTTTATCAAACATGATCCAACTAGTTATCTGTGTGAGCATGGCTTTGAACTGTTATTGTCCTGTTGAAGATTGAAGCTTGATTTAGATTGCTGCATCTCCTATTTAAGGGCCACCTTTCATTTTCTTCATTTAATTTCTCATGGTGCATACTGAAACATGCAATTATACATTTATGATCAATATTGCCTTTCTTGTTAGCTGGTTGCAATACTAAATTTTACATGGCAAGTCTGTTTCTGGAAATGGTTTTACAAATTGTCACCTGCTGTGCTTGTTCCATTTTCAGGATCAATATCTTACAAAGAGCTTCCTTTTCTTTTCTTACTACAGAGGCATCATTACTGATTTTAGCAAATAAGCAGGACATACAAGGAGCTCTTGCACCAGATGAAATAGCAAAAGTAAGGGTTCTGATAGAATTTTCCCTTCTGTATTTGTTAAACACTGTCTTTGCTTTTAATAAACATTAAATTTGAACATTTAATGCTCAAGACTTTGACAAATACGCATAATTTGATAACCTTGAAAATTTCATCCCTATTATTTTGTTTTCAAAAATTCAAGTCATGGTTTGTCACCACCAACTTGTGGCATTTCTGTGGTTCTGTTTTACGTGTTGTGTTCTTGAAACAGTTGTGACTCTTCACTTACTGAAAAAAAAACAAAAAAACAGTCGTGTCTCTTTGTCGTTATAATCTGTAGTGGAACTTGGGTAACATCAAAAGCTTTAAACGACATCCATACATCCATTCATGTGGAAAATCCTGAGGATGAATTAGGTCCAGCTGGAGGGGAACACTTGTTGCACAAGCGCTTGTATGCTAGAAATCCCTTTATAATGTATTCATTAATTCTCAATATATGAATCGTGATTAATTTTCCCGATTTAAATGGACCTCATTTTATGCCAGTGCAGTTTGTTCCATTTGGAAAGTTACACTTTATATGGTTTTCCACACACACACACACGCATGTTTTGGCAGTTCATGTGATATGCGATGTGACTAGTGGAGACAATACACATCGAATGATAAGAGTAGTAGATTTTGTGCCTTGCTTTAGTAGCCAGTTAACATTTGCTTTCTCTGAGGTACCTTTTTTCTGAAATTGAACTGTTCTTGAAAGGAAACATCCAGTATGATCGTTACTCTCGGGTAAATTGTGACTAGATATCTATAAAACAACTGAATTCTTTGAGTAATACAATTTAACTTGTACAGGTGCTGAACTTGGAAGCCATGGATAAAACCCGGCACTGGAAAATTGTTGGCTGTAGTGCTTACACTGGAGAAGGGCTGCTTGAGGAATTCGATTGGTTGGTTCAGGACATTGCCTCTTGAATCTATATGCTTGATTAAGTCATGGTTATATCTGAATCATTTTTTTGTTGTACAAGACAAATTCCTGAGATGTGTTTATGGCAACTAAATTGAAATTTCCAGAACATTCCCATGAATTCTGTTTTTTTTCTATGGATCAATATTCAATATTCGTGCAAATCTAAAATCCATCACCCTTAGCTAATTCTTTGTTCATTTATTTACTTTTTTGGTAGGTGTTGCTCCCCAGAACATGCCTTCTGGTCAAACTCTTCTAGTTTTGACAAGTGTCTGGTGTGACTATAAGTGCGTGTATATAAATCATAGACAAAAAGCCATTAATAAGTGCATAAAAACTCTAACAAGATCAAAAACCCTTATGTATATGCATAACCATCATAAATGGTGATTGGGCCAAATTTGTCGGAAATAGAACCCATTATTGGCCTTGGCCGGAGTTACCTAATAATTCAATGGTTTTGGGGCTGGTTGGCCCGTTTTCCCACTCCTCTCTCTCTCTCTCCTATTTCTCTCTCTAGGAACCCTAAGCAGCAATCTTGCCATCTCTCCGTTCCAGAGAGCGGTTGACATTGATCCAAGTCCTGAGAATAAAGATGAGGTATCTAACTTCTATATTTGTCTTGTTTGTACCTAGTATTTCTTTCAAATCATGTTCTAATGTCGATCATGTTTTGCACTAGGCTCTCAAATTACTGAAGTTTTGGAGAGATAAGGCACAGATTCGGAGATCTACAGATGGTAACATTGCGGAAAGTACATATGAATAATATATATATATATGCTAAGTTGGCTGCCTGCATTTCAGATTTTTTTGTTTTGAGATGATTTACGTGCCTCCCATATTATCCAAAATTGGTAGATTGGGGATGCAAGGAAATGGAAAGAGACCTATGTAGGCAATGTAATAATAAGTGTCTTAATTAAATAAACATTGGCTTTTAAGGGCATATATGTCTAACACAACACATGTTGGAGCCGAGTTTGAAAATGGACGGAGAAAATAGCCATTGTTGGGTGCACAATTCTCAGTCAGCAGTACCCTCCTTAATCAGATGGGCCAAAACTCACTCTACAAAAGTCCGACTTGACCAACAATTTTGTTTTTGGTCAGAAACAAGAATCATAAAGCTTACCAACCATATATGACCCCTCATCATCTAATTCTTTTTTAATTGACTTCGGCATGACCATGAAATTAAGTTAATATTGTATTATGTAATCTTTGAGACATATTGACCAACTAATTTCGGGAGCGTGCATGAGTAAATCACATTGGTAATGTCTTGTACAGAAATTTTTTTACTACTCAAAGTACCAACTACTAGTACTCCGGCCAATAAAAATTTTATACCTTCTTCGATAATAATGAAAATTCTCTACATTGCTCGATAATAAAAAATAGTGATTTACTTTTTGTCGGGGTACTATAGTGTAGGTACTGTGAGGTACTCAACACCTGTTTGTCTTGTATTTATATTGGAAACACCATTTTTTACAAGTTTTTAGGCATAAGGGTGTGGAATAGACAAACAAGGTTCGTTAATAGAGTAATGACAGGAAAGTGAAAACTGAACAAGACACAAAACTTATAAAGTATACAACTAACACATGGTGGGGTTCACATACTTTGAACAAGACAAAACTTATAAAGTTCATAATAGACACATAGTGGGTTTATAGACTTTGGACGGTATAGTCTATTAGGATTTTGAAGGACATTGAACGACTTTTTTTAATTGACAGATTTATGTGAATTTATGGATTTTTATAGACTTCTATTAGACTTTCATTGATTTGTATAAACTCCTATTAGAGACTTTGATGGATTTTTATAAACTTGTATTGATTTCTTTAATATATTTTATTTATTTTTATCCTTGAATTATATTTTTGCGTACAAGTAAACCAATGGCTCAAGGGTAGATATAATGCATAATGAATAATTTATCATTTGATATATTGTCTAAAAATTATTGTGTACTGCAAATATCTCAGGAAAAAGCGGATATAATAAAGTAACTCACTTGATGAACATAAATTGCATATCAACCATTTCTCAGATTTCAATCGCACATTATAAAAAAAAGAGAAAAAAAAGTACAGACTTTACTTATAGAGTCTAAGTTAAATCATTAGATAGATAATTGGATAACCTTGAACTTAGGTTATATTGGATTATTAATTAGACTTCATGATCAATCCATGTGACTTAAGGATTGATCCCTAACAAACACTATAGAGGAATTAATCCTCCCACAGTGCGAGAGATTGATCAACTTGCCTGGAAACTCGAGTTTTACTAATCTAATAGAAAAAGAGAGAATATGAAAAGAGAGAGAAAAAATCCAATAGAGAAAAAAGGAGTGTACCTTGAGATGGAGAAAAGTTGTTCGTATTCTACAGAAAAAAGAAGTCCACCAAAATCTATGAGAGAAAGGTTGGATTTGTTATGGATATCGGTATTTATAACTTTCACCCTCAAATCCACCACTTAATGAAATCTTTCAAAATCTATGACTTTTTGAATACACCTAGACCTTTGTAGGCTTTTTAAAAATTCTAATTGAATACCGGGAGATTTGTATGGACTCTTTAAAAGTCTGAATTGAATACACCCAGACTTTTAAAGTCTTTTAAAATTGTTTAAAATTCTAATTGAATACACTCTCCTTAGCTTCTCGGCACGCTTTCTAGCTATTCGACTCCCTTTATTTTTCTCAAACTCCACAGGCCCCCCTAACAAATATGGATGGCAAGAATTGATAGACATCTTCTCAAGAGACACGACAATCTCAATCAAGTGCAAAGCAAGGTGCACATCACTTCCATGCCCAATAAACCCTACCAACTCCACCACTTTAAGGCATTGATGTGGAGTTTCGATCACCTTCAAATCTATTAAAAAAATCATACTCTTTTCCATGCGTTGCTTGCAAAAATAAATCACATTTTGCTTGTTAGTATAGAAGTTGATTGACTTACTCAAAAGAGAGAGAAAAAATAGTTATATATGTAGCCTTCCATATGGACTGTACCTTTCGGTGTCTACGGGTCTCTTCAGATATCAATTGTTGGGTTTAAAAAAGACATTTGTCATTTCCTTGTACATTCATACTAATCATGGTGAAGAATTATAAATTTTTTAAGAACTATACAACTTACCCCAATAAAGAGAGAAAATGGACTGAGGAAAAAAAAGTGAGAGAGAGAAAAAAGAGAGAGAGATAACCCTGAGAGAAAAAAATGCAAGGGAGAGAGAGAGAGAGCCGAGATAGAGATACTCTAGAGAGAGATGTAAAATTTTAGAAAGAGAGAATCTGATGCAATCACACCTAATTTTCTAGGATTAACTTTCATATTTTGAATTTTTCTATTTTTTATATAATTTTCTGATTTCAGTAATTTTCCTGTTTTAGTTTTAATTTATATTTAGTAGTTGTTCAATCTATGGCATAGATTGGGAAGGAAGAACTCCATATAAGGTTGTGTAATTGATAAGGTTTGACAATTTATGTTGAAGAGATAATTTACAGCAACTTATAGTTGGCTTTCAATTCTCCTGTCACGCCCCAAATTCCAATACCTAGAAGGGCATAGAAAATGGAGGTGATTAAATAAAACCTCAACACCTTACAATTACAAAAAAATTTGATACCAAGTTGTCACCCCGATTTCTGACACCAAAACAGATATAGGAAACTAGGTGTGAATATCAGATGAAATTACCAAAATACCCCTCTTGAGACCACTCTCATCCAAACAGAATCTCAATACCGCGGAAGCGACTTTTAATACACATTTACATCATTAAAACTAAAATATAACCGAGTTACATACATAAATCTAAATGTAATTTATCCATCCATATTTAAATATACACAGTTGTCTAACATAGAGAAGACTAATGGAACCACTGTTTAACAATATAAAAGTACCCATGTCTAGAATGCTAATACATTCGTTCCACATACAAAATATATAGTTCTTCTCAAAATGCCCACACATGGCATATATATACAATAAAACATTCAAAGCCCAAAAGAAAGCCTGATACCTTTACCACGGTAATCAAGCGTTATCCACAACTGACGCTTTATCTGTAAAAAGGTTTGTAGGGAAGGGGTGAGCAACGACTAGCTCAGTAGAGACATCCAAACCCCCTATGCACCGACTCGATGCAACCTACATGAAATGTAGTCATAACATTCCTATACACTACATGACATTCTCAATGCTCATAACGTCGATAATATAGTGTACAAATCATGCATATATATATATATCATATCCAACATGCTTAATTTACTATAAGTAAATACAAAACATTTTGCGACTATATAAGTTAAACAATAACCATGAATATCATAATTCATAACAAAGTTTGAAACATAAAGTCAAATAAGCTCAAAATCAATCCATGAGTAGGGAGTATTCGTAGTAACCAATTAAGTACCCTTGGGTTAAATATGTATCTTCCTATCTTTATGGGTTTCTAACCCGAGGGTTTAGAAGAAATCACTTGGCCAAGGTTGAGGTCTTGCACCCCTAAGCATTGAACTCATCTTACTTTATTCCAACCTTTTTCTAAAATCATCAACCAACACACAATTTCAAATAAGTGCATCATAAGCCACTTAAATCACGTTCAATATAAGTACATCATAAGCTACTTATATTAAAGAATGCATATACAACGCAACAACCTTTCTTTCACAAGAAATCATACAAATGCAAAAATGACGATATTGTTCTTTATATGCTTTTAATTAATACACAGCGTGCAACACGTACACCTGCTATCCCAATAACTCATACATAATCCTAAATGGATATCATGCATTCTCAAACTAGCACATAAGACATACATGCTCAAAATATAATTCTAGTGCAAGAATCACATACTTTTAACACACTTTATTACCGAGATCAACCATATACACATACAATGCATATATAATTCAAAGACTTTATATAGAACATATGAAAACCATTTTTAACACATGCTTACTTTGAAAAAAGAAAGAAAAAAATCAAAACAGAATTCTCTAAGTCTTTTCTAGCATGTTAACCCACTAAAATCCATTCGAAACTCTAAGAAATCGATGATAAGAAAGAGATAACACTCCTACCTCAAATTCAAGCTCAAAAACCAACAGAGCTCCAAGCCCTAGAATCTGCCCTAACCCAAAAACACTTGAAAATTTGCCGAAAAGAATTTTCAATCGGTGTAGAACGTAGGCAATCCCAAGGGGAACAACTATTGTCTAAAGTCTCGTGGCTCAAATCACACTTCTAAGCTTCCAAAACCAAGATCAATCCAAAAGATGAAAGATGGGAGAGGAAAGAGTTGTAGAACTGATCTAGAGAGAGAGAAATCTGATTTGAGTTATGACCAAGTCAACCATTTTGAAATATTTATAGAAAAAGTTTTCAAAATTGATCATTAGTTTCTCATCTCTTTAGTTTTGCTCCTCTACCCTTTTCTATTTCCATTTAATCGCAAAATGACACTCTCTCATTTCAAAAAACTTCACTAAAGCCCCTCTAAGTTCATTCATACCCCTACGTCACTTAAGTGAGCCGTAGTTATTTTCTCAAAAAATTCGAACCATAAATAGTAACTTTTAGTAAAAATCCTAAAAAATTATCTGAACCTTGGTTCCATTCCACTATGGTCCTAAGGTACTTTAAAACCCTTTTTAGAACTTTTAAAGTAGTCCCGAAACTAACACACAGAAGCATGCAATTACTATATAATCATGCTTAACAATTAGTTAACCACATAATTAAATAAAAAAAATCTGAGGTTTTACATCTCCTTTATCTTGCTTTATTCTTTTATTTCATTCCAATATTGCTGTGACGATGATTTGATCGTCTCCTCTTGGTAAGGCGGCATCATTTGGTATCAGAGCTTTGGTTGCAACTTTTCGACTGCACAATCATGCCTATATGACAACCATCGAGAGGAGGAAATCGTAGGATGTACGCTTCGATTGAACCCTTCCCTAGCAACACGAAGATGAAGACGAGATAGAGTTTTTGCGGAGACAAGTTGAGTTGTTGACTCACCTATTAGGTCAACGAGCTGTCAACCCATCGGTTAACTGCAACCGACCGATTGGTGATGATATTCTGGTGAATGATGATGTGTTAAGTACCGAGGCTATCGCAAAATATCCATTCTATGTTTCATGTCGCTATGGACCAGTCGACGAGCAGACTGACTGTCGTTAACCAACAAATATCAAATTCGATATTCCTGAGTTTTATAAAGAGAAGGACAATCTTGAAGAGGATTTTGTAAATTTTTTTTGCAGTAACATAGCACCTAAACCAACACCTATTTTATTTGATGAAGGGCGTTGGGATTGTGGCTTTAAGGTGAAAATTCCTGAATTTGTAGATCTTAGTAGAGAAGATGGTGTAACCCCAGAGGTCGAGCCAAAATATGATGAGTCCCTGGAGGAAGAGGATGATGATATCCTATATGGTGATGTAGGCAACTTCTCGGTATTGCAAAAGTCACTATTGCTTCAGAAACGTGAGGAAGATGAAGTTAAGAAATTCAACACTGCAAAAGAAGAGGTTGATGACAAGAAATTTGCTAGTGGAAGTGAGCAACAACGATTAGCTGATGATCAAGTTAAAGAAATTTCCAAATTGCATGTCTAAGACGGGGTGGAGAAGTTCGAGCATCAAGTTGGGAAGGATTATCATGCAAGACTTGGTGGTTAGGAATGATTTCGGTGCAAATTTTCTTACTTCTTTTGCTAATTGTTTTGGGGATGATTTCATTTATCTCAAGGATTGGATTTATGAGGGCCCAGTTTATGGTTATCCCAATACGTATGTTCACCGTGAAATCATCATTCCAACATATTCCTTAGGCACAAAATGGCTTGATTATCCACGTAAAGGTGAAAAAAAGATGAATTTCATTGTTGCAGGAACAATGCAAGCAGTTTAGAATCTTGACATTATTCGTGAAATTTAGCCACATTTTGTATTAGGTGTGGTTGTTGAGAAGTTGAAAAAAAAGAAAGTTAAATGGTTAGAAAAAAAAAAGTTGGAGCGAGATTTAGTACCATTAAGATCAAGTCTTCAATGGTATGAAATCTTGTTCATACTATATGATGAGGATTCTGAAAACTTGAAGGCAAGTTCTTTCCAACCTAGTGGGACTGATGCAGTCACAAAATCCCTAATTTTATATGGTTAACTTTATAATTTTTAGAAAGTTTTCATATTTTGAATTTTTCTATTTTTTATGTAATTTTTTGATTTTCAGTAATTTTTTTGTTTTAGTTTTAATTTATATTTGGTAGTTGTCCAATCTATGACATAGATTGGGGAGGAAGAACTCTATATAAGGTCGTGTAATTGATAGGTGTAGGGGCTCTTACTTTTAAAACAACGGTGAGCTCTGTATGTATTATGATGTATTCAATACAACTATGAATGATGCAAAGAAGTTAATTTGGATGAAGGAGGAGAAATGAGGCTAGTCCATGAAATATTTGTTGTGAAGGTAGGTTGCCTCTACAGTCCTTCCGACCCCCCATTTTATAGTGCTGGTCCCTCATTCTTTTTACCCAGAAGATTAGACCTGTCTTTGGTTAAAACTCTTATTTCTCGGGTATCTGGGTGATGACTCCCAAATCCGTAGAGTCTTAGGCCTGTCACATCGCTGCCACCTTTCAGGTGCTGTGGCATGTGATCTTTGAGATAATAAATGAGATTAGGCTGTACCGCAGCGACGGTTGTTGAGAGTATTAATGGCTCCTATCAGAGCATTAATAGTGATCGTAAGGGTCTTTGCGATGGCACGTTATTCACTATTTCATTGACTAGGCCTGCGAGTTCTATCAGGCTTTCCCTTACTTCTCATCCACCAATCCAAGTTCCTTCTAAGTATCCCAGTTTAGTTTGGTTACATTTAAGTAATGGGATCCTACTAATCCCACTTATCTTGGATGTACTAGTCAATATTCTGGGATAACGCTCCCAGTTTGAATGGTTTACTCATTGTGGTACCCGAGTTAGTGTTCAAGGCTTGTTCTCAGTGCTCGAGCTGATGCTCGAGGCCTGGGTGGTTTCATACATTTGTCAGGGCTTATAATGGTGCTCGAGTTGGTTCTCAAGGCTTGGGTGGACTGACGTAATTGCCAGGGCTTGTAATGGTGCTCGAGTTGGTTCTCGAGGCTTGGGAGGCCTGACACAATTGTCTGGGCTTGTAATGGTGCTCGAGTTGGTTCTCGAGGCTTAGGTGGCCTGACACAATTGCCAGGGCTTGTAATGGTGCTCGAGTTGGTTCTCGAGGCTTGGGTGGCCTGACACAATTGTCAGGGCTTGTAATGTTACTCAAGTTGGTTTTGCTGATGGTGTCATACTTTTGTAGTGATGTTCAAATCTATCTTATTATGTACATTTTGACTTTTCCACTCTCATGCTACTGCCACGCTGTCTCTTATTTTGTTTGACTTTTCCAAGTTTTGTGTGGTTTTGTGTGGTGAGGGAGAGTGACCTGGCAGTTAGGTGTTTGACACCTACAATAGGTTTGACAATTTATGTTGAAGAGATAATTTACAGCAACTTATTGTTTACTTTCAATTCTCATTTCTCTTGCTTTATTCTTTTATTTCGTTTTAATATTGTTATGATGACAATTTGATCGTCTCCTCTTGGTAAGGCGGCATTAGAATCTAGGAGAGAGAGAAAACAAATCTAGAGAGAGAATCTAGGAGTGAGAAACAATTTTAGAGAGAGAGAGATAATCTCGCTGAGAGAGAGAGATGTGGATAGAGGTTGAAGCATATCCAAACAAGGTACAAATATAAAAAAATTTCAAAGAGGCAATTTTGTCAACAAAAAAGGGTATTTTTTAAAAAAAATCTAACATAGAAAATTGCAATAGGAGGCAATTTGATTCGAATTTTGAAATTATAGGAATTTATATGCACATAAAAAAAACAGAGGTGTTTCTTGCACATTTTCTATATAGCGGGGGGGTTGTATGTACTTAATCATAATAATAATTGGTTAGTTAATGCTAAAAATGCATTATTTAGGTCGGCTACATTAATCTTTTTTGTCATCCTGTTCTACAGTCATAACATGAGTTAAACCTCATACTATCATATTTTTTCCAACTATCTAAACCCATTTTAGTTGCAGTCGTCCCCTTCCCCTGACATTACATTCAAATTCCTAACAGTCCAGCTATTGGCCATCACTGAACATAGCCAAACCATCTTAGTTATCTCACTAGTTGCTAGTTCAAACCAATTCACAATATGTGTTCATATCTAGTTCTCTCTCTCTCTCTCTCTTGTTTGTCTTGCTAGACATTCATTTCAAACATTTTGTGATTCTCTTGTTGTATTTATACGCTTATTGATCAATGAGAAATAGAAATCAATTTCATTCATTTGTATGTTCTGCAAAGTAGCACAATTATAGGTTCTGCTTGAGTATCGTCCTTGGATCCGGATTTAGATACTATGAGATGAATCTTCTAAGGGAACGACTTTTCATCATGTTCTCCAAGGGACTCAGATTGATCAAGCTGTTTTTCTACATGCATTCATTGTCAGACATCCAATATGAGTACTCAAACCATGCCCGCCCCGTTTCTGTATTTTTGGGGTGGCTTGGTGGAATTTTATGCAAGAAGCAAGTTTCTTGAAACCATAACATTTTGGAGGGGCAACTTGTACAATATTTCTGAAAGAGTTTTCTCATAAAGGCTGAAGAGGTGCTTTGCTTCGAATTCAAGAATGCTTCTCTGCTTTTCATTTCTTCATTGTAATATGTCTGCAATTTTTATTTTCCTAATGTTTTTTCTTCCCTCACCCTCAATTTTGTAGGTTTTTGATTCCTTAGGTTGTTCTTTTTGCTTTGAGCTGTGATTGCTTGTAGTGAGAGATGCACACTAGAAAGCACAACATAGACAAAGTGTTCTGGTGTAAAACTTCGTAGTGTTCAAGTTTGGTAATGAATTCATTGTTTGGTCTTGCCTTGATTACTTTATCATTCTATGCAATGTGGATGCTTAAGAGCAATCTAATGTTTTCGCCATGACTATAAGATACACAAATTATTGGTTTTTATTCAATTAATATTCTAAAAGACACTAAGTGTAATGCTCCACTCTCCAGTGACAATCTTAAGTTCACAACTCAAAAGTACCAAACATAAAAAAAAAAAAAAAAAAATTGTTTAAATCTTTTTTTGGAAAGAATTGTTTAAATCTTAGACTGCAGTGATTTATGCAATTTATCCATTTCAAAGCCTTGTTGATGAGGAGAACCACTACCAAGGTTGCTCATTAAGTTACACGAATCTTCCATGGGAACAGACTCCTCATCAGGTTCTAAAAGGGACTCAGATTGACCAATCTGCTTTTCTACATGCACTCACTGTCAAGACATCCAACATGAGTACCCAAATCATGTCCACCCCGTTTCTGTATTTTTTGGGATGGCTTGGTGGAATTTTTGGCTATAGCAAGTTTCTTGAAACCAGAACATTTCAGAGTTGGAGGGACTACTTGTAAATTTTTTTTGAAAGAGTTTTATAATATGAGATTAAAGGTTGCCTTCTCATAAAGACCGAAGAGCTGCTTCTTTGCTTCGAGTTCAAGAATGTATGCTTCTCAGTTCTTCATTGCTATGTCCATGTAATTGTTCTCTCTTTCTTTTGTTTTTTACTTTCCCACCCTTAATTTTGGAGGTTTTGGATTCCTCAGGTTGTCTCCTTTGCTCTGAGCTGTGATTGTTTGTAGTGAGAGATCCACACCAGAAAGCACAACATAGATAAGTGTTCTAGTGTAAACTTCGTAATTTTCGAGTTTTGTAATGAATACCTTCTGTTTGGTCTTGCTTTGGATCATTTATCATTCTGTGCAATGTGGATGCTTAAGAGCAATCTATTGTTTATGTCCAGGCGTCACTTTGTTTTGTGTCTACGAATTATTATTTATCTAGTTTGAAGCTTGATGGGTGAATCCATTGTTTTTGCCATAGACTATAAGATACACAAATCATGACTTTTATTCAATTAGGATTCTAAGAGACAAACTGCAATGCTTCTCCTGGATATGCTGCACCATCCTGTCATAGACCAAGTGAGGTACAGAAGTCCAGCCTCCCGATCTATCTAGTGCTGAAACACTCGGTGGCCCAAAATGTACTCGTCAACCACCTACTGAAAAATGGTATGGGCCCCGATCTGAGTGGTGCTCGAACTACTCTGAGTATAATCTTCGTGCCTCTTATCTGAGATATTCTAAAATACTCCTCAGCCAAAACTCCATCAAGAATATCCTTTGGTATATAGCTGAACATAGGGAATTAAGGCGCCATCAGAATTTTAATCTCCAGGCGGATCTACTTCCAGCATCTCTCGCCCAGATATTACTCCCAATCGTCCAAGGTCGGGAAAGTAACCCTCTGCGTGGACAGTGTGAGGGCCAGATGGGCAGGACCTTGGTAAGCGGAATCCCGATGGAGTCCCATTCGATATCAAAAGGGTTGAGCATCTCCAAGTGGAGAAAATCCGATATAAATACACCACGTGAATCTGCAAAACATATCAAGCGTTTTGTACACGCACGGTCGGTCCAGATTTACCAGGTGTATTTACACCGGATATATTATAAACGTACTCAAGGATGAAATCTGAGAGGGTAGAAGGCTCTGCCACCTGGCTCGCTACCCAAGCACGAACCCGGGGGAATAAATCCTTATCCTGGACTGTTGGCCGAAAGTGCGGTAGATGTTAAAAAGCCCAAAAGTGCAAATAAAAAGTGTCATTTAGCAATCACAACAATGACAAAGGAATGGTAAAAATACGAGCATAATAATACGGACTAAGAAGAACTTCCAAAGGACAGACAAGCCTCCAGGGACGGGCCACCCGGTAAAGTAGTGCCGCCAAAAACTCCTCTAAGCAAGCCTGACCCAGTTGAACTGACAATGACACACGAGTGGTAGAGAATGGGAGGCTTGTAATCATCACCCAGTCAAAGGGCGTAAGACCTATCTCTCAATCACCGAGTGAAGGTCTATGCATTATAAATGCTTGTTGTAATTATCTGTCATATTTTTTTGTTTCATTTTTTTCTTCTATATAAAAATCGAAGCAAAAATTCTACCAAAAAGAGCGATTATTTATAAATGCATGTTGTAAGCAAGAACAGAGAAAGGAGAAAAGAAAGTGTACATGTGAAATGATTGTTGGTGAAAAGGTCTATACATTATCTTGTGCATGTGGTAGTGATAAAAAAAGAAAGACAAGTGCAGTGAAAATCATACCACGTAATGCTAAGCAGACCATACCAAGTAGACATACTTTTACATGAAATTAAACTATCATGTTTAACCGTCTCAAATAATTTTATATATTACTTCACACAAGGTGTGAAATTTGAACAGTTTTTTCAAACTCATTTTCTGCTATTAATCTACAAATTAAGCAATTTTATATTAAATAAAAGATAATCAATAAAAAATTAATAGAGAAACAGAATTGATGCACATGGCATGTGCCAATACTAATCAACAGCAACAGTAACAGTGTATTCCATGTTTAAATTAACAACAGAACAGTAACAGTAACAACATTGAATAACGATATCATCATCCATGTTTAAATTAACCATTGCACGGTATGTGTCTGTACTGATCAATAGTTGAATTGAAGTATCTCCAATTTAGCTCCCGGAAGTAATTTTGTTCTTAGCTTCTCGGCACGCTTTCTAGCTGCCCGTCTCCCTTTATTATCCTTAAACTCCTCAGGGTACCCCAAGTCATATGGATCGCAAGAATTGATAGTCATCTTCTCAAGTGACACCGCAATCTTAATCAAGTGCAAAGCAAGGTGCACATCACTCCCATACCCAATAAACCCTACCAACTCCACCACTTTAAGGCATTGATGTGCAACTTTACCTTCAAATCTATTAAAAAGATGGTATGGTTTTCCACGCATTGCCTGCCAAATAAAATAAATCATATTTTGCTTGTTAGTATAGAAGTTGATTTACTTGCTCAAAAGAACTAGAAAAAAAAACAGTTATATATGCAGCCTTCCGTACGGACTGTACCTTCCGGTCTCTATGGGTATCTTGAGATATCAACTGTTGGGTTTAAAAAAAAAAAACATGTCAATGGTTGTTTATAAAATAAGAAAATAATTTAAGAACAGATTTGCTAGTGTTATAAAAAGTAATAAGAATAAATAATCTTCTTATGTACTCCTATTATCCCATGGTACAGCCTATTTATTAGTTTTCGAAAACCCTAATAAGAGAATACTTCCAACAAGCTCAGAGGAGAGAGAGGAGAGAGAGAGAGATAGAGGCTCATATAAGCCTTTTTTCTTCTTTTTTCGTGAGAAGGAAAGCAAACGCGGGCACACCCACTATATTTTGTCCTTACTGGAATTTAAACATCCAACCTCCCCATCGGAGAGGAGAGCTTATACCATTTATGCCTGTGCCAATTGGTTTTTTTTTTATTTAAAAAAAAAAAAAAACAAAATCAAGCAGGTAATGTACTAAGTTGTGAAAAGTGAGATTCAATACGGGAGAGATCCTGCTCTATAAAATATTTGATTATTAGTTTGATTTAGGCTACAAATCTTCTTTCTTCTATGTACTGCTATCCCATGACAAAGCCTATTTATAGGTTTTGAAAGCCCTATTAACTAGTGAAGGACCTTTTACAACCCCACACGAATAGATTATAGGTCAAATTCTAGAACCTGCAAAACAAATATGCGCGCTCGCAACGGAGATATGATAAGCTAACAGATAAGCAAGAAACATATCAGAAATCACAGCAAGAAAATCTACTCAATTTGATTTATTGTTATTCGATAACTAAAAAACATATCAGAAATCACAGCAAGAAAATCTACTCAATTTGATTTATTGTTATTTGATAACTAAAAAACATATCAGAAGTCACAGCTATAAATTCGATTTTTTTTATTTTTATTCAAGTGCCTTTCATATTCAAGTGTGGGCCTCCATCAATTAAACAATCAGTGCATATTTTCTTTTTCTTTTTTTTTTTTTTCAGCAGTTGTGAATGGTGCCGGGAAGTGATTTTTTCTAAATTGCTTCACTATTCAACTCAAGAGTTTATATCTTGAAGTTTTTTTCTGTTAGCCTTCCATGAGTAACATCACTTCAATGATCAGTTTACTATGCAGTTCACCTGGCTGCAGGTTCTAGACATTATCCTTTGGTTCACTTACATTTATAAAGCCCTCAAGGAGGCATTTCTAGTAGACTCAAAGCTCAAAAAAGCGTACATTTTTTTCCAATCATTAATATATTTCTTTTTTCCTCCATTATGATTGTTAAATATGTTCTATATATAGCAAATATGATAAATCATATGATCTCCTATTGGGTATTTGGCAGAACTTATGAGCATATTGATCACTACTTGCATTAAAAACATCTAGTGCTTGATTATGAATATTAATATAATATATCTTCAAATTTTATGAGTATCATCATTTTATTGTTGCACATTTAATAGTAATTGGTTAGTTAATGCTAAAAATGCATTATTTAGGTTTTGTCATCCTGCTCTACAGTCATAACTTGAGTTAAACCACATACTATCATATCTTTTCCAACTATCTAAACCCATTTTAGTTGCAGTTGTCCCCTTCCCCTGGCATTACATTCAATTTTCCTAACCAGTACAACTATTGGCCTCACTAAACATGGCCCAACCATCTTAGTTATCTCACTAGTTGCTAGTTCAAATCAACTCACAAAATGTGTTCATATCTCTCTCTCTCTTGTTAGTCTTGCTCGAGTCATTTCTCTTTTCAATCCCCCTTATTCGAAACCTTATTCTTATTTGTTACGTCAAATGACCACAAACCAAGCAAAATCACGCTAAACGACAAAAAACGAAACAAGCACTACACATAACACAAGAATTTACGTGATTCGGCGATGTGCCTACGTCTATGACAAAAATCCGGCGAAAGTTTTCACTATGCGAAAATGAGGAGATTACAAGTTTCAACTCCAAACCCTAGCTCTTGCTCTCTCACTCTCATTCTGTGATTATAGTGTTTTCTCTCGTCATCCCACTTCAAACCCTAGATGCTTTTATATACCGGGCTACAACAGAGTTCTAATTCGGAAATTTTTTTGGTGGCTTTGGGCCACGCAAAGCCCATTTTTGGGTCAAAACTGGGTCACAACACGACCCTAACCGAGACAAAATTCAGGCCACAATATAACATTATCCTCACCTGTGGGTTACTGGAAGCATACGTGTCATCCTCCTTTTTCATGAACCCAATAAACTTTGTCATTAAGTAATATGATTGTTTGTAGGTTATACTTGGAACATACAGTTTATCATGTGGCTAAATGTTGTGTTTCACGCGGTGTTTCCTTTTTTTAGTATCATCCCTATTATACTTTTCCTTCTCCGCTGTCTTTTTCAACTTAGACTAGCAACATCTCGCTTTTATTGATATTGCTCCTCCTATTGAGACTCAACCATATTGACACTTCCCCGATTGGTTTTTCTTAGCTTCCTCAACCTCAAGTCACCCGATATACTCATAGGAAAGGAAGTAATCTCTCGAGATGAGCCTCATTAAAAATCTAGCCCCTAAAGGGATTCTTAGGTCGACAAATTCAAACCTGCCAAGGTATCAATATCCTCTTCACAATGTTGTCTACATCAAAGACTAGGCTGTAATTGAGCCGAGCCGAGCAGTGGCCTCTTTGAGCCCAGCTCGCTCACACCTCAATGTTCAAGCTCGGCTTAGTAAGGTTCATCGAAAGCTCAAGATCGTCTCGAAGCTTGTTTACGAAAAATATGTATTATAAAATTACACATTACATAGATCTTTCAAATCACACAGACATATATACACACATTACAGAGACTGTAAACAAATTTATGTGTATTATTACAAATATATCAAGCTTTGAAAAAAATCTATCAAGAATGTATTCATATATCCATGGATGAAAACCCACAAGCGAAAACGGGTCAAAATTCGAGCCACAACCATAACACTCTTCCTCACTCCTCACGTGATTTGCCCATTTGAAATTGGGGGTGTATGCCAGCTGCTCCCCACTCAGCCCCCATCTCTCTATACCAAACATAAAGCCACCTCTTCTCTTCATCTGCAGCCACTCTTCCTCCTTTAAGAGACTATTCTCATCGTTGCCATTGGGGGAACAAGTTCAAGAAGCTTCTTTTCCGCTAAATAGACCTTGTAGCAGTGTCTTTCATCATTCACCAAAATTGATGTCGGAACAACACCACCTTCTGCAACCGAGATGATGATTGCATTGGCATCTTTACTCTCATCTGCTTCCAAATTTTTGAAACCCCCGCAAACGTTGTTGATGGCTCCAAATAGAGCATGACACCACAAATGGAGCAAAAGAGCGAACACCATCACTATCTTCATCTTCTTCTCCTTAAGGATTCCAGAGCACCAGACTTTGAACGACCAAACATCGAGTCGAAGTTCAGCATCTCCCCAAGTTCTTTTCCCTTTCAACAAAACTCTAATTGCCTCAGCATGAGAAGGCAATTGGAAAAGAAAAAGGGTGGCTGGCAGAGGGGAAACTGAAACACCGACGGACATCTTCCATACCCTAGAACTCTAGAAGACCACTCTTCAATCTTTGACAAATCCCCACTTTCTGATCAAATTTCCCCATCAAACAACATTGAATGATATCTCGTCTTCGCCAAATACTTTGGTCATCCAATATGAAATCAAAGCCCCTCTTCGTAGATAACGTTTCAACGACAACACTTTTCGGAAGATTAGGGATCTTCGCCACTTCTACAAAGGAACAAACGATGGCTAGATCCCTCAAAGAAAGCAGAGTGAGCCCTTAACGTCCACTCTGAGAGAACAAGAAAGAAAGAATAGGAGAACGAAAGAAAAAGATTAGGCAAAGGTTGTCGGAGTAGAGGACTCCAGCGACAGAAAGGAAAAAGAAGAGGAACTGAACAGATGTGAGGATGAAAAATGAATCAGAGGCCACCATAGTAGAAGACTCCGGCTATGTAACAATACACCTTAATCCTCTAGAACCTTACTAAAGGGGCTACAAGTTACATTCCTACTTAACCTTCTTGTGAGTGGGAGTGAGACTTGTGTGTCGTAGGCACCAAGGGTGTTCGTGGCTGAGACTAAACAGCCGTAGCCGAGGACTGTCCTAGTGCCATCATAGTGGCGAATTTTGGGTTTGAAATTGACCCCTGTAACAGTTACCTTGGTGGTGGTCTTGTCTATCTCACAATTTCCTACTCCAGGATTCCTTATGTTGTGCATGTTGTTAACTGATTTGCTACTCTACCTTCCAATCTGTCCACTATGCAGCTATTCTGCATACCAATCATTTACCTTTGCAACACTCTGTCTCATGCATCGCTTCTTTCATCTTTATCATCGCTACAGCTTCATGCTTTTCTAATGCCAACTGGGCTGTGGATGCTAGTTGCGAGGATTCTACTGTTGATTCTGTGTTCTTTTTGTGAACTCTCTTATATCTTGGAAAAGCAAGAAGCAAACATTGTATCTCACTACAGTTTCGAAGCAGATTACAGTGCTATGGCTACTACTGATGCAGACATTGTTCGATTTCACTTCTTTCTAATTTGGGAGACTAGCCTAACCCCTTCCTTATTTCTTTGGTAACCAGAATACTAAATTACATAGCGAGTAATCTGTTTTTCCATTAAAAACTAACCATATTGATATTAATTGTCACTTCACTTAGCATCATTTTTACTCCGACAATCTCATTACCACATCTCCCTTCTACACACCATTTAGCTGACAGTTCTGCGAAGTTTATGATCCAGCGGTGAGGGTGTTGAATATATTGCAATGCAGTCTCATGAATTGTATCATGTGCAGTGCGGTATTGTATATAATTATAAGCTTTGCCTTCATATAATTAAAGGATACAGAGTGTGGTCCTATTAATCGAGGGTGGTAGGAGGGGCAAATCGAATATAGACTTAGTTGTTTGATATAACTGAAAAAGTTAAGTACTGAAACGTTTTAGAATAGAATCTTAAGTGCTGAAATTTTGAAGAGTTAATTATAAATTGAGAACTGAGAACTTTTTTCAATTTTAAGCGTTCAGTGTTCAATAAAAAGTGAAGTCTCCTTCCCTTAAAATCTTGTCTCATTTTAAAACCTACTGAATTGAATAAGTATTTGATTGGTTCAAAATTAATTATTGACTTGAATTATCAAATAACCACTTAACCTTTGGCATTATTTGCAAAAAGTATCCGTACTCAAAATTTTGACTTGCATTCTCACGCTTGATAGCCTAAACAGTTTACCACCACACCAGGCACTGAACTTCATATAATTAAGGCCAAAGTGCACTAAACCCCCCTATGGTTTCAAAATGTTGCACAATACCCCCTCTGCTTTTTTTAGAACAAACCTCCCTCAATTTATTAATAGTTGCAAATTACTCCTTTTTGACTGATAATTAACTAACTATGGTTTAGGTAACTATGGACAATTGCATAAATACCCACAATTATGTTTTCTCTACTGTATCATCCTTCTGATGTCCCCTAAGTCATCAAATTTACCATCAATGCCACTACATTTACTTCATTCATATATACTATATTTGCATATAAAGTTCCAAGCATCACTAAACCAACAGATATTTTTCTCTTATTTTCTAATTGTTCGTAATCTCCCCCGCGGCTCTCTCTTTTATCTCTCTCCATTTTCCTCCTCTAGCCATCCCCACTTCTCTTATTCTCTTAATATCTTTCTACTTTATATATATGTATGTGTGTGTGTGTATATACCTTTTCTGATTACACCTGCAGCTTCTCATGGAAGCTCCATCGCTATTATGTATACATATATATCTAAGGAATATAAATAAAAAAATATCTGGATTAACTTCTTGCTTTTGATAACTAAAATGTTAACTAAAATATCTGAACTCCTCCTTGAATCCTTTGCACACTAAATTTGGATCAATTTGCCAACGCTGACGGCAATGAGTGTGCCATTGAGGCTAAACTTGATGGTGTCGGCGGGCTTCTTGATGGAGATGCGATGGAGTACGACGCGGCGGTGAAGGTTGATGAAGAGGCAGTGAGAGTTGTCGTCGACAGCCAGTAGGAATAGGCCATCTAGGGAGATGGTGATTCGGGTGGCAGGGTAGCGTTTGGGACTTGATGAGGTCGGTGACCGAGATTCAATTGCCGACGGGTGAGATTAAGAGGATGTTGTTGGTGACAATGGTGTTTCCCCCTCTGTACGGAGCTACGAGGAGGTTTTGAAACCCGTAGTTCATTGTGAACTTGTGAGAGAGTCTCAGACTTTCAGGGACTATTGAATGAAGTAAATAATAAGTATATATCATGGGTATTTATGTAATTGACAAATTGTCCATCATTACTTAACGATAGTTAGTCAATTATCAGTAATTTGCAACTGTTAATAAATTCAAGGGGTTTGTTGCTCTAAAAAAAGTAGAGAGGGGTATTGTACAACATTTTGAAACCACAAGGGGTTTTAATGCAGTTTGGCCTATAATTAATAACAAAAATTATTCTTCTTCTCACACTCTGTTAACAAAGTGTCAGCATAGGGAAGAGTAAAAATGCAATTTCATATTGTACCTTCAACGACATCCGATAAGATTGGAATGGTACAAAATAAGAAAGAGGCAATCTAATATCCAAGTTCCCCATGACTTTGTTGCCACATGTAAGTGGGCATTACATCAGAAAACTAATAACTACTAGCTGAAGTTTGCACTAAATAGTAGATAGCCTATAAAAAGAAACCAGGTGAGAAACAGATGTAGTATAGATTTAGTGTGCAAAGGAAAGAAGCCATCAAACTAACATGGCTACTATTTTTACTACGAACAACAGTCGAGCCTAGACCTAGGAATGAAATAACGATCCTAACAATACCACAACACTCGAAAAGCACAACAACTTTAGGATTTCAACCACTTTTTACTTGAGGATCAGGACATAGAGGTACAAAAATAACTATCATAGAATCTAAGGCCTAAAAGTGGCAAAGCTAGAGATGCTTTCACCATCTTAAATTTGCTCTGGACCTTGGACCTATATACTTGAATGAAAAATACTCACTTCAATAGTGATAGCAACTTGCTTTCTAGATCTTAGTGCAACGATTGATGACAACTTGCTTTCTAAATCTTAGTTAATTCCAAAATGATAAATTAGTAAATTGTCAAATGGCTCTTGAAATGTGGTTTTCAATTTCTTATCAACACTGATGTTCACTTTTCAAATGATAGAGAACTGAGTCCTTTTTATGGACATTATAAAATTATGAAGAGGAAAGATGTTTAGGCAATAAATGGTAACTTCTAGCTATTATACTTTTTATGGATTTCCAAACATTGTTTTAGTTTCCACTTGTATTGCTTAGGTGCTATTTGATAACCCGATTCAACATTAATTCTGATTAGATTAAGAGTTTATCAATTAAGTGTGTTCAATTAGCAATTTGAGTATCACTTAAAAAACAAATACCACTTAAAATGAAGTAAAGTTTTTGCTGACTATCACCGAATGCTAGACACTAAAAATAGAAGTTAAAAAAAATTGCATAATTTAGCTGATTACTCCTTTTATATAGCCTAGTGCTGCACAATATATATAATCTAACATCAAAAAGTGAACTTATGCATGTTCAATTAAACATTATATGAAATAGGAAATCATGATGATATAAATGTACTTCTTAACACAACCCCATAATCATGTGTGTGAGACATACTAAACAGAATAGTTAGTAAAATACGGTATGAGAAAAATATACGTTTCTATAGGTAAGAATATAATTCGGTTAAAAAATTTGGCATAAAATAACAGAAAGAGAGAAATACACATACGGATATGTTCGGTATAATACCTTTTTGTTTAAAAGTTCATTGTTAAAAATTCCAACACATATACTATTTTTCTTCTCTTATGCCTTATATATTTTCATTTTAATAGTATAAAAGAAAACTAGAAATAATTAAGGAAGTGTGAAGTGTTGTAGAGAGATGAAGGATTCTAGAACAATGAAGAGTTTGTAGAAATTGGCAGATTGAAAAATATTCTAGAAAGAGTAGAGAGCTTGTAAATATGTAGATATCTAGGTGGAGAGTTCTAGAAACTATATCTTAAACATGGATTGTAATGCTTATTCTAATAAAGATGACCATGCCTATATAGAGATAGGAATCTCAGTGAGTGGAACAAGCAAAAACAAATATGTTCATACCCAAATAATTAGCATACTATTAGTGAATTTACTAAGTAGACTAAGTAGATTATACATTTTCCAATATTAAGAAAACAATTTTATGGTCCAATACTATGCTTGTATTTCAATAGTTGGTATAAAGAAAGGGAATTAACAATTAACCGTGCCCATAACTTTCTTTTTAATAGTAAGCAACAAATCATCACCTGTATTTTGAATATAGACAAGAAAGGAGATGCCTTTATCGTCGATATAAAGAAAGGGAGCTCTATATATAAACTTATGAAAGGAGATGCCTTTATTGTTGGTATAAAGAAATGGAGGTCTATATATAAACTTAGAATTTTTTAATTTTTCAACCAAACAATTGAAAGTGCTCATATTTATATATTAAACAACAAATCTTGAATACTTACCTGTATTTTGAATATAGACAATAAAGGAGATGCATTTATCAGGGAAGTAAAATCAATGAGACTAATGCGATCCCATGTTCTAACCATCAATTCCAAATTCTTGAGATTTCTCAATTCAGGAAATGCATGTGGGAATGGTATAATTGTGTAAAATACCTATGCATGGAAAAGACAAGAGACATTGATGATCATTATCATATGTATTAATAAAACAATAAATAGACAAAAGAAAGCAAAGACATACAATGTGATTTTACATACCTCCTCCTCACAAAGATCCAATTTAAGAGTCTCTAGTTGAGAGAAATAACTCAAATGCTGGTGAGGTTCTAGAATAAAATATACTAAGTAGTCACCAGCAATAGATAGCTCAGAAAGAAGGGGAACATCCTTAAAAAACACGCTTATCTTTGGTCCTTTGTATGTGAAAGAGACAAGATTTATGGCAAAAATCTCCAAATTTTTCAGAAAACAACAATCAAATATCCATAAGTACTTCAAATTGAGTGATGGGCCAACAATTTTCAGATTCACCAGACAGTTGGAGACTTCTACGGATAAACGTTCAAGGAGGAGACAGTTGGATAAAAAGTACTCAAGAACCTCTTGAGTCACATCAACATGTTTCAGGCAAAGGGATGTTAATCCCGCAAAACCATGAGGCAAGGAAAACTTCTCCGGACATAAAAAATTGTATTTGGGATGAGAAACATGCATCAAACCGAAGCAGTTTGACAAATCCAACTCAAACCTTTGAACACGTTTTTGTATGGCAAAATTCACCCAGCTGTCAACTTCACTAAAATAACAATCATCCAAATCAAAACAAACTCTAAATTCATCTATATAAGAACCCTGATGCAATTTCAAGACTTGATTCACCCAATTTACATAATTTACCATCTCGACTGAACGTGACTTAGTTTGATTTAGCAATTCATTTAACGATTTAGAAGCATCAAAATTCAAACTACCAGTAGTGTATGTCCAAAGATATCTCCATCTACGAGAGAGGATGCTAGTAGTTGCTGCTTCCTTAAGTGTCAACAGAGACAGAATCGCAACAAGAATCTCATCTGGCAGTAAATTAATCGAATCATCACCACAATCGTCTCGCTTATTACACTGTTTCGTACAAGAAAAAATAATGATAATAATAATCAAACACCAAAGCATTCAACTAGGAAAGGAACGATGTTACAAGTATATATAACTAACTAACTAAACACCATCATACAAAAACAAAAGAAAACTGAATAATGATATATGTATTAACAATAAATGAAAAAGAAAACTTTTTTTTCAAAATATAAACAAAATTGTTCATTCTAACATTAGATTAGCGAATTCACCTTTCGTAGCCCAAATTTTGAGGTAGATCGTACCACTTTGCCCATTTCGGTCAGATAGGAATTGCAGCAAAGAATTTGTCAAACCAAATAAGAACCCTAAATATCACTGTACCTCTCTCTCTGTATCGTCTCTCCTCTCCAGCGAAAAAGATTTCTCATACACAAACGCGAAGGATTTCGGGCACTTGAAGTTATGCACAACACTCCTTCGAATTGGGATTGCGAATTCGAGCCCAACGGGGTGGCCTAAAATAAAATTGAGAAACCTAAGCTAAGGTTTTAACAGTGGGCTACAGGCCTTCTCTGACTGCCCATGTTGCAGGCTTCATATTAGTATTTAAATTTATACTTCACTTCAGGCTTTCTCTGGCCTGGAATTTCACTTGAATTTTTAATACTTTCACCGAAGCGGCTCAGTGAGCTGACACAGAATTTTCGGGCGTTATTTATTTCTGGTTGAACTCAGGTTTGCAATTCCAGCCAGTCAGTTCCTACACGTGCGCATTCATTTTAAAGTTAATTGGATTCTTTTTATAAATAGAATGCTTTTGATAACCCATTTTTTTGTTTCGTTTAAAACCCTTAGAAAAAATGTGGTTCTTTCTTTTCAAACTCTTATAACTATAAAATATTTCTTTTTCAATTGTCCAATTTTTTTTTCGAGTTCCTTAAAAATTGGTTCAAAAAAGGAAGGCCGTTTTCGAGGAGAACCAAAAGGAAGGTCGGTTTCCATTCCCCAAACTGTTAAAAAACAAAATCATCTTTTTGTTTTTGTTCTTTTCCTTTCTTTTTCATTCGATCTTTATGAGAGGATTGTAACTTAGATTTGTGCCAAGGTTTCAGATAGAAAAGACCTGTAAGTAGTCCAACACTGTCTTTTGTTTATATAGGACGAAATAATAATATTTAATTTATAGTACTCAAAGTTTGGATCATTTATGAAAATAAGTTTAAAAAATTAATTAAATTACAATAATATTTTCTCTCTCATTTTGAATATAACAAACAAACATTATTAATTATATTATTAACTAAATCAATAACACAATTTTTATTATCTTGAAATTAAATAAAAACGTTGATCTACTCAAATAATAGAATATCGAGAACAAACATTAAGTATACATCTCATTGGATTAACATATTTTTTAGGATAAAATACACTGACTTCCCCTGTGGTTTGCTCTTATTACACTCAGGTGTTATATTTGTAAAAAAGTTACGCTCACCTCTCTCTTGTTCAAATATTGACTAAAATGCCTTCAAATCCATTGAAATGGTAAAGAACAACCATTTTCAAATAATGGAGACATAATGGTCATTTCAACGTGTTGAAGGGAGGTGAGTGTAACTATTTTACAAACATAGCGCACATGTGTAATTAGACCAAACCTGATGGGAGGTCGGTGTATTTTATCCTATTTTTTAGGTCGTCATCAATTTCTCTCGACACTAATACAATATTAACATTCTAATATATATTAATGTTGAAGTATTTTTGACAAAAAATAAAGAAGTGATATAACTTATATTACTTTAACTAATATGTTACACTATATATCTCAAGACACTAAAGAAAAACTTAATTTCATAAAATTAGATATTCAGATTAAATGGTTTAAATTCGTCAATTAATCTAATTGAGTTTTTAGACACATGACTAACTAATTAGAATTTGAGAAAATATACGAAAATGGTTTAACTTATTTTACTTATAACTGTTATATGTTATACTATATATCTCGAGACACTAAAGAACAACTTAATATTATAAAATTAGATGTTCAAAATAAATGGTTTAAACTCATCAATTAATCTAATTGAGTTTTTATATACTTAACTAATTAATCAGAATTTGACAAAATAGAAGAAAATGGTCTAACTTATATTACTTATAACTATTATATGTTATACTATATATAATGGGACACTAAGGAACAACTTAATATCATAAATCTAGATGTTCAAAATAAATTATTTAAACTCATTAATTAATCTAATTGAGTTTCTAGACACTTGACTAATTAATCAGAATTTGACAAAATAGAAGAAAATAGTCCAACTTATATTACTTATAACTGCAATATATATATATTGCTTATAAATGTTATATGTTATACTATATACATTGGGACACTGAAGAATAACTTAATATCATAAAACTACATGTTCGAATTAAATGGTTTAAACTTATTAATTAATCTGATTAATTTTTTAGACACTTGACTAATTAATCAAATTTTGACAAAAATAGAAGAATATATAATAATATATAACTGGTTCACCAATCACATGCAAGCAAGGTCATGGTAAAGTATGACACAGTCAGAAGCATAATACATTTTATAAATTTAGATATTTAAATTAAATGGTTTAAACTCATCAATTAATCTAATTAATTTTTTAGGCACTTGACTGGTTAATCAGAATTTGACAAAATAGAAGAAAATTGTCTAACTTTTATTACTTATAAATGTTATATGTTATACTATATATCTCAGGACACTAAAAAACAACTATCATAAAAATAGACGTTCATATTAAATGGTTTAAACTCATCAATTAATCTAATTAATTTTTTAGACATTTGACTAATTAATCAAAATTTTACAAAATAGAGGAAAATGGTATAACTTATATTGCTTATAAATGTTATATGTTATACTATATATCTCGGGACACTAAAGATAACATAATATCATAAAACTAGATGTCCAGATTAAATGGTTTAATTAATTTTTTAGACACTTGACTAATTAATCAAATTTTGAGTAGATAGAAGAAAGTCGTCTAACTTATATTACTTATAACTGTTATATCATAAAACTAGATGTTCAGATTAAATAGTTTAAACTCGTCAATTAATCTAATTGAGTTGTTTGACACTTGACTAATTAATCAGAATTTGACAAAATAGATGAAAGTGGTCTAACTTATATTACTTACATATATTTATCATTTTAGTAATTTTATTGATAAATTTCTCCCAAATTGAAGAGTTTTTCTTATTTGCAAAAATTGAAAAATGTAAGAAATCTTGTGGACAACAAGGAGGCGCTTAAGTTAAATTTATATTATTTATTATTTTTTGTTGCATAATAATATATAACTGGTTCACCGATCACATGCATGCATTTAGCATAAATAATGATTTATTTATAAATTGCAAGTCCATATATTTTTTTATGACAAGTGTAAATTAAAAGTCCATATCTTTATTAAAAAAATTTAATTATTATTATTATGTTACTAGCTAGGAAAAAAATATATTTTTAAATTAATGAATACTAATAAATTTAAAAATAAAATAAAAGAGCATTTATACTATATATAACATGTTAGAAGATAAATATATATATATCATACATGTAAAAGAAAATAGTGTAAAAATGTGGTAGAATAACCCTTTTCATACTTTGGAAATAAAATATTAATGTTGAAGTATTATTAACAAAGAAAAGAAGAAGTTTAGTTACCATTAAATTAGCCATTAAATATAATTATAGGTCAAACTAAATCAGTAAGGTAGTCAATGGCTTGATGGTTGGAGTTGTATAATGTTTTATTCTTAACTAAGGTTTAACTTTTTTCAACAACAATCATTTTTACTATTATAAGTCAGCTTTATATTCGGTTTTCAACAACAATCATTTTTACTATTATAAGTCAGCTTTATATTCGGGTTGCTCGAGTTTTTTAATTCAGTCCAGGCTCGGGTTGGCCTTCGGGCTGACCGATACATCAACTCAGCTCGGCCAAAAATAATTTCGGGTTCTTATATTCCAGCCCAGGCCCGACCCGATATTCACTATATAGTGCCCAAGGTTCTGGTTGGGCCGGGTTGAACCCACCCGAGTTGCAACCCTACCTTTTAGTATCATATGAGACTATAGGACCTTTGAAATTTTAAATTAACTTTGCAATTAATTAAAATGCACTAAAACCATTCCTACAATTCAACAACATCTCACTAAGGGCTTGTAATATATTAGTCTAGACTTGGATGATAGTGTAATATTTTACTAAAAACTTAAATGATGTGTAATATATTATTAAAAACTTAGATGATGTGTAATGTATTATCAGTGCTTTAATGAGCTGCATGTTGGGATTGATTTTGAGTGGAGGATGGACTATGTTGATGCAATAAGGATGATATGTTTTAACCGTGCCCTGATCGAGTGACGCTCGAACTACTCTGAGTATAATCTCCGTGCCTCTTATCCAAGCGATATTCTAAAATACTCAGCCAAAACTTCATCAAGAATATCCTCTGGTATATAGCTGAACATAGGGAATTAAGGCGCCATCATAATTCTAATCTCCAGGCAGATCTGCTTCTAGCATCTCTCGCCCAGATATTACTCCCAATCGTCCAAGGTCGGGAAAGTAACCCTCTGCGTGGACAGTGTGAGTGTGAGGGGGCCAGATGGGCAGGACCTTGGTAAGCGAAATCCTGATGGAGTCCCATTCGATATCAAAAGGGTTGAGCATCTCCAAGTGAAGAAGATCTGCAATACACCAGATGTAAATACACCAGGTAAATCTGCATCATGCATATTGTATACACGCATAATAAAACATACCGCGCGTGTTGTACACGCATGATTCAGATTCACCAGGTGTATTTATATCGGGTGTATTATAGACGTACTCAAAGATGAAATCTGAAAGGGCAGAAGGCTCTGCCACCTGGCTCGGTACCCAAGCACTAGCCTAGGAGAATAAATCCTTATCCTGGACTTTGGGTTGAAAGTGCGGTAGATGATAAAAAGCCCAAAAGTGCAAATAAAAAGTGTCATTTAGCAATCACAACAATGACAAAGGAATAATAAAAATACGAATATAATAATACGTACCAAGAAGAACTTCCAAAGGACAGACAAGTCTCCAGGGACGGGCCACCCGGTAAAGTAGTGCCGCTAAAAACTCTTCTAAGCAAGCCTCACCCAGTTGAACCGGCCGATCAGGCTAATAGGAGTGCTCCCAAAGAAGCAATTGCAAAGAAAGTACAAAAAGAGACGCCTCTCCGGCCCCGATTTCTCTGGTCAAATACACGTCCATCTTCAAGTGTTTTCACCCTCAATTTGCCATGACTAAAGGCAGATTGGGGCAGTCTTATATCTCCCAATGACACATGAGTGGTAGAGAATGGGAGGCTTGTAATCATAAGTCAAAGGGCGTAAAACCAATCACCAAGCGAAGGGTGTTGGTACACTCGAACCAACTCTCTATCAATGTTCTGTACGAATGGGCTGGATGGAAAGGAAGCTACTGAAGCCAACCCGATCAAATAAAGGTCTGTAGTGAATGGAAGACTGCACCAGTGGATTATGCCATGACATGCTTCAAGCTTGCCAGTGGATTATGTCAGTTCTTCGAGTATAAAATGGTCAGATTTTGGTGGAGTGGAGATGATGAGGTGTCTGAAACCCACTAGGTGAATTGGGCTAAGTTGAGCGATCCAAAGGCTAAAGAGGGCATGGGGTTCCGAGATTCGGAAGCATTCAACTTGGCTTTATTGGCAAAATGGAAATGCCTGTTTGTTTAGGAAGACCACAACTTGTTATTCAGAACTTTAAATGGCATTCTTTTCGGATCAATCTTTTTTGGAAGCTCAGTGTAAATCCTCTGCATCTTGGGGATGGAAGAGCATAATGTCTGCTAAGGATATTGTTAAGAAATGTCTGCTCCAAGTTCGACAATCTGAGCATTGCTCCTACTTGTCTAAAAACCCAGTGGGGGCTCCTCTTTTTAAAAATGAAGTTACGATTAATGTTGATGTTACCTTCAAGACTGGTGAGGGTATTGCAGGTGGTGGTATGTTGTAAGGGACGACAAATGATCCTTACTTAAGACTGCTTCATTTTTCAAGAATCATGTGGCTGATGCTCACCAAGAAGAAGCTTGGGTGTTAAGAGAAGCTATGAAAAAGCAGCTTTGAATGGGATGTCCAATCTATTTTGATGTTGCAAGCAAATTCAATCATATATTGTTTCTTCTATCATGGACGACATTCGGTGCATGCTTGGTTATCATGAAGGATGGAAGCTCTCATGGGTTCCTCAAATTGTTTTTTCACAAAGAATTTTTGTTGCTTTTGTTAGGGAAAAAAAAAAAGAAGTTCCAAGAGCAAAAACATAATTTTTTACTACCTTTAACCTCATGGGTAACGCACAGTTTTTACCTTTTTTTTATTTGACCTGTTTACTTTTAATTTTTTTTTTTTGATTTTGTTTTTTTTGTGATGAAACCTACTTTTAATTCAAAGGGTAGAATTGTTTTTTAAACCAAACCAAACATCCAAACACGACGTAAGGCCATGTTTGGAAAGCTCCCGTGTATGCCAATACGCGCCAAGGACGATTTCAAATAAATTAGGGTTATACAAATGCCCTGTTTGGATTGGCTTTTAAAAAACGACTTTCAATTTTTCAAGCTTAAAAGTCGTTTTGAAGAATGTTTAAATTGATAAGGCTGAAGAGTTTCGGAGTCCAAAAAGAGCGTTTAAAAAAAGAGAAATGCTAAACGTCATGAAATTATTTCATGAATTTGTATCATGAATGATGTGGCATGTAATGTGGAGAGTTAGTATTGGTGGGATTCATTGATAATATCATGGAATTATGTGTATGGGGGGAATCCCACCAATAGTAACTCTCCACGTTACCTGCCACATCATTCATGATACAAATTCATGAAATAATTTCATGATGTATAGCATTGCTCTTAAAAAAAATAGATGAATACCAGTTTCCTCATTTAGCTTTTGTTTCTCTTTTTCTTCTATGTAAAAGTCGAAGCAAAATATCTTTTAAAGAGAGCGATTATTTATAAATGCATGTTGTAAGCAAGAACAGAGAAAGGAGAAAAGAAAGTGTACATGTGAAATGATTGTTGGTGAAAAGGCCTAGACATTATGTTGTGCATGTGGTAGTGACAAAAAAGAGAAAGACAAGTGCAGTGAAAATCATACCACGTAATGCTAAGAAGACCATACCAACTAGACATACTTTTATATGAAATTAAACTATCATTTTTGACCGTCTCAAATAATTTTATATATTACTTCACACAAGGTGTGAAATTTGAACGATGTTTTTACATGAGAGCGTTCTTTTCAAACTCATTTTCAACTATTAATCTACAAATTAAGCAATTTCATTGAATAACGATATCATCATCCATGTTTAAATTAACCATTGCACAGTATGTGTCTGTACTGATCAATAGTTGAATTAAAGTATCTCCAATTTAACTCCCGGAGGTAATTTTGTTCTTAGCTTCTCGGCACGTTTTCTAGCTGCTCGTCTCTCTTTATTATCCTCAAACTCCTCAGGGTACCCCAATTCATATGGATGGCAAGAATTGATAGTCATCTTCTCAAGTGACACCGCAATCTTAATCAAGCGCAAAGCAAGGTGCGCATCACTTCCATACCCAATAAACCCTACCAACTCCACCACTTTAAGGCATTGATGTGCAACTTTACGTTCAAATCTATTAAAAAAATCATACGGTTTTCCACGCATTGCCTGCCAAATTAAATTAATCATATTTTGCTTGTTAGTATAGAAATAGAAGTTGATTGACTTACTCAAAAGAACAAGAAAAAAAAGAGTTATATATGAATGGACTGTACCTTCCGGTGTCTGCGGGTCTCTTCAGAGATCAACTGTTGGGTTAAAAAAAAAAAATGTCAATGGTTGTTTATAAAATAAGAAAATAACTAGAGCACATATTTGCTAGTGTTATAAAAAGTTATAAGAATAAATAATCTTCTTATGTACTCCTATTATCCCATGATACAGCCTATTTATTAGTTTTCGAAAACCCTAATAAGAAAATACTTCCAACAAGCTCAGAGGAGAGAGAGAGAGAGGCTCATACAAGTCTTGTTTCTTCTTTTTTCCAGAGAAGGAAAGGAAAAGCGTGCACACCCACTATATTTTGTCCTTGCCGGAATTTAAACATTCAATCTCCCCATTGGAGTGGAGAGCTTATACCATTTACGCCAGTGCCCATTGATTTTTTTTAAATAAAAAAAAACAACAAAATCAAGCAGGCTCGATAACTATTTGATTATTAGTTTGATTTAGGCTACAAATCTTCTTTCTTCTATGTACTGCTATCCCATGACAAAGCCTATTTATAGGTTTTGAAAGCCCTATTAACTAGTGAAGGACCTTTTACAACCCCACAGGAATAGATTATAGGTCAAATTCTAGAACCTGCAAAACAAATATGCACGCTCACAACGGAGATATGATAAGCTAACAGATTAGCAAGAAACATATCAGAAATCACAGCAAGAAAATCTACTCAATTTGATTTATTGTTATTTGATAACTAAAAAATATATCAGAAGTCAGAGCTATAAATTCTAATTTTTTTTATTTTTTATGATTCAAGTGCCTTTCATATTCAAGTGTGGGCCTCCATCAATTAAACAATCAGTGCATGTTTTCTTTTTCTTTCCTTTTTTTTTTCAGCGAATGACGCCGGGAAGAGATTTTTCCTTCCTAAATTGCTTCACTATCCAACCATCTTTAGCCTTCAAAATTTGAACTGGGGAATCAACTCAAGAGTTTCTAAAGGGATTCTTGGGTCGACAAATTCAAACCTGCCAAGGTATCAATATCCTCTTCACAATGTTGTCTACATCAAAGACTAGGCTGTAATTGAGCCGAGCCAACTAGTGGCCTCTTTGAGCTCGGCTCGGACATGCAACAGTTGTGTTTGAGCTTAACTCACTCACACCTCAAGTGTTCAAGCTCAAGCTCAGCTCGGCAAGGTTCACCGAAAGATCAAGATCTTAACGAAGCTTGTTTACGAAAAATATGTACAATCACACATTACAGAGATCTTTCCAATCACACACACATATACACATATCACAGAGATCTGTAAACAAATTTATGTGTATAATTACAGATAAATCAAGCTTTGAAAAAAATCTATCAAGAATGTATTCATATATCCATGGATGAAAACCCACAAGCGAAAACAGGTCAAAATTCGGGCCACAAGATAACACTCTTACTCATGTTATTTGCCCATTTGAAATTGGGGGTGTATGCAGGCTGCTCCCCCCTCAGCCCCCATCTCTCTATACCAAACATAAAGCCACCTCTTCTCTTCATCTGCAGCCACTCTTCCTCCTTTAAGAGACTATTCTCATCCTTGCCATTGGGGGAACAAGTTCAGGAAGCTTCTTTTCCGCTAAATAGACCTTGTAGCAGTGTCTTTCATCATTCACCAAAATTGATGTCGGAACAACACCACCTTCTGCAACTGAGATGATGATTGCATTGGCATCTTTACTCTCATCTGCTTCCAAATTTTTGAAACCCCCGCAAGCGTTGTCGATGGCTTCAAACAGAGAGTGACACCACAAATGGAGCAGAAGAGCGAACACCATCACTATCTTCATCTTCTTCTCCTTAAGGATTCCAGAGCACCCGACTTTGAATGACCAAACATCGACTCGAAGTTCAGCATCTCCCCAAGTTCTTTTCCCTCCCTTTCAACAAAACCCTAATTGCCTCAGCATGAGAAGGCAATTGGAAAAGAAAAAGGGTGTCTGGCAGAGGGGAAACTGAAACACTGGCGAAGATCTTTCATACCCTGGAACTCTAGAAGACCACTCTTCAATCTTTGCCAAATCCCCACTTTCTGATCAAAATTTCCCACCAAACAACATTGAATGATATCTCGTCTACACCAAATACTTTGGTCATCCTAAATGAAATCAAAGCCCCTCTTCGTAGATGACGTTTTGACGACAACACTTTTCGGAAGATTAGGGATCTTCACCACTTCTACAAATGAACGAACGATGGCTAGATCCCTTGAAGAAAGCAAAGTGAGCCCTTAACATCCACTCCGAGAGAACAAGAAAGAAAGAATAGGAGAACGAAAAAAAATATTAGGCAAAGGTTGTCGGAGTAGAGGACTCCAGCGACAGAAAGGAAAAAGAAGAGGAACTGAATAGATGTGAGGAAGAAAAATGAATCAGAGGCCACCATACTAGAAGACTCCGGCTATGTAACAATACACCTTAATCCTCTAGAACCTCACTAAAAGGGCTACAAGTTACATTCCTACTTAACCTTCTTGTGAGTGGGAGTGAGACTTGCGTGTCCTAGGCACCAAGGGTGTTGGTGGCTGAGACTAAACAGCGGCAGACGAGGGCTGTCCTAGTGCCATCACAGCGGTGAATTTTGGGTTTAAAATTGACCCCTGTAACAGTTACCTTGGTGGTGGTCTTGTCTATCTCACAATTTCCTACTCCGGGATTCCTTATGTTGTGCATGTTGTTAACTGATTTGCTACTCTACCTTCCAATCTGTCCACTATGCAGCTATTCTGCATACCAATCATTTACCTTTGCAACACTCTGTCTCATGCATCACTTCTTTCATCTTTATCATCGCTACAGCTTCATGCTTTTCTAATGCCAACTGGGCTGTGGATGCTAGTTGCGAGGATTTTACTGTTGATTCTGTGTTCTTTTTGTGAACTCTCTTATATCTTGGAAAAGCAAGAAGCAAACATTGTATCTCACTACAGTTTCGAAGCAGATTACAGTGCTATGGCTACTACTGATGCAGACATTGTTGGATTTCTCTTCTTTCTAATTTGGGAGACTAGCCTAACCCCTTCCTTATTTCTTTGGTAACCAGAATACTAAATTACATAGCGAGTAATCTGTTTTTCCATTAAAAAAACTAACCATATTGATATTCATTGTCACTTCACTTGGCATCATTTTTACTCAGACAATCTCACTACCACATCTCCCTTCTACACTACATTTAGCTGACAGTTCTGCGTAGTTTATGATCCAGCGGTGAGGGTGTTGAATATATTGCAATGCAGTCTCATGAATTATATCATGTGCAGTGTGGTATTGTATATAATTATAAGCTTTGCCTTCATATAATTAAAGGATACAGAGAGTGGTCCTATTAATCGAGGGTGGTAGGAGGGGCAAATCGAATATAGACTTAGTTGTTTGATATAACTGAAAAAGTTAAGCACTGGAACGTTTTAGAACATAATCTTAAGTGCTGAAATTTTCAAGAGTTAATTATAAATTGAGAACTGAGAACTTTTTTGAATTTTAAGTGTTCAGTGTTCAACAAAAAGTGAAGTCTCCTTCCCTTAAAATCTTGTCTCATTTTAAAACCTACTGAATTGAATAAGTATTTGATTGGTTCAAAATTAATTATTGACTTGAATTATCAAATAACCCCTTAACCTCTGGCATTATTTGCAAAAAGTATCCGTACTCAAAATTTTGACTTGCATTCTCACGCTTGATAGCCTAAACAGTTTGCCACCACACCAGGCACTGAACTTCATATAATTAAGGCCAAAGTGCACTAAACCCCCCTATGGTTTCAAAATGTTGCACAATACCCCCCTCTACTTTTTTTAGAACAACAAACCTCCCTCAATTTATTAATAGTTGCAAATTACTCCTTTTTGACTGATAATTAACTAACTATGGTTTAAGTAACTATGGACAATTGCATAAATACCCACAATTGTGTTTTCTCTACTATATCATCCCTCTGATGTCCCCTAAGTCATCAAATTTACCATCAATGCCACTACATTTACTTCATTCATATATAGTATATTTGCATATAAAGTTCCAAGCATCACTAAACCAACTGATATTTTTCTCTTATTTTCTAATTATTCGTTCATCTCCCCCGCGGCTCTCTCTTTTATCTCTCTCCGTTTTCCTCCTCTAGCCATCCCCACTTCTCTTATTCTCTTAAGATCTTTCTACTTTATATATATGTATGTGTGTGTGTGTGTACCTTTTCTGATTACACCTGCAGCTTCTCATGGAAGCTCCATCGCTATTATGTATACATATATATCTAAGGAATATAAATAAAAAAATATTTGGATTAACTTCTTGCTTTTGATAACTAAAATGTTAACTAAAATATCTGAACTCCTCCTTGAATCCTTTGCACACTAAATTTGGATCAATTTGCCAACGCTGACGGCAATGAATGTGCCATTGAGGCTAAACTTGATGGTGTCGGCGGGCTTCTTGATGGAGATGCGATGGAGTACGACGCGGCGGTGAAGGTTGATGAAGAGGCAGTGAGAGTTGTTGTCGACAGCCAGGAGGAATAGGTCATCTAGGGAGACGGCGATTCGGGTGGCAGGGTAGCGTTTGGGACTTGATGAGGTCGGTGACCGAGATTCAATTGCCGACGGGTGAGATTAAGAGGATGTTGTTGGTGACAATGGTGTTTCCCCCTCTGTACAGAGCTACGACGAGGTTTTGAAACCCGTAGTTAATTGTGAACTTGTGAAATTGTCCATCGTTACTTAACGATAGTTAGTCAATTATCAATAATTTGCAACTGTTAATAAATTGAGGGGGTTTGTTGCTCTAGAAAAAGTAGAGAGGGGTATTGTACAACATTTTGAAAGCACATGCGGTTTTAATGCACTTTGGCCTATATTAATAACAAAAATTATTCTTCTTCTCACTGTCAGCAAAGGAAGAGTAAAAATGCAATTTCATATTGTACCTTCAACGACATCCGATAAGATTGGAATGGTACAAAATAAGAAAGAGGCAATCTAATATCCAAGTTCCCCATGACTTTGTTGCCACATGTAAGTGGGCATTACATCAGAAAACTAATAACTACTAGCTGAAGTTTGCACTAAATAGTAGATAGCCTACAAAAAGAAACCAGGTGCGAAACAGATGTAGTATAGATTTAGTGTGCAAAGGAAAGAAGCCATCAAACTAACATGACTACTATTTTGACTATGAACAACAGTTGATACCACAACACTCGAAAAGCACAACAACTTAATAATTTCAACCACTTTCTACTTGAGGATCAGGACATAGAGGTACAAAAATAACTATAATAGAATCTAAGGCCTAAAAGTGGCAGAGCTAGAGATGCTTTCACCATCTTAAATTTGCTCTGGACCTTGGACCTATATACTTGAATGAAAAATACTCACTTCAATAGTGATAGCAACTTGCTTTCTAGATCTTAGTGCAACGATTGATGACAACTTGCTTTCCAAATCTTAGTTAATTCCAAAATGATAAATTAGTAAATTGTCAAATGGCTCTTGAAATGTGGTTTTCAATTTCTTATCACCAGTGATGTTCACTGTTCAAGTGATAGAGAACTGAGTCCTTTTAATGGAGATTATAAAATTATGAAGAGGAAAGATATTTAGGCAATAAATGGTAACTTCTAGCTATTATACTTTATATGAATTTCCAAACATTGTTTTAGTTTCCACTTGTATTGCTGTAGGTGATAATATTTGATAACCTGATTCAACATTAGTTCTGATTGGATTAAGTATTTATCAATTAAGTGTGTTCAATTAGCAATTTGAGTATCACTTAAAAAACAAATACCTCTTAAAATGAAGTGAAGTTTTAGCTGACTATCACCGAATGCCAGACACTAAAAATAGAAGTTAAAAAAAAAATTGCATAATGTAGCTGATTACTCCTTTTATATAGCCTAGTGCTGCACAATATATATAATCTAACATCAAAAAGTGAATTTATGCATGTTCAATTAAACATTATATGGAATAGGAAATCATGATGATATAAATGTACTTCTTAACACAACCCCATAATTATGTGTGTGAGACATACTAAACAGAATAGTTAGTAATATACGGTATGAGAAAAATATGTGTTTCTAAAGGTAAGGACATAATTTGGTTAAAAAATTTGGCATAAAATAACGGAAAGAGAAACATACAAATACGGATATGTTCGGTATAATACTTTTTGTTTAAAAGTTCATTGTTAAAAATTCCCACACATATACTATTTTCCTTCTCTTATGCCTTATATATTTTCATTTTAATAGTATAAAAAAATACTAGAAATAATTAAGGAAGTGTGAAGTGTTACAATGAAGAGTTTGTAGAAATTGGCAGATTGAAAAATATTCTAGAAGAACAGAGAGCTTGTAAATATGTAGATATCTAGGTGGAGAGTTCTAGAAACTATATCTTAAACATGGATTGTAATGCTTATTCTAATAAAGATGAGCATGCCTATGTAGAGATAGGAATCTCAGTGAGTGGAACAAGCAAAAACAAATATGTTCGTATCCAAATAATTAGGGTACTATTAGTGAATTATACTATTAGTGAATTTACTAAGTAGACTAAATAGATTATACATTTTCCAATATTAAGAAAACAATTTTATGCTCCAATACTATGCTTGTATGACTGGTCTCCTTCAATAGTTGGTATAAAGAAAGGGAATTCTATATATAAGCTTATGCAGTTAATTTCTCAGTCGTTGGTATAAAGAAAGGGAGCTCTATATATAAACTTATGCAAAGGAGATGCCTTTATCGTTGGTATAAAGAAAGGGAGGTCTATATATAAACTTATGCGGTGAATTTTTTAATTTTTCAACCATACAATTGAAAGTGCTCATATTTATATATTAAGCAACAAATCTTGAATACTTACCTGTATTTTGAATATAGACAAGGAAGGAGATGCATTTATCAAGGAAGTAAAATCAGTGAGACTAATGCGATCCCATGTTCTAACCCTCAATTCCAAATTCTTGAGATTTCTCAATTCAGGAAATGCTCGTGGGAATGGTTTACTTGTGTAAAATACCTATGCATGGTAAAGACGAGACATTGATGATCATTATCATATGTATTAATACAACAATAAATAGACAAAAGAAAGCAAAGACATACAATGTGATTTTACATACCTCATGACAAAGATTCAATTTAAGAGTCTCTAGTTGAGAGAAATAACTTAAATGCTGGTCAGGTTCTAGAATAAAATACGATATGTAGTCACCCGCAATAGATAGCTCAGAAAGAAGGGGAACATCCTTAAAAGGCACGCTTATCTTTGGTCCTTTGTATGTGAAAGAGGCAAGATTTATGGCAAAAATCTCCAAATTTTTCAGAAAAAAACAATCAAATATCCGTAAGTACTTCAAATTGAGTGATGGGCCAACAACTTTCAGATTCACCAGAGAGTTGGAGACTTCCACGGATAAACGTTCAAGTAGGAGACAGTTGGATAAAAAGTACTCAAGAACCTCTTGAGTCACATCAACATGTTTTAGGCAAAGGGATGTTAAGCCCGCAAAACCATGAGCCAAGGAAAACTTCTCCGAACATAAAAAATTGTATTTGGGATGAGAAACATGCCTAAATCCGAAGCAGTTCGACAAATCCAACTCAAACCTTTGAACACGTTTTTGTATGGCAAAATTCACCCAACTGTCAACTTCACTAAAATAATGATCATTCAAATCAAAACAAACTCTAAATTCATCTATATAAGAACCCTGATGCAATTTCAAGACTTGATTCACCCAATTTACATAATTAATCATCTCGACTGGACGTGACTTAAATTGCCGTAGCAATTCATATAAAGTTTTTGAAGCATCAAAATTCAAACTACCAGTAGTGTATGTCCAAAGATATCTCCATCTACGAGAGAGGATGCTAGTAGCTGCTGCTTCCTTAAGTGTCAACAGAGACAGAATCGCAACAAGAATCTCATCTGGCAGTAAACTAGTCGAATCATCACCACAATCGTCTCGCTTATTACACTGTTTCGTACAAGAAAAAATAATGATAATAATAATCAAACACCAAAACATTCAACTAGGAAAGGAACGATGTTACAAGTATATACAACTAACAAAACACCATCATACAAAAACAAAAGAAAACTGAATAATGATATATGTATTAACAATAAATAAAAAAGAAAACTTTTTTTTCAAAATATAAACAAAATTGTTCATTCTAACATTAGATTAGCGAATTCACCTTTGGTAGCCCAAATTTTGAGGTAGATTGTACCACTTTGCCCATTTAGGTCAGATAGGAATTAACTATAGGCTGCAAAAAAGAATTTGTCAAACCAAATAAGAACCCTAAATATCACTGTACCTCTCTCTCCCTCTATCGTCTCTCCTCTCCCGCGAAAAAGAGAACCTTTCTCATACACAAACGCTAGACTGAATTGATTTCGACAGAGTAGGATTTCGGGCACTTGAAGTAATGCACAACACTCAAATCTGGGCGGGCCCGGTTCAGCCTTCGAATTGGGATTGGGAATTCCAGCCCAACGGCTGGCCTAAAATAAAATTGTAACACTGGGCTACAGTCCTTTTTTGGACAGCTAATATATAAAACCGCTCCGCATGCAGTTTTAAAGTCTACAAATCTCATAACTTCACTCAAAAATTCTATTAAAAGCACTTACTAAACAAATTTAAACGTAATTTTTTTAAATAAAAGCATTTTTTAGATGTTGAAAAGCAATCAAATGTTAACTTAATCGGTCTCGTCTCATTCCCTAATGAGACGGGTTTGGGATCATACTAATCAGATTAGGGACATGTTTAGAAAGAGAGTTTAAAACTCGTCAAACTCCGAACTTGTCTCGATTAATAATAAATATATAAATAAAAGGAGACGATATTCGCATTCCTATTTTTTAAAAAAATAACATTTCTAACCTTAACTTCACAAGGGAATGATTATTTTTTAAAAAAATTACACAACTACCATTTCTGATATCTCCTTCTTGTCTCCAATATTTAATATTTTCAGTCTCTTTTAACAGGTTCAAAAAAAAAAATTACACAAAAAAACTCAAGAAATAGTTATCGTTTTCTCTTTTGACAATATCTAAAACAAAAAATATTATCTAAGTACCAAAAGAATGTTATATTTATTGAATAAAGTATTTCTTTTGACAAGAATTGAAAAAAAGATCCAAAAAAAGTTCTCTATAGGACCCAAAAAAATGAGTATACTACACAAAAAAAAAATTCCAATTTTTTTTTTTTTTTTTTATCTCTGATGAATTATTTATGTTGAATAAATTATCTCATATGCCAACACTGGAAAAAAAAAGTATGATACAAAAACAAAATGGCCCCAAAAAAAAAGTTTTTCCTGTTAAATAAATTCTCTTAATTTTGACAGGACCAAAAATAAATACTAAAATAATAGAGTATCCATTATCTCTTTTAATAGGACCCAAAAAAAAAGTTATCTATATTGAATAAATTGTCACTTTTGACTGATAAAAATAAAAAGTAGCTAGGGAAAAAGTTTTCTTTTGGTTGGAACCCAAAAGAAATTACTAAATGAAGTAAAAATAATTAAAATTTATTATATAAAGGTTAGTTATGGTATTATAAAATAAGGAATGATGCATTAATGAGTTTAGGGGCATTCTTGTCATCTTATTTAAAAGAAAAAAGTTAATGGAGTGCAATAGTGTAAAAGTGGAGTGCGGATATCACTTCCCTAAATAAATATCATTTTATTAGCTTTATTTTTTGTTCATTTTTGATGATAATTTTAAAATTTTACAACATTTTTGTTATTATCATTTTTAAGTATTTGCCAAACCTTAATTTTTTTTTACAAAATTTATCATAAATTTGTTCAAGTTTGCATTGTATTCCTTAAAAAATATGTATATCGGGATGCTCCGAATCCACCTGACTCAAATGAGATAGTCTCGAAGTAGGTTTGGAAAGAAATTTTGATTCGGGACAGGTTTGGAATTGGGGTGTCCCGTTGTGGATTCATCCCATTGAGATCCCTAAGCAATCCCAAACGTAGTTTGTATTTGACAAGTGAAAAGTAGACAGTTCACAGTTTGCATTCTGCATTTAGTTTATTTGTATTTTTTCTTTCTTTCTTTTTTTTTTTTTTTATAAAAAAAAGTTCAATCTCAAGCGTGGAAGCGCAAATGAAAGATAAAAGGTCAAAACCTCATTTGAAGTCCATATTCCGGCCCATCAAGAGGCCCACAACGCACTATCAAAGGCCTGAGCTTGGGTTTCTCAATTTTATTTTAGGCCCAGCTCGTTGACCAATTTGAAGGCTCAACCCGGCCCACCCAGACCGGACTATTCAGACTATTATCCCCAAAATCCAATGCTAATGTTCTCTCAATTCACTATCAACAATAATAGAGTTTTACGACTCTCTGAAAACTCACAACTCGACCCCTTCTCCCCCTTTCGGAGCTCAACTCCTAACCGAAATTTACGAAGTGACAACATAAACTGGACTTGTGATTCAGGCTCCACAACCTCAACATTGGATCAACCCAAAATATAACCCAAGGATAAAGATTAGAGTTTGGGATGAAGGAGGTAAAGGGGTAGGGTTTGGAAATAGAGTTGGTAGTATGTAACATAGGTGGTGAGGATTGGAAGCAGAACACAAGATTGTATATTGAATTAATCAAAAACAAATGGAGGTATGCTGGGAAGGGAAAGAGAGAGGAGCGTGATGTTGGAGAGAGAGAGTTCAGTGAGAGATAAAATGTTCAGTTAGAGTGAGAGAGAAAAAGGATGTTTATTTTGGATAATATGTAAAAAATCTGTACAACCAATTTTTAATTTTTAAACACATGTCAAGTTTTATTGGCTAGTCGTAGAAACTCCTACTTATATGCCTGAGACAAATATTTTGTTTCATAATTTTCAATCCATGCTATCAATATTGAGTAGGACGACACTATAATTTGCTTGTAAATATATATCTATTTCTTTTTGGTTTCAAGCATAAGGAATATGCGTATCCTATTGTTTGGCGATTCAGGCTACATAAATGAGAATGCATTACCCTTTCTTTTCAGAGCATTACCAAAAATATAGCGTTAGGAGAGACATAAGTATGGCCATGGAAAAGCTACTCTCATTGCCCATTTTCAGAATTCGAGCTTGATGAATGACGGTTCAAATAATCAGGTAGTATCTCACTCATGATAGTGAGGGGCGCAGCCAGTGTTTGTCCGGGGCACATGCCCCCACTGTAATATATATCAATTTTATAAAAAAATTATATAATGCTCCTCTAGAATTTTTAATTCTAAAATTATCACTAATTTTTTTCTTTCTTCTCTCTTATGCTCTTTAAATTCCTTTAATTTTCTTAGAAATAAAAAATTAAATTATTTCTTTAATCAAACTCTATTTTTTCCCTTCAAAGTTCTCTCATTTTTCTTTTATTCTTTTTTTTTTCCCTCTTTGTTAAAACTCTTCTTTTTGCACATATGTATGATGTATGTAACCTTTTTTTCTCTTCTTCTTATTTAAATTTACTTCTCTAATTTTATGAATTCAATGAGTGTAATTTCATGCATTTCTTTCAAAATACAAAAACCTACAACTATATTTAATGGAAATATTAGTAATCATTATTTTGGTTATTATATTTGTTATGTATTTATCTTTCTTACACTACTGATTGATTAGCATTTTTTTTTATTAATACATTGCGCTATCCCTGATATGAAATCCTGGCTCTGCCCCTGATGATAGTAGTTTTTTATTTTATATTTCGCAAAATGTTAAGAGATGGTAGTGATCTTTGCTTAATTATTCACCTTATATCTTATCTTTTGCACGTTTACTGTCTCTACAGGAGACATTTAGACAAAGACCAAGCAAATCTTGAAGCCTTGTTGATAAGGAGAATGTGAGTTGCGGGGTGCAGAAAAGGTTGCGAAAATTTAAAACAACAGCTAGAGGAGAGGAGGGTGAATGGGTGCACTTTCTCATTTTCTTTATTTTCAGATTATTTTAATTTTATTCAAATTAAAACTAAATTACTCAAATAAAGTAATAGGTAAAGTGCGGCAAAATAAGAGATGACACCAGAATTTTAATAGTAAGAGAATGGCTAGGACCATAGTAAAACGAGACATATTTAATTTGCTCTAATTAGCCGTACGATTTCAAATTAGATACTGTGGAATTAAGTTATTCTTTGGGAGGAGGGGTAGAGTATGTAGGTACTTATTACATAGGCATTGTATTAGTTCAGATTCTCTAGCTAGTTGTTTCTACCACATAATTATCAGTACAAATGTTTTTGAGTTTTCTAGGATCAATACTCTATTCATATTTCATACTTTTTAGAGATCGTTTGCTACTAGATGTAAATGTTTTCGAGTTTTCTAGGATCAATACTCTATTCATACCAATGCAATGCGGCAATGTAAATGCCAGCCAAGGGTTGGGTAGACCAAACCGAACTTCTATCCTACCAAACAGTAGTCTATATTTCCCCCCAATAAGTTGGGTTTCGTGAAATCAAGCCATTTCAGCAGTCGATTTTAGTTGTTTTTAATAGTTTTCTAATTTCATGTTTCTTTTGGATTGAATTTGAGTCAATTTAATTTTTATATATTGTCTAATTTTGTGATTTATTTGTTACTTTTTGTAATTTTTTGAGATCGTTTACTACTAGCTAAATGTTTTCAAGTTTCTAGGATCATAACCATTTCGTATCAGTGTTACGTGTGTTTGGTCTGTAAAAAATCTTCTAGTGGAAGTGTAGGCGAGCGAGGAACTTGTTCAGTTCCAATTTAAGATCAAAACTAGATTTTAGTTGAAAAATAAGGATAAGGCGATTGTTGGAAAAGTCTGCAATGACCACCTTTCAAAGTTCTTTTTTTGTCTTTGAAAACAATGGACTTTTATGATTTTCTATGGCCGGAAATTTAAATGAAAATGAAGTACAGAGCAAAGAAATTAAAGGAATTGAAAGGACAAGGCAAGAAAATTAAATGAATTGAAAAAACAGGGCAATAAAAGTAAATAATTGAAGTGCAATTGCTGAAATTAAAGTATGAAAAGTGCTGGACTTGGAATGAATTTCAACAAAACATAATGTATTATTGAAAGTGCATGACCTTGGATTAAAACATATTGAAATATATTGCTGGAATGTAAAGATAATAAAGTGCAAGACTTTGAATTAAAGAGTTATTGTGTACGTTGAGCAGGCCTTGCAATGTATGCAATAGTGCTCTATTTATAGACTTTGCTAATGGTAATTCTGATAGTAATTTCAATCGGCAGTTATCACTTTTCACATGGACCAATCAGATTTCGTCACGTGTCCCATGATCTCCTTAATCTTTTGATCATGCTGGCACATCTAAGATCATGTTCTTTTATGGGTAACAGTTTTAATGGAAGGTGTGACTTTCCACGTGGCAATAACCAGACTCTACCACCTATCCCACGTTCTATAATCTATTACTTTTAAGTTTTAACTATTATTTATCTAATATAAAAATTACCATTAATTATTTAATTTAAATAGAATTTTTAATAGTTCATTAGGTTTAATTATTATTTATCTAATATACTAATAACAAAAACTCTAGTACATATAGTGCGTGAGAATCAAATAGAATGCAAAAATTACTATTTATATAAATATAAATAAAGTAAAATCAAGACCATGTATCAGATTCAAATGTTATCTCCTCGAAAAAAAAATGTAAACTTTTGATTTCCTCATTTGATAACATCAAATTTTCCACTATTCTCATATTTAACATTCACATATCTCATTGATGTTATCGAATTGTTTTCATAAACATGACATATTAGACCAAATAGATATATATGTATTTTTTTTCACTACAAGAATGAAAGATATAACATGTATAAAAATAAAAAAAAATACATCTATAACCCAAGTACAATAATAACAAAATCCAAGGTAGTCATTTTTTTCAATCCCCTGGTCGTGTTGGTCCGACAACAAATGATACCCTACAATACAATCAGAAAACCAATCAATATTGAAGTGCCCGTGTACCTATTTCCACCAAGCTTAGCTTTAGTAACAAAGTTAATATATTATAATACAATTTAGTCATGTTACAACACAAAAATTCTAGAAGAGGGACAAAACTGAAGTTGATTCTCAAATTAAGTGGATTACTTGATAGAGGATTATAATAAATTACCAAGATGCTAGCAAAACAACGTGCAAAAAAATTGTGCTAACAGAACAACGTAAAAAAAATTGTGAGAAAATTTGATTCTTGCATGCAATTTAATTGATCGAAAGAGTTAAGAGGAGTTGAGAGTTAGAGCGGAGATAGCAGTATATTAATTGAAGAATTATTATAAAAGTGATGTTAGGAGGAGTTGAGAGTTACAGTAGTAAGAGTGTATTAGTTGAAGAATTATTATAAAAGTGATGTTAGAAGTAATGTTAGGAGGAGTAGAGAGTTACAGTAGAGAGTGTATTAGTTGAAAAATTATTAGAAGAGTGAATGATTTGAAACAACTTGTACTATTAATAATAGTATAGATATATATAGATGAAAGACAATGTACAAAACGGTAAAGCTATACATACTACAAAAACACAGGCAATAGGCCAACAAAAATAAAGCCTAAAGGGCAAGAGCCCAAGGATGTCAAACTAAAAAAACCAGGCCTGAAGCCTAGATCATGTTAGAATATTTTAATAAATAAAATATTTTATTTGTGGTCTTATGCACTATTTCTAAAATTGGATTGCAATGTAATTATTGTTACTTGATGGGTTGGGGTTATACTTGTCAATTGTGGTCTAATTGACAGTATAATATTTACACCGTTGGATTGTGGTTTTTCAACTTTTTTTGGTGGGATTTAATCCTAACCGTTGATATCTAGGTCTTCATGATAGGAAGGAAGACTTAGGTATTTTATTTGTAGAGAAGTCGTCCCCCCCTGTTGTTGTTATAAATAAGGGTTTCATAACCCTTATTCAGCCCTATCGAAGAACAACTCTCAGAAAGGGGGTAGAGCTCTCTAAGGATTTCTTGCAGGAACACAAAGGTATTTTACAGCCTAATCTTCATTCAGGTATGTCAATTAAAATCCCCTATTTAATTAATTGCAGTATTCTTGATTTCTACAAGTTGAGAATGGATTAAATTCCAACAATTGGTATCAGAGCCATGATTAGGCTAGAATTTTATCTTATAGAAATCAAGAAATTGATATATATATATTAATATATTGTATGTAGATTCATTCAGCGTTTGAATCCATTCTGCCTCAATTTTTCATTCTCATTGCTGTAAAGTTTCTTGTCCACGTCGTTTGGTTAGTAAAGGCACAGAGAAAGTACATAGTTTGAAAAAACTTTGTTTTTGGAGGCTTCTTTATAAGACATTGAATAGTCTTATGTGATTATCTTTGTCCTTTCTCTCATCATCTTGGATATTATGTGTTTATATATCTTGAAACTACTTGCACGCATAATGATGGCACAAATCAACCTTATGATTTTTATTTTATTGTGTCAAGGGAAAGATGCAGAAGAAACACAATTTTGAGGCTAGTCAGTCATTTGGCCTTTTGGACCTCATTCACACTGACATTTGGGGTCCATTTCCTACTCCTTCTTGAGGAGGGCAGAGGTATTTCATTACCTTTATTGATGGTCTTTTAAGGTATGCTTATTTGTACATAATCCACCAGAAGTCTGAAACACTTGATGTGTTTAAAATATTTTTGTTCAAAGATGAAGGGCTGTTAGACAGAAAGATTAAAATTGTACAATCTAGATATTAAGAAATTTGATCCTCTCGCACCATCACTTGTCTTTTCAATGAGTATCTGGAGAAATATTTTGGTTATGATTTTATTATCCCTCTAAACCTATGGAAATTGTTGAAACATGACATTGTAAAATTTATTGAGGATGTGTGAATTCAGTGGGAGTCTAGAACTTTGTAGTTTCTTTTATACTTAATGATGTTGAGTTGTATTAGATAGATGTCTAGACAATGTTCCTCAATTGAGACATTAAGGAAGTGATTTACATGTTTCAACCTGAAGAGTATCGTGATCTAATGCATATATACCTCAAGTTCAGTGGGAGTTAGTTTGTTATCTTTGTCTTATATGTTGATGATATTTTGTTAGTTAGTTATGACATTCATGTAATATATGCACTACAGAAAAATTTGGACTTTCTCAAAAGGCATGTATTGACAAGAAGTGTACCAAATGAGGTTCAAGGTGTTAAAGGAAATATGTTGTCAGAATAAAAAATGTCTCGATAATGATTTTGTGAGAAGTCAAGTTGATTTTAGCAAAATCTGCACATTATTTATTCTAAGGTAGTGAAGAAAATTTTGAGGTATCTCCAAAGAACTAAAGAGTTCATGTTGATTTACAGGAAATCAGATTGCTTTGAGGTAGTTGGTTATTCATATGCTGACTTTGAAGGTTACTCGAGTAGTAGAAAATCCATTTCTGGATTTACTTTTTATGCTAGCTCAAGGAACTGTTTCATAGAAAAAAAAAACTCTAAGAGGTCTATTATCACATATTTCATTATGTATGCAAGGTTGGCCAGTTGTTGTGAAACGACCAGACATGGCATATGATTGGAAATTTTTATTATGGATTTGAAGGTTGTGGACTCCATACACAAGTCTGTGGCATTTTCTGTGATAATGAAATTGTTATAAAGTATGTGAAAGATGAAAAGTTGACCAAGCATAATAAACACATTGATATAAAGTATCTTTTCGTGTTTGAAAAGGTTAAGAAAAGTGAGATTGAGATTTCTCATATAGTAACAGAAAAGATGATTGCAGATTCTCTCACTAAAGGTCTTCAGCCAAAATTATTTAAGGTGCACGTGATCCGGATGGGTGTTCGAGAGCCCTTGTGTAATGATGTCCGATTTTTCTTTACATCATGTTACATTGCAGTTAGCTTTCAGCTTATTTACACCTTATGGTGATAGTTATTTTCCTTCAGTTAATTTACGCCTTTTGGTGACAGTTATTTGCATGCAAAATAAAGTTATGATACATCATTATTATTATATTCATTTATATATAGTTTATGCACGTGCTATTATGTTTGCCTGAGAGTGATGTTACAGTCATGAGGGTGTTTGGATTAGATGTGGGATTGACACCACATTGGTAAATCCAAATATAATTATTAAAGTGCCTGTGGGAGTGTTTCACATTTCATGAGGATAGCTTGGGCTAGATATGGGATTGGCTCCATATCGGTAAACCTTCACACTGGATAGAAGGTTGGCGGTTTGCTGTAATATGTTCAGGTGACATACCGTGATGGTATAAAGCAGGACGGATAGTGAGGTGTGCGTTTAGACCACATGCAGTTTGCGCATCTTATGAAATGCAGTAAAAAACCACTATATTTGCTCAAATCCTAGATGGAATCAGTTTTGAGACCATGAAACTGTTTAGACTAATATATTACTTGTTTACGCATCCATGATCCACTATTGAGGAAGTTTATGGAAGATAGTGTTTTAAAGTTTCAACCCATCTGTTTCAATAATTATATTTTTTAAAAATAAAATGAGTGGCTACTCGACTTTTCTAAAGTGTTGCGATCCATCGTGTCGTTTTTTACAAAACTTAAAGTGCATGAACCAAGTTGGAGATTGTTAGAATATTTTAATAAATAAAATATTTTATTTGTGGTCCTATGCACTATTTCTAAAATTGGATTGCAATGTAATTATTGTTACTTGATGGGTTGGGGTTATACTTGTCAATTGTGGTCTAATTGACAGTATAATATTTACACCGTTGGATTGTGGTTTTTCAACTTTATTTGGTGGGATTTAATCCTAACCGTTGATATCTAGGTCTCCATGATAGGAAGGGAGACTTAGGTATTTTATTTGTAGAGAAGCCGTCCCCCCTGTTGTTGTTATAAATAAGGGTTTCATAACCCTTATTCAGCCCTATCGAAGAACAACTCTCAGAAAGGGGGTAGAGCTCTTTAAGAATTTCTTGCAGGAACATAAAGGTATTTTACAGCATAATCTTCATTCAGGTATGTCAATTAAAATCCCCTATTTAATTAATTGCAGTATTCTTAATTTTTACAAGTTGAGTATGGATTAAATTCCAACGGATCAACCATTAGATACAATTAACTGAAACTGGCAGAACCATACTGAAGCTCAGTTAATTGGATGTTCATTATCTGCTATTTGAGGAAATAGGATTCAAGAGCTAGGGAGGAACCAATTCCCTAGGATCCTGCGAGCAGAGGCTGAATCCTTGAACTGCATTCTGCACTATAGCTTGAGAAACCTTAAGCGAAGAAAGATTCTAAACACTGTTTGACAAAGAGGAAATGAGACTGACTAGTCTTTCTGGAGATTGAAATGCGACAATTTTGTAGTTGTGAAGGATGCTGAGTTTAATACCCTTTGGAGTGCACACTCCCTCCCTCGTCACATTTCGTAAAAGTTAATCGCCCTCTAAGGAAAATTCTATGCCAAGGGCACATTTATGATGAGCTCGCACCCTCGTTCGTTGGATTTCCTGAATAACATCGTTATTTACAAGCATGCAGGTAAACTAAATTTCCAATCACATGAAGAAAAACACAAACCAGAGGTTTAATTAAATTGAACTGAAGATAAGCATGCAGAGAATTAAAGTTGCAATCACCAACGAAAAACACAGGCCAGAGCTTAAATTGAATCAAAGTGATGATGACCATGTAGAAAAGCCAATTAGCACTGACATCAAGCAGACGGTTGTGGAGCTTCACAAAACAAATGAGATCACTCAAGACTGCCTACAAAATTTCTCTTTGGAGCAGCCAACTTCTTCCAGTATAAACAATGAATCATCTTACTGTTTTCATCATGGCCCCATACAAAATTTCTCATCTTCCTTTCAATAATACTAATTACTGCACCAGGAATTGAATAGACAGAATCCCAATAATGAACCGTAGACACTATCACAGCTCTAACCAACTCAACCCTACCAGCCAAAGACAAATTAGTAGCCTTCCATCTCTAGTAGTGGCAGCAATGACTTTATCTTCTACAATCCAACTTTCTAAGGCCTTTGTCAGACATGGGCAACCCTTAATGAGTGTAAGGAAGATTACCCATCTTGCAGCCAAGAGTCCTATTAGTGTTTCTTCTCTTCACTATTCTAGTTAGGAATACTTCAGACTACTAACAGCAAGACAAGAAACATCCTCAAAATGCCTCATAATTCTTTTCAATGTAAAAACAGAACAATATTAGCTCTCACAACCACTAAAAGATAATCTGCAAAAAACTGACAAGTAACAAGAATGGCAGCCCTTGTGGCAGCATCAGAAACCACCAGATTACCAGAAGAAGTCTCTGCTTCTAAAATCCCAGAAAGGTATCCAATGACTAGAGTGAAAGGCAAGGGTGATAAAGGACACCCTTGCCTTAGGCCCTTCCCTGGCTGAAAGTATCCACAAGCACTACCATTAACAATTACTGAAAACCAAGCAGAACTAAGACATGCTCTAACCCAACTAATCCATTTCTGTCCAAACCAAAAAGACTGCAAAACCTGAAATAAAAATGACCATTTGACAGAGTGATAGGACTTTCTAACGTCCACTTTCTAAGCTAAAGTAGGCTCAGCACTCTTAGCACCAAACCCCCCAACCAACTCATGAGTAAGAATCAAATTGTCTTGGATTTTTTTTGCCTTCAATAAGGGCAATCTGCTTTTTTTCCCACCACACTCCCCAAAACCAAACTCAACCTATGAGCCATGAATTTAGCTATCACCTTACCAAGGGAAATAGGCCTGAACTCATTGATTTCACTGCCTCTTTCTTCTTAGGAATTAATGTAATAAAAGAACTATTAAAACCCTTGCCCAAAACTGGATTTTCAAAAAACTGTTGGACTGCTACAATCAAATCAGCTCCAACCACACTCCAATACTGTTGGAAAACCTGGCAGGGAACCCATCTGGACCAGGAGCTCTGTCAGCCCCAATACTAACAAGAGTCAGGTTCATTTCTTCAGCAAAAACTGGAGTCTCCAACAGACCTACACTTTCAGTACTTAAGATTCTCCGCACAGGTCTAAGGTTAGCATCCACCAAATCTGACTGAGACACTAAAAACATATTCCTATAATAATCAACAATAAGGTCTTGAATAGCTGAGGGGTAAGTAAAAAAGAGACCACCATCATCGTGAAAAACAGAGACATTATTAATGTTCCAGTGCTCTCTCTCTCACCTTCTGGAAAAAGAAACTAGAATTCCTATCCTGGTCCTTAAGCCATTTCATTCTAGCTTTCTGAGCAATAAGATTCTCTTCATTAGCAATAGCATTCTCTAAATTTCTTCTGGCATTATAGACACCACATCTGCATTAAAAGGCTCAGTTGTTAGCTTCTACAGAATTTCTTCCACTCTTCCTAGCAGACACTACACTTTCAAACACAGAACCAAACTTTTTAGAATTCCACACTTTAACTCTGGACTTAACTATCCTTAGTTTTTAAGCAAGCATCTTCAAAGGATCCCCATTCACCTGAGTTTGCCAAGCTTCAACAACGCACCCAAAACACAAGGCTAGTCCGACAACCTTCAGAAATCTAAAAGGTTTAGGGCAAAGTTATGAAGGCTTGGTTAGAGCAGTTTTATGAGCACCTTTATAATGTTCCGGTATCTACTCATCAAAAGGCCAAGGAAATGCATTTCAGAGGCAGACAGGATTATGTTGGAACAGCAGGTGACTGAAGATGATATTTAAGTGGCTGTGATGAGTGTTAATCCAGATAGGGCCCTTGGTTCTGGATTTCCTGCCAGATTCTATCAAAGGTATTGGAGCGTAGTGGGTGCTGATGTGATTCAGGCAATTCAATTATTTTTTTGTCAGTCTAAGATGCAAAAGCTGAAATAAAAATGGCCATTTGACAGAGTCATCGGCCTTTCTAACGTCCAATTTCCAAGCTAAAGTTGGCTTAGCTCTCTTAGAACCAAAACCCCTAAGCAACTCAGGAGTAAAAATCAAGTTAACCTGGATTTTTTTTCTGCTCTTTTCCCAACACACTCCCCTACACCAAAAACAATAACAACAAAAACAACCACGAATTTAAACCAACTGATCCCTTATGTTGTATTGAAACCACAACAACTAAAAATAACAATAACAAGAGACAGAAATTAAAACCTATACCAACCAGAATTAAAACCGTATATTGAAGTAGTAATTAGGTACTAATTTGTGTGTAATATGTAAAAATAATATCATAAAAGAAATGCAAGTGAAGTAGCTGTGCAGATGTAGCAAGTTATAACAGGGAGGTCGGTTGTTGCTGTAACAGAACGGATTGAGTTGAGCATTCGCAGAGTGACCTGTTGCCCAACTTGTAAAGTGGAGTGAAACCCGTCCAGTCGCGAACTTTTGCAATGGCTCGCAGATCGGAGGCACTTTGAATTACAATTGTCCTGTTCTTCAGATTATTCGTGTTAATGCAGATCTTGTCCTTCAGATTCGCAGCAATAACTTTCGGGTTGCGGATATCAATTTCTAGAGAGTATATTGTGTTAGAGAACTCAATTTTGACCTTTTCCTTTCCAGAGTATATTGTGTTAGAGACCTCAATTTTGGCCTCTTCCTCATTCAATTTTGTTTGGAGAATTCTTCGTTTCTTCATCCTCCTGGTTTGTGGTTTGAGCCTTTGCCGAAAAGTTGAGAAGCATTAGCTTCCAATTTAGCCTTTCAGCCTTTAGGGTTGCCAATTCGCCTTGCTTTTTCAATCAATTGCTATGTCACTCTTGAAATTGGCCATCACGTTCACTACTGTCTCTCATCTCCCTTGGTGGTCGAACTCGAATTCTAAATTGAGTTTGGAAGTGTGAAACTCAATTTAGAATTCCAGTTGAGATCAGAGAGAGTAGTGAACGTACAGTGATGATAACCAATTTCAAGAGTCATATAGCAATTGATTGAAAAAGCAAGGCGAATTGGCAACCCTAAAAGCTAAAAGGCTCAATTAGAAGCTAATGCTTCTCAACTTCTCAGCAAGGCACAAAGCAAGAAACGAAGAATTCTCCAAACAAAATTGGACGAGAAAAAGGCCAAAATTGAGGTCTCCAAACGAAATTGGACGAGAAAAAGGCAGTCTCTAACACAAGTATAATCTGGAAACTGATATCCGCAACCTGGAAACTATTGTTGCGAATCTAAATGACAAGATCTCCATTAACATGAATAATCTAAAGAACGGGACAATTGTAATTCAGAGTGCCTTCGATCTGTGAGCCATTGCAAAAATTCGCGAATGTACGGGTTTCACTCCACTTTACAAGTTGGGCAACACGGTCACCCTGCGAATGCTCAACTCGACCTCCCTGTTATAACTTGCTACATCTGCACAGCTACTTACTTCACTTGCATTTCTTTTATGACATTATTAGACAAGATTTGCATTAACACATGTATATACATATATGTATGCACAATACATATATATATATATGCATGCATATATGTATGCATGCATACATATATATATATATATATATATATATATATATATATATCTATATGCGTACGTATAACGTATATGTGTGTCACACGTGTATGAAGCAAAAAATTAGCATTTTTAATGTCTCAATATATGTATAATTTGGAATTACTCAATTATTTTTGCGAACTATAAATTTTTTTTAAGGATAAATTAAATTAAAATTTGATTTTATACTCTTATTACAATGGTCATCTTCAAAAATCGATTTACAATCCGTCTGTCTAAACAGGAAACGGACTTCACCATTGAGTTCAAAGGTATCAAAAATCAAAGGCTACAATTCACTCTCCCTAATCCTATGGATGACATTCACCACCCTTAGCTATAAATACCCCCCTCTCTTAATCAAAAGAAAAAACTACAACTACAAGAATTACACTCATATTTGCTCTCTCCTCTCTCTAGATAGCTCTCCACCTTTAGAAGGTAGTTTGGTGGAGAAAATATTCTCCACCACCCATGCACTACTTCAATGTTCAATATTGCACTTTTTTTGCATTTCTAACATTTTCCTTAACATTTCATGCATTTTAATTCATATCTTTATATTTCATGCACTTTTAATTCATATCTATACATTTTATGCCTTTTAATTCATGTCTTTACATTTCAACTGTTTTTTCTCTCATTTTGTCTCTCCCTAAAATGTTCTTTACACATCCATTACAAATAAACATTTTAAGGCCAACATCATTGCTTCAAGCCTCCACTTATGGAGTGTCATAGAAGAGTAATGTTTGGAAGAAAAACATTTTAATTCTTGCATTTTACTTGTTCAATATTTATATTTCAAGTATTTAATTCATATCTTTACATTTCAAGCATTTTTTCCTTCATTTTGACTCTCCCTAAAATGTTCTTTACACATCCATTGTAAATGAACATTTTAAGGCCAACATCATTGCTTCAAGCCTCCACTTGTGGAGTGTCATAGAAGACCGTTGTTTGGAAGAGAAACAATACTATACATACATCTATATAAAAGTTTTCTTTGTTTGAACTTGTCAATTTCAAGTTCTTTTAATTCTTGTTTGAACTTGTCCATTTCAAGTTCTTTTAATTCTTGCTTTTAAACTTGTCCATTTCAAGTTCCTTTAATTCTTGCTTTTAAACTTGTCCATTTCAAGTTCTCTTTAATGCTTGTCATTATTCATTTCAAATATATACATGATTCAAGTATGACAACACATACACTTCCAAGCACATCATAAGCCGCTTGATTTCTAGGCTCAAACATGTTCTTTAATTTCTATGCATATAACAATGCAACAATTCTACATTCCAAGCGCATCATAAGCTACTTGATTCTATGCTAAAACATATAAATTTTCATACATATAACAATGCAATATCAATTCTTTCACAAGGCATTCCAAAAATGCAATTTTTGTAGAAAAGATCATTCTCAAAACGCAACATGTATAACATAGTCTTCCACAACTATAAACCATACTAATAAACGACCTATATCTACAATTGCTAGCACATAAGTCATGCATACACAATTCACTTCATACTCCACTTTAATACACGTTCCAACACAATTACATACAACAAAATCATCAAAACATATACATATAGCATCAATGTATATAATTATCACTATAATTAGCATGTGGAGACTCAATTAAAAAAAAGGGTAAATATCACTGACACCCCTTGAGGTTTGGATTTATTTCACACGGAGAGAGTTTGCTTATAACTATCATATAAACCCAAATGATATTTCCGTCTCTATCGGAGTTAAAATTGGCGTAAAATATCATTTATGTCCCCACTTTTTTAATTCAATTTAATCAAAATAACCAAATATTTGAAAAGACCATAATACCCCTTATTTTCTATATTCCCTCAATCTCATCTTCTCTCTCCAATCGACATTTTCCCTACCTTTCCTCAATTGTCATCTAATACATTCCTATAACATGCATATTACAATTGAAATATGACTTAGTCCCTGAATGTCCGTCTCATATACATACATCAAATGAAATGTACAAGTTACACATATAATAATGTAACTACAACCTCAAAGTAATGTCACATGCCACAAGCCGACATGGATAGCTACCATTACACGGTTTAAGCATAAACCTTCAAAATTTATCCAAATGACCATCATGCTACAATTAATCAAAGCTAACTACAAGCTTTACCAGATCAACCATTTTGCATACATTCTTTAAAACCATACATTTTAACATCAATTCACATACTTTAAAAACCATAAAGTCATGATTACACATAGCATCATCTAAAAAATATCATGCATATCTCATAACTACCATATAGAGCACATATACATTTCAAATTTAGCATGCAATAAACACAAGAGCAAATAGGAATTTAAAGCCCAAATCTCAACTCTACTATGCATGCTAACCACCAAGGAAATCACATAATTTCCTATAGAATTGACGTTAGAGAGGAAGGAATACCCCTACCTCAATTCCTTGTAGAAGTCCCAAATTCCACCAAGCCTCAAGCCGTGAACAAATCCTTTCACTTTCATCATCATTGAAACCGGCATCACCTAAGGCCACCCACAAACAAAACCCATGGCTGCCTCTCTCAACCAAGACTCACCATATACCCACAACCACTGCCAAGGGACATGGCTGTCCGACACAGCCAAGCACCAAGCGCTGCCACTACCGGGGCTAATCACCCTCGGTACAACCCACCAGAACCAACCAAGCCTATATACACGGCCAACCAATGGAGTACCAAAGATCCACAAGCCTCTCAGCAACTATCCATGACTGCCAAGCCATGCGTGAATCGAACTCAGCCACCATCGCAACCTCACGGATGCAACACCCAACCAGCCGAAGCCATCCATGGCTGTCATTGCACGCTTCACCCATTTCAGCCAACCCGAAACCAAATCGACCACCAAGAAAATCCACGCTCCACCCGTGTCAACAGGGAACCTCCACCTCATTTCAACCTCACCACGACAACCCAAAAGCAAAACCGAAGCCCATGACCAACCACCATCAAATTCTATGGATGAACCCATCACCACCACTCGGCTACACCAAGCTGCTAGCCACCATACCCAAAATCGTGAGCTCACCTCGAACCTCTTCACAATGTCTCACGCCGGAACAGTCAACAGAGAACCCACAAGCACCATGGCTGAACCCCAACCGACTCCAATCGCAACTGTCGATCAGCCACCGAAACCCACCATCAACGACTCTCACAGCCAATCGCTGCCACCTATGCACCTGCGGCAAGCCATGATCCAAATTTCAACCGAACCCAACGACCACTGTCAAGGTCCTACCAGCCGAAGCCAAACACGATGAACCACTCGCCAACACCACATGTTATGGCCACCTGCAACTACTGAACACCAAAACCAGTCGCAACCCACGAGCTCCACCCATGGAATCCGAAGCTTCCATTTGGAAATGACCCAAGAAACGTTTCAAGCGAACACCACCCGAACCACCACAACGACCACCATCAGCCGCAATCACCAGCCCACCGCCAACACCACCATGAAGAGCTAGCAACCACAGCCACCGTCGGCGCTTTGGAATCAGCTCCTCCTCTCTCCCGGCTTCATATTCTCTCTCTCTCTACTTTCTCTCTCTTACTTTCCCTTTTCTTCTTCTCTTCTTTTCTTTTTCTTTTTCTCTTCTTATCAGCTGATTCACACTTCTCCTCTTTTCTTTTTATTTTCAATTCTTTACCCCTTTTATTCCGGTTCACATATTTCCTCCGCTTATCTCCTCCACATAATATTATATATATATGTATACACTACCATACATGTATATATACATACCTATATACATGACAATCATATAATTATACATGTGCACCACCATTCCCTTATAATTGCATATAAGCCCACATAATATATATATATAATACATCATATACATGTATCCATACACATACTACAACATACATGTATACCCCTTCCACATAAAATCATACACTTCTATAAATGTATATGACACCATATGTATTCCATCTCTTGATAATTTCACCTCCATATATATATATATATATATATATTTGCATTTTTTCTGAAATTAATAATTCAAAAAAATAAAACCCGGCCAAAAATCATTCGGAACCGGTTAAAATAATCCGGGTCGTTACAACCTCCCCACCTTAAAGGAATTTCGTCCTCGAAATTAGCACAATCAAGGTTCTCCAAAAATCAATCCAAACCGGCTATCATTCTTGCCGATAATCGTCACTTTCTCTTTCCATATACCCTAGGAGCTACACCTGCAACACCTAACTCATAACACTCAATGTAATACCCCACTCTAACACATGGTATGATATTGTCCGCTTTGGGCCTAAGCCTGCACAATTTTGCTCTTGGATTTTACCCCAAAAGGCCTCATACCATTTGAAGAAAACACATTACTTATAAGCACATCCCCTTCTCCACACCCAGGTGATGTAGGATTAAGCAATCCTGACATGCCCCGGCAATCCACCACGCGGGTGATTACACTCAAGTCTAACACAATTAGTGCGTGCGTCTTAACTGCTCTAAAGCAACATAACCACGGAATGATCTAGCTAATGTGAGTAGACAACTTCGAGACAATCACAAGTTGCATAGACGATTCCGAATGATGAAACCTAGTGAATAATTAACCACTCCTGTGACATGGTTGGGCAACTCTGAATCCCATATACGACTCATTTCTACAATCCTCCGAAACACTTGCTTCCTAGAGTCCATAATCTCTACCTCAAGACCTATTCAGTCCATCTCTATCTCTAGTCTAAGGCAACACCTCCGACTAATCATACCAATCACTCACAGTGATACATCCCTATCATCTGGGATCATCAATACTCAAAGTTATTCTATCATAGTCAAACATGACTTTCCAATCTGGCATACCATTCCCGGGCTTAGTTTAATATCCTGTGCATCATCACAACACAAGCCACATCAATCCAGTGCACATCACAAACGCACTCACCAACAAGGCACATGACAGTGTACTCGCCGATAAAAATCACGTAAACTATGTACTTGCCGCAACAAGCCACACAATCCTGCCCAGTCTCATAAACTACAACCCGCTGGAATCCAATGCCAAGTCCAGGATCTTACATTCCACCGGTGTACAACCCGGACTGCGTCCATTGTGTGCACCCTTCCCTCTCACGAAAAAAAATCGTCCTCGCTTCAGACACTACATGTCAGGGTTCTAACCGACTATCAACTTATCCTTTACTTAACCATCACATTCAGCCTATGATTCAACTTCTCAATTCATTTCACATAGTCCCAACGTCTTATTTTCAGACATAAAAATCATCAAATGTTCACCGATTCAAGGAATTTGGTCATTTCCTAGTCTACATCCGACTATATCAATAATCACCTTTTAGACATACCCTGTCTGGAATCCCGGTATCACAATACCACCAATTGTCTTAGTCATTTAATTAAACTCCATCCTCAATAGTCGTGCAATCAATGCAACACTAATTCTAAATCACCAAACCATCTGTTTGGAATCTCTAAGGCAAATCATACCCTTTTTCATTAACTCTAGACTTGTGCTCTCGAAGTCTATCTTTACATGTCTTATTTCGATATCACAATCCACTAAACTCGAAACCTTTACCTAGGTTCACTAATCCTCAAAATCTAGGATTTCTAAATAGTGACTACATGTCACTACTGACCACGTGACATAGAATGCAACACTAATGTTAATGCAGAGTCACATGAATCATATATTTCACATAACACATAACATATAATATGTTAAATCAAATAAGCACATAAGATGCATGATATGGGATGTAATACATCTAAATAACCCAATATCCCAGCCCTCGAGCTAACACTAGGAAAGTACCCCTGACCATGTATAGTTCCGGTACATCCTCTGCCTGAGCAATCGTGATTGCACGACCCAATTTCCTCTAGTACTCTAGTACACATTAGAATGCTTCAATCCTCATCCTCAAATGAGTTCACAATCATTTCTCACCATTCATTCTAGGTATCCATACCCATAGCTATGACAATTTATACATCATCTCACAACTGCAATCTATCACGTAATTGGATCACTACTTCTCGTTCTTAGGTTTCCAAACCTAGTACCTCAATTACATTCCATGACTCAACAAGTCATTTCAAGTCCATACACGGTCTAACCATTTCCCTTCGTCCCTAGGTATTAAAACCTAGTACTCTAATAGCAATCCAGAAATCCTCAAATCCTCAACCTTTATCCATCATCCCTAGGTGTTCCAACCTAGTATTCTACCTTCTTGTATCAGGTACTTCACAAATTCACACGTGGTATGACCACTACCCGTCGTCCCTAAGTTTTCTAACCTATAGCTCTGATACCATTCTGTCACACCCCAAAATTCGGACAGCCGGGACTCTCCCGGATCGACCCGAATCCCGAGTGTGAATCCGTTCACTCAACCCCGTGAACGACCTTAACCACACTCATGTGATAGTATCAAGTGTTGATACCATTCTGTCACACCCTGATTCCCGAATCTCAAGAACCGAGGTATGAACTCTGAGAGATCACTCACTATAATCAAAACCTGATCATACAATCCCAATTTCTCATATTTTCTAAGAAAATTAAACATCTCCAATTCAAATGAGTCAATCTCATATATCATTCACACCTTAAATTCAAAATGGATACTTTTGGGCACGTGTCCCCCAATCATTCACATCTTAAATTCAAAATAGACACTTTTGGGCACACATCCCCCCATTATTCACATCTTAAATTCAAAATGGACACCTTTGGGCACGTGCTCCCCCCCCCCCCCCATAATGGCAATTCTAATCCCTCAATTGTCATCTAATACATTCCTATAACATGCATATTACAATTGAAATATGACTTAGTCCCTGAATGTCCGTCTCATATACATACATCAAATGAAATGTACAAGTTACACATATAATAATGTAACTACAACCTCAAAGTAATGTCACATGCCACAAGCCAGCATGGATAGCTACCATTACATGGTTTAAGCACAAACCTTCAAAATTTATCATGCTACAATTAAATTCCAAAACCTCCACAAGTGCCTATGAAGTCCATTTCATCCATCCTTGAAGCATAACTTGAAAAATGTTGGGGGGAGTAGGGTGAGCACCACGGCAGCCCAGTAGAGATGCCTCAACCCCACCTAAGCGCCAACTCGACGCCGACCTACATGGATGCAAGTCATGGCATTCCTATCGGCTATATGACATATGTTTTAGCATTTTAACATTCATAGCATATTCATTAAATGCACGTAAGTAATTTTTATCACATAGACGATTCCAAGCAATACATGCTTAACCATACTAACTTAAATTTTACACATAAGCATTTTGTCAAACACTATGTATGCAACATATTCATAGACAATGCCTGCATCCTGTAGATAATCAAAGCTAACCACAAGCTTTACCAAATCAACCATTTTGCATATATTATTTAAAACCATACATTTTAACATCAATTCACATACTTTAAAAACCATAAAGTTATGCTTACTCATAGCATCATCTCAAAAACATCATGCATGTTTACATATCTCATAACTACCATATAGAGCACATATACATCTCAAATTTAGCATGCAATAAACACAACAAATAGGAATTTAAAGCCCAAATCCCAACTCTACTATGCATGCTAACCCACCAAGGAAACCACATAATTTCCTATAGAATTGACGTTAGGGAGGAAAGAATACCCCTACCTCAATTCCTTGTAGAAGTCCCAAATTCCACCAAGCCTCAAGCCGTGAACAAATCCTTTCACTTTCATCATCATTGAAACCGGCATCACCTAAGGCCACCCACAAACAAAACCCATGGCTGCCTCTGCCAAGGGACATGGCTGTCCAACACAGCTAAGCACCAAGCGTCACCACTACCGGGGCTAATCACACTCGGTACAACCCACCGGAACCAACAAAGCCTATATACACGGCCAACCTATGGAGTACCAAAGATCCACAAGCCTCTCAGCAACTATCCATGACTGCCAAGCCATGCGTGAACCGAACTCAGAGCCACCATTGCAACCTCACGGATACAACACCCAACCAGCCGAAGCCATCCATGGCTGTCACTGCACGCTTCACCCATTTCAGCCGACCCGAAACCAAATCGACCACCAAGAAAATCCATGCTCCACCCATGTCAACAGGGAACCTCCACCTCATTTCAACCTCACCACGGCAACCCAAAAGCAAAACCGAAGCCCATGACCAACCACCATCAAATTCTATGGATGAACCCATCACCACCACTCGGCTGCACCAAGCTGCCAGCCACCATACCCAAAATCGTGAGCTCACCTCGAACCTCTTCACAATGTCTCACGCCAGAACAGTCAACCGAGAACCCACAAGCACTATGGCTGAACCCCAACCGAATCCAATCGCAACTGTCGGTCAGCCACCGAAACCCACTATCAACGACCCTCACAGCCAGTCGCTGCCACCTATGCACCCGCGGCAAGCCATGATCCAAATTTCAACCGAACCCAACGACCACTGTCAAGGTCCTAACAGCCGAAGCCAAACACGGTGAACCACCCGCCAACACCACCTGTTATGGCCACCGGCAAATACCGAACAGCAAAACCAGTCGCAACCCACGAGCTCCACCCATGGAATCCGAAGCTTCCATTTGGAATTGACCTAAGAAACGAAGCACGTTTCGAGCGAACCCCACCCGAACCACCACAACGACCACCATCAGCCGCGGTCACCAGCCCACTGCCAGCACCACCGTGAACAGCCGGCAGCCACAGCCACCGTCGGCGCCGGAATCAGCTCCTCCTTCTCTCTCCCGGCTTCATCCTCTCTCTCTCTTACTTTCCCTTTTCTTCTCCTCTTTTTTTCTTTTTCTCTTCGTTTCTTTCTTTTCTTTTTCTGTTCTTATCAGCCGATTCACACTTCTCTTTTATTTTTATTTTTATTTTTTAACTCTTTTTCCCTTTTATTTTGGTCCACATATTTCCTCCACTTATCTCTTCCACATAATATTATATATATATATATATAGAGGTATACACTACCATACATGCATATAAACATACCCATATACATGACAACTGCATAATTATACATGTGCAGCACGATTCCCTTATAATTGCATATAAGCCCACATAAAATATATATAAAATACATCAAATACATGTATCCATACACATGTATATCCCTTCCACATAAAATCATGCACTTATATAAATATATATGACACCGTATGTATTCCATCTCTTGATAATTTCATCTCTATATATAATAAAAAAATATAAATATCTCCACCCTACATATACATATATATATATATATATATAATGGAATTATATATATATATATATGTATATATATTCGCATTTTTTCTGAAATTAATAATTCAAAAAATAAAACCCTACCAAAAATTATCCAGAACCGGTTAAAATAATCCGGGTCGTTACATCGATTGTGGATATGATTTTGGGTGTGTTTACACTTTACCTTGGCCACGTTTTGGGAAGAAATTTTGTTCTATATTGATGCATCTTGGTGATTGAACTTATACATGATTTGGGGTTGATTTGATTGCATTTGAGGTTGAAATCAATAGCTGAAATCAGACAGTTGCAAAGAGAGGATTTACTGTGCAAAAATGGGTTTGCTAGAGTAAGGAGATGATTTCTCTAGACCATGGGGTCGGCTTTAATGGTGAGGTACTCGGTTGGGACAAACACGGAAGTGGGTTTTTGCATGATTCGGTAGTAGGTGTCTCCGACATGTGGGGATTTCGAATGGTGAAGTGGAGAAGATGATGTGACCAGAAATTATGGTTTACATGGGTGGCTGTGGAGTTGACGGCACCGGCAAGTAGGCTTGAGCTTGGGGTCGGCTTTACTGGTGCTGGTTGATTTGAGTCTTTCAGGTTGATGAAAACAGTGGTGGTGGTATGATGGGTAGGTGATGGAGGTTGCCATATATATGTGGTATTTTATATAATTTTAAAGAGAGATGAGAGAATGAGAAAGAAGAGAAAGAGAGTGAGTGTGTTAGGGTATTTTATGTGAAATAAGTCCAAACCACAAGGGGTGTCACTGATATTTACCCTAAAAAGAATTAACATAATTGAAGATGCAAGACTCACTTTCTAGCATTCCTAAACATGCGAATCAATTTATAATCACATCAATTCCTAAGGAATCGATGATAAGGTGGAGAGAACACCCCTACCTCAATTCCAAGTCAAATTCTTTTAATTCCCAAATCACCAAAAACTCAAATTGCTCTAAATTCGATTCTCGAATCGTAGACGCGTAGATCTTAGAGACAAGAACAACTTTCTCTTCTTGAGTTACTCCCAATTCCAAACCTTAGATTTGCCCAAATCTTTAACCTTTATCAAATTGAGCTTTGAATCGATCAATTCAAAGAGAATGATAAGGAGAATACTCTTTCATCTTGGATCAATCTTTAATTCTCACACTAGACCATCATAATCTTAGAGATAAGTTGGGATGGAGTTGTAGTGAGAGAGAGATGAGAGAAAATCAATTTTTTGTGATGAATTAAATGACTTAATTATATTTATATTTTCTCTTATTGCAACTAAGTCCCTCTCTTTCTTTTAATTAGCTCATTGTTATTACTAATTCTCTACTAATCACATTATAACATTATCTCTTCCCAACTTATTTTTTAAACCCCTCAATTATTTATATACACCCTTATATGCTTTTACAAGAGCTGTACGAGTCATCCAGGTCGCCCGACCCTCCCTAGGTCCCACACCCGAACTCAAAAATTTCCGAAAAAGTTTCACCGTACACAAAACACACATTTAAATCATTTCCTTATGCTTTATCACAATTAAATTATAATTAATTGCAATTAAACATTAAAAGAAATTCCAAGTCTTTACAACAACTACACTTAACATTTCTCTACTTTTAATTTAACAATATTATAATATTGAAATTCGCTAAAATATGTTTACCAACCAGGGGCATAATGGTATCATGAAATACATAAATTTACCCTCATTTTGACAACCATCATGGTTGTCTATAATGTAGGGGCATTCACCCTTCCATACCAGTATGAGAGCACGTCCAAAACACAATTGTGGGTTGTTGTGTTCATTTAACATAATTTTCCTCAAATGCTATATGTTTCATCATTATTTAATAGTATTAATTTTGTGTGGGTCTGTCTCATGTTCTTCATTTTTTCGAGTCCAAATTCTCAACTATAAAAGTCTCATGTTGTAATGTGTTGTAACATTTTTAACATATTTAAATCATGTTTCAATACATATACATTTGTTTTATATTTTAACACAATTTCAACACTGAACAAATTGTTGACCCCAAGGTTTCTACCCAATGTTATTTGGATGATTTTGATGATAGCAAGCTATTGTAGTGTAGATTAATAAGTTTACTTGAGTGTGCATTTTATAAGGTATCAAATTATCTCAAGTATCTTAAAGGCTTTGAACTTTCAACAGGCTTATAAGAAGATATATCAAGTCATATGATCATGAAACTCAAAGATCAAAATTTAAGATCAATGGCAAAGTTGAAGTAGATCCAAGGAACATGATGATGGAACCAAGAGCTCAAATAATTAATGATCAAAGAATTGGGTAGGCTAGTCTTGAGTAAGTGTTAGCATTTAATTTAAAGTTATCTTTGAAGTAACTTCATTTGAAAGCTCAACTCTTGACTTAGTGGACTATGAAAATATAGATATCATTTATATCTTTCAGAAGTCCTTAGACTAGAAGGAATAGGCCATGAACGTCATTTGTAATATTATGAGACCCTTACTAAGATTGAGTTAGTTCAAGATTTCATAAATTTTGGAAGAACTCAACTATTAAGTCATAAAACTACAATCATCATTTAGAATGGTCTCTATGAATGATAGAAATAAGGTTTTGAACTTATATGTTTACATCACGAAAAATCTTAAGTAATATTGAGATTATATCCAATTGAAAATATTTTTAATACTCAGTATTTACATTTAGTGAAGTTGTGAAGTCAAGGACATTGGATCAGCTTAATTTATTTCATAAGGGCATAGTTGACTTTGAGGAGGTTTAAGCATTCAAATAACATAACTCATAACCTAGTTGACTCTAGGACCCAATGCACCTCATGTATATTATTTTAATTGTCCCTAGACATATAAAAATATAACTTGATCTTCGTGGAACATCCCATACAAAGTCATTTGATGATTCAGGCTCATGTAGACTTCGAGTTATACGTTTTTCCAATTGAGCCGAAAGAAGTAGCCTTATAGTCAAAGAAAGTAGACATTTTCTTTTAGAATAAATGGGCATTTTTGAGGCTCTAAAAAAGTCAACTTTCCTCACAAGAAAGTAGGCTTTTATTGAAAAGAAGTAGATTTTTTTCTAAAAAGAGTTGACTTACTTTTCCAGTTGAAAATGATGATTCGAGCCCTCAAATAAGGGCAATTTTTTTTCTAAAAAAGTTGACTTTTTTTGCTAGATTCAAAGTAACAGCTAGTTTGGTTGTCCCAAACATAATCCAAAGTCCTCCAACAACTATAAACAATTATATATTCAAAATGAGCTATATATACCCATTGTATTGGAGATTTTGGAGTGTGGAAGAGAGCAAGAGAGAAAGACCCACTTTGTGCCTTTTATGTACACATATTGTGGGTGAGTTCTACCATGAAACATTCATTTCATATCATTTGGTAAAAACTCTCACGTAAGAAAGAGGGAACAATGAACTTATATTGAGCCTAATCATGCATATCAATAGTTCTTCTTTCATATTTAGCTAGAGTTGAGTTTTCTCTTGAAATCTTCATATATAACTCTAGGATTTGAGCTTGTATTGAATATATATCCATTGAGGAATATTGTTGCATTCATTCTACAAATTATTATCTACCTTTGAGAGAAAGACCAAATGATGCATTTGGCAAGGAAGACTAAACGATTGTGTTACCCAAGAATTGACCCTAGAGGGGGGGTGAATAGGGTCAATGGCAATCAATGACAATTTTTCACAAATATAAATATCAAGAACAAATCAAAATAAAGGTACTAGTGAAATGAGGGAAAATAGATGCACAAGAATTAAAAGAGAGAGTTAGAGAGAATCAAACACAAGTGACACAAGATGTAGCGTGGTTCGGAATCCCCTACTCCACGACTCAAGATCCCTCTTGAGATTTCCCCAAATCCACTAAGGCTTCTCCTTTCGGGTGGAGAGCAAACCTTTACAATGAAGCTAACAAGCTTCTTCCTTTCTCTTGCTAAGTGAAGTCCTCCACTTAGTCTTCTTGGGTTCAACCAACCCTTTACAATAAATGAGGAGAAGATTTACAGCACAAAGAATATATCTCTCAAAGATAGAATCTCAAAATGAAGCTCACAAGACTAGTAGTTATATATGAATCTCAAGTTGAAACTCAAGTCTAATAAATGAGAATGATAGAGTATTGAATGTAATGAATTTTGCTCAGCAAAAATAGCTCAAGAGTGTTAGATTAAGAAATAAATGCAGAGCCATCAATATATATAGAGCCCCTTTGAGTTATAGCTGTTGGAAGGTAGTTGAGAGCATTAAATGTACTGAACTATCCGTTGGATTTGAATTCAGCATGTTTGAGGCGACTCAAAATGAGTTTCAGGCGTCTCATAAACTTTGAGGTGGCTCAAAGTGCAGTTTGAGGCGCCCCAAAATATTTTGAGGTGGCTCGAAATGAGTTTGAGGTGGCTCGAAATTAGTTTGAGGTGGCTCAAAGTGAGTTTGAGGTGGCTCGAAATGAGTTTGAGGTGCCTCAAAAAGCCTTCTCAAAACTTCAATTTCTTTCTGTAACTTTGAGGTGGCTCAAACTGAGTTTGAGGCACCTCAAAGTCCTCTAACCTTTAAAGAGTCAAAATTCAAAGGAAAGGTTAGGACATTGAGCTTGTTTGGTCTTAGAAATTCATCAAATTAATATCAAGACCTATTTCAAGTAAGTTAGAGACCAAGAAATGATATGATTGTGAATGCATGGTCCTATCATAGAATTGAGCTTCAATCATGTTATTCATAAATAACTTTGACAATGAATTCCTAGCTCTCACCAACTTATTTCTACCCCATTTCTTCAAAAATGGCCTTTGTCATTAAATCTTGGGGCAACACCTTCTTCTTCAATGGAATGCTTTCTTTGACATTGTCCTCTTCATGACATCATCCTCAATGTGAATGCTTTCTTGAATAAACATCATTGCTTCAAAATCAATCACTCAAATTGGGAATTAGTACAAAACATCATTAATGATTTGTTATCATCAAAATTACAAGATTGCCCTTAGGTTGAAACCTTTGGGTCAACAATCTCCCCCTTTTTGATGATGACAAAACATTGATGTGTTCTAGATAAATGTGGAGTAGCATTTTAAGATGCTCCCCCTATCAATATGCACGCTTTGAGCACAATATCTAAGATATAAATAAATCAGCACATTCTTTAAAAAAGTTGTACTTCTCATGAAAAGTGTAATATGAGTTCATAAAGAAAGTTTTTCAAAAGATATTCAAGATAAGCATGTTACTCTCCCCCTATCAATATGCTCTCATTCAAAAGCATCACATAATGGTAAAGTTGCATATGTGTAAGCATTATAAGTGCACAACTCAACCAATAGTCCATCGATCAACCAATAATTCACCACGTAAATCCCATCCTCCTTCATGCATAGAAAATCACAAGTTTCAAAGTTTCATCATTGAATTCTCATAACATTCATAATGCAATACATGTATGCATTAATCATTATACCATCATCATTGAAATCACAAGCATAGTCATAAAATGATCAAGATATAGCAAGTCAAGATATAATCAAAATAGTTGGCAATTCATTCATCATAAAGGAAATTTGCATTTAGGCATAGATAATATCAAAAAAAATCAAAGCCAAAAGCCATACATATGCAAATATCCTATCATGTCCAAGGTAATGCAATCCTACTACATTGCTATTACCATCCAACTACTACTACCCTAGAACATCCCAAAACATCCTAGAAAATCCCAAAACACCAAAATACTTCTCCCCCTTTGTCTTCATAAAAAAGGGTGAGATGTCATCATCAAGGATTATGAGGAGCGGGAGGAGTCTGGGGTACTTGAGTTCGGATAGCTGTGACATCATCCTGAATAGCAAGCAGCTGCATCCCAGTAAGTTCTACCTCTTCCTCATATCTAAGTTGGAAATGGTCAAAGTCAGCTCTCAAAGTATCGACCTTTTCTTCGGTGCGCCGAGTAATTGTGATGTGTTCGTCGAATCGAGAAATGAGTTGACGCATAAGAGAGGCATTGTCATCCATGGGTGCCGGAGCATCCTCATTCAGATGGACATGTCCTCCTCCTTCTTCATCATTAGAAGCATCATGTTCCTCATTAGCTTCAGCAGGTGCAAAATTTTCTCTCCTTGGATCATACCAGTACCCATCAGCATTCTGTTGGAGTTTCATGAGCAAGAGAGTGGTCCAATTTAGTCTTTCTCTATTACCAACTTCTCAAGATTGCTCACTTGATAGAGTCACCCCATGGGATTAAAAAATCTTGGTAAGAGGTAAGGCATAATAGCATTGAGTCGCAGAGGATCGAGTCTCTAGCATATGGTGGTAGATAATGTGAGAGAGGTCTAGGCGCTTTTTGTTAAGCAAACACCAAATAATGAATGCTTCCATGCAAGTGACTTCAGTGCGACTACCTGATTTGGGCAAGATGAGATATCCAATAACATTATGAAGAATTCGAGCCTCCAAGGTCAATTGGGATGCAAATATGTGACTTATGTTTTGGATATTGGGGTTATCACACATTTGTCGGATAGCTTCAAGAGGTTCGAATCCTTGAACATGAGCCCAAGAATGAGTGGAGAAGAACTGAAAATCCCCTTCATCAATTTCAAGAATGGTTCTCAGCCTCTCTTTAGTGATTGTGATGGAAATGCCATTAGCAAAAGAGGTTAATTCATGACAGTTGTCTTCTTCCCTCAAATGTGCATAAAAGATTCGCACTAATTTGGGGTACAGACGTTCCTCCATAGAGACAAAATGACCCCATCCAATATCATCAAAAAATTTGAAGGTGTTCAAATGATTTTCTTCACAAAAAATTCTGGAAACAACCTTACCTCTAGCCACTTCCTTGTCGAGAAATTCTTTGTCATAGATCTTCTTGAATTCTGGAGATTCAAATAGACGAAAGGTTGGAGCAGCCATGGGTGGAGGTATGGGAGTTGAAGATTCCCCTTCATGGCGAGCCTTGGTACGCCTCTCTGCATTAGGGTTTTTGGTTCTCTTACCAAAGATACGAGGAGGCATGATTCAAGGGTTTGGGATAGATGGGAGTGTGAGAGAAGGAAAATGGAAAAGAAATGAGGAGGAAAAGCCAAGAGAATGAAGAAGAAAAGTGAAGAGAATGAGAGACCCAAACAGGGGTTGCGGCTGTTGAGGTTTTTGGAAAGAGAGGATACGCAAAATGAGGGTTTCAGGCTCTCTTTAAATGGAACGACACTTTGAGGCGTCTCAAACTTGACTTTGAGGCGTCTCAAAATTTCCAGGCGCCTCAAAGTTGGGTTTCAGGTGCCTCAAAGACCTCTTTGGATGGTCATAAAACATTCTGTAACTTCCAGGCGCCTCAAAGTTGATTTCCAGGCGCCTCAAACTTGCTGGGATGACTTTGAGGCGTCTCAAAGTGGATTTCCAGGCGCCTCAAAGTGGCTGAGAATGTGTTTCAATCAAGGAACAGGTCAAGAACACTTCATTCTCCTTTGCCATGCCAATCTCTCTCCTAATGGTGCAAAATCTATCTTCTTGGAGAGGTTTTGTGAATATATCTGTGAGTTGTTTCTCTGTGTTAACAAAGATGAGCTCAATGTCTCCTTTAGACACATGATCTCTCAAGAAGTGGTGCCTAATCTCAATATGTTTAGTCTTAGAGTGCTGAATGGGATTTTTGGAAAGACATATCGCACTCGTATTGTCACATCTAATAGGTATGTGATCAAATGTAAGTCCAAAATCCTCAAGTTGTTGTTTAATATAGAGAGTTTGTGCACAACAACTACCGGCGGCCACATATTCGGCTTCCGCCGTTGACAAAGCAACCGAATTTTGTTTCTTACTTGACCATGAAACTAATGAGTGTCCTAGGAAGTGACAAGTGCCACTTGTGCTTTTTCTATCTATTTTACATCCGGCAAAGTCAGCATCCGAATAACTTATGAGATCAAAAGATGTATCCCTAGGAAACCAAAGTCCCAAGTCAATAGTACCACTCAAATATTTGAAAATTCGTTTAACGGCACTTAAATGGGATTCTTTGGGACATGATTGAAATCTTGCACATAAGCAAACACTAAACATTATATCCGGTCTACTTGCCGTTAAATACAAAAGACTTCCAATCATTCCTCTATATTTCTTGATGTCAACATCTTTTCCTTTTTCGTCCTTATCAAGTTTAGAGGAATTGCTCATAGGAGTTTTTGCATGTTTGGCGTCCTCCAAGCCAAATTTCTTTAGCAAATCTTTAACATATTTGGATTGGCAAATGAATATACCATCCAATGATTGTTTGATTTGCAATCCTAGAAAGAAGTTAAGTTCACCCATCATGCTCATTTCAAATTCATTTTGCATGTTTGAAGCAAATTCTTTACATAACTTCTCATTTGTTGATCCAAAGATGATATCATCAACATAAATTTGAACAATCAACAAATTTTTATCAATGATTTTTGTGAAAAGGGTATTGTCAATTTTTCCTCTAACAAAATCATTTTCTAGAAGAAAACCACTCAACCTCTCATACCAAGCTCTAGGAGCTTGTTTCAAACCATACAAAGCTTTAGATAATTTAAAAACATGGTTTGGAAGGTCATGACTTTGAAAACCCGGTGGTTGTTCTACATAGACTTCTTCTTCTATGAAGCCATTCAAGAAAGCACTTTTTACATCCATTTGAAATAGCTTGAAGTTCTTATAAGATGCATATGCAAGTAACATCCTAATTGCTTCTAATCTAGCAACGGGTGCAAAGGTTTCCTCATAATCAATCCCTTCTTCTTGGTTGAAACCTTGGGCAACTAATCTAGCCTTATTTCTAATTATAACACCCGACTCATCCTTTTTATTTCTATAGACCCATTTGGTTCCTATGACGGTTTGATCTTTGGGTCTAGGAACTAAATTCCAAACTTGATTTCTCTCAAATTGGTTTAGCTCTTCTTGCATAGCTAAAATCCATGACTCATCATTTTCGGCCTCAAAGATGTTCTTTGGCTCTAATTGAGATACAAAGGCTAAATGATCACACATGTCTCTAAGAGAGGACCTAGTGCTAACACCTTTTGAAGGATCGCCTATAACTTGGTCAAGTGGATGATAAGGAATGACTCTTTGACCTTTTGGAAGAGAATCATGAATGTCATTTTGAGTGTTGTCCTCATTAGAAGCATTTTCTTGTGACTTATCAATGGTGGATTCTTTTGGTTTTTCAACAAGTGAAAGTCCATCAACATTCTTTTCAAGCTCAACTACCTCATCATCCAATTCTTGCCTAGGGGTAGGTAAAGGAGATTCATCAAAAACAACATGTATAGATTCTTCTACCACCAAGGTTCTCTTGTTGAACACTCTATAGGCTTTGCTTTTGGATGAGTATCCTAGGAAAACACCTTCATCGGATTTAGCATCAAATTTTCCTAAGTTGTCCTTGTCATTCAACACAAAACATTTGCACCCAAAGACTTTGAAGTATCCTATATTTAGCTTATGACCATTCCAAAGCTCATAGGGGGTCTTATCAAGTTTCTTTCTAATGATGACTCTATTTAAAACATAGCAAGAGGTGCTAACGGCTTCGGCCCAAAAGTATCTAGGCAACTTATGTTCATTGAGCATTGTTCTAGCCATCTCTTGGAGGGATCTATTTTTCCTCTCAACGACCCCATTTTGTTGAGGAGTTCTTGGAGCAGAGAAGTTATGATCATAACCGTTTTCATCACAAAATTTCTCAATATCTCGGTTATCAAATTCTCTACCTCTATCACTTCTAATGCTCTTAATCTTGCATTCTTTCTCATTTTGAACTTTTCTACAAAACTTAGAAAAAATAACATGAGTCTCATTCTTATGAGCAAGGAAGAATACCCAAGTAAGCCTAGTAAAATCATCTACAATAACAAAAGCATAAAATTTTCCTCCTAAGCTAGCAATTCTATCCGGACCGAAGAGGTCCATATGGAGTAATTCTAAAGGTCTTGAAGTAGTGATATCCTTCTTCCTTTTGAAGGAAGATTTGATTTGTTTGCCTAATTGGCAAGCACCACAAGTTTTGTCCTTGGCAAACTTAGTCTTTGGGAGGCCTTTGACTAAGTCCTTTTTGGACAATTTTGAGATCAAGTCCATGCTAGCGTGTCCTAATCTTCTATGCCATAACCAACTATTGTCACTAGAGGAGATAAAGCATTTGACATTTTGATCAAGCAAGTCACATAAAAGGATGGTGTACAAATTGCCATTTCTATGTGCAATGAAAATTTGACGACCATCTTTTTCAATAATGCAATGATCGGATCTAAATGCAACATTAAAGCCTTTATCACATAGTTGACTAATGCTAAACAAGTTATGCTTTAAACCATTAACAAGAAACACATTATCAATAGATAAGGAAGAAGATATACCTATGGTCCCGACGTCAACAATTTTACCTTTAGAGTTGTCTCCAAATGTGACGTTTCCTCCATCATAAGGCTTGAGAGAAGAAAAATTAGAGCGATCTCCCGTCATGTGCCTTGAGCAACCACTATCAAGAAACCACTTGTCCTTGGAGCTAGATGAGGATTTTAAGCATACCTACAAGACAAGCTTAAGTGACTTCTTTTGGTACCCAAACCATTTTGGGTCCAATTGGGTTAGCAATCATAGGGAATGTTCCTTTTGGAACTCAAACCATTTTTGTCAACTTTCTTTTTCTAAAAGGACAAGAGAATATTTTATGTCCACTTTTTCTACAAAGATTGCATATAGAATTGAAGAAGTTGAATTGAGAGCTCTTGACAAAGAAGTGCTTCAAGGGCTTTAGCATATCACTTTTAGAAGGAGGTTTTTTGATCAAAGATTTTTGTTTATCAAATGGATTATACCCAATTCCTTCTTTGTCATAAACATCCCGTTGTCTTCCAAGGAGAATAGTTAAGTTCTTTCTCCCCTTGGTGAATTTTGCAAGAATCTCAATTTGATCCTCAACAACTTTCTTCAAGTTTTCATTTTCAATTTGAAGATCATTTGAAGAAGTTTCTTTTGAAAGGATCTCTCTTTCTTTCTTGAAAGAGTCATTTTCCATTTAAACTTTTGAAAGTTCAAGTGAAGAAGAGTCTTTCTCCTTTTTCAATAAAATATTTTCATTTTGAACTTTAGAGAGTTCTTGTGAAAGAGATGAGATTTTTTGTTTGAGAGAAGAGTTTTTCAAAATCACTTTTTCAAGTTCTTTATGCAAATCTTCAAAAGCATCTTGCAATTCATCATAGGAATAAGAAGACTCAATTGAAAGCTCAAGATTAGAATCTACCTCATCCTCGATTGCCATAAGGCAAAGGTTGGCAATTTCGTCATTATCACAATCCGAGTCGCTTGAGTCCGAATCATCCCAAGTAGCCTTCATTGCCTTTTTCTTTTGCTTATTTTCTTTATCTCTTTTGTACTTGGGGCAATCGGCTTTGAAATGTCCCGGCTTTCCACATTGAAAGCAAGTAGGTGATTCCTTTTTGCTTGATTCACCTTTGAACTCATTTCTCTTGAAAGGTCTCTTCTTGAAGAGATGTTCTTTCCTCATGAATTTTTTGAACTTGTTAGAGATGAGAGCAAGTTCATCTTCTTCATCACTAACATCTTTATCATCTTCCTCATTGACCTCTTGAATTGAAGTCTTTAAAGCCATGCTCTTCTTTTGCTCGGGCTTTTCTTGACGGCTTTTCATCTTGATTTCATGAGTCATGAGAGATCCCATAAGGTCTTCAAGACTTAATGAATCGAGATCTTTTGCTTCCGAGATAGCGGTAGCCTTAGCATCCCAACTTGTGGGTAGGCACCAAAGAATTTTCTCCACATTGTCGGACGTAGAGTAATTCCTACCAAGATGAGATAAACTATTAATAATGTTAGTGAATCTAGTAAACATCTCACCAATAGTTTCATTCGGTTCCATCTTAAAGAGCTCATACTCACGAATCAACATGCTCACTTTGGTGGCTCTAACTTGCTTAGTGCCTTCATAGGTTACTTCAAGTTTGTCCCAAATTTCTTTGGCAGATTTACAAGCCGAAATTCTATTGAATTCGGATTTGCTTAAAGCACAATACAAATTTGTAACCGCTTTGGCATTGACTTGAACAAGTTTTCGGTCATTTTCATTATATTCATGCAAGTCTTTTGGAACTCTTAGACCTTCTAAGGTTTTCATGGGAACTAAGGGTCCGTCACGAACAACTTCCCAAACTTGGTAGTCAATAGATTGAAGAAACCAAATCATTCTTGGTTTCCAATAGCTATAGTCGGTTCCATCAAACCAAGGTGGCCTATTGTTGGATTGACCTTCTACATGAGATGCACCTTGCATGTTTGCCATGATCAAACTCTAAGACGATTAAGTCCTATTCAAGAGTCCAAGCTCTGATACCAATTGTTACCCAAGAATTGACCCTAGAGGGGGGGGGGTTGAATAGGGTCAATGGCAATCAATGACAATTTTTCACAAATATAAATATCAAGAACAAATCAAAATAAAGGTACTAGTGAAATGAGGGAAAATAGATGCACAAGAATTAAAAGAGAGAGTTAGAGAGAATCAAACACAAGTGACGCAAGATGTAGCGTGGTTCGGAATCCCCTACTCCACGACTCAAGATCCCTCTTGAGATTTTCCCAAATCCACTAAGGCTTCTCCTTTCGGGTGGAGAGCAAACCTTTACAATGAAGCTAACAAGCTTCTTCCTTTCTCTTGCTAAGTGAAGTCCTCCACTTAGTCTTCTTGGGTTCAACCAACCCTTTACAATAAATGAGGAGAAGATTTACAGCACAAAGAATATATCTCTCAAAGATAGAATCTCAAAATGAAGCTCACAAGACTAGTAGTTATATATGAATCTCAAGTTGAAACTCAAGTCTAATAAATGAGAATGATAGAGTATTGAATGTAATGAATTTTGCTCAGCAAAAATAGCTCAAGAGTGTTAGATTAAGAAATAAATGCAGAGCCATCAATATATATAGAGCCCCTTTGAGTTATAGCTGTTGGAAGGTAGTTGAGAGCATTAAATGCACTGAACTATCCGTTGGATTTGAATTCAGCATGTTTGAGGCGACTCAAAATGAGTTTCAGGCGTCTCATAAACTTTGAGGTGGCTCAAAGTGCAGTTTGAGGCGCCCCAAAATATTTTGAGGTGGCTCGAAATGAGTTTGAGGTGGCTCGAAATTAGTTTGAGGTGGCTCAAAGTGAGTTTGAGGTGGCTCGAAATGAGTTTGAGGTGCCTCAAAAAGCCTTCTCAAAACTTCAATTTCTTTCTGTAACTTTGAGGTGGCTCAAACTGAGTTTGAGGCACCTCAAAGTCCTCTAACCTTTAAAGAGTCAAAATTCAAAGGAAAGGTTAGGACATTGAGCTTGTTTGGTCTTAGAAATTCATCAAATTAATATCAAGACCTATTTCAAGTAAGTTAGAGACCAAGAAATGATATGATTGTGAATGCATGGTCCTATCATAGAATTGAGCTTCAATCATGTTATTCATAAATAACTTTGACAATGAATTCCTAGCTCTCACCAAGTTATTTCTACCCCATTTCTTCAAAAATGGCCTTTGTCATTAAATCTTGGGGCAACACCTTCTTCTTCAATGGAATGCTTTCTTTGACATTGTCCTCTTCATGACATCATCCTCAATGTGAATGCTTTCTTGAATAAACATCATTGCTTCAAAATCAATCACTCAAATTGAGAATTAGTACAAAACATTATTAATGATTTGTTATCATCAAAATTACAAGATTGCCCTTAGGTTGAAACCTTTGGGTCAACAGATTGGTTTTGTAAGAAAGTTTTGGTGAGGTTTTTATTAAGCAGAAAAACCAAGAGGTGCTTTTGGCAAGGTTGTAAAGGTTGTGCTATTGATCCCACAAAAGGAGTGGGTTTTGCTCTTGAAACTAAAAATGAGATAGTGAAATCCTCAATAGGTTTTCTTGAGGCATGGATGTAGGCTACCGGTGGTGGTGCCGAATCATGTATATCACCACGTTCTTGAGTTTGCATTTCTCTAATCTTTTACTCCTTTATTGTGCTAGCATTTCATTTTATCATTGTTTTATCAATGAATGTTGTTTAATTGCTTTATATGAGAAGGATGAGATGAATGCTTGAATTATATGGATTATGTTGTGAATGTTGCTTGAAGTGATTGACTATTTAGTTGACTCTATATTAATTTTCTTTTCAAGTTGCACACCAAGTATTTGATAAAATGTGTAATCAACATTATCTTCACTTTATAGATTTGAGATGTAGCACCTAGATGACTACTTCCACTTGTTGAATACATAAGCTCACCAAGTATTTGACAAAAGTCCGAACAATCTTACTTGTATCAAACAAGAATTAAAAAAGTTTAATTATTTGTCTAAAGTCCCTATTCACCTATTTAAACACGATTTAAGTGCCTTGAAATTAAAAACAATGATGTTAAAAGAAGATTTCAATACAGTTAAAATGTGTTTAAACACATTTGTTATAGATTTCAACACATAGAACATCTGTTGAAATCTAGAATAAATATGTTTGAAATTAAATTTTTTTTTTTTTGTATAGTGTTTAAGCACATAAAACTCACTCAAAATCAGTATTTTATTATATAACATTTATTAATGCAAACACAAATTTACTTTTGGGTGGACCCCACATCCACATATCAAAATCTAATTAGTTGGTGGTACCATGTGAACGAAATAACATGGTATCACCTTGCATTATACCATTCTTTTTCACAATTTAGGTTATTTATGGATTAATATTGAATTTAGCTCACGAGTCTTAGGGTAAATGATCATAAACTAGCACAAACTTGGAGTCTTAAATATTTTTAGAGTAAATATTCAAATATTATTAGGGAGATTTTTAAAACTTTTGAGAAAAAATACCTTAGAATATTGATGATATGGTATCAAATACTAGTTAAATATCAACACATAGTGATATGAGTTACTAAAGTAAATAAATTTTATTTATATTATAAGATATAATTTGTTCCTATTTCCGTCTTCTTACAAGTATTTAAAATTAATTTACTTTTATCATTTGGTGAGCATGTGCTTAGGGATGTACACGGTTCGATTCCTTATGGTTCTTGGTGGAATCTAAACCAAAATTGATCCCAACAATTCCTTAATTTTAGAATTGGAATGGTTAGGTTCGGTCCAATTCCTTACGATTTCGATTCTGATTGCGAAGGTTCTTTGTTATGTAATATGTTAATAGTATGTTTTCCCTTTCATCAACACATGTCTCTTTTATGTGGAATAACTTGAAGCTTTGCCAAAATGAGAGGTAAGCCACCAATATTATCTTCGAAGTTTGTTAAAACATAAGTGTGTGCATATATATATATATATATATATATATATCAGTAGTCTCACATTTTTCTTTTTGTCTTTCTAGTAGACTGAAACTTGCGGTGCAAACAGGTGATCAAGTAGCCCCACACGTCTTCCTGCAATGGCTGCCAGCATGCGAAATTGGTTGATCTACTCAATTTTGGCTAAATTATAGGGGAAATTTCTTGTGTGTGTCTGTGTGTGTGATAGCATATAGTTGTTTCCTTGATCATGACTTCAATGACACTCCAAAGTTGAACCACATCTTCATTCCAGTGTCTTTAGTCGGAGCACATGCGTTTACTTTTCTTCACATTGTGTGTATATGTATAGCAAGAGAGAGAGAGTCATTCAAGTCAAGAAACTGAAATGTTCATAACTTACATTTCAAAGTAAAAACGGGCCAAGCAGCAACAAGCCCCGTCCAAATTTCATGCCGGGCACACAAATATGTATATATATATATACACGTATATGTATATATACATATACGTATATGTGTATATATATATATATATATATACATATATATCAACGGTTCTGGTTTGAATTTCAAGACCTATAACCGGAACCGGAGTGAACGATTCTTAAATTTTAGAACCGAAACCAAAACTTTAGTGAGCGGTTCAATTACGATTCTTTACGGTTCCACCGGTTCTTTGTAGACACACTCTGATGAGCGTTCGACAAATTCTAGTTATATAAACATAAAATTTTAAATATTACAATAACTAATAAAAAAAACATCCATTAGCCTTTGATGCCGATCTAATTTTCCATTTTTTTATTCTCCCTTCCATCTTTATTATTATTATTATTATTATTATTATTTTACATCACAAATATTTTTTTTTACTTTACTAGAATAAAAAAATAAAATAAAGTTTGTTATATAATATATTCATATTATGTTACTTTCTTATTATCCTAAACCACTAGAATTTCTTATATATTTTTCTAATCCATCTAGAATTCCTAATTCATCTAGGATTAGGGTTTCTTATCTCCTAAGTAAACTTGGTTTATAAGATAATGTGATTATAAATAGGCTTGATGTATTCTTCATTCAATTCAATTCATATATCAATTCAATTAAATACAATTATCTTTATTTATTTCTAACATGGTATCAGAGCCAACAATCACAGCTGGAGAAAATAGTTTCCACCAAATCAGGATCCACCAAATCGGGATGTTGTTACACAACTGGTTGTCAAATAATTCTTTCTCTCCTTTATCCTAATTCAAAGGTGACTTGAAGCCCACTCTTCTATAGCCGAGAAAATCAAATTTGTGGTGTTTGAATCGTGTTTGCGAAGATTAAAAAATTTGGTTCGCACTTTTCTGCATAGCAAAATTGTTTTGAACACAACTTCTTAGTTACCGATCCCAACGACCTAAGACGAATTCCAGAAGGTAGAAAATTCGAAGAGCTTCGATTTGATATATTATATGTCTATATTTAGAGTAGAAAAGGGTAGTCAAATCTGTATGTGAAGTTACTATCATGACTATAAATATTTATGTTGGAATTCATCTTTTTTTACTTGGATTTGCAAAGAGATTCAGATTGTTCTTTGTCTAAAGCCACCGACAAATTGGAGGCCACCTCTAAGACCCACAATCATTGCTGCCCTCACATTACTGTCTGAGTCTCCACAACTCCCTCGCTCACTGAGTCCTCATCCAGACAGTTCTACTATCGCGTCTCTGCCCTCTTTCAGTGGTGATCACACGATTTTGTGATTGTGCTGTATCTTCGCAATTCTGTTACCGTGGCTTCGTACATATTCAGTGGTAATCACATGCTTTTGTGATTGACCATCACTCTTCTTTGTGCCCTCCAGCATGATTGATCACAACACTTACATGTACCTCCTATGATAATCACACGTATCCACACTTCTGTGTGCTACTATCGCGCTTCCATGTTTGATTAGCCAGTTGGCGCTTCCATGCGCTACTCCAGAAATATCAACGCACTTCCATGCACCTCCAGAAGTCATATTGCGCTTTCATGCACATTCAAAAGTAGTCACTAAAGCACTTCCACGCACCTCCAGAAGTCATACCGCGCTTCCATGTGCCTCAACATGCTGGATCTTTACAGCTCTGACATTGTTTTCCTATATCCAAACTCAAGTTGGTTTCATATAACCCACATTGAGTTTGCGGGGGCTATTAGATAATATATTTCATATTATGTTACTTTCTTATTATGTTATTTTCTTACTATCCTAAACCACCTAGGATTTCTTATACCTTTTCTAATCCATCTAGGATTCCTAATTCATCTAGTCCCTTTTCTTATCTCTTAAGTAAACTTGGTCTCTAAGATAATGTGTATATAAATAGGCTTGATATATTCTTCATTCAATATATCAATTCAATTAATTCAATTAAATACAATTATCTTTATTTATTTCTAACAAAGTTATATATTATCACTCAACACATTGCATATTATACCAAAATTCTACTGAAAAAAAAAATGAAATTTGTTCTTTAGTTATTTAATTGAACCTTTTTTTTAATGAAAAATTCTCTCTTGTAAAGGGTTTTTCGTAATTTGGTCTGGTGACAATTTTTATAATAATTGGTGGTGACTCATCTTGTAACGTGCTTGACTAGTAATTAATGTCACTCATTTAACTCTAAGTGTTATAAACGTTGTCATGGGAAGAAATTGCAGAACCTCCTCAGAGTAGAAGATTTTAGTGCATTCTTAATCTCCTTAGTTCCCTGACCAAATATGTCAATTCTCTAATTTCAAGGTTCTTTTATATCATATCTTTATTATGTCACAAAAGATTCATTTACATACTATAGCATGCATATAATTAAGAAACATTCAAAAGGTAAGATTGTTGGGCCCACTAAATCGATCTGAGTCATATAAAAAGCAATTCAAAAACAAGGTCGTGATGAGATCGGTATTGCTCATAGGATTGTAGGATTGCGATCGTATTTGCATTTTTAGAATAAATAAATGGGATGTTTGCTTATTTTTGAGCATACAACCCATTTTCTATTAAAACCTTCAAGCCTTTCTCAAAAATTTCAAAGTCTAAAATGCATTTTGGAGGCCAATCCCAAACAAAGAAAAAGCATCAAAATCACAATCTGAGAACCATTTGTGAAACTTGAAATGAGCAGTGAAACTCTGGTGGCCTCCGACAACTTTCAACCACCTTCAGCGATCCCAAAGGCTTCCGGCGAGCTATTCCAAGTTCTACACTTCTACTCAGCTCTAATATAAAGTTTTGTTATGACTTCAAAGTTCAAATTTTCCTCTAACTCTTCTTTGTTTTTGCACAAAAAATGAAAAAAATTGCTGTATTTCTCTCAATAGTAGCCTGCTTGATATTGTTAGAATTTCTCTGTACAGTTAAAATTTCTCATTTCTGATTTTGTTATTCAGAAAAAAATCAGAGAATTTTTGTAGGACTTGTTTGGAAAATTCTTAAATTATGTTATATTTAGATTTGTATAATGTATTGCACTATGCAAGATGCAAATGCTTTCATCTGGTTCTGGGAAAAAAAGTAATAGAAAAATAGCTTTAGGTGGACTTGTTACTGTGAATTTCTATATGTTTTTTTTAAGTCTTATTCCATATGTTTCCTAAATGTACGATTCTTATGTTCATTGTGAATTTCTATATGTTCTTTTTTTAAGTCTTATTCCATATGTTTCCTAAATGTACAATTCTTATGTTCATTGTGAATTTCTATACGGGAAAATGAATTTATGATCAAATCCCGAACTGGAGATAATGTGTGGTGGGCCCCAAAACCCTATTGTCTCTAGCTCGGATTTCAGCTTTCAACAAGCTATCATTACTCTTTATAGGATATGAAGTATCAAATACAAGTGTGGAGAATTGAGAGAGTATATTTGGATGAAGGAGGAGAAGTAGACTAATTAATGAAATTTGTGGTGAAGGTATATGATTGTTCCTGTGACAGATCCTTACTTTTTATCTCTGGTTATCTTGCCTTGACATTTATTAAGGCTCGTGTATTTATAGTGCTAAGCTTTCTTTGGTGACCGATCTGGATTATTGCCCAGTACCTAAGGTGCATAGGTAACAATTTTCTAGACACCTAAAGGATCAAATCTCTCATTTCATCGTGTCTTCAGGTAGTGTAGCGTGTTAGCTTTAAATGTATTCGGCTATGCCGCAACAACAATATTTGGAGCATTAATAGCTCATAGCAGAGCATTAATGGCCATTGTAAGAGTTTCTGTTACGACACATTCTCACTACCGTATCTCACCCTAAACTTAGTAACTAAAAATTACTAGGAATGAGAGGTACTTGATAACCACAAAGATCTCAGCGTGTTTCTCGGCCAAATCAAAAGTACTTGGACTGTGTCCTGGGCTACAATGTTCAGAAGTCCATTTGTTGTTAAAGTCTTATTTTCAATTAGAGTCCTATTCTTCTGCAAGTTTGTTACTTCTGCTTCTATGATTTAGTTTCTGTTTATGCACGTTAGTTGTGGTCCTAAGTTTAGGAAGATTTGTTAGAATATATATATATATATATATATATATATATATATATATATTTAAACTCTTTCAATGAATAAAAGAGACATAGAAAAATTACCCCAAATCTTGTGGTCTGTTCTCACCCGAGGAAAGCAATTTATCCTTATTTCTTGAGCTTTGATTGGGACCTATTATTGGTATTAGAGCTTCGTTACAATGGCGACCAACAAAGAGAGGATTGAGGCCTTAGAGGCTAGACTCGGTGGAGTTCAAGATGGAATGCAACAACTTGAGGAAACCATTAATAGGCTGTTTGAAGTTTTGCTTTCAACTAAGGAAAACACCAACAACAACAATGGGCGAGAAGGATTCTTCCGACCACATCGAGAGGAGAACGACGACGGCAGACAAATTTTCTCTTCCAAAATGGCAAAGTTGGAATTTCCAAAATACTCCGGAGATGATCCAAAATAATGGTTTAACCGATCGAGTAGCTCAATTCTTTGAATTTCAAGGCACAGTAGACAACCAAAAGGTCTCTCTAGCATCTTTTCATCTTAAAAGAGAAGCTAATCAATGGTGGCAATGGTTGCATCGCGCTTACCACGAGGAAGGCTGCTTGGTGACTTGGGAATTATTTGAGGAGGAACTGTGGGCTCTTTTTGGATCAACAGAGTGTGAAGATTTTAATGAAGCTTTATCCAAAGTTCGACAGGTCAGATCCCTTCGTGATTACTAAAAATAGTTCGAGAGGCTGGGTAATCGGGTTCACGGTTGGTCACAAAAGGCACTCATAAGATCGTTCATGGGTTTCTGAAGCGATTCGTATGTTCAAGCCTAAAACCTTGAAGGAAATGATAAGCTTGGCTCACTTGAAGGACGGATAACTACAATGACAAGGGAGGTTTTCATGCCCACCACTACTTACTTGCACCCCACTAGCGCTACCAACAACAACAAAAGTTTCACCTGTTAAGAGACTATCTTGGGATGAATGCAAAGAAGATGGCCACAAGGACTTTGTTTCAACTATGATGACAAATTCTCTTCTAGTCATAGATGCAAGGGCCCTCAACTTCTTCTATTGAAAGGTAACATCGATTGTGAATCTGAAGGAGACAATAATAAGGCCAACACCGACCTTCCTTCTGATCCCAAAATTTCATTGCACGCTTTAACGGGATGGACAACTGCAAAGACCATGTATGTTACAGCCAAGATTGGGAATTATGAAGTTGTGGTACTCATCGACAACGGCTCTACACATAAATATACACTCTGTGACTTCAAATCCAGGATACAAATATTGCTCAACTTCAACATTTATTCTAATTCATTCAGTAAGTGTAAGCTAACTTTGCTGCAATGTTCAACTTTTTTAGAGAAGTTTGATCTCAATATGTTTAAAGCTTTTTGTGTTCACTTGTACATTTTCTTACACGTGTCAATTATAATTTAATAACACAGACAAAAGTAAGTTTTTTTTTTTTTTTGGTAATGTATGTTAGTATATTGAAAAGAGGGATTACAAACAAATAACCAAACAAGGTTCCCTTGGAACATAACAAGTATATCCAAACCAAAGAAGGAAAACAATGCCTATTCTCCTTTGGTAATGAAAAATCACTGGTTCAGATGGCTACTCATCTCTTTTCTTCAAGAAAAGTTGGCCTCTGATTGGCTCTGATATAACATGGGCCATCAAGGATTTCTTCTCTTCAAGGAAGATGCTTAAGCAAATTAATTCCACTCTAATTGCTCTCATTCCCAAGATTCAGAATGCCTCCACAGTGCATGACTTCAGACCAATTGCTTGCTGCAATACCTTATATAAGTGCATCTTCAAGCTCCTGCAAATAAGATTAAGCCTATTCTCCCTTCACTCATCAATCATTCACAATCAGCTTTCATCAAGTCAAGGAGAATTGCAGGTAACATTTTCTTAGCTCAGGAACTATTTAGAGGCTACCACAAGCATTCCAAACCCCCTAGATGTGCTGTTAAAATTGACTTAAGGAAGGAATTTGATAACCTTGGTTGGGACTTCATTCTGGAGTGCCTCAAATTGATGGGATTTCCCATTACCTTCATCAAATGGATTGAGCTTTGCATCACTATGCCAACCTTCTCAATCTCACTAAATGGAGAAAACCATGGATTCTTCAAAAGCTCTAGAGGGATTAGACAAGGTGATCCCTTATCACCCTTTCTTTTTGTCATAGCAATGGAAGTCTTTTCTCTCATTCTATCCAAACAAACCAATAACAACCCAAACTTTGTCTACAACTGGAGATGTAAACCAATTACATTAACCAATCTCATCTTTGATGATGACCTACTATTCTTCAACCATGGTAACATCCCTGCTATAAAAGTTCTCAAAGAGGGATTGACATTTTTTGCTTACTATCAAGCTTGTCTGCCAATTATATGAAAAGTCATGTATACTTTTCTAGTGTTCCTGGTGCAACACAACTAGCTATAACAGACATGTTGCAATTTAACATTGGGACATTACCATTCACTTACCGGGTGTCCCATTAATCTCCTCAGCTCTATCTTATACTAATTATAACTCTTTAATTGACAAAATCTCAAGGAGAATTTCTTATTGGACTAGCGGGAGTCTTTCATTTGTTGGTAAAGTCCAACTTTGTAAATCAATTCTCTACAGCATACAGTTATACTGGATGAATATCTTCCTCCTACCCAAAAAAGTAATTGCAAAAATCAATTTACTCTTCAGAGCATTCTTATGGTCACACAATGAGAATTCATTGAAATACTACAAGGTTGCATGGGCTAAAGTTTGCACTCCAAAATCAAGTGGTGGTCTTGGCTTTCTTTCACTATCCTCACTCAACAAAGAAGCTATGACCAAACATATATGGTTTCTGTTCAAGCACCAAAACAATTTATAGGCTAAATGGATCAATGATGTCATCTTGAAGGGGAAAAAATTTTAGGAGATCAATATCCCATCCAATTGCTTATGGTCATTAAGAAAATTACTCCAGTTGATAGGTCTGGCAAAGCCTTTTTTATCTGTCAAAATTGGAAATGGGGAAACCACCTCTTTCTGGTTTGATTCTTGGCTAGAATGTAATCCTCTTGAAAAGAAAGTTACTCATTTAATTACTCTTACCACTGTAATAGGCAGGTACACCAAGGTAGGTTCATTAATGAATGAAGATCATTGGTACATGTCTTCAAATCTACAAAGAATGTTGCCTGAACTCAGGAATTCATTAACTCTACCACCAATCAACACAAATCACCCTGACACCTTCCTATAGCTAAACCTTAAATCTTTTTCACTTCAACTAACCTTGGAAACCATCTCCCCTCCACCACCATCTTTGAATTGGACACATTTGATATGGACCAACCCCCACAAACCCAGGCACAACTTTATCTTATGGTGCACTTGGCAAACTCTCAACACTTGACAGCCCATGTATGTCCAAAAAATAACCCCTAATGCCTATTGCTTGTGCCTTGCAGTTGCAAAATCACACAACCATGAAATACCCCCTACAAAATTTCCTGCATGAGGTGGCTAGTCTCACACATAAAACGTAAGGGATACTTGCAACTGATAGCAAACAAGCATAGAATACAAGAACAAAAAAAAAAGAATCTTAAATACTGAAAGGAAAGTCTAACTGAAATAATAAATAACGTTAAATAAATATAATAACAATCTAAACGTTACAACTTGAAAATTCTGTAACTCAAGGACCCCATAAATAAAAATATCAAAAGTAAATACTGTTCTAGAAAGAATTTAAGTCCCTACACTGAAGTCTAGTAAGGAATAGATAGCTGCCACACTCTAGAAACTCCATGCTCTAACCTCGAGGTGGAAACTACCTGGGACTTGAAATATCAACAAAGTGGGTTAAACCCACGAGCAAGTTACCTCTACTACCACCCAATCAGAGAACCGGTAAACAAACCCTCTATATGAGGACAATAAAAACATATAGATATAATTATACCGTTTAGTCATTTAATCAACTATTTCAGAAATAATAAGAACTATGTTCTGAACCAACCCACCCATTATCACAATAAAGGTAGAAAAATTTCTAAGTTCAAGCCATAGACAATCCTAGGGTTTTCACAGATCTTTGATAAAAAACACTCCAAGAAATATGGGAGATCTAAACTTCCAGGCTCAGAAGTACTTGAGAATAGAAGATGATGAAGCTGCCAGGAAACAACAATCAACTTTAATCACTGTTAGACAGTAGACAAAGAGCCAGGTCACTAAGGTGAAACTGCCCTGAGTTGCTCTGTCATCTATTAAAGAGCCAGTAAAAAAGCAAAGGGTCGAAGGGAAGATCACTCCACTAAAAGTATCCCTGGCCAGGCTTTATTATGAGAACAAAAACAAAGGGATTTTTCATTCATCTCTGGCTATCAGGCAACCCCTAGAACAAAGGGATAAGAACAAGCATTGTTTGCTCTAGAGTGACTTTGGCCACACTACTAATAAATGCAGAAGATTAAGATAACAAGTAGAGGCTCTGATCGCCAAAGGTGGCCTATCAGAGTATATCCATCATGAAGAGCAAGCCAAACCTTATGATTAGCCTCAGCCGAAGTCGAACAGAAAGTAGAACCCTGCTCCAGTTCGGGTCATCAACGTTATTCATGGTCGACCGATATAAGATCAAGAAAACGAATCAAAAAAGCGATCACACCTAATGAGTGCCCTGAATGTGCAAAGGATTGGGGAGGTTCACTCAGTACATAACCGTTCAGCTAAAGTATCGATCGTCTTCACAGATGAAGACATGAGCAAGATCCAAACACCCCACAAAGATTCGCTGGTGATTAGCCTCATCGTTTCCAATTGTAAAGTAAAAAGGGTCTTGGTTGATACTGGGAGGAGCGCAAATGTTCTAACCTTATAGGATTTCCAACAGATGGGCCAAGAGGTATAACGTATTAATCCAACTGTTGAGTCGCTGATAGGGTTCGATGGTAGACAAGTCATCCCGACTGGGGTAGTAGAACTCCCAGTGACAGCAACAGCCAGAACCCTGATTGAATCTTTTATTATTGTTGATTTCAACTCTTCATATAATATGATAATGCGAAGAGGTTGGATACATAGAATGCAAGAAATTCCATCAACATTTCACCAGCTAATGAGATATATAGCACCAAATGGAAGGGATACGATCAATATCCTGAGAGACCAAGTGGATACTTAAAAATGCTATGCTCTCGCACTAAAAGGGAAGATTGTGAGGGATGATCTGACCAAATAGTAATTACAGAAACCTCTGCCGAAGAACATTCTAGAAGAGCAAGAGAAATACAGGCTAATTGAAGAGCCGCTCAAGACAGTCGAGGTCATCCTCGGGAAAGATCCTACAAACCTTGGGACTTCTCTGAGCAAAGAAGAAAGAACGCAGTTAATACAGTTACTAAAATAAAATGCAGATGTCTTCGCATGGGATCACCCATCAATGTCGTGCTATACACTCAATGTCAACCTAAACCACCCACCTATTAAGCAAAGGCAGAGATGATTCGCTCCAGAAAAGAATCAAATCATAGCTGCAGAGGTAGATCGGCTTCTCCAAACTGGCTTGATCAAAGAAGTGCAATTTTTTGGATTGGCTCTCCAATATGGTAGTGGTGCAGAAAAAGAATGGCAAGTGGCGAATCTGTATAGATTTCACCAACTTGAACAAAGCTTTCCTTAAGGATAGTTTTCCTCCTCCAAAGATTGATCAAATGGTTGATGTCACAACTGGGTACGAACGATTGACGTTTCACGATGCATACTCTGGATACAATCAAATTCTGATGAATCCTGATGATGAAGGATAAATGTATTTTATCACCAAGAAGGGAATATATTGCTATAAGGTGATGTCATTCGGACTAAAGAATACCAGTGCAACCTACTAGCCCCTAATTAACATTTTTTTTAAAAATATGATAGGCTGAATGGCCGAAGCATGCATAGATGACATGGTGGTAAAATGCCTTAGAAAGGAAGATCACATATAGCATCTGCAAAAGGTTTTTGACACTCTACGAGACCATAACATGAAGTTAAAACCTTCGAAGGGTTCCTTCAGGACAATTCTTGGGGAACATTGTTAACTGAATGGGAATAGAAGCAAGTCCAGTCCATGTGAAAAACTCTTCTTCAGACTGAGGAACCAAAGACTCCCTAGGATGTTTAGATCCTAGCAGGACGCATCGCTGCTTTGAGTAGATTTATCTCTCGACTTTCTAACAAATGCAAGTCCTTTTTCGACACCATCAGAATGAGGGGTAAAGGAGTATGGGGAACTAAATAGAACGAGGCCCTGGAAAAACTTAAACAGTACTTTATCCAATTATCGACGCTTTCAGCGCCTACTGCAGGAGAGCCTTTGTCTTGTAGTATCCCGAACAATAACAAGTAGGATCAGGCATCGACATAGAAATCCAAACTCCTAACAGAACTACTCTATAGTAAGTGATCCATCTAGAGTTTCCTACATCAAATAATGAAGCTGAGTACGAAGCCTTATTAGTAGGACTAAGGCTAGCAAAGACACTCCAGGTAAAAAGTCTGCAAGTTTTTAGTGGCTCTCAACTAATTGTGAAACAGATCAGTGGGGATTACTTCCCAAAAGATGACCACATGAAAGCCTATAAAGACTTGGTAGAAAGAGAGCTCAGAGAATTCAACCAAGTCAAGGTTTCTCAAATCCCAATGGACAAAAACCTGGAAGCTGATAAGCTAGCGAGTTTGGCTTCAGCAGCATGGCCAGACTTGATCAGGATAGTACCGATTGACACCTTGCAAGTGCCTAGTATTTATTCCCATAAAGAAATATTACTTTTTGCAAACCAACCCAGTTGGATGGATCCCATAAAGGCTTATCTCATTAGTGAAATCTTGCCAACATCAAAAGAAAAAGCAAGGAAGGTCAGAATGAATTCATCAAGATATGCAATGATCAACGGACATCTTTATAAAAGGTCATTCTCGAGGCCACACTTGAGGTGTGTTGCACCATCAGAAGAAAAAGAAATACTCTCTAAAATTTATGAGGCTGTATATGAAAATCATTCAGAAGGGCGATCGCTGGCTCATAAAGCAATTACCCAGGGGTATTTCTAGCCATACATGGCTCGAGATGCCGAAAAGCATACTAGAAGATGTGACAAATGCCATCGATATGCAAGGATACCCTATCAGCCCCCCAAAGATTTAACCACTATGGCCAGCCCTTGACCATTTGGAAAGTGGGGAATGGATTCAATTGGACCACTCCCTAAAGCCACCAACAATAAGAAGTACCTCATGTTAGCTATAGACTATTTCACAAAGTGGGTTAAGGCAGAAGCCCATGCAACGATCACTCACGTAAAAGTAAAAAGATTCATCTGCAGCAACATTATTTGCCGATTCAGTTTGCGAGAATCCATTATCATGGATAATGCCAAAAACTTCAACAATCGGCCAATACAAAAGTTCTTCAAAGAATATGGGATCAATTAGAAATTCTCCTCGAGATCATATCTATAAGGGAACCGCCAAATGAAAATAACCAATAGGACCATCTTTGAATGCATTCGAAAAAAATTAGAAGCTCGAAAGGGTAAATGGATGGACGAGCTATCCAAAGTGTTCTAGGCTTACAGAACGACACCCAAGCGATCGACCAAAGAAAGTCCGTTCTGTCAAGCCTATAGATCCGAATCAGTGATACCAACTGAGCTGTCTATCCCAAGGATCAGATTGGAATTGCTAGAAAAGGAGGCAACTCAAATCAGACTCGCATTAGATCAGAGGATGGTCAAAAATAGTTATGACAAAAAGGTGAAGCACCGAACGTTTGGTGTGGAAAACTGGGTATTAAGAAAAGTCACCGAAAACACAAAAGAACTTAATGCTGAAAAGTTCAGGGCAAATTGGGAAGGTCCATATGAAGTCACTAAAGTGATTGGAAAGGGTGCATATAAGCTTCGCAGAGTTAGCGACGCCGAGTCAAATCGCAAGCCTTGGAATGTAACTCATTTAAGGAGGTACTATGATTAAGTTTTAGTATATTAAAATTATATTCTTCTTTTTGGGCAATATAGCCCATGCTTTTATGATAATAGGAAAGTTTCTTAATATAAAGTACATTTTTTTAAATATTTCACTGTCAAAAAGAAGAATGGACTTGGTCCCACATTGAGGGAAAAGCTCTATACTTTGTGATAAATAAAGAGTAAAATAAAACTCGAAAGTTGTGGCAAGACATGGGCACTATGCAAAAAGATATGCATAGTGCAAATGTCTTGCTAGTTTTTTACCTTCAAAATGGTCAGTTATTGAAACAATTAATTGCTAATTTACAAAGGCTAGAGGTCAATTTATTTGAAGAGATTTTAAGTTCAAACTCAGTATATTAAAGCTTAGAGTTTAAATTTTGGTAATATAGCCTTCATTTTGTCTATGAAATAGGAAAGTATTCTTAAGATTTATGCCATGATTGACCTCAAGAGTAATGAGAGTCCCTTTCAAATCATTCATTGACAAAAGGTGGAATGGGCATGGTTCCACACTAGAGAAAAAGTTTCATGCTTTATTATAAATAAAGAATAAAGTCAAACTCAAAAGTCACGGTAAGACATGGGCATTGCTCAAGGAGAAATGAGCAATGCCAATGTCTTACCGAACTTTTTAACTTATGAAATAGTCAATCGCTGAAACAATTGGACAAGGAGTATGTAAAACCCCACAAAATTTAAACTTAGTATGTTGTGCTAGGAATTTAAATTTCAACAACATGACATTCACTTCCCCTAAATAATAGGGAAACATTGTTAAGATTTGTGCCAGGATTGGTCTTATAGATAAAGAGGGTTTCCTTTAAATATCCAGCATGGTCCCACATCGATGAAAAGTTTTTGTGCTTTGTTATAGATAAAAGAAAAAAGATAAACTTAAAATTACGGTAAGGCAGGGCACTGCGCAAGATATGCGCAGTGCCACTCTCTTGTTGGGCTTTTTAACTTACGAAATAATCAATTATCTACCAAAAAATGTATAGGCATTGAGCCCACAAAAGCTAAGACCTCAAGGGGCGATCGTTTACCCAAAAAAGGCAACTGGCATTATAAGTCGATTGCCTAAAAAGAAAAGAAAAAATAGGGCATTTGAGCCCACAAAAAGCTAAGGCCTCAAATGTCTGATTGCTTACCAAAAAGAAGCAGCTGACATTATAAGCCGATCGCCTAAAAAAAAAAAGAAAAAATAGGCATTGACCCACAAAAGCTAAGGCCTCAAGAGCCGATCACTTACAAAAAATAAAATAAATAGGCATTGAGCCCACAAAAGCTAAGGGCTCAATGGTCGGTCGCTTACCAAAAAGAGACAACTGGCGTTATAAGCCGATCGTCTAAAAAGAAAAGAAAAAATAGGCACTGAGCCCACTAAAGCTAAGGCCTCAATGACCGATCACTTATGAAAAAAAGCAGCTAACATCATAAGCCAATCACCTAAAGAAGAAAGGCTAAGACATCATGTGCTGATTACTTAAAACGTAGGCCTTAAGGTTACTCAGTAAATCGAAGCCAAGGCATCATGTGCCGAATGCTGATCATTCACATTAAAATCCCAAATGATAAACTAAACTGGGATAAAGTTTTTGTTTATTAAGAACGACCATGGCCTAAGTTGCTAAGTGTTTTTCTATTCTTATGATATTTATGGAGAAATACTGAAATTTAACACAGTCAAATACTTAAAAGTTAAAAGCACGGAATGTTTGATATTCATTAGAAGTTGATTACAAAAGAAGGGGAACAGTACAACTATCCCTTAAAGCTCTAGATGAGCATTGCAAAAAAAAAAAGAAAAAATACAACTGTTACTTGGAGCTCTAATTGAGCATTACAAAAAGAGAGAGCAGAGAAGTCAATTTTGGGAGTTGCTCCATCCTCTTTGTTGAAGTCCCAATCGAAGGAGCCAACTATCACAATGTCCTTCTTAACATGCACCGGCACTTCAGGTGTGATCTAATCAGACGAAAAAGGTGGAGAAGGAACGACAATTGGAGCAGCAAGGGCCAAAGCCAAGCAAGAACTCTTGAGAAAATTAGCAAACTTCTTCTCTGCATCACCAGGTTCAGGAATGCCATAGGTCCCGAATGCTTCAATCCCCTAATCAGCATCAAAGTCATCAGGATCTTGATAGTCATGTTCAGCCTCAGGCTTTTCACTCTGTTTGAACCCGTACCTAAAGCCATTAGTGATTTTCAGAGATGAAATCTTCAGGAAATGTTGATACATATCAAGTCTGCCATATTTGCAAAATTAAAAAAGAGCCTGAAGTTCAGCAGCCTTTTGTTCGGCCTCCAGAGCCCTTTGCTCAAAATATAAAATCGCCTTTTGCTTCTCAATAATAGACTTGTTAAGGGACTTCACCTCCCCTTCAAGGATTTCAGCCTTGCCCACCTTCAGCCATTTAACCTCTAGAGCTTTGCAGAGGGAAATAGTCATATATGCGCTCTGCATCACCACAAGTCAAGCAAAGTCAAAAAGGAAGGAAGTAAGGAAGATAAGAGTAAAGAAATAACAGAATGAACCTCCATGATATGAAGAGGAGAATTTGCCAGTTATTCATCTCTGTCAACTCCTTACTAGCAGAGCTCATCATGGGGAGGCCAGATCCCTTGGGCCAATGTCCCCAAAACATCATGGTTAAGTGCAGCACAATCCCCCACCGTTATAAACGAACCATCTGACTTTCTCAAGTTAAGAATCCACTGTTCGGTCAAACTGATGAATGACTCATCATCAGTAGTATTAGAAGGATCAGCCAAGATCAAAGCGGAAGAGAAAAAACTCTGCCCCTTCAAGTGTCCGCCAGTTTCTGGCACTTGGATGAAGGGGCGACACCAATAGAAGACTTATTCTGATGAGAAGAGGCGGCCACAGACTTATGTCTATCTTGTTTGGCCTTTGACCTTCCTTCACTATTTTTAGCCTTGAGTTAGCCAGAAGCGGAAGATCCTCTCTTAGTTTTTGGTTTGGGCATCTCCATATTTGAGTCTAAAGATTGGTCTGAATCAATGTACAAGGTAAAAAATTCAATCAAAGCCTCAGCAGCGAGAGCTTAAAGCTTGGTGGGAGTCAAAAACTTCTTCACCGAAGGGCGAACGTCCCACACATTCTTCTTCAGGTAACTAATCCGATTGGTTGCACAGAAAAAGCAAATTTATATAAGAGAAGTAACAGAAAAAAATAAGTTATGAAAGTTCCCTAGGTCAACTAAAGGAGACTTGCCAGACAAAAGGGATCACAGCATCGCCGAACGCTTTGGGAATAAAGAAGCACTGAGTAGCCTTAACGTTCCAAGCTCCCTTTACCATAACAAGATTTTCTTTCCATAACTTGTCAGAAATGGGGGCATTAACACAAATCTTTCTGTTATTGTTAGTGAACAAGTGATAACGGTTATCCTCTCACCTAACTCAATGGATGGAGTAATAAAAAAGAAGGTCATTCAAATCTAGGTTTAGTTTATAACATGGTTCAGAGAAAGCAAACAAGAAACAATGTGAAAGAAATTAGGGTTTAATTGAAGAGGTGCAAGCCCCAGTTTGTAAAGAATGAAATTAAAGAAGGGATGAAGGGAAAATCTAAAAAATTTCAGGTGAGAAGCCGAGAAAAGAACGTCACCCTTTCCAACCCCTTCACCATTGTTATAGTCAAAATCTAAAGAATAGCCCTCGGCCGCAACATGACTGGGGATCAAACATTCCCCTCGAATTTTCTCAATATCAACAAGTTGCCTAACCACAGGGATGCCATCCACTCTCCAGTCCGATGTGACAGTTTCTTCTATAGTAGTGGTGGGTTGGGCAGTTTCTATGATTTTAAGAGATGAACTAGACATAATGGTCTCTTGATTATCAGAATGAGTACAATCACTATCACTCATCGACATTGTAAAGAAAAAAACATAAATAAAGGAGTGAAAACTAACCTGTGAATGTGAACCGGTACCAAAAAACTTGAAAGAAATGAATCTAACGGAGAAGACAAATAGTTGCAGAAATTCTGTGGCTGAAAATAACAAAGTGTTAAGACAAAAAGCACAAATGAATCGTATAAGAGTCACTTACATGTTTTAGCACCATCGTTGGTACCTCAGCATTAATGAGGATTCTTGAGAGAAGCAAAAGGTTTAAGCTAACACCTTTAGAAATTCCCTCCAGTTTAGATAAGCTCATTCTGAAAGGAATTGGGGTCAAAGTGTAAGGAAAAGATCCCCCAGCTATTTAAATGGGTTGTATGGGCCTACCAAGCATGAACAGGCTGAACCCAAGAAAAGATTAAGCCCAAGTTCAGAAAATAAGCCCCAAGGAATAGTTTAAAAGGAAAAAAAATGGGTCAAACCTCCCTTTTGAAGGTAAAAATGGCCCAATTTAGACATCAGTCCAAGTTCTATTAGAAATTCATATAGTTGAGAGAAAAGAAAGCTGTAAATAAAGAAATTTGAGTCCTAAAAGGATTCAAATTTTAACTTGTATAAATAGAAGAAAATATAAATGAAAAAAGGATCCTTTTTCTCTAAAAAAAAATATATTGTATTCTTGAATTTTTGGGCGTGTGCAATAGATTAATTAGTTAAAAATTAGTCAAGCAATTTCTTGTACTAACAGCTACTGATGACTACTACCTTACTCAAGTAAAGTACTGTTTCAATCTTCTTTCCAAAGCTGGCATCACAGACAACAAGATTGTCGATACTCCACTTGAGCCTAATGTGAGACTCACTCCACATGATGGTGAACTTCTTCGTGATGGTACTCTATATCGTTATTTGGTATATCTTACTGTCACTCATCCATATATGTCTCATGTTGTTCATATCGTCTATCAATTCATACCTTTGCCAAGATTAGTTCATTTTGCTGTTATTCTTCATATCTTCTGCTATGTCAAGGGTACTGTATTTCGTGGACTCTTTTTCTCTCATCAGTCTTTATTGTTGATTCGTGCTTATTCTGATGCAAATTGGGCTGGAGACCCAATAGATCACTGTTCCACTAGATTCTATTTCTGAGCTTTTATGGTTACAATGGCTTCTTTAGGATATAGGAGTTTCTTCATCCATTGCTACCGTCATCTATTGTGATAGTGAGAGTGCTATTCAGATTGCACATAATGATGTTTTTTATGAGCGGACCAAACACATTGAGATAAATTGTCATTTTTTTCGTCATTATCTACTTTGGAATATCTTGCAGTTACGGTCAGTTAATTCATATGATCAGATAGATATCTTCACCAAATCTCTTCCACCTGGGCACTTTCGAGAGCTTGTATCTAAACTCGAGATGGCATTGTATAACCCACCTTGAGTTTGAGGGGGTGTTAGAATATATTAGTATATATTTTATATTGTATTTTTTCTATATTAAACTAGGATTTCTATTATTGGGGGCTTACTAGATAACTTGCTCCCACTCAGTTATCCCTTTTTCCTTCTCCTATATATATATATACACACAGCAAGGCTCTCATGCGGTCCTAAATAGCAGACGCATGAAAGGTCCTAGTAACACTTAAAAGCCACATCACGTGCATGGTGCCATTCAAATAAAAAAAGTGTATAAGTGGGGACCACTCTTTTAAATAACATCCACAATGACTACACTCTTACAATACACTCTTTTCACAATATGCTTTTTCACAATACACTTTTCTTTTTCTCAAAAAAAGTGGCGATCCTCTCTCAGACTCTCTCTACCCTCTTTCAATCAGAAGTCTCCAACACCACCATATTAGGCCCATTTTTTGCACTATCCAGGTGACTCTCTCTTTCTCTCTTCTTTCAACACTTTGAAACTAAATCATGTCAATCTTATTTCTATTTCTACTTTATTTAGTGTTTTTTTTCTTTAAATTCAAATCTGTAAAATTTATTTTTGCTCTCTTAATTTTTTCCTTTGAATCAATGTGTATAAATAATAACTTAAAATTTTTACCAGGTCACTCTCTCTCTCTCTCTTTAAATCATGTCAATCTTATTTCTATTTCTACTTTATTTAGTGTTTTTTTTTCTTTAAATCCAAATCTATGAAATTTATTTTTGCTCTCTTAATTTTTTCCTTTGAATCAGTGTGTATAAATACACTTTTCTTCTTCTCAACAAAAGTGGTGATCCTCTCTCAGACTCTCTCTACCCTCTCTCAATCGAAAGTCTTCAACACCACCATATTAGGCCCCTATTTTGCTCTATCCAGGTGACTCTCTTTCTCTCTTCTTTCAACACTTTGAAACTAAATCATGTCAATCTTATTCTATTTCTACTTTATTTAGTGTTTTGTTTTTTGCTTTAAATCCAAATCTATGAAATTTATTTTTGCTCTCTTAATTTTTTCCTTTGAATCAATGTGTATAAATAACAAGTTAAAATTTTTACTAGGTCACTCTCTCTCTTTCTCTCTTTAAATCATGTCAATCTTATTTCTATTTCTACTTTATTTGGTGTTTTTTTTTTGCTTTAAATCCAAATCTAAGAAATTTATTTTTGCTCTCTTAATTTTTTCCATTGAATCAGTTTGTATAAATAACAAGTTAAAATTTAAAAATCTTAAATAAATGACAATATATTTTATAAATGACAATATTGGCACTTACTATGTGAAATATTAAATTAAATTAACATAAATATTTCTCTTATTTTGTGTAAATAGGTTATTTGATTATAAGACCATTATAGGTGGAATCGAATCATCGGATGGGTGATAATTTATAGGGGGGAGTAGGAGAATATGAACTTTGAATTAGAGAACATACTAAATATGGATAACATGCTGAGTGAAAGGGAGGAACAATATGTGGCGTCGGATGACAATTGTTCAGATATGGTGTACAATCCTCAAGTAGCACCTGAGCTTAAGCCTAAAATAGGTCAAGAATTTCAAACAATTGATGATGTCAAACAATTTTACAATACATATGCAAAAGCCTCTGGCTTTAGTGTTCGAAATTATTCTGTAAAAAAGAGGCGTGAAAGTGGTGAGATCATAAGGAAAGAGTTTATTTGTTGGAAACAAGGGAAAGGTAAAATAGTAGCGAATATTGAGGCAAAAAGGCGTCGGGGATCAATTAAATAGAATTGTAATGCAAAACTTGTTGTTGTGTTATCAACTAATGGCTTATATGAAGTTAGTATATTTGATGAGGGCCATAGTCACCCATTAGCAACTCCACGAAGAACACATTTTTTACCATCTCACCGCAATGTTTTGATTGCCCAAAGGGCCTTGACTCAATAGCTTAGCATGGTAAATATACCACCACATCAACAATTCAATTTTCTTGGAGTACAGGCAGGGGGGTTTGAGAATATTGGTTGTACACAAAAAGATTTATATAACCATGAAAGGGATAAACGCAATGAGATGAAGGGGCATGATGTAGATATGTTGCATGAGTATTTAAGATTTGAACAAGGAAATAATCCGTCATTTTATTTTAAAATTGAGGCAAATGATGAAAATAGAATTACTCATTGTTTTTGGGCTGATGTAACCTCAAGACATGCTTACAAGTTTTATAGTGATGTGGTAATATTTGATACTACTTACAATACCAATCGGCATGGATTGATCTTCGCGCCACTAATGGGGGTCAATAATCATGGTCAGACAATAATATTTGCTTGTGCATTCTTGAGTGATGAGACCATAGATTCTTTCGTTTGGCTCTTCAACCAAATTTTGGAAGGTATGCCAGGTGATTCCCCTAAGATGATTATTATTAATCAAGATCCATCTATGACAAATGCAATTTCACAAACTCTACCAAAGACATTTCACAGATATTGTAGTTGGCACATTTTAACAAAATTTTCTGAGAAGCTAGATTCAGTTAAATATAGTGCTTACTATAAGGAGTTTTCGAATTGCATTTGGAAATTGGAGACTAAGGAAGAGTTTGACTTGAAGTGGGGTTAAATGACAACAAATGGCTACAATCAATGTATCAAATTCGTTCAAAATGGGTGCCGGCCTATGTAAATCATGTTTTTTGAGCTGATATGTCAAGTAGCCAACGAGTAGAAAGCTCCCACTCATTTTTCAAAAAATATGTTTCAAAAAATAATTCATTGGTGGATTTTATGATTCAATTTGGTAGGGGAATTATGCGTCAACGTCATGAAGAATTAATGGCGGATCACAAAGATATGGTTGAGAAGCCTAAAGTGAAAATGACCCATGAGTTTTTGTTGCATGTGGTTGATATCTATATGCACGAAATGTTTTATAAATTTAATGACGAGATGTCGGAGAGCTTGCCGTATAGGTTTGAACTTCTAAAATAGGATGAATATCACAATATGTACAAGATTCAAAGAAAAATGTCAAAAATTATCTATTGCTAGAAATTCATTATGACAAGGTGTTGGATTTTGCTTCATGTTTCTTGCAAAAAATTTGAGAGTTCGGGAATTCCTTGTAAACATGTGTTAGGATAGTTGCACAAAAAACAGGATTATGAAAAATTGCCAAGTCAATACATTTTGAGTAAATGGACAAAAATAGCAAAATTACAAACCTTTGGACTCTAATGTATTTCCACACTATTCTAATTTTATTGTTAAAGTTTTTTTCTAAAATATCTAATAACAATATTATGTCATCGGAAAACAACATATACCATTGAATTTCTTCTTGCAAATCTTTTGTTATTTTAATTAAATTATTTGATATGCTAGCAATCATATTTCCCTTGTACTAAATGATGGAAGACAATGAACTAAAATTTTTATGATATATTTTTGGTTATGCATGGTTTTATTTATTTTTTCACAGAGTAACAAGGAAAGAAACTAGGAGCCAATAGGACGCTCTCCCCATATGACATCAACTAACACACAAGGCAAAAATGCCAATCTTAGACTTAGCCAACTGACCAACAAAAGTGGGCAACAAACATTGTCTGCACGAGGGACCCAATTCAGGCAGACCAACTGTTAGACGGGTTTGCTTCGACCTGTCATGACAACGCAGTCTATGCGCATGTTCGCTGTCAAGGGTACTAAGAGGGCTAATAGTGGTTTTGGAGAAAGAGCGTGCAGGGGCATATGAGGGCATATAGGGGTGTCACTTTAGAGTTAGGCAAGGTGTCCCAAGTCTGTAGCATGGGGGGCTTGTCACCAAGACTAACTATGAAGGGAGTTGGTCATCCCTGCATAAATTGGTCAGGAACTGGAGCTGTTCTCCTGAAGAGGCCAAAGCAGGCCAAAACCAGTCATCATGTGATCTATGACAAGGTAGGACGTGTAAGGCTGAGCCCTAGCGTAGATGTCTATGTGCCCAGGGCTGCAGCACAGGTAAGGCTGAGGGCAAAAATCTAGGCCCATGACAAGTGATATCAAAGCACAGATTTTAGACAAATGCATAATAAGATTGTTACGCAAAAGCATAGGGGTGCGCCTATCGTCGATCCGAGAGGTATAAAGATTTTAAAGCACAAGGGTGTTATTCTCAAAAAGCACAATGCATTCCACAAAACAGCAAGTTACGGTGACGCCAAACCATTTCTATTGGGCGAGTGCATAAAATAAGTTGCACAAGATGGAGGCGTGCACCAGAGTTCAAACTCAAAAAGAGGGTTTTTCAAGCCAATTGTGAGGGATGGGAATGAAGACAATCAACATATATATGATCTATGACAAGGCAAGACGTATAAGGATGAGCTCTAGCATAGATGCATATGCGCCCAGGGCTGCCGTATGGGCAGGGCTACCATGCGAGCAAAAATCTAGGCCCATGACACCAGCAATGGTCCAATTTCTGAATTTCCAAGAACTTGTGGTAATCTTGAGAGGCATTTTCCAAGAACTTGTCAAGCTAGGATCATTGGACTTGGAAGTAAAGACCCAATTATTTCTATTTTTTTGAGAAATCGTTAGGTTTGGAATTTCCCTTTGATGCAGATTGAAAGAGAGGTTCGAAAGAAGTCATGTAACCAAATATGTCAGCTTTATTCAGCTTTTCAGTTACATGGTTTCTCCTGACTGAAATTCACCAGCAACTTTCTCATAAAACCTCTGCCACATAACAAACTCAACCTTTCTTTCTAGGAACTTTTATTTTCCAAGTATCTTTCCACCCTTTGAACGAGGTTTGTGAAACATGAAGAGATAGAGATAATAAGCACTCTTCACTGTCACCCCTTATTAGTAAGGCCCCAAATCTTGACATCTCAACTATATAATGCATTCAAAGATGATCACAACATTTCTTATTAGAAATAAAGGTCTAGGAATTGGTATCTACTAGAGTGGAAAAATGGGTGCTGATCCTCCAACCCGCCCAAATCCGCCCACTAATAAATGGATTTGGGTGACCTGTTTATCTTTACGGATCATAAACAGGTTGGTTAATAATTCTCCTATTAATTCAAGGATTATGTGAGTTGAATATGGGTACCCAAATTCAACCCATATTTCACCCATTATTATATAAAAGACTCAAATGTATAAATGTTGTCTCATTTCATACAATCTCATACTGTCTCACCATTTCTCTCTCTAAATTATCTCTCTCTTCTCTATGCGTACCGCCACACCTTTTCTCTTTCTAAATTATCTCTCTCTCTTCTCTATGCGTACCGCCCCACCTTTCCTCTCTCTACAATTTCTCTCTCTAAATTATCACTCTCTCTCTCTAAATTAATTAATATGACTGGTAATAAATTCTCATTAGTATAATATCAAATTAATTATAAGACATTTAAAAATTGAAACAAATATAATATTTGCACTGATCTAACGTGACTTTGTTTACAATAATTGTTATATTTTAGTATTATTTATCATTAAATTATATTGATTAAATTTGTGAATAGTTGATTTAATTCAAGATTATATGCATGTGAAGTATGGGTTGTACATATGTGACTGGATAGAAGGAAGGATTTTTGCTGCATGTACTGGTTGAGTGTTGTTATATATATATATATATATATAGAGAGAGAGAGAGAGAGAGAGAGAGAGAGAGGGCAATGAAAAGAACTAATCAAGAGTGAGAACTTAGTACAATTGAAATAAAAAGAGAAAAAGAACTAGATGTGGGTTGGTTACATTCCACATTCTGCTGGAAATTATATTCACACGAGGTTTTTTTAAATGAAACATGATTTAATCACAGACAACTAGGGAACTTTTATGGAAGATATTTAAGATCTGATCAATGATTAGTTTTTGTTTATATTGTGCCATGGCCCATGGGCAGCTCATTGGGCCCATTTGTTAGCTGGGTTACTGTTACTCCATTCTGGCCAATGACCTAAATCCTATCCGCACAAGGGTACCTCACAGCGCAAATTCAAGGTGCAAAAAGTGCTATATATATAATATTTGCGCTGATCTAAATCATGAAAAACCAGTACATGCAGCAAGATGTGTATATATATATATAATCTAGGTGACACTTGGGAAATCCCTGTTTGGTTTTGTGCATAGGGGAACTAATTGTTTAGTTTGGTTGTTTTAATGGGTTTTGTAATTGTTACTGCTTAGTAAAAGGGAAAAAAAATTGGACGAAAGTCGTAAAAGAAAACTGTTTGTTCTTATTTATGTGCGTGTGTGTGTGTGTGTGTGTGAAAATGGGTATGGGTCAGGTCTTATAAATGGGTCGTACCCATATTCGGGTCCGGATAATTTTTGATATCTTAAAGTCTGCACAAAAATAAAAATAAAAAAGTCGTCTTTAAAAGAGCAAACAAAAATTTATTGACCCGATTATTTATGAAAATGTGTCGGGCTCTGTAAACAGGTCGTATTATAAACGGGTCGAATTTGACGGGTCTTTTATACGGGTCGGATTTCACCCAATTTAACTAATTTGTGTCACAAGTTTATTTATTAAATTTTTTAACGCATAATTAATGAATGTCAAAAGAGCAGGGGTGTCCAAGTTTAACAAAGTCGGTCACAAATTTTTAATTGGGTCGGGTTTGACCCATTTTGTTCCAATCGGGTCGACCCATTTGTTTGGATCAGATCGACCCGATTGACTAATCTGGGTCAAGTTAGCCCATTTATTTGGGTTGGCCAACCAATTCAAGTTGGGTTAGATCAAATATGAGTTGGCAGGTTAAGCCAACCCGTATTTGAACCACCCATATTCAACCCGTTATAAACGGATTAAATATGCATCACAACCCATATTTGATCCGCCTATATTCAACCCGGTCCAAACCCGCCCATTTTGCCACGCCTAGCTACTGTCATGTTTAAGCGGGTCAAATACGAATTGACCCAACCCATATTCAACCCGTTCATATTTGACCCGCCACAAACGAGTTAAATATGGGTCACAACCCATATTCAACCGCCCATATTCGACTCGATCCAAATCTGCCTAGTTTGTCACCCTTATCTACCTATGCATGATATAGTTATAAATATTATGATTGAAATTTTCCATTTCAATGACGGCATATATTTGAAAATATGCATTAAAGAAAGAACATTTTTCTGGGGCATTGCACTTGATATATATATTATTAAACTTTTCCTTTCACGTCAGTTATAACTAATCAAGCAAAGTACAACTAAGTCTCCTAATGATACATCTCTTTTATCTTAAATCTCATTAGAGACAATTGAGTGTTTGAGTAACTTGTCAAGGTAAAAAATAAAAAGCAAAACAAAATAAAATAAAGCAAAGCACAAGAGCCAAAAAAAAAAAGGATTTTTTGGCAAGGAGAGTCAAATAGTGGATGTGGACAAAGTATTATAGTAAATGAGTCAAGTTCCGGAGTAATGAGTAAAGCAAACTCTGCTGCTATAAAAGTGAATTTTATGATCCCCTGGCAATTTGTTTTTCACTTTTGATCTTCAACACACCAATGTTCTACAATAATGCAATATGGCTTCTATGGGCAATTCTCTCCTCTATGTTCTATCTGTCACAGAACTAAAAAACATTGGTGGATTTTGGGTTGTTGGTAATGCTAAAACCTGAACTATAATAACCTAGCTGCTAGCCGAAGAAAGAAAAGAAAGCTGAACAACCATGCAAACGGTGTCGAATTCAACTAGCTCTTATACGGTTAGCCAGCTGCTGATGCTATAAGAAGATTACTCAGGTACCAAGATGCAGAAGACATCATTCTTGTAAACATTTTCTCATCAACTAGAATCTCAACACCATCTATCGAAGCAGACTTGGAATAGCCAGCCGATAATAATTTATGACAAACCTGTAGATTTTCAGTGTTCTTAGTACAAATTACAAGATTTTTTAGCACAACCAAGCATGAGGCTACAAGGATGTTATTTGGCACATCCAGAAGGCAAAGCAATGGTGGCATTCCATCATGTTCAAGGCTCCAACTCCATTTGGAATGTCAACGATATATCTGCGAGGCCCTGGCAAAAGAATAATAGGATGAGACAGGGAAATTCCCCCCTGACAACCCGGGCCTTCCGGATGCAGGGGCATGTGGTTGCACAGGTGGTCGAGCATAAGGAGTTGCATGCATTGAGGAGTTGTAGTATCCCCACTGCAGAGGAATTTCTCTCTCCCTCTGCAAGGGTAACCCATGATGCTCACTATCCAAGCCAATGAATTGATCATGAGGAACCATCTGTTGTACAGGCCTATATCTGGCACGTCAGCAATACAAAAAGACAATGAGGCGTTGGTTTCACAATAGAGAAATAAGAAATGAAAAGCAAGGTGCACCTCATGGAGGAAATAAATCTGAAAAAAATAGTAACAACTAATTTTTTCCTCACATGCTAGGCTTACTGAACAGTTGGAAAAGACTTCAATTAAAATGAGCTGAGTTGTGTAATAGCTTAACTAATGCCCATTACTTGATTTAGCATGCCCCTAACATATGATGTATTCCTTCCTTGATGGCATTAGATTCAACCAAAAAAGAAAAAAGAATGAAAGAAAGAAACCTCAACACCAAATCAGCATATAATACAGTTTCATGGGAGTTCTAGTTTCAGTTGCTCTATAGCTATGGTTTTGGTGAAAGGTTGATTGCTTGGGTGAAGGAGTGTCTAAAATCAGCATGGCATTCAGTCATGGTCAATGGATCAAAGGTTTTGTCCAATCAGAGAGAGGTTTGAGGCAAGGTTCTCCATTATCCCGTCTACATTTCGAGTTTCTAGCTGACTTAGTGGAAAAATAGGAGAGAAAAGGCATACCTAAACCATCCCATGCTGCAAAGAAGGCTGGTTGTAATCTTTGCCATCTTTTTGCAGACGATTTATCTGTTGTCACCCATGATTTATTAAATGAAAGAGCTTGCAAAAGCTGTTGGAAGGAAAAGAACTCTCTTGAATATTTTGGATTGCAAAGAATGGTCATTACCCATCAATAGGGCTTCTCTCGATTAGTATAGCTTCAAAACGGAGGCTTGCTTACCTCCTATTGATATGGTTTCAGCTAAGTTTTCTTCATGGAGTTCCAAGCTGCTCTCTATTGCAGGAAAACTAGAGCTTCTGAGATCAATTATCACTCCTTTGTTACATTTCTGCCACTCAGTTTTTGCTGCTAGAAACTTTATTTGTGGAAGTATTGAGAGCACTAAGACTTCATTACAAAAAATGGATCAGATCACTCAACCCAAGGCAGAAGGAGGTTTTGGAGTTAAAAGAATAACTGATATGGAAGCTGATGCTGCTTGTTTTATGGTTTGGGATTTACCTCTAAGGAAAAGATAGGTTGTGGGTAGCTTGGTTTAAAAACAAGTACTCACCTAACTCTTCCTACTAAAGTTGTATACCTTCAATCTCTCAGACGATTATATGGAAGGAAGCAGATGCTCTCAGTTAGAGACATTATGTTATCAAAAGATTCATTTCATGTGGGTGACGGAAATATAATTTGTTTATTTGGAGATCCTTGGTGTGGAGGCATGACTTAGGGGCAGAATGTTTGGACATAGATCAGTTAGATTGATTCCAGTTGATAAGATTTTTTCTGCTTTGAATCATGAAGACTTGCAGCCTCTGAAGCAATTTTTGCTTGATATTCAAATTCATGCAGGTCAAAATGAGATTCTGTGGGATGGTGGTTCTTTTTTCCTTCAAGCAGGCTTGAAATAGTTACAGAATGCAATTTGATCCTGTTCCTTGGTCTAATGTTTGTTGGAATAAAGGTAGATCTAGAAGTAATGTGACTTATTGCTTGGTAATGCTTGACAAGCTTCCTACCTTTGTGAACTTGCAGAAGAGGGGATTTCATCTTACTCGCACAAATTGATTCCAGAACCAAGACACTACGTATCATCTTTTCTATCAGCGTGACTTTGCCAAGGGAGTTTGGAACTGGTTTGGTGCTCTTTCGGGATGGAATATGCCTGCTTTAATAGCTTTGACTGTCTTACAGTTTGGTTTGTGCAGAATTTGAAGTCAAACTCTCTTAAAGCAAAAATTGGGAGGATGGTTTTCACAGCTCTCTTATCGGTTATTTGGCAAGAGAGAAATATTACTCCATGAAGGGACTAGAAGACTTCTTGCAGACATTGCTAGACCAGTATAGTTTAATGTCTTGATGTAGATAGGATTTCACTTGAAGATGATATTGCTATTTAGGCTTTTTAATGTTCAATGGATTTCTTAAGAGGTACTTGAAAAGGGTGTTTTCATCATCTTTTGTTCAATGGGTGGTTTCTTAAAAACTGTAACAAGAAGGATAAATTAACTTCATGGCATTTTAAAGTTAATCTTCATGCTTTTACTTTGCTCTCGAAACAATTTAAAGAAAAAACGGAGGGGGTAAGCAAATGGTACTTGGTTCTTTTCCACACACAAGTCAAGACCAATATCTACGTTCAACGGGGACTTTAGCCCTTCACCTCCCCCTTTGGGAGTACAAGGAAATACCAGTCTAACAAAATAGTGGTATAACCTAACTATTCTGTTCCATGATTATTGATACTTCAAATACAAATAATAAGGATAACTTAGGCATTTTAAAAAGTAGAGACCAAAACCTCACCCTAGCTTAATATAAAGTAGTACATATGAATTCCAATGCTTCTTCAGACAGGAAAGAGAAAAAGAATCCGTAATGTGAAGGCACAATTGTAAAATGCGCAATGATGTGCATCTAAACATCACCATAGGGTGTTAGATCAAAGGTTAACTAAGATGCTTAAAGGTGTCTATGCGACTTGGCAAGAATCATTGACCAATAACATGTCTCGATAATGGGATTCACAATTTCACTTGCACTCTTTATCCAAATCCTGGGTAGTTTGCAAGTTGCACGATACCAAATCAATATTCTTCACCAAAAATTAAGAGAGAAATTACCTTAAGTATGGGTCATGAACAGTCTGAACAGTGTCTGCAACCCAGTATGGCTGTTGAGTTTCTGCAAGATAATATGGGTCACTGGGAGCTGGCAGACGTTGCTGCTCGATAGTTGGATGGATATGACCAATGGTTGCATTGGTTCGATGCCATTCATGCTGTGAGGTTATAGCACTTTGCTGAACAGGTAAAGGTTCCATTATTGATGGAGCATGACCATGTTGCATCCCGGCAAGATATGGATCCTTCAGAGGAGGAAACCTCGCTGAGGGCTGGAACTGATTCTCCAACACTGGAGGTCGCATTGCCTGCGGTCGGGCCATATATGGTATTGGAGGGGGCACAGGTGCTGATGAAGATGCAGCAACTTGACGAAATAAGGACAATAGATTCCTTACCTGCATAGTGAAAACAAAATTTTATCAAGACATGACACGATTATAGAGAAGTATCGTGAAAGAGCCCAACTGATAAAGATACATTCAAACACCATAACCAAAAAGGCAACTGAATCTTACTTGTTGGGCATTGAGTTCTTGACTAAATTTGGTGCCCTGATAGTTATCCTGTATAGCATGTTTGAAAGAACTCTCCGGCAGGGGAAGACAATCCTTGTAAATTTTAAACCTCACCTGAAAAAAACATACTAGCAGCCTCAAGACACAAGGCAGCTAGAAATTTACTCTAATGCCTTAAACCAGTGTTGCTGAAGAATGACAATAACAAATCCAAAAACTGCGCAACCCAGGAGCAACATATACCAGCAAAGATCAAACAGCTACATGGCACTATGTGTAACATGAACAATGAATACTGTTGAAGAATTTAAATATCAAAGTTACACCCTCTCTAACAGCTTAAGCTTTTAGAGTAGATAATTGTCAACATGGTATTAGAGCAGGCAAGGTCCTTTGCTCAAACCTCATCATCACCCTGATAATTAAAATTGAAACACGTGTTGGACCAAACGAAGTCTACACGTGAGGGGGCGTGTTGAAGGATTTAAATATCAAAGTTACACCCTCTCTAACAGCTTAAGCTTTTAGAGTTGATGATTGTCAACAAATACGACAAGTTACAAAACATGTACAGCCAAATGGGAGATCTATATTACAAAACAACCTAAATGACTACCATGACTCAATTTCTAATGTTTTTAGGTCTAGGATTCAACACCATTCCTTGTTATGTAAAAGATAAAGTCCCATCTAGCTCTCACACCGAAATTCTACAAGATACCTTCTGCATAATTCAACAATGAGTGTGTATCCATTATTGGTGGTACCTTGTTGACATAATTCTACGCAAACCATGTGGATTCCTGTGAATAAAAAGTGGCAGTATTACACTTAAGATGGAGGTCCCAAATGCACTAAGCTATGTGCAAGGCAAGAGTGGCTTGTAGAGAGAGAATATTGGTGGTGAGGTCACATCAAACTCATCAGGTCAAGTCTTAACACTTGAGACTAGTCTAAGGTCAAGGTCTATCTTATTTGTTCTCAATGCTCTTGGAAGCAATCTACTAAATGTGCTTGAGATTTGTGCTTGTGATTCTAAGGTCCCATAACCGTAGTTGAGTTAGACCATAAGGAAGAGGGATTGGATGATGTGGAGAGCAATAGAAGAGCGTAATGCAAGGCGGAGATCGGCGAGATTACCATTATGGAGATCTATTGGCGACAAAAGGCGAAGTCTTTGTGGCTTAAGGAGGGGGATAGGAATATTAAGTTTTTCCATCGGCTCGCGGATGCTCATAGAAGGGGTAATCACATCGGAAGAGTTTGAATAGATGGTAGTTTGCTAAGTAAGGAGGAGGACATCAAGCGGGGGATTACTACATTTTATCATCAATTGTACATGGAGCAACATAAACAAAGACCCTTGCTAGATGGCTTAGAGTTCGGCATTATCTCAGTTGAAGATCGAGAGTGGCTAAAGAGGCCTTTCGGGATAGAGGAGGTGGAAGTGCCATTGAAGAGTTGTAACGAAGAAAGGCACTGGGGCAGGATGGCTTCACAATGGCCTTCTTCCAACATAATTTGGAGGTAGTGAAGGAAGAAGTGATTGACTCGCTTAATGCTTTCCATATGCATGGCCACTTTGAGAGGAGGATTAATGATTCCTTCATTGCTCTCATCCCTAAAAAGGGCGGTGCTATGGAAGCCAAGGACTAGGCCTATTAGCTTGGTGGGTAGCATCTACAAAATCATAGCTAAAGCCCTTGCCTTACTGTTGGGCAGAGTGATTGATGATGGTGTTATATCAGACTCTCAGAATGCCTTCATTGGCGGGCATCAGATTTTGGACTTAGTGCTAATAGCTAGTTAGTGTGTGGAGTCCATGATCCAGAGTGGGATTTCAGGAATTGTTTGCAAGATGGATATTGAGAAGGCATACAACCATGTTAATTGGAGGTTCCTGGTGTATATATTGGAGAGGATGGGATTTGGCAAGAAATGAAGGTCCTGGATTCTCTTTTGCATTTCCACTGTGAAATTCTCAGTCCATGTGAATGGGTCCCCGATACGCTTTTTCTCTAGCTCCCAAAGGTTGAGACATATCCATTATTCCGGTTCCTTTTTATCATTATGATAGAGGCATTAAAAAGATTTATGAGGGCAGAGGATCAGGATTATGTCAGGTATTCATGGTGGGTCAGGGTCCTCCTAATCAGTCAGTGGTGACTCACCTCCTTTTGTCAATGATAACATCGTCTTCTATGAGGCCGAGGAGGAGCAATTGTGATATCTGAGATGTGTTTAAGTTTGCTTTCAAGTCATTTCAGGCTTGTAAGGTCAACATCAGGAAGAGTAAGTGGTGTCAGTGGGGGAGGTTAGCGAGATATATCATTTGGCAGATATTTTGGGGTGCTAAGTGGGGTATTTTCCGGTCACATATTTGGGATTTCCATTGGGGGCTCAGTCCAAAAGAATGGCTTCTTGAGACTCGATGGTGGAGCATTTTGAGAGGAGGTTAGCAGGTTGGAAGAAACAGTACCTCTCTAAAAGGGGTCGTCTCACTCTCATCAAAAATACAATGTCGAGCCTTCCAACATACTACCTCTCTTTGTTTCAGATTCCCATTTCAGTGGTGAGGAGTTTTGACAAGCTCCAAAGGAACTTCCTGTGGAGTGATTTGAGGGAGTTCCTGCATGCTTTGTTGCTAATTCTCGGCAAACTAAGTCCACTGAATCGACGATTGCTGTTTCTCGGTAAACAAGGTCAATAACTGGATCCGCTTGGTCAAATGCAAGTGTTTGATTTGCTCCAGCTACTGAAGTGGGGTAACTTGACAGAAACACGAAGTCACGAACAAGCTATCAATCTGGATTGGGGACTGGAGGATCTGCAAATTTCAAGTTCCATTTGGTTAGATGGGAGAAGGTTTGCAGCCCTATTCAATTAGGGGGATTGGGAGTCCGAAGACTGGATTTGTTCAACAATGCATTGTTGGGCAAGTGGCTTTGGAGATTCAGTTGAGAGGAACAGATTATGGAGGAACATTGTTTGCAAATTCGAGGAGGATAGGGGGAGATGGAGGTCTAGGGAGGTGAGATTAGCATTTAACAGCTACCATAGTTAAATAAAACAAGTAGTATACGCGTATAATACATGTACATACATATAATTGAAAAAAAAAATCTGTTTTCCATACAAATTTCCAACTTCACGAATAACACTCGAATTTTTTAGTTGAATTGTATGATACACGTATTCAACATTTTACATATTATACATTACAAAAAATACTTCACACATATAATTTTTTTTTTAAGAGTTTACGTTGCCTATGGTCATTTTATTAAAAGAAAAAATAACTTTTCAAAAAGTGTGCAATTATAATATCATAACTGGTAAATAACCAAACACATTCATTTTTCAATCAATAGAAAAGTTAATAGTTTTATGTCTCGTGAGTCATAACTAGTATCGTATAATCTAGCACATCTAGGCAGGGAAGCATGGATACTCCGAAAGATCTCTCATGGCCATATCGAACATGTATCCGATATACACCTAGGATACGCCCGGACATGTGTCTAATACTCCTGGGAAGTATCCCATTTTTTTAAATTATTTTTTGAAAGTCGAATATGTTTGGAATACATGGGAATACGTTTAGGATACATTTGGGATACACGGGACATGTTTAGGATATGTCTAGGATATGCAAGGATATGTCTGGGAAACATCCTAGGCAAATTTGTAATTTTTTGTTCTAGGCAGGGTTTAGATTGTAATATTAAAAACTTTATATGTTAAAAAATGAGGGTCAGATTGTAATAAAACAAAATTGTTTTTAAAAACCGCCAAACAAGTGTCTTTGTAAAGATTATTAAAGAGAGGAGATTTCTATATTTTAACTTCTTATATTTTGCATAATTGCTTTAAGAATATTTATTGTATGGTTGAAGAATAAAAGTTAACTTTTTTATGTATAATATTATATTTTTATTTATTTGATGTATCCTTGCCGTATCCACATCCTATTTTTTTGAGATTTTCCGTATCGCTGTATCCGTATAATGTCGAACCCGTGTCCATGTCTATGCTTCCTAGTATCTAGGTCTTTGTTAAATGTCAGGATGAATTAATTCAACTATGTAATTATACACACTTTATTAAAACTATATATTAATAATTGAAATGAATAATGCAAAATCTATTTTTTTTTGGTAAGTAAAAAATATATCTAAACAAATAATATGCAACTCTATAAATGTTTTACTACTTTTGCAACTTCACTCTTTCAATTTCATTTAATATTGTTTTATCATTAGTAAAAATAGCAAAATAATAATTAACACAAATTTTTATTAACATTTGTATTATACCCATATATGTATATATGCGTATTTTTATGATTTACAATTTTTTATGCCGAATTTTTAAACGTGCTTTTTTAGAAGACAAACGAATTATACCTGTATGTATCGCATACTTTTTTAAACCAATTCGTATCTTACTAACTGTGACACCTACTTTACAACGGTTACAAGACATAAGGGTTAATGTGAGGGAACGTTTTAGTTCAAACGGCTTTGGGCTTAGGGTTACTGGGTTAGATTGATTGGATGAAAATTGAAATGAAATCTTATTATTCTATATATAATATATTATAATAATGTGTGAAAGTATATAATATATAAATATATATTTATATAACAGTTCGGTTTGGTCCTGTAGGACCTCAAACCAAAACCAATCCATTAATAAACGATTCCATGATTTTGGAAACGGGACTGGACCAAACCAACCGGTTTGGTACGGTTTACTGATTCAACCAGTTTTTTGTGCATCCCTATATATAAGAGTGATAAATACTTATTTTTGTAAAGAAAACTCAAAAATAATTGAAAAAGTGATAGATTGAGAGATCCGGTACAAGATCTATGAACAAAGTTTATATATATAGTACCAAACAACATTTTCATGAAGAGCCAAGTGGAAAAGTAAAAAAGAAAAAAAAAAGTTCAAAAACTAATGACATGTTAGAATCTTGGAGTGGTTTAATTAAAAAATTAGGCCAAGATATTATGTTCTCTAAGGTTATATTCACATGTTTAGAATTTAGGATAAATTTAGAAAAGAGACAGTTGTTATAGATAGAGAACAGGAAAAACTGGGCAGATTTGACTCTGCCCAGTTTTAAAAGTGCCGACTTGACTGTTGCAATGCAGTGACATTTGTTCCTGTGCCAACTCAGTCAAGTCCCTCCGAGTCTCAGCCGACTGTTTCGCTCGAGTCGCTCAAAGCTTGAATTTCATTGACAGTGATATATTAGAGTGTAACAATATCTACTTTGGCCAAGTCCGTTATGACTTGATCGAGTCGTCCCATCTCAGCCGATATTTTAAACCTCAAAATTTGACAAAATGAGGGGTAGCATTGCAGCATAAGACTGGTAATGCAACACTTTCTGCTATGCCAAAAGCAAGAGAAACCCCATTCCTCTCTTTCCTTTATTCGCTCCCACGTCGCCACATTTGATTTTTCAATAGAAGGGAGATTTTTTGGCATTGTGTGTTTTGAAATACTATAGAATTAGTCGAAGGGGTGGATCAAATCCAATCCAAAAAAAATGCACATGGTTCCAAGTTAATGCTAGATAAAAAGGATTTCGGTTACAGTTTTCCTTTTGTTCTTGTCTTTTTTTTTTTTTTTTTGATAAGTATAAATTCATTAAAAGACGCTCAAAGGGGAGCGAACCCAAAGAACAACAGAAACAGCCAACTATAGATTTAAGCTATCTAGAAAGTTCACTACTTGACCATCCGATGTACAATTTTTCCCATATACCCAAAAAAATAAAAGAGATAAAATATTGTATTTGAGAGACCAAATAGAAGACTCCACGTCCTCAAAGCGCCTCCTATTCCTCTCTTGCCACAAACCCCACCATAAACAAAGGGGAGTGACCCTCCAAGCATCCCTGGCTCGGCTATCCACTGTGCACCCTCTCCAAGCCTCTATCATCTCCTTCGTGGATCTAGGAAACACCCAATCCATACCAAACGCAACCAAGAACATGGACCAAACGTCCGTCGCCACTGTGCAATAAAGAAGAAGATGATTCACAGTTTCCTCTGACCTCTTGCACATACAACACCAATTTATCATAAAACGGCCTCTTCTCCTAAGGTTGTCAATGGTAAGAATCTTTTTCAGGATAGCTGTCCAAGTGAAGATGGCCACCTTCAAAGGGGCCTTTGTTCTCCAAATAGTCTTCCAAGGAAAGTTGGGACTCGTGAAATCCGAAAGGAGTCTATAGTAGGAACGAACCTCAAATGTTCCCCTCTTGGATCCCGTCCACATCATCTCATCCATCCCCTCTCCCTCCAACACGTGACTATACAAAGTGGTTAGCAGCTCCGCTACCTCTATAAGCTCCCAGTCTTGAAAAGCCCTACGAAAGCTCACAACCCAAGACAGTCGTCCGCTATCAAGCTGATAACAGTCGGCTACTAAGGCTTGTCTATTCGATGCAATCCTGAAGAGTCTAGGGAACCTACAGGCCAAAGGTAGATCCCCGCACCAGATGTCCTCCCAAAAACTGATATGTCTCCCATTTCTTACTCTAAAGCGAATGTGTTTGGAACACTCATCCCATCCTTTTCGAATGCCTTTCCAAATCCCCACTCCCACCGGAAGGTTCAACTCCGAAGACCTCCACCCACCAGCTTCTTCTCCACCTCTATATGCCACAACCCTCCTCCACAACCTGGTCCTCTCAACTCCGAAGCGCCAAAGCCATTTGCCCAGAAGAGCCTTGTTAAAATTTTCTAACCTCCTTATTCCCAGACCCCCTTTTTGAATCGGAGTGCACACCTTCCCCCAACTCACTAGGTGGTATTTGAACTCATCCCCTAATCCGCCCCAGAGAAACTTGCTTTGAATCCTCTCGAGCCGCCTCACAACTGCCATCGACATCGGATATAAGGACAGAAAATAAGTTGGAAGATTTGAAAGAGTGCTCTTCATTAAAGTAAGCCGCCCTCCTTTCGATAGGTACTGTTTTTTCCAACCTGCAAGCCTCTTTTCAAATCGCTCTACAACAGGGTCCCATGTGGAGACTGTTCTCGACGACGCTCCCAACGGCATTCCCAAGTAAGAAGTCGGAAAAGAGCCAACTCCGCATCCCAAGATAGCAGCAAACTCGTGAATTCCCGCCACTTCCCCAACAGGAACCAACTCGCTCTTTCCGATGTTAATTTTTAGGCCAAAAACTGCCTGAAAGCATATCAAAATAAATTTCAAATGTCTCAGCTGATCCTCCCTTGCATCACAAAAAACAATAGTATCGTCTGCATAAAGCAAATGAGACACCACTAAATGGTTGGGCTCTCTCCCTATTGGAAAACCTCGGATAACCCCTAGCTCCTCAGCCCTTTTCATCATTTTGCTGAAGGCTTCCATCACGATGATAAACAGAAAAGAAGATAACGGATCTCCTTGCCTCAGTCCCCGAGAGCTAGGAAAGAAACCAGCTGGGGATCCATTCACCAAAATAGAGAACCTAACAGTTGAAATACATTGATGTATCCATCTTCTCCATCTAGACCCGAAGCCCATCCTCTCTAATAAATACAGAAGGAAATCCCAACTTACATGGTCGTAAGCCTTTTCGATGTCCAGCTTGCACACAATTCCGGGAAGGCCACTTCTGACCCTTGCCTCCACACACTCACTTGCAATCAGCACAGAATCCAAAATCTGCCTACCTCCCACAAAAGAGTTCTGTGAATCTGAAATCACCATGTCCAAGACTCTCTTTAACCGATTAGCGAGAATTTTGGCGAACACCTTGTAGATAACCCCCACCAAACTAATTGGCCTGAAATCCTTAGCATCTACAGCTCCGCCCTTCTTTGGGATAAGGGCGATGAAGGATGCATTGAGGCTTTTCTCAAAGTACCCTGTTGATTGGAACTCAGAAAGGGCCTCCATCACTTCCGCCTTAACCACCTCCCAATTCTGATGCAAGAAAGCCATCGTGAAGCCATCGGGCCCAGGAGCTTTATCCCCGGCACAGCTTCTCAAAGCCTCCACCGCTTCCTCTTCCTCAAAGGGTCTCTCCACCCAACCCCTATCCTCCTCTGAAATAACTGCAAACTCAAGACCTCCCATCAAAGGCCTATGCCTAGAGTTTTCTGTGTAAAGCTGTTGATAGAAAGTCACAATCTCTCTCTGAATGTCCTCTGCTCTGGATAACAGATTCCCATCAACAATGATCCTGCCTATATGATTTCCCCTTCGACGAGCATTCGCAATTATGTGAAAGAATTTAGTGTTCCGATCTCCTTCTTTCAACAAAAATGCTCTGGACTTCTGTCTCCAGGAAATTTCCTCCATCATTGCAATTGCCCCGAACTCGGCCTTGCACTCCTCCCTTCTACAAATCTCCGAATCACTAAGGCCCTCTTCCCCCTCCTTTCGATCAAGCTCTAAAATTTCTGATATGGCTCTATTCTTACGCCAATTGAGATTTCCAAAGACTTCTTTGTTCCACTTTTTGATATCTTCTTTCAACTGCTTTAGTTTATATGCCACTCTGTAACTTGCGTTGCCCCTGCATTCATAGCTTGTCCACCAATTTTGGACTTTATCCTTGAAACCCTCCGCTTTCAACCACATGTTTTCGAACCGGAAAGGAGATCGCCCTCTGCTCAACCCACCACAATCTAGAATAATGGGAATGTGATCCGACACCGCTCTAGCCAAGGCTGCTTGAGCTACATCCGAAAACTTCTCCTCCAGCTCACATGAAATAAGGAATCTATCGAGACGAGAAAGGGTAGGATGCTCTCTCCCACTCGACCAAGTGAATCGAGCTCCTTCCATAGGGAGGTCAATAAGCTGATGATCATTGATGAATTCAGAAAACTCCCACATCGCTGGCGTTCTTCTCCCCCCTGAGGATCTCTCGCTAGGATCTCTTATCTCATTGAAATCACCTCCCACACACCACGTGCCTGTCCACCTCGATCTAACAGACTCCAATTCCTCCCACAACCCTCTCCTCTCCACGCCCCCCACTGGTCCATACACCCCGGAGAAAATTAAGCGGGATCCATCCTCCTCCAAAGAAAGCTTCAGGGATAAAGAAGACCTCCCTTTCCACGAATCAACTTTTGAAACCCACCTCTTGTCCCAAAGAATCACGATTCCCCCCGACGAGCCTACCGCTTCAAGGGCCTCCCAATCAATGAATCTACCTCCCCAAAGACTCCTTATCAGACCATCCGATATATCAGCAATCTTGGATTCTTGCAAGAAAACAATGTGTGCCTCCCACTTGCGGATTAAGGACTTTACCACTCTTCTTTTATCCGGATCATTTAGCCCCTGGACATTCCACGACACTATTCTAAGCTTCATAACACACCAATTCTTTTCCCCTCCCCTCTCCCCTCCTACCTCCACTACTCCTCTCGCTCCTCCCACCGTTTCTCCCATCATAATTCACATATGATATCAGATTTTTGAGTTCTCTTTCTCCCTTCCTAGACGAACTCTTTTTGCAATTGGTTTGATCCCATCCTTGCACTAGAGAATGAAAAGTTTCAAGGTCAAGCCCATCCTCTCTAGCAAACGTTAGACCCATCAGCTCTCCCATTTCCTTCGCACTTCTCACAATTCTATCTCCCTGAACCACTGCCACTGAAGAGTTGAAATTATTATCCTCCGCCCTTGCTATTCCAGCAACTGCCAGCGGAATGTCAACCCCTGGCTCTTCGTTGCATTCCCAAACTGGTGGGGAAAGGAACAAAGGATCAAGAGCGTATCCTGCTTCGGTCTCTTCTTCTCTGTTGTTGGGCAAGAGATCCCTCCTTGTCTCTTTTATAAGTCTGTTATGTCCACTGCCTTCGCACCCGACCCTGTCCCCTGCCTTTTTGTGCCTGCCTAAGTTTGTGCCCAAAGCCCCAACCCCCTCTACTGCAACTGGTAATTCCTTATTAATATTCTTGCTTGGACGTTCTATACCTCTGTGCCTTCTTAGCTCTTCCAGCAGAGCATTTGCTGTATCTTCCCTCAATCTCATCTTAACCCCTTTGCCAATGCATAATGTCAATTCATCCTCTTCCTTACTGCTGCAGATGTGAATCTCCTCGGTACCCTCCGTCATAGAGTTGCAGACCGCCCCGTTACTAACTTCAGCAACCTCTTTAGGTTTGTCGCCCTTAGCTTCGTCTTTTTCCTGGTGAGTCTCCTCGTTACACCCGTCTTCCACTCTTCTCGATTTTCCAGATCCCGCCAAAAGAAATGAGGAGGTAGGAAAGTCATAAAGAGGATTACTTGCCTTAGATTTTCCGGTGAAGACTTGCTTCTCCGTTTCCGACCTCGGAACCCATTTTTGCTTCTCGGCTCTTGTCCATTGTAATCTCTTCTTGTTCTTGTTCCTTTTGTTCTGCGCGATCAGTTTCTCGTTCTCATTCCAGGTTGCCTGAAACAGCTGTTGGCTTCCTACTCCTTCGTCGACCTCTCTTCGTCCCCTGTAGATCGCAAATGTCTTCTCTTTTTGCTTCGCAACTTGGTCTGTTCTGCGCTATGTAAATGGGTCTGTTTTGTGCTTTTGAAAGCTGCCGACTTGGGCCAGGCGATCATATCTTATTTTTGATCCCATTATATCAGAGCTATTTTGGGCCAAGTATGTCCTATATGAGCCCATACTGTTAACAATTTTAGGCCCGTTCCCACTGAGCCCACTTGATGGCCCATGTTCATTTAAATTTGAATCAAAGAGGGTACAATTTCTGGTTTTGTTTCTGTACATGCTGAGACCATTTAAACAGCTGCCACGTGTCCCATGAAATCTGACCTTATCCTTATCTGTTTCCCCTTTGCTGACACGTTTCAGAGGCTCTCTCCTTTGTCTTCCACTTGCCTCATGCGCGTGACCTCGCAATCGCCCCTGTCCTCTTGCTTTCGCCTGTTTCAATGCCAACCTCTTGCTGGTTTCTTTTCCGGCGACCTTGTTGTTTCGTCTCCACCACTCGTCCTCCGTCATTAGCCGATTCACGTCTCTTCCTACCAGCGATTCATGCCTCGGTACTAACTTTGGAGCGATTTGTTCCGACAAACTCACTTTGTAAGCCACTCGTTCATCCTCCACCAAAACGAACGGTGGGACTGAACCTCCGTCCTTGACTGTGACTATAACCCTTTCTGTTTCAATCATATCATTCGCCTCTACCTTTCGAAAACCTCCGCAAAGATCCCCGATTGCTACAAACAGTTTGTGGCACCAAAGGTGTAATGGTAGGCCATATATAAGATTCTTCTCTCTTTCCTTTGTTTCAGCAGGCCTGCACAACCCACCCTAAAATACCATACGTCCGTAAATAGCGTAGCCTCACCCCACTTCCTCTTTCCCTCTTTCAATACTCTTTTTGCCTCCTTTTCCGACGGAAACTTGAAGAGCAGAAGGCAATCGGGCAAGGTTAAAACCTTAACACCGCTTGACACTTTCCATACTTTCTTTGTCCATTCTTCAATCCTTGCTAAACTTCCCACCTCTCTATCGAATCTCCCAACCAGGCAAGAGTGGAGCATTGCTCTCCTTCTGTCTGTGTTTCTATCCGTCACACGGATGACTTGCCCTCTCTCTGTTGCCAAGCTTTCGACTTCGCCGGACATGGAGAGGCTAGGAAGCCTCGCCACGTCTAGAAAAGACATCCTTTCTCCTTCGAAGAACATCTTTCAATCAACCAAACATCCAGTTTTCAGAATTCTTAAATACTAGCATGCAGTTACTCAAGTCCATCACTACACTGTTCTTGTCTTTTAATTTAATAAAGAAAGTGTTTCTTAAAAATTACCAAAAGATTCGTTAGAATCTAACATGGTCCAGGAAGGTAGTCACTGCCTGAGCCACAGAAGATGTTTTTTGACCAATAGGTACATAAACACACATTACATTTTGCCCCTTTAGGGTGATACAAAGTGTCAGGACGGTACCAAGGCAGCTAAGCATCCTTGGTAAGGCACTACTGAGTCTAACAGGGTGCCATTAGTCCCATGGGTATGATGAGTATAGTCTAATTGCATGCTGACATCAGTAGGTCATATGCAATTCGGATGTTCAATGCTGGCTATCATCTACCAAATGTAACCGTTTTTTTCCTAGGCATGATTGACTACAAAACTTATTGCATGACATGGGTTATTGCATGACATGGGAGAATATCATTTGAGATGTATAAAACACCAAAGGATATAACAGATTGACATGGGAGCTTGCTCTTAAGGTATACCATGTCATGCCAAGCTCTAAGAGGACTTAAAATGCTGGGAGTGACTAGTGCCACTAGCAGTACTACAAATCAGTGACTGAGCATGAAGCTTCCCTCCACAAGGGAAGTCTTCAATATTTTCCTTCCTTTTTTCTCAGCCTTCTTAAACAAGAACCACTTGCAGCTTCGGATAAAAATAAAAAACAAAACAGCTACCTGTGCAGGAAACCTCCCTCCAAAAGCAGCCGGTTCCAAGTTCAATTTTCCGCTTGAGGTTGCATCATATGCACCATAGAGAAGCTTTAAGCCAATATCAAACAAGAAAAGCTTTGTACCGACATTGATCTTCTCTGCAACTTCCCTTTGCCCCCCAGGAAGCCCAAAAACACGATATTTGAAGCACTCTGGTTTTGTCCTTCCATTACACAAAAATATGAAACCAGAGAGTCGTTCTGATTTGTCCTTGTCCTGCCCCTTTCCCTGAGAAGCAGCTTCACTGCCGTTATTAGTGGCAGGAGCAGAAAAAGGGCCTAGTTCAGGACCAGAGAGGGGGGCAGGAGCAGGCACAAGAGCATTAGTTGCTTCTACTTTTGAAGCCTTCTTCTTTATCTTCTTGTTGGCATCTGGTTGGCTTACAGTCTGCCTCTTGTTTCTGGACTTCTTGCTTGCCATAAGCAAAACTGTTGTATTGGGGGAAAAAAACACAAAGAGGCACCACTTAGATGAACTTCAAGCATAACAGCTACCCAAAACCAAAAAATTTGGCAAGGGATTGAGGCAAAAAACTAAAGCTGGAAGAAAATGAGAAGATGGGGCCAAGGCAGAACAAGAAACCTATCAACTGCAAACATGGAGTGAAAAAAGCTGCTAAACACAGTTATTGCAACATAAGAACACGACACACTAAAGACTGCCTCTCCTAGAAGAAATAAAGGAAGGGCAAAACAACCAACTTGAGACATTTGTCTCCCAGCAAACACCAATGCTATTTGAACAAAGCAATCAATCAGTAGCATATTCAACCTTTCTAATAATAAATTTTCTCAGTCATTATGTTATGCCAGCAATCCAGAGATTTTGAGTAATATCATCCTCTGCCTTGCTCTCCTCCCACCACCACCCACTTTACCATCTTACAGGTTCTCACACATCTCATCATCTTATTTTTTTCATGTCATTCCAATGATTCCTTAAATATGACATTCTTATCTTATCAGTCTCTTTGTTCATCGATCTCAACACCCTCATCTTTGTAACAATCATTTTACTAACAATCATTCTTGGTCGTATGACAATTTTCTACAAATCCAGGTCAATTGCCTTGCTTTTTCTTTTCTTTCATTTTTTTTTTTTTTTTTTGGCAAGGGTCAATCTTCTTGCTTTTCACTGCTTAATTCCCTCTAATTCTTCAAGCAAGGTACAATATACGAAACTCAGAAACAAATATTCACTTTATCCAACCAGCTCCACAAATATAAGCATAATCCGATCAAAAGACTTTTGGCTAAAATTAGGAGACCAAATTCACCAGGTATTAATCCATTGTATGTTTCCTACAAGAAAATGAGCAACGTCTCTTACTCTAGAGACCATCTATTTCCACTTAAATTATCAATTATATAATTAAAAATATTATGCAGATATATTTTTTATTGATAATAAAAATAAACATAAAAATACTATTTCAAATAGGTCAAAAACTAAAAATGATTTTTTTTTTTTTTTTGAGAATACAAATATAAAAAGCAGCTAAGAACAGCAATAAGAGAAACTAAATATAGATCATATGATGTACTTTATCCTAAATTAACTTTTTTAATATAAGATTGTATTAGAAGGTATTCCAACGGGGAACGCAGCCCGCAAAATAACACAAAGGCCAAACAGAGCCCCTAACCACTCAATATATCCAAAAAATCAATTCTCTCTCCCATGGATTTACAATTTCTTCCAAAAATCCAACAAGAAAAAGAGAACTAATAATAGAGAATTTCAGCGCCCCAATAGAAGTCTCCTCGCCATTGAAAGATCTCCTATTCCTTTCCCTCCACAAACACCACCAAACACACAAGGGCATCACCCTCCAAAAGTCACGAGCTTGGAGGCCTATTCAACAACCTCTCCAAGCATCCAGCATGCCTTTAGAAGAGCTAGGCATCACCCACTAAACCCCAAACAGCCCCAAAAGCATACTCCAACTGTCCCTAGCCATTGCGCAATGAAGTAAAAGGTGGTCAACCGACTCCTCGTCTCTTTGACATACAACACCGGTTAACAATAATACAGCACCTCCTAAAATTATCCAATGTCAAGATCCTTCCGAGGGCTCCATCCAAAAAAGACCACCTTAGAAAGGGGGCTTTTGTGCGCCAGACAGCCCTCCAAAGAAAAGACAGTCCTGCAACATCGAAGAAGCTCCTATAGAAAGAACGAACATCAAGCCTCCCCTGAGACGACAACACCCACACCAAAGAGTGGGCCCTATCACCATCCACCACGTGATGATAAATCAACTCCAAAAAGCAAAAGACGTCCTCCAACTCCCAATCCTGGAAATGCCTCGAGAAGCAAACATCCCAAGTCATTCTGCCACTGACAAGGTGATGGCAGTCATCGACAAGAGCGTGTCTATCCAAAGCAATCTGAAAGAGAGAGGGAAAAGAATGGGCCAATGAGCAATCGCCGCACCGGGAGTCCTCCCAAAATCTAATATCTCTGCCATTCCCGAATCAGAATCTGATGTGTTTAGAAAATTCATCTCACTCCTTCCAAATGAATTTCCAAACACCTACTCCACCAGGGATCCTCACCTTCGACGAACACCATCCTCCCCAAACCTGCTAGAGATAACCCTCCTCCAAAGCCATTGCCTTTCTCTCTCTAGCCTCCACATCCACCTCCCAAGGAGAGCCTTATTGAAAGGCTCCAACCTCTTGATCCCCAAACCAACCAATTAAACCGGCCTGCACACCTAATCCAAACGGACAAGATGGTATTTGAACTCATCACCCGTACTAACCTACAAAAAGTTCCGTTGCAGCCTCTCTATCTTACTAGCCATTAAAGTAGGAATCTGAAAGAGGAATAGGAAATAAGTAGGAAGACTAGACAAAGTGCTCTTCATCAAGGTAACCTTTCCACCCTTTGAAAGATACTGCTTCTTCCATCCTGCAAGCCTCCTCTCGAACCTCTCAACTACCGGATCTCATCCACCCACTCTCCTCGAAGGGGCCCCCAATGGCAAGCCCAGATACGAAATAGGGAAAGAACCTACTCCACAATCATGCCATCCAAATCAGTGATCTATGGCACTTCCCCCACCGGAACCAACACACTCTTGCCTATATTGATTTTCAGACCAAAGACTGCCTGAAAACAAATCAACACACCTTAAATATCTCATTTGTGTCATAGAAAACAAGTGTATCATCTGCAAATAGCAAGTGAAAAATCTCCAACTGACTGGAGACATCTCTGTCCACCCTAAAACCTCTAATGAAGCCCAAACCCACCACCCTTCTCATCAGCCTACTCAAGGCCTCCATCACAATAAGAAATAAATAAATAAATAAAAAGGGTGATCGGCCCTTGCCTGAGCCCTCGAGAGCTACTAAAAAAACCGGTCAGAAACCAGTTCACAAGAACCGAAAACTACACTGAGGATATGCATAACTCCATCCACCGCCTCCACCTCTCCCAAACCCCATCCTCCATCATGTAGGGCAAAAAAGTCCAAATCACATGATCGTAAGCCTTCTTGATATCACGCTTACAAAGGACCCCTGGAACTCCACTATTCAGCATGACATCAACACTTAATTTAGGATAGGAAATCTAGAGATTTTAATAAGATTTAGTGCATCAAGAGCAAGAATTTAAAAATGTTATTGAAAAAGGGTGAAATCAATGGAAATTAAACTAAAAAAATTGAAAAGTTAAAAGAACATTGTATAAAAAGCTTAATTTAAAAATATATATATATAGTAACCTCATGAATTCTTTGTTTGGTTGGAAGGAAGGAAGATGCTTCCATCATTTGGCATCCCTCCTGGCCCACCACTTTTCATCCCTCCAAAAATGGGTGAAAGAGATGAGGGAAGGAAGGAAAAGCTGTTAGGAAATAACTTTGAAATGCCATAGAGGGATGAATTGGTAAAACATGTTCAAGGCAATCTCTTTCCATCCCTCATCTCAAATAGAGGAAGGGGTCACCTCCTTCCCTTCCCTTCCACTCAACCAAACAAGAGGATGGATGAGCAACCTCCCTTCCTTAGGGATGTCTCTTCCATCCTTCCTCCTATCTCTTCCCTCCATTTTCTGTCCCTCCAACCAAACTAAGTAAAAGATTAGAGAAAACACATTTTCTTGCAAGATTAGTGTGTATGAGTTGAGGATGCATTGACGAATATGAAAACGGGCAAGGAGTAAGGACTGTAGGATCAAATGACATTTTTGTTAAGAAAATGTGCTTGGAAGATGATGGTGTGTCTTTACAAACAAAACTATTTAATAAAATAACAATAAATAAGACAATCCAAGAGGAATAACACAAAGTATTTTAATACCTAAAAATAAAATAAAACTGATATTAAAAGTTGTACAAATTACCATGACATCAAAGTACTACATTAATGACTCCCACTATGAAACTTTAGAGAAAGAAAAGAACCTAAACAACAACTAAGATATAAAACTACAGTATCTGAAAATTAATTTGAAATTAACGTGCAAATCATACTCGAAGCTATCTACTTAGTGAAAAGACTAATGGAAACATAGAAAAAAAATTATATGGTATTTTATCAATTTGGAGAAATCATACCTTAGAAATATGATATGGAGGAATTTATAAAGGAAACGAGTCTGAAATAGATATATTGGCATAATAATATACATTTGTTATGGAACCATGACTACAATTAGAATATCATGGGGAGAAAGAATTCATTTCCCACATCTTGAGATCAGAAGTTATTGATGAACTAACAAACCACATTGAAAGTGAAGTTTCATATTGTGTGATATTTGCTAATAAACTTTCAAATAAAATTATAACAGAGATATATGCTAACTCAAATGTCTAGAGAACAGCTTTAGAATCTATATAGGGGGTAAGTATAAAACTAAACTATATTAATTGTGGGGGGTGGGGGGTTGCACAAGTTGGGGTTTCAAAAGATACTAAAAGATGATATTTTTTGTCGCCTAAAATTTATTATTCACAGTGAGATGACTGATAGTAGAGTTTTTAATCATAGTTGTTAAAATCATGATCTGGATAGTACAATCAAACTAAACTATATTAATTGTGGGGGGGGTGTTGCATGAGTTGGGGTTTCAAAAGATACTAAAAGATGATTTTTTTTGTCGCCTAAAATTTATTATTCACAGTGAGATGACTGATAGTAGAGTTTTTAATCATAGTTGTTAAAATCATGATCTGGATAGTACAATCCTACTATTCCAAAGCGTTAAATCAATCTAGATCGCATGACAAATTTCTTAAAAGCAGGTTGACAGTAGAATATGTAGGATCGAATGTAGGGTCGTAGAATCGTGGGATCATATGATCCCACTAAATGGAGTTGTTTTGTTCTTTTTTGGGCCTCTATCCCAGCAGGATCATACAATGATACTAAATGAAGTCGTTTTATTCTTCTTTTGGATTTTAAGGGCCAACAATGCATTATGGAGAAAGAAATTTAAGGCTTTTAAGTGTAATGCCCAACTCTTTTAGTCTAATTGCCTTTAAAATAAAAAAAGAATCCAACGTTAAAAACACAAAGACCGTAAGCTAAGGCTTGTGACTGCTACAATGTCCTCTTGGATACATTCTCCAACATAATTGGAAAAACTTGTCCAAAGATCTAAGTTACATATGCTTAAAGTTTTTAATTCTCTATTTATTTTAAAGAAATTTTTCTTAAGAAAGTTTGTTTGAGTTATTTTTCTACTAGTTTTGTAGAATCTTACAATCCCTGATTCGATTCCCCCCGCCCCGTGGGCACATCAATCTTAAGTATATAATTATTTCAAGATGGGCTAAATGGAGAATGCTTCTGGCCAACCATGCAATCGATGTCAAGGGTCATCAGGCAGTATGGCCACCATTAATCGAAAGTGTTGGGACGGGTAGACTAGATACAACCTACCCTTTAGCATTATTTAGAAGAAAAAAAGAGTAACGCTCTTGTATTTGCACTCATATTCTCATGCTTAACAGAATAAAACGATGTGTAGCAAGACAATAAAAAAAATTAGAAATGAACACATTCGTGAATCAGTTAAAGTAGCACCGTCGGAGATAAAATAAACGAAAATCGATTAACATGATGAAGGCATGTATAATGAAGACCAATAACTACAGTAGTGAGAGAGAGTAATGTAGTTAATATTGAGGGGCAAAGCAAGAGGACCAGGTCATAATTGCACTAGTGAGAAAGAGCGATTTGGTCCATATCGAGGATAGTGCTAGCAGATAGAGTAGACCAAAACTACGATGGATTGAGGTATTAAGAAAAGATATAGCATGTGCTCAGGCCAAGATAATGGCCTTGGAGCGAATAGTTGAAAGGGATTCATGTAGCCGACCCCATTAGTTAGGAAAAGGATTCATTGAGTTGCAAAGAAGAGAGCCTTTTAATAGTACTAAATGGTATCCCTTGATCAGCCCCAGATTATTAAGTTCTCATGTCAGCAACTAATTGGATTTTTCAAATCTTGAGAAGCTTTAGATTTGAGTCACTCAATCAGGTTTAAGCTAAGAACTACAGTGCACAAATACGGATAGGCTCCCTCATCCCAGTAACACCTCCAATCCAACAACAATAAAACTTATTGGCAAAAGTGCCCAAAAACATCTGCACATCTTTGGAACTCTCATATGCCTCGCGACCCTCCCACTCAAAACATATCTTAACTACTCGCCCTTGGCCACAATTCGGGGGAGCACAAAACATTCCATGCCCCTCAGCATAGCCTACCACAAGAAACCATTCAATCAATAAATCCAATGAGAGCTCACCCTCACTAATAAAGACACCCCTTCAACTCGTTCTTTCTTAGACCTATCAACAAGGTGAGTTTGCTCTGAAAGTCTGTCTCGAACAAAGGGACAATAAGATCAAGTCTAGCATCACCAAGTCCTCCAGAGTGGGTATGAGATCATATATTCCAAAACGGAATACGAAGCTTGTTGAGTCCCAAAAGTGGACCAAAGCCTGCAGAAAATCGAATCTAACTCGTACGTAGACCAAATTCAAAATATATCCAAAAGATTAGATAAAGAGGTTCCTATCAGAGGTAGATAAGCTCTATGCCCAAGAAATGAGCCAGAAAATATCTACAAGAGCTCGAGAAGAAGACGCCATGACAAGTATGGGCTGATGCTGCTCACAAAGTACTTTGAATTGTATGAAGACAACCCTTAGAGCAGCAAGGAGCTGGAGGCAGTTGCAAATTGTATTACTATTATATGTATATTTTTTATTTCTGCATCATGGCAGCTTCTAATTTGAGACTACCTCAATTTGAGAAAGAAAGAGGACTCAATCGTATTACTATTATATGTATGAAGACCACCCCTCATTCGCAAATCGTATTACTCTCTATCTGCATCATCTCTCATCATTTTTCTTTCTTTTTCACCCTCACTCTCTCCCATTCTCTCCCTTACAATCTTCTTATAAAAGGACCAAGACACGCACAAGAAAAGAGGATACACAAATACAAGTAGAAGAGCTTACTACCATAAACCTTCATTTCCTCCATTACATCTCCATATTCAAGCCAAAACATTTTTTTTGTTTTTTCCTTTCGCTGCCCGCACTCCAGAACAATTGTTAATCGATTTTTTTAGGATAGTTCTCGATTGGTCATTATCACACAGGTCTATCCCTTATCATGTATATATATATATAGAAAAAAGGGGTGAACATAAAATAAAGAATGAAAGTCTCTTTAATTATTCATTATTATTGTGTGTATATATATATATATAGAAAAAAGGGGTGGACATAAATAAATAAAGAATGAAAGTCTCTTTAATTATTCATTATTATTATTTATTTATGTTCACCCCTTTTTTCTATATATATATATATATACATGATAAGAGACTGACTTGTGTGTTAATGACCAATCGAGAACTATCCTAAAAAAATCGATTAACAAAAAGGATACAATTTGCGACTATTTTCAGCTCCTTCCTGCTCCAAGGGGGGTCTTCATACCATTCGATGTACTTTGTGAGTGACATTTGCCCATACTTGTTACGGTGCATTTCTTGGGTAGAGAACTTATATGCCTCTAATAGGAACCTCTTCATCCAATCTTTTGGATATATTCTGAATCTGGTCTATGTAAGAGTTAGATTCGATTTTATGTAGGCTTCGGTCCGCTTTTGGGACCTGACAAGCTTCGTATTCCATTTTGGAATATGTGAGTTCTTACCCACTCTAGAGAATATCAAAGGCTTTTACTTGTTGGTGATGCAAAACTTAATCTTGTTGTCCCTTCACTCGAGAAAGGCTTTCAGAGAAAACTCAACTTCCTGACAGATCTAAGAAAGAACAAGCTAAAGGGCACCTTTATTAGTGACAATAAACTCTCACTAGATCCTGATTGAGCAATTTCTTGTGGCAGACTATGTTGAGGGGCATGGAACCGGGTTCTTTTGTTCCCCCAAATTGTGGCCAGAGAGGCAAAGATCAATCCTTGCCCTTTGTATTCTTGGTATTGTGATTTTTTCCCATATCGCGGGTCGTATTGATGCACAACTAATATAGTTGACTCAGAATATTCGGAGCGGGTGAGCTTTCGTCCCTTGCCTTTTGGCTGAGACCATTGGGGGGTCCATCGCCATCAATTGGGCCTCGACACATCCTTTACTAGCTGTGTTGCATCCCTGCAATTGTGGACTCAATGTCTTCCTACCCTTGGGGATATTTGGTTTCCTGTTTTCAGGATACAGCTCCATATCGATGCATCTAAAAATTCTAGGTTCCGACCAGTGTGGATGCTTGCGTGCATTTCTTGAGACCAAGGTTCCGAAGGATATGAAATGGTACATTGGTTGGACCATAGTTGTCAAAGGCGCGCGAAGCGTGCGCCTGAGGCAGCGAGGCGTAGCCCCTACGCCTAGGGTATGCCCAGGCGAGGCACTTTGAAAGAGGCGCGCGCCTCAAGCACTGAGGGGAGAGGCGCAGCCTGCAAAATCTGTTTCACTCACTCCGGAATCTGTTTTTCTGTTTCATTTGTTGTTAATTGCCATGAATATGCTTTTTATTTGCTCTCAATTGTAGTTGTTCTACATTGTTTCACTCACTCACTATAAATGTTATATTTTTTTAAAAAAATTCAACTTGCGCCTCACTTCAGTCAGGCCCACTTCTCGCCTTGCGCCTCGCGCCTCAGGCTCCAGGAAGCCTTAGCGCCTTAGTGCGCCTTAAGCCTTTAACAACTATGGGTTGGATGAGTTTTTGCATTTACCCGGTGATCAGAACTCGTAATCTACCCTTCATCCCCTTGTTAGGCTATAAGGGCGTAGGTCCTTGTGTAGCAGGGAGAGTGGTTTGCCAGTTTGATTAGGTTCAAGACATTCTTATTATTGGCGATTCGAGTAGATTCGTATTTGACTTTGATTCCACCGCAAGCACAAGTAGCCGAGATATCAGAATGGGAGGGTCACAAGACGTATGAGAGTTCCAAAGATGTGCAGATGTTTCCGGGCACTTATGCCGTTAAATTGTATTATCCTTGGGTTGAAGGCTTTATTGGGATGAGGGAGCCTATTGTAGATCCTTTTTCTGCTAAAGATCCAGTTCCATCTTCCAACCACTATGTGAACGATTTCAAGGCTTTGGAGACTCAGCTCACCTACTGTGTTGAGGCATATTAACGAGATCAGGAGGCACATTGCCGGGACTTGGTGAACTTGATGAGGAGACACTATTGGCTAAGTCTCCACAAAGAGATTAGAGGATGAAATAAACCAGCATGCTAATGAGAGGGAGGTTTTGGCCGGCCTGGTTAAAGAATTGACCAATGGATTAAGGTTTGTGAATGACCTTGCCAGAGCAACCATCGGCCAAGAAAATGGGTAAACAATTGGCAGTCTTGCACGATACCAGTCTTTTTGTAGGGATGTATTAGATAGCATATGTTTTTTTGACACCCTATTCCTACAATTAGGGTTAGAAGTCCAAACAAATATACACATGTATTGCCACATTCTAATTAGTTATGAAAAATTAATCTCTAACCCCTTTTTTATTTTTTATTTTATTTTATCTTCTTTTTTTAAAATGTAGTCCTTGAATGAAGATTCAATAAGTTGTTATCGTCTTGATAGCGAAAGCTTGGTTTAGGACATTCAGTTGATGAGGCATCTTCTGGACTAGGAGGTGGAGGATTTTGTTCAGTTTTTGGCTTTACAGTCAGCAGCAAGGAGTTGGTGAGGGGGAGAATGAGTGGATCTGGGCGGCTACCTCTCACGGGAGATTTGAAGTCTCCTCTTTTATAGGAGATTCATTGGTGTGCAGGTGCCTTCTTTTCCTTGGAAGGCCATTTGGCGCACGAAAGCCCCGTTAAAGGTGGCTTTCTTTGGGTGAGCAGCCTTGGGGAGGATCTTGACGATCGACAACCTAAAAAAAAAAAAAAGACAAATCAACATTAACTGGTGTTGCATGTGCAAGAGAATCGAGGAGTTCGTCAACCATGTCCTTTTGCATTTCCCATTGGCTCGAGAGGGTTGGAATTTGCATTTTTGCCGTGTTTGGTATTTGTTGGGTCATGCCTTTTGCCACAAAAGATTTGCTCAAAGCTTGGCGTTGTTGTATAGTGGGGAAGCAAGCTCGAGATGTTTGTAGGGTGGCCTCTCTTTGCTTATGGTGGGGCCTTTGGCAAGAAAGAAATAGGAGATCCTTTGAAGGGGAGGAGACTCCTATTTGGGCTTTAAAATTCTTTATATTTAGATCCTTATTTTTTTGTATTCATGGTAGTTTTTGTAAATCAGTGAAGGAGTTATTGGTTTTCGTGGATAACAAGAGGTTATAGTGCCTTTTGTATATGGGACGCGCTCCTTGTTTGAGCACCTTTTATGATATCTTTACTTATCAAAAAAAATGTTCCACTATAAGTATATACATCCATCCATGCAAACATATGTATATATCTATACATATTTTCTATTTTATTACAAAAAATATTTTATTAAAAAGGATGCAATCATTAATTTCATTATTTCATTATTGGGATAGATTAATTGAATTATGTGAATTAGCCTATCTTCCACCTAAATTTTTTTAATTGTAGTGTTTTTTGTTATCTTTTGGGAGATGTGAATTTCAATGGGATGAGGCAGCAGGTGGTGGGAGGATTGACTTTTTGAATTTTGAAAAACAACAAGAGTCAACGTGTGGGACCCACGCGGCATGCACGCGTAGGGGTATAAATGGGTCCCACACTTCTATGAGTCAGAGCCCAAAAGCAATGCTTTCTTACATTACTCTAATCATTCATTTAAATCTGGCGTATGCTAACGTTCACATCTTAATTACCTGCTCTAAGCTTCCTAATTAAATGCAGGGCCATCAGTAAATATCCTCTGATCCTCTCTTACCCACAATGCTTATGCTAGCTCTATAATTCTTAGGGACGTGACTGTTGTAGCAAAATCATTGTATTGTATTAGCATTCCTTCTTAAGCTAAATGTCAGAGAATCTTAACTAAAAGGTCGGGGAAAATATTTCCAATGATCAGTAAATGTCATTTGTTACCTTCAGTGGCATGTGGCAGCTCTGGAACTCACAGGGGGGTGGCTATGGCTTTTGTAGTAAAAACATAGTCAGAAGAAAATTATCACATTCGTTAGATCTGCATGAATTACGTTGATCTTTCCTATCAAATATTAATGACTATAAAAATCCATATACAATAACAAAATAAACACATGTACATTTGATTCTTTTCTAATTCCAAATGCTTCAGACAACCGCTATGAATTAAAGCAAACAAAATCGATGAAAACATTTTCTATAAGCATAGCATCAAGATTAGTTAACCCAAATTGAACCTACTATATACCAAGAACACGCAATTAATTGACAGAAAAACACTACGATTCGCTCAGTATAGAAGCTCTGACGCATCCAATCAATAGCCCTAAAATATTCAGTCAGCAAAACCATATATGAATACAAATATATATATATATAAACACACGCAAATATGTATATGTATAATCCTAATCGGAAATGAAAACATAGCAAATAAGCGTACCTGAACAGCGAAGTTCCGAGACGGTGGTTTTATTTTTTTGGGGAATATGGACAAATGAGGACCAGTAACATATATTAGTAGTAAAGTAAGTAGAGAATCAAATCAATGGGTTATATGATGATTGATATCCACGTGTGCGTCCTAGATTTTCCGGCGTTCGCCGGAGACCATCTCTTAACTATCTTGAATTGTAACAGACTCATTTGCGATTATTTAGTTTGTATGCGTCTGTAATAACTGAACTTTTTTTTTTTATATATATAATTAATAGAAGGGAGTGAATATTTGTACTCCATATTTAACCTCAAGCACTCCATTTTACAAATTTAACAACTGAAATGACTTTTTTCTCCTTTTTTTTGTAATATCTTTTCAAATAACTCTTATACTTGGTTTGATGAGATAGAAAATGTAAGAAAGGAAAAAAATTGAAAATTATTTTAACATTTTATGAGTTTACACGGTAGGAAAGAAAGATTTTGTGGAAAAATAACTTTTTATAACCACCTAATTTTCTCTTAAATTTTTCCTACAAAAACACTACAAATTTTTGCTTTCTTGAGAAAGTTATATGAACTTGTTCTTATGCTCTCTTTTTATTTTATGCATATATTTTTAAAATATAGTATAATTGTCTATATCTCTCTCAATGTCTTATATTATTATTTATTTAGATTCTTATATTGCTTTAAGGTGAACCATTATATTTTCTTGTAACTTTCATCTTGTCCAAATCATGAAATAATAGTTCCCACAACTTTCTTTAAAAAAAAAATTTATGCTAATCAAATGCATGCTATAAAATTAATTTTTAGGAGAAAAAAGTTAATTTTTCTTTCCTTCACTCCAATTTTTTTCACTTTTTGCTATTAATTTTCATCTAATCAAACAGACCCTATGACTTTACTTAAGAGTTGAAGGGTAAACTTGTCATTTCATTTATTAAAATTAAAAGTTGGGAGTGCCAAGGTCAAATATGGAGCACCAATATCAACTCCCTTAATAGAAACTACTCATAATTTCCACTCACATGTTAATATCAATTCAATTTTTTTTAAACACTCCTCATTCATCTAGCATTCTCATTTTTAATTATATGAATAGGTTGTTCTTGTTTTATTTTTAGAGCAATGCTATACGTCTTGAATAAATATCACAAATTTTAACTCGAATATATGTGGCAGATGATATAGTCCATTATTTTAGGAGATAAAATTAAAAGGTAAGTTATTATTGGTGGGATTCCCCCCATACACGGAGTCCATATGGTATTATCACCTGCCACATAGATTCGAGTTAAAATTTGTGAAATAAAATTGCGACGTTTAGCATTTCTCTTATTTTTAATAGCAAAAAAATTTCTTGTTTACTTCAACAATATTCAACAAATTTTCTTATTAAGTAACACTAACCTCCATAGTGTATGTTCCTGGCATAAATCAAATTTTATTACAGAATATTATGATTCCCTTTCTTAATTCTTGTTCAGTTATCCTTTTCTGTGATTTCATTGTATATCTCATTAATTTAACTCCTCAATAATTTTCACAATTTTTCAATTCATTTAGTTTTATAAATAAGTGTTCTTTTTCTTAATTCACTTGACACTATTTCTTCTCTTAAAATTACATTGAATAATTTTGTCAACCATTCAATTCATACATTTTCTAAGATTCGTCATGCCTTTATAAGAATATTATAAAGTTCCACCATTTTATTGAAAAAAGTATGTTCTTTGCCTCTTTATTATTGACATTATTTACGATTCTTGAATATTATCAAGTTCTGTTGTTTATATATATATATAAACTGACTTCTGATTTGAGTGCTTGTCTTTGAAGAAATTTGTCAATAGTACGGGGGTTGTAGTTCACCAATAAAAATAAAGAATGATAAATAAAATAAAAACAAAGAGGTAGAGAATATATATATATATATTGGTGAACTACAACCCCCTACTATTGACAAATTTCTTCAAAGACAAGCACTCAAATCAGAAGTCAGTTTATGCAATCCCTTCAAAGATATGCAACAGTAGCTGAGCTCAGGAATCAGTCTACAAAAACTTGGAATTCTGACCTGATCCAAATTCTATTTAGGGATATTAATTTGATTCTCAAGTGTTCCCATAGAGTTGGCTCTATAGTGCTCGTACGTGTGAGAACTAGAACTGTAACAATAGAGGCGACTGTAATCGCTTATTGTTAGAGAACCGTGCGCTCCACACGTGTGAGCGATCTCAGCCGTCCCTACTGTTATAGCACTGTACTGTAACAACAGAGGAGCAAGATATCAGTCGTCCCTGCTGTTATAGCACCGTGCTTTAACATCAGAGGAGCCTTGCTCCAGCTATAGATAGGAGATTGCAACATTGTGGATGAGTATATGGGGGGATGGTTGAGAGTTGTGTGTAAGCTGTTTGGAGAAATGGATGAGTCAATAGCCTATATACTCTATTATGCTGCCCTACTGCATGGGTTGTTTATACTTTATAGGGCTAGTCCTTTGAGAATGGATTTTGGCTCTGAGAATCAGATTTCATGGCAGCAAGCATGGACTTCTCTGCACAACACTAGGCCTAAAACTGATGATGTTGCAGCTCATTTCAGCTTAGGATACAATGGAAATTTTCATTTCAGCTCTTTCTGTAAAGAGTGCTTACATTTTTAAGGACACAAATTCACCCAACTTGAATGCCATCTTAGATGTAAAAATCAGTAGAACATCTAGCAAAAAAAATACTACAATTCTCAGGATTGGGCTTATTGGCCCTCAAAATCACACAAATTAACATCTAATTTATTGATTTGGTGTGCGTAGTTGAACAATAAATGCAGTATTCAAGCTCCTTTAAAGATTCAAACTCAAAACAGTTGTTTCACTGATATGTTTTAACAAACTAAACTATAGCTAATAGCCCTCAACAAGCACAACTTCCATTCTCCTTTCAAGGAATCACAATCCATGCCCATAATTTGCCATTCCATATTACATAGCTCAAAGTTTGGTAATGCGATCCCAAAAAGAAAAGTACTTTCGATAGGTTTCATGAGATTAATGTTATGGGCTTTAAACAATGAAAAAACTTGCGCTATATTTCCCTTTGGAAAGAATAACAATATTCCGATATCATGAATGGTACACTGTACCCACCAAAAAACAATCATATTAAGACCCAAAGCTAGTACAAGTCCACTTCGCAAATTCTCTACCATTCCCCCCCAAAATTACTTCCACATTTACACCCCATTCGCATATTTTAACTTGTTCCTGAGGCAATACTTCCTCTCTGACAAGTTCTAGTTCTTCACCAAGGCAAGACAAAACTTCCCAAAATGGGACTAAGTAGGGAGCAGAAGATGTAGGGCATTAGTACAACTTAAATAAGATATTCATGTGATCTTGTGCAATCCAATGTTCAGATCAGAAGATATGGATATCAGAAGTGGGAGAGAGTGGTGCCATGCAGCTTTAAAGACGCGTTTCTGGTGAGCCCTTACTGACTGTGAAGGTTTGTGAGCATTATACCTGATATCAAAGATGTGGACCACAGGGTCAGCTGAACCAGATGTGATGTACATACCATCAGGAGACCATGCTTGATTTATTAGAGCGGACTGTGATTCGCTAGCATCTTGCTTCCAACCAAATGCATGGATTTCCGTTTGCCTCAACCTAATATCAAACAACCGAAGTTGCCTCTCCGGGGTCCTGCATATAAGACATTTTTGCAAGAACGTCAGAGCAACCAAACAAAAGTGGAACAAGGAAGAATCCTGTAGATAAGACATCTTTTCTAGAACATTAGCAACGAAATGAAGATAGAACACAAGGAAATAACACAAGGAAATATGTTGCACCTACAAAGACGCACAAAATCTTTTTTGACCATAATTAATCAGAATGAACAGTAACTACATCATATAGAACTTGACCCTTCCTTGAATGACCTCATCCAACCCTACAATCTTCTTTTTGAGTTAAAGATTAACCATGGATATTGTCTTGAACTAGTAGCTTATATCCATATTTATACATAAGTCACGATATTCAATTGTCAACATATTTTTGAAATCCATCAACATTAACACAACGTCACAAAAAATAGAGCTAAAACTACTCAATTGCTACCATATTTGTGAAACCTATCAATTTTAACACCAAACATCATCTTCATTGAATCAAGTCCAAAAGCTTTCATTACACAATAAATGGCCTCTATAGTAGATCTTCTGGGCATAAATCCAAATTGATTTCCAGACACTGGATTCATTTCTTAGTCTTAGTTCTATAACCTTTTCCCATAATTTCATTGTATGACTCATTAATTTAACTCCTTGATAGTCACCACAATTTTGTAAATTGTCTTTATTTTTGTAATAGACACTATAGTACTTTTTCTCCATTCATTACGCATTGTTACTTCTTTAAGAATTTTATTAAATAAGTTTGTTAGCCACTCAATTCCTACTTTTCCTAGAGTTCTCCATGCCTCTATTGGTATATTATTAGGTCCTACCAATTATTATCACTCATCTTTTTTATTGCATACTCTAATTCTCTTTTATTGATCCTATTTATCAATCATATGCATTGCTCATTATGTGTAATTTCTTCCATAGAATACTCCTCATTTAATAGCTGTTGAAATCATTCTTTTTATCTATCCAATTTGTCACTCTCTCTAACTAATATTTTTTATCCATATCCCTCATGCATCTAATTTGATCCATATTGATATCTCTAGTCAACCTCTCTCTACTTTTTGCCAACTAGTAAATATCTTTTTCACCTTATTTTATACCCAATTTTTCATACAAACTATTTAGCGCATTTCCTTTAGCTTTAACTACCACCTTCTTAGCTTCATTTCTTAATTTTCTATATTTCTCTAAGTCCTCTTGTTTTTTTACTCTTTTGCCATTCTTTAAAACTCTTCTTTTATTTCGAATTACTTGTTGAATTTCATCATTCCACCACCATGTTTCTTTCTTAATAAAATTCTTCCTTTAGTCTCTCCCAAAGTCTCCCTTGCCACATTTCTAATATAGTCTACCATTTTTGCCCATAAATCATCTATATTGTCCTCCCAATTCCATTGCTTTTCTTGTAATATTTTTTTCTCTAAATGTTATCATTTTATCTCCTTTTAACCTCTTTCCATTTTATGTTTTGTTGTCCATTATTGCTTTTCAATATTTAAGTACTTTAATTGACAAGTCTAATATTAACAACCTATGTTGGCTTGTTAAACTTTCACCCACGATTACCTTACAGTTTTTACATGTGTTCCATTTTCTTCTTCTATATAAATAATAATCAATTTGTGTTCCATTTATACCATTTTTAAATGTTATATTAAATGTTCATCTCTTTTTTTTTAAAAAGTATTTGCTAACATTTTTAATCAATTTGTCTTCTGACTTCTACAATGTTATTTCTTATTACATTTGACACTAAAGTATCTAATACAATTTTTATACCTATTAACCTACCTCCTTGTCTTCTCACTTCTACAATGTTATTTCTTATACAATTGTCTACAACTATACCTACCCCATTTCTATGATTATCCTTGACACCTGAATAAAAAAGCTTGTCTCTTCTCTCCAATCTCCCTAGCCTTTTTTCCTTTCAATTTTGTTCCTTGTAAACAAACTATGTTATTTTCCTCCTCTTCAATGAATCCACAAGTTCTACATCTAGAGATTCCCAAAATATCCTTTTCGTGTTCTCATCTAACGTTCCTTGTGGTGCATAGGCAGTTGTTATATTTAACACTAAATTATCTAACGCAATTTTTAAAACCATTAACCTATCTCCTTGTCTTCTCACTTCTACAATGTTATTTCTTATACAATTATTTACAACTATACCTACCCCATTTCTATGATTATCCTTGACACCTAAATAAAAAAGCTTGTATCCTTCTCCAATCTCCCTAGCCTTTTTTCCTTTCCATTTTGTTTCTTGTAAACAAACTATGTTATTTTCCTCCTTTTCAATGAATCCAAAAGTTCATTACACTTGCCAGCTAATGTCCCTATATTCCATGTTGCCAATCTGATTTTATGTTTTTTATTACTATTCTTCCGAGAATTCATAATAAAGATTTGACATAATTGTTGAAGGATTTAAACATTATCTCTAACAACTTAAGCTTTTAGAGTAGATGGTGGTTAACATAGTATCAGAGCAAGCAAGGAACCTTAGTTCAAACCTTACCATCTGATAATTAAATTTGAAACGCGTGTTGGACCAAAAGGAGGTCACATATGAAAGGGTGTGTTGAATGATTTAAATAATAAAGTTACAACCGCTCTAACAACTTAAGTTTTTAGAGTAGATGTGGTTAACAATAATTTTCACGGTTGGCTGTCTAGCTAACACCAACCCACTTTTTGTAGTAGGATAATCAAATCCTAATTAACAATTTTTTTGACAAGTCAGATCCTAATTAACAACTATTTCATCTAAAAAGAAAACTTGAAATTTTCTTTTCTTTTAATCTCACTATTCACAAGCAACATACATAACTAGCTTTATATAACATATGAAATATCTATGGACTATCATAACAAAGTACACTAAATCAAATAAGGCATAAAAACAATCTAAATGAGAAACCAACATAGTACTCCAAGTTAAAGACAAATAATAATGCACACACAATCAAAGAAAAACCTATCTGGAAGAAGAATTCGTTATGTTCTTAAAAACGAAGAAAAATAATTATAACAATTTCTATACCCAACTCAAAGCAAGAAGAAATAACATACGCATCAAGGAATGCAAAAAATTATGATCAAGTTGCTTCACCAGAATCAAGTCAAAGGGGAAACTAGATATGTATGCATCAACAAAATTTCCGCATAAGCAGTGCATAAACCTATATATATATATATAGCACAAAAGTCCAAACAGATCATATATCAAACCTTCTCTATATATATTAATATATATGTATCTATAGAGGGAAAGAAAAACTTCTTGTCAGAACATCAATTCAGTCTTTGAAGGATGAAATCCAGAGTTCTGAGGGAAAATCGCAGGAGATGGATGAATTTGTCGGCTATCGTGTTTACAAGTGTCTTGATTTGTCTTCAGTTGTTGCGCGATATCATTCTTCAATGCATATTAGAGAAAATGGGATTAGGGCACAATCGCGTAAGGGGAGAGAGAGAGAGAGATCGCCCACCGTTGATCACACAGAATATGGAATGGTTTGGTGGTACAATGCTCTAGGGTTTCAAAGAAAAAGAGATATAAAGAAGGAAAAAGGGTAATTACGCAAGATTGATAATCGTTGGCGGGATGTAAGTGAACGAGAAGTTCACCTTCTTCGGGGCAAGTGGAAGTTTGCGCTTGGAGCGAGTGGAAGATCGCCAGTGGGATGGGAAATCACGGTGGTTACACGAGACTGCGGGTAGTAGAATAGAATTACTATATAAATACAAAACTATGTTAAGTCTAAATCCTCTTCAAACCCTATGCGTGTATGTGTGTATATATATATATATAGAGAGAGAGAGAGAGTTTTAGAGAGAGAACAAGCAAGAAGATCAAGAATCTGTCTTCTCACTTATTTCTTTGTAAGTGGAGTCAAAGTGAGAGAGAGTTGTTTCTTTATAAGTGGAAACAAAGAAAGAGGTTGAACCTTAATCACTTTAATATGTTCAATAGTCTACTTATCTATATGCTTTATAACTTCTCTAAAAATGTAAACCAAATGCTTCAGTTTATGATTTAGTCTCAATTTGAATGCCATTTATTTGACAATCCAATTCATTTTTAACAGCCATGACAGCCACACCTTCCACAGCATGTTAAATCAGTTCAACGATACACTTTGCCCTATAATCAGAATTATTTGAAGCCTTAGTGGATAAGAGAACATATTCTTCTTCCATAAACCAACAACTGACTAATTTAATGACTCCAGTGAGGCAATCATCAACTATACCTGGGATACAGAAACATGCTAAAATTGTTGTTTATAATAACCAAAGCTTTCTATAGTAGGGTCAAACAAGCATCATTCTTTGAGAGAGATTTCAAGGTTTCAACTGTCTGAATTATATTAAGTCGCTGCATGAGTACAAATAAGTAAAGCCTTATCTGCACATTGGTAGAGAATTTTCTTTAGGTCCTCATCCCAGATTTAATATTTCCCACTGCAATTGCAGCACACCAACATGGAAAAAGTCCAGTGATCCTTAAAGGAATAATAGTTGATGGACAAACATGAAGGCATCTTGATGAACCAAAATAGTGCAACAGTACAGCATACAAGTACTAGCAAAGAGGAAAACATAACAAAAAGAAAAATTAGTACGGGAGCACTAATGAAGCATCCTAACAAGAATAGTATAGGTGACAAGAAGATCCTGACAGTAGCCTTTACATGTTGCTTACCCAGTTTGAACCATAAATAGATTGAAATCGCATGGATTAGGTAAAACGCTCATGCATTTGCTTTCTATTTGATGCTTGTAGTCTGCTCTTCCTGTCAGTAAATCAAACCCAATAATTCTCTTGTCTGCACCGACAGACAATACAACCTGCTTTTGCTGCATCCCAGCAACTCCCATTACGGCTGATGAATGCATACTCCTATGCAATGCCTTAGGTTTCCATAAGTTCTCCCCATCTTTCTCAGTCCAAAGTACTACAGCATGATCACTGCCACCAGTAACGAAACAGACATTGTCCCATGGCATGAAAACTACGTTGTTGATAATGCCCTTAACATGAGGCTTCTCTTCTAGGAAGCTTACACGCGCTCTCTGTTGAATCACAACATACAAAATCAAAACTGACCAATACTTTTTACTGTGGATAAATTTATGCTTGTTTTATGTTCTTTGTCGGTAAATGGATGGGTGGATGCAAGATATTCCAATTTCTAGCAACTTCAATAGGATGGTTTTTTACAAAAGAGGCTCTTTGCTTATAGAAACCTTTTTGAACACTACACATCTTTAACACAAAGTATAATTAATAACATGGGAAAAACGAACAAAGCAAATGACTACATCAAGTAATTTGTTCTGCCTTTTATATTATCAAATTGAATGATTTGTGTCAACTAGAGACAAAATACAGCCACAGCTCCTTTTATTTTGCATAACATCACATGAAGAAGTAACTTGCATGCACATATATAGACACACACACACGCACAAAAAAAACTTGAAACTAAAAAGAAAGGACGAGGAAGAAGCAGCAGACATTCTATCTGAGATAAGATTTACACCCATTCAATGTCGGTATTGTTCTATATGTCATGAATAAACATTCTTTGGATCTCACAAGATTATCAAGTTCTATTCTCATGACACTATATACAAACACATATGTATAATATAAAAGTTCTATGAAGGCATTCCTGATGATACAAGATGCAACACAACTAATGAACAGAACTTGGCATGCTAACAGTCACAATAATATATTCATATAAATGTGGCAAGTAAACCAATTCTTCAATCATGATCATTACAAAGAGAGACGAATTTCAAATGGGATGAGTATTAATATCCAATCTAAACAATATTTGACACTCATGAAAGGAAGACGAGTTTCGAATGGGAATGAGTACTAGACGAATTTCAAATGGGATGAGTATTAATATCCAATCTAAACGATATTTGACACGCATGAAAGGAAGACGAGTTTCAAATGGGAATGAGTACTGACATCCAATCTACATGATATTTGGCATGCATGAAGGATGTGGGAGGGGTATATAATCCGACAATGAACTTGGTCGATAAGTGAATCCAACAAATATTACATTAGCAAGTTCTACTCTCCTATTTCTATATAAATATGCATATACAAAAAGTCTATATGAAGTATGACACTGATTGATAATTACCAATGCAACACAGAAAAATAGACAGCACTGACCTAGTCCTGAACACATTTACTTGTACATTATATGTGTGTGTGTGTAAGTGTGTTGTAAGTGGAAGAAGCAAATGAACTTCCAGTGAAAAAGTTCTTGACCATCTTACCTGTTGTGTTTTATTCAGATTTACAACAGCAATCTGAGAGTCTCCACTATCAGCACTGTATACAGCAAGTAGGGTATTTCCATCTGGGTGCCATGCTATATCTTCTGGCCATCTTCTCTGCTTTGGGGATACACAATCAGTAGCACTAAGTAGACTGGCACTTGATCTGCAATTTCAAAACAATAAGCATATGCACCAAATTCTTGAATCACAAAGCAGAGAAACCGACTGAATTTTTAAAAATACATACAACAGAATTAGAGCTTTTGTCCTTTTTATCACCTCCAAAAAGCTAATGCTATAGGTTTGTCACTCGGAGAACTCTGCTAATGTTTAGCTTAAATTGTATTATACGCTATAATGTGCAAATATTGAGAGTAAATCACAAGATAGATCTGTCAAGAATGATTTTGCATACATTCTTGAGAAGTTAGGGAGTAACACTTGCTAGATCAAGATGAGAGAATTAATTTAGGCTTAGAGGCCATTGTTTGGTGCAGCAGTTAAAACTCAGCCTTTTAAGCATCATAGCACGAATTTGAGTAAGAAAAAATTCACTTTGTGCAAATAATGACAAATGTTAAAATTGTAAACAGTCTACTCCTCCCAACACATTTGACTAAAAGGACTCGATACTAGGTAATGTCTTTTTTGACCATATGTAACAACACGAATAACTACACTTGTGAGGAGCAACTTGATTCAACTTCGAAATGCTGCAAAGACGAGGTAAATGCCAAAATACAGGTATCAATATAGGAAAAGCAATGTAGTCTTATACATAGAATTTCTTAAAAAATGTTAAATAAAAAGAGAGAATCCGCTGTTATATGAAGTGGTTGGAGTTATCATCTCTATCCCAATACTAGTTTGAACGACAGGTTAATTAGTGATAATTGGTGAAGCATTTAATGCTCTACTGAATAATATCATACTTTTGCCTTAGAGAGATTTTTATGGCCGTGTTTTTATTTTGCACTTTAACTGGTTAATTCTACAATGTCAACTGCTCATTGTGGCCAACCTGTTTGCATATACATGCTGCTCTGTAAAGCTGGGATGTACATTTTTCACTTTGTCAGGTTAAACAATTCAATATATTGTGTTTTCCAGGTCGTTTATATTCTCATTCAAACAGGGTTTTAAGCTATGTACATGGGCTCTTCTAAATTAAGTGAAGTACCCGTGTTATACATAATACTCGGACATGAGAATGGAATGTTTGTCCATCAGTTTTAGTTGGACACACACCTAAAACACATATCCAATAATTTAATTTCATTATATTATTGCTTCAAAACAAGTGAAAGGAATATATTGAATATTATGCTAAAGACATTATTTTACTCTAGAATATAAAATAAAAATATTGGATGATATGAATAGTTAGTAGTTTCCTTGTATCTTCTGTTTAGAGATTTGACACTTCTGATGCCCATACTACGTACAAGCACCCGATAAACTCGTCCGAGTACATGAAACATAGGTTTTAAGTAACATTAACATCCATGGCAACAGTAATAGTCATGGTGTTATGGAGGATGGGAGTAATGAGGGTATAAGGGTCGTGCCTTGAGTTGTTTTTTCCATAACACATGTTTAATCCTTGAGCTCATAACTTGAGTTTTTAATGAATTCTTTTGAATTATAAAGAAGGCTTAATATGGGTAATGAGATTTACATTGAATTTTAAGTTGTTGCTAGAAATAAAATCTTATTAAGTTCTACCTCTTACTACTTCTATGACCACAAATGCACTAAAGCATGAAAAATAAAAAAGTTATCGAAGAAACTATGTTCAAACAATGGAAAAAGGACGCAACTGAGAATTGAAATTTCTAGTAAACCCGTACTAATAGTTTAGTAGTTTAGATACTCTATAGTTTATACTACATAACCTTTTTTTTTTATAAGTAATATTGTATTAGAAAGCGATCAAAAGGGATTGCATCCCACAAAAACAACAAGGACCAAAAGGGGCCCTCAGCCTCTCAATATATCTAAAAAATCAACTCTCTCTCCCATGGAATTACAATTTCTCCCAGAAACCCAACAAAAAAGAGAACTAATGATCGAGAATTTCAGCGCCTCAATAGGAGTCTCCTCCCCATCGAATGACCTCCTATTCCGTTCCCTCCACAAGCACCACCAAACACTCAGAGGCACTACCCTCCAAATGTCACGAGCTTGGGGGCCCACTGTACATCCTCTCCAAGCCTCAACCACACTTATCAAAGTCTGGGGCATGACCCACTCGACTCCGAATAGAGCCAAAAACAAACCCCAACTGTCCCCAGTCACCGAGCAATGCAACAAGAGATGATCGACCGACTCTTCATCCCTCTTATACATTAAAATTGTTATTTAGTAGTAAATAATGACTAAATTTTGTTTAGTTAATAACTTGGATTTATTGCTTAATCGTGTATTTAGTACTAAAAAGAGATACTTCAAACATCATCTAAATTTGGAAAAGAATTAAATCAGATTTAAATTAAAAAAGAAAATTTGATAAATTATATGAATTTAGAAAAATATGAAGTACTTCAACATCATCTAAATTTTGACAAAAATAGAACAACCTTAATTGACAGCTTAAAAGTACAAGACAACAAAAAGATACAAAGGTTTCTTTTATATAAATTATTAGGTTCTTTTATGTATAAATAATTTATCCCTTGATGGAAAATTCCAAAAAGTATAGAAAAACCAAAAAGAAAAATAAAGTTTAAAAGGTACTAATTCAATGAAATTTCAAAGCTCTTTTAAGATCTAAACTTAAATCCTGTGTATGGAAGATTTCAGAGAGTATATCTACATTTTTTTGAAGTGTTTTAGGGTAGCAAAAAAACATATTCTTTGGGAAGGGCGGGAAAGAGGAGGGAGGGGGGGGAATGGGGAGAGAGAGAGAAGGTGTGATTTCAGATTCATGGTCTGACTTGACATTTAAGGTGCTGTCACAGGCACTTGGGGAAACCTTTACATAACGATCCTTACACATGGTAACAACTAACGATGAACCATTACTTAAACCATGTATTCTATGGATAATATTTTGTGGATCTTCCCTGCAAGGACAAGAAGTCCTACGATATGTGTATTCGGGTACAGTAGGCTTACAAGAAGCACTGCATGAAATTTTATAAAGGAATATGAAATTGCTAAGGCATAGTTAATGATTTAATGGTCTCTTTGTTTGCTCAAAATAATCAGTCTCCCTACACTAGATAAAGTTGTGTGCAGCATGACAAATTTGTATCTGTCTTTTTTTTTTACAAATCTGAACCTCTAAAAATATTAACTTTATTAAAATTGTTTCCACTAGAAAACATATTTTTAGTTCTTTAGAACATTGACTACAGAATTTGGAATTTACTTCTGTTAGATAGAAAGAACCAAGTCAAAGAAAACATATTATTTGATTTTGCTCCAACACATTCATCATAAAATTCTGAAAAATTATAATCCAGTAGGTGGTTCCTTCACAGTTATGCCACTATAATACTTACTAATCATTATTTGCTGGCATAGATAAAGGATTGGACCAACACCAAGAAGCATGTTGCATATGCTGTGAGCTATGACCATATTTATTAAATGAACTACTCAAATAAATTCTTTTAAATGAAACATAAGAATAACCACTTTATTTTCTTAGGGCATTACCTATTATATTCACAGTCCACTGGACTGAGTATATCTCTATCAAAGTGCATAGTACAACAATAAACTGAACTGTACGACACAATGCCTTATCACTTCTCTTTTCAATAACATTTGACAACATTTCACATAAAAATAAATACTTGGTAAATGCATAAAGACAAGGACAAGATCATAATTATACCCTCTGGCCTGAATTTGCCACAAGTTGACAACTCCATCCAAAGCGCTGCAAGATATTACAGAAAACTGCCAAAACTTAGATCCCGAAAGAGTAATATGAAACTCATTTAAGTTAATTGTAAACTTGAGCTGCTGAGGTTGTTATAAAAGATATATTCTTTTCTTAAAAAATGAAGCAGTAAAATATGTGATAAGTACAATGCTCATAAACCATGGTTTCAGCACAATATAACATTTTTATGGAAAGCAAAATTTATCGTAATTAAAGCTTAAATTAATTGTGCTGTTTTGGTCCCATCAGTAATAAGCACAGCTTTTTCTCCAGGACTCACAAGTGGGTCAGCTATTATTGGTTGTGGAAGACGAATAAGGAGTTCAAAGCTCCAAGGAAGAGTTGAATCGAAATTCAGTATGACATCCACCAGACTTCACTATAAGAACCATAGCACTAAAGCAATATAAGCTTTTTTTTTACTTACTTTCTTTTTCCTTTCTCTTCCCCCCTGTAAAACCAACCCTTTTCGACAAATGACTAGAAAAATTACCAAAACCACAATTTTATCCCAAAAGTAACCATAACTTAGAGAGAGACTTAGCTTTTATGATGCTTATCCAACACACAAGTGAGAACAAAATTTGTGTTTCTATAATATAGCACCAAGCAAAGTAGCTACGAATATCACTTGCTTAATATTAAGGCCATGATTTGAGGCACTGGATGTAAACCTCAGGAAGCATGATTAATATAACACACACACACATATATATGCATATATAAGGCCATTCGCCCGTGCTGGTCCTACATATGCCGAACGTTGGGAAGACTTGAGACAGACCTTAACCTTCAGTAAAGCTGCTGCTCTCAAGCTCGAATCTGCATCTGCAGGTTTTACCACAATGGCCCCTATGGATCACTGGGTATCTATTCTACAAGACACACTGCAAAGCCAAGGTGCATGGAATCACATACACAGGAAAACCACAATAAGCTAGCAGGCTAGCACTCTACCTCATGCTGCACTAGTCCCCAGTGCTTTACAGCCCTTCTCTCTTACATCGTGTATCACGTGAGGCAGTCCCCTTAATTAAGATTTATAAGTTCCATGATGCAGCAAATCCTGTTAAGGGAGGCCTCTCTCAGGCAATTAATATTGTTTTTTGTGCCTTAAAAACCTATGGAGAGAGTATTTAAGAGTTTGCAAAGGGAATGGTAACTGGTAAGGATTTGGACTATATTTAGGCAAGAAAAGAGAGAGTTTAGGAACTATTATGGGTACTGTGTATCATACCTATAAACAGTAACCTTTAAATTTTGGATTCTTTTATGTGCTAGGAATGAATGATTTGAGGAAGGTAGTTTGGGCTTGTGAAACAGGATTTTAAGGGTAAAAAGAGACTAAAAATAGATATACCCAGCACTAGATTTAAAAAGGATATAAATTAAATAAAAGATGATGAAGAATAAACTCTAGGACCTATAACAAAAAAGGGTAAATATCACCAACTTTCTCGGAGGTCAGGCGAAATTTACACACATGTCAAGTTTGGTAAAAATACACCGACTTCCCCTATAGAGTTTGTTTGATGTTGGCAATGAAACACACATATTACCTCAAAAATATTATGCCGTTCTCATTCTCTTTCCACTGCCAACAATTCCACTCCCATAATCATCTACAGCCACCACCACCTTTCCCATCTGCTTCATCTTATTCTCCCATGTTAGTTTCTCGTTGGCCTTCTTTTATCCATCTTCTCTCTCCTCTCCTACCCAAACTGGCCGCTACCACCACTAGCAAAGAAGATCAAGTCGAAGAAATTATCACCAGACAGCTGGTAGATCACTTGACCTTTGGTTACCAACAACTTCAATACTTCTGTTAGCAAATTTCAATTTCCAAAACACCAATCTATTTCGAAGCAAACATGCAAGTCCTTTGTTTGATCACATCGCAGCCTAATCACTATAGCATAGCAGTGTTCCTAGACCCCTATTCCAATCACAAACCTCGGTTCGTAATCGTCGATCAGTTCTTCACACCTTCATTGCAACAGTAGCATCGAATCTGGTCATAGAGGCTTCCATTCAAGTCAAAATCCTCAATTAAGTTGGACATACAAGTTGTCGCAGATCATTTGCAAACAGTCGCAGCAGTTATTGGGTCAAAGCCTTCGCATTGCACTGTAGCAGTCCATCACACAGTCCTTTTGATCTTTCATAAGCCATTGCAGCTATCGCAGCCCCTTGCAACCATTCTTGAATTATTTTAAATATGGCCAATGATAATACAGACTCTCTTCAGCCTATTAGTGTGAGGTTGACCAGTGACAATTATGCCTATTAGGCATATGTGATGAAGAACTTCTTGTTAGGTAAGAATATGTGGGGTTATATTACTAGAGTTCTAACAGTCCCAGCAAATAATAAGGCAGAAAATTATGTTGAACTGCTGTCCAATTAGGAAGTGAATAATGCCAAGATTGTTACTTGAATAAATAATTAGGCAGATCAGTCTATTGGTGTGTGCATTTGGCTAAGTTCTACACAAATAAAGAAATTCCTTATTATTTGTCCAAGTTATATGTGCAATCCAACTTTGTTAAACTATATCATTAAAATATGAAATTTGGGTTGCTAGACAAGTTGACAAGAGTATACAGTAGGGGTGGCAATTCAACAGGTCTCATTTTATAAAGTGTATTAGCTATTAATAAGTGAATGTCTAACTTTGAGTCAAATATTCCAAAATAGTCCTTTAGATTAATGACAATTTATGGCCTTTGGATATTTTCAAGGGTGAGATTCACTCTCTCTTAAATGCATAAATCAGTTAATTTAGGCACCAATATTAAACAACAAAGGAGCCATCATTAGGGATCATTATAGCAAGATAGCGGCCTTCCATTGCCCTTGAAGCTACTCCACAACCTCCTTTTCTATCTTATTCTTTCCAAAATAAGATCTCCCCCTCTTTCTTGTTCACCACCTATTCCTTCTAAACTGATAAATTTCTTACCCTCATCAAAAGAATGATGTAAATATAATTCGCTTCTTCTTTGTGTATTTACATAAGCCTAATTATTTACATCCTTAGAATCGAAAAAAACCTTACAATTACACAGATAACCAATCTACAATTTCACTAGACCTTATGTGAAATAGGTGAGGATACAATGGTTAAAATATTGTCAGAGTTTCAGTTTGCATAAGCTGGACAAAAATTGGGCAATCCACTTTTTTACGCACTCAACTCAACTAGTTGGGGTCGGAAAAAGTACGACTGGATATAGTGCAGTAGATCACATAATGATAGTAATGATACAACTGAATATGATGCAAATGAAGTCATGGCAAAATGAATTTCATTTAAATGGCAAAGTTAATAATGATTTTGTTGTGGAAAATACTGCTAAATGTTATAATGCCACCTATTTCAGCACCTTGCAAGTAGGAAAAACTCTCATAATGGCCTTTTAACCCCCATCAATGGCAAAATTAGAAAGGGAGATTTGTGGAAGAAGAAAGAAGCAGAGAAAGGTTTTATTCTTAAAGCCTTAACAAACAGAATATTTCCATAAATGACAATAATAAGGAACTTCCATAAAAAACTCAATATAGAACCAAAAGCTTTGAAATTATTTGGAAAGATAAAAACTTATACGGAGTAATTAAGAACAATTAATTCTTCCCCACCCATCTTTACAATGTTAATTATGTTACATTAACTCAACACAAGCTTGGAGAATAAGAATCATTGCCCAAGGTTCAGTAGAGTACGCAAAATCCCGAACTAGACCTAGAGGGGCAGTGATAGATCTTGAAAACTAAATAACAAAGTTCAACCATTTTTAAATTTCAACTCTCACAATTAACTGAAATTTAATCTATCAATAAGTATGTAAAAATAGGTGCACACTACGTTAACCAGATTCGAAATCCAAGAATCCCTTGGTAACCTCTGACCAGACACACATCAAATGTTCTCCTCAAACTTGGATGCTGCCAGTCAACGACCCTGCTCCTCACGCAATCCACTCTTTGACCCATGCTTTAATCTCTACTGATTAGTCACGTTCGTTTTGGTTGGTTGTGGTGCTGAAATCCTTGGAGCTCTAGGATTAATACGTTTCAATATATGAATGACGAATGAAACACAATTCTCGCAATTGGATGGCTAGGATGCACTCTATGCCTCACGAAAACATATGATGCTCAAAATATCCCATCTATTTATTTGGTGTGCGCTTGCATAGGTTTTCTGAAATCATAGGGCTTATAATAGACCATGGAGGCTGAAAAAGACCAGGGTAAAAAGAGTTTGAATCAGATTTGGAAAATGTTGTTCCGCAACTTTCGATCAATCTGTCAAACCTAGTCCAGTGAGCTTCAAAGTGAATAAATGAAGTAGGTTTGACTCACTAAAACTGAGAATGACTAATTTCTTTACCCATTGCTTGGAAGCATATCCAAATAAAGAAATGCTTTCTCAAATAATTGTCAAACATTAGGTCCGTAACAATTCCAGCATGGTTAATAAGAAATAATACTAGATAATAGTCTTTTGATTGACTCAATCCAGTTATAGGTCATAACATGAATTGCTTAATTTTAGCTTGCACCTCAACTGACAGTAATGATACAATCAGTTTTAAGATTTGTTTTTGTCCCAATAATCAAGGCGAAAATGATATAGTATTGGTGTATTGCATTCACCTCATAAATTGTCTGTTGCTAACATGAGACTCAAGCAGCCATGTACTGAAACATGACCTTTAACACTTCAATACATGAATATCCTTCAGTTTTGAAGTGGATCTGTCGGCTACAAATTGGATGATTTATAGTCAAAGCAGCAATGTGAAACTAATACCTCTTGATGGCTTTAGGAAAACCCAAGAACCCTCAATTAGGGAGTTAGAACCAATTAATGTTTTAAGAGTGGACGGGTTGATGTATACCTCAATAAAACCAATTAGTATTACAATCACAAATATACATTAAATCTAGACATTTCTTAATCCATCAGCATTAAATATTGCTAAATCTCCAAGAAAATTAAAATTAAAAGCATTCTTAAAAGACTAATAGTTATTTAACAAATAAAACCTTTTGACATTTCCAGAATTAAAACTTAGTTGATTGATATGAACGAGCTGCGCTTAAGTTTGGGCAAAAATAGGCCATTTACTCCTATTATAACCAAACAAACAAAAGCGGGTGCAGGCTGTGCAGCTAGCTGGAGCAGACATTATCTCCATGTTTTCATCAGATGCGTGCTAACAATAGACTTATCATGCTTTAGATCTTGAGTATAGCTTGATGTATGGATGCACTATTAAAATTTAATAGTTACACAAAACCAAAACCAATACTCAAAAAGGGAAGTGATTTTATCTCAAAAAAGTTTTCACCTCTACAACGAGATGAAAAGGCACTAGAACTAAAATCTTTTTAAAAAGCTAGAATCAAAAAAAATATATTGCTTTTCAATTCACATGGCACGTGTCCTTAGGCAGTGTTGACAAGCTCTATGGAACATCAATGTCATCATAAAGATTTTATCTAAGCATACAATTCTGAAATGAAGCAGGGATCAGTCATGCGTCATGCACTACGTGCCACAACAGCACAGCTAGAACTAAATTTCTCCTAGTTTGAATTAGAGATATTAGGGCTAACAACTTCCTTATTATCATTTTCTCAGAAACTCAAGAAAGTTCAAATTACCTTGTTACAAATAGCTGATTGTTTGTTGGACACAAGACAAGACTTCTCAGCTTTCTCTTGTGTTGGCTAGAGACGAGACAAGCCGTCTGGCAATGGATTGTGAAAGGAGATGAACGACTATTGATCAAGGGAATCAATTCCCTGTGCTCCTTCTGCTCTGTAATTCATGAAACAATTATGATGAATAATGTATCCCAATCACATATAAAGTACATAGATATTTGAGAATTCAAATAACACACAATTATCAAACACACGCACACACAAATAAAGCTAACAGTGCAATGCCCTTGAACAGGTTAAAGCATTACCAAACTTCCTTTTTGTCCCTTTAGCCTGAATTTCAACTGCTTCCTGCTCAGAAGAGTTTCTATTAGATTTTTCCCGTTTTTGTTTCACAGCACTGTCAGTGTGAATGGAGACTGATGTACCAGCTCTACCACTAGAACTAATTGAAGCATTCAGGCCAGATTCAGCCATTTTCGTAGGTTGAGAACTTTTTGGATTCACAGCAGGAATTACAAGCTGAGGTCTAGATTGCGGCTGTCTTTTAAAAGAAGCTTCACTGATCTGGACAGGGCTAGTTGATCTTCGCTCAACTTTTACCTCTTCAATATTATCGCCCAAAGATTTTTTGGATGACATTCCATTGTCCCGGCCTCGAAGACGAGCCAACTTAGACTGCGTATCCTCTAACCTCCTCTCTGCTTGCTCAAGCTGCATACTTTTTCGAAGGAGATGATTAGCTATATTTTTTCAATAAAGATATGATAATGCTTAAGCTACTAACAAGTATTTGTCATTCCCATTTTAAAAACAATCAAATGCTTCCATCCTCTAGTAAGGACAGACCATTAATTGATGCACCAATAAGTAGTGACCATCTATAGCAGAGTGGTCCAATGTATCACTATGAAAACCTGTACACAAGTTCACAAGGGAATACCCATATTCTATTTCAAATCCAAAAAACAAAATTACCATGGATAATAAACAGATGCAATCTGACCTTAATGACTGAAAACAAAAAACAAACTTGAAGCATATATATATTTTCCGCGCGCCCGCTGTGGGTTGGGTTGGGTTGGGGGGGTGGGGGAGAAGTGAGTGGGGGAAGGGTTGTTGTTGTTGAAGTGTGTTAGAAAAAACATTTAAGCACAGAACAAATAGGTATCTGGGGGTAGACATATAGCAAAGCAATGAAAACAACTAGAAATGCAAATATGTTATGATGTTATCTGTTCAACAAAAGGACTACAAAAAGCAAAACAACTTCCAGAATTCATTTTTGTAACGGTAAATGGTAGACCAAGTTGCTATTATCATTTGCTTTTCACGTGTTCATGCATGCAACATACATCAATGTAGAAGTCACTTTTTCCATGTGGTGTTTAATGTTTTACTAATTTCCATGATTATCTATTATAATTACTTGAATAAATAAAATACACTTGCCCAAAGCAGTCTATTTACTTTAAATTGACATTTTTTTCAGAATAACTTTTCATTTCCCTAATAAGACATTTTCACCTTCAGTTTTCATGCAACGTTCAAAACGTAAGCAATGGAAGTCAATATAAAGAAATATAGTACTGCCATTAATATCTTCAAATAAACACAAAGTTCAAACTTGGAGTCGCTGGTTTTCAATTCCATATCCAGTTAATATAATCCAAAATCTGCTGTAGATTTTATTCGACACAAAGTTTAAAGTCCAAGGTTCAGCTCAAAACGTGATCACCATAAAAAGCCAGTAGAAAGTTAGCACCTCATATAACAATCATTTCTAACACCTCATATTAAACTTGCCAAAAGCAGCCTATTTACTTTAAATGTTTAAAATGCATTTTCAATTCTCTACCTCCATTGCAAAGTAATATAAAATTTTAATGCGACATTCTCACTTTCTTTTTTTCAACCAGCGTTCGTAGGGAAAGAAATATAAATCAATATAAACATATGTATAGTACCCCACCTTCAACACTCTTTCATATAACATAAAGTTCAAAACTTGTCTAGTAGCTGGCTTTGAGTTTAAAATTCAGTTTATACACCCAAAACTCTGTCACGGGAATTCATTCAACACAAATTTCAAAGTCCAAGGTTCAGCTCGAAATATAAACACCAAAAAAATGAATTTAACTATAAAGAACTATTGCAAAATTTTCTCTCTTTTTTGGTAAGTCAAAACTACTCCAACAATCAAGATGAACAACAATAAATTCCAAGATTTAATCTTACATAGAAGAACCCAAATTAAGAACATAATGAGCTGTAAACACATACATAAAACAATTCTCGAACCACAGAAATGGCACAAACACAAACACCCACACACACATATACACACGTGCATATGATCTGATGAATACAAAAAGTCAAAGAAAACCCAGAAAAGTATCAAGTGTTTAGTGATTGTTTACAACCTGAGATTTGTAATAGGAGATACGCTGGCGAAGATGTTCGACTTCTTTGGTTCGATGCTCGATCAGAGCCACCAAAGCCTCTTCTTGCTCGAGTCTGCTGTTCTCTGCTCCATTCTCGTCGGCCATGGCAGCCTCGCCGTTCAATTCTTCTCTCTCTAACTTGGGTTTCTTCGGAACCGGAGACGCGCTCATTCTTTGGGTCCGTTTGATCTCTGTATTGTATGATATATATATATTATATATGTCGTGCTCTGTACATAGAAGAGATATTGCGATTTGCAAAATCAATATTAATCAGAATATAATATACAGAAATGACCATTTTGAATTTTTGATTTATTGAGGACTATTTGTGTCTTTTCAGGTAGCTGTGGAATTGGTTTAAAAATTAAAAATAATAATAATAATTACTACACTATAAATTTACTATAAGAATAAGATATACTAGAAAATACGGACACTTCACCTAGACTAGCATATTTGTGTCGGACACTTCTCAAACACATGTTGAATCTGACATTTTTCTTTTTAGAACACTTTTTGAATACTCTTTGAACACTTATTGAACACTCTTAAATACTCCTCGAATACGTGTAGAACACCTCATAACAATGATGTATATTCAAATATTTCGAAAGAAATTATATGCGACTAAATTATGATTAAAATTTTAAGTTAAATATATGTTAAAGACTAAATAAATCTGGTTCTTTAATCTTTTTTAATTTATTTGTTTGCTTTTTTATAGGTTTGTTTAATTCTTAAGTGTTTGACGATCAATTGAAATATTTAATAATTAATATTTCTTAATAGTTTTTTTTAATAATTAATATATATTAATATATTATTATTTTATAGTAGTTTTTTCGCCGTATCCGTGTTTTTTTTTTTTTAAATTTATTGTCATATTTGTATCGTGTTGTATTCGTATTGAATGTCAATTCATCCCGGAAGATATACCAACCATCCTCCTCTTACATGTGTCGATAACTTTAGCAACTTTTTTTCAAGACGACTGAAACATTACAGTAATTTTTTTTGTTTTCATTCAATCGAAAAACGTCACAGTTATGTGAAACTCCATGTTAAATGTTAATTGCTACAGTCCTAGGAATATATTTGTTAGAAAGAGTTGTTTCGACTGTATGAGTGACGAGTGTATATCTATCACTTCCGGTATATTTTTTTGTCCTTAAAGTATGAAATAGGTTACTTCAACATGGTAAAGTTTGTACTCAAATTTTGGCTTTATTTATTTCCTCCGCAATTTCTTACCCTAGTATAGCATAATCATATTAACTTTTTTAAGGTATTAATTAAACAAAAAAAATATTTGATGATCATGATTTATTCCACCTCAATAAATGACTTTTTTTCATTCATTTCATTGTTTCACTCTTTCAAAGAATTTTTTTTTCCAATATTGTCTTGTACATGTGGGACAAAAAATTGCATGTGTCTGGTGGTGAATTATGAAATACTTTAAGAAACTCGACACCGATATCGTCAAAATATATATATATATATATATATATATATATATATATATATATATATATCTTCTCAAGATTGACATATATTTATTTAACGCAATTTTAGTTAACCTTTTGCATCCAAATAAAAAGAATGCGAGCAACTCAAACAGAGTCTTTAACTCAAGTTTCAGTACAAATCAATAGTGTACATATGCATGAGTAGATGTGAGAGGATCCGAGTTCTTTATTTTAACATTAATGGTTGTCACGGTGTGATAGATGTAATTGAATTTTGTGTAGTACAATTGTTATTAAAATATTTACTATATTTTATTAAATATTTAATGTAGAACCCATTATCTCTTGTAATAGTCAATCTAATGCTTGTCTATTTCTATATATATGTGTTTGGAGCAATTTTTTAATTCTAAAATTTCTTTCATTTAAAAGACGTTTAATAAACGTCTTTAATAAAATAAATTTAAAAGAAAAAAGTTGTTTAATGGATGCATTTTTTTTAAAATTCCTTCCACAACTAATACAGTTTTAACTTGACAAATTTATCCTTAATAATTATTTTCAATAGGAAAGTTTCACGAAATAAAAGGAGCCAAAATTATCTACAAAATTTGTTACTTAAAATAAATCTAATTAATTTCTTTTCAAAAACAAAGTTTCCTTTTAACGGACTTTGGCTTCATTATAAGTCCATATTTTTCATTTCACCAAACACTAACGTCTTTTTTGAAAAGAGCTTTTTGGACTTGAAAGTCCGTTTCAATTCTAAAAACCTCCCAAGCACATGATTATTGAAAGGAAAAGATTGAAGATAGACCGAGCATTTAACATTAATTTTTACATGGCATCTGGTTATGACCCTTTTTTTATTAAGAGCAATGCTACACGTCTCGAATAAATATCATGAATTTTAATTCGAATCGATGTGGCAGGTAATATAATCCATTATTTTAGGAGATAAAATTAAATGGTAAGTTATTATTGGTGAGATTCCCCCCATACACGAAGTCTATATGGTATTATCACTTGCCACGTAGATTCGAGTTAAAATTTGTAAAATAAAATTGTGACGTTTAACATTTCTCTTTTTTTAATATTAATGTTTGTCAAATTTTGTATAGTAAGATTAGTAATTATAAATCATCTGCCATACACCTTTAGCATGTAAAATCAGTATTAAAAAGCATCCACACATGACCCCAACTCTAGTTATAAATCATCCACACAATATTATTAAAATATTTATTATATTTTCTTAAACATTTTTATATCTTCATTATATTTAATTTAAATAGGTATGAAAATTGTTAAAATTAAACAAAAAAATCCATAATACATTTTCACGAGCCTCGACTTGATGAACCTGACATTGTTTACTCTTCCAACTCAACAACAGCCTAAAATTAGTAAATCTGACATTGTTCAAACTTGCTTGTTTGATATAAATAAATAAATAAATAACTATCGTAATTGAGACTCAACTCATTTATTTAATATGCAAAGACAAACCCAACTTTCAACAAGGTGAAGAACTTATGTTGTGTTCGGTACATGGGAATGGACTGAAATAGAATGCACCTAAGAATGAAATGAAATTATTATTTGATTGTAAATATGAAATGAAGTAATAATGAAATAAATTTTAAATTAAATTGTTCAAAATACTCTTCCTAGTAACAAATAAATTAAACTAACAAATGTACCTTGGTGGAGGTGGTGGTGGTGGCCAGGGGCATAGCCAAGAAAGAATTAAGAACATAAGAACTCTCAAGTAAAATTAATTTTTTTCAAGTACTAAAAACACGACAAAATAAAATACCACATATGAAGATCTAATATCTTTTTACGGATAAATCACATGAACCTTTGAAAATGAAAAACTCATAAATAATTATGTCAACTAAGAATTATCTCCAATAGTCAGGACATGAAATAATTTGCAGGGTGAAACAAATCATGCAAAATAAATTGGTTTATAAATGCCAAAAAATCAATGTTACCCGAACTCAGATATGGTGTCGGACACAAGTGTGTGTCTAAGAGTCAAATTCGTTTATCTGTCAAATTATAAGACACAAGGACATGAATTATAAGTGTCCAAAAATCAGAGACGAGTGTTTGGACATGACATAAAAAATATTTATGAATATAATATTAAACACACCCAGACATGACATAATTATTTACCAATATAATACGAATTAATTATAAGCTAGTAACAGTTAATTAGAGACGTGCATACCTTTACAAGTTTACAGAGTTTTATTATTATATTATTATAGTAATATATTATATATAATATACTATTGTAGATTTGTGGGTTAACACGTTCTTACTTAATTACCTTTACAGAAGAAAAAAAAGTCACATTTACAGACATTTAGTATTATAGTATTATATCATCTATATATAGGATATGCTATTGGGTAACAGTTGTGTTTGATTAATAATATTATAGTACTATAATATATATATATATATATATATATATATATATATAGGGAGGCAATATTCGCACTCCCTTTTTCTACGTTTACGCTCCCATTTTAAAGAAAATGATATTTCTAACCTGGACTTCATAAGTAAATAATTATTTTTTAAAAAAATTACACAACTACTCCTTTTGATATTCTTTCTTGTCTCCAATATTTAATATTTTGAATCTCTTTTAACAGGTTCTAGAAAAGATTACACAAAAAAATGACTCAAAAATAGTTATCTCTTTCTCTTTTGACAAATCTAAAAATAAATAAAAGTTAATGTTATATTTATTGAATAAAGTATTTCTTTTGACAAGAACTGGAAAAAAAGATAAAAAAAAATTTATCTGTAGGACCCCAAAGAAGAGTATACTTCGCAAAAATAAAAAAGACTCAAATTTCTTTTATCTTTGATAAATAAACTATTTCATTTGATATGACCGAGAAAAAAGAAGTATGGTACGTAAAAAAGAAAAACACCCAAAAGAAATTATCTGTTGAATAAATTATCTCATAAGACATCATTGAAAAAAATATATATATGATGCACACAAAAAAGGACACAAAAAAAAAGTTCTTCATGTTGAATAAATTCTCTTAATTTTGACAGGACCAAAAAAAAAAAAGCCGAAAAAATAGAGTACTCATTGTATCTTTTATCACTTTTGATTGGATATCTCTATTGAATAAATTATCACTTTTGACTAGATAAAAAAAAAGTACTCAAGAAAAAAGTTCTTTTTGGTTGGAACCCAAAAGAAATTACTAAACGAAATAAAAAGAACTAAAATTTATTTGTATAAAGGGTAGTTGTGGTATTATAAAATAAATGATGATGAATTAATGAGGTTAGGGACCTTCTTGTCATTTTTATTTAAAAGAAAAATGATAGTGGAGTGCAACTGTGGAAAAGTGGAGTGCGGATATTGCCTCCTATATATATATACTATTATTAAAAGTACAAGTTGTTTCAAATCATTCACTTTTATGCAAAATTTTCAACTAATGCACTTCCATCTCTACTCTAACTCTCAACTTCTCTTAACATCACTTTTATAATAATTTTTCAACTAATACACTCCTAACTCTACTCTAACTCTCAACTCCTCTTAACATCACTTTTATAATAATTCTTCAACTCATATATTCATATCTCCACTCTAACTCTCACAATTTTTTTTACGTTGATTTTTTTGTCATAATTTCATTTTTTTTTTGTCACAAATTTTTTTTAACATTGTTTTGCTACAACTAATATACTCCTATCTCCACTCTAACTCTCACAATTTTTTTTACGTTCTTTATTTTTTTGTCACAATTTCATTTTTTTTTGTCAATCTTTAGCCAATAAAATTTGGTTGCTCTAAAAATTCTGAATTTTAGTTCTCACCAAATTTTTTTCTCACAATTTTTTTGCACGTTGTTCTTCTAGCATCTTGGTAATTGATCATAACCCTCTCTCTTTTGTAATTCGTGTTATAACATCACTAAATTCTATTATAATATATGAACATTATTACTAAAGCTAAGTTTGGTGGAAACAGGTATAGGGCCTCAATTGCAGCCGAAGACATACACAAAGATAAGAATCGGCATCTGAGGGAGGTACTGTGTCTTGTTCATAAAATTTCATTTTATGGGATAACTTATTTGTCAAATGTAGCATTGACTGCTTATCAATTTTCTTTATTGATGTCCTTGTTGTTGGAAAAATATATCTCTTTTGTATGCCAAACAGGCAAACCAAAATATAGTAATACTTAGAAAAAAAATAAACAGAAGTAGGAAGTTAAATAAAATAAACAATTATCAACCAACTTACAGAATGATTGAAAATGAATTAAATTGAATCCGAGCCTTGTGTAAACACAATTTCCTTAAGACAAATTTGTTCCCTTATAGTGCTCAAGGTGATGAACAATTGTCTCCCAAGATAGAACGGATTTACGATTCTAAAGAGGCAGCACTTCAATCTCTAGAATCCTTCGAACACAACTTGTGCAGTACTCGAACTATATATATATGCAGAGATAAATGATATGAAAATTCTTTGTTTTTTTTTTTGTTATGCATATCTGGCTATATATAGAGCCAATGGTGAACAGACATATCTATTCGTGAAGAGTCATACCTATTCACGAACAGACATGTCTGTTCGTGAAGAGTCATAGTTATTCTAGAATAGACATGTTTGTACATGAAAAATCATAACTCTTCTAGAATAGTCATGTCTATTCTTCAAACAACCACCACTTAAGGCCATGTTTGGTTGGAGGATTTTAATAATCAATTTTTCATTCAATAACTAACGATTTTTGACAAAATCGTCCAACAATCCCCCACATGAATGAAATTGATTGGATATCAATGTAAATGATAATGATAATGCAGACATTAATTCGAGTACAATTAAAAAAAAACTACTGCATCGGGTTAAGTAGCCTAATGGCCTTGAACTTGCCCTAGTGAAAGACTATCGGATTTACTTAGCTAATCAGTAGACATGATGTCTTTGAACAGTCAACCGTTAATGTAAACCAAGACAATAGAATTCACACAGTATTTCTTCAAACACAGTTGGTTCTCACGTTTGTGTTCATTTTGACCCTGAACACCTCTTGGTTCCGTAAGTGTTTTAGAGAATTAAGCCTTAATATTCTCATAGAAGCGGCTCCTTCTTACTCACGTAGGTGATCTCTATGAAAAGTATCCTGCAATACTCTACTTGGACATTTTTCAAGATATAGAAATCATTAAAAGCTTAACTTATCCTGGTTCTCGCGGCAGATGTGCACTGTCTCATCATAGGAATAGTTAGGAGTAAATATCTCCTCAGTGCTTACTGAGTTCTACATAGTTCGGTTTGCCCTTTGAACCTAGATCTTGGGATCTCCAGTCAACTAGGTTGGGTTGTCACTATGACGACTCTTATTAAGACATAGGCTTTAAACCCATTCCCTTCGATAAACTTTATATTTGCTCTCGTGGCAAGCCTTTTGTAAACAGATCCGCAATATTATCTTTTGACTTTACATAATCAATTGAGATAATTCCATTAGAGAGCAATTGTCTAACGGTATTATGTCTTCGTCATATGTGACGTGACTTACCGTTATACATATGACTCTGTGCCCTTCCTATTGCTGATTGGCTATCGCAATGTATACATATAGAAAGCACAGGTTTTGATCTTTTTCTTTGGGCCTTGTTCCATAACATTAGCCTTAGTTTCAATCCTTGATAAATGCAATCATTAATTTCAAGATGGATCTCAACCACCTCAATACACTTGGTATTCTCTTGGATTGCTTGTATATCAAGTTATATGCAACTTGTCCTTTAGATCAGAACAACATAGTTAGAAAACATATCCATCTAGAGTATCTTTAACATGCATCATACTCATTGACATGTAACCACCTAAACTATATCATTGATTCAGTGTTTGTTTCAATCTACATATAGATTTTCCAAGTTTGCACACTCTTTTTTTATAATCTAAAACTATGAACCCTCCTTGATTATTTCAAAATAATTTTTCATTAATAGAACCTCGTTCTATATTTCTTGAATTATGCACAAGATATGTCCCATTCATATCCTAATAATTTTAGGATTTAAATATTATTACATTATATAGACACCCCCACATTTTGAAGTATTTATAGAAAGATATAAGGTTTTTCTATATATCAATCAACTGGTGTCTTAATAATTTTCTTAATGAAGTGTAAGACTAAATTTGAGAAAAGTTGAGCTTCCCCACAACTTCTGGGTAATCCATAATTTATCTACAAATCATTTGTATTTTATGGTTTTTGCATTTTAGCAACACCATTTCATTTAAATTGCTAAATTGACTCTCAACCTCATTCTCAAATTTTGCTTTATAGTATCTTGTGTAATTCCTATCAAAGTATTAAATACTTTTTTCATCTCTCGTGTGCACATATATTAAATCACATATATCATTGTGATCTAATGCTAGAGGTACAACACTCTTTTGTACGGGTGAAAATAATTTTTAGTTAATTTCCTTTCACATGTGCCAAATTTGAGTTAGGACATCCACTCAAGTTGGAAAATTAACTCCATTCCAGGTTTATAATAAATCTCTTTCACACCCTTGGATTTAATACACAATAACTTATTGAAGAACGAGTTCTCTTCCTAAGGTTATTTCTCATACAACCTTATTTTGATAGTAGAGGATTTTCTTCATGACAACGTGTTCAGTCTTATATTTCTTGTCCAAATAATCCTATAATGCCTTTGCTGCTTTACTAGCATAATACACATTATATAGTGTATTGTCTAATCCATTTAGGATATAATTTCTACACAAGAAATCTGCATGCTTCCATGCATCAAGAACGCTCACATTTTCCTTATCAGTCTCTCTTTCACCAAGTATAGGAGATTCTTTGTGAAGGAATCTTACCAAATTTAAAGTTGTAAGATACAAGAACAGCTTCTGCTGCCAATGTTTGAAGTCCATTCCATTGAATTTTTTGGGCTTCTCTCCATGAGACGCACTCACGAGAATGATTGGAGTATTAAATGTCATTTTTGTTATAAAAACAAAACAGATACAAAATCTGTATACTTAGAAAAAATAAGTGCAGATTTTGCAAACACATCCAGCCACTGATTTCTGTTTATTAAGAACACTAAGTATAACGAAAAACAATTACAAAAAATTTGTCTTAAGATTGTTGGAAAAATATATCTCTTTTGTATGCCAAACAGGCAAACCAAAATATAGTTATACTTAGAAAAAAAAATAAACAGAAGTAGGAAGTTAAATAAAATAAACAATTATCAACCAACTTACAGAATGATTGAAAATGAATTAAATTGAATCCGAGCCTTGTGTAAACACAATTTCCTTAAGACAAATTTGTTCCCTTATAGTGCTCAAGGTGATGAACAATTGTCTCCCAAGATAGAACGGATTTACGATTCTAAAGAGACAGCACTTCAATCTCTAGAATCCTTCGAACACAACTTGTACAGTACTCGAACTATATATATATGCAGAGATAAATGATATGAAAATTCTTTTTTTTTTCTTTTGTTATGCATGTCTGGCTATATATAGAGCCAATGGTGAACAGACATATCTATTCGTGAAGAGTCATACCTATTTACGAACAGACATGTCTATTCGTGAAGAGTCATACCTATTCACCAACAGACATGTCTGTTCGTGAAGAGTCATACCTATTCTAGAATAGACATGTTTGTTCGTGAAGAGTCATACCTATTCCAAAATAGACATGTTTGTACATGAAAAATCATAACTCTTCTAGAATAGTCATGTCTATTCTTTAAACAACCACCACTTAAGGCCATGTTTGGTTGGAGGATTTTAATAATCAATTTTTCATTCAATAACTAACGATTTTTGACAAAATCGTCCAACACTTGTTTTACAAATTAACCTCCTTTCCCATTTCACATTTATTTACTGTAAATGTAATAATTGTAATATACAATTTTTCTTCTTAAATTTTTTAGAAAAGCCTTTGATTAGATCGTTAGATCCCATTTCACATTTATTTACTGTTTAGATTAAGATTTAAACTTGTTATGTTTTGAGGATTAGGAAATTTTCCACTGCTTCAACTTGAGGGTCAATTTTATGCATGGGAATAAATAAAATATATATATATATATATATATATATATATATCATAATAATTTATAAAAAGAATCGGATTCATTCCATAAAAAGAATTGGATTCATACCATATCGTCTAGGGGAGGGAAAAATTAAACTATGAGCACTCAAAAAAACATTTATGCTCTAATATATCTATATTGATTCTAATATTCTTTCCTTTTATGTTTTCTGGATGAACATAATCATTTAGTCCAAGTAACTTTTTGTAACAAGAAGATCTTTGTTTAATAGTGTAAAAGAATTAAGGTAGACCTGAATGACTTGGATAAAGGTGTGTCATGTGTGTGTATTGGCAGAAGAGTATGGTTGAGTGTGTGTTCAATCTATGGGTTGCCATTATCACTAAAAGACAACAAAAGTCATTGATCATTGTTGAAACAATATATTTAAAATCTTTAGCCAATAAAATTTGATTGCTCTAAAAATTCTGAATTTTAGAGCTACCATTGAGAAGCCTATACTCATACAATAGCTTTCTTCACCTCCAACGCACCGTCCATTGGAGGAATTAAAGAATTGGTTTATCAGTCCCAATGACTTTCCAGTAGCCACATGCAGCTGCTCTGTTTGGGCGAGCACCATTTTTTCTCATGTTGGATGCTACTATATGTGTATTAACATTTTTAATTTTAGTTAATAGAATGAACAAAATTCCATTTGAGTTTATACCAAATTAATGTTTGGATTAATTTGGTAAATATTTGGTTGGGTATCACAAGAAAATTAAACAAATCAACTTGATTTATATAATATTTTTATTTTATTTTATTTTATTTTCCATGGTGATTTGAAGTTTATAAGATTTGAATTAATGAGTTTTAGTCTCTATATTTATTTTTATTACTTTTATCTCTTTTTTTTCTCTATTATTATTTTTATTGACTGTTTTCTCTTTGTATGTATAATTTTTTAATACAGAACTTTCATGAAATGATTTGTGGTTTTTCATATTAGTTATTTTGGAGATGCATTCTCCTTTATCCTATGATTAAAATTAATATTTTTGTTTTTATTTATTTATTCATTTTTATGTTTGGTTTCAAAACCTTTATTTTTATTTTTTATTTGTTTTGTGAATTATCTAGGCATACGTCTATATTAATTCATATTTATATATAGACTACATGTATTCTACAATGTTGGTTTCTTAAGTATGCTCTTAATTATGGTGTTTGAGTATGCAATTTGACTCACTAAACGAGGTGTGTATAAACAATTATTTTTTTTTTGAATTTATGTGGTTAGGTTATGTTATATCATCTAAATGTTTCAAATGGTATTTATAAATAAATTCTTATGAAAAATTATATATTTTAAAATTTACGTGGTTAGGTTATGTTATATCATCTAAATGTTTCAAATGGTATTTATAAATAAATTCTTATAAAAGATTTCCATATATAAATTGAAGTGTAAGTCCATCGTTATTGAATTTTTAGATTGTTGAGGATAACCTCAAATATGAGGTGAGTTATTTATATTAAGAGCAAGTCTATATATTTCAACCCATTAATCAAAATTCTTTCTTTTTTTCTTTTCTTCTCAATTTGGTTTAGTTAGACGTATTCTTATCTAATTCTATTTATTCTTTGTCTCACACTTCATTCCTAACACAAACTCTTTCTATTTAAGAAAAACATAAATAATATTATAATTCTTATTTTTATAACTTTTCTAATTCTATTTATTTTTTATCTCACACTACTACATCCGTAACACACAATCTTTCTATTTTTAAAATTCAAAAAAATACAAATAAAAATAATATTATAATTTTTATATGTAGATATTTTTATAATTCTATTTATTCTCTCTCTAACTTCATTCTTAACACAAACTCCTAAAATATTATATTTTTTATTTCAATATATATATATATATATAGAAACATAATCTTTCTAATGAACTAATGAAATAACACTATTTTTAAATTTTTTATAATGCATTTTTAAAATTTTATAATATTATTTATTTCTATAAATAAAAAGAAACATAACATTTTCTTATCTCTTAAATAAGTTTTCTTTTCTAATTCTATTTATTCTCTAACTAACTTCATTCCTAACACAATCTCCAAAAATGTAATATTATTTAAATTATTATTATTTTTCTAATTCTTGTTTATCTCTCTAACTTCATTCCTAACATGAACTCCTAAAATATAATATTAATAATGAAAAAACACTACTAAGAAAACAAGAGAATGGAATTGAAAAAATTGAACTAAATAATATTTAATGAACTCACTAATTTTTTAATTTAGTTATTACTTATGTACTGGATAATAATTGATAAAAATAAAATAGAGGATAAAATATATATTTAAGTAAATTATTTTTTATTAAAAATTGAACTTTGAAATTCAAAATAATAATTTATAATTTTTTTTCAAATTAGATTTTACCCACGTGCAACGCACTATATATATATATATATATATATATATATATATATATATATATATATATATATATATATATATATATATATACACTGTTGGGTTACAGCTATGTTTGGTTAATGGTTATGATCTTTGGCACGCGTGAAAAACACACTCGATTATACCAAGAAGGAAGGCATACATGGCCCGTATTTCTTGGTCATCGTCAACCTTACTAAAAAGGCTATTTTTGGATCTAGACAACTATTTTCAAATCAGTAAGCTTCATAATATATATAAAAAGAACTGTACACACAAAAAAGGATAAAAAAATATTATATGTATATAATAAAAATTATAAAACTAAGTGGGTAGACACTCGAGCCTTAATAGGTTTGTCCACTTCTAAACTCAAAAAATAATTGTATTTATTGTATGTATAATTTTTTTTTTCATAAAACTAAGTGGGTACATCCGTACCCACTTGGGCCTTATTTGGTCCGCCCCTGATGGTGGAGGTGATAGGGGTGAGGGTGGAGGTGGCAGCAGTGGTGCGGTGGTGGTGAAGGAAGGTGATTATGTGGTGGTGGAGGAAGGTGGCAATGTGGAGGTGGTGTGGTGGTAAGGGTGGAGGTGGTGGAGGCAGCGATGGTGGTTGTAGAGCCGATGGTACTGGTAGTGGTGATGGTGGTAGAGACAATGTGGTGGTGGAAGTGAAGGATTTTTTGGTAATATGATTTTTTTTTTTACTAGAAATGGAATGCACATTCTATAAGTTTAACTATACAATGAATTTTCATTGCTGGAAATGACCATTTTCTATTTTAAATTCACACCAAACAAAGAAATGGATAGATTAATTTGTAATAAAGAAAAAGAAAAGATGATAATTTTTCGCCCACACATTACCACCATAAGCAATTTGTAGAGGCTATATTAAATTGCATAGAATTGGAGCCTTGAAATTGGAATTGGTGAAATTCGAAAAAAATTAGTTCAAAATTTCCATCAATTCCAATTATAAGGCTTGAATTCCCTGCAACCAAACATAACCATAAATTTTTATGGAAATTAGATAAAAGACAAATAATAACCATCACATGGCTGCGAAGGGAAGAAAGTCGAAAACTCGCCTGAAAGAATTAATAAATAAACCTTTGTATCTTTGTCCAAATTCATTGTTACACACACATACATGTAAAATTTATTTTCAGAAAAAGAAACAACATACAGAACTCTCACATCTCACCTTGATAGACATCAATGTTAAATTCCAATATCTGTTTCTAAGCTTTGATTCAATGCTGATACCTGTTGGGTTGTCCAGATGGATCACTGCTAAGCAAAAGCTTAAGAAGTGACTAAGCTGAGGCAACATCATTCCTACATCAACATACTCACAACTCATAACGCTTCAAACCAGTTATCATTGCATTGTTTCTCTTAAAAGTCCGCAATGATCAATCAGGAAGCCCCAATTCAATGTGATGAACTTCTTATCATTCCCCTGAATCATGCAAAATTACAGCATCCTATTTCCCAATTATGGAGATCGTAAGACGTTGCTCCTATCAGTCTGCAGAACCAATCCCTTTTTGACAGCCAATAAAATAGGCTTCTCAATGGGAACTTCATTGAATTCAATAAAAATCCAAAATCCAAAACCAAGACGATTAGCAATGGCCCAGTTATTTACAGGGCTGTCTCAGCAGCTCAAAAACGTCTCCTGCTGATGCATGCAATCTACACGGAGGAGTAAGATATCAAGCAACAAGATCGACTTCATCACGATCAGGAGGAACCACATCTGTTCTCATCATACTCCTATACTGATCTGGAACAGGTGCCCCCGCTTGCACACACAGCTCAACCACAGCTGGTGCCTTGCCATAATACCGCTTCAGGTTGTTATCCAATGCAGGCCCGTGCAAGTCACGCACGTGCCAGACATAGTTCGGACCCACGAGATCATCGATTGTTGCTTCCTGCCATGCATGCAGACCATCGCGAGACTGGTGCTTTGATGCTTTACACATTCTTACTTTGTGTCCCTTGGGCCCCACCTGAACCTCAGGACAATATCCGCAAGTCTGCACCTTATACTTCTCCATGATCTTCTTAGCGCCTGATATCATCTCAAACCATGACTCTATTGTCACAATACTTATTTCCCTCAAGCTCTTTCCTTCCCCAGAGTTAAGATGCACCACAGGATTAGTAAGATTCTCTAGATTTGGACTTGCAGGCATTCCTTCTTTCCCAGAATCAAGTTCTCCGGGAACACTATGATCTGCAGAATCCAAATTTGTATTCGTTTCATCCTTTTTGGTCTCCACCTCAAAATCTACAATTCTTCCTTCAATACAATAAACAGGCTTTGTTCTTCTCCTTGTAGGGAACTTATCAAGCTCTAGACCAGCTTGTATGCAAAGCTCTACAATGGCAGGAATTCGATTGACACTATGCCTCTCGTCATGTCCAACTCTTGGCTTTCCAACACGGTCATAGAGATGGAAGCATTTGGGAAAATAAACCAGATCTTGAACTCCACCCTTTCTCCAAACGTGAGTAGCACAACGAAAACCACTCTCTGGGCCAGTGCAAGTCCGGATTTCATGACCCACATGGCCAATGTGAACCTCAAAGCAGTACCTGGGAAGGGAAACAACACAAAGATCCGCATATGAAATGTCTATTGCACGAGCAACAATGATTGAATTAAATTAATACTTCTACAACTGATGCACTTTGGTAAATTTGATATAACAAATATGCTTATTGGAGAAAGTTTTAACAAACTTCACAGCAGCAACCTTGAAAATTCCTTTCAAGGAGTAAAGCAGAGTTCTTTAATTTCCCTGATGAGGAAGACAGGCTGCAACCAAAGATTTGCACTTAATTTGGGGGATAAAGCCTAGTTTGTTTGTTAGAAGCAGCAGCCAAAGCATTTTTCATGGTCACTGTGAATGGGATGGCTTTAAGGTGTGAATCTTATATTGCAGACGCCATGTATTGGCAGACTGCTAAATCTGCTTTGACCTACACATCTTGAGATTCTTGTCACAAAACGAAATGGAGAAGTTTTTTTTTTTGTTAATTAAGATTGTATTAGAAAGCATTCAAAAGGGGAATGCATCCCACAAAACAAACAAGGACCAAATAGGGCCCTCAGCCTCTCAATATGAAAACGAAATGGAGAAGATTAACAGATGAGATGCTTAAACAATTGTCTAGTACCTATAACTCCGTCACAACAGGTTAGGGCATTTGCTTCAACATCACTGGACTATTGCTGGGAATGACATATTTAATTATATTCAGAGATTTCTACATGGTAAAAACTCTCTCAGGAAAGTGAACAAAATAGATTTCTCTCAAAGCAAACACACGCATCTGTTACTACAAAATATCAATAGTGATCAAATGATTGGGATATGAAGATACATAAAAATATATATATACATTTTAAGCACCTAATAATTCAGAGATTTTACACGGAGTTGAGGGGTGGACCTCTTATCCCAAAACCTGTCCTTTTTTGTGCACCTCTTGTCAACCTGTCCTTTGTTGTGCACCTCTTGTCAAGATTGGATCTGAAGATACCTAAAAAAAGTTGGTGTTTGAATATCCATCAGCTTTCTAAAGACTCACTGATTGTTGGCCAAAAACACCAATAACCTAAGAATTTTAATTTTAGTACGTAACTTCAAAAACAAAAAACATTTTCATTCAGCAACACAAGACTGGATGATCCAAAATTCTTTTTCTTGCTCTTTGCTTAGTTATTAGTTTAAGAGAAGAAGAACAGAAAAGGACCACAGCAAATCAAGAGATCAAGCTATACTTGTTACACTTGGTTTAGTGTTATGATATGCTCCATTCCAACATAATAAATTCCCATCACTACACAAGTAACTTGTACACTTTTAAGAAATACTAATTTTCACTTTTCATATATGAGTGAAAAGATAAGCATTCTTACAACTAGAACTAATCCTCACATTCCGTTTGTGTGATACATATAGTCCTTAGATCTATCATAACAATCCAGTTCCAGGTAACATTCATCCACTCATCACCTCTTGCCAATCACAAATGACTCGACTTTTTTTTTTTAATTAAAAAAAGTAAACCTGGGCTATAAAAAAGGATAACATGGCTTCAACAATTCCGAGCTTCCTATTATATATCTCAGCCCTCATTGAGATCAACCCAATTTAGACAAGCTAAATCTCATCCTCAACCCAAAACTAATAAAAAAAACTAAGTCTTCAACCAAGCTCTATACAAAGACAATTGCAAGAGATTTGCAGCATAAAGGGCACAATCTAACACCATAAAAAGCATTGGAGTGCACGAATAATTTACTTTTACATATTTGAGGGCACCCTCTTTATCACCTGTTTTAGTACAATCCATAACTTGCAAACGAAAGAAAAACTATAAACTTGAATGGTGAAATTGAAGCAAGGAAACAAACAAAAGGGTTGTATACTGTTACCTGCATCGTTGGACAGGAATGACATCAACAAGCTTCGACATGCCGAGTATGAGTGACTCTCTAGCTCGGTAGACTCGATGAGCCACATTGACAAGTTCGGCTATGAGTAGGCCATTATCAGGGGGTTCATCGAGAATTCTACAAGGCTGGGCCTTTCTAGCTTCTCTCTCCTCCTTTGCCTTCCGAATCAAAATTTTCATAGGAGTTGGATATGGTTTCCTCTCGGATTTCGTCCTAGGAGGCTTCGGTACATCTGCATACAGCGGATCATCTCCTTCTCCTACTCCTAAAGTTAGGGCTCTTCTAGGGGTGTAGCAAAATTCTGAATTAACTTGTGAAATCAATGCCTTGAAAAAGGAAATTTCAGAAAGTATCCTTCGCTGCATCACTGACTTAGTGTACTCAAATAATGAAGATTGCCTTTTACTCTCATAAACGAGAATCTTAGATGAATATTCAAATCAAATTTGCAGGATTTGAGAAATTTTCAATTTCTCTCTCACAAACTAAGGGCCCGTTTAGTAACCGGAATCGCTTTCTGTTTTGCAGTCACCCGAAAGCAAAATCAGTGATTCTGATTTCTTGAAGCTGAAACAAAAAGGCAAAATCATGTTCAGTAATGCCTACTGTTTCCAGAGATTTGAAAGACAAAACAGAACAAGGGTTTAATAATTGTGTTTTGTTTTGTTTTCTGAATTGGGAACAATTGTTGACTTAGAAGTTGCATTAGAGACTTAAGATACTTTTTCTTTCATCAGTCCACGATGCCAACAAAATCCTTATATATATATATATATATATATATCATAAATCTTGGTTGCACTTTTGAAATATAGCTAAGACCGTGAAACGGCGTGCTGGCATTAATTCGTGCTGGCTTTGTTGTCCTTGATGGCCTTGGTTTGAATACGGTATGAAGAACGCAGGCGAAGGCATCGATCGAGAGGCTCACCGGAAGAAGAAGGATTTGATGAAGAAATGAGGTGTTCATATTTCGCTCACCCAACACTGCAACCCATAACATGTTACCACTAGATGGGTGGTTCTGATCTTGTGATGGAGAAATATGGGAATTCACTTGAGATAGACCCAAGCTCATATGGTTACTTCCATATAGATTGCTACTAATGGTTTTGAGGCATGAAGGGGGTCTTGCACTTTCCTGAGCCAGTGCATTACAGGAGGCCATGTGTGTAATGCAATTATCCCTCCAGTGACAATTAATTATTGTGAAAAAGAAAGCCATTACACACCTCTTATATCAAGATGATAATATGTACATATACAGTACAAGATCATGAAATGAATTATGTCACTTGTCATTGTAAAATTGGATCTAGTCAAGGAAAAAAAAGGAATAAGAACAACATATGAAACAAAATTATCTTCTCCAGCAATGAAACCTTTTATACATAATATGTTATTCATCCAAGGAGTTAGACCGACTCTTTAAATTAATTAATTGGAAAAAAATAACATAAAAGCATTTCAAATGTGTATAAAACAATTCAAATTCAGTTAATATTCATATCACATCCAAGTGACTAAATTAAATCGTTCCAAAAGGAAATGCTGAAGAAGGTAATTGCACGGAACAATTATTTAAAATGAGACTGATTGATCACTATTTGATGGAAACAAAGTAAATGCAAGAAGAGGTTTATGCAGAAAAAATTCAATTGATGGAATTCTATTCATAAGAGGATAAAAATATTAGCAAGAAAGAAAAAAAAAATAGTATGCATACAAAAATGGAAAGCAAATGTGAAAGAGAACAAGAAAATAGGGAGAAAAAGGAAAACTGTAAGAATAAATTAATCAAAATTCACCTTGTCGAGACTCGAGAGGGAGGTGTAAAGTTAAGGAGCGAAGGGCATAGAAATTTCTTAAAACCTAAAAATGAATAATTGATCAAAGTCTAGCTACCATTTGCAGGATTGACTCCTAAATAAATGAACAAGAGAATTATATGCAACAAATAGAAACTATTTCTAGGGTTCATCTTCTTTCAATGCAAATTACTGACCAATGTGAGAGTATTTCCAATCACAGCCATGGAAATTACTACTAATTGAAGGATCAAATTACTACAAATTAAGCTTGAAAATTGGTACTGCACCAAAAAAAAGTTAACCTAATTACTGCCTAGAGAGAGAGGATCCTGTTCCCATAACCCTAAAGCAACAAACCCTAAAGCAACAAACCCAGTAACAACAACCCACCCATATGAGCACAAACCAATATGAGAGAACTTACCCAAGTCACCGTCGTCACCCATAGTGGCCGCCGCCGTCAATAATGGCTGGTTGTTACCGTTGGTGTTACCGATCGACGGTTATCTCCGCCGCCGTCAATAACGGCTGGTGGCTACCGGTGAAAATAAATTCTGCTCTCTCTCAACGAGTGTTATTTTGCAGTGTTAGAAGGGGTGTATTTTAAGACTTTAAAATTCGGATGACTTTTAGGCTCCGTTTGGACAAGGAGGAGAGAAAAGAAGAAAAGAAAAGAGATGATAACATTAGTTATGAGAGAATGAAAAGGAGAGGAGGGGATAACAATAATATCTATTCATGTTTGAATAAACAGGAGAGAAAAGAAAGGAAATGATAGTATTTTTGTTTGGATAAGACAAAGAAGAGAAAAGAAAAGAAAGGATAACAATCAAATTATTAACATACCCTTTACTTAAAAATTCATATCAATATGTGTAATTTCTGTGAAACTCCATTGGACAATTTAGACTTATGTGAAACTCCAGTTCCATAGCTGAGCCTTCTTAAGAATTATTTTTTAAAAATTTCAATCATCAAATTCTTTTTTCTCATTTATTTCTGTGCACATTTGCTTGGTATGGTATTAGTTTAGGAGTTTGATATGCTCAACTAAATTGTACAATTGTAGATGATTTCATTCTTTTCCTTGAAAACCATAAACATGAAACTAGAAAAAGTTTCACCAACTGTCCAAAAATATTATGAAGTTAAAGTTATCAACGGTTCACATTTCCAAAAGATAATATAACTAAAACCATAGTCAATGTCCAGAATTATCAGACATCACTTTCTCCAAAAGTCTCTTACGAAGCATAAATGGACAACCAAGAAATTGTGTCATTCTATCAGGATGGTCATGCTTAGTCAAGAAAATGAAAGCCTCAACAATTCCATGCTCCTCTATCCCAATTGCTGCCAACTCATTAAAGATTTCTTCTTCATATTTTCCTTTTTGGTTGCACTTCTCATAAAGGTTGTTGAATGTTTTATGAAGTTCATTTTCCTCTTTAAGAGCTTCAGCAACACCTCTAACTGCTTCAATCATTTCATTATCTTGATAAACGGTAGAAGAATTTCTTTTCCTTTTTCCTTTTGAAGAAGAAGTGGCATGGGAAAGTACACTAGATGGTGTTTCTGGAGACACCATATTTTCATAGTCATTATCCATAAAACCCATATTATCCAAACTTGCTTCATTCTGTGAAATCAAGTGATCAATTCCATTAATGGTCTCCGTAAGATCCTCATTAGGAGTTGACACCCATTCATTATTTCTCTCTCTAGCAGTTGATGCATTCAACCCATTTGCCCTATCCTTGGCAAATAAATCCAACAACTTATCATAATTGGAAATCGGTGTAGTCCTCCATTTCTCAACTGTTGGTTTTGCCTGTTGTCGAAACATTAAAAAAAAAACATTACCACTATTTCAAGATAGAGAAAAAAAAAAGAATGTATTTCTTAAAAGAACAAAAAAAATAATAATAATCTCACTTAGAAAACCAACCTCAATTAAAGAATTCCAAACATCATCCTCAGCGCTCCACATTTTTGTTTCTTCACTCCAAGCAAATCTACTCAAACTATTCTTGAACAAGTCATAACACTCGTTAAAACGAGTCTTGATTGTTTTCAATTTATTCTTCACATTATCTTTGTTGATGTCGATGCCTAATTTTTCTTTCAATTCTTCAACAATCTCGCAATAAGCTTTTGTGGTGAAAGTGCTATTAACCCTATTCCCCTTTAGATATTGATTATGTAATGCATTAACAAATATATGATCCATTTGTGTAGTCCAAACAATTCTATCCCTCTTTGTCCCACCACATATGCTTGATTGTTTGCTCATTCTTATGTCTACATAACAAATATAATACAAATAAAGGAACAAAAAAAAATAAGTTAAAGAAAAATTAAACAAAAGCAAATAAGTTTAAATTATTTCAAAGAAATAAACATATCAAATATTGAATTGATTAGCTACATAGTCATGCCACATATAGGAAGCTATTGAATCTCTCAATATTTCCCCCAAACCATGATTTGCACTTTTCTCCATTGGACCACCCTCTTCATTTCGAGTTTGACTTAAAAGTTCTCGGTCCACTTCATTAATAAGGCTTTCATCAGGATCCATGCCCATTAAATAGTTGTGTAGGATGCAACATGCTAGAATGATATCAACTTGAGTTTTAACATCATATGTTGGTTCAGTACTACTTCCTATGATAGGAAATCATTTCTTTAACACACCAAAAGTTCTCTCAATACCATTGCGTAGTGATGCATGTCGAAGGTTGAATAACTCTCGAGGATTCTCCGGTCGGCGTGAGGCATATTCTTTTAAATGGTAGCGCACACCTCTATAAGGCGTGATAAGTCCAGCCTTTAATGGGTACCCCGCGTCAACAAGATAATATTTTCCTATTAAGAACAATAGTAATTAATATTGACTTCATATTAATAAAAAATCTTTAAAATTTTAGTTAATGTTAACAAAATTTACCTTGAGGAAGTATTAACTTATCTCCTTGTCTTTCTAATGCACTCTTCATAACTCTTGAATCTGACGCGGTACCCTCCCATCCAGGCAAGACATAAGTGAATTTCATGTCAAATGAACAAGCAACTAATACATTTACGGTTGGATAAATTTTCCTACCATGATATCTTGGTGCGTCTACATTAGATACTTTCACACGAACGTGTGTTCCATCAATTGCCCCGATGCAATTCTGAGATAAATTATTATATGAAAATTTATATGTAATCGTTTTTTAAAAATAATAATAATTAAGTATTGAGGAGTAGAATTAATAATCATGTTGTTTACCTTGAAATATGGATGAAACTTATCGTTATTGAGTATTTCTGGGGGACCTCCAATCCATTAGGTTGCTTGAAGAACTGTCCTTCCAAATAGATTATTGCTTTTAACACACTATGAAAATGACGGCTTATAGTTTCACCAGAGCGACAAAAGAAAAATGACATTATCCGATTTCTCACATTGTGTGATATAATGTGAAGAAACTTGACAACTTGCTCCTCAACACTTGCACGTTTAGTGGGTCGAAGACCACCATCTCTAGTAAGCATGTCACATAAATTTTTAAAAGCTTCTGGTCCCATTCGAGTAATGTTACGACAGTTCTCACTTACCCTAAGCTCGTTCATTAGTTTATCTCGTGTTATTTGTCTTTCAATCTATGATTGTGCAAATGATTTATGTACATAGTTTCTACGTTTTTTATGCATAAACCAATACACGGCAATGGCAGTGACTACAGTTGCAATTTTACGTCGTCTTTGTTCCCACATAAAATTAAAATTTAGTATTTTATTTTCTTGTCTGTCCATCTAAAATTGCAAAATTCAAGAAGAATAGGAAGAAAGAAAAAACAAATTAGAATACCAACAAGGTGCCTTAAAATATTCACACTAGCAACCAATCAAATCTGAAAATAATATGTGCCTATTATAGAGATGCAATTCTGTGCCAATCAAATTATTGGAAACATTGTAATTATACAAGAAAATGAGAGAAGAAATTTCACACTAGTTATCCATTAATGAATTTTTGTTCTCTGTCATTGATCCACTTTTTATATCATAACCATTCAAAGTATTGGTGTTAAACACACACACACACATATATACATATATTCACAATTATATATACACATCTAAACATGAAAATCCTTCCCTGAAAGGAGAACCATAGCAAGGGGAACCAAAGTAGTCAAAATGACTCCAGCTTTCGTGATAAAGGGATTTAGAATAACTAGTTTTATAATTAAATATTGGGTCCATTCTTAAATCTAGCCACCATTAAAAGATAACTGCATATAAAATGTTTCTTTTATATCTTCAAAAGTGTCTGTGCTTTAACGGTTCAGTATTTTTGAAAATTATTTTGCGTACTTTGTAACTCAAATGCCATTCCCTTGCATATATTATAATGCAGAATCTACTATAATCAAGAAAAAACTATAAAAGACTAAATTTTACATGGATTCCTTTAGAATCTTTTAGCTGATTGCACTTTTTGGTCCAAACACAATTTGTTGGCTTCATATTGATGTTGGGCAATGGTTGTTTCTTGAGAATGTGCTTCTGAAAATAGTGGCTTTTTCCTGTTGATTTACATATAGAATTGATGTATAAATTTATGCAGTTATAGTGTATTAAAAATTGCTTTCCAGTCGTACCATCATTTGTAGGTTGAGCCCAGCAGATGAACACTAGTTATGTGTCTAGCTGGTGCTATGTTAGCAAATAAAAATGGGCCACTTCAAGGGAATTTTACCTCATATTAGATGTAATAAATATTCAAAAAAGCTTATACACATTCAATTGAGAAGCACACAATTAATACAATTTTTAAAAAAGTAGGAACTATTCAAGAAAGATTATGTACATTAAAATTGGAGAAGTGAGCAATTATTACAATTTCAAAAAGGTAAGAGGTGAATATACTATTTTTTTTCACTTGTATAACAATAGAATATAGATTTTTTTTTATCCACTTGTAGGAAGCAGTTAGCAAGAAAGTGCAAGGCATCACATAGGCATCGTAAAATTTCAAATGTTCTCCAAAATTAAGAAAAGAAAAATGACACAAAAGGACTAAAAAAGCCACGATGCAAAAAAATGTAAAATTAAAGAGACCACATCTTCTTCTTTCAGTGACCGAACTTTTGAAAATTGTAAGCCATTACACCACAAGACACTCACATTTAATAGACACCATCAAACACAGCCATTGCAAAGGAGTAGATAATAACCTCAATTTTGTTAGATCCCTTAATTCATCACAAGAACTCATTACAAAATACAATATAAACATATGCAAATATATACTCCTATATGATGCGTGTTATAGTATAGTTCATACCCGTTTCTTCTTAGCTGCTGCAGCTGCTAGTTTACCACCTCTCTTGGGAGCCTTCGAAAAAGTAACACAATAGTATCAAATTTCCATTGATCAAAACGGCATCAAATGAAAATCAAAACACAAATTCTTATCACGTTAACATAAACGCTAGCACAAATATCATCATTCATTGAAACCTTTACAAGTTCAAGAAATTCAATCGACAAATTGAACATTAGGAACAAATATTGATGAAACATACAAATAGCTTATGAACAGAGAATAGATACAGAAAAAGAGACAGTTCTGTAGTAGAAAACACAAGAGTATAATCGGCAAACATACCAAAAATGGAGGATGTCAGAGCCGAAAAAGAACACCGGAGCTGGAGAAGAGGAGAGGGCTTCTTGCACAGTGGAGCTGGAGAAGAGGAGAGGGCGCCGAATGGGTCTGGAGAAATAGAGGATATGTGAGATGCCCTAATGGGACTCAGAAAGAATAAAAATATCTTGTGTTAAAATATTGAGGTTAATTATGGTATTATGAAACTTATACTTAAGTTACAATACTTTCCCTCCCAATCTTCTCATTTTTGGGAGGATTGCAATTGAGGGATAATGAGGCTTTGCTATCCCTCCTTATCCCTCCTTATCTTTTCTTTTCTTTTTAAAATACTCACCCAAACACAACATACTCTATCCTCTCCTTTCTTTTCTCTCCTTATCCTTCCAAATCCTTCAATCCAAACGGACCCTTAAAGATTCTATGTATACAAATCTACCCGCATTCAATTATGATTTTTATAGGTATACAAAAGTAAAAGTTGGTTTATTAAAAAAAAACTCTTAAATTTTAAAAGATTTTATTAAATGATAGATTTGAGAGTGAAATGCATAAATATTGAGCTTCACAACAAATCTAATATTTTCTCGTAGATTTTGGTAGACTTTTTTTCCTTTTACAAAATACAAATAACTTTTTTCTAGGTCAGGTACACTCTTTTTTCTCCCTCTTCTCCGATTCTCTTTCTTTCTATTAGATTAGGAAAACTTGTAAAATTTAAATTTCTAGGCAAGTTGATCAATCTCTCGCAATATGGGAGGGATTAATACACTATTTGTTAAGGATCAATCTCTTAAGTCACAGGGATTAATCATGAAGTCCAATTAATAATCTAATATAACCTAAGTTTAAGGTTTTCCAATTATCTATCTAATGATTTAACCTGGACCCTATAAGTAAAGTATGTACTTTTTTTTTCTTTTTTCATAATGTGCAATTGAAATCTGAAAAAGAGTTGATATGCAATTTGTGTTCATCAAGTGAGTTACTTTATTATTCCCATTTTTTCTTAGGATATTTAAACTACATAATAATTTTTAGACAATACATCATATGACAAAGTATCCATTTTGCATTATAACTACCTTTTGGTTTACTTGTATGCAAAAATAGAATTCAAGGATAAAAATAAATAAAATAGGTTGAAGAAATCAATACAAGTCTATAAAAATCCATCAAAGTCTCTAATATAAATCTATACAAATCAATGAAAGTTTGTAATAAAAGTCTATAAAAATTCATGAATTCATATAAATCCGTCACTTAAAAAATGTCTTTCAAAATTTTTTAAAATCCTAATGGACCACCTTCCTTAGTTTCTTTCCTCAAGCTTTCAAAAAAAAAATTGAGAGAGAAAACGTCTCAAATAAAATTTTAAAATTATTTTCATGATTTTAAACAAATTAAAATGTGCTTGGGATAAATTACACTTACTCCCCTCTTGATATGAAACATTACATGAACTTCCTCTGAATTTTAAAAAATTACACTTACCTCTCTTTCTAGTGATCAACGTTAACGTAATATGAAAATGTACTATATTGACTTTACTGAAAAGTTAATTTAAAATCACAATCTAATCTCTTTGATTTTGGATTTGATTTGATTATAATTTCGTTTTCATTTTTAGAGAGAGAAACTAGATAGATAAAAGTGCGACACCTTAAGGATTTGTTTGGATGAACATGAGAGAAAAGAAAAAAAAATGATAACCTTAGTTATGAGAGAAAAGAAAAGAAAAAAAAAGAAATGATAGCAATAACTTAGGATCATGTTTGGATAAATTATGAAAGAAAAGAAATGAAAATATAATATTCTTGTTTGAAAAAGCTAAATGAGAGAAAATAAGAGAAAACATTTAAACCAATTTACTATCATATCCCTTTTATTTACTATCATGCCCCTTTATCTTTTAATATGTTAGGGTTAGTTTTGGTATTAAGAAAGTTTTACTTTAGCATTATCCTTTCTCTCCAAATATTTTTACTTTTGAGAGGATAGCATATGAGAGATTTGAAGGGATAAACTATCCCTCCAAACCACTTCTAATCCTTTCTTTTCTCTTCTTTTTAACAAACCAAACATAAAACAAACTATCCCTCATTCTCTTTTCTTTTCTTTTCCTTCCAATTCCATAAATCCAAACTAGCCCTAAAGGAGGAGTAAGGGGGTAAGGGTCACTGAAATAAAGAGAAGGAATGGAAGAGAGGTTTAAATCTGATAATAATGAATGACAAAATATTTGAGATGTGGAGAAAAAATAAACAATGTAAGAATGAAAATTATACTTATAGATTATGTGTCTCCATCACCTTTATGGGTTAAAATCCATTATCCCTACTCTAAATGCAACCATGAAGCTATAAAAACTTTGGTCTCTTTTTTGGTTGGCCTTCTTGTATCTCAAGAAACTCCTCCAATAGCTTATTATCTAAATAAACTTAATAAATTACTCATCTTGTTTTTGTCTAGATGATACTTCAAATTCAGTAATAATGGAGGAAGAAGGTGAAGGAATATGTGAAGGAGGTTTCCTTCCTCCACCTTTGTATTATTGGTAGCTTTATGTGTTTGTAGAGAGAGAAGGGTTGTGAAAGTTTTAGAGAGTGTGTTTTAGATAGAAGGCGACATGTGAGAAAATTAAGAGTTAATTAGAGGACAAAAGTGTCTTCACAACTTTAAGGGCCTAATTGTCATTTTAAACTTGAATTTTTGATAACATTAGCGTTGACCATGGATGACTAAGGGTAGACGTGTGTTTGTTACAAACTTGCAAACTAGAGGGGGCAATTATAATATTCCAATTCTTAAAGGAAGTTCGTGTAATTTTTCTTATCTACAGAATAGGTAAATATAATTTGCCTAATATACTACTAATTAAAATGATTCAAAACTATAAACAAATCGTTATAAATTTCCACCTTACTAAAATCTCATGTTATAGGTTTCATTATACTACTTGTGTATATTCGTAATTGAATGTCTGAATTATGGAATCGAAGTACTTTCAATTAAATCTAATATGTTTATTTTTTATTATTTATTTATTTATTTGGATAAGTAAGTTGTGAATATCATTCAAAGAAACAAAAGCTCAATGGAACTGAATCATCTCCATTTGACTATGTTATCCATTCCCTCCATTTGTGCAACACTTAGCTCTCTTTGACCCACGTCTCCCACCAATAAACAAATACTTGTTGGTCAATAAAAAATGGTTTCCACATACAAATGGAAACGGAGATCATTCCGTCAACTTTTTCTAATAATTAAATAATAAAATTCAAATAACACGTCTTCATCAAACCCCTGCTAGAATTCAAAATCTGAAACCAAATTATCCACTATTTCTCTTCCCTCTCAAATCACCCACCATTTCAAAAACCTCCATTCTTTCCCAAAATTGTAGCTTTACACAAATTTCATCTTCCCTCACAAAATGAAACTTCACCCTCATCTTATCTCGTCTCAAAATTGCATAACACTCATTAGGGTTTTGGACTGTTTGTTTACCACAAACAAACAACAAAATCTTCTACAATATCACATACTTAGTTATCTAGATGGGTTACACTACGTTCCACCCTATCTCTGTAGATGAGTTCGACTACATTTCTGCCTGTCTCATCTAAAAATTATATAACATCAATTAGGGTTTTAGGTTGTTAGTTTACCACAAATAAACCATAAAATATTTTACACCATTGTAGCTTCAATCTTCTACTAGACCGTACTAAAATGCCAAAGAAGATGCGAGCAAAGAAACTTTCATCGCAAACTCGTCGTAATTCAGAAATCGACAAAGATGATGAACCATAGTGTCCTCCTGACACTGAAATCGAAAGCGATGAGGAAGAAGAAGATTCTGTGACACCTGTGAAGAGGAAACAGGTTGAGAAGGGCCACACTTCAACGTCTAAGGTAGATGCATCTACACTTGTGAAAAGGAAGCAGGCTGAGAAAGGGCTAAACTTCAACGTTTAATGTGGATGTATCTCCACCTCCTTTAAAGGCGAAGGGGCCTCCGACAAGTTACATTATATATAGGTATGCATCCAAGTTTTGAACCTCTAATTTCTTAGTAATTATATCTTTGCATAGGATATGAACTCCAATTTGTGGAAAATACTGTATTTTCATATTTGGTTTATGCAATTGGTCAGTGATGCATAATTATCCTTTCAAATGCATATTGATGTAGTCTGTAATACACGAAATCGAAGTCTTGAGATTTAAACTACAATTTCTAGGAAATACTATCTTTGCATATATATGGATTATCCAATTTAATTTCTAAAAAATATTAGTCAGTGATGCATAATTAGAAATGGTCAATGAATCATAACTATCATTTCAAATGTATCTTGATGCAGTTTGTAATTGATTAGAATCGTAAGTGTTGTTATTTCAACTCCAATTTCTAGGAAATACTGGCTTTGCATATTCTTTTTTTTTCCAATTCATCAGAGGTGCATAGCCTCATTTTTTTGTATATAAATATCATTGTGCATCCTAGCACCCAATGATTATTATTCAAGTATTAGCTTGTTTCATTTATATAGATGTACAAATAAATATATACATACATAGACATATACACATTAATCTGTTGTACCTTCCAAGACAATGTTTGTTTACTTCTTTAAGGGTGTAGTCGGATGTCCTTGGTTATTTACTAACAAATGTGTAGTCGGATGTCCTTCTAACTCTCCACCCAATAGACATAGAAAAAAAATATAGACAACCTTCCCATTGTAATTCTTAACAGTGTACTTGGGATAATATATTGATAATAAAAAGAGAAAATAATAAGAGAAAGTAGTAACTTCTTTCCCTGTTTGGACCTTGTTCTCCTTTTGTTTGGTAATTAAAGCATAAAGAGAAGAAAGCTGGCTTAAAGGGACAAGGACGACTGTCTTTTATCTTGAAATCCATTACTACCAACTCCTGAACAAGATTCGCCTATAACTTCCCTTATTTCTGTCCCTTTCTCTTCAAATAAATAATTTTCTAGATCCTCATTCTTCATAGATTCTTTATGGGAAACTATCAAAGTTGAATTTTTTATTTTCCGAAAGAAGGAGGCTTCCATTCGTGAAGTGTAACAAATGCCTAGAACTGCACATAGGGTGATGTATTGAAAAGTTTGGAAGAAAATCTTAATTTACAAACCAATAATACTGTATTGTGAAAACAAGAGAAATATAATGTAAAACATGCACGTCCAAGTATGTTTAGGTAATGTGTGTTATTTGGGATGATTTTGACATAAAATATGAGGAAAATAAGATGGACAGTTGAGAGCATATCATTGCTGCAATCAAAGTATGTCTTTTACACTATTCACTGCTACAAGACAGACCACTTTAGTGACTAACTCAATGGGGCGACGATCTATTTTTTTGTTTTAGTGTTCTTTTTTTAAAGCACCATGTTGGTGTAATAAGAAGATTTTCAAGTACCATACAAATAGTTTTCACAATAAGAGACGGTTCAAGTATAAAACTATGTACTTGACATGAACAGAAAGACGATACACATCAACCATTTTTTTACTGACTTATATGCTATTAAATGTGGTTTAACAATTATTCCTAGCTACCAAATCTCAGTTGCCTTCAGTGAGAAAGTGCAGTCTTTTTTATTCGTATTTTATACCTATTTGTAGTAGACTCTTCAATTGAAGATGTTATTATTCAAAGAGCAATACTTGTACAATAATTGAAAACATTTGATTGAATTATATGGGGATTATATTGACATGCTGCTCTTCATCACATTAAGTACGTACAAGTGGTGGGTGGTTGGTAGTTCTAAAAAATATTTACCTTGGCTAAGCAAACAAGAACCAAGAAAGAAGATATGAAATGATTTCGTTAATTAATTGAGATGTTATAACTGCAAGTTACTTGCTGGTTTAGTCGTTACTGTTTTCACTAACCAGTTTTACAAGTGCTCATATGGTACGTGAAATTAAATACATCCTATTTATTTATTAACTCTCTCTAAGATGCATGACTAAGTTAGTTAGACTTTTTCGTATGGTTCATGGTATTACAATATGGTTAGAAGTGATGACATGGTGTTGTAATTAAGCCAATTAATTAATATGTTGCAATATCAATGTATGAAGTGTAATGACCAACTGTCCATTTTATTGCGCGGTGCATATGGGACGGGGGGATTGCATGTGTGTGGTGGTGAATTATGGTGTGCTCTGAGGCATCTAACACCTCTATCATCGATGATTTTTTTTTTCATTTTATTAATCAACCAAGGATATGCTATTAAACATCTCAAGCAATTGTGTTTTTAATTTGACTACATCTGTCCTCATTAACCAAACTTTCTTTTTGTAGCAATGGTATTAAATAAGAGGTTTAACCATTATATACATACATTAAATGATGATGGATAAATGGAGCTGATTCGGATCCCTTTAATTTAACTTCTGAATTGATATTCAAATATGGGGTTGTAGGTGGAAATGGAAGATAATCATCACAATGGTTAATGTGATGGAGGTCAGCCATCAATCATTGCTCCAACCAAGACATAATCCATTTATTAAATTTAATATCACATAATTGTATATTTTTTATTTCATAAAGTTATCATACAATTAACCATTATATACATACATTAAATGATGATGGATAAATGGAGCTGATTCGGATCCCTTTAATTTAACTTCTGAATTGATATTCAAATATGGGGTTGTAGGTGGAAATGGAAGATAATCATCACAATGGTTAATGTGATGGAGGTCAGCCATCAATCATTGCTCCAACCAAGACATAATCCATTTATTAAATTTAATATCACATAATTGTATATTTTTTATTTCATAAAGTTATCATACAATTGTTAGTGCCCATTTCGCTTGTGCATATTCGGTTAGAATAACCTTTCATACCACACATTATTGTCCACCCATTACAAGTAGTTTTGAATCATGATCTCAAGATAGTCGTTTTGTTGTGATGCTCCATAATGGACTGTCTTTCTCTTGATTTGATAACCGAAGTGGAGCAAGCAAGTCCTCTGACAATTGCGTTTTTCATCTGTCCACAGATTATATACAACCCCAAAAGGTCATCACTTATTTAAAAAGTGCCTTGATTTTGAAAATATAGATGCGATGTTTACTTAAGGAGTGGTAAGTTTTATTTTTGCAAAGCCTTTTATTTTCTAATTATTACCTGAAGTTAGTGCTTACATTTATACTTAGGCGTTATATTTCATTGATTACATGGTAATATATCATCATGCTGGGTAGAACTTAATATGTGAAGTGCTGAAGCAGGGTCATACTGCTTCACTCTTTGCTTGGGTATTGGATTAATTTTGGGAGATCCAATTGATAGGGCTAAAAGGATCCAAATGATAACTTTCATGCAGAGATGTAGTGTGCATATGTGAAGTGAAATTTTGTCAGTTAATGATGAAATTGGTGATTACGCATTACACTATCATAAGGCAGCAATCTTCCTTTCTCAAATTGCAATAGATATGTGGTAATAATCATTGGCCTATGATTGATGATCTGCTAACATGGACTTATTGGTGCGATCGTTACGTCATTGATTATCATGTGCATTTGTTGTGGTCCAACGATGATCTATGGCTAATTCTAAGGTGGGCAGATTTGTTCATATACTATGGTTACATTTCTTACTGGTTGATTGATCCTTGGGGACAATGTATTGTGGGTTACAAATTGGAACCATTTCTGTTTCAAGGATAAGGAAAATGAAAAGGAAGCGTGGTAAGGAGACATATCTAGGACACCATATGTAAAATACAATTACTTAACCACATACGTGGAAAACTTAGATTAGGAAAAAACTACAGGTAAGGCTTTGTAGCCCCAGAGAACCAAATCCACTATTGTCGAAGCAAAGTACAACAGACTCTGTCCCAGACTTACACCCACTCCACTTTGATAAGAACTTGATGCAAAACATCTCAAGTTTACTATTGCGACTAACTCGTCTAATTGCTGTAGACTTTCAGCTAACATCATAATCATTGCAGAACGGTAACTGGAAAAAAATGAACACTCAGTAAGTATTCTGTCCCCTTTGTAATGCGATCTTCTTTTCCTTCCTCACCAACGAATAGTTATAGAAAAAACCAATCCATTAACTTGATTAAGAAGAAATCTATCAAGCAGTCTTCGAACAATTGATCAAGCAAAGAGAGCCAACCAAAATCACTCAGCGAATGTGTGTATGGTCGCAAAAATATAAATAGAAAAATAAAGTTCTCTGTAGAAAAATATCTTAATCCTTTCTTTATCTAAAAATATCTGTTTGATGCGTATTGAAAGCTTCGTAAAAGCACAGTGAGAAAGAAATCATATAAGGTTTTTATAAATGTTACAAACCTTTATTTTCCTTGAAAAATAAGTTAAAAATCAATAGAAAACAAGTCCCAATGTTTAAGAAAATTTTAGTGTCAAATTCGGGTCAAAATAGGACACTGCAGATCAAAAATTCGCCACCAAAAGCATTAGACAGGTCCAGGGCTTGCCCTGCAGATTCATGAAGTGTTGAGACCTCATGGACCGGTCCAACCTTGAAAGTTTTCAAAAATTATTTAAAAACCCCTCTTCTCAAGGTCGGAACCTCCCTGTTTGAAATATATGTGTTCTCACCACTTTCCCTGGACTATGTGACTCCTATACTTGATCAATGATGTCCTTATGCAATTGGAACCATCCGAAAACTTTAATTTGTACAAATCTTTGCACAGATCATTGATGCATTCTTCTAAATATTCAATCTTTATCACTTTGAAGAACATTTGCATGGTTGGTGTAGAACTTCATGCTCACTCTGAGACTACAATTACATGATCAATTACAAGAATATAAATAAAATATTACAACTCGATCATGTATAGTTTTGACACATAAAATTGCCAATTACAAAAATATACGTCACAATTATAATGTGTTGCGACAATTGAGAAATCAAATAGATGATTGATCACGACAAGTTTATAGATAGTTTAAAAGAGGAATAATCACTCTATGTCAATTGTTTTCCTAAAGTGATGGTGGGATCCTTGAACTATAAGTCAGATACATTAGGGCTTTTATCCCTTATAAATGAGTTTGTTGATTTGATCTGATTCATACTTGCTTCAGTATGAATTGTGGCAGTTTTACCTAAAGTGAACTAAAAGGGATTTTTCACTTATTTGTTGACACTTAAATTCCATATAAGCATTGTGGAATCATGACTTATAGATAGTAGCTACATTCACCAATATCATTATTACCTCAATTGCCAGCTTCGTACATTAAACTCCCTTCCTTTTTTCTCTTTAATAAAATCATCTAAATACTGTTGTGTCACGCCCCAAAATTCGGACCGCTGGGACTCTCCCGGACCGACCCGAATCCCGAGTGTGAATCCGTTCACCCAACGTGTCCCAAAGGTCAATAACACACATCATACATAATCAGTGGAAGCATTTCTTACACATCAAAACCATTGATTTCAATGGTCATTCTAAATATGGAATCCCACGTGCACAACACACTCATCCATTCACTCATTGTAAGTCAACTTAACTCACTTTCAGGACTCATCATTTCGTGTGTTTGGAATTTGAAGCTAAAACCTACACCATTGGATAGAGAATCCAAAAATACTCATTTTCAAAAAAACCTACACTCAATTTCAATTTAAAACGAAGAAGTTATGTTTGATTGAAGTTTGGGGCAACTTCCGGGGCATGCTGTAAAAAGTGACTTCGATCCATCGAAGTGATGAGTTCGATGTATCGGGACTTCAATGCATCAAAGTGTTTTGTTCGATGCATCGAACAAGTATCACCCAAAAATAGCTATCGGGACTTTTACATTCCAAAATCTCTGCAGGTTTTTCGATGCATCGAACTGGCAACTTCGATGCATCGAACTAGATGCTTCGATGCATCGATTTGCCCCGAAGCTGAAACTTTGCAAATGGTCCTTTTTGACCTTCTAGGCCATTTCTACCAACATAATTCATTCCAACAACCTCCAATTCATATAAGAAAGGAGTTTACATCATTCACAAGTTCTAAATCATGCTCATAATCAAATCATACACCAATATGAGCCATTCTCCCTTAAAACATACATCATTCATATTGAAAGACATCCATCAACTTCATTATCTCATCAAATGAAACCAAATGCTCTTAAAAAGTATTACATGAACAAATCAATTGTTTTATCATATTTAACAAGCTCATAGTCCAAGCATACACACAAATTACATTTGTCCAAAATATAACTATAACTCAAAGAGAAAGATCTCATGTCACAAGCCGGCATAGATAGCCATAAAAATATACAATATCCAAAATGTATCAAAATCTTACAAGAGTTTCACTTGGACACTCAAGTCTCATCTGTCATCGGTGCCTTATTTGTAAAAGAGTTTAGAATAAAGGAGTGAGCACCACTGCGGCTCAGTAGGAATGTCTAAAACACAATTCTGCAAGTTTTGTGAATACCACATAAATATACATTTGCATTTAATATGTTGAGAAATTATGCACATAACACAACCATATCATAAGCAAGGTAGAATGCAACATGATATGCACAACTCCCTCATCTTTTCCATACATCCATTGGTTTCCAATCCCACCTATAGAGGGTTACCTTTACCAAAATACCTCTTAAGGGTTACCTTTATTGGAATACCTCACTACATATCAATCCATGAGGGTACCTTGACCGGAATACCTCACAAGGGTTACCTTTACCAGAATACCTCGCCGTTTTACCGAATGGATTCCACCGTCCACATTGAGCTCACATCCTTCACCATGTTAATAAAGATGAACCCCATAATCTAATCTAATCTAATGTACATGCATAATTTATAAGCAATGAGGCGTTTGACAATCACATTTGTACAAGTTCTCATTTAAACATCATATGTGTCTACAATGAACATGTTTCACATCTCCATATCTCACATAACCACGTATCCATCACCTTTAACCAATTTCACAAATTCGACAATTAAATCATGCCTTTCAAAAAGAACACATCTCTAAAGCAATTTATCAAACACATATGAGTCACTTTCACAATTACACATGAACCCATCAAATAAATCCATAAATCGATTCCAACATGCTTATAAATTCCTCTAAGGAATTTATAAACATATGATTACATCAACCAACAGTAATATTACATTTAATGATAAAAAAATACATGCTTGAACATTGAAAAAGATGTAATTACTCCACATAACCAATTGGTTGTCATAGACAACCAATATATTCGTAAAAAACTCCGAATTTTATTTGTTAGGCATCCCTACCTCAAAAATGAAGGTCTTCCAAGCACTTCTAAAAATTCCAACAATGTCAACCTTGCCAAACTGTAACTTTGATCAGTTCAAAGGAAAACCCTAGCCGTCCCCTACGTATCTCCCTTATTCGGCGGAGCTTGAATCACGCCCAAAGGCTTCTGAAATCTAGAGAGAAGGAAGAGAGGAGAAGAGGAAAAGGTTTAGAGAGAGAGATCCGTGAGAAATGGCTGGGACTCTCTCAGCCACATGTTTTAAAAACATCTAGTGTGCAAAAAGACCAAAATGCCCCCGGGCCACTTAACTTACCTTTCCGGACTCCGTTTTTGATTTTGAAAACTCCTACAACCTCAAAATTACTTCCTCTACTCTCTAAACATTCTATCTAAGCCATTCCCAAAAATAAATATTTTTTTAAAATTTTTTGAATTTTTGGGCCCACTTAAGTCACATCTCGGGCCCCAGTTTGACCAAAAATTTAAACTTCTCCAAATCTTCTAAAAACTTGCCAAAACCTTTAATACGTTATCTAAACATGCATTCTATGTTTAAAACACACATAAAATCATTTAAAGTCCTAATATGACAATTAAATAAAAATTCAAGAAAATCGGCCAAAAATGGTCACGATCTTTACAACCTACCCAACTTAAAAGGATTTCGTCCCCGAAATCAAGTCATACCTGGAGGAAACAAGTTGGGATACTTAGAACGAACTTCCTGCTCTCATTCCCACGTAGCTTTCTCAACATTGTGATGATGCCACAATACCTTGACCAAGATAATGGTCTTTCCCTTCAGAACTTGCTCTCTAGCATCAAGAATCTGTATCGATCTTTCCTCATAGGTGGCATCCTCATCGACCTCAACGTCTACCCAACTTAGAACATGTGATGGATCATGTTCGTATTTCCTCAACATTGAAACATAGAACATATTGTGGACCTTCTCCAATTGTAGCGGCAAAGCCAACCTGTAGGCTACCGCATTGACACACTCAAGGATCTCAAAGGGTCCAATATACCTTTGTGACAACTTGCCCCTCTACCCAAAGCGCATCAACCCTTTTCGTGGTGAAACTCTTAAGAACACATGGTCTCCCACCTCAAAGGATAACGGTCTCCTCCTCCGATCAACATAGCTCTTTTGTTGACTCTGAGCTATCAACAGTCGCTGCCTAATCAACTTGATCTTTTCTGTAGTCTCATGCATGATGTCTGGTCCTAAGGCTGCGGTCTCGCACACCTCAGTCCAACAAACTAGAGATCTACAAGGTCTGCCGTACAATGCTTCAAATGGTGCCATCTCAATACTGGCCTAATAACTATTGTTGTACGCAAACTCCACAAGTGGCAAATGGTCCTCCCAACCACCGCCAAAATCAAGTATACAAGCACGAAGCATATCCTCCAATATCTGTATAGTACGCTTTGACTGTCTGTCAGTCTGAGCATGGAATGCTGTACTAAAATGCAACTCGGTGTCCAACATTGTTTGGAATCCCTGCCAAAATCTCAAAGTGAACCATGGATCCCTATCCGACATAATGGATACTGGAACCTCATGTAATCTCACAATCTGCTCTACATACTGCTTACTGAGTTTCCTCACATCATCATTCAATCTCATAGGCAAGAAGTGAGCTCTTTTGGTCAACCTATCCACAACAACCCAAACCGTATCATTGCCCTTGTTTGATCTTGGAAGACTCGTAACAAAATCCATGGTGATATGTTCCCATTTCTATTCCGACACTAGTAATGGTTACAACAACCCAACCGACTTTTGATGTTTCGCCTTCACTTACTGACAAGTAAGACACCTCGCTACAAACTATGCCATGTCTTTTTTCATACCTCACCACCAATATTGGTGCCTCACATTGTGATACATCTTGGTGCCACTAGGATGAACTGTAAAACGAGAATGTTGAGATTCTCGTAATACGTCATCACGACAATCTGAAGGAACTACCATCAACCCTCTGAATCGTAGACCCCTATTAGAATGCAAGGTCCAACCCGCTACTGTAGTACCATTAACGATCTGTGAGTGAATAGACTTTAACTCACTATCTTTCTTCTGTGCCTCAATCACCTTACTCACAAGCATTGGTTGAGCTACCAAGCTAAACAACGTAGATGGCTCATTATCATCATTGAAATGTAATCCCAACTTCGAGAAATCTTTCATTCCTGAATGGCTATGCTAGCTAGAGTCCCATGAGACTTCTTACTCAATGCATCCGCCACTATATTTGCTTTACTCGGGTGGTATTGCAAATCAAAATTGTAGTCCTCCATGTACTCAACCCATCTCCTCTGCCTCATGTTCAATTCCTTTTGGGAGAAAATGTACTTGAGACTCTTGTGATCCGAATAAACCTCAAATTTCTCACCATACAAGTAGTGTCTCCACCCTTTCAAGGCGAAGATCACCGCTACTAACTCCAGATCATGCGTAGGATAGTTGTGCTTGTGAGTCTTTAATTGTCTAGACCCGTAAGCAATTACTCTATCACATTGCATCAACACACAACCTAGTCCGCTCCCTGAAGTATCACAATAAATCACATATCCCAAGCCACGCTTGGGTATCACCAAAATAGGAGCTGTAGTTAACCGCTTCTTCAATTCATGAAAAGCCAACTCACATGTTTCGTTCTATGCAAATTTCACACCCTTACGAGTGAGTTGTGTCATAGGCGCTGCAATACTAGAAAAGTCCTTCACAAACCTTCTATAGTAGCCTACCAACCCAAGAAAACTCCGAATCTCGAAGACATTCTTCAGACTCTCCCAACTTATCACGGCCTCAATCTTAGATGGGTCTACTGAGATTCCACCTTCGGAAACAACATGCCCAAGGAATTTCACCTCTTGGAGCCAAAACTCACACTTTTCATACTTCGTATACTATCGGTGTTCTCTAAAGATTTGCAAGACCGTCCTCAAGTGAAACTCATGCTCCTCCTCCGAAGATGAGTAAATAAGTATATCATCCATAAACACTCCACAAAAGTGTCAAGGTACTCATGAAATGCGCAGTTCATTAAGTCCATAAATGCAGTTAGTGCATTAGTCAAACAGAATGGAATTACAAGGAATTCATAATGTCCATAACGTGTACGAAAAGCCATTTTATGAATATCCTCCTCCTTCACCTTCAATTGATAATAACCTAACCTTAAGTCAATTTTTGAGAAATAGTGAGCCCCCTTCAATTGATCAAATAGGTCATCAATCCTCGGCAATGGATACCTATTCTTGATTGTCACATGATTCAACTTTTGATAATCAATGTACAATCTCAAGGCACCATCTTTCTTCTTAGCAAACAACACTGGAGCTCCCCATGGTGACGCACTCGGTCTAATGAAGCCCTTAGCTTTCAAATCATCTAATTGATGCTTCAACTCCATCAACTCCATTGGTGCCATATAAATAGGCGCCGTATCGGGCATAATATCAATCCCAAACTCTACCTCTCTCTTGGGAGGCAAATCTGTCAAATCCTCTAGAAAGACATCCACAAATTCACACACCACTGCTGGATATACCTCTCTCAAAACCTCCTCCCTCTCAGCCAAAAGACTAGCCAAGATAAAACTATGCCGCTCACGACTGCTAATGTCATAACATGGTAAAACATAGGTGTCATTTCGATCTCCCATAAAACAAAAGCAATTGCCCTCGGGTGTACAAATCGTCACTCTCCCTCTAAAACAATCAATGGTCGCATGAAACTCCGACAACCAATCCATCCCAAGGATGGCATCAAAACTACTCATGTCTAGGAGAATGAAATCAAATTTAAGTGTCCTCCCAGCTATCTCAATAGCACATCCCCGACATACTCTATTAAGGATCACCGTACCGCTCACTGGCGTATCAACACAAACTGCTCTACCCAATGGACAAGTCTATAATCCCAGTGCCCGTGCAAATGATGTCGCAATAAATGAATAAGATGCACCAGAATCAATCAATACACGTGACTAAGAACTATATACCAGAAATATACCTCTAACCACTGAGGGTCCTGCTGAGGTGTCTGAGCATGTTACTGCATAAACCCTGTCCTGTGCCCTTTGATCCTGTGCTCCACCAGCCTGAACACCTAACTATTGTGTGGATGTACTAGGGGTAAATCCCCTCACTAGTCTCGCACTCTGTGCATACATAGCTGGTTGTGGTAGAGGTATAGCTTTATGGTTTGACTGTGCAATCGCGGTCTGAGCTGGCCTCTACTGAGCGTCTGTCCACTCCTAACATACCCACTCTGCTGTGGTCACTCTTTCCTCATATGCCTTTGCTATCCACAACCAAAACATGTCACCGTGCTAAGTTGTAGCATAGGACAATTTGTTTTGATGTGTCCTGATTGCTTACACTGGTAACACACCCTCTTCGGTCTAACAGATGTCAAAGGCAAGGGAATAGTAGGGGTAGAATGTGCCATAGGCTGTCCCACTGAATGAGAAGGACCACCCTTGAATTTCTTCCTCGCCTGTCCTTCCGAATGCACTCTCAAAGACTTGTTTTACCTTAATGCCTCCCTCTTTTCTTGCCTATCCTTCACTTCAGCTTCTGCCGTCAAGGCCTTCTCTACCGCCTCGGCATATACTTTCAATCCCAAAATTGACATATATGGCCTCACCGAATGATGAAGGCCATTAATGAACCTCCATGTCTTCTCTTCCTCATTTCTCATCACTTCGGGTGCGAAGCGTGAAAGGGAGATGAATTTGTTTTCATACTCGATCACGGTCATGCCATCATGAACAAGTTCCTTAAACTCCTTCCTCAAGGCCCTCATCTTTGGTTTAGGAAAGTAATGCTTAAGGAATAAAGTCTTGAACTCTTCCCAAGGCATCGTCTCAACATCATATCGATCACTCACCTTCTTCCACCAAAGTTCTGCTCCACTCAAAAACAAATATGTGGCAAGAATGACTTTCATGCTATCATCGGGCATAGACATCATCTTCAAGTGTTTCTCCACTTGCTCCAACCAATTATTCGCTATTAACAGATCCGAACATCCCTCAAAGCTAGGAGGCATCAACTTCTTAAATCGAGTGATGAATTTGAACCTCTTTTCGGCCTCATTTTCTACCAGTTACACTACCAGTTGTTGCACCTCACTAGCGGCTATCCTAACAAAATTGCGAAGTGCCGCAGTCATGTTAGCAACCAAACGATCTCCCTCGAGAACTCCGCTCCCAACTCTTCCTCCACAATGTCTAGGTGGTATATTTCTATCAATTCAAGATATAATTCAACACAACAAGTTATCACACGTTTTATGTTCAACATGATCAAATAACTACACAATATACAACATGCTGTCATCTTTGCACGTATTATATAGACATGCTTTTCAACACATATTTAATCACATATACATGTTCTCAAGTCAACACATAACATATATGCATGTCATCATGGAGCACGTCTTCATTTTAACATATAACATACTACACATGTTATCACATAAGCACTCATCATGTAAGGACATCTCGCATGCACATAAATTTCCACATCAACTGTGTCATGTCCACACGCGTTTCTAGGCTATCAAACCCAAGGTTCTAACCAATTCAAAAATACACTTGGTATAACCCTTACCCATCGCCCCTAGGTATTCGACCTAGTGCTCTGATACCATTCTGTCATGCCCCAAAATCTGGACCACTGGGACTCCCCGGACCGACCCGAATCCCGAATGTGAATCCGTTTACCCAACATGTCCCAAAGGTCAACAACACAAATCATACATAATCAGCGGAATCATTTCTTACACATCAAAACCCTTGATTTCAATGGTTATTCTCAATATGGAATCCCATGTGCACAACACACTCACCCGTTCACTCATTATAAGTCAACTCAACTCACTTTAAGCACTCATCACTTCTTTTTTTTTAGAATTTGAAGTTAAAACCTACATCATTGGATAGAGAATCCAAAAACACTCAATTTAAAAAAAAATTACACTCAATTTCAATTTAAAACGAAGAAGTTATGCCTGATTGAAGTTTGGGGCAACTTTCGGGGAATGCTGTAAAAAGTGACATCGATCCATCGAAGTGATGAGTTCGATGTATCGGGACTTCAATGCATCAAAGTGTTTTGTTCGATGCATCGAACAAGTATCATCCAAAAATAGCTATCGAGACTTTTACATTCCAAAATCTCTGCAAGTTTTTCGATGCATCGAATTGGCAACTTCGATGCATCGAACTGGATGCTTCGATGCATCGATTTGCCTCAAAGTTGAAACTTTGCAAATGGTCCTTTTTGACCTTCTAGGCCATTTCTACCAACATAATCCATTCCAACAACCTCCAATTCATATAAGAAAGGAGTTTACATCATTCACAAGTCCTAAATCATGCTCATAATCAAATCATACACCAATATGAGCCATTCTCCCTTAAAACATACATCATTTATATTGAAAGACATCCATCAACTTCATTATCTCATCAAATGAAACCAAATACTCTTAAAAAGCATTACATGAACCTACGTGATTGGTTGTTGATTTTGGAAGAAGGTCGAAAAGTAATGAGAGTTTAGATCCCTAGGGTGCAAACCCCTAAACTTGGTTAATTTGGTTACTTTAGACCATCAGGTTAGTAGCCCGTAAAGTCAGATTTGGTTACTCTAGACCATCGGGTTAGTAGCCCATAAAGTCAGATTTGGTTACTCTAGACCATCGGGTTAGTAGCTTGTAAAGTCAGATTTGGTTCCTTCTAGACTTTTGGGTTGATCACCCATCAAAATAGATATTATGGATAATTAACCCATTTAGTGGTTATTCGGTAGTTTTACGACAACTCCCACCATCGTGTCATTCCGAAACTTACGTGGTTTGGTACTTGAGTGTTATTATTGAATTGTGATAATCATGTTGATATTGTGTGGCATTTTTCTTGAAATTGAGTAATGTTAAACATGTTTCCCCATTTAGCTTTAAATTGAAATCTCATTGAGCATGTGCATTATTGTATGCCATGTAGCGTGTAAGGATGTCATGATAACATTTTATGTGCATTGGAAGTATGCCATATAGTATAGGGGTGCCATGTTTGCATTCATATAGGTTGCGTCGAGTCGATGCATAGGTTGATTTGAGTATCTTTACTGAGCCGCTGTGGTGTTCACCCCTTTCTCCCCCAACATTTTTCAAATAATGCTTGAGGATGGATGGGAAGGACGTAACCAATCACTTTAAATATTCGGATATATTTTGAGATCTTATGTATAGATTATATATTTGGCCATCCATGTCGGCATATGGCATGTGAATTATGTAGACTTGGTGGTTACATTCTTATATATGTAACTCGTATTTATCATTCAGAATTCATAAGTAAAGACAATGAATTTATATATGTTTATTGTGGAATTTTATAGAAAATGTATAAGGATTATGGGCTTATTATGATTCAAATGCATGATTTTAGAACATGTGCATGATGATTTAGTATTTGTATATGTTATAGGTGTTAAACGAATGATCCTAGGTTGTTAGGATGAAATATTGGACACAAAAATGGCTAATGTATCAGGTTGAGGAATTTTACATAAGTTTAAGTCGAGTGTAGTTTGAGGGGCCTCAAAATGCAGTTTGAGGAGCCTCAAAGTGCAGTTTGAGGCACCTTAAAGAGCCTTTTTGAAAACACTAACTCTTCTGGAAGTTTCAGGTGACTCAAAGTGAAGTTTGAGGCGCCTCAAAGTCCCCTGACCCTTAAAAACTTAAAATTTCATGCTTTGGGAATGAAATTGAACTGGCATGGATGCATAGACCGATGTGGGGTCCACAAGGGTGAATAATGATGAATGAATGAGCATAGAAATATGTGTTTATAATATTGCTTCGGCGGTTATGTGTTTATAGATGAACTGGTTCACTCTCAAAATTTGGACTTGGACCGAGGGAGTCTCGGTGGTCCAGATTTTGAGGCTTGACATGACATATCCTAATGCCAACATCATTCTACTAAGAGCTGTTCTAGGTTGAGCTTGAGTCTCCTCTTGTGTTTCCCTAGCAATTTTTCACATGGTTGCAACCATGTGATTCATAAATTGCTTTCCATCAATAGGAGCTGCAGCTGCTCATTTGCGAGCTCTTCGTGGTGGTATCTTGATATATAGATAACAAGAAGACACTTAAAACCAAAACATGTATATTACCAACCAATTCTCCTCATGCTTACCCAACGTCATGTTAAGTCACTTCACAAATTAACATATCATACCAAAGAAGTAAGTACATAATCATATTCCATGTAACATGTCCTAGTCCTTAACCTCAAATAAACACATAGTCAAAATATCACCATTTGTCCTCGGATATTCAAACTCGGTTAAGCTCTGATACCAAGTTGTCACACCCCGATTTCTGATTCTTGAAAACTAAGAGTGATTCAATTACACGTCATCACCTCACATCAACAATCTCACTATGATATCGCGCTTTGATACTAAGTTGTCACACCCCAATTTTTGAGTCGTCGGAGACTCTGTCTCTGAGCCCGAATCCCGAGGGTGAACCTAGTCACATCTTAAACTTAAATTATCGCAGAAGCTTAATCACATACATACACGTATATATGTATAACTCAACACCAACTAATCCTAGTGGGCCCCACACTTGACCTCACCTACGTGTCCAACATATCTAAATTGTCAAACTTACCCATAGATTATGATACATCATAATGATGATTATGATAAATTATAATTTACAATGCATCAGAGATGTATTGTAACATCGTGTGAAACGTGTTGTTTTCCATCCCAATTTCCCAACACTATTACAATACATCGATATTGGTCCTATGATGCATTGCCAAATTACGATACATCGTAATGGGCATTACGATACATCATAACCCCTCTAAGGCAAATCCTACAGAGTTCATAAGTGTTCACTAATCCTATACAATTCACATCCAAACACATTAGTATCCTTAATTCCATTTATGCAACATTGAGACATAAATCTAATGTTCTAAAATCATAAACTCCATACACTCTATGAATTTGATCCAAATCCTATATTTTCATTCATATAATTCTCCAAATTCATAGTTATCATATGGATTATATATATAAGGGTCCAAAAGTATAAATAGTGCAACCATAGTTACAATTTCAACAAAATCAACATGCCACAAGCCGACATGGATATCATTAGATACAATATCCAAAAATAACTCCAAAATATCACAAGGAACTCCACTTGGATGTTCATGTCCCGTCCATCATCGGTGCCTTATCTGTAAAAAAAATTTTTTTGGAGGGGTGAGCAAAACAACGAGCTCAGTAGGAATTTTTCAACCCACCTAGGCATCGACTCGACACCGACCTTTATGATATGAAACCATATATGATGTCGCTACACTATATGATATATATCAAGCTTTCATGTTAACCAACACAAATGCAATTCAACAGGTGTGCATTTAATCTATACGTCATGATTAACAGTTAATACACATAAGCATCAAGATATTTATACCTTCTTCGGTCATAATTCGATACATAGACCTGATTGGCCAACTCTGATGATCATGTGGTATTGAACAACTTCGATGACACCCGTATGATTTGGACAACTCTGAAGAATCATACAATCCCGGCAATACATTGGTCTTGCCATTGTAAGTGGGCAACTTCGACGATCATAAGATTTTGGACAACTCCAAATTCTAGGCATTACCCTTGGTATGATTAGGAAACTTTGACAGTCATACTTTAGTGGATAATTATACTACTTTCGTGACATGGTTGGACAACTCCGAACCTCATGTATGGCTTACTTGGACAATCCTCCAATACATAGACATATATGCACATTAGGCACATATAACACATATCATATATTTTTCATGTTAACCCAATTCACATTCTTTTTACATATGATTTCTAGCATGCATTTTATCTACATATTCTCCATATAGTCACATATATCCTTTAATACATGCATATTATTCACATATGCATACAATTCACAATACTTCACAACATACTCACATTATCATGTATTCAATATGAATAATTACACATTCATCATATACTACAATATGAATAACATCCACATGTATAAATCATGAGGAAGAGAATAGCACAATACATAACCCTAACACTCTCCCATACATGCCAAACTAAACCCAACTTAACCAATACCTTCCCAATCTCACCTAAATCCTAGAATCGATGAATAAGAGGGAAGGACACCTTTGCCTCAAATTTGAAGACTTTCTAGAAAATTCCTAGAATTCCTCCAAGTTCTACCTTACCAAAATTTACATTTGTTTGGTTCAAACTGAAGCCCTTGACCAGTATTACAAGTTCTTCTTCACCAACAATTTCTAAATCCAAGCCTACGGCCTCCGAAATGAAGAGAGATGAAGTGGGAGAGAAGAGAAAGATACAACCGGCTGTTCTAGAGCTTTTAAATGGATGAGATTCTCAGCCACTAGATATTTATAATATCTTGAGTGTGAAATGACCCAAACACCCCCGGGCCATTTAATGTACCCTCCCGACCTTCGTTTTTGATTTCGAAAGTGACTACAGTTTTAAAATCGCTTCCTTAACTCTTTAAACATTTCATTTAGTTCACAACCAAAAATTAATTTTTCTCAAAAAAATTTCAGATTCCTGGGCCCACTCGCGTCTTGGGCCTCGTCGACCCAAAATTCTCAAATTCTGTCAAACGCTTCCAAAACTTTCCAGAACCTCTAAAAAAGTTTTCAAACATGTTTTTCACATTTAAAACATGTAAAACATCATTATAAAATGAATTTATATAAAAAATGATGCATAAAAAGAAAATCGATCGAAATTGGATCCGATCTCTACAGAGCAAGTACTATGGTGCAAGACCACCCTATTGGTCAAAGTGCTTTGGAGACATCAAGAGTCGAGGAGGCTATGTGGTAACGGGAGAAATAGGTTCACTTAAAGTATCCTGAGTTATTTATCACTTGAGGTATGTTTCTAATTTTGAGTATGAAATTCCTTGAATGCGGGGAGGTTGTAGAGACCGAGTCTAATTTTGATCGATTTTCTTTTTATTCATTATTTTTGTCATCAATGGATTATAAATGATATTACTTATGTTTTGATTGTGAAAACCATGTTTGGAAACTTGTTTAGAGGTTCAGAAAAATTTTGAGAATATTTGGTGAAATTTGAGATTTTTGGGTCAGCAGGGCCCAAGACGCGGGTCGGGTAGGCCGTGGAATCCAAAAAATTTACTAAAAAAATTTATTATTGATTTTAGACCAAATGAAATGTTAAAATAGTTAAGAAAGTGATTTCGGAGCCGTAACCACTTTCAAACTCGAAAACGAAGGTTGGGAGGGTACGTTAAATGACCCAGGGGTATTTTGGTCATTTGGCACCCTAGATATTATAAATATTAAGTGGATAAGATTTCCCTCATTTATTTCTTGACCAAACAGCCTAGCCAACTCTCTTTCTCTCTCCCTCTTCATCTCTTCTCATTCTCTCTTCATTTCGGAGGCTCAGAACTCAGATTTGGAAGTTCTTGAAGAAGGATAAAGTGTTCTATAGGTTGAGGGATCTAGTTTGAATAAAAAGAAGTCAAATTTTGGCAAGGTGAAACTTAGAGGAATTCTAGGATTTTGGCTATAAAAGCTTCAAACTTAAGGTAGGGGTATTTTTTTTCTCTTATTTATCGACTCTTAGGTTTTGGTGAGTTTGGGAAGGGTTTGGTTGACTTAGCATGTATGGGAAAATTGTGGGAATGTGTGATATTGTCTTTCCCTCTTGTATTGTGATTTAGTACATGTTAATTTTGTTCATGTTGGGATATATGATAATTTGTGAACTTATACATGTTGAATGTGTGAAAATGTTAGCATGTTTCAAAGTATGTTGAATTTTATGCATAAGTGAGTTATATGTGTGAATTTGAGCATATATGTGATTATATGTGGTGTATGAAAGTATGATGCATGCTAGAATTAATATAAACATGAATGTATTTAGAGAAGCATGAGTTACATGCTATGTGTTATATGTGTCTAATGTGTATATATATGTATATATATCGAAGAATTATCCAAGTGAGCCATACATGGGGTTCAGCGTTGCCCAACCATGTTATAGAAGTGGTGAAATTATTTACTAAGTTATAACCGTCGGAGTTGTCCTATCATACTGAGGCTATGACCAATCATATCTATGTATTAGATTATGACTGAAGAAGATACAGACCTATGAATGCTTATGTGTTTAACTGTTAAGCATGATAAATGTGTTAAATGTATAGATATAAATTGCATTGTGTTGATTTGATATGAAAACATTGGATATGCCATGTAGAGTAGCGACATCATGATTGCACATCATGTAGGTCGGTGTCGGGTCGATGCCTAGGCAGGTTGGGGCATTCCTACTGAGCTAGTTGTTTTGCGCACCCCTCTCCCCGAAACCTTTTTATAGATTAGGCACCGGTGACAGATGTGACTTGAGTGGACATGTGGAGCACTTTGTAGCATTTTTGATATATTTTGGATATTACATTTATTATTATCCATGTTGGCATGTTGAAAGAATTGGAATGACATGTAAATTTGGACAAAAACCTTGTATATGGATGTATGTGGAGTTGCATAATTATAACCTATGTTTTGAAGCATTGAGGACTTGAGGAAAACATTAATAAAATTATGTTTTTAGATTTTGTTCTTATGATGTATGGAATTCGTATCTATGAGGCTTAAATGGATTAAATTTGTTAAGTTTTATTCATGCCTAAAGTTGTGTATGAATATGTGAGTTGGTTGAATGAATGTGTGGGCTTGACTGGGAGTTAAAAACTGAGACTATCAGGTTCTTGGCTATGTCGACCGGCTGATGAACCTTCCAACTGACCGATACTCCCAAAATCCTGAGAGATTGTAAATTGGGACCTGTAGAGGACTTGTTTCGGTCAATCGTAGGAGGTTTTAGCCAGCTAAAAACACCCTTTTAGCCGACCGAAACTACTCTCTAACTGACCAACTGAACTGGAATTGAATTCCAGTGTGTTGGCTAACTGGAGGTCAGCCGAACCTAGGTTTTAGCCAACCAAAGAGTGTGTCCAGCCGACCAAAAGTGGGCTGGTTTGGAATTTCATAAATCTTGGATTGGGAATAGACATGTACGAATGTATATACTAATGTGGGGCCCATTGGGATGAATAGTGAGGAGTACACGTCTACGAAATCGTGTGTGTGTAATTAGCTTCACAGTTGTAAGGTTTTGGAATAGTTCATGTGGTTAGAGGTGGATGTTTCACCCTATCATTGCCATTTTTGGGTGTCAGAAATCAGGACGTGACAATTTGGTATCAGAGCTTGATATCAGAGTGGGATTGTATGTGACAGATGTAGATGTTGACTTAATCACCCCCATTTCCTATGTCTTCCTGGGTATTGGAAAGCGCGGTATGACAGTAAGGGTAGTGGAATAGGATCTATTCCCCTACGTCGACATCTCCTCAGTAACATGATTCTAGTAAACATTTTCGAAAGAGATTAATCACATATATACGTTAATTAATCACCTCTACTCAGTTATGAAATTATATCATTTCACTCAACACAAATCTGAAACATAAAACATAAGAGTCGCCTAAAGCAACCCTCACCCCACGTCCTTAGGCATTCCAACCTAATACCAAACATTCAACCCTTAACTTTCGTCCTCGGGTATTCAAACCTCAAGCTATGATACCATAGTTGTCATGCCCCGAATTCTCATACCTAGAATGGTACAAGAACTCAAGGGTGAGAATGCAGAACGTCAACACATCTTATCCTTTATTACGAAATATCACTTCTTAACCGTATTTACACTCCAATACCATGTTGTTATGTTCATATTTCTACTACTGGGCCCTTCATAGATCACCCAGTCAAGCTAACCAGTTAACCCAGCTCAACAACACATTAAGTGCTTCGATTAGTTGCACTTCTTGCGAAACTTCTATCGGAACACATGAGTTTTTGACTCTTAAATATGGCTAGGTCTTCGATTAATCGAAAATCAAGGTTCGATTAATCAAAATCTTGGTTTCGATTTATCGTAGTCCCATCCGCAAGAGTCCTCATTTCCCTATCCTTGAAACTTCAAGTGCTCATTTATTACCTTAAACCATTCTCACATCCTAACATACATCCATACATACTCAAATACATCTTTAACATATATAAATAATAACTAACTCGTAAAACATTTATCAATTGAACAAAACACCATTTATACATCGTTCTCTTGTCCAAACATCAACATTCACGGCACAAAGGCCTATTTACAACATTGAATGGACTTTTTCACATCTCGGACGTGCATAACATCAAAATAACAAAAAAAAGAGTATTTCTATCGCTATACTTTACTCATGGTTGATCACCATCGACAACCTCCTTGCCATATCCTGAAATTGTTAATGTAGGGGGATGAGCAATTTTCAACAAGTTTAATGTTTATGTTGTGCAATCCATCCAAGGCTCACATTTCATATCAATGCATAAATCAATCAAAATACATAGCCTAGTCATGTGTCATGCTTCCTAACATTCTAGTCAAATACCACAATTCACATTTTCAAATGGCATGTACATCAATCTACTTAACAACCACAAAGCTCAATATAACATGCTTTAATACACAACTTCATCATATCTATAACATATGACAAAAAAGATTTCGGACTCGTAGCCCAACACAACACAATCACATAACTCACACTGTTCACATATCTCAATTTGTCACTCTTATTGCTCTTATTGTTCTTAGATCTCAAAATTGTACTCGCACTCACACACCTAATCCAGATATGTGTCGAAGCCCCATACCCCATGACTTTAGTTATTTTTGGGCTACCAACCCATCGGTAACCAAGCCTCTTGCATAAGTTTGAGGTCTTTTAACCTCAGAGGATCTATTCCCCCTTTACTTTGTACATGAGCCATTTTCGAGATACACTTCACACACACAAAATATTTCACGTTTTGTATAGACACACACAAGTCTCGATGCATTGCACCCATGTCATATCATATATTCATTTCTAGCATGTCACGGAAGAAATCATATCGACACATGCATACATATATCCTTTTCAACAAAATTTCACATTGAAACTAATATTTCAACACATGTGACAAAATCTCATATATGCATATATGTCACATAAAGCATACACTAGCAATTCATGCATCCTAAATCACATATCAATCATTTTCTATTCAAGAAAACATATATATATATATATATATATATATATATATATATCAATTTAAAATAAGAATTTCATCCTGAAGTCTCATATATTCATATATAACATGAAAACATCAATTTTATGCTCATAATATAAAATTTAACTTGTATTGAAAGACACAATACACACCCCCTACCTCAAGAGATTAAATTTCAAGCTACACCACAAATTCACCAACTCAAAATTCACCCAAACTTGACTTTGTTTGGTTCAAAATGACGCCCTCACCACGTAAAATGAACTTTCCTTTTTTGGCACCTTCCGAGTCAAGTCCTAAGGTCTTCAAAACCTAGAAAGAAGTTAGAAAACTTAAAAGGGAAGGGAGAAGAGAGAAATGGCTGAAATATATGGGTTTTGATATTTATAAGGCCTATGGCGTAAAATGACCAAAACGCCCATAGTTCACTTAACGTACATTTCTGACATTCGTTTTCGAATCCGAAAGCGGTTATGGCATCAAAATCAATTCTACATTTCTTTTAACTTTCTAATTGGTCTAAAATCAAAAATTAAATTTTTCAGAAAAATATTCGGTTTGCCGAGCCCACCCGACGACTCAAAATTTTAAAATGAGCCGAATGACTCATAAAATTCTCCGGACTTCTGAACAAGTCCCCACATATATAAATCACATTTGTAACATATGAAAATCTATTTATAATTTCATTTCAAAAATAAATAAATAATAAATAAATAAAAATTCGGATCTCTACACATCCAACCACTAAGATTAATGTAGCTTTTAAAATTATTTTTTTATTATGATATCATTATTTTATTGTAAGTTCAAAATATTTATTTCACTTATCCAGTGGATTGAGAGACATTCTTTTAGATATTTGATGTCTGTAAGATTATTGTTGATTTTGCATTTAATTCAGAAATTTTTTTAGTATTTATTTCGATCACATGTAATATCAAGATTTTCACTTTGATTAGGAAAACCCCAAGCAAGAGTTTTACATTCGGCTAAATTTGTTGTGCCTCAAAACGACCATGTTTTGAGGCACAACTGGTCCCTTATCTTAGAGTCTTACTGTTGTAATCATCATATTTAAATAAAGAAAAGTGAGAATAACTCAACAAAAATGAAAATGCCTTATTTCATCTCTTGATCCTTTCCTATTTCATCTCTTTTCAGCCAAGAAATTTCCCTTATTTTCTCTAATTACAAAAAACAAAATTTCTTTTATTTCTTTTTCCTTCTTTTACTTAGGGATGACAATTTTGTCCGCCCCGCCGAGTTTCCGCCCCGTCCCGCCCCGTATAGGACGGGTATGGGAGTCAATTTTTTTCCGTAAGGGCGGGTATGGTAAAAAAATTCAAAACCCGCCGCGGGTATGGGGCGGGTACAGGACTCTATAAGTACCCGCCCCGCCCCGCCTATATATTTTATTATTATAAATATATTTATATGTATATATATATACAAATTAAGCCTTCTTAATTGTTGTATCTAGACCATGTTTTCATTTTATTTTTTGGTTGTATTAAGACTTATGTTTTCGTTTTATCTTTTGGTTGCATTAAGACTTCTTTAATTGTTGGATCAAACTTGTTATTGAGTTATTTAGTTGTGGAATGTATTTTTTGTAATAGGCTATTTAATTGTGGAATCTTGTCATTTTACTTCTTAAACAGGGGTTATACTACTTTGAATTTTATAGTATCAAACTTGGTACTAGCCATTAGGCTTGTATCTTTTGAAAAAATTAATTTTTGTTAATGTTTGATATGGTTACAATTTTGTGGGGAGGGGCCTCGCCTTGCCCCATCTCATTCCGCCCCTTTTGAAATTTTAAACGGGGCGGGGCGGGGACGGGGTGGGGTTTCTTCCAACGGGATGGGGATGGGTTTTGAAATTCCGTCCCGTTCCAAACCCGCGGCGGGTTTGGGAATTGTGTTGAAGGTGACGAGGTGGGGACGGGTTTAGGCAAACCCGTGCCATACCCATCCCGTTGCCATCCCTACTTTTACTGCACATAGAGTAATCCGGAATTCCTTGATTATAGGAATTCCACCAATTGCATCTCTCTGTCCTTTAGTTTTTTCTATAATGTTGGGCTGAGTAGGAATCACGGGTACCTCTTTCGACTTGCCTTTGGGCTTATTTCATATGGTAATGGGATGTGCTGATGCTGATTGTTTGGTACCTTGTAGTCCGTAAGTAGTTTGACTTTGGGCCGCCCTATTATTGTTTCTTTTGTCCTGGGCCTAATGGCCTATTGTAGTTGCCACCTAACTCAGGCCCACATGTACATATTGATTCTTGAATATATACAATTGCTTGAAATTAAGCATCACATTGAAATTATTGTGCAGGTGGGTATATATATATATATATATATATATATATATATATATATATATATATATTTCCCTAGACGTTAAGCAAATTATATTTATAAGGAAATATTTACAGAAAGTCTTGTAGAACCAAACAGGCTGAAAAAAAGGGAATGAGCCTTAACAGATTTCCCCAAAATAAGAAGTCGAAACAACAAGCCTAGTAGGCCCATAGGAGCCCAAAGAGGGCGTGATCGTGGATCCTAATATAACTTTTACCATAAGATATTACAATGGTGGGTTAAGAATTAAGATGCAATATCGAACTGGAGAAAGTATATATATAAATATAATACTCGAGATATTGATGATGTAGTACTCCGTTAGTGTAAACCATTTATTTCTTTTGAAAATTATTAATTTTTCTATCATAAAAAAAAAAAGGAGTTTACACTAACCGGGATACCACACCATTAGTACTCCCAACATACTATATATACACAATACAATGTAATGCATGGATTATGAGAGTAATCATTAGGGAGTTAGGAAGCATGAACACAAGATACGTGTACAACATGATATGAATACGTCTATACAGAAAATCTCAAAAAAAGTAGGATATGAACATAGTAAGAATAAGTCAAATAAAAATATAATATTATACACAAAAAATTAACTTTTATTCTTCAACCATACAATAAATATACTTAAAGAAATTCTGCAAAATATAAGAACTTAAAATCTAGAAATCTCCTTCCTTTTATAATATTTTTTACAATGACACACTTGTTTTTAACCTATAAAATTTTTAATATTACAATTTGAACCCCACCTTATAGAACAAAAAATTATAAATTTGTCCCAAAAAATATCCTAGACGTATCTCCACGTATTCTAGACATATCCAACATTTAAAAAATAATTTTTAAAAAAATGAGATATTTCTCAAAAATATTAGATACGTATTCAGACATATCCGTATTGGATATGTGTTGGATATGACTATAAGAGCTTTTTCGAAACATCGGTACTTTCTAATTAGAGGAGTAAGAGAAATAAATGTTTTGACTCTCATGCCATATATGTTAACCAAAATATAGTACTACATATGCTAATTACTATCTAATCTAAAACACCAACATCTACTCTAGATTTTACACATTTATCAATTATAATTATTGGGATGGCGTGGAAATTCTATCGCAATATGTTTTGTGGCCTCTATCAATTACATCATGACATGAATTTTAATATATATTTGAATTATATATACTCTTACAAAACATCTCACTCTCACCAACCACATGCAAGCAAAACCAAAAAGAGACCACATCCTCCAACCTAACCACATTTATGATTTCATCATCCACATCTCTAAAGAAATTCGAGTACATTCTTTCGGGCATCCCGATATATATTTGAACTATATATACTCTTACAGAATAAAAAATTGCCGGAAGGAAAAAAATAAAATAAAAGGCTGTTCAGAAAATGTTTTGGTTCAGTTTTATTTTTTGAAAAATATTGTTAGAGCTTTTGTAATTCTTTAAGATTGTTATTTTTTTTATTTTACAAAAATAAACTATTCATCTAAAAGTGAAAACAAACAAATAATTTGACAAAAAATAAAAGGTTCCATTGGTCCAACCTCTTTGTTGGTCTATATATATATATATATATATATATATATATATATATATTTTTCATTTAGACAAGCAATTAAATTAATTAAATGTCATATTTACAGAAAATTTAAATTAAATAATAATTTATCCAAAAGAAAAAGAAAAAATGCGTAGCTCATTTGTGTTTTTGTTTTCTCCTTTTGCATGTCAGGCTTGTTTCGGCTTTTGGGCCTTTCAGACCCTAGCCTTATGTCTTCACAGTATTTTCTCTCACTTTGAAAAAAATTGACCAATACTACAACTGTTGAATAGTTCTGTTCACATTTTCGATCTTTGCTAACCAAGCAAAGCTAACTAGGAGGCCTAGGGTTATAAAAATCCATGTAGCAAAGCAAAGCAAAACCCTATTAATTTTCCTCTTTCACCTCCTCCTCGACATCTTCCATCATTTTCAGCTTAATCCTCTTCTGGGTTGGTTTTGATCCATACATATATATATATAACCCTCATCTTCTACATGTGATTTCACACTCGCCATATATATATATATAGATAGTATACTTTACAAATACACACACACACATATATATATATAAAAGTTGTAAGAAATTAAGGTAATAAAGTGGATCTAAACAGGCATGGGAAGAGGCCCCTTCCATCCGATGATTCATCGGAGAAAAAAGAAGAAGAACAAGAACAAATCTTTCCTGTCTACTCAGCTCGATCGGAACAAGACATGTCGGCCATGGTCTCAGCCCTCACTCAAGTTATTGGAAACAGTGAGGGTGTGCCTACAGCAGGAAACTCACTAGCCATATGTATGGCTGAGCCGAGTGCAACGGTGCCGCCTGATCAGTCTCAACCTAATATTCAAGATCAAGGTAACATAAATACACACATATATATATAGTTTGTTTAGAAATATTATATATATATATGGACAACTTAGACTTGAACATGTTGATGACCTCCACTTCTATTTCAAGCTATATAGTTAGCTAGGATGTTGTATTCTGTCAACTGACTGGTTTGGATTTTGCTAGCACTGTGTAGTATTTTTTTCTCTTTGTTCACATCTTTATTTTTGTTATATTTGATTAATTGGCCTTTTTCTGTAATTTAATGAAATGGTCCAACCATTAATTGATTCATTGAAAAAATTTACCACAATATATATATATATAGCTTAGTGCAAACTTTGTGTATGTATGATTCTGCATATCTACTTAAACACGGAACCTCTCTCTCTCTCTCTCTCACTCTCACTCTCACACACACTCTCTCTCTCTCTCCTATGCCCTAAATCTGAAATGACAACATGAAAACAACTAGAGGTGATTAGTGACAACATGAAATCAACTAGCTAGTAATTCACACTATATATATATATATATATATATATATATATATATAGTTTGGCTCTTCATTTATCATTCTGATTCAATCTAGGAAGACCACTGTGGTATTTGCTATTCATGCTTTTCCAATTTAGAACTATCAAATATAGATAGTTACACAGATGTTAGAAGCAGCATATATATATATATATATATATATATATATGTTATTTAGAAATGTATATGTTCATTGTGAAGGGACCCAAAGGAGAAGACACTATAGAGGGGTGAGGCAAAGGCCGTGGGGAAAGTGGGCGGCCGAAATTCGTGACCCAAAGAAAGCAGCAAGAGTGTGGCTTGGCACATTCGACACAGCCGAGGCTGCAGCACTTGCATATGATAAAGCAGCTCTTCAATTCAAAGGCAACAAAGCGAAGCTCAACTTCCCTGAAAGAGTAGTTCAAGGGACAACCCCCTTGGGTAATTACCTAACAACTCATCCTCAACCACCACTCTCTCATGACTCAGTTGCTCCTCCTCCTCTTCCTCCTACTCATCCCGTACTTCTTCCTCAAAATCCATATCCTAATTTCCCACACTACGCACAACTTCTTGGTAGTACTGGTGATCATAATTTGAACCACGCCATGTCATCATCGGCTATGTACCATAGAGGAACATTTCTTTCGCACTCTATATCTGCATCTTCAACAACATCTTCATCTACAACGTCACCGTATTGGCAACAACAAGGAAGAGATCAGGTTAGAAGATTTTCATCAGAGTCTAACAGTACTTCTTCTTCGAGTTATGATCCTCCCAAGAATTGGGAAGATTTTGATCCCAATCACTCAAGAGAGTAGTTGATCCAAGTGATGAGGTACCTTGGGGATACATTATCTTATATCTATTGTGATTTTTCTCTTTCAAGCTCAAAAACTTTTTTTTTTTCTTTCTTTATTCTCATTTAAGTACTTTGAGGGTTTTCAAGAAATGCTGGTTTGATGATTTTTCGATCTTTTGTGTGAGGAATTTTTAACAATCAAAAGAAGATTTTGGTGATGAAGTATGTTGCATTTCAATATAGTCAATACTCCATAAAAGTTGAATAGCTCTAATTGATCTTGATTATCATGTCAAGTTACATATATATCTATCAATCAGGATGCATGGAGATGCATCAAAGAACTTTGGAGCATCACCATATTTGATTATGTGAGGTTATTTTTAAAGGTTTCATGATATACCCCTAGGGAGGGTTTGAATTTACTAATGTTGGCACAAGAGTAAGCTAGGTTACTCTACTGTGACTTGAATTTCTTGGGTTCGAAACAAAAACAGTCTCTTCCTATGCAAAAATAAGACTCAGTATCTCCAAATTCTTCAATAACAAGAGTCTCATGCACTAGACTAATTCTTGATACGCAAACTCCTTGTTCGAAGTCACCGGAAGTACTTAAGTACTAAGTCACTTTCTTAATGGGAGAGTTTTGATTGAACTGCAAAGGATCATATAATAATTTTTCCTCAACAAGAGCATTTCAGTAACAAAAATTAGATTCTGAAATAACGTTGACGTGGGCATTGGGGAACTGTGACACGTATTTTTGTTACTTTTTTATGGGGAATAATAAAAAATAAAAAGTGTTGATCACTTGATCTGCAAGCGCATGTCATGGTATGGTAGGTACATCCTGAATAGCGTCCACATGCAAAAAGGTCCTATATATTACGCGTCATCCTTAATTTGTAGAATTTGAATTCCAACAACCCAACCAAGGCATACATTGGGCCACAAAGGAAGCTCAACAACCCAACAAGGGAATTGTTATATATATATATATATATGCAACCATAGAACCATACTGGTTGTGTTAAAATATAAGGAAACGAAGATCCAAATGAAAAAAGAAGCAAAGTTCAACTATGTTGTCATGCAAATTCACTAAGCCCCTTTATCACAAAAAAAAAAAAAAAAACCAAACTCTAGGGCACAAACCTAGTGAGAGTGTTTTCGTAGAAAAAATATTGAGTACTTTAACATGAATTATTATTTTCTATTATCAAAGAAAATATAAAATTTTCATTCGTCTAAACACAGTTCCAGAAGCATTAAATATTTTTTCATAATTTGGAAGCCAAACATGAGATAGTGGTGTGGGTCCCACCACACCGCGATGAAGGGGCCCACGCCATTATCTCACCTTCGGATGTACCTTAAGGTAAAGAAGCATGTATGAATAACATTGGTAGTGTAAAGACTTTGATTGTGTGGAAGAGGTGTGTTTGTCCCCTTTTGTCTTCAAGAGTGCTCAATCCCACATTGTCTGGGTGTGGAAAGAGGATGTGCACCAGAACAAACACATATATATTGCAAATATATATGTAAAACACAAAGAGAAAGATATAGATGATAATAAACAAAGAATGGATAATATGTTGCAAGGAATAAAAAAAATAAAATAAAATAAAGAAGACGCGAGAGAGAATAAAGGAATACTTGTTTCAGAAGCTAGCTAGTTGTTGAGTTTCGATAGCATTCTCATTGAGATCCTCAAAGTGGAAGATAAGCTTTGAAATATATATATATAGATATATATATGGAGGCATATAAAAGTGTGAAAGTCTCTGGAGAGGTATCAAAGTGCAGAAGTTCTATGGTCATGGAAATCGGCTGTGGTTGGCGGACAAAATGAGGTTCACATCAAAGGCAAAACCAACAAGTGTGTATCAATCCTTTGCTCAGCCTGTTCTAGAAGCCGAAAGGTGATTACATGTTTGTTTTTAGCACACTATGAATAACACACACACAAAAACAAAACATATATGTAGTGAAACACACATATTCAGCTTCTTGTATTAGGAGTGCGATTTGTTCCTTCAGAGTTAAAGTGTCTCCCTAATTTTCACCTGAAAGTTTCATATTCAATAATACTTCTCAAGTCTTTTGTTTTGACCCGTATCATATATCTTTTATAAAGTCCTTTTTTTTTTCAATTCTTTTTTGAAAAATGAAGATGATTTTATTGGTGGACACTCGCAATTCACAAAAAGTAATTATATTCACAACCATAAGTTTGAACAAAATAAAAAATGGAGGCTCCTTGTTCATTGAATACACTCAATTGGGTCTCACATCATTCATTTTGAATGGACTTAAAATTCGACTCCTTGTTCATTGAATACACTCAACTGGGTCCCACATCATTCATTTTGAATGGACTTAAAATTTGAATTGACATAATTCAATCAATTCAGTACTTTGAATAAATTAAAGTGTTTATTCAATTAAAAGAGTGTTTGATAACTTATTTTAAAAATTACTTACAAAAATTAGTATCAATTAAAATGAAAAATTTTAAGTTAGGGTGACTTTAGTTATGACTGAATATTGAACAATTAAAAAGAATTCTCAATATACAATTACCTTTAAAACTTCACTACTTAAAATTCAATTCTTAATTTTTTAGTACTTAATCGGTCAAATTTGCACGCCATTTTTAAACTAAAAATTAGATCAGACCAACTTTTCTTTACAAGACTCATCTCAAATTTGAAACTTCAGTACTTAAAATTCAATTCTTAATTTTTCAGTACTTAATCGGTCAAATTTGCACGCTATTTTGAAACTAGAAATTAGATTGAACCAAATTTTCTTTACAAGACTCATCTCAAATTTGACCTGGATTTATATATATACAAGTAAAGCATGAACTTGATTGTTTCTAAACTCTCGTTAGGATCCTATTTTACCAAGTTAGGATTGGTTTTAATGGAATTGGTTGAAGATATTCGCACACAAAATATCATTGAGACATTAAAATTTCATTGTGCAAAATGGAGAGCTTAAAAAACTTGAAAGATATTGTGCAGTGTGCACCGGCTGAATCTCAGTTGTATGTGCATAACACGCACAATAAAGCCCACAGTGTGTGCGCTGGTGCATCTACATCCGACCCATTGTGCCATTGTAATTCTTTGTAAATCAAAATTATCAAGTAACATTAGTGTCTATTTTCATTGTCTTGTATGTATGTGTCTATATATTCATCTACATATTTTACAGAAAAAAACAAAAAACAAAAATGTTCAGATTATTTAGTATTAGCATTTGGATTTGAGGTGTCTCCTTTTCGAATTTTGTTAATTTCATTCAATTTTAATCCCCCATCATTCTGCATTCATAGAGTTTGAATTACATAACAAATAATTATGTCCCACTTCTAACACGTGAGAATTGCACTTTACTCAAACAGTCTCTTATTACCCATAATGAGAAATGTTACCGAAAGTCATCCCATCATGTTAGTCTAGAAAACATATCAACATCCTTTCATATTTCTCTTTTAGTAATTTTAAATTCATAACGCGTGTTCAATTCTTAATTTAATAACGTAGAAAGCGTTACATCTTGTTCAACGACTTATCACTCGAGAGAACGGGAGAGCACTTCTTGCTCTAATTCTTAAGCGACGGGTCCGCCTACAGTAGTATTACACCAACTACTACTTTCGAACCTAACTTTTGTCTCTCAGTATCAGGATCGACCCGTCTACAGTAGTATTACACCAACTATTAAATTTGGACTTAACTTTTGTCTCTCAGTATTAGTGTCAGTCCAACATAATAATAACCTAACTTTTATCTCTAAATGTTAGTGCCGGCCCTTCGCCATTGGTGTTCTTTTTGATTACTATACATTTTATTGCCCTAATACAATATAATTTATTGCATGCGTGTTGATTTTTTCATGTAAATGTATTACATTTTAATATAGTGTATTGGTTGCACTGTTGGATTAACGAGGCACGGAATTGACACGTGTGAGATTAGCTCTCATTCCACGTGCAATTATTTACATATCTGAACTCTTTACACTTTTCGGCACCGTCATTAGAAAGATGTGTTCTCTTGACCCCACACAAGTAGTAATCATGAAAGGGAACGAAAATGTGAAAGCTTAATACGAGTACTCAAAATATATATATATATATATATATATATATATATATACAAATGTGTTTAGATTGAAAAAGCAAGAATAATGATTTTGGGCCTCTTAATGTTGGACTTAAAAGTTATCCCATCTTAGACTTTAGCAAGATTTTGTTCGAAATAAATGTTTGGATTTCGGATAGAGTGATTCTATCTTTTATTCGGATTCTCATTTTGAATTATGATAATTTATCTATACTGAAAAAGAGCAAGTCAATTTAATGATTGTTGACGCAAGCTCGAAGGCGATCTTGAAACACTTTTTTTTTTTTTCCCAAGTAAAATGACCTCATGTTGTCGTATAACAAAATCATTAAAAAGGTTATTAATGTAATTTTAACCTAACTACCCTCCCCCAAAGTCATTCTCTTTCTAGAAGAAGTGCTTTAAAAGTGGTCATTCCATAGAATAGGACAAAGTTAAAGTACTCGTTGGGATAAAATGAGAGTGAATTTTTGTCAATGCAAAAAAAAAAAAAATAATAATAATTAAAATTTTTAAAAAGAATTAAAAAATAAAAATAGCACAACAACTCTTTCTTTAAAAATAAAAATAGTACAACAACTTTTTAAAAAATAAAAAATAAAAATAGCACAGCAGGAAAAGCTTTTGCTATTGCTATATCAAATGGGATTTATTAGACTTTACACTATTGATATGCAGATTTTTGAGTTTCTCAATGAATTGACATAAGGTTGGAATACATTTAATTCTCATGGATTAGTAAAAAGACAAAATTCAATCATATCATCTGAATTTTGGGTTCAGGAACTAAAATTCAAAATTGTAGGCATGTCAAGCACGAAAAAAGGATCAGCTGACCATCGCATCGGCTTTATGGGTCCAGCCCATATGTGCAACACATGAATATACATACAAGGTTAATGTAGAAAGTCATAGTCTACTTTCTTAAAATAATATTAAATTTAGGATTAAGTACAAAACAAAAATTACTAGTGCCAATACTTTCCTAATGTACAATTAATCCTTACATTTTGAAAATTATGCAAATAAGTATATTTTGTTAATTTACCGTTATCAAAAAAATGAAACGATGACAATACCCCTATGGTAGGATATTAAAAAAAAAAAATGAAGTTAAATGACGTGGATTGCTGAAAAACAAAAAAATTATTTATTTATTTATTTATTTTTGTTGGCAACTGGGTTTTTCAATTCACAGCATAAATTTTGAAGAAAAGAAGCTTTAAGGTACTTGATGGAAAACCTTATCTGAATTCAGAGTTCACTTCTAATTTTTCTTGAAAATGACATCTAAGGTTATACATGTATTTGTATAGCACATGCAAATATATATATATATATATATGTGTGTTGGGACCATCATTTATGAAAATTTTCATATACACATTTCCCGTCCATTGAGTTTTGCTAAAACTCGAGTTCAAAGATTAAGCAAAGAATTTAATCACAATTAATGATTAACACTTTTATTATTATTTATTTTTATACATATATGTGTGTTTGTGTGGACCTAAAACCGACAAAGATAATCTATAGAGGGAAGTTAAAAAAAGAGAGAGAAGGGTATTTTTGAGTTTTAATAAAAAAAATTAGTCATATGTCAACGGTCATTCATTAAAGGGAGGGAGTATTTGTATATAATTTTTAAATATTAGAGAGTTATATGCTGCACGTACATAACTGGAAGGATTTCTTTACACATTTTTTGTATAAGAAGGGTGTTCTTTGCACTTTATCCTTAAATTTATTCTTCTTTCTTAATATTATAAAAGAGATATATAGTTTGTTTGGTTCTTTTTCAAAAAATAGTTCTTTTTCATTTTTCACATAATTATAGAAGACAGTTATTGAAAATGGTTTAAATTGCAGCCAAACCTTTCCATAATCTCTTCTTAAAGTTGATGCTAAAAATGGTAAAATCAATGATCAGATTGACCCATGTAGAAATGGAGTTTTTCCTTTTTTTGTTTTTTTTTTTGTATTTTATTTTTAAACATATAAAAGACTCCAATGTCATCTAAAATTATGAGACATGAGGTGTAAGAAAAAAACCTCTCTTTAGATCTCTATCGAAAATGAAAATAAAAAATAAAATTCTCTTTACATGTCTGAGTCAAGTATATCTCTGTCCTATGGTAGAGTAGTGGGTTAGTAAGTCAACCAAAATGGTCAAGAAGAAGAGAAAACGCGTCTGGGCATGGTCCAGTTGACGCTAGGTTTCTGTGGGCTCTAGCGATCTTGGTCTTCACGCTATGAGAGCTGACCAATTTTTGTTTTGAATATATATATATATATATATATATATATATCAATGTTAAATTATAATTGTCATTTGTCAGTCGACTGGTGCGGCGCCTCACAAGACCTACTTTGTGTCGTCGTCGGCCTGCCAACGTCAAAATTTGCGGCTATGTATACACCATTAGTGTGTATATATGAATATATATGGGGCTTCTTTCGGTACAGTGTGAGAAACAATTGTATGGTGCGGGGACTGCCTGGAATGGCACAATTCAATGCGACCATCATGTTAGTCAGTTTAACAATTAAACGAGTTAGTGTGTTTTGAAGCTCGTAATTAAACTTATTTAATTAATTATATCAGTTCAACTACCACAATCCATAACTTATTTTCACTCAATTATTATGAATTTTTTTATTATTTTAATATAAACCCAACATAAGATATTATATTTGTCCTTTTTATAATTATATTATTTCTATTATTCTTTTTCATAGATTTTGTCATTCATTCTATAATTTTTCCAATACATTTGTATTTGGTGCTAAGTTAATTAACGGATTATATAACTCATTTAATTTAAATAAGTTAAATATGTTATTAAGGATTCGTGTCGTGTTGTGGATCACAAGACCTGTTTATTAAATGACCATGCTACTTTGACAAAATTGTTAGACATAAACTTTTACATCCATTAGATGCATGTGATAGGTCTCACCATATGTACTCATACCACATGCATTCTATGAATGAGAAATTGTAGGTCTCACAATTTTGGCTAACTATCATTTTCCTTTATTAAATGAGTCGTGTTCGTATCAAAGTTCCTGACATGATTATTAAGGGGGCATTATGGTAAGCATTTTAGTTGCCAATTTTTTGTTTTTGCAAGGTTACTATAACACTACAGTGTTTGTTTGTAAGTGCTTTTGGTAACTCCCTCTTTGATTTTAACAATGCACATGTTGTTTCGATTTTTTGGGCCCAAACCCAAAATACAAAAATGGTGTTTTTGATTGTTTTAGCCCGGTAGCTCAGACACTGTAGTAGAACTAATAAAAACACTGTAACGAACTTATTTTTGACACTGCAGCCCACATATAAAAACCAAAACGTGAAATGTTTTGGCTCAACCAACTCCATATCTCCAGAGCTCTCAATAAGGCGATTTGCGAGAAGTCGTTCTGCAAACCTACCGATCTTCAAACCTACCAATCTGTATAAGCTCCCGGTTCATCACTGCAAGGTCTATAACTCTGAATGCCCTTCGTCACCATGGTTGGTGATTTTTGCTAATTTCTCTAAAAACCCTATTTTATTCTACCACAAACGTATAGATCGAAACCTATCTTGTGTATGTTACTATATATTATGGTGATCTATCGAATTCACCGATTGTTTTTGTCTGAAATCCTAGTTTGTCAGAAACTCTAGTTTTCTTCTTTACTAAACCCTAGATCTGATTGTATATATTATTCTATATTATACATTTTCTTTATATCTGACGTATTTCCATTATTTTTAGTGTTTTGTAAAAAGGAAAGGCTCGTGGCTCTCTGTTTGAGGTTCGATTTTCCTTCAACCTGAATTTCTCCGCTATGCTTCAAAGGTACTCATATGATCATCTATATATAGGCTTGATAACATATAAAGCACTTTTACTAAAGTTTAGTACAATTTTTTAGTTCGGTTTGGATTTTAGTTAATTTCAGTCGAAGTGTTATATTCATTAGTCATTGTGTATATATCCCATGTTTGCGATTGTGCTATTATCACTTGAAAAACCTTCTGTGCAGTTTTTTGTCATGCATATTTTTAGTTATTGGCTTCCGAACTTCCATTTTTTTTCCTGACTTTACCTTGTCAAGAGTAAGGAAATAAAAGGGGTGTAATAATAAGATAGAGATGGAATCATGAATTCAATCTTGTTGTTTTAGTGAAATTTTTTTATAAACGAGATATCATGAGTTGAAAATTTCAAAATGATGGCTTAATAAGGTACAATAGAGATAACCTAGTGGTACACTACCTTTCAAAGTGGTAGGCTGCATAAAAAAAGTTCAATAAAATAAAGTGTGTTATTTTCTGAAGTATAATGAAAAAAAGAAAGGGATAGTATGATAAAAGTAGCTTTTGTATAAGACTTTGAGGTGAAAACTATAGTTTAAGAAAAAAGAAATGAATGTCCATGGGCTGATTTACTATATATAGTCTAAATAATAAGGACACCAGTTATAATATTGTTTTTCTACTCTTCAAAATAAACTACTATTCATTTTAATATTTCAAATCTCTTTTCTTTCTATAATAAATAAGTTTTTTTCCCCTTAGTTAGCACTAACAATTAAATTCTCATATTTCTTCTTATGATAATTTGTCAGTTAAAGCAGATAAGTTCATTAGGAGTGAAATGATAATGATGATTGTGGTGATTGTGACTTAAATGATTATGCATTTGCTAATATGATTATAGCCTAACCATTAAATTTAAATTAAAGAAAAGCATAAGACTTTGAAAGCTTGTTGTTTTTTCTCCAAAGCAGTGGGATTAGTATGTCCTTATAAAGATGAACGAGTTTAATTTGCTTTTATTTTTTTGTTAATTTTATGAGTGTCTTTTTTGATTAGTGTATGTTCAATCGTCTCAATGTTCTTTGAAAATACTTTTATTCATTTCATGGTAGAAAATATTTAAGTACCTAATCTGTGATCATTTTCATGGAGTCTTCTTTAATAATTATAGGTAGCAATGCACACATGTCAGGTATTAAATGATTCCTTCACTCCATATTATCTCAAATTAGCACCAAAGAGGATATGAGATGACTACTGTCACGCCCCAATTTCTGAGTCACCGGAAACAAGGGTGATTGAATTAAACATCCACACTCTTAATCATGAGAATCATTCCAAAACTATACAACCGCGGAAGCTAACTATACATATGAAATTATATAAGTGTATACTCATCACCATTTATCCCAATGGGTCCCACATTAGTCTATGCATCCATACATATTAGTTCCCATCCCAAAGTCTGTGAAATTCCAACTAAGCCCAATTTTAGTTGGTTAAAACATTCTTTGGTCGACTGAAACCTAGGTTCAGTTGACCTCCAGTTTGCCAGTTATGTCGGTCGGCTGGAGAGTAGTTTTGGTCGGCCAAAAGGGTGCTTTCGACTAGTTGAAACCCTCTTCCAGTCATCCGAAATTGGTACCTAATTTATAATCATTTGGGATCTCACACTTTCGATCGACTGCTGTAGAGAACTAGGCGACCGAAAGTTTCCAGAATGCCTAAAACTTGCATTACTCAAGTCTAAATGCATTCTCTAGTCCCATACATTCATTCACAACTCTAAGCATAGAAAAAACTCAATAAAATCCATACATTTACATCTCATAGATGCCAACCCCATGCATTTCATAAATATAATCCCAAAAGCATACATTAAACATATTTTTCCTCAAATTCTTAATATTTCAATTCATAGGAACAATTATACAACTCCACATGCATACTTATAAACAAGTCTCAATCCAAAAATTATATATCTTTCCAAGTAATTTGACATGCCACAAGTCGGCATGGATAACAATATATGTAACTCTCCAAATAAATAAAAAATGCTACTAAGAGGTCCACTTGGCTACTCAAATCCCGTCCGTCATCGGTGCTTTATCTGTAAAAAAGTTTAGGGGAGAGGGGTAAGAAAAACATCGAACTCAGTAGGAATACCCCAACCCACCTAGGCATCGACCTAACATCGACCTACATGATATACAACTATGATGTCGCTACACTACAAGACACATTTAATGTTTTCATGTCAAACCAACGCAAATGCAATTTAACAAGTGTGCATTTAATTCATACAACATTCTTAACAGTTAAAACACATAAGCATCAATATATTTGTGGCACCGCACCCCCTAATTTTCATGCATAAGTTGGCCAGACTTATACACAAAAATTAGAAAATACCAACATATGATAATAAATAAGCATATAGTACAAGATGAATGAAATATATATATATATATATATATATATATATATATATTGTAGAAGGAAAACTAATAGATTAAATAAATCTCCAACTCCATAAAACTTCAATGTTTACAACTCGAAAGTCCCGTAAATCAAGGATCCTTAAACCAAATCCATAAATCAATGTTGCAAAAACCTAAAGAAATCTAATAATTAAAGATAGAGTCCCTACAATGAACCACTGGAACCACTGGAAAGAGTAGATGATCACGAATTACGAGAAATAAGAAAGTCCTCAACGTTGTGGCTAGAACTGCCTAGACCTAAAATATCAACAAAGAGTGGGTTAAATTTATGAGCAAGTCCTATCTATTACATTCCAATTAGAGAATCGATAAATCAATCATCTCCTATCCAAACAACTTAAATTACATGATAAATACACAAATTCCATGCTTATATCATAATTAATGAACAATATATATATATATATATATATATATATATATATATATATTACATAATTACGAACAATAACAAAATATAATTGTAAAAAGGCAATCCTGACATGTTGTATATATATATATATATATATATATATATATATATTGGTGAGATTGCTTATTAGCTAGCTCCCAATTTCGCATGGCAATCCTAACATGCCGTATATATATGTTGGTGAGACTACTTAATAGGTAGCTCCCAATTTCGTATGGCAATCCTGACATGTTCGAACACATATTAAGTAATTACCTTATTAGATACTAGGCAATCCTGAAATGCCTTCATCCATATTTACAAATACTTTATTAGATATTAGGCAATCCTAACATGCCTCTATCCATATTTTACAAATACCTTATTAGGTATTAGGCAATCCTAACATACCTCCATCCATATTTTACAAATACCTTATTAGGTATTAAGAAATCCTGACATGTCTCCACAAATAATCCTTCCACAATATAACATACTTAGAAGCATCATCAGTAACATATAATGAAATATACTAATAATTCATAAGGGTAAATTAATTTAGACAAGTGAAAGGAGTCAAATCTATAAAATAGAAAAAAAATAACTGTTCACCGACACTGTTCACGATTACTGTTCACCAACACTATTCATTGATATTGTTCACGACGAAATGTTCATGTCGGGATTACTGTTCACGCTACAACTGTTCATCCTGGAATTACTATTTACGTAGAATTTTTTTATTTTTTTTCATAGATGTTATTCCTAGATATTCAATACAAAAATGCATTGACAACATGAATTAACTCAAAATATAAATTTTACAACAAAGTCCTAGATTTTGATCAACATAAATATCTCAAAACAAAATCCAAGTTTAACAAAATACATTCATGCATTATAAACACACACACACACACACACACACACACACACACACACATATATATATATATATATATATATCATTTAAGAGGTGAAAAATTTATAAATTCAAAGGGGAAGAGAAGAAAAGATACTTACTTCTTCAAAAACAACAGTAGAAATCACGTAAATGCAAAGCCCTTTGCCCAAAATTACGATCCTCTTCAATTCCTCTTCTCAAATCCTCCCTAGGATTTGTATCTCCCTCTCTTCCTCTCTATATATCTCTCTCTAAAAATATACGTATAATGAAATTTTGTAGAAAATCCTAATATTTTAACATATATATATTCTTCTTTAAAACATATGGGTTTAGACCTAAATAAAATAAACACATCATTTCCCCCCATGAGCCCAAATATACACTAAAATAAAACCCAACCCAAAATAAAAGAAAAATAAAAAGTCCAACCCTCAACAATAAAAAATAAAAACAAAAAAAAAATTATATATATAAAAAAGTAAAACATTTAATAAAACTACTACACACTTATTTAAAACAACCAAAATATTTAATACCACACAATTAGCATCTAAATTAAACATAAATAAACACATTGATAAAATTTAAATTAAAGCATTTAAGACACTCACAAATCAGTAGTCTAAATAAATAAATGACCCATTTAAATAACTTCAAAATAACGAGGTATTACAATATTTACATCTTCTTTGGTCATAATCCAATACGTAGACATGATTGGTCAACTCCGACGATACCAATATGATTTGGACAACTTTGAAGAATCATACAATCCCGATAATATATGGGTTTTGCCATTGTGAATGGACAACTCTGACGGTCACAAGATTTTGGACAACTCTGATGGTCATACTTTAGTGAGTAATTTATACTACTTTCATAACATGGTTGGGCAACTTCAAACCCCATGTACGACTCACTTGTACAATCCTACGATATTTACATATACATGCTCATTAGGCACATATATCACATAACATATATTTTTCATACTCTTCCAATGCACATTCTTGCTACATATGATTTCTACCATCCATTTCATCTACACATCCTCCGTATAGTGACATATATGCTTCAAAACATACACATTATTCATATATGCATACAATTCACAATGCTCCCCAACATACTCACATTAACTTGCATTCGACATATATAATCACACATTCCTTCAATACTACAATATGAATAACGTAAACATCTATAGATCATGAGGAAGAGAATAGTACAACACACAACCCTACCACTCTTCCATACATGCCAAACTCAACTCAACCAATACATTCTCAATCTCAACAAAATCCTAGAATCGATGAATAAGAGGGAAGAAACACTCCTACCTCGAATTTGAAAACTTTCTAGCCAAAACCTTAGAATTCCTCCAAGTTCTATCATGCCAAAATTTGCATTTGTTCGGTTTGAACCAAAGCCCTTGGCTCGTAGAGCAAGTTTTCCTTATCCGAGAACTCTTGAATCCAAGTTATAGGGTTCCAAAATGAAGAGAGAAGGAAGAGAGATGAAAAGGGAGAGAGGGAGAAGCACAACCGGTTGTTCTTGAGCTTCAAAATGGCTGAGATTCTTAGCCTTGAATATTTATAATATCTAGGATGTGAAATGACCAAAATGCCCCCGTACCACTTAACGTACCCTCCTAACCTCCGTTTTTGATTTTGAAAGTAGCTACGACTTCGAAATAACTTTCTTAACTCTTTTAACATTTCATTTGATTTAGAACAAAAAATAAATATTTTTAAAAAAAATTTCAAATTTTTGAGCCTACCCGACTCACATCCTGTCGTCCCGGGCCTCGCTGACCCAAAATTCTCAAATTTCACCAAACGCTCCTAAAACTTTATAAAACCTCTAAACAAGTTCCCAAACATGTTTCTCACATTTAAAACATGAAAAACATCATTTAAAATCCATTTATGATGAATAAAAAGAAAATCGATTAAAATTGGACCCGGTCTCTACAATTACTGTGCATATTTATATTTGTTATGATATTTTATTATAGTATATGAAGCTCTTCAACTCATATGATATTATATTGGGGTTCTCTGCAGTCCATATAGTGGAATTTATGCAAGATTCTCTTTACATGTAAGGCTCAAAAATAATGTCATAAACCAAAAATCATTTGCATAATTATGTCTTCAATTCGTGGCATTTTATAGTTTCTTTGATACTTTATTTTAAAACCTGCGCTAAAAAATAGCCTAATTTCAGACAATAATGTTTTATAGTTTTTAAAAAATAATTTTCTTGTTCTAAAGTAATGTATTTTTTGTTGGATGTGGGTTTGAAATTAGATGGATATTAACTCCCAGAATCTGTACGAATTTGCTGATGACATAACTTTGAACGACAATGAGGAAGTAGGGGAGGTGACTGATGATGGGAAAGTACTATGGGATGATGCCCTTGAAGAGAAGTTTATATTGTTGATGGAGGAGGAGGTGAGGCTTGAAAATCGTACCTCTTCAACTTTTTCCACCATTGGGTGGAGAAGGGGATGAAGGCTGAAACTGGTAGGGAATATAAAAGACACCAACTTAGGAATAAGTTCAACTCCTTGAGGTCTCATCACAAAGATTTTAAAAAACTCTTACAAAATACTACGGTGGGGTAGAATCCTGAGACCAGCATGATTGTTGTAGAGGATAAGAGATGGGAGAGGTTGGCTAAGGTTAGTTATAAAACATTGTTAAATTAATTTATTTTCATAAAGTTAAATATATATTCACATTACTGTTGTTTGGAGTTAACAACATATTAATATTAACGTCATAACTTGTATGTTTTTAAGAATACAAAAAAGTTGAGAAAGAAGGGATGCAAACATTATTACAAGTTGAATACGATATTTGGGGAAAACATTTGCCACAGGTAATCTTGTTCATCCATCTACTAGAGCTCACACATCCATCCCAATGGTTCCAAACACTGGTGGCTAGAACACCATGGATCCCAATTTGACTGAGGAAGTAGCTGGGGGGGGGGGGAGGTCGTGATAGGAGTCTCTCGACGCAACCTCGTCCTAGGAAAGTGTAGAAAGAAAATTTTGCATCCACAATGTCTCAAGTTATGGCAACTATGATTGAGAACTCGAAGTGGAAAGCTGAGGTAATAGAAAGGTGACTTTGGCAGCAACTTTCTCTTCAAACAACATAAATGCATCTCACGATACACGTGAAGATGTTCTTTCTCCCTCCCAAAAGGAAAATGAACTTGCACAGTGTGATTTATGCATTAAGGTTTTGAACTAATTGCAGGGGGTTGATGTTATCCATTATACTAATGCCCTAGGGATGCTCCATGATGATGCATTATGGAAGGATTTCTTTCTGCGCATTCCTGATGAGAGGAAGGTTGGATAAGTGATGAATCTTTGATAGTGATGCTCGTGTTTTGGAGTTGTTTGAACAAATTGTTTCTTATGTTGTCTTCTCATACTATTTTTTTTTATTTGGATGACTGTAATAACCTCTATAATTATTTTTGCCTGAAAGACTGTAATCACTTAAATTTTCCTTTTAATTAGCTGGATGACTGTATTAACATATGTATATCTGCTTATACTTTGATATAACTTTAGAACTTATTGTGAGTAGTTGTTACATGACTTTTAATTGTTTTGTACTACTATTTTGTTAGGCTAAAATTATGATAAATTTAATTATGTTTTTATATTTTAGTACTTTTTGTGAGAAATAGTTAGCAAATTAGTACTTAGTTACTTACTACTACAATTGTTGTTTTCTTTTAAATTAGGGTACTTTAAATGGATATATGGAGTCTAATTCAGTTGTTAGATGATGATGAAGATGATGAAGATTGTATAATTATTACATATATGATGCTTGAGTACGAAAGTTAGTTTTTATCAAAATGACCTTGTAGGACTTCAATGTTACATGATCAACATTACATAGTTGAAATATTGAGCGGTCACAAGGATAGATGTTTTGAAAATTTTATGATGAACCCACCTATAATCATTACATTGTGTGAGCGATTGAAATCATTAGGTCTAGAACATTCAATGTACTTAAGTGTACAAGAACAAGTAGTAATCTTCCTACTTATTATATCTCACAATGAAAGGATGAGGGTCATCGCCGACAGATTCCAACATTCAACATGATCAATTTCTCAATATTTTCACATTGTCTTGAACAAAGTTTATGAACTAGGTATGACAATTATCGCTCCTCCAGATTTGAGTGTCACCCCTCCAAAAATTTAATTCAATCCTAATTTCTATCCATCCTTTAAGGTTAGTTGACAATCATTTATAGATTTTTTAGATCCCTATTATTCTCACTAATCTAACAGGTCTTTAACTATTTTTATAGAATTATGTTGGAGCGATTGATGGAACCCATATCCATGCACATGTGCCAACTGATATGCAAATTATATATCATGGCAGAAAACAAGATACCACTCAAAATATCATGTGCGTGTATTCCTTTGATATACAATTCACGTATGTCCTAACGGGGTGGGAAGGGTCAGCCAATGATTCAATGATTTTAAATAAATGCTACAACAATCCCACACTTTGATTCCCACGACCACTTACAAGTACTTATTATTTAGTGAATACTTTCATACTACATATATTTTAGTATAATTGGTTACATAATTATAACTATGCTGATACTAAAATGTTAAATTTTCAGATAGGTTTTACTTTGTTGATTTCGGTTATGCCAACCAGTCAGGCTTCTTGGCTCCATATCGTGGTCAACGTTATCACATGCAAGAATACCGTAGGGGTAGGAGGGCACCTCGAGATAGGGAAGAAGTTTTTAACCATAGGCATTCATCTTTGAGAAATGTAATAGAGCGGTGTTTTGGTATGGTAAATGGTCAATTTTTAATTCTAAAACAGATGCTTCCTATAAGCATGCGTGCTTAGAGACTAGTTGTCATTACTTGTTGCATGCTACACAATTTTCTTAGAATACAAGGTCATACTCATACCATTTGTCAAGAATTTGAACCTTAAGACATAGTACCCCTTAAATCAAGTTCAGGGGGTACAAGTCAACCTGAAACTGAACCTACTGTAGGGGTCAACATAACTTAGAGTCAAGTATGACAAATGGATCATATTCATGATTTAATTGCTAATAGTCTCTAGCAAAGTGTGCACCGACTATCATAACTTCATATATTGTTATCTTTAACTTCTTGGATAACTGTAGTAACTAATAACTAACTTGTACTTTTCATAACTCTTGTTAGTACTTGTATCTGATGAATGTTTAGGAGTAGTAGAAGTGTAGTTAACTTATTGGATTACTGTATAATTAACTTATGAATCTTAAGTCCTGTATAACATGCATATGCAGTAATATTCAAACTAGAGGGGGAGGGATCACAATGTGCTTGTGGGAGAGGTCCCATGGACTACCAAAAATTACAGGCGCTACTTCTATAGATGGCCAGCATGGCAGGTATTAAGCGTAATGATATGCGGTTCATTATAATGGTGTACCACATATATATATGTATTCTATTCATAGTGCTGAATATGTGTAGATTTTATAGTCACACGTGAATGCCTTTCTATGGTTGGATGGCTTATATGAAGGTGCACATGTTGACAGTAATGTGGATGATGACTTGGAGAATGTCATTGCAGTGATGAAAACTGAACAAACTAGACACAATTTATTTCTAATTGCTGGTTGTGGTTGTGGTTGTTGTGTTTTTCTTGCTCATTGTTATTATTGAGAAATGATGTTTGTACTATTTAGATTAAAACTCTGTTGCTTGTATTATATGTTAGTTTATGGACTTGTTGACTATTGTATTATTATTTTGTTCTATGGTATGAATTAGAACTGTTTCTATTATTGGCCCTATGCCATATGTGGCCATTTTGAGGTTGAGGAAGGGAAAAGTGGCAGTGATTAAATTCCATTACTTTCAAATTCTTTGAGATTTGGAGCATGTGCTTGGGATGAGTAAGTATTGAAATTCATTTCTATTTTGAACTCTGTCATTATTGTGATAAATATCTTTCAAAGATATTTCTAATCTAAAGGTTGCCATTTTTCTTTTTACATGTATTGATGGTTACTACTTATGCAAGTTTCTGAGTTTTTCTTGGTGCTCTTAAGTGGAGGATTAATTAAGTCCACTTCTATTTTTTTACCAAGGTATACTTTGTCTTTCTCCCTCTTCTATTTTTTTTACTTTACTTCTATTATATGTATGTATGTATTCTGAGTTTGATAACTTTGCTGAATTTGAAGCATATGCTGAGTTTGATTTCTATGTTAATTTTTAGGACTCTGCTGAGTTTGGGGCCTATAGTGAATTTGTTGCCTTTTATGGAAATGGGTACCAAGGTATGCTTTGTCTCTTTTCCTCTTTTATTTTTTATTTTACTTTACTTCTATTATATGTATGTATGTATTCTGAGTTTGATAACTTTGATGAATTTGGAGCTATGAAAATTTGATTTTGTGGAAATTTTCGATCCCTAATTTTTGGGATATCTCTGATTTTCAGGGATACCGCTACAGCAATTAGGATTTTATTATTAGTTGACTACGTTAATTTAGGAATAAAGAGATTCTGAAAATTTTCTGATATCTCTATTAGTTTGTTTCTTATTTTGTAGTTTCCTACATTTGTATTTGGCTAGTTTCCTGATTTTGTGGTAATTAGTTTGTTGTTACCGAATATAGTGAAATGAACTTATTTTCCTTCTATTATATATAGGTTGTAAGTTTATCATTAATAAAATAAGAGAATTATTTTCTTCTCTAAAATCAACATGGTATCAAAGCCACCTTTGCATAGATAGATAACAAAATACGGGATGACAATGGCTCAGCAAAGTCAATCCCTCTCCGAAGTCACCTCCCATTCTGAAACCTCAGTCGCAGGCAGCAATGGAGGACCAGATGGCAATTTTCTATCCATTACAGGGCACAAACTCAATGAAAATAATTATCTTCAGTGGTCACAATCAGTAATGATGTTCATTTGCAGAAAGGGAAGAGACGATTACCTCACCGGAGTAGCAGCCCGACCAAAAAAAGAAGATCCGAAGTATAGAACATGGAAGTTAGAGAACCACATGGTGATGTTCTGGCTTATCAACTCGATGACAAACAAAATAGAAGAAAATTTCCTATTGTATGGGACTGCAAAGGAAATCAGGGATGCAACCAAAGAAACATATTCTAGCTTTGATAACTCATTCGAACTGTTCGCTGTTGAGAGCATTCTTCACGATCTACGCCAAGGAGATCTCACGGTCACTTAATACTTCAACACTCTCACACAAAATTGGCAGCAATTAGATATGTTTGAATAATACGATTGGAATTGCCCAGAAGATGGAATCAAATACCAAAAAACCATTGAAAAGAAAAGACTCTATAAGTTTCTGCTGGGCCTCAACAAGGACCTTGATGAAGTTTGAGGAAGAATCATAGAGCTAAAACTGCTACCTAGCATTCGAGAGGCATTTTCAGAAGTGCGCATGGAAGAGAGTCGAAAGTGAGTGATGATGGGACCACCAGCTACGACTCACAACCCTGAAGGATCTGCACTATTGGTTTAAGGTCCTTAACATCAAGCTGGAGATAACAGACCAAGAAAGGGACAACCTTGGTGCGATCACTGTCGGAAGACTAGTCACACTAAGGAGACCTACTAGAAGATCCATGGAAAATCAGCTGATTGGAAGCCCTCACGTTCATGCAACAACAGAGAAAGTCGTGGACATCTGGCCTCTTGTGACGAGAACCACACACAACCAAAACATAATCTATTCAGCAAAGAACAAATGAGGCTTTTGCAAAAATTGATCAACCAGCAACAATCCTCCAATACCTCAGTCATTGGAACTAGATCCTTGGCTTACAAAGGTAATATTTTAAACGCTCTCAGTGCAATAAGAGAGAAAATTAGCCCATGAATTGTGGAATCAGGAGCCTTCGATCACATAATTGGAGATGCAAGGATTTTTAATACTTATTGTCCATGTTATGAAAATTTTTCTGTCAGAATTACAGATGAGTCTCTCTCAAGAGTAACAGGAATAGGATCCATGGTTATATTAAAGAACCTCACTTTAAACTTCGTCCTCTTAGTCCCAAACTTAGATTGCAATTTACTTTCTATTAGCAAACTCACTTAAGAGCTTAATTGTGTTACTAAATTCTTCCCAAACTCGTGTGAATTTCAGGACTTGAATTCGGGGAAGATGATTGGCAATGCTAAGATGTGCTCAGGGCTTTATATCCTCAAGGTTGGTGATATTCTAGAACAACAAACTCACAAGGTAGATTCGGACAAGGCAAACAATTAGTCTACAAAAATTTCTTTTTCTGTTTCTCATTTCAATAATGATAATGCAATTATGTTATGGCACTATAGACTAGGTCATCCAAATTTTGTGTACCTTCAAAAACTTGTTCCTTCATTATTTAATAATAAAAGTCCAAAATATTTTTAGTGTGAAGTTTGTCAATTCGCTAAACATGCTCGTAACCTTTATTCAATTCAACCATATAAAAAATCCCATCCATTCTTAATGATCCATAGTGATGTCTAGGGACCTTCACGTATCAAAAATATTACTGGGACTTGCTGGTTTATTTTATTTGTAGATGGTCACACTAGGATCACTTGGGTGTTTCTCATGAAATAAAAATCAGAGGTTGGGCAAATCTTCAAAAACTTCAACACTATGATTCAAACCTAATTTCATACCAAAATACAAATCTTTTGGACTGATAATGCAAAGGAATACTTCAAACACATTCTCGGAGATTACCTACAAAGTCAAGGCATTATACACCAAAGTTCATGTGTCGATATTCCTTAACAAAATGGAGTAGTGGAAAGGAAAAATAGACACATTCTAGAGGTTGCTAGATCACTTATGTTTTCCACTTATATCCCAAAACACTTTTGGGGGAAGCCATACTCATATCAACTTATCTTATCCCAACACCTGAATTGTCTCAATAATACCACTCAAAGTATTTGAGTGCTCCATTTTTGTCTATGTCCACCAACAACATAGAAGTAAACTCAACCCCAAAGCATTCAAGTGTATATTCCTTGGTTACTCTCCAAACCAAAAGGGTACAAATGTTATTCCCCTGTTACGAAAAGATTCTACATTTCCATGGATGTTACTTTCTTTGAACAACAACCTTACTACCCCAAATCTGATATTCAGGGGGAGAATATCATACAGGAAAACCAACTTTGGGATATTGATGCCACAACAACCAACAACCACCCAAGTCCACAAGTCACCGTCCCTCCTATCTCAACTACTCCTACTCCTACTCCAAACCACAGTCACCAAATAGAAACAGAATTTGAAAATCTTCCACCTCATTCAACTCCTATCCAACGTTTGAAACCTACAACCAATGGTGAGCTCATTGTATATTCTTGGAAGAGGAAGATTCAAGAAGATTTAGAGCAACAAGCACCTTCCGAGCAAAGTCAAGAATTTGAACTAAATGCAAGAACACATGAAACTTCACCAAGTAACACTAGCTCTGAATTCATCACTAATGAGTCTATTTCTAATTACCTTCATTGTCACATTGCTTTAAGGAAAGGTGTGAGGTCATGTACCAGTCATCCAATTTACAACTTTGTCTCTTATAAAGGGTTGTCACATAACTTCCAAACATTTGTGGCAAACCTGAACAAAGTGTAAGTTCCTAACTCCATTCAAGAAGCCATGTCACTTCTAGAATAGAAGACTGTAGTATGGGAAAAAATGTAGGCACTAAAGAAAAATAGAACTTAGGAGATTTCAGAGCTACTGAGTGGGAAACATCTAGTAGGATGTAAATGGATATTCACCGTCAAATACAAGACTGATGGAAGCATGGACAAATTTAAAGCGCGATTGGTTGACGTTTGCTCCAGTAACCAAATTAAACACTATTCGGGTACTACTATCATTGGCTGCCAATCTTGACTGGCCTCTTCACCAACTTTATGTTAAGAACGCATTTCAATGGAGACCTTACAGAAGAAGTCTACATGGACATTCTTCCTAGCTTTGAAACACAATCAACAATAAATAAGGTATGTAAGCTTAAGAAATCCCTTTATGGATTGAAGCATCCTTGAGAGCTTGGCTTGACAGGTTTAAAAAAACATTGAAGAAGTATGGGTATTCTCAATGTCAAGAAGATCACACTTATTTTATCAACACTCAACCAAAGGAAAATTGGCGATCCTCATTGTGTATGTAGATGACATCATCTTAACAGATGATTGTGAAGACGAACTGATCAAGCTCAAAACTTAACTCGCCAAAGAATTCAAAACCAAGGATCTTGGGAGCCTAAAATACTTCCTTGGAATGGAAGTAGCCTGGTCAAGAAAGGGAATTTCATTGTCTCAACGGAAGTATGTACTAGATCTTTTTAAAGAGACATGAATGCTTGGGTTCAAACCTGCTGAAACACCCATGGACTCAAGTACTAAGCTTAGAGCAAATAAGGGCAGCGTTCCAGTGGACAAAGGCAGATATCAAAGACTTGTTGGGAAGCTGATTTATCTCTTGCACACTAGACGTGATATTGGGTTCTCGGTTAGTGTAGTTAGTCAATTCATGAACGATCCAACTGAAGAACATATGGAAGCTGTCAACCGGATACTGAGGTACCTTAAAATGACATTGGGTAAAGGTTTGTACTTCAGGAAAAACACAAGGAAAGACATTAAAGTGTTCATTGATGCTGACTAGGCCGGATCAATAATTGACCGAAGGCCAACATTTGGTTTTGAATTGAATAAGTCAGTTCAAACTCTGCATTTTTAATGTTGAGCATAAATCAGTCGACTAATTTGGACAGAGCGTTTTTAGTATTTCTAGAGGGGCAAAACAGTCGACTTATTCAAATGCATCAGTCGACTTATGTCTTGAAATTATTTTTCAAAAAAGTCTTCTTATTAGTCGACTTATACATTCCTATCAATCGACTAATTTGGACATAACGTTTTTGGCATTTCTAGAAAGGTAAATCAATCGACTTATTAAGTTTCATCAGTCGATTTATATAGCACCAAAACACATTTTTGTCTTAAAAAGTTGAACCAGTCGACTACTCCTAAATGACCACTCGACTAACTTTCTGCATCAGTCGATTGACTTTACGAGAACAGATCTGAATGACTATTTTATGTATTTAATGATTTCCAACCACTTCTAAACGGCTATAATTCATTTTTGGGCTATATATACACATTGTATATGTATTATACAAGAAAGAGACCACCAAACTCATAGTTGATCATCTATTGTTGGTTGAATCTATCATTAAGCTTATAATTCATATTCTATAGAAATAGTCACCACACTTGACCATATTCTTCCAAAGATCAATTTATTTGTGGTATTTCATTCATCATTCTATCATTCTAGAGTTGAGCTTTCTTATTGATTCATCAATTGTGACTCTAGATTTGAAAGAGCTTTGAATTTGTATATCTTGTCTATTTGAGAGACAATCATTGTACACAAATTTCTTATTATTGATAAAAGAAGATCAAGAGGTTCTCTTAGCATGGGTAGCTTGAAGAAGCTTTGTAAGAGTTTTTCTCTAAGCCCGAAAAAGAGAAATGTTCATTCTCTACCTTAAAGGAGAATGATTGGGTAGCGCTCTCCGCCTTTTAGAGTGAGCAATGGTTATCTCTTAACCGTTAAAAGAGAAAGGAAGCCCAAGTCATGCGCTTGGCAAAGAAGCTTTAGTGAAGGTTTCATTAAACAAGGAAGTCCAAGTAATTCACTTGGCAATTGTACGATTTGCTTTCCACCCTTAAGAAAGGCTCTATAGTGAAAACCTCAAGAAGTGCTCTTGAGGCATGGACGTAGGCAAGAATGGCCGAACCATGTAAAAATCATGGTGTCAATGTTTGCATTTCTCTATCCTTACTCTCCTTACATTATTATGTTCATTATCTTTATTAAATGTCTTTATATTTTGAATAAATATGAAGAGCATAATTGTGTGGAGATATTGCACACCATATATTTGATGAAATGTCTTTATGAGCTTTAATTTCATTTAAGCATTGATAGACATATATCCACTTAACTCATTTCATTCCTTTTTCAATAAACCATTTTATGAATGAATGAGTAGCACTCTAAATGCTTGAATAATTGCCTATGTAAGTTTTACTTTTTACATCATATCCATAGGTAATTGCTCAAGTATCATTTTGATAAATTTACTCCTTTATTTTGCTAGCATTTATTTTATAATTATGTTTTTAATGAATGTTGTTTAAATAATTCATATGAGGAGGATGTGATGTATGCTTGAAGTATATTAGTTGAGTTGTAAAATTAATTAAATTGTTAATTGATTGAGTATTTATTTGATTATATTTTGCCAATCAATTTGTATATCATGTGTTTGATAAAATGCGCAATCAACATTTTCACACACTTCAAGCTTGATATGTTGCACTTTCATTAACACTTCATTTGTTGTATCCACTAGATCATTTAAGTGCATAATAGATAGAGCATTCTCATTTTCACTTGTTGAATATATAAGTTTATCAAGTGTTTGACAAAAGTCCAAACAAGCCTACTTTTATAAAAATGAATTAAACAGAAAAATTTCATCGTTTGCCTATTGTCCCTATTCACCCCCCCCTCTAGGGACAATTCTTGGGTAACAGGTTGTGGATTGCTTGTGATGTTATAATTGGGTGGGAAGATTGTTGCTTGTGATGTGCTTAGGGTCACCCTCATTTGAAGTTCTCTGCATTGTCTAAGATTTAAAGTCTCAATATCAAGCTTGAAATTATCATGGGTAAATTTATTGTGATAATTAGATATCAAAACTCTCATAATTGAATTGCCTACATTGTCAATGTAAATTGCAACAAATATTAACATGGTTTTGAACAATATACTTTTCTCATCACTGATAAAAGGTAAAATATCTATTACTAAATAAGATTAATACTGTGTGGCAATGGTATAGAACATTTAAAGTTAGTTCATGTCCATTTTTGTGTTGATTATATATTGAGGTTCATGTGAGAGATTTGATATCTTTGATAAATTCCTATGGATGTGTGTTGAGTTTGTTGTAATCTTTCCCTTTGGTTTATATTCTTACCTAGGGAGGAAGAAAAACACTTCAAAAAATTTAAAGCCATGTTAACTTACTTTTGTCATTCTTTGTTATAATAAAGAAAGAAAAATGTTGTAACAGACCCTAAATGAGTAGTGTTTGTGCTGACCTATATAATATAAAACTATAAGATCGATACGACACCAATATGACTCGCTAACACAGATTGTCACTCTTCAATTGGTGCCTCTTCCATATCAGCTTTAAACCACTTCTCTGACATGCATACCATTGAATAAGCCATAGGGACCTAAAAGTCATTAACTTATTCCAAAAATAAATAAAAATAAATAAGTCCTTCTATTCTTCCCTCGCTAATACATGTGATATTAAATGCGTCTACATGGCATACTATTTAGTCCAAGGGTCAACAAGCTGTTTCACATCATCCGAATAACATATCAACAGGAATCATCGAAGAAAGCACAAAGTTTGTCAGCCTCGCGGTGTCAATTGTAAACTAGGCTGTGAACTCTACTACGTGTCAATTGTAAACTCAATAAGTTTTGTGTCTTGTACAAAGCCCGTGGTCCTCACCATGTGTCATTTGTGGACTTTATAGGTTGTGTCTTCTTCAATTATCATTTTTCCTATCACTACTCTATCAACAAACTTTGTTTGTCTATTCCACACCCCCATGCCTAAAAACTTCTAAAAAATTGGTGTTTTTAATATTAATATAAGACAATTAGGTGTTGAATATCTCGCGGTACCTACAATACAGTATCCCGACCAATAGTAAATTACTATTTTTATTATCAAAAAAGGCAGGAAATTTTCATTGGCTGAAGTACTACATGGTAAGTACTTCGAGTATTAAAAAGTTTTCAGTACAAGATATTACCAATGTGATTTACTCGTGCAGGCTCACGAAATTAGTTGGTCAACATGTCCCAAAGATTATAGAATACAATATTAACCTAATTTCATGGTCATGCCGAACTCAATTAAAAAAGAATTAGATGATGAGGGGTCATATATAGTTGGCAAGCTTTATGATTCTTCTTTCTGACCAACAAAAAAAGAAAAAAAATGTTGGTCAAATCGGACTTTTGTAGAGTGAGTTTTGGCCCATCTCGACAAGGAAGGTACTGCTGACTGAGAATTGTGCACCCAATAATAGTTTTTTTCTACTTCCCATTTTTCAACTCGGCTCCAACATGTTTTGTGTTAGACATATATGCCCTTAAAAGTCAATGTTTATTTAATTAAGACTCTCATTTTTAATTAAGACACTTGTTATTACATTGCCTACATAGGTCTCTTTCCATTTCCTTGCATCCCCGGTCTACCAATTTTGGATAATATGGGAGGCACGTAAATCATCTCAAAACAAAAAAATCTGAAATGCAGGCAGCCAACTTAAGTATATATATATATATATATTCTCCCTCACAAAATTATAAGTCACAGTTTCCGAAGTACCCATATATTATGGGACAGAGGGAGTAATATAAAACTCACATGTACTTTCCGCAATGTTACCATCAGTAGATCTCCGAAGCTGTGCCTTATCTCTCCAAAACTTCAGTAATTTGAGAGCCTAGTGCAAAACATGATCGACATTAGAACATGATTTGAAAGAAATACTAGGTACAAACAAGACAAATACAGAAGTTAGATACCTCATCTTTATTCTCAGGACTTGGACCAATGTCAACCGCTCTCTGGAACGGAGAAAGAGAGATGGCAAAATTGCTGCTTAGGGTTCCTAGAGAGAGAGAGAGAGAGAGAGAGGGCCAACCAGCCCAAAACTAGATGCCAATAATGGGTTCTATTTCCGAGAAATTTGGCCCAATCACCATTTATGATGGTTATGCAGATACATAAGGGTTTTCTGATGTTAGTTTTTATGCACTTATTAATGGATTTTTGTCTATGATTTATATACAAGCACTTATAGTCACACAACATACTTGTCAAAACTAGAAGAGTTTGACCAGAGGGCATGTTCTGGGGAGCAACACCTACCAAAAAAGTAAATAAATGAACAAAGAATTAGCTAACTTAGGGTGATGGATTTTAGATTTGCACGAGTATTGAATATTGATCCATAGAAAAAACAGAATACATGGGAATGTTCTGGAAAATTCAATTTAGTTGCCATAAACACATCTCAGGAATTTGTCGTGTACAACAAAAAAATGATTCAGATATAACCACGACTTAATCAAGCATATAGACTCGAGAGGCGATGTCCTGAACCAACCAATCGAATCCCTCAAGCAGCCCTTCTCCAGTGTAAGCACTACAGCCAACAATTTTCCAGTGCCGGGTTTTATCCATGACTTCCAAGTTCAGCACCTGTACAAGTGTAATAAAAGTTAAATTGTATTACTCAAAGAATTCAGTTGTTTTATAGATATCTAGTCACAATTTACCCGAGAGTAATGATCATACTGGATGTTTCCTTTCAAGAACAGTTCAGTTTCAGAAAAAAGGTACCTCAGAGAAAGCAAATGTTAACTGGCTACTAAAGCAAGGCACAAAATCTACTACTCTTTCATTTCATGTGTATTGTCTCCACTAGTCACATCGCATATCACATGAACTGCCAATATATATATATACACACACACACACACGTGTGTGTGTGGAAAACCATGTAAAGTGTAACTTTCCAAATGGAACTAACTGCATAAAATGAGGTCCATTTAAATCGGGAAAATTAATCACAATTCATATAATGAGAATTAATTGTTGGAAATCTGTAAAGTTATTAGAATTAATTAATCACGATTCACATATTGTGAGGATACTTCTGAAAGGGAAAGGGAAACTAAGCCATTTGACTGATACTACTCCAGACTCCTAAGATCCAAAGTATAAAGCTTGGGATGAAGAAGACTGGATGATTATGATTTGGCTTTGGAATTCAATGGAGCCTAACATTAGTAGGAACTATATGCTTCTCCTAAATGCTCATGAAATTTGGGAATCCGCCAGTCAGTTATACTCCAAAATGCAAGATGCTTCATTACTCTACGAAATCACGACCAAAATATAAACCACTAAGCAAGGTACACGTTCTTTCATAGATTACTATAATCTTCTGAAAGGTTTTTGACTTGAATTGGATCATTATCGGAATATTAAGATGAAATGCAGCGAGGATACCATGACACTCCAAAATTTTGTGGAAAGAGAGAAGTTTTGAATTTCTTGCAGGTCTCAATGCAGAGTTGGATCCAATCCGTGTTCAAGTGCTGGGAAAAGAGACTTTATCATCTCTTAATGAGATTTTCTCAATAGTTAGGGCTAAGGAAAGTCGAAGAAAGGTCATGCTAGATCCCCAGGCTATAGAAGGTTTTGCTATGGTCTCTGCAAAGTCCACCAATAAGGGGGTTAAGTTCAATAACTCAACACTGGATGACAATTCCGAGAATGGAAAACCAGAGAGTATTCTAGGCCACAATACAGAGAAGGACTATGGTGCACATACTACAAGAAGCAACGTCATACAAGAGACAGTTGTTACAAATTCCATGGGAGAGCAACAGCTGAAAAGGAGGACAACAGCGTGGCCAGGCACATCTTACAAATGCAGAGGGATGTCCGCAAGAGAACTAGGTCCAATGATGGTAATTTTGCAGAACTCAAAAAGGAGGAAAATAACAAACTCATAATTCTTCTCAACTCCCTTGATAACCTCTAGTATGTGTTCATTGGCTCAATCAGGTACGTACCTTACTTCTTATGCTCTTAGTGCCTCGTGTTCACAGTTTTCTAGTTCTTGGGTCATAGACTCAGGAGCTACTGATCACATGACACAAAGTCCAACCAAATTTACCACTTATAACCCTTGCCCTGAAAATAGAAAAATCAAGGTGGCAGATGGCTCCCCCGTGACTATTGCTGGCCAAGGAACAGTAAATCTGACACCTTCCCTTCATCTAAAAAATGTGTTGTATGTTCAGAAATTATCCACTAATCTTGTATCCATTCATCAAATCACCAAACACTTAAATTGCAAAGTAACTTTCTTTCCTACACAATGTATCTTTCAAGATCAGGTTACGGGGAGGATGATTGGACGTGCTAAGGAAAGGAATGGACTTTTGCTACCTTTAGGACACGAGTGGAAGTGTGGATAAGGACAACTGGTTATCGCTTTCCTGCTCATCAGAAAACTTGTCTCCCAATAAAACTGAGATTTGGCTTCACCCTCTTTGACTTGGACATCTCTCTTTTAGTTTACTTAAAACCACGTTTCCTTCTCTTTTTAGAAATGTTAATGTTACCAATTTTCATTGTGATACTTGTGAACTAGCTAAACACCATCGTGTTTCATTTCCTTTAAGTAATTCAAGGTCTTCTAAACCTTTTTCTTTGATACATATTGATATATGGGGACCATCTAGAATTCCTAACATTTTAGAAGCTAGGTGGTTTGTGTCTTTCATTGACGATTGCACTAGAACAATTTGGTTATTTCTTATGAAAGAAAAATCTGAGACGAATAATATTTTTTAAATTTTTTACAAAATGATAAATACACAGTTTAGGGTATCCATTAAAAGAGTTAGGTCCGACAATGTTAGAGATTATTTCAACCACATTCTCTCACCTTTCTTTCAAGAGGAATGAGTGATTCATGAGTCCTCATGTGTTGATACACCCCAACAAAATGGGATTGCTGAACAAAAAAAATGGGCATTTACTCAATGTTACACGGGCCTTGTTATTTTAAAACAATGTTTCAAAATCTTTTTGAGGAAAGGCAGTTTTGACAACAGCTTATCTAATAAATAGAATGCCATCGAGAGTGTTAGGGTACTAAAGTCCAATAAATGTACTTTCTGAATTTTTCCCTAACTTCAATGGTTTTTGCAAACTACCGCCAAATTTTTTTTGTTGTGTTTCATTTGTGCATATTCACAATCACCATAGGGATAAACTTGATCCTATGACCCTAAAATGTATACTTGTAGGATACTTAACTACAAAAAAGGGTTACAAGTGTTAACATCCAATCACTAAATTTTTTTTCAATTCTATAGATGTAACATTTGTAGAAAAATAGTCTTTATTTCAAAATCAGAATCCTCATCTTCAGGGGGAGAACGTTCATAGGGAAGATGAGGGGTTTCTTCTAGACTAGCAGCCTCTAGAATAGCAGCCCACTTTTTCGTCCCAAACAGAACCTGAAATTCTTAAAACTTTGCTGCCCGAGCCTGAAATTCTGAAACGTAGCCCGAGCCTGACATTGTGCCTGAATCTGATCCTAAATTTGCCCCTGATCCCAAGCCTAAATCAGCAACCAAAAAGCCCAAATCTGTCCCTGACACTGAGTTGGAAAGACAACATCCTAGTGGTTTGAATCTCACTAAACCATTTCAGCTCTATTCAAGGAGGAGAGCACCTGTTTCTAAGCTTGAAACAGCCCAGGAATCCGAACCAGAAACTGAACCAGGTATTGATTTTCATAATTTTTCAGATTTAAATTTACCTATTGCTGTGAGAAAAGGAACCAAACAATGCACACAACACCCAATTTACCACTTTGTATCCTTTCATAGATTATCCTCACAACATAAGGCCTTCACCACTTTCTTAAATTCCATTGGCATTTCTCAAACACTACAAGAGGCACTTAGGAATAAGAACTGTGTACAAGCTATGAGAGAGGAAATGAATGCACTAGAAAAGAATAAAACATGAGAAACTGTCAATTTGCCTAAACGAAAGAAACTAGTGGGCTGTAAATGGGTATTTACCTTAAAATACAAGGTTGATGGGTCCCTAGAGAGATACAAAGCTAGGCTGGTTGAAAAAGGATATACTCAAACCTATGGAATAAATTATCAAGAGACATTTGCCCCTGTAGCTAAAATGAACACAGTGCATGTCCTATTGTCTTTAGCTGCTAACTTTGATTGGTATTTGTAGCAATTTAATATTAAGAATGCTTTCTTACATGGGGAGGTATACATGGAACCTCCACTTGGCTTTGATGACAATTTTGGTGGCTATAAGGTTTGCAGGTTGAAGAAAGCACTGTATGGTTTGAAACAGTCTCCTAGAGCACGGTTTGGGAGATTTATGAAGGCTATGCTAGCAATGGGATATAAACAGAGCCAAGGGAATCATACTCTCTTTATAAAGCACTCAGCCACAGGAAAAGTTACAACCTTGTTTATGTAGAGGATATTATTGTAACAAGGGATGACTCAACCGAAAGAGAGACACTCAGAAAAAGCTTAGTGCAGAAATTTGAGATTAGGGAACTCAGGGAGCTGAAATATTTCTTGGGGATTGAAGTAACACACTCTAAAGAGGGTATCTTTATCTCTCAACAAAAATATGTGTTAGATCTCCTCAAAGAAACTGGGAAACTCAGTTGTAAGGTAGCAAGCACACCTATTGAACCAAACCATAGGTTGGGTGAAGAAAAAGATGATAGTACAATTGATAGAGGAAGATATCAGAGATTAGTTGAAAGACTGATCTACTTATCCCATACTAGGCCGGATATAGCTTATGTCGTGAGCGTGGTTAGTCAATTCATGCATGATCCTAAGGAGAAACATTTGCAGGTTGTTCATAGGATTCTACACTATCTTAAGGCTACAACAAGAAGAGGGATCTTATTTAAGAAGAATGATGGAATTAATCCTGAAGCTTATACGGATGCAGACTATGTTGGCTCTATAGTCGATAGGAGATCCACATCAGGCTACTGTACTTTTCTTGGAGGAAACCTAGTGACATGGAGAAGTAAAAAGTAGGCTACAGTTGCAACATCAAGCGCGGAGGCTGAATTCAGAGCCATGGCAGATGGAATATTCTAATTCAGTATTCTTTTGTGTATAAAGACCGTGTATTGTTCCTATCAAAAAGTGAGAATAAAAATTAAAACATTTTCTTCATTAATGAATACAATATAAAGGGATTTCTAGCATACAAGCTCTTGTGCAACAAGTGTTCCCCTCCAGCTGGACCAAATTCATCCTCAGATTTCCCACATGAATGGATGTCGTCTAAAGCTTTTGATGTTACCCAAGTTCCACTACAGATTATAACGACAAAGAGACACGACTGTTTTTTGTATTTTTTTTTTTTGTTTTTCAGTAAGTAAAGAGTCACGATTGTTTCAAGAACACAACACATAAAACAGACCATCAGAAATGCCACAAGTTGGTGGTGTCAAACCATGACTTGAATTTTTGAAAACAAAATAACAGGGATGAAATTTTCAAGTTTATCAAATTATGCTTATTTGTTAAAGTCTTGAGCATTAAATGTTCAAAATTAATGTTTATTAATAGCAAAGATAGTGTTTAACAAATAAAGAAAGGAAAATTCTATCAGAACCCTTACTTTTGCTATTTCATCTGGCGTAAGAGCACCTTTTATGTCCTGCTTATTTGCTAGAATCAGTAATGATGCTCCTGATAGCCTCTGTAGTAAGAAAAGAAAAGTAAGCTCTTTGTAAGAATTGATCCTGAAAACTGGAACAAGCACAGCAGGTGACAATTTGTAAACCATTTTCAGAAACAGACTTGCCATGTAAAATTTAGTATTGCAGCCAGCTAACAAGAAATGCAATAATGATCATAAATATATAATTGCATGTTTCAGTATGCATCATGAGAAATTAAATGAAGAAAATGAAAGGTGGCCCTTAAATAGGAGATGCAGCAATCTAAATCAAGCTTCAATCTTCAACAGGACAATCACACTTCAAAGCCATGCTCACACAGATAACTAGTTGTATCATGTTTGATAAACTCAATGATGAAGACAAATCTTTGGGTCCAGAAAATTAATTTAGAAAATCTAAGGGACAAGATATCAGTCCAAAGATGACACTAATCTGGAGTTTTAACACCAACAACTGAAATCAGGTCCTGGTGAAGTCCTACACGCTCAAGGAGTGTTTTTATTTATTTATTTATTTTTACCTCGGCAAGAAACACATTCACACACCCACTTTGCCCCTATGGGGACTTGAACCCTCGACCTTCCACTTTGGAAGGCAAGGAAGTACCACTAGGCTACAGCCCTTGGTTGGTCTTGGAGTGTTTTTTTGTGGCTTCACAAGTTCTGTTCAGATAGATTGTTGTTAGGGAGATATATGCTCGCACTGGAAATTCATCTCGGATATTTGTTCACTCACTCTCATCTCAAAATTGATTATGGATAGAATCTAGAATCCTTATGAGAATATACAAATATCCTTTTCAGAAAAGAAAAAAAATGACTAAACTTTATTTATAAAACAATAAAATTAGGAGTCTTTCAGAAAGACTGAAAGACTAAACTTATGTGTTGTAGCATACCTGTTTTCCAGCCAATATCCCATTGGGAGTGCCTTGGTTGAAAATCACTGAACACCCAACACCAAAAGTAAACAAATAAATAAATATCAGAAAAGACATCATTGTAACCCCATAAGATTACGTTTTCAATGTATGATGCTCTTTTCCAAGTGATTCACATATTGTTATCAAAGGCTCTCCACAATAGAGGGTGGTCCCTGCACTGTGGGTAAAGAAGGCTTTGAGAACTAGAAATAAAATCAAATTCGCTAGTTGAACTAGAGGTTACTCGAGAATAAATGTTAATGAACAAAATAATGCATGTCGTGAAGACACATTTGTCATCATTCTGAGTTAACATAATTTGGGAATCAAGCATACTTTTGTGATTTAAGGTGTTCCTGAAGAATATATGAACTAATAAATTTTATAGGAAAATAACAATTCCGTAGACAACTCTTCATAAATAATTTGGTACTCAAACGAATAAGGCCACAGCCTGCACCTTATTCTCTATTGTTCTTCATTCCATGATTATAACACCATACTCAAACAATTATGCGCATTCCTAAATATATGGAATCATTCTTATTGCTTCATATGATACATGCAGAATAAAAACCCCTCCTCCACATGAATCAACAATATACAAGAGAAGTGCTAATAAAATAAATAGAAAAGAGTAATGTCAGGTGCCTGTATAGGTCTAGGCTCAAATCTATCAACTTCCTGAACCCAAGGATACAGGGACACAACTAGATATTCAAACTATCTTCATTTTTTTAAGTGTAAAATAATGTTTTTATGTAATATAAAATGTTCAACGTAGGTATTTCACTCTTTTTCAAAGCAATAATGTAATAATAATACATAAAAAAAACATAACAGGAGAGCTTTACGCACAATTATATAATAAACTTGAATTATTGGAGATGCTTGTTCAACGCATGACCCACTAGCTATATCAAACACATATCTCATACCTAGGGATGAAAATTTGTCCCGACTCAACGGGTTTTTGCCCCGCCCCGTCCCTAATGGAAGAAGAATGGTGAGGTATTAAATGGGATAGGGACAAGTTTGGGTTAAATTATTTTAACCCTCTCTAGGTTCGAGGCAGGATAGGGTATTTGAGCATCCACCCCTCCAATCGTCCACCATTCCCGGCATTCATCAATTCTGTTGGCTTCTACAGTCGGCCTCTACCTCTCCTCCGGTCAGCGATCTTCACTTTTACACTGTCAGTCCTTTATATTGTATCTATATGTATAGATTTGTGTGTATCTATAAAGGTATATATTTTTTGTTTTTAACAAGGCGGGACGGAGCAGCAACGGGGCTGTGAATGTTATTTGTAAACAAGGATGGAATAAGAAGTTCAAACCCATCCCGGGTTTGCAACGGGTATGGGACCAAGTATTGTTAAATGAGCTGAGGTAAGGCTTAGAGGATTAGAGGAACTCATCCCATAGCCGCCCCTTTGTCATTCCTACTCATACATATGTCTCAGTGTCGCATGCCTAACACAAGTACTTCGGGCAATTTTTAAGAGTCCATGTCACATAGGTGTTCACATCTTTTCCTTCATCTTCTAAGATGCTCAAACGAATGTATCACAAGCAAAGAAGAGAATTGGAAATGTGAATACCTCTTCTTTCAAAAGATTATCCAACTCAAGTTTGCAATCATCCAGCCTTCTAAGATCCGAGCTATCAACAACCATACCAAACCATCAGTTTGCTCAAAGTAATTTCTCCAGTAAGACCTTATTGTCCTTTGCCCTCCAACATCCCATATACCTGCCGTGAACATATTAATTCAAACTTCAAAGTTCTCATGACCCCCAAAACTTCAAAATTATCATCAATGAAGCACCAAACTTAACAAAATGAACTAAACTACCAAGTTGAATATAAAAATGCAGACTTTCCCTAATGATAATAAACTAACATGAAATAATTTTTGAAAAAATTCAACATTTAGCATTCAAAATCAGTCAATCAGGTCAACAAATAGATTCATGTTAGTAGTAAAAACCTAAACAATCAAAATCAAACAATTCATTTTGGCTCTCTTTAGCCCTATGTCTCTTATACCTATGAGTTCCTCCTCCTCTAGCAGGTTTTTTCGGAAAACACTATTTATTAACAAAATTACTTAACTAACAATATGAACTTGATAAAAACAAAAAAAAATAACTAATGAAATATATATAGAGCTAAAACTAGAATGAAGGTAGAATAAGGAAGCTCACTTGTCATAAGTGATGGTCTTGATGTTGAAACCCAGTGTGGGACTGATAACGCTTGTGTCTTCGCCATTAATTTTCAGAACAATCGTAGTCTTTCCTGAGTTATCAAGACCCCTGCAACAAAAACGATTATTCATCATAATATATAGTGTGTATATATACATGTGTCCGTGTGTGTGTGAAAATGTATGCTGGAGAAAATAGGCATACACCATAAGAATTCGCATTTCTTTCTCTTTCCGCTTGATTTTCCGAATGATACTAAGAAGCCCCATCACTGCCACCGCCTAACCCCAACCAGAGAATTAAGAAGATCTTCGATTTAAAATATTTGAATGCTTTGGAATCTGTTTGATCCAAGGTTGTCAGGATTGGGATCCTATGTTGGATCAATGAGATGGTCTACAGGATCGGATCAAAGATTGTAAGATCCTACAGAACGAGAAAAAAAAAACTAGATTCTAAGTTAAATTAACATAGAATAAGCCTAAAACAAACCTAAGAAATATATAGAATAAGCCTTAAAAAAAGAACATATAGAAATTCACACGAACATAAGAATCATACATTTAGGAAACATTCACAATGAACATAAGAATCATACATTTAGGGACAAGTCCACCTAAAGCATATTTTTCTATTACTTTCTTCCCAGGACCAGAGGCAGACATCTGCATGTTGCATAGTGCAATACATTATACAAATCTAAATATAAGAGAATTTGAGAAATTACCAAACAAGTCCTACCAAAATTCTCTGATTTTTCCCCTAAAAGGAATAACTCATTCAGAAAGAGCAACAAAATCAGAAATAATAAATTTTAACTGCACAGAGAAATTCTAGCAATATCAACCAGGCTACTGTTCAGAGAAATAGAGCAATTTTTTTTTTTCTTTTTTTGTGCAAAAACAAAGAAGAAGAAGAGTACAGAGCTTTGAACTTTGAAGCCATACCAAAACTTCGAACTACAGCTGAGTGGAAGTGTAGAACTTGAAATAGGTCGCCGGAAGAATTTGGAGTCGCCGGAAATCGTCGGAAGCTAGCCCGGTAGCCACAGGAGCTTCACTGCTGGTTTCAAGTTTTCAGATCGTGATTTTGCTGTTTTTCTTTTTGGGATTGGGCTCCAAAATAGATTTTGGACTTTGAAACTTTAGAGTTTAGAAAGGCTTGAAGGTTTTAATAGAACATGGGCTGAAGGCCAAAAAATGAAGCAAACGACCCATTTACTTTAGCCGTGAACAGGTTAAAATTTTTGATACGATAGTTAGTGAGTTTTGGTTGAACTTGATGTTGTTTGTGTATACTTGTTTAATTAATTGTGCCGTGTTTTTAAATTCAATCCGTTTAATTCGATTAGACCAGTTTAATTAATAATGACATGATTTTGTATTTTAATATAAATTCAATATGAATATTATATTTATCCTTTTTTTACAAGTATATTTTTCTAATCATCCTCATTTTTCATAATTTTAGTCATTCATTGTGTATTTTTTATTATATTTGTATTTTATATTTAATTTAATAAACATTTTACATGATTGAATTAATTTAAACGGTTTAAAGGGTTATTAATCGGGTCGTGTTGTGTTGTGAGTCGTACGACTCATTTATTATACGGGTTAAATGAATCGTGTTATATTACCTCCTTAATAAATGAGTCTTGTTCTTGTTAAGGGTTTATGACACATTTATTAAACGGATCGTATTCGAGGTTGAGACATGTAACAAAACTATTAAATTGTCACGACATGAATATGACTCGCCAACAAGAATTGTCATCTTTAGAACAGATAAAAATAGAAAAATTAGGATCGCACTTGGGATTACGTTCATATAATCCTATCGATATAATATCCCGATTTAGTGAATTTGAATCTTAAGATCTATTAGAAATATAAGAAGAATATATATATTGAATTGATTAATATTATGAACAATACATAGGAGGTTAGGTTAACTTAAGTAAAAAGAAATCCTAGTCCTAGATGGTTTAGGAGAAGGTGTAAGAAACCTATTAGGAAAAGATATATAATCTATAATAGAAAATATATAATCTAACAGCCCCCACAAATTCAAGGTGAGTCATATGAAGCCAACTTGAGTTTGAAGACAAAATCTTGAATGTGGCTCGCGAAAGTAATCTGGTGATGTAACTAACTGTGGCTGCGAACACATACAAAGAAGTTGCAACTTTTTCAAGCTTTTATTATCTGCATAAAATATATAAGGCGGAAGCTATTTTTTATGATTGACCACCGAGGATGAAGCGGATGATGTCATCCCCGGTGGTGAGAGCGATCGACAATGAAGACTACCATAAAAATCCTAGCCCTAACCTAACTTTGATACCAATTGTTAAAATTTAATCCATACTCAACTTATAGAAATAAACAATATTGTAATAATTATAGAGGAAATTTAATTGACATACCTGATTGAAGATTAAACTGTAGAATACATTTGAGTTTTCTACAAGAGTTCCTTAGATTGCACTATCCTCATCTGAGAGTTGTCGTACGATCGAGCTGAAAAGGGTTATGAAACATTTATATATAACAACAAGAGGGGGGGATGACTTCTCTACAAACAACCATATCTATGTCTCCCTTCCCATCATGGAAACTTAGATACTGACGGTTAGGATTAAATCCATCAACTAAAGATTGAAAACCACAATCCAATGGTATAAATATTATACTATCAATTAGACCACAAATTGACAAGCATAACCCCAACCCATTAATTAACGATAATTATATTGCAATCCAATTTTAGAAAATAGTGCATAGGACCATAAAAAATATTTTATTTATTTAAAATATTCTAACAAAATTTCCTAAAGGTTGATGAGGTACCGAATTATTAAGTGGTCAAAGGGAAAAATATAATTGAAAGCGTGATTTCAATAAAGTTAAATATGTTTTGAAGATTCAAGCAAAGTTCTAAAGTTGAATTCACATGTGGTTGGACATATGGAAAAAGATGCTGAGGTCAGAAGGGTTGTTAAGTAGATAATCTGTTGTGGTTATCAACTCTCAGTAGTTAAGAGTAATTGTTCTTAATCACTTTCGACCACTCATCGTTTGATTATGAATAAAAGAGAAAAAAAACTTTTACAAAGATTCGTCTATATAGGAATGTCCTAGTTGATCATTTGAATGAAAATGCACAAGAATGGGTGAGGGGTGCTAATTTCATAGGTTAAAAAAGAGACGGAATCCAATAACTGTCAAAAGCTGTTAAATTATGGTTTAGTCACAAGATGACCCTATGGTTCGGTCACATTGTTCGGTCACATAGTTCAGTCACTAATATGATTTAGTTCAGTCACATGGTTCAGTCATTAATGCAGTTTAGTCATATGACAAAATTAAAAATGCATGTGAAAGAAGACAAATCAACATATACAAATTTAGGATCTTATTTAGCCAATCAAATGACGACAAATGGAACAAGAAAAAGGCTAAACAAGGACTTGTTTGGATAGTTGAGACTTTGAATTTGAATTGGTAACTTCTAATAACTACTGAAACTAACCTATAAATACCTTCAGAAGGGACTGAAATAGATATTCTAGAACCAACACAACAAGTCTTTCATATTGCACTTATATTTCAATTCCTATCGTATTGTACTTACTTTTCCTTACAATTTCATTATTGTATTGCACTTCCTTTCCTAGATTTACACTTAGTCTAGTTAATATCAAACTCCTGTATAGTCTAGTTAATATCAAACTCTTGTACTTTGTACAAATCCATTATTTGAAGAATAAAGTGAATATTACGATTTATTATTTGCATTGTAACTTTCTTTGTTTATGTTCTTTCAGTTCATGTTTCAATAGGAGTAAATATTGTGGGGCTTTCTATATGTTCTACAACTTTCTTTGCTTTTATTCCCAAGTTACTATCATTGAAATCCTCTTTATCTAGGTACTGAAGAATTTAGTAGAAGGGTTGATCTTTGCCTTCTCACATCGCCTGATCATTATTAAGACTGATTTGATCTTAGTGACCGATCGTGTCATTTATTCAAGGATAATTTGGTTTTTTCCCTAGATTGAGTCAAGACTGGTTCTGGCAGGCATGTACAGTCAAATTTAAACTTTAGACCAAATAATTTGGCACCCCCGGTGAGACCTCAGTAGTATGTTCCAAAAATAAAAAAATATCAATGGAAATTACTCGTTTGCAATTTCAAAATTTGTATGAACATTAACCTCTCAATTGTGATCAAGAGACTGAATCTGGTTTTTAAGTTAACCAGAGACTGAATTTGCGAATGTTGTCAAAAAGTGTTTAAAATCTTGAATAAAGGGTTTAAACTACTAATCGAAGTTTTCATGGAGCCTTTGATCCAATTCACAATACTATGGAAAATTTAAATGATTCACTGGTCGTCTTATCAAGAAGGCTTAATTAACACCTTATGGCTTGACCTAATGTGAATAATCCATTGGTGCATGCACAACAACAAGTTTCAGTGCCTGCTTAGGTTTCAGTAGTGTTACTACCATCAATCACAGCAACATGGGTATCAACCCTTGAATCAGCAGTTGTATGGTCAGTACCAACTACTGGCTAATCTGCAACAAAAATCGAGGGAATATCAAGAAAATTATTGATTGGAAGGGCAACCCAAAATATTAATTAAAGACCTCATAATCCAATTTACCAACATAATCCTCAAGTAATCCTTCACCAAAAGGGGCAAGAGCACATTAAAATCATCTCGGTGTCAATATTTCAGTGCCTCAACCACAGGCACAACAACAACTAATGTTGGTTAATAGAGATTAGTTAGCCACTATTATTAAAGAAACTTATGGTTCAACTTTAAGAAGGATCGGTCGCCCAATATATAAGAAACCATATCCTGACTATGTGGACCAAACTGAATTCCCAAAGGGCTATAGAGTCACTGAATTCATTATCTTTTTGGGTGAAGATTCTACTTCAACCCTTGAGCATATCAGTCACTTAACTATTCAATTTGGTGAGGTTGGAGTAGATAAACTACTGAAACTGAGATTATTTGCTAATTCCCTAACGGAAAATGCTTCTCATGGAATATTAATTTATCAGCCAATTCGGTCTTTACTTGGCAATAATCGAAAGAAATGTTTCATGCCCAATTTTAGAAGACTGAACCAGAGGTGTCAATGGTTGATTTGTCCATGTTATCTCAGTTGCTTGAAGAAACTGTTGAAGCCTATATTTCTAGGTTCAAAAAGGCAAGACATATATGCCAAGTAACATTACCAGAGACTGAATATCTGTCCCAAGTAACATTACCAGAGACTGAATATCTGAGCCCTAAATGGTTTAAACATTAAATTACTTAAAATGTTTAATGGCATAAAATTTAGAGCCTTGTTTCAATTGGCTTCTAGTGCCACAAGGTATGAGAAAGTTCTCAAAGAATAGCAAGATAAAAGGAATGTCTCAAAAGGGACCTATTATAGGTACCCCAATTACGAAATTCACTTGGCATAGGATGAAATTAACATTGAGGTTAATGCCGCTGAAATTAGAACTAAGAAACCGTATGTATGTCAGGCATTAACGACGCCAACAAAAATTGTTAGTGGCGTTCAACCATTGAGTTTAATGGCTAAAAAAGTTCTAACAAAAGGTGGCAAATAGTATGCCTTCAATATAACTAAAGCTGATGAAAATTTTGAATTTATGTTGGCTGATAAAATTATCAGTTTCTCAAAAGGCAAGAAGATTCCTTCAAAAGAAGAATTGCGAGGGAAAGTTTATTGTAAATGACATAATTCTTATCACCATACAACAAATAATTGTGTGATTTTTCATGTAAAATTTCAGAATTTGATTGATAAAGGGTTGCTCGGGTTTTCTGAAAAGAGCCAAGGGAATTCCCGTTCGATCCAGGAGGACCCATTGAAAATTTCAACCACTTGGGCTACTAGGGAGGAATCGATTGTTATGACTGATTTAAATTAGGATTATAAATTTAGCTCTTTAAAAATTTGACTTGCTCTCATTTTCAAAGAGCTAGGGGTGAATTGTTTACACCCTAATCTGAAATTTTTTAAATTTAATTATTTGGTAGTGCTCTTGAGAAAATTTTTAGTGAAAATTCCTAAGTGTTGATGAGATGCCGAATTATTAAGTGGTCGAAGGGAAAAAATAGAATTGAAAGTGTGGTTTCAATAAAGTTAAATATGTGTTGAAGATTTAGACAAAGTTTCAAAGTCGAATTCACATGTGGTTGGACATGTGAGAAAAGATGATGAGGTCAGAAGGGTTGTTATGTAGATATTCGGTTGTGGTTATCAACTTTCAATAGTTAAAAGTAATTGTTCTTAATCACTTTCGACCACTCATCATTTGGTTATAAATAGAAGAGAAAAAAACATTTACAATGATTCGGTCACATAGGAATGTCCCAGTTAATGATTCGAATGAAAATGCACAAGTACGGGTGAGGTGCTAATTTCAAAGGTTAAACAAGAGACCAGATCCAATAATTGTCAAAAGTGGTTAAATTATGGTTCAGTCACAGGATGACCTTATGGTTCGGTCACATAATTTGGACACATGGTTCAGTCATTAATACGATTTAGTTCAGTCACATGATGGCTTAGTCACTAATGCGGTTCAGTTTAGTTACATGATGACTTAATCACATGGTTCAGTCACTAATGCAGTTCAGTCACATGACGAAATTAAAAATGTATCTAAAAGAAGACAAATCAGCATATATAAATTTGGGATCTTAATTAGCCAATCAAATGACGACAAATGGAACAAGTCAAGAGGCTGATGAAGGATTTGTTTGGACAGTTGAGACTTTGAATTTGAATTTGTAACTTCCAATAACTGCTAAAACTAATATATAAATACTTGCAGATCGTAGGGACTAAAATAGAGGTCACAAAACCAACATAACAAGTCAATTCAATTATCTTTGTAAATCAATTTCCTTTACAATTCTAGTTATATTGCACTTCAATTATGTTTTACAATTCTTATTATAATGCACTTCTTTTCTCAGTACTTAGCCATTAGTTTGTAATCATGTCAACTGTTGTACCTCATGTACAAACCCACTAGTTATTGAATAAAGCAAATACACATATTTGCTTTCTTTGCTTCTTTTCTTTTAACTTGTGTTTGGATAAATCTGAATACTATTGGACGTGCTCTTCATGTTCTATTGCTTTCTTCTGTTTTGTTCTGTAATTGAACTTATTAAAATCCTCTTATTGAGGTACCAAAGAACCTAGCAGAAGGGTTGATTCTTGGCTTCTCGATCACATTGCCTGATTATTGTTGAGACTGATTGTGTCATTTTACAAGGATAGTTTGATTTTCTCGATCTGAATCAAGATTGACTCTGGCACGCCTGCACATTCAAAATTTTTAGACCAAACAACTACAATGCAATTATTGTATATAAATAAATCTTTTGCGACAAAATAAATATATGATATAAAACAACCATGAATGCGGTCGAACACACGATTTTTTTTTTTCATTCTTTTCAATTATATAATATATATATTGTGATGTATATTTTTGTAATTGGCAATTTTCGGTGTCAAAACCAAACATGATCAAGTTGTAATCTTTATTTATATTTTTATTATTGATCATGTAATTGAAGTCTCAGAGTGAGCATGAAGTTATACACCAACCATGCAGATGTTCTTCAAAGGATGGATCTTGAATCTTCGAAAGAAGCCATCAATTGTCTCAACAAGAAGTCGATCGATTGAAGTTTCGAGATGGTTCCAAGTGCACGAGGACATCGTTGATCATGTATGAGAGTCACGTAGTTCAGGTAAAGTGGTAAGAACATATATATTTCAAACTGAGAGGTTCTGACCTTGAATAGAGGGGTTTTTAAGCAAAATAGTGAAATATTCAAGCTTGGATCAGTCCAGGTAAAGGTTGGACCTGTCCAAGAGGTCTCAGCATCTCATTTTGAGAAATCAACAAGGCTGGACCGGTCCAAGGCTTTTGCTCTGCGGATTTTGCCTTTTAGAGTCCTGTTTTGATTCGGATTTGACCCAGAACTTTCCTAAAATGTAGGCACTTTTTTACTATTAATTTTCAACTTACTTTCCAAAAAAATTAGGATTTTTAATCTCTATAAAAATCTCATATGATTTCTCTCTTAGTGTGCTTTCACAGAATTTTCAAATATACATCAAACTGAGAATTTCTAAAGAGAGAAAACGTTGAGATATTTTTCTAGCGAAGAATTTTTTTCTCAATTCTTTGTTTATATTTTTGAGAGTACACACATATTTACTGAGTGAGTTAGGGTGTCTCTATTTGCTTGATCAATTGTTCGGATACTGTATTGAAGATTTCTTCGTGATCAAGTTACTGAATTGATTTTTTCTACAACTGTTCATTGGTGAGGAAGGAGAGAAGATTGAGCTAAGGGGACAAAATACTTGCTGAGTATTCGTGTTCTTCTAGTTATCCTTTTGAGAGGATTTTGACGTTAGTCGGGAATCTGTAACAGTTGGATGATGTAGTTGCAATAGTAAGCCTGGGATGTTCTGCATCAAAGTTCTTGTCAAAGTGGAGTGGGTGTGAGTCTAGGACATAGTTTGTTGTACTTTACTTCGATGATACTGAATTTGCTTCTCTGAGGCTACAAAGCCTCACCTATGATTTTTTTCGATTTGAGTTCGTATATTTGGTGCATTCTTTACTTTACTGCACTTTTATTTATTTACTTGCTTTGTGGGATTGCCTTAAAATTGGATAATCTGAACAATTAAGTAAAAAGTGAGTAAACCTAATTATCACCCCTCTTTAGGTTTTAAATATAACTTTTGCAGCCGCTTCCACACTGCACAACTTACATATGTTTCCCCTAAAATTTAGTTTCATAAAATTATTTTTAAGTTCAATATCTGATGTAAGTTTTGATCGGCCACTTTGCCGTTTATCTTTTAGGAGGTGTCATTTATCTTCTAGGTGGAATTGAACCTACAAATTCGCCAATTATGAGTTGGGCGCTTTAACCATTCAGCCATGGATGCTTAGCGGAGATCCTCGTACATGATGAATAACCAAATTCCAATTAAAATAAAATCTTTAGGATAAATCAATGCAATTTAGGAGGAATCAATGAAATGACATCAATTCAAATTCTAGATTTTCGAATTGAGAGAGATATTGAGAGAAATCAAAAATTCTCAATATTTCTTAGATTCATGGACCCAATTCAATTTACTGAAGTCGAAAGGTATCCTAAAGGAATGGTAGCACCACAATCCACCCAGATGCGGTCATCATAAATGGTTCGTGCGACGGCGGCGGAGCCAAGTTCTGGATACATCTTCAATCTTGATGCTTAAGAAACAATATTTAATTGGTTAGTGATTCGATTGTAGATTTTCACATAGATTACAACATTCGCTCAACATAAAGTATCTGAATTTTTGTCATTGCTTATTTACAATTCTATTTAATATTAAAACTTAAATAATGTAAATTAAGGTTTTATCTTATATTGAAGTATTTAGAATAATTTGCATATGCCACCTTATGATTCTCCTTCTGACGAATTAAAAATTTTCCCCACTATAATAAAACTCTATCTTTGACAAATAAAATAATGTTTTATTAACTTGTAAAGTTCATTGCTTTAATCATCTACAAGAGACCAGAATTAAATGCATTAAAATAAATGAGAAGTGGAGAAGGCACTACTGGACAACAATGTGGTCAATGTAACCATCATCCCTAATGTTGCGTTTGGTACGCAACAATAGAATGAAATGAGCATTCCATTAAAGTGAGAATAAAATGAGAATGGAAATGGAATAGAATGGTCATTCACATTCTATTGTTTGGTTTCAAACATAAAATAATGTGGAATGTAATGATGATTACATTATTTTTAGTAACTATATTTTATTTTTTAATGTTAATTGGGAATGAAGTAACCATTCCATAGGTTGAGTAGTGGAATAAATTTTCATTCTTTTTCATTCCAAAGGAATAATGCGGAATGATTATTCTCACTTTAATTTTTCTTACCAAACAAAGGAGTGGATCCAAAAAGGTAATATTGACATTTCATTCCATTATATTCCATTCCATTGTTGCGTACCAAATGTAGCATAAGGGAGATTGAGTTGGAGCGTGTTAGAGGTAATATTGTGTTCGCGGGCGTTTGTCTCAAGTTATCAAAAAAATAAAAAATGTTCTTTAAATTTTGTTTGACCGGTATTTTTTTTCAAAAAAGTTGGCAACTATCTTTGGTAAATTCTAAGCAATCAGTTAGTGTGCTCTACTAAAACAAACACCATATATCAAATTGTTATTAATATTCGTATATAACATAGTTTTAATTACTTAAAAAAATAAAATGAGATAACTTAGGGTTTTAAATCATCAACATTATTACTAAAAGGATATCCAGTGTGGGGGAGACTGTAGACTAAAAAATTCACTCTGGCATTCATAACGCTCAAGTTCAACACCGGTGCTTTCGTTTCTTAGATTTAGAGAATATTTGTAACATACCGGTTGCTTTTTGTCTCAAATTTAGAGATTATTTAGGGGAGGAGTAGTACGTTTATGTAAAGATATGTGAGGGGTTTGAAAAAGATAAGAGTGATATATGTAGTGTTAATATATTGACACCCAATCTATCACATTGTTCGTTATGGAGAACCAATAATGACTCAGACAGTGCGTAATGATTTTCAATTTAATCTTTCAAACCCTCTTTCCTCCCTTGGTTTTCAATTCTCATCCATTGTCGGTTTACGCTTTCAAGATTAGTCTTCGCACATGGAGAGAAATTGAAGTAACATTCCTACTAGCACATGGACAAAAATTGAATTAGAATGTAATAACAATAAACAGTAGGGGTATTTGATAAATGATTATGGTGTGTACAAAATCTATCCTCATACTAATTGCGTTAAAATGTTAAAAGCTTAACTCTTGTTTGGTTCAATTTTTTAAGAATAGCTTTAAAAAATTCATAAACAGAACAATTATTTTTGTAATTAGATTTTTAGAAAATAATTTTCAAAAATTGTCAATCAAACAATTTTTTTGTACAATTTTATTTTTAGTTCTCGAAAAAAATGGAAAACCGAACCAAGTAAGCCCTTAACTTCTAAGCAAATTCTGTTAGATGCTGATTTATTACATAATTTACGTGTTATTTTAAATTTCTTGGCAACGGTTTCATTTAATGTGTTATTTTAAATTTTTTGGGATGGTATGATATTGTCCGATTTGAGCCTAAGTCCGTACAATTTTGTTTTTGGATTTTACTTCAAAATGTCTCATATCATTTGAAAATAACACACTACATATAAGCATATCCCCTTATCTATACCCAGGCGATGTACTTATATGTAGTGTGTTTTTTTCAAATAGTATGAAGCCTTTTTGAGGGTAAAATTCAAGAATAAAACCATACGGACTTAGGTTAAAAGTGCACAATATCATACTATCAGGTGAAGCAGACTCTTACATTTATTGGTTGGTGACACGATTAAAAATTTTCTCATTGCAAATTTAACATTCTCCTCCTGATTAATTAAAAATTGTCGGCACTAGAATAAAATTCTGTCTCCTCACTTCAGGAAAACAATGTGTTATGAAATTTGATTCCTTTAATCATTCACAAAAATAGATGAGAGGTGGATGTAACTAAATGGGCATTAGTCCAGTCCAGATAGTACATGGGCAAAGTAAACCTACCAACTAGACAGAAAATTTCTATTGTGCAACTGAGTGTAAATGATTAATTAGCAATAAAGTGCAAATTCATTAATTTCCAGTATTTTTGTATATTTTATGCTTGCATGAAATATATTGTGAAACATCTCATAGAAATATGTGCATAACAGTTTGGCTCAGCGAAAAAACATTCTATGAAAGAATAAAGATATAATGTCCAACAATCAAGAGTCGGTTGTCTCACACCAATGATATTGATGAGCGGGAGATACCATATTATTGGTGTGCTTAATCAATAAAAATGCATCCTTCAATAAGATCTTACGTACATATAAAAATTACTCCCAACAAATTAAAATAGTGCATACCAATTGCATAGTATGCTCGACTTGCCTAATATTTTCTCGTCTCACAAGAACTGGGTATAGTGGTCCATTCATTTTGAGACAACCAACAGCTTTTGTAAATTATGAATGGTATACTAAAAACACCACCTAATCATATCAAAATGTGATCTACTCAAAATAAAATCATATCACCTTGTTTAACTATGCCCGAATCTAACGGGGTTCGTGACGGTAGAGGAACTGGATCGAAAAAAAGAGAAATTATAATTGGAAGATATCTCATGAAACAGTCACTCGAATTGAGATCTTATTCAAAGAGAAAGATACCAAGTATTTGAAATTTTTTTTTTTGCATATTATATGGATGATCCGGATTGGAAATTGTTAAGGGAAGTGTGACACCTAATTATATCAAATTGCTTAATCAGGAGGAAAAAATCACCCACACCGCACACCAAGTTGGTGATAGTTTATGATCATTGACAACTAAAACTCATGACATGAATCCAATATTAATATATAAATGTCCTAAATTAGGAAAAACAATAATACAATACAATAATACCATGGTCATTTTGTTCACATGTACCACCAACTAATAGATCCCCACCCAAAAGTACATTCATATTTGTGGTTACATTAAATGCTACATAATCAAATACTTGTTTTGAATGGGTTTCATTGTTCTATCCAATATTAATACTTAAATAATGTAAATTAATGTTTTTCACATATTGAAGTATTGGAAATGAAATCTAAAAATTTCTCACATCTATTCATAAATTATTTCTCATTAAAAAAGTATATTAATAAAAATGTAACAAATCATCAAAAAATTCTTCCCATATATGTGATGACCCGTTATATGAGGTGTGATGATATTGTTTTTTTTGGACCTGAGCTCGTACGATTTTAATTTTGACTTTTACCTTAAAAAATCTCATATCATTTGGAGATAGCACTACATATATAAGTAATTCACATTTACCTTCTTCAAGCGATGTGAGATTACGCAACCTATAGCTCGCCAGTATGATAGTCTGCCGGTGTCTCTAGCACCTTCCCACAAGGTCACCATAATCACCCCCTTTAGGGGCCCAACGTTCTCCTTGACCATACTTCCAGTTAGATTTTGCTCTAATACCATTTGTAATGACCCACTCCATGAGAGATAAATTACTATCATAACACTATCATCAATAAGCTAAAACTAACATGCCTTACGACCGTCTAAACAAGCTTATGTTCCCTAATCATCAGCTAACTAATTTTACACTCATACATAATCATGCATCTATATTAATTTTCTTATCTAATTTTATTTAATGATAAATAATACCAAAATATAACCGTTATTGTAAAAAAATTAGAGCAGCCCCCACCTGAAATTTTTGCAAATTCTTTTAATCTCCTTCAGTTTTTATCTTTCTCTCTCTTCGAGATGGTAGAACGACTTGTATTGTATGACTCAAGAGTTTTTTAAACAACCCTATACATAAATATATACAAGCCATTCTACCATCTCGGAGAGTCTTCCTAACCAATAGCTCTCCTATTCAGATTTTTATTTTCATTTCATTTATCAAATACATCGTTCTTTTTTTTTTAACAATTTTACTCATTAATTAATCACTGATTTATTTTATCTCTACTCAAAATAACCACTTAGAATAATCTACATTCCTGACCTCTACTCAAAATAACCACTTAAAATCATGTAATCAATTTTTTTCCAGCTTGTTAGTCCTTCTAGCTTTCTCATCGGTTGGAGAGGATTTAACACCACATTTGGGCATGTGTTTACAAGGTTTTAGGAGTGCTAGCCCTTGATATATTTTTTTCAAGGAAAATGATACTTATTTCAAATTCGGTTGTCTCCGAATGAGTTTATGTAAATAGGGTGTGACATCATGATGATGACATTCTCTCACAAAAAATTCATTTGAAAACTGTAAAATTCGACATCTGTATCATTACTCTTTTTTCAAAGTTTTGATTCTCCATAATCTCAAAACAAAAAAATTGCCAAAAATCTTGGTTGAGTCCTTAAAACATACTGTATTTTTGTCAAAAATCGTGGTTGCCAGAATGTTTCTGACATTCTTAATTGACACTGTTTTGGCATCATTTCTAGCACTTTAGAACTTATTTTGCTACTGAAAAATTCACTTTTAAGTTTATGTCCTTAGATCATGTCTTAAGTTTATGTTTGTAGGAAGTTCATTGGTTAATAATTGTGTTATTCTAGCATTTATCTATTGTTTGGTTAAATTATTGATTTGGAATTGAATTTGTGTTGAAGTAATATATATATATATCTATATCTATATTACATTTAAGCGCATCCAGTCGTATATCGTCTAGATCTTCTAACTCAATTAACATAGCAAGATTGTAATTGGCTGGCTATAAGTTCTGTTGCAATGCCACTCAGGTTAATCGAACATTTAGTTCCATAGGAAGAATAGCGTCATGGCCATAGGTCAACAAGTAGGGAGTAACGCTTGTACTTGTTCTCTTGGAATTTCTATAGGCCCAGAGGGCTTCTGACAATGATTCATGCCACACCCTAGGTTTTTCCTCAATCATTCTAACTATGATTCCAATAAGCACATTGTTTGAAGCTTCTGCCTGGCCGTTACCTTGGTCGTAATAAGGCATTGACGTCACCATCTTGACCTTCATCTCATCCGGCCAACATTTGTATGGACATACACCAGTATATATATGCACACATATATAAATATATATATTTATATTCGTAGTTGGTACACCCACTCACCCAAAATTTGTTTGCACCAAGACAACTTTTTGTTTCATATATTATATTAACACTAGTATACATATTTGTATATAGGTGAAAAAATTGTAAACATATATGTAAATAGGTATGTGTATATAAAAATATATGTAGACATCAAAATTCACAAAAAAAAAAAGAACGTCTTATCTACAATTTTCAACCATTAAATCACATTGTTAGATGCTCATGAAGAGAGGCATAACTCTAGATTATATTCATGATTTGAAACTTAACCATTGATTGAAAGCTACAAACTTGAGATTTATTATCGATGTTACTCTCTACTTGTGAAATAATCATCACCTTGCTCCTTCCTCTTCTTTTCAATTCTTAATCATTACCTTCCTTCTTACTCTCCTTTTCAGTTCTTAATCATAACCTTCCTTCTTCCTCTGGTTTTCAATTCTTATCAACTGTGGGTTGAGACTTTGAATTAGAATGTAATAGGGATAAACAGTGCACTTTGCAGTTGAATAGATAAACAGTGTCCTTCACAGCTCAATAGGGCTTGAATTAGAATGTAACAGGGATAAATAATTAGGTTATTTGGTAGAGGATGATGGTGTGAAAGTAGAATAAAAGATTAGGTTATTTGGTAGAGAATGATGGTGTGAAAGTAGATGACGGATTACCCTTTATTAGTTTCCTCCCATATCACATCAGTTCAATTTTTTTGGTTAAATTAATTACATTCATCATTTATGTTATCCCACAAAAAGTATGCTTAGTTTATATATGAAGAATTCATGCAACAATTCCGTGGTGACTTCTTCATTCTAATTGCATTAAAATATATAAAATCTATTCTCATACTAACTGCATTTAAATGTTAAAAAGTTAGCTAGCTGTTGTTTGGCTCACTGTTAAAAAAAAAAACAGTTTTGAAAAATTTAAAAATTATTTCCAAAAATCTATAAAAAAGTTTTGTGAAAAAACAACCAATATTTTTGGGAAAATAATAGAAGTACCGATCGGTTTTTAAAACCGACTGAGGTGTCAAACATGGATTGAAACAATGTAGGAGGAGAGAGAGTCTATCTTTTTTATTATGGTGTAAGAATCCTTGTTGGACACTGCTTATTGGAGTCGCTAAAAAACCGATTCGGGCATCGTAGCATTCCTCATATTTTTGTAACTAAGTTTTTAGAAAACGAATTTTCAAAAACTGTCAGCCAAACAAGTTTGTCAACACTTTTCAGTTCTCAAAAAAATTGAAAAATGAACCAAGTTGTGCCTTACCTTCTAAGCAAACTCTGTTACATAGGAATCTATAATTTACATGTTATTTTACATTTCTTGTAAATTGTTCCATTTACTTACAATGAAAAAGGTCAACAATTGGGTCAAGAGTTTTTAAATTTAGTGTATATATATATTTTAAAAAATTTCAAATATTATCTTCTTAAAATTTTCAAAAATCTCTTTAATAATCTTTGAACCTTCACTCTAAAATATATTTAAGACTCCAAGTTTGTGTGTGTTTATGATCATTGACAACTAAAATAGTAAAACCCATGACATAAATCCAATATTAATATATAAATATCCTAAATTAGGAAAAGAATAATACAATACAAAGGTGATACCATGGTCATTTTGTTCACATGGTACCACTAACTAATTGATAATCCCCACCTAAAAGTACATGAATGTATGTGCTTACATTGAATGCTACATAATCAAATACTTGTTTTGAGTGAATTTCATGTGATTTTAATTGGTTGGTAATCCAATTGAAGATTTTCTCATATTTACAACATTCCCTCACACTGAAGTATCCTAATGTTTGGAATTGCTCATTTGTAATTCTATCCAATATTAACATTTAAATAATGTAAATTAATATTTTTCTCATATTGAAGTATTAAGATTCTCCTCCTGATGAATTAAAAATTGTCCCAATTAAAACAATACTCTCTTTCACTAAAAATGAAACAATGCCTTTATTAATCAATAAAGTTCATTGCTTTAATCATCCACAAAGAAAGCACAACTAAATGCTCCCATGGATTAAAATGGAATGAATGAGAAGTGGAGAAAGTACTACTCGACAACATGCAATGTGGTCAATGTAAGACAAGTTCAATTCATTATTTAATTATGAAACCGTTATAAGTGTTTGAATACAGATGTTTATTCAATTAAGTGTGTTCAATTCAATAAATGTTTGGATACAGATGTTTATTCAATTAAGTGTGTTCAATTCAATATATAATTCTGAACAAATGCATTGTAAGCATCACTTAAAATAAAATAAAAATTTTATTGAAAATAACTTAAGTTATCACTAAATGTTGAAGACTTTAAATTCAAAAAATATAAAATTAATCTCAATTTTATTATCACTTAAAGACTTGCAAACTTAAAATTCAGCCCTTAATATTTTGAATAATCAAATTTTCATAGCTACGTGATTAATTAGCAGGAAAGCGCAAATTCATTCTCAGTTTGTAAGCAAACCACACCAGAAAGAACCACTTATCAGACACCTCAACTTGACCTAAAATAAAAATAAAAATGACATGTATACTAATTACTAGCCATCTAAAGATATTTACTTGCAATACAATAATAGTTTCTTTTGACAATTCACGCTTCATAAGAATTTTAGAAGCTACGTGACAAGTATAAATGGTATAATAATCTTTAATTTCCAATCTTTGTGAAAAAAAAATGCACATTCACATGCCATGCTCAATTGCTCACCACTCTGTTTTAAATATGTTTGAAGAAGAAACAGGGGATGGAGGCAAGTTAAGGCTGTATGGTGTGATGTCCCATTTAGTAATAAGCACAATGTCTAATAGCTGGCAGCCTGGCTCCACTATTTTCTCCACAATTTTCTCTATTATGCTCAATCTCCTCATCGGTAATGATTTGTATTTATCTCCTCATTAGTTATGATTTATATTTATTTTATATATTGCTAGTGATGATAGGGTATAACTATAAAAAGATGATTGATATAAGGTATCAGAGCCTCTTGTCTAACCACAAAGCTATTTCTTCATTTCTTTTATCACTTCTACAATTCCTAACCTCTCTTCTTCAATTCCCAACATCTCTCATTTGGTTTTGATCAAACCCGATCGAACTAACTACATTCGATGGCTGGCTCATTTTCTTCCTGTTTTGGAAAGCAACAATTTGATGGATTTTGTTGATGGAACAAAACCTTGCCCACCTTAATATCTCAATGATACGAATGGGAATCCTATTAAAACAGTGAATTCCAATTTTCTTTCAAGGCAACAGCAAGATTAATTGCTTTTAAGCTAGATAAATGTGTGAGTTACTCCCACACCCCCATTTCCAACACTTGCCAACACCTGAAAGGGCATGGAAAATGGGAGTGATTAAGTCAAACATCAATCCAACACCGACCTACATGATATGCAATTATGATGTCGCTGCTCTACATGACATATTCTATATTTTTATGCCAAGTCAACTCAATGTAATTCATATACATATGCATTTGAAACTTTCCTCATGCATAACAGTTAAACACATAAGTATCTTTAAATATACATCTTCTTCGGTCATAATCCCATACTTAGACATGATTGGTCAACTCCAACGATCATGTAGTGTTGGGCAACTTTGATGACACTCGTATGATTGGGTAACTCCGACGATCATGCATCATTGGCAATATATTAGTCTTGCCTTTGTGATTGGGCAACTTCGACAATCATGATATTGGGGTATGATTGAGCATCTCCGACGATCATCTCATTGTGGATATTTTTATCACTTCCATAACATAGTTAGACACCTCAGACTTCTATGTAAGGCACACTTTGACAAACCTCCAATATACACATATACATGCTCATTAGGTACGTATAACACATAACATCCTTTTGATGCTCTTCTATACACATTCATGCTTTATATAGATTCTAGCATGCATTGCATCCTTACATATCACATATAAACACCTATATGTCCAAATTCACACATATACCTCATACATGCACACTAGGCCACATATGTCAATCTTATGCTCACAATTTCATACATATTGCATGTATACATTCACAAACATCATATATCATAATATGAACAATATTAACATGTATTAAATCACAATAAAAGAGAGAAAGACAATATTACACAACCCCACCATTCTCTCATACATATTAACTCAACCAAACCCTTCTCAAACTCACCAAAACCTAGGAATCGATGAATAAAAGAGAAAAAACACCCCTATCTCAAGTTTGAAGCTTCTTCTAGCTAAATCCCAGAATTTCTCCAAGTTTCACCTTGCCAAAATCTGACTTTGTTCGGTTCAAATCGAAGCCCTTAACCCGTAGAACAAGACCAAGTCTGTGACAATACCGATATTCTAGAGAAGATTGTGTGCCAATGAAGGTTCATGTAGAGCAATTACTTGTGATATGACCTTTCTTTTGATAATTCTGACAAACAATAATAGGACACTCTAGAAGAAGATGACCAATCTTGTGATAGAATTTGCAGAGTTACTGTCCAGTAGAAGACTGACTAATGTGTTGGATGCGTGGAGGAGTGGCAAGAATAGCATTAGAGCGTTGAGACTTCAATGTACCAAACTGAGTTTCTTCTTAAATGAGCTTGGAGATGGCAAAATCAAGCATAGACGAAGGATGTCAATGGAGAAGTAAAGCCCTAACAGGCTCAAATTCACTAATAAGGGCCATGAGAAACTGAACAAGACACACATGATCACAATACATTCCTACATGGGTTCCGAGAAAGCAAGTTGATCCTAGAGAGAGTGCATTTGAGAAAGAAAATCATTGATAAATTGTCCAAGCTCTTGTTTCATACAATGAAGAGTACCTAGGACTTGATACTGATGTGCAAGGTCGGCAGTAGTATATCATTGGGCCAATAAATCCTAGATGTCTTTCGCTGTCTCAAAATGACTAAATGGGATATGGATGGAGAGTACTAAAGTATTGCGCAACTAGGTAATGATCTGATGATTTTTGCTATCACAATCATCAAGACGATCAGAATACTTTATTTCAGCTTCCTTGTCATCTTTAGTAGGGGCTTGTATGTCTCAACTAACAATACGCCAGAGTCTACGTCCTTTTAGAAAACTGGCATGGCTTGAACCCATTGATTATAGTTTGACCCATCTAGTATGGTGTGTATTAGTTGAGCAACCTCATTTTTGTCCATTTATGAATCTCAAATGATAAAATAGATTGAAAATATGAGACCAGTGCAAAAAATTGAGCTGGACAGGACTGTTTTAAATTTTCAGAACTGATGATGATGTGGCACTAATGTGGTAGATTGTTGACGTGGCGATGATGCGAAACAAAATTGTTTCTGGAATTTGACGTGGCAGTGGCATGGAAGTCTGGATTTTGATTTGTTGATGACATGGCAGGTGATGTAGCCGAATGACGTGGCATTATTGTTGTTCTAAAGCTGATGTGGCAATGACTAGGCAAGTTAACGGTGCGAAGAAGGTTGGCGTGCTAGCGCATGTTGTGTGCGTGAGGGCGCGTGGCGGCATGTGAGAGCACGAAAAGGCATGTGACGTAACTTTTCAGCGCATGATAGAGTGTCTAGAGGTCTGAAACCTTCATGTTGAGAGGCTAATCAAGCTAACAACCTAGGGTTTCCCCTTTCGGCAGCCATGAACAAACTTGAACATTCATTGTATCGCTTTCTCACTTTATCGTCGTTTCTATCTCTCTCTCTCTCTTGTATATAATATTCAACACTCACAAACCCTAAAATCCTATCTCCTTCTCTTTATACTTCACAGTTATAAGGATACTACTAGGGTTTCTCACCCTAGCTTTTGAAATCCCCAAAATGCCCTTGTTATACTCAAAAATAACAAAAGTTCATATAAGTAGATGTAGTTACCACTAAAATGACCGGAATGTCCCTGCAAGACTTGTTAGTACTAATACATGAAAAAATATAAAATTGTAACAAGATAGATAAATAATTCATGAAAATATACATAAAGTAAGTATTTAAAGTGAAATGATATCCTTTTGATATTAAAACTTGGGCAAACATGCTCATGGGCTTCCCGGACCATCAGTTTGTAATTTCTTATTTACAATTCTATTCAATACTAATAATTAAATATTATAAATCAATTTTGTATCTTGAAGTATTCACAATGAATTGCATATGCCACCTTAAGATTCTCCTTCTGATGAATTAAAAATTACCCCACTATAATAAAATTTTATCTCCCGTCACTCAAAGAAACTATGCGTTATTAACAAGAAGTAAAGTTCATTTTTTTAATCAACCACCTAAATGTTTCCACAGATTGAAATAGATGTGCCAGATTATCTATTTTCTATTATATCATTTCCTAAACCATATATGTTTCTTATACCCACCCCTAAACCATCTAAGATTTATTGTCTTCTAAGTTTACCTAGTCTCCAAGATTATGTGCCTATAAATAGGTCTTTGTTATTATTTATAACAACAATTTAATTTAATACAATTTTTTCTAATTTCTAACATGGTATTAGAGCCTACTAGTCTATAGTACCGGCTAGTTTCACGCGACATTTTTAATACCACACGCATCATCACTAGTATGAGGTGAGACACGAAAAAATTGCCTTCTTGCGACGAGATTATTATTGTTCATCGATTTTTTCTTCATGAGTTTTATTCTCCGAAAATTTTTTGGCCCTTTTTGGCACATGATGCCATGGCACATTTCTTTGATGAGTTCTTCATTGGCCACCGTGAATTGATTATGAATCGATTACTCTTTTGTTGTTTGTTCTAAACTGGATCGAATGATTGTTGTCATGGGTTGAAAAATGTTGTTATCATCCTTTTTTTTTATCGTTTTCACCGAAAAGATCCAAATCGCTTGGAATAGATTTTGCTCCAAACTCGAGTTAGCTTCATATAACTTATCTTAAGTTTGAGGGGCTATTAGATTGTATATTTCATATTATATCATTTCCTAAAGCACATATGTTTCTTATATCCTCTCCTAAACCATCTAGGATTTTTTGTCTTCTAAGTTTACTTAGGAGTGTGTATTCAATTAGGACTTATACAGACTTTTAAAGAGTCCATACAAATTTGGTTGTATTCAATTAGGATTTTTAAAAAGTCTAGGTGCATTTAAAAAGTTATAGATTGTGAAGGATTTCATTAAGTGGTGGATTTGAGGGTGGAATATATAAATACCGAAGCATACAACAAATCCAACCTTTCTCCTATAGATTTTGGTGGACTCTTTTTTTTTTTCTGTAGAATACGAACAACTTTTCTTCATCTCAAGATACACTATTTCTCTCTCTCTCTCTCTCTCTCTTCTAAGATTCTCTCTCTTTTTATTGGATTAGGAAAACTTGTAAAATTCGAGTTTTCAAGCAAGTTAATCAGTTTCTCGTAGTATAAAAGAGATTAATCCCTCTACACTATTTGTTGGGGATCAACCCCTTAAGCCACAGGGATTGATCATGAAGTCTAACTAATAATCCAATATAACCTAGGTCCAAGGTTCTCTAATTATGTATCTAATAATTTAACCTAGACCCTATAAGTATTGATCATGAAGTCTAATTAATAATCCAACATAACCTACGTTAACCTAGACCCTATAAGTAAAGTTTGTACTACATGCAATTTGTGTTCATCAAGTGAGTTACTTTATTATTCTCGCTCTTTCCTGAGATACTTGCACTACACAATAATTTTTAGACAATATATCATAGATTATCCATTTTGCATTATAACTACCCCTTGAGCCATTGGTTTACTTGTACGCAAAAATAGAATTCAATGATAAAAATAAATAAAATAGGTTGAAGAAATTAATATAAGTTTATAAAATTCCATCAAAATCTCTAATAGAAGTCTATACAAATCAATGAAAGTCTGTAATAGAAGTCTATAAAAATCCATAAATTCACATAAATCTGTCACTTAAAAAAAGTCTTTCAAAATCCTAATTGACTACACCCTCCTTAGTCTTCAAGGTACCTATAAATAGGCCTTTTTGTATTATTCATACAATATCAATTCTATTTAATTTTCCTGTATTTCTAACAAGATGAGAAGTGGAGAAGTCACTCTTGGACAACAATGTGTTCAATGCAGCTAACACATTGGATGAGCTCTCCTTTTCGACAAGAAGATTGAGCTTTTCACACATAGGATGAGCTCTACTTTTCAATAAGAGATTGAGCTTTTCAAAAAGAAGGTTGAGTTATTTGTGAGTATGCGAGGTTACTTAACTTTCAAAGTATCTCATTCATAAGATGCATGTGTAAGACCTACTACATACATCCAACACACTGTAAAAATTTAGGCCCAGCCAGCAATTCTGGTTAACTAGTATCGTACCATGGTTAATTAGCAGTAAAACTCAAATTCATTAATTATAGTATTGGTTAACTAGTATCGTACCATGGTTAATTAGCAGTAAAACTCAAATTCATTAATTATAGTATCAAAAAAAATGTTTTTCAAAAACTTGCAAAACTATCTCTTGTAAATTCAATTACCTGTAATCATCAGCACTTATAAATCACCTGTAATCATTACCATCGCACATGTAGACTACTGGAATTACAATGTACTAGCCTATTAGGACATATTGTAATACAATGATTAAGAGGGTGTGTACAAAGTATTAGGCTATTAGGACATATCGTACTATAAGAGGGTGTAATGGAGTTGGTGGGTAATAGGCTATTTGTTGACACAAAAGAAATGGTGAAATTTGATAAATGATGATCTGATAGAGTTGGTTTGTAACATTTAGTCAGTTTGTTGAGGCAAAGAAACAATCGAATTTGATAAATAATGATACTGTGAGAGTAGATTATGGAGTAATTTTTAAATTATGGATTACTCTTTACTAGTTTCTTCCAATATCACAACAATTCATTTTTTTTGTTTTTGTTTTTTTTGTTTTTAAATTAAGTACATTCATCATTTCGGTCATTGCCACAAAAATATGCAAGTTTTATATGAAAAAGTCATGCAAGGATTGTGTGGTGTCCCCTTCATACTAATTGCGTTAAAATATACAAAATGTATCTTCATACTAAGTGATTAAAATGTTAAAAACTTAGAGCATGCTTGGTTCAATTTTTTATGAACAATTCTCAATAACTCAAAAAAATGAATAAATTATTTTTAGAAAACTATAGAAGACAAGTTTCTGAAAAAATTGCTGCTTTTTTAACTAAACTTTTATAAAACAATTTTCGAAAATATCAACCAAACAGAATTTTTGCAATTTTCTAATTTTCAATTTTCAACAAATAGAAAACTGAACCAAACAAAGCCTTAACTTCCTTTTAGATACTAGTCTATTTCATAATTTACATGTTATTTTACATTTCTTGGCAACTGTTCCATTTACTTGCAATGACAAATTTCAACAATTTCGTCAAGAATTTTTCAATTTACTGCATATATATTATTTTATAATTTTGAAAAATCTCTTTAATAGTATTTGAACCTTTAAAATATATTTAAGAACCCAAGTTTGTGCCAGCTTATGATCATTGACAACTAAAACTCATGACATGATTCCAATATTAATATATAAATGACCTACATTAAGAAAAAAGAATAATACATGCAGTCCAATAAAATGGTGATACCATTGTTGTTTTGTTAACATGGTACCACCAACTAAATGATCTCCACCTTACATGCATATATATGCTTATATTAAATGTTACATAATTAAATTGTTTTAGATGGGTTTCATGTACTTAAACAACGAGATTTAATTGATTGGTGATACAATTAAAGATTTTCTCGGATATCACGATTTGCATACGTGACCTTAAGATTTAATCATCCACAAATAGAGAGACCAGAACTAAATGCTCTCACAGATTAAAATGAAATGAATGGGAGGTGGAGAAGTCAATACTACACAACATGTGGTCAATGTAAATGGATGATTCCTTCAAGCCTCTTTCAAGCTCAGAATATGCAATTGCTCTGTTTGATAGAAGCAGAGTATTCATATGTGATTACACAATGCATGACTTTCTTTCTCCCAACACTCTGTTCATCATTTCCATCTTCTGATCTCTGTTTTATCTCTCTCTCTTCAACAATGGCGGATGAGGAGGTTTTGTTGGATTCCCTTCCGAGTATGGCTGAGGGCATAAATGGTATTTCATGTTTTAGAGATATTTTTACCTTTTTCTTTCAATTACTGGGCCAGGGTTCATTAGTAATTTGATCCTGTTTAACGGAACTCGATGTATTTACTTGCTTTTGTAACACGAGAGTTTGAGTTGCTCAAAAAAATATATATATATAGTTCAGGAGACTTTTTTTTGGCACTTTTATCAAAAAAAAAAAAAACATATAGAAAATTCCAATGATACAAGAAATTTACATCTAGGAAACATACAGAAAAGCCTTAAAAAAAGAATATATAGAAATTCACAATGAACATAAGAAACATATATTTAGGAACAAGTTCAATTTTTTTTTTTTTTTTTTGTGCAAAAACAAAGAAGAAGAAGAATAGTACAAAGGAAGCTTTAAAATTTGAAGCTATACCTCTAAAAATTTGAAGTAAAGCTGAATAGAAGTGTTGAACTTGAAATAGCTCGCTGGAAACTTTTGGATTTGCCGGAAGTTGTCGGACGCTAGCCTGTTGACTACCGGAGCTTCACTGCTCGTTTCGACTTTCACAAATGGTTCTCAAATCATGATTTTGAATTTTTGATGCTTTTTCTTTGTTTGGGATTGGGCTCCAAAATAGAGATTGGACTTTTAAACTTTATAGTTTAGAAAGGCTTAAAGGTTTTAATAGAAAATGGGCTGAAGGTCCAGAAATGAAGTAAACAACCCATTTACTTTTTAGTTTGAAAGAAACAGAATTCGGATCGCACATGGATTGCAATTGTGTGATCCTATTCTAAGTCAAATAGGGCGAGCATGAAAACGACAAATTCAATGTTGTACCGAAAGAATGGCGAAATAAAAACGTGCGTGGAGAGCGAGAGCATGAGCAGGCGCAAAACGCAAGAGCGATACCTATTTAGAATAATTATGTGACTTAGGTCTACTGATCTTATCGATCATGATCATGTTTTTGAATGATTTTCTATGAAATCGAATTGATTTATATGATCTGAATCACGATATTGGCAACCATATGGGCTATCCCTTTTGAGGCTTTTTGATGAAATTTTGTTTATCAATAAAATAAAATAAAAGACCATTACCCATTACAATGCAATTTTCTTATATAAACGAATCTTTTGCGACAAAATAAAGATACGATATAAAATAATCACAAAATTAGAGAGCTGACATATTTGACGGAAACAATATGAGAAACCTCTTCATTACCGTTGATGTGTCATAATATTATTGAATTACGTGTCATTTTATAATATTAAAAATAAAAAAACAAGAAGAAAAAATATAATTTTTAATGCGGGTCAAACTGATACTAAATATACTAATACAGTCTAATTATATCATGTCATATCATGTGTAAGAAGGAAGTTCTTTCTTATAATTAAAGGGGGAAGTATTGTTCTTTTGCAGGAGATTATCAAAGTGATCTATTTTAAAAGTTTATTTTTCACTTTGGTTGAATTAAACAAAATAATTACATATGCATTAAAAATTATTATTTAAGTATAAAATACTATTCAATCTCTTATTCTAAAATATCAAATTATCATTCTTAAATCAAATAATTCATTCACTCAAAAAATTAAGAAAACATCAGAAACATCGTTTGGTTTCTGAAAAATTGTAGGAATATAAAAGTAATTCAATAAAAGTGAACAAACTCATAAAGTAAAATAAAATGTACGTTATACAAGCACTTGAAATTATTCAATGATGTCGTAAAGTAGTCAAAATTAGACCGCCTGATATGGCCCTGAATGGTTGCAACTTTTTTCCTCTTAGATTAATGCAAGTGGATACACTTGTAGTATTACAACACATCAATTATATCTGGATGGGAATGAAGTAGATTTTTTAGATGTGCTTGGGTAAATTTTTGGTATGATATGCCTAAAAAAATATGAGGATTAGAAAAATATATTATATCAAAACATGAGGCACAGAGATAAGGAAAATTCAAAATTTACAAATAAACTCCTATAAATTTTAAGTATGCTTGCAAATGCAAACAAAATTTGAGCTTTATTAGCAAATGAGTTATGAGTCATCCTACAACATATGTATGTTCACTAATCAAATTAAGAACATATTTAAACAAGCAAATATCAATTAGATAGTTGATAATGACAACTTAAAAAAGTGACTAGTGAAACTGTTCATCACATTTAAAAAATCTCAAAATTAAGAACCATTGACACGTGAATTTGCCATACAATTCAAAAATTAGTTCACTAATTTTTTTTTATTTTTTTTAAAAGTAAAAAAAGCAGTTTTTGTGATGAGAGATGATTAACGACTAATAATTTATCTAGACAATGGTGCTTTGCAATGAATTCGATTTTCTTCCAGTGAAACGAAAAGACAATGATTTGTTGAACTTTATTTAGTCACGCATAATACTCTTTCAGTCGCACAAGAACCAAACATAATTTAGTGTGGGTTAGAATAAGAAATTGAAGGGCATTTTTGACTTGAATAATAATTTTCAATACACATGTGATTATTTTGTTTATTTCAACCAAAGTGAAAAATAAACTTTTAAAATAGACCACTTTGTAATTTAGGTCTTTTAACTTTATTTAAATGTAGTTTTCCCAATTAAATAACTAAATAACAAATTTCATGTTTCCTTTTATTAGAGTTATGAATCTTATGATAGATGCCACTTAACAAAATTGCTAAAACTCTAACATAAAAATGTATTGTGTGATAATATATAACTTTATTTCTTTTTTATTCCACTAAAGTAAATATATATATATATATATATATATATGTATGTATATATATCTATGTGTATATATATAATGTAAAAAAATAAATAAATAATAAAGATGGAAGGGGGAGTAAAAAAATAAAAAATTGGATCAACTTCAAAGACTAATTTGATTTCTTTTATCAGTTATTGCAAAATTTTAAATTATATGTGTCTGTAACTACAACTTGCACATGTAGATGAAAATGCACACGCACATGAAACTAGAGTAAAAAAATTTTAAATATTTTTTTGGGTAAAATTCATTGACACCCCTTAAGGTTTGATGTATTATCTCGCGGCTACAACTTTGTGCAATTTTATCAACAACACCCTCAGAGGTTTGTGCCATATATCACATACACCCCTTTCTGCCAAAAGTAGACTACGTTAGACCACTTTTTGATGAAAAAAAGACCATTCTACCATTTGACTTCTAATTTGACACATTTGAATACTAAATTTACTCTTTTAACCCTTTGTAATGGACTAAAATGCCCCTTACAACACCCTTTCTATTATATTCTTCAATCTGAGCTTCTTTCTTTGCTATGCTTGCAATGGTTAGTGGGCGAAAAAAACAAAAAAATAGTCATTAGTCTATATATATAGGTCATGCATTAACCAACTATCTACACCAGAAAATGAACATTGAAGCTTTGCAAGAGCTGAAGCTACCTTAAGTTTGGAACCAACCTAATATTTGGTTTGTATTACATCTCAAATTTATTTATTACCCTTTATTTTTTTATTCTCTAAAGTGCAACAACTGAAGCTAAAATGCAAAGTTACAAAATTTTTAAAGCAACAGAGCATTCAAAATGATGAACCAAAATGACATTATAAGATGTTTTTGTGGCAGAAGAGTAGCAATTAGAGTCTCCCAATCAGCTAGAAATCCTAGAAGACTATATTACAACTATGAGCATAGAAGATGTCATTTCTTTTCATTGTTCAATCCCACAGAGCATGCAGACCCTCATAACATTACTAAGGGACAAAATCTTATTGGTACTGTGGGTGCTAATTCTGTTACTCTAGATTCAGTAATGTCAATGACAAAAGTAATAGTATTTGTTAGCATTTTGATGTGTATTCAGGTTGTCCTAACCATGTTCATTGTTTTCATATCTAAGTAAATGGTGTAATGAATGACTTATTTTTGGAAGAAATATTATATTGTTAATACACATGCATAACTACTGCCATTAATACATATGCATAACTATAATGCAAATACTTCAACCACAACAAAAATAAATAAATTTAGCAAACATAATATAATACCATTGTCAATACCATTGCAAACATAAATGTCCCAAACTAAAACATAATAACCAAACACAAATACTAACTATATGTATAATACCACTTCCAATACCACTGCCATGTCCTAATACAGTAGCAAATACAAATACTAACTATATGTTTTCATTCTCATGTTATATTCTTGTCAAAAAACATGTTAGATGGGTTAATATGGACAAAAAAACTACTTACCATATTAACAAAAAAGTTGTTCGCAGTCCACTATGACTTGCAAAAAGAATATTAAATACCATTAGCAGTCCACCATGTGTTATTTAAAATAAAAATTAATTAGATTTATTAAAAAAGTAACCAATAAATGTCTTACATTGGATTAAGATTATTGTGATGACCCTACTGCTCCATTCTGACTTTGTTGTGATGGTCCTACTACTCCACTCTACAAAAATACATACATGATTAGAATACCAGCATGTGTTATTTATAATGAAAATTAACATACAAGTAACTAACCAAAAATGGCTTACATTAGATTGAGTCTGTTGTGATTTTGCAAATGCTCCACTCCTTGTCCTTGCTATAATTTCTCTTATTGCTCTCTTTCCTTTTGGTTTTGCAGTTACTGCCCCTGAACTTGATGGTGCTACAGCTGCTAAGGTTCATTGTGCTACAGCTGCTGAGGTTGATTTTGCTGCTAAAGTTCTTCTTTTCTTTTTTTTTTGCTTTTAACTGGAGCCCTTTGACAACCCCTTTTATTATGTCCAATGCCTTTACAGATACTACATCTCACAATAGTTGACCTCTTACCAGCCTGTGGTTCACCAACTTCCCTCATTCTTGACACTTTAGGTCTGCCTGTTGGCCTTCTTCGAACTGGAGGAAGCAAAGGCTACTTTTCTACTTCATCCCATCTACTCTCACAGTGCATAGGATATATTAGATTTCTATAGGCTTTGACATAACAAACCTGTTCAAAAAGTCATCAGAATACTCCTCTATATTATCTCTTTTTCATGTAATGCATACTGTTGTATGCTTACATGACACACTACTAATTTCCCATTCTCTGCAGTAGCAGGTCCTTCTATGAAGATTCACAACATATCTCATTTCATTATTCTATGTGACCTCATACAAGTTAGCCTCAGGCCATATCAGTTGACATTAATTTGAATATGAAATAGTTATGTTCAATCTCTTCTTAATCTTTGGGACTACTAAATTAGTCAAACCAGTTCCCTTCTAAAATCTTTTTGAAAATTTAGACATTACTTTGGTTCTTATATCCTCTAACAAAGCAAGTATTGGTTTTGCCCTCACATGCTTAAGCCAAGAGTTGAATGATTCAACTGCATTGTTGGTGACAAAAATCACATTTCACCCTTTCATCAAACTTATGCCTTGTCATGCTTCAAGTGGATGGTCCATCAACCACTGGCATGCTTGTGGAGAACAACTCTCTATCATTCTCAAGGATTTATTGAAGTCAACCTCATTATAAGCCCTGGCTACTATCCAAAACAATGACCTATACTTAACCCAGGATAAAGTATCCTAAAATTGGCATAAATATGCCTGCCACACCTCCTTTTGAAAGCACTAGGATATACTTCATCTACAGTTGGTAGTATGCCTTCTTGGCCATCACTCATAATGGTCCAAGGCAACTCCCCAAGTGCATCACCAGTGATTTTGTGAAGGTGTCCCAGAAACCATTTTCAACTATCTTTGTTTTCAGACTCCACAATTGCAACTGCAAATAGGACTAAGCCATTATTCCCATCAACCCTCATTGCATTAATTAGAATACCACCATAGGGACCTTTTAAAAATCAACCATTCAGATCAATAAATGTTCTGCAGCTATCCCTGAATCCATCTATAACTACAACAAATGCTAAGAATATCCTTTTAAACCTTGGTGGCTCATCAATTGAAGGTTTTATAAATATCAAACAGTAGGGTTGGTTTTCTGAACCTCTACTGCATACTGCCACAATTTGCCATATGAAGCTGCATGGGTTCCTTCATTCTTTTCATTAGCTTTCTTCCTAGCTCTGTACAAACATTATTCACTCACAACCTCCTTGAATGCATCTCTAACTTCTGTCTCCAAAGTTCGGATACTAATTTCAGGTTGATTTATAAATGTCTTCACAAGTTTCTTTACTATGTAAGATGAATTCACCACTTTGTTCTTATTGGTTCTAACACAACTGTGATCTACACTAAGTGTCCTTAACTTAAATGTGATTTGATCAAGCAATAGGCTTGCATGGATTCTCCATTCATGGCCTGGATTCCTACAGTGACTAGTCACTCTAGTCCTCTCATTTTTATCCATCACCAATTTAAAACCCTTTTGAATAGCATAATCTTTCAAAACTTTCCTGAAATGATGTATGTTATCAAACAGTTGTTCCCTTTGAAAAACAATCTCACCATCCTCACTGTACTTAAATGGTGTCCCAGTTATATATTTATGCATATTCTTCCCTAGTCTATTAATCTCTTCACCACTATATGCATTGAATTCAACACTATCACTATAATAAGATAAATTCCTATCACTGACATCAGGACTCTCCACCTCCAATTCAACATTTGGCCCATTGTCATGTCTGTCACCATGTCCATCATCATGTTCCTCATCCTTAGAATTCCACTCCTCATCATAACTGTCTGAAAAACTAAAGTCATTTAGCACATCTTCCCTAACAGGACTTTCCACATCTACCACAAGTTTTCCTGGTGCAATCTCCTCCACATCATTACCTAAGTTCATTTAAAAGACACTATCCTTACAAGAAGCTAGAGAAACCTGAGAAATCTCCACAAATATATCTATCCTCCTAGATTCTTAGTGCATTTCAAACATTATGATCACATCTTCATCCCCATTTAATAACATTCTATCACTACTCTCTAGTATGTTGCAGAATATATTCAATGCCACACCTTTTTCACCATGAATATTATTATGCACCAATGTATAGGCATCTGAGTACAATAACATATAACTATATCTATCTAGATCTTTGTACTCTAACAGATACATGTGATAATCAAATAGTACTAGGAGATCATGCAATCTGTCCATTTCCAACTGGTAAACAAAAAGAACACAACACTTACCATCTAATTATTAACATGCATTAACTTAAGTAATTGAAATAGTGTATGTAAACCAAAGCGGGACCCAAAATTGCCACTAATTTTGCATTGTTCGTCATACAATAAACATACACCAATCCAATTACTAAGTTAATTACATTTGTCATTTACAATCAATTTCAATAAATTACAACTAATTTACGATCAATTCCAATAAATTAAAAAGGACACAACACTTACCATCCAATTACTAACATACATTAACCTAAGTAATTGAAACAGTGTATGTAAACTAGAGCGGGACCCAAAATTGCCACTAATTTTGCATTGTTCGTCATACAATAAATATACACAGTCCAATTAATAAGTTAATTACATTTGTCATTTACAATCTATTTCAGTAAATTACCCCCAATTTGTTGAAAACCCCCAAAGAAGAAACCCTAATTTGCAATCAATTTCAGTAAATTACCCCCAAATTGTTGAAAATCTCCAAAATAAAATACGTAATTGCAACCAATTTCTACTAATTACCCTAATTTATTGAAAATTTCCAAACAGAAGGCCCTAACTTTCCCAAATTGTTGAAAACTCTCAAACAGAAAATCCTAATTTGCAATCAATTTCAGTAAATTACCCCAAATTGTCAAAAATCTCCAAAATAAAATACGTAATTGCAACCAATTTCTACTAATTACCCTAATTTGTTGAAATTCCTCAAACAGAAAACCTTAATTTCTCCAAATTGTTGAAGACCCCCAAAATAAAATACGCAATTCTAACCAATTTTTACTAATAACCCTACATTGTTGAAATTCCCCAAATAGAAAACTCTAATTTGAAATCAATTTCAACCCCTAAACCCCTAATTTAATGAAAATCCCAAAACAGAAAACCCTAATTTGGAATAATTAGATGAAAAGCCCCCATTATTGCAAGAATTTATGAAAAGTCCCAAATGTTGCAAAAATTTATAAAAAGCCCTAAATTCAAATCGAAGTCCCAAATGCAATATGAAATATACGTGCAATCAACACGATTGAAGGCAAATCAATACGTAACATGCAATTATATATAAATATATCTAACATGTATACCTATTATGAATTTGATACTAAGATTATATGAAAAGAACAATTTACCTTTGCTGAGCGATGGTGCAACCAAATAATCGAGATTGATGGAGTACAATAAATTAGGGTTTGAATTAATAGAGTAGAGATGATAAGAGGTTGGTTAGGGTTTGCACTAAGAACATGAAAATGTGAAGTTAGGGTTTCCTGAGCGAGAAATGTCTGATCTGAGAGGTTGGTTAGGGTTTGAACTAAGAACGTGAAAACGTGAAGTTAGGGTTTCTTGAGTGAGAAACTTCTGATCTAAGAGGTTGGTTAGGTTTTCAACTAGTGTAATACAGAAGATGATACGTTGGTTAGGGTTTGAGAGGGAAGAAAGAGTTGGTTGGAGTTGGTGTGATCAATGTGAAAATGTGAAAATGGTTAGGGTGGTTTGAGAGGGAAGAAATAGTTGGACTTGGTTATAGTTTGAGAGGGAAGAAAGAGTTAGAATTGTTGTGATTTGTTGCAGATTAGTGTTATGATTCTGATCCTTCTTGAAGAAGAATGTGAGAGGTTTCAGATACAAAGTATACATACAATGAACAAGGTAGAGATAAATCACGGGTGTTGCGTGGGTGAGTGTGAGAGTGTAATTCAAGGAAAGTAATAATGAGGGGTATTTTTATCATTTCACATTTTTGATATTTTGTATTAAAATTTATTTAAATAATCAGGGACAGTCATGACATTTCACTTATTAAAAATTAAAAATTCTGATAGGGGGTGTTGGTGACAAAATTGCACAAAGTTGTAGCTATATAATAATACCTTAAACCTTAGGGGGTGTTAATAATATTTACCCTATTTCTTTTAAGAAGAAAGAAGCAAGGACGAAGACAAGTTAGACTGAGTTGGGGAATCTGGCCCACTCAATTTTCATTATTGTACATATATTTTTTAGGAATTTCAATGGTCCCCATTAAAATTTTTCTTTAAAAATATTTGAATCTTTACCCTAAAATATATATAAAACTCTAAGTTTGTGCTAGCTCATTATCATTTACAATTGATATGAGAAATTTATCTTACAAGAAGTCCAAAGGGCAAATGAGTCAAATGGATAAGATAAGTTACACTTGAAAGATAAAGATAATTTAATTTTCTCTTAGTAGATACTCCTAGTTAAATTGAAGAACGTAACTGAGGTGGTCTCCTATTAGACTACCAAATACTCTGTTATAAAAAAGAGAGTCAGAGCACATTAAAAGGTACGCCACAATTTAATACAAAATTACTTTAAACTTGATCGTCGGAGTGTACCGGCCGACACCGTTCGACATGGTCACATCTCTCCTATTTTGTAGGAAGGACGCACCGAACCGGATCATGAAAATTTCTCCATCAACAGTTGATGCCATCTGTGGGAAGCAAATAATTTTTGTTCAGATGCGATATGATTTTGGCACATAACTTGCAACATAGGAGTAAAGATTTAGGGGGTTAATTTTGCAAGCCATACAAATTAAATTCATGGTGTTCTTATTGTGTTCACAAAGATTGAAAAATCTGGTCTATAACTTTCAGACCAATCACACTGTTTTGGTCATAACTTCTTTGTTATTGATCGAAATGACCTGAAACGAAAATGAGATGATAGGAAATTCGAATATCATCTATTTGATATCTTATTCGACCATATTGGAATCAAGACATAATTTACGCTAGGCTTTTTATCTTATAGAAAAGAAATATTAAAGATAAAAATATATAATAATGTTAACTTATTGAAATTGACAAGTATGCTTACTGAAAAATATGTGTGTATTGTAGGGAATTGTGCTTCCAGTAAGAGGCAAAATTATGGCGGTCGAATAACTTATATTAGATACATGTGCATATATACAATTGTTTAAGATAATACCTACGCTTGAGATAATACTTATGTACGTAGCCAATTTCTGTAGTTATCACAAATTTGCATGCCTAAATAGTTTGTTGTCTATTTTATATTGGAGTTTTGTGATCATGACATATTCTGTTTAGTAAAACACTCATGAAAATTCCAATTCCAATAGAACTCAATATTGGATTATAATATTCAACTATTAAAAATAATTGATGTACAACATAATGCTTTCACTGTGCACCCAAAGGTTCCACCTTCCATTATTTGAAACACCGAATATATTTCTTGCACCAAATTATTTTTTGTTCAATCTATACATGTGATAGTTATTTGTTCAAAAACTACTAATGCATGTATGAAATTGTACATATATGTATATATAGTTGCATAAGCATGCAACATTAACTCACATGTGCATTGAAGAATGTTATTTACTATCATGTTGATACATATTATCATCACCCAAATTCTTCATGGAGAGCTTGACAGGGGCATCATTGAAGAAAGTTGAAAAGTAAAATTCGCAGAATTTTTTAGTAGGGTATACAATCACTAAAAAGGTCATATCTCCCTCGTGTGATATCAAATTGCCTTAAATTTTATATCAAAACAAAAATAACAAATGGAGATGTGACGTGTAAAAATTTCAAAATTTATGAAATTCAGCAAGGCTTTCCAATCATCTTGTAAAGTCACATTTTTATTCTTGTTAGGGCTGCTCTGAACATGTTTTAGTATTCTGGCCACAAATTTTGATTTATAAAATGGATTGAGTTGAGAGTTATATCAAAAGAAATTTAATTGGATAACTATGTGTTGAAAAAAAATTCAGCCCAAAAGGAGTTCATCTGGTGATCGAAAGGTTCATTTGAAGTTGTTCCTAATCCCATTTTTCTCACAACAACAATAAGTAAAACATGATTATCTTTTTCGCCCAATATTAGAATGACTTGGAATTAACGTAAAATCAAAGCTACTTGTGGGCTATCTTGCTGCAAAAAAAAATCATATTTTATGGACAGTCATAGCACTTCCAATAGCTGTTCAAAGTTGTTGGTCCTATTCTCTGGTTCAGTGGAAAGAGCAGAAAGTTGTCAAACTTGAAATTCAAGAATGTGGACAATATTTTGATTGTCCAATGGTGACCTTATAGAGTTTTCCACAATCAAAGGCTAGGGGTATATTGATTTAAGATTATTCAAAGCCAATAATACATGATTAAAATGCCTCCCCTTATTAAAGGTTTGAGCCACAAACTTTCCCTTATTAAAAGAATATCAACAACGGTGATCTACGAACCTCCTTATTAAAGGAGTAGAACTTTACAAACCTCATTATTAAATGAGTGAAATTCTACAAACCCCCTTAGTAAAGGGGTAAGCTCATGAAGCTCGTGACTATCAAACCCTACTAGGGAACACCTCCATGAGAGGTTATTAAAAAAAGGTAGGATGAATGAATCCCTAGATCGTTACTAAACCCCACTAGGGCACACCTCTACAAAATGGTTGTTATTGAAAATGACGGGATAAATGAATCCCAAGATCATTACTAAATTCCACTGTGGCACACCTTCACAAGAGGGCCTTTATTGAAAAAGGTTAGATGGATGAATCCCAAGATCATTACTAAACCTCATTAGAGCACACCTCCATGAGAGGGCCTTTATTGAAAAGGTGGGATGAATGAATCCCGAGATCATTACTAAAATTCACTAGGGCACACCTCTATAAGAAGATTTTTATTGAAAAATGCAGGATGAATGAATCCCAATGTCATTATTAAACCCATTGGGATCATTACTAAACCTATTCGAACACACCTCCATGAGAGGGTATTTATTAAAAAAGGCAAAATAAATGAATCCCAAGATCATTATTAAACCCTATTAAGGCACACCTCCACGAGAGGGTCTTTATTGAAAAAGACAGGATGAATAAATCTCGATATCTTTATTAAACCCCATTGGGTCACACTTTCACAAGAGGGTCTTTATTGAAAAAGACGGGATGAATGAATTCTGAGATCATTATTAAACCCCACTAGGACATACTTCCACGAGAGGACCCTTATTAAAAGGCTGGATGAATTAATCCTAAGAACAAATACAATTTAACCCTTTGTCAAAACAAGGAATACACCTCATCAGAGGGCCCTTATCGAAAAGGATGGGATATGTGAATCTCGAGATCACTATCAAACCCCAAAGGGATTCCTCTTATTAAAAAGGTATTCGGTTGTAATAAAGCCCAGGGTACATCTTCTTCCTTTATTAAAGGGACGAGAGTACAAGAAAAAATATAAAAGCCACACCACCCAATAAAAATAAGCTCGGTTTTTGAGCAAAAACAATACTCTCCAAGAGAGGTTACAACATATTGAAAAAATAAAAAGAGCGACATTCCCTATGTTTGACAAGCAAACTAGGGAACGAGGGGCAACTGATATGAAAAATTTACCCTACAAAAAGTCCAAAAGGAAGATGAGTTAAATGGATAAGATAAGATACAGTTGGAAAATAAGGATAACTAACTTGTGTCCTAGTATTTGTCCTAGTTGAATTGAAGAGGTAAATGAGATGGTCTCCTACTAGCTACTAAATAATCTCTTATAAAAAAAAGAGTAAGGACATATTAAAAGGTATGCCACAATTTAATATAAAATTACTTTTCAGTTTATACGATAACAAATACTAACTTAATCATCGGAGTGTACCCAACTGGCACCTTGCCGGCATGGTCATATCTCCCCTGTTTTGTAAGAAAGATGTACTCAACCAGATCATGAAAATTTCTGCACCAACAACAACTAAACTCAATACAAATTCATAAATAACCTAAATTAAGAAAAAAGAACAATACAATATAATGTTGATACCATGTTATTAAGAAAAAAGAGCAATAAAATACAATGTTGATACCATGCTTTTTCTGTTCACATGGTACCACCAACTAATTAGATAGATATGGGCTACCCAAATTCACGCATTATACACTATGTTTCTTCTAAAATTTAAGTTTTTAAAATAATTTTTAATTATTTTATCTCATATAAGTTTTCGTCGCCCTCTTTGTCCATGACCTTCTGTGGCAAAAGATTCTACCTCTTCTAGTTAGGGCATCTTCGAACCCCACGTGTTTAAACAACAAGACTTAATTGGTTGTTGATTTGATTGAAGATTTTCTCATAGATTACGACATTCCCTCACATTAAAGTATCCAATTATATTTTTTATTCTTTTTATTTATCAGGTATGTACACACACATTTTATCCATGTCAGGGTTCAAACCCTTACCCTCCTCTTTGAGAGTAGAGAGGTTATACCATTGGAGTAGAAGCCTTTTGATAAAGTATTTGAATGTTTGCAATTGCTTATTTACAATTCTATTCAATATTAATACTTAAATGATGTAAATTAAGGTTTTAACTCATATTGAAATATTGAGAACGATTTGCATATGCAACCTTAAGATTATCCTTCTGATGAATTAAAAATTGCCTCCATTATAATAAAATTCTATCGCTCAAAGGAAATAATGTTTTTATTAACCTATAAAATTCATTGCTTTAATCATCCCAATAGACCACCTAAATGCTCCCACAGATTAAAATAGACTAGAAGTGGGGAAGGTACTATTGGACAACAATGTAACTAATGGAGATTAGTCCAGTTGGTATAAGCTCTCCATTTGGATTTGAGCATTGGTAATATTGTGAGTGTGTGAGTTTAGTTGAATTTTCAAAAAAAAAAAAAAATTGGTCAAGATAAAAACACCAAATAGACGGAAAAGTTATTAGCAGAGTAATACTATCATGATAGCACCTCATTATGAGCTCTCTTTATTTAACATTGAATTGAAATTTTATTAACCGACTCATTTCACTTTTCATAAATCTCAACAAAAAAAATGGTTACTCTAAAGTGCAAATTCATTAATTCCAGTGTCTTTGTATATCAGATGAAGTTCAACATGAAATCTAACGTGAAACATCTAATACAAATATGTAGAAATTTAGCCCAGCAAAAATAATTATTTTCAAAAACTTGTCAAAATACTTTTTGGTAAATTTTGAGTGATTGAATCTACTAAAAAAACCCACCCAATTATATCAAAGTGTTTAGCCAAGAGAACAAAATCAGCTGAAATAGTTATCATATCAACGCACATGGATACAAATATGTAGAAATTTAGCCCATCAAAAATAATTATTTTCAAAAACTTGTCAAAATACTTTTTGGTAAATTTTGAGTGATTGAATCTACTAAAAAAACCCACCCAATTATATCAAAGTGTTTAGCCAAGAGAACAAAATCAGCTGAAATAGTTATCATATCAACGCACATGGATACAAATATGTAGAAATTTAGCCCATCAAAAATAATTATTTTCAAAAACTTGTCAAAATACTTTTTGGTAAATTTTGAGTGATTGAATCTACTAAAAAAACCCACCCAATTATATCAAAGTGTTTAGCCAAGAGAACAAAATCAGCTGAAATAGTTATCATATCAACGCACATGGATTACAATGATTGAGGGAGAATCATGATAAGTAACATAAAATGCTAAGACTATGTACAATCTAGGTAAAGAGGGAGTCTGATGTGATAAATGAGAATGGTAAGAAAGTATGAGGATGCAGTACTTTTTATTAATTTTCTCCCATATCACACCAATCAAATTTTTTTTCAGATGATTCCCCATTTCTGTCCCACACACTAAAGTATACAACTTTATATACGGAGAACTTATGCAAGAATTGTGTGTGATCCCTTCATACTAACTGCATTCAAATGTACAAAATCTTTCATATTCATACTAACTGCATTCAAGTGTACAAAATCTACCTTTCATACAAAATGCATTAAAATGTTAAAAATTTAAGATCTGTTTGATTCAGTTTTTTAAAAGCAATTCTCAAAAAATAAAAATAAAAATAAAAATATTTTCAGAGAACTATAAAAGATAAAAGACAGTTTTTGAATATACAATTTTTTTCTTCTAAGTTTTTAGGAAGTAAGTTTCAACAATTATGAATCAAATAACTTTTTTTATGATTTTTTTATTTTCAGTTTTCAAAAAAAAAAAATTGAACCAAACAGGCAGGCAAGGACTTCTAAGCAAACCCTACCATGTTACATAATTTACCTGTTATTTTACATTTCTTGGCAACTGTTTCATTTACTTGCAATGAAAAAGACAACAATTGGGTGGAGATTTTTTCGATTTAATGCGTATATATTTTTTAAAAAATTTCATATGTTGTACTCAAAATTTTCAAAAATCTCTTTAATAGTATTTAAATCTTTACTCTAAAATATATTTAAGACCCCAAGTTTGTGCTAGTCTATGATCATTGAAAACTAAAACTAATCCAATATTAATATATAAATGACCTAAATTAAAAAAAATAAGACTAATACAATATAATACAATGGTTATACTATGGTCATTTTGTTCACATGTTATCACCAACTAATTAAACTTCACTCAAAAGTACAACATATATGTGCTTACATTAAATGTTAGGACAAAATGCACTCACACCCTCTGAAGTTTGCCCTAAACACACTCATAAACAAAGTTTGCTTAAACTTACACTCACACCCTTGAGGTTTGGAGTTTGACGGCACACAACCCCCAACTGAAATCCATCAGTCAAAAAATTATTTGAAATGTCTGTTTTACCTTCACTAACTGAAAGATATTTTTAACCTTACTTTTCACGTTAAAATACCATATTGCTCCCAACTTTTCTTTTTCACTTGACAAAACTACCCTTATTACTTTATTGCTTTTCTCCCTCGTCTCTCACCCTCAAAACTCACTTTCTCTAATTCTTCCTCTCTCTCTCTCCTTTTTTCTCTCTCTCTCTCTCTCCTCACTCTGTCTCTTTTTCTCTCACTTCCTCCATCTCTCTCTCTCTTTCCCAAATCTGTCTCTCTACATCTAACCCCCTCTCTTTTCTTTATTTTATCTACTTCTCTCTCTTAATTCTTCACCCTTCTCTCTTTCTTCTTTTATTTTTTCCTCTTTCACTATTTGCTATGGCAGTGCACATGAAAATTGGCAATGATAGCATGGCTTTGGTGGTGGCAGTGGTGTCTCGACAATAGTAGAGAGATAACAACGGAGGAGACCTATATGAAAAGTGTTACAAGAGTACATGAGTTTATTTGCAAATATGAGAAAGTTAAAAAAGAATATTTTGCATTTTGCCTTTTATTAAAAAGTGATGTCACTGATAAAATTGAAAAGTAAGTACTGGGAAAAAGAAAAAAAAATCATCCAAGATTAATAATAAAGTAAATTTTAGCCTCGAAGTTAGAATTTCTTCAGATTGAATTTTATTTTTCAGTGACAACTAATATTGGGTCATACACATAATAGAGAAATAATATAAATTTTTTGCTAAATTTAATCACCAAAATACGTTAGACTCCTTTCTTTATTTCACAATTCTTTTTTATAACTAAAAAACAAAACAAAAGAATTCAAAGTAATATATTGGTTGAAGGGTTAATTTAGTCATTTTATTTTAATAGATTTTTTAAATATAATATAGTTATTATATTGATGGGTAAAATTGTAATTTTTCATGCAAATTACTAATGCAATTTTGTTTAGGGGTGTGAGTGTATATTTAAGCAAATTTTGTACATAAGTGTGTTTGAGGCAAACCTTAGAGGGTGTGAGTGCGCTTTGCCCTAAATGTTACATAATCAAATATTATTTAACATGGTCAAGATTTGCATATGCGGCCTTAAGATTCTCTTTTTGATGAATTAAAAATTGCCCCAAATAAAATAATTCTCTCTCTCGGTAAAAGGAAACAATGTTTTTCTTAACCTATAAAGTTCATTGCGTTAATGATCCACAAAATAGATAGCCCATAACAAAATACTCCCACAAGTTAAAATGGAATGAATAAGAAGTGGGGAAGGAACTGGCGTACAACAATGTGGTCGCTGTAATCCCACCAAATAGACAATAAATTTTTATTGTATACCCTAATTCAGTACTTAATTGTGAACCGATTAAGTGTTTGGAAACACATATGATCCACTTAACTACATGCAATAAAGTATTTAATTTTGAACTGATTAAGTGTTTGGATACACGGATGTTTATTTAGTTAAATGCATGCAATTCAATACTTAATTCTGAACGGGAATTTAATTCCCGATTAAGTGTTTGGATACACGGATGTTTATCCAGTTAAGTGCGTGCAATTCAATACTTAATTCTGAACGAATACATTGTAAGCGCCACTTAAAATGAAATAAAATTTTAAATAACAATGACTTAACTTATCACTCAATGCTTAAAATTCAAAAAATTATATATAATTATTCTCAATTTTTCATAGCACTTAAAAACTTCGTAACTAAATCAACTCTTAAAATAATCAATTTTCAATTTTATCAAATAACTAACTGGTTTGTTAGCAGTAAAACGCAAATTGATTCAGTTTGTAATCAAACCGCGCCAGAAAGAGGCACAAATCAGAGACCTCAACTTGACCTAAAACAAACAAATAAATAAAAAATGGTATCTGATGTATACTAATTACTAGCCATTGAAACATATTTAATTGCATACAATAATAGTTTCTTGTGACAATTCACATTTTATAAGAATTTTAGAAGCTACCTGACAAGTACAACTGGTAAAACAATCATTAATTTAATGATGTAAATTAAGGTTTTAACTTAGCCTGAGGAATTGGCATATCATTTTCTTCACTCCGAGACAGCACCTTTCATGGTATCATCATCCTCTTCATTCCTCATAGGAGTTTTTCTATGAAACCCATTAATTCTCTGTTAACCTCTATGGAGGAAAAAATACATCTAGGAAGTCGACAATGGTCACATAGAAATTGGGAAGGAAAAGAGAGAAGGAATGCCAAGTTTTTTTTATTTTAAAATTCCAAGTTGCGAAAAGCGCAAGCTCGAGCACTCTTTTAGGTTTTATTCTCTTTCCTTTTATCGTCCAGCAATCAATGCAAATAAATTCTAATTTTTCAAGAAAAGAGCAAGAGATAATGTATTAGTGCCGAATCTGCATGGCTAGAGGTTGTTTCCTTATATCGTTCACTCATTCTTATCTCAAAATTGATTATCAATAGAATCTAGAATCCTTTTGATAAAATAATTTGGTACTCTTTAAGGCCACAGCCTGCACATCATTTTCTCATGTTCTTCACAGTTCATTCCATGATTATAATGCCATACTCAAACTATAATGTGCATTCCTAAGTTTGATTCATATGATACATGTACGATGCAAACCTCTTCTCCATATGAATCTAAAATACACAAGAGAAGTGTTAATGAAATATATAGAAAAGATTAATGCACGGTTTAATCGCCCGGAGTTTATTACTGGTCAGAAAAAATGACTTGCAATCATAAACAGTTACTCCAGCCCTTACCTATTACAATATTTAAAATTTTGTTTGTGTTACATGAGCTAAGATACAAGTCAGGTGCATGTATATGTATAGACTCTAACCTATCAAGTTCCTAGACCCGACGATAAAGGTACAACTAAATATTCAAACTATTTAATATTCTTCTTTTATTTTAAGTAAATATCAATCACAACCATTCTAGTTTGGACTTATTTCACACGAAAAGAAACTTTATTTAAAGCGACGTATAAACTTAAATGTTTTGCACCGTCTATCAAAGAGACCACAAACCGTGTATAGGCATATCTAACACCATGCAAAAAGACTTGCATGCCCTTTGACTTTGCAAATTACTGATTTAATTAAATAGGTTATAACCTTTAAACTTACATAAAATACCAAAATACCCTAAGACACACTCTCTCTTCTTTCTCCTTCTCTGTCCTCTCTCTCTCTCTCTCTCTCTCTCTCTCTCTCTCTCTCTTCTTTCTCATTCTCTATCCTCTCACTCTGTCTTAGGAATGTAGTATGTCCATAAATTTTTGGAAAAAAAAATGTAGTATGTCCATAACATAACAAGAGTGTTTTATGTACAATTATATATAAACTTGAATTACTGGAGATGTTTGTTCGAAGCATAACTAACTACCTATATCAAATACATATCTCATACCTAGATATGGCAATTTGTTGGGACTCAACAAGTTTCTGTTGCGCCGTAAATGGGATAGGGGTGAGTTATTTAATCCCTCTCCAGGTTAGGGGGAGGATTGGGATGTGAATATTCCACCACAACTCACGTCGACTATACAGCGAATTTACTTTTACACCCTTATTTAAATTCAATATTTCTTACATATATTTATATATATATATCTCCCTATCTCTAGGGTTTTTATTATCTCACATTAGCCACCCAACTCTAATTGTCTCATCACCTCATTTCCTCTTTGCTCCCTCTCTTCCTTCCTCTTCAATGTCAGCAACTACCAAACCTCGTCCTCTCCAACTCCCTCCTCTTCATCCTCTACCTCCCTCACATCCACCCCTCCAATCACCCATCATTCCTTCTCTAGCATCCATAAGGTCTGCTACAGCTGGCAAAGATGACTATTTTTTCTCTTTCACTCGCTTCTAAGGTCAACCTTTACTTCTCCATCCATCAACAATCTCTATTTTTACGTTTAACTAGGGGGCCAGGTGTCAGGAGGTTGAATATGTTTAACAAAGCCTTGTTGGAAAGGCTTAAACTTTGGAGGAGGGATATCTGCAAAAAAGTTTGATTATGGTAGTGGTGAGTGATACTTCTAAAGGTGAGATCTCCAGCAAGGGTGGGGGTTTGGAAGTTTATCTAGAAGGAATGGGATGGATTTCCAAAAATATTATGTTCAAAGTGAAGAGAGGGAGGTATGTTCATTTTTGGGTGGATGCAAGGTGGGGACCAATCACTAGTGTCTACCTTCTTGAGATTGTTTCGGATTTTTGTGGCAAGGAGGCTTTGGTGGCCAACTGCTATCACATTGATAGCAGGAGGTTACTTGGGATGTGCAATTTGGGAGGTTCTTTTAGGGGTGAGAGATAGGAGATATTTGTGAGTTCTTGCCATTGTAGTATAACCAAGATATGGGTGGGATGGGGCATGATAAGTGGCGTTCGATGGATATAATCAGGGACCCGATACGAGTTCTGGTTGGCTATGTGGGGGGTGTGGTTGAGGCTGATAAAAATCAAAACAGTTTTGTGGAAACGTGGTTTATTAAAATAAAATTGAACCCCCTGATGTATGAGAAATTATACAAGCAACAAATTTTTTTTCTCATGAACACGAATATGAATGCATAGAATATAAGGGATTCAGAGATCAAATACCTGATGGGGATAATTTTTTAACCCTCTGGTCTTCAACAGTTAATGAAGCAATTGATATCCTTTGGTGTACTGCCCCGTAAGAATCACTGCTATGACCATTAAGGTTGATTATCTAAAAACTTAGTTCTTGTAGGAAAACCCTAGGTTTTGTGAATTGATTTCTATGTAAAACGTTCTACTTGACATGGGAGAGAATATGTCATATTTATAGGAGAGTCTCTCCCAAGTCAAGTCTTCATATAAAAGGAAACTATATACATACTCCATATCTTATATTCTCCTATGAATAATAAGATATTATGTATATATTTAAATTATACATATATATTAAAATATATTCCAGGATATTAAAATATCCAATATATATTTATATATGAATCCACTTGTGCCATTATTATGTAATTAAATTACAAAAGCCCCTAGCACATTATAATAATTCACATTTAACAATCCCGTTGGTTTTAAATCAATTTAACGGGCTAGAAGTGAGGATCTTATTTAAGGGTCCAAACTCTTATTGGCTCCAATGGATTATAATTGGCCCGGTCATCCCATGTCCCTAAATTACAATAATCCATTAACCATAACTTAACTCCACTATATAAGTGTAGTTGCACTCCAACTCGAGAATAGTGGAACCATATGTCGTATTTAAACCTTACGTTGCCTCAACACACAACACCCGTGTTAATTATACGAAACTACCCCTCTATGCACAATTGGATATGGACATACAAGTGCCCTCAATCCAAATTAACAATTGAATATTTATTAAGTACTTGATTACTTTTTGTTCAATCAATAACCCTTTAATAAAACTTATGTGCTTTGCCAAGGCGCATACCCGGTTTATTAAATCCGAACCAAACGCTTGGATTTACCATTGATTAAACTTAATCAAGTCATAATAAACTTAGCTAGCATAGATGTAAAATCTGGGAGCATGTTTCAAAGCACATGATCAACCAACACCCAACATATTTGAATTTTAGACACTAGAGCCAACCGCATATATCAAAGTGCTAACTAACCATACCCAGGATTCATCAGTTCCTCATACTTGAGGATAACATTCGTCAAAATACTAACAAGTTGTAATTACAATGACGGCCTTACAATTACTTTGATAATGACTTGTCGGCGATCTTGCTATATTCTTCATTAATAGGGAGTCCACCCATTATTACTGTAGAGACCGGGTTCAATTTTGACCGATTTTCTTTTTATGCATCATTTACATCATAAATCTATTTTAAATGATGTTTTGCATAATTTAAACGTGGAAAAAATATTTGGGAACTTCTTTAGAGGTTCTGAAAAGTTTTGGGAGCGGTTGAAAAATTTTGATAATTTTGGGTCGGCGAGGCTTGAGACACAGGTCGGGTGGGCCTAGAAATCCAAAAAAAGTTTGAAAATATTTATTTTTGATTATGAATCAAATGATATGTTTAAAGAGTTAAGGAAATAATTTCGGAGCCAGAGCCATAGCCACTTTTAAAATCGAAAATAGAGGTTGGGATGGTACGTTAAGTGGTCCGGGGACGTTTTGGTCATTTTGTGCCCTAGATATTATAAATATCTAAGGCTGAGACTTACAGCCATTTTAAAAAGTCTAGAATAGTCGGCCATCTCTTCCTTCTTTCTTCATTTTGGAACCCTAGAGCCTGGATTTAGAAGTTCTTAAAGAAGGACAACTTGCTCTTCGACTTAAGGGTTTCGATTTAAACCAAACAAATGTGGATTTCAGCAAAGTAAAACTTGGAGGAATTCTAAAATTTTTCTAGAAAGTCTTCAAATTTGAGGTAGGGGTGCTTCTTCCCTCTTATTTATCGATTCTTATGGTTTTGGTGAGGTTGGGAATGATTTGGGTGTGTTAACATGTATAGTAAAATGATAGGGTTGAATGATTTTATCTTTCCCCTCTCATTATGTGTTTATACATGTTATTTTTGTTCATAATATGATATATGATAAATTGGGAAATGATAAATGCAATGTGTATGAAATGAAAGCATATCTAGTTACATTGTGAATTTTATGCACATGTGAATTATGTGCATAATTGTGAGCATATATGTGATTATATGTTCTTTGTGAGAATGTGAGAATGTAATGCTTGCTAGATTTAAATATAGTAAGAATATGCATTGAAAAGTATGAAAAATATGCTAAGTGATATACGTGGGGTTCGGAGTTGCCTAACCATGTTACAGAAGTGGTATAATTATCCACTAAGGTATAACCATCGGAGTTGCCCACTCATACCAAGGCGAATGTCTAGAATTCAGAGTTGTTCGCTCATAATGGCAAAACCAATATATTACCAGAAATAAATGATTCTTCGAAATTGTTCAAGTCATAAGGGTGTCGTTAGGGTTGTCCAACACCACATGATCGTTAGAGTTGACCAATCATGTCTATGTATCGGATTATGACGGAAAAAGATGTAAATATCTTGATGCTTATGTGTTTTAATTGTTAAGCATGATGTATGGATTAAATGCGCACTTTTTGAATTGCATTTGCGTAGGTTTGACATGAAAAAATCATATATGTCACGTAATGTAGCAACATCATGGTTGCATATCATGTAGGTTAGTGTAGCGTCAATGCCTAGGTGTGAAAAATTCTTACTAAGCTCATTGTTTTGCTCACCTCTCTCCCCCCAAACCTTTTTACAAATAAGGCACCGATAATGGACGGGACTTGAATGGCCAAGTGAAACTCTTAGTAGTATTTTGAAATAATTTTGATGTTGTGTATGTTACTATCCATGTTGGCTTGTGACATGTTGATATCTCTTTTATGTTGCAATTATGGACAAGGGACTTGTATTTCATTTAGATTCTCTTTTGTCAACCATGTGGACAATTGTGGGTTTTGGAGAGATACTCAACAAAATGTACGATTTGGATTTAATGTATAAGATTTATGATTTTGTAGCATTTAATTATGTTGCAGGGTTGTATGGATAGATTTGTGGATTTATAATGTGCTTAGACATGAATGGTATAGGTTAGTGATCAGTTGTTAAATTCTACAGAATTTACATTGTCACGCCCCGATTTTTGACACCCGGTTAGGAGCAAGGGAAACGGGGGTGAATCCGTAATTTCACCTCAAGTTCCCACACCTTAATCTCACTTTAATCTATTCTATTGCAGAAGCATTCTATATGTGCACCCTTCAGGTGACATAAGATCATCAATGGCCCTTGCAAATGATTTTCACAAAAATCGGGCATGACCCATTCTAAATAATCAGCTCCTGGCATGTTACACCTGCTTTACAATTCATATGGACACTTCTGGGCACGTGTCCCCCCAGCATTTATATCTAAACAATAAAAATGGATACTTCTGGGCACGTGTCCCCCCCAGCATTTCTACAACATGCATAATAGAATAAAAAATATACATGTCTCAGTCCTTGAATATCCGTATTATATACATACATCACATGAATGAAATACTTTTGAAGGGATTGACTCAACACAATCACTTCATACATTTAATCCAAATGTACAACATTCATCTACTATCCTGAACATAAATTAGATTCTAAGGAATCTAACTACTACCTCTGCAACCGGTACTATGAGTCCCCTAACTGACTCCGTAATCAGCAACACCTGCAAAACCTGGGAGGGGGTGAGCTCAAAGGCCCAACAAGGTAAGTAGAACCATACTATCATCGCAGCAGCAGGTCGATCCTCACATATTCTCAAAAATATATACATGCACTTAAATATATCACGATATTTAAAGTCATGCCCCTCCTAGCATACATGAACCAACAATGCACATAGCAGTTCTAGCACTTATGCACATTTAAATCTAATACACATGACTTATGAAAATCGTTTACAACATGTTCAAGAGCAATACACATCCAACATTCATATGTATAGAAAACATATATGAACAGAAGCATTTACATGAACAATGTAAATCAAATACCACATCACCTACTCAACAAGATCCATAGAGTCATGCATAAATGCACATTAAATCGCTACATGTCTACATGATATGTATACATGCTTTTTACCCATAAACAATCACGTTTTTCAAATCATGCGTGATGCTTTCCACCTCAATGCATATACATAGATAGATATATATATATATATATATATATACATATGTATATCAACTTGACAGTCACATTTTGTATATATAACTCATGCCACAAATTTTCAAAAATCACTTTAATGGGGACTAGCTTATCACACCATCCATAGTAAGGGTCTCTTCGGCACCCAAACTCTGCTTGTGCTTTATCGGGTTGCTAACCCGAAGGGAGCACCTCCTCTTGGCCAAGTTTTGGGTCTTTCACCCTAGGGACCATTCCCTCATCTTAATTCTCAATGTTGTCATGCCCCAAAAACTCGCTTTTCAAATAGTGCACATAATCACATCAATGCACTTATCCACACCATGAATGCATTTTCGTCAAATCAATGCATTTTCCTTTCACCTCAAGATTGTCACAATGTCATCACACTCATATAATGGAAATCGTCATGCTTATGCATTTTTTAAGAAAGTCATATCTTTCATGCATAAATCTATAAACATCACATTTTCACATTTTTCACCAATGAACACACTTTTCACAGAAATCATTTATAATCACATTTGCACATACACAACATATATATAGATGTCACATCTTGCATATAATCTCATATATACGTATATTAGCATAAATATAATCATGCTGTCATTCTAGTCATGCATTTACTACGAGCAACCCACATGCATTCTTACAATCATATGCAATCACGCAAAATATATATATATCTATATATATATATATCATGTCACCCATATAGATAGCAAAAACATACATAACATTTCACATACTTCATGCTTTTCCAATCCCCTTCTATGTCATAATCAATTTAGCATGCATTTCAACTACTGCACCAAATGTATACTCACACATATATATTTACGTATACTCAACTCATGCATAAGAATCATATATGCATGCAAGGCAACATCTAACTAAATATACATATGTAATTTAGCATACTTTACATGGCTCAATCCCTAAATATGCATATAACAATGCGAATCAACATTTGAATTTAACAATGCTCTTACCCTCCAAGCCCACACATGTATATATATATACCCACATGTATTTATCCTCACACCCCACGTATATATATATATATATATATATATATATATAGCCACCTTTATATATATATATATGCACATATATATATGCAAACGCCACATATGACTAAATTAAGCACATATGTAAAATTAATCAGCATAATTAAAATATACATAGAGATAGAGGCAAGAATCAACTTGCCTGAGGTCCCGCCTTTACTGTGCCCGCGTCTGCAAAGCGGCCTACTCCCATGCTCGGTCCAGTCCTGTGTCGAAGTCCACATGAACAATTCTATGAATCACTTCATCTCCTTTTGTTTTCATGCTTGGTCCAACCCACGTCTTGGTTCCAATCCAGTCTGGCTCCATTTCAAATCTAAAGCCCAATTGATCTCAAGGAAACCCAATATGGTAACCCACTTTAATTTAAAATTTGAGGCCCAAACTACTCGCCTAGGCCCAACCCACAAATAATTCCCATGGTTGTCTCTCTCAACCAATACTCACCATATACCTTCATCATCCATATATATACATATTTGTATATGTATATATATATACATATCACATTCACTACAAAACCAAGCTGCCAAATTCATGACCCTCATCTCCAAAGCCACAACCAAAGACTAGCTAAACGCCACAAAATAGGCTGTCCAATAGCCATGAGAATGCCACCATTTGTTTCGCAAATCCAAGCTAAAACAGCCCCTAACCAAGCCATTACCCTGTTGTCAAATAACCCAAAACAACCATTGTCCAGCCACATCGCCAAAACCCAAATTTTGAAACTCAGTCGAAACCAACAACCACAAGGGTCGAACCTACAGCCAACCACCATCTGGTCACCCACCGCGGAAGACCCATCCGAACCCAGCCTTGAGCCCAGCAAAACAGCCCCTGTGCAACCCACTGCCGCCGTGAACACCATGATCCTCACCCTCAAACTCAACCAAGAATAGTCACCTAAAAACCTAACCGAAGTGAACCCACCACTCAGCCGAGACCAACACGACCCAGTCGTGTCTTCGCGCTACCACCACCTCTGGCCGTCACAACCGGAGCTAGCCACCGTCGAGCCAAACGAAACCCACGAACCCCAACCGCAAAACCCTCTGTCGCGGCTGTTAAGTCACAAACTAGTCACCACAGTCACCCACCGTCGACACCACCTCAAATGCTCCAGCCACCGCGAACAGCCGGCGCCCGAATCAGCTGCTCCAGCCACGGCCACCGCCGGCGTCGGGATCGGCGGTGCCTCTTTTCTTTGGTCTCAGCCCCTCTCTTCCCTGATCCCTCTCGGTTCTCCCTCTCTCCCCGATTTCCCTCTCGGTTTCTATTTCTCTCTTCTCTCTCTTTCCGCGATTTTCCTCTTTTCTTCTCTTTTCTTTTCTTTTTCCTTTTCTTTCTTCTTTTCTTCTTTTCTTCTTTTTCTCTTTTTCTTTTCTTTCTTCTTTTCTTCTCTCTTCGGCTGACCCACGAGGGTCTTTCTCCTTCTCTTATTTTGGATCCCCTTAATTTGGTCCACACATATATGTACATGTGTATATTCTATATATATATACATAATAATACACATATACTTGTACACATACACCTTTCTCCATCCACCATACCTATACATATGTATACCCATAAATATAAACATCCATTTTTATATATATATATATATAATTCCATTCATATATATATATATATATATATCCACAAATTTTTTCGAAATTTATTTATTCGAAAAATTAAATCCGGTCAAAATCCACCCGGAACCGGTCAAAAAATTTCGGTCCTTACATACATTCAAGGGATTATGATGCATTACGATGTATCAAAGTTCCAAAGATGATGTATCGTAATAATGTTTAGAGTTTGGGTTAAAAAGCAGTGAATTTTGCATGATATTACGATGCATCATAATCATCATTATGATGTATCATAATCCATGGGAAGGTTTGATAGTTGAGATGTGTTTGGACATATGTGTGAGGTCAAGTGTGGGGCCCATTGGGATTTGTTGATGTTGAGTTATACACATACATATGTGTGTACATGATTAATCTTCTGCGATAATTTAAGGTTAAGATGGTTCATTAGGGTTTAGTGGACGGGTTTACTCTCGGGATTCAGGCCTGGAGACGGAGTCTCCAGTGACTCAAAAATTGGGGCGTGACAACTTGGTTTCAAAGCACAGGTTTGAATACTTTGGACGACGGGTTGTGATGAGACCACATGAGTATTTAAGATTAAGGATTTAGACTTGAGGTGTATGAATTGCTTATGTGGAACATAATTACTTCCTTACGTTTTTATAACATGCTAATTGTGGAATGAATTATCATCGTGTTGTGTAAACATAATGAGAGTTATATGAATATATATGCTTGGTGTTGAATTTCCTTGTTATGTGTATAGCAAAAGGGCACCGAGAAGAGCGCAAGGTAGAGGCACTAATGCTCCTCAAGAGCAAATTGATGGGGCATAGTTTATGTGAGACATGGTAGATACTATAAGGCAAATCGCAAGGGAAACCCAAGAAAGAAATGGAAGTTCAAGTGCAACCTAGGTTGGCTTGAGCTGAAAAATGATTGCAATGAAGGAATATGTGAACTATAAACTGCCTACATTTGCGGGTAGGTGTAATCCACTAGCAGCGGAGGGTTGGATAGACCAAACATTCGAACTCTTAGTTGCTCTAGCAATCAATGAGGATGTAAGGGTTGGAGTGGCGGCGCTTCATTTGTAAGGAGAAGCGGATCGATGATGGCAATTCATCGGTAACACCCACAATACCGAGACTATAGAGTGAGATACTTTCAAAGGACTTTTCTTTGATAAGTCTTCCCTGCCACAATGAAAGATAGGCTGAGGTAGGAGTTCATTGACCTAGTCTAGGATGACATGGACATAATGGAATACGAGACCAAGTTCACATCCTTGAATCGCTTTGCACCAGAGATGTTAATGACAAAGAGATGAAAACGAAAAAGTTTGTGAAAGGGCTTAAGACCTTTATCAGGAAAAGAGTGTCAATCTTAGGCTTAAGAGTTTATGCTAAAGTGGTTGATAGCGGAGGAAGAAGATAGAGATGCCCAAAGGAGCTGGGACTTTAAGAATCAAACAAAGCGTGCTGGGGCATCTTCTGATAATCAAAGGAGGAAGAGGCACAGAGATAACATGTCATTTTCTCAAGGGCTGCAGCAGGCTCGCCCAGTACCATAATTGTCCTTACCTACCAGACCTTGAGGGTCTACGATAGTGTGCTATCATTGCCAATAATTCAGTCATTACAGATTTGAGTGCCCTCAGAGGAAAGCAGTGGCATTAGTGCTTGTGATATCAGGAGGGGAGCAGATACGCTTTCATTGTTGACAGCTTGGACATGTTAGAGCAAACTGCCCTTAAAGGCAGGGTGTACAGAGTGGTTTTGGGTCTCAACAGAGGACCGTTTATGTTGCTACAGTTCAATCAGACTATAGGGCGTAACCACCGCCTCACCAAGCATAGTCAATTCATGGTTCTCGAGTAGGGAGAGGGTCTACACCTGCTTCTAGTAAGCAGTTTGGTTTCAGGCTACTGGTCAGGGGGGTCAACAGACACAGGGCCATGTTTTCACGCTTACTCAAGTAAAGGATGTACTATAACTGTTAGTGGTAAGAGGTAGTTTCCTAGTATCTAGCTTGTGGGCTAGGGAGCTCGTGGGCTAGGGTGTTGATAAATTTGGTGCATTTCATTCATTCATATCTACTGCATTTGCTTGTGCCTTGGGGCTAGAGGTGTCATCTTTGGAGTCACCATTGTCTATTGATACACTTGTTAGGGGTAGAGTTACCCTGGGTAGAGTGTGTTGGTCTCGTGAGATTGAAGTTTCTGGATGTCGACTAGTGTTCAACTTTGTATTGTTAGACAAGACTAATTTTGATGTCGTTCTAGGTATGGATTGGCTATCTATGTTTAGAGCCACGATTGATTGTCTCCGTAGGAGAGTGACAATGTGCACACCTGAGGGTGAATGCTTTTATTTTATGGGAGAGCGTGATAATTTCTACATACCATCATTACTTAGTTTCGGTGTTCGAAATGAGATTGGGTGTTTCTTAGCTACTTTGTTAGCCGAGGAGGATGAGGTTATTACTCGTGAAGGGTTTCCACCGGTGGTGTGTGATTTCTCAGACATGTTTCTGAAAACTTGACAGAGTTGCCTCCGATGCGAGAAATAATTTTTGGCATTGATCTTACTTCCGGTACCGTGCCTATCTCTATGGCAACATATTATATGACTCTGGCAGAATTAAAGAAGTTGAAGGATTAATTGAAAGAATTGTTAGACAAGGGATTTGTATGGCCTAGTACATCACCTTGGGGAGCTCTGGTCCTCTTAGCTAAAAAGAAAGACGGGTCTTTGCAGTTATGCATAGACTATTGAAAACTGTACCAGATTCATTTGAGGATAGTGTTATAGTTTTGAGGAAGCATCGTTTATATGCTAAATATAAAAAATATGAATTTTGGCTAACAGAGGTGAAGTTCCTTGGACAAGTGGTGTTGGAAGGAGGAGTTTCTGTGGACCCTTCTAAGATTAAAGCGGTAATGAATTGGGAAAAGCCAAAGAACGTATTTGAGATACGTAGCTTCTTGGGGCAAGCGGGTTATTACTAGCATTTTGTAAAGTACTTTTTGAAGTTAGCGGTATCGATGACAAAGCTTACTCATAAAGGAGTTAAGTTTATATGGAATGATGCTTGTGAGCATTCATTTATGGAGTTTAAGAGTAGATTGACTACTGCTTTGATTTTGATAATTTCTGAACGTGGTTTGGGTTATGTGATCTACTGTGACGCTTCACGGGATGGATTGCAATGTGTGTATGCAAACTGAAAGTGTTGTTGCATATGGTTCCCGACAGTTGAAGACACATGAGTAAAAGTACCCGAATCACGACTTGGAGTTAGCAGCAATAATCTTTTCTCTAAAAATGTGGAGGCACTATTTCAACGGGGAAATGTTTGAGGTTTTCTTCGATCACAATAACTTAGAGTATCTTTTTACACAAAAGGACTTGAATATGCGGTAACAGAGGTGGGTGGAGTATATGGAAGATTATAACTTTGATATTTAGTATCACCTGAGTAAAGCTGATATGGAAGCCGATGCCTTAAGTAGGAAACCACATGATACTTTGGTAAGCATTGTCATCCGAGAGTTAAAAATGATGGAAGATATCTTAGAAATGGGATTGTACTTTAGTGAAAGTGGTGAACCGGTGACCTTAGTCACTCTTATTACATAACCAACTCTAGTGAGTAGTGAGATGGAGAACATTCGCACTCAGATTTCGGGTGGTGAAGTAGTGAAAAATTGGATCATTTCAATAGAGGTTTGAGGTTCAAAGGGAAAATGGTTGTACCATTGACTTATGGGATGAGGTTCTTAGACAGTTTCATAGCTTTAGATTTGCAGTGCTTCCTGGTGGAACCAAAATGTATCACAACTTGTGTCGACAATATTGGTGGAATGGTATGAAGAAGGATGTGGCACAGTTTGTAACGAGGTGTCTCACTTGTCAACACGAGAAGGCCGAACATCAAAGACCGGCGAGTTTGTTGTAACCATTACTGGTACCTAGGTGGAAATGGGAACACGTCATTATGGACTTTGTGATAGGATTATCGAGGTCGAGGAAGAGTCACGATATAGTTTGGGTCATTGTGGATCGATTGACCAAGGTGGCTCATTTCTTCCCTATTCGAGTGACTGATGACGTGGATACTCTTAGTTGGTTGTATATTGATTAGATTTTGAGACTGCACGCAATGCCAATTTTCATTGTATCCGATAGAGATTTGCGATTTACGTCATGGTTTTGGTAGAGTTTTCATATGACACTTAATACAGACCTTCATTTTAGTATGTTTTTTCATCCTAAGATAGATGGTCAGTTAGAACGTACTATACAGATTTTGGAGGATATGCTTCAGGCGTGTGCGCTTGATTTTCGTGGTAGTTGGGAGAATCACCTTCCACTACTAGAGTTTACATACCATTGTCACGCCCCGATTTCCCGAGTCCCGAGAACCAAAGTGTGACTCCAAGATCAACCTTTCACAATAATCATAACCTGATCATATTGTCCCAATTCAAATAAAAATCATTGTATCTATCATTCACCCCACAAATTCAAAATGGACACTTTTGGGCACGTGTCCCCCCAACACTTACATTTTAAATTCAAAATGGACATTTTTGGGCACATGTCCCCCCATCATTTACATCTTAAATTCAAAATGGACACTTTTGGGCACATGTCCCCCCATTATTCCTACAATATAGATAATACAGTTAAAATATGACTTAGTCTCTAAATGTCCATCTCACATACATACATCAAATATACAACTGGAAGAAACTACCCAACATAAAAGTCCAATACATTTAATCTAAATGTAAATATCTATCCAATATCCTGGACATACAATAAATTCTAAGGAATTTAACCACCACCTCTGCTACGGGTACTATCAATCCCTAACTGACTCCATGTCATTAGCAATACCTACAAAAACTTGGGGGGAGGTGTGAGCTCAAAAGCCCAACAAGGTATGTCGAACCATACTATCACTGCTGCAGCAGGTCGATCCTCACATATTCTCAAAAACATACACATTTAAATATATCACAATATTTAAATAATGTTCCACTTAGCATACATGAACCAGCAATACATATGGCAAATCTAGCACATATGAACATATAAATCTACTACACATGATTTTTGAAATCATATTCAGCATGCTTGAAAATAGTAAACATCCAGCATCAATTTGTATAAAGAACATATATGTCTATTTACATAAAATAATGTAAATCAATCATCATGTCCCCTACTCAACAAGTAGCAATCTCAAATGCAATGAAGATGTATTTAAACAGTACAACATGCTTAAAAGCAATAAACATCCAACATATATCATGTTCATTCACAAGAAACACATATAAGAATGTGTTAAAACACATAGCATGCTTCACAATAGATAATGCAAGCAATTTCTTAGTTTTGTCTTACTCTCTCTCGGATCCCACTCGACAGCCTAACATAATTCTTGATCAACCATGTGACCGAGACACTTCCCACATGATTACGGAATCCATTACTGAGAATTCACTCCTTCGAGGTGATTAAACCGTTTTAAGACTCTCACCAAAAACCACGTCCTCCTAGGTGATTAGATAGTTCTGAAACTCATCACCGAGAATTCACTCCTCCGTGGTGATTAGATAGTTCGGGAATAAGTCACAGAGAATTCACTCCTCTGAGGTGATTAGATAATTTCATAAATAAGTCATCGAGAATTCACTCCTCCGAGGTGATTAGATAGTACTGAAATAAGTCACCGAGAATTCACTCCTCCGTGGTGATTAGATAGTACCGGAATGAGTCACCGAGAATTCACTCCCCCGAGGTGATTAGATAGTACTGGAATAAGTCATCGAGAATTCACTCCTCTGAGATGATTAGATAGTTTCAGAAATAAGTCACCAAGAATTTACCTCCTTCAAGTGACTAGACCACTATCACCGTGACCGAGTATTGACCTACTCTGGGTGATTTGACCTCTTTTCCCGTTTTCTCACAACGGCCCCATATATGCATTTAGAACATATAAAATCAAGCATTAAATTTCATGCTTTATAATGCATAAGCTAGTTATAATTACACATAGCATGCATTTCATTCCCACAATGTCACACATATATTCATCTATACATGTAAAACTTAGCATACTATTCACATATGCTCCTAAATCTCACTTAAGAACATTTTAATCATGCTTTACCCAATGCACACATTTTCAATACGAAAGATAGCATGCATTCATATCACATAACAACACATATAATCACGTATATGTCTAATCTTGCATATAAGCCCTATATGCATGTATACTAGCATAAATATAATCATGCTCTCATTCATTACCTGCATTTACCACAAGTGGCTAACATGCATTCCAATCATCATATATAAACACATATATATTTCGTCATCCATATATGTAATAAGAACATATAGAACACCTAGCATATCATAATCATGCTTTGTAAATCCCTGTCAAAAGATATATTCTTATTGAACATGCATTTCTACCACTGCACCCATATATATAATTACATATATATTTAACACCATGCATAAAAGCCACATATGCATATCAGATAACATTTAGCTAAATACATAAAATTTAGCATTCTTTTCATGAGTTTTAATCTATACCATACATGAATATCACAATGCAAACAACCATTTAAATATATCATGCTTCATTTCCAACATATATACACACACACACACACACATATATATCTTCACATCTCACGTATATATAACAATCACCTTTATATATATATATATGCACATATAATCAAATTAAGGAACATATGTAAATTAACCAACATAATAAAATATTTACATAGGAGATAGAGGCAAGAATCAACTTGCCTTAGGTCCCACTTCAATGAGCCCGTGCTTGCAAAGTGGTCCATACCAAGCCCGATCCAGTCCCATGTCATAACCACATATGAACCCACTTTCTTCTCTTTTTGTTTCCATGTTTGGTCCAAGTCTAAGCTCAACTCAAGCACAAAGTTAGCCCAATTAAATTGGAAACTAACCCAAATCACAAACTATTTGCAGCCCAATAACAGAGTCAAAACAAGACCCAACTAAGTTGCCTTGGCCCAATTCATGTTTTTGCCCAATCCTCATCATAACCCAATTTCAAGTTCAACCTATTTCTCATGTTCAAACCCACCATCAATAGGGGCCCAAATGTGCCTTATGGTAGTCCATTCTGATTCTATTTTTAGGCCCAATAACTAGCCCAGACCATGAATCTATCAACGCACCATGTACACCACCTCTGCTCCTCTTTACGATCACCATCTCACGGCCACAATCATGGCTGTCAAAGCAGTCATGAGCATTACCCTCTGCCACCGTGAACAATCCCAACCTTGTTGTGAACCCACAATTGTGAATCACTAGTTCCGACCACCATGGGAGCCATAACCCAAGCCAAAAACAGCCCCATACATGGCCAACCAACTCCACCGCCGGAACCTCATGGCTGTCCAAGCCAATGTCGCCAAACACCATTGAACCCGGCCACCAAAAAGGCTGTCCAAAATAAACCTGCAAGCTATACCCAAAATGGTCCACCACAGCCAAAAGTCGTCCATAGTTGCCACACCAAAAATCCAACCTTTACCTTCTTCATTCATCTAAACCCAAACCGACCATCATCTTTGGCCAAACAAGCAACTCTAACAGACCACCACAGACACCATCACGACCAGTCACTATCGAAGCTCGCCAAAATAGACCCGACACAGTCAGAGCACCAGCTGAACCTCCATGGTCAGACCACCCAAGACAGTCATCCCTAGTCGCAAACCAGCCACACGCACCACCATTGGAACATCACCATCCATAACTCACGGTAGCCGTGAACCCAAAGCCTGCCAGCTACCTCCACCGCCAGCGCCGGAACTGGCCCTTTCCTCTCTACTTTTTCTCTCTAACCATCTCGGTTTCTCTTTCTCTGTTCTCTTCTTTTCTCTTCCTCTCTTTTCTTTCTTTTTCTCTTGCTCTCTCTGCCGACCACACATGAGGCTCCTCTTATCCTCTTCTTTTATTTTGAATTCTCATTCACCACACATTTTGTGCACCACTTTCAGCCACATGATGTTATATATGTTTATAATATAATTATATGTATATACAACCCATATATATACATCTAACATCACATGTGTATTTAATAGAACACATATACCCATATACATACATATTACACCATAAAAACATATTCTCCTCTCCCACATATATATTAATTCATATATATGTGTTTTCCATCCTTTAATAATTTCACCTCAATTTATCCACTATATATATATATATATATATATATATATATAGCCACTAATTTCGTATATACATGAACTTTCTCTACCAATATATATATATATATATATATATATATATAATTCAATAAAATAATTCAAAAAAATAAAACCCTGTCAAAAATCATCCGAAACGAGTCAAAATTTACCTGGTCCTTACAACAATAATAGCTATCAAGCTAGTATTAAAATGGCTTCATTTGAGGCATTGTATGGTAGACCTTGTAGGTCGTCCATTTATTGGATAGAAGTCGGAGAGACTATTACCTTGGGGCCCCATATAGTCCAAGTGACTATAGAAAGATCAAGGTGATAAGGCAGCGGTTGTTTACTGCTTAGAGCCGCAGAAAAGTTTTGCCGATAGAAGACGATGACCTTTAGCATTTGAGGTGGGAGACCATGTCTTTCTAAAGGCCTCGCCACAAAAAAAGTTTGATGAGCTTTGGGCGTAGCGACAAGCTAGCGCCACGATTTATCAGTCTGTTTGAAATATTGGATCGTGTGGGTGAGGTTGCATATTGCTTGCCATTGTCAGTGTATGCCATTGACAGTGTAAATGTCAAGTGTACACAATACTTTCCACGTTTTGATATTGAGAAAGTATGAGAATGATCCTTTATATGTGTTAGATTAGACATATATTAAGGAGGAGGAGGACGTGTCGTATGAAGATAGGTCAATTAAGATTTTGGACTCTAGAGAGCAAATACTTTGGGGCAAGACCATTCCATTGGTCAAACAGCTTTGGAGGCATCACGAAATCGAGAAGGCTACGTGGGAGCAAGAACAAGAAGTTCCTTCAAAGTATCCCCAATTGTTTACCACTTGAGATATGTTTCTAATTTTGAGGACAAAATTCCTTGGAGATGGGGAGGTTGTAGAGATCAGGTCCAATTTTGACCGATTTTCTTTTTATGAATCATTTACATCCTAAATCCATTTTAAATAATATTTTGCATCTTTTAAATATGGGAAACATGTTTGGAAACTTGTTTAGAGGTTATGAGAATTTTTGAGAGAGTTTGACAAAATTTGAGAATTTTGGGTCGGCAGGGCCCGGGACGCTGGTTGGGTGGGCCCGAAAATTTGAAAATTTTTTTAAAAATATTTATTTTTGGTTATGAACCAAATGAAATATTTAAAGAGTCAAGGAATTGATTTCATGCCTTAGCAATTATAAATATCTAAGGTGGAGACTTATAGATATTTTGGAAAGCCTAGAACATCTAGACATCTCTTCTCTCTCTCTCTTCATCTTTCTTCATTATCTCTTCATTTTGGAACCCTAGCGCTTGGATTTGAAAGTTCTCGAAGAATGAAAACTTGCTCTACGGGCCATGAGCTTCAATTTGAACCGAATAAACGTGAATTTTGACAAGGTAGAATTTGGAAGAATTATAAGAATTTATTGGAAAGTCTTCAAATTCGAGGTAGGGGTGCTTCTTTCTTCTTATTCATCGATTCTTAGGGTTTTGGTGAGATTGGGAATCATTTGGGTGTGTTAACATGTATGGTAAAATGATAGGGTTGAGTGATTTTGTCTTTCCCCTCTCATTATGTGTTTATACATGTTATTTTTATTTATAATGTGATATATGATGAATTGTGAGATGATGCATGCAATGTGTATAAAATGAGAGCATATCTAGTTATGTGGTGAATTTTATGCATATATGAATTATGTGCATATTTGTGAGCATATATGTGATTATATGTTATTTGTGAGAATGTAATGCATGAAAGGTATGCTAAGTAATATATATGTTTGATCTACATGTATATGTAAATATCAGAAGATTGTCCATGTGAGTAGTACATGGGGTTCGGAGTTACCCAACCATATTATGGAAGTGGTATAGTTATCCAATAAGGTATGATCGTCGGAATTGCCCATTCATACTAAGAATAATGCTTAGAATTTGGAGTTGTCCAAAATCTTATGACCGTTGGAGTTGTCCACTCACAATGGCAAGACCAATATATTGCTAGAAATATATGATTCTTCAGAGTTATCCAAATCATAAGGGCATCGTTGGAGTTGTCCAACACCACGTGATTATTGGAGTTGACCAATCATGTCTATGTATCAGATTATAACCAAAAATGATGTAAATATCTTGATGTTTATGTGTTTTAATTGTTAAGCATGATGTATGTATTAAATGCACACTTGTTGAATTGCATTTGCGTTGGTTTGATATGAAAACTTCATATATGTCATGTAGTGTAGCGACATTATGGTTGCATATCATATAGGTCGGTATTAGGTTGATGCCTAGGTGGGTTGGGGCATTCCTCCTGAGCTCGTTGTTTTGCTCACCCCTCTCCCCCAACCCTTTTTACAGATAAGACACCGATGATTGACGGGACTTGAGTTGCCAAGTGGAACTCTTAGTAGTATTTTGCAATACTTTTGATGTTCTGTATGTTGTTATCCATGTCGGCTTGTGGCATGTTGATATCTCTTTTATGTTAAAATTATGGACAATGGACTTGTATTTCATTTAGATTCTATTTTGTAAACCATGTGGACAATTGTGGGTTTTGGAGAGATGTTCAATGAAATGTATGGATTTGGATTTAATGTATGAGATTTACGATTTTGTAGCATTCAATTATGTTATGGCATTGTATGGATTGATTTTGATCGGCGTTGAATGTTACGCATTCTAACCTCTTAATTTGCATATTTTATTCTCTTAGTAATAGTTTATTTGTGATTTTACTCTATTTTTGTGTTTTCTGTCTTTTATGAGATTTAATGATTATTTCAATTAAAATCATAATTTTTAGGCTTTTAAAAAAGACATTCAAGAGGATTAGATGAAGCCTACATCAAATGGATCTATTCAACTCTATATTTTAACTTAAAACAACCCAAGAAAGTGGTCCAAGAGAATTATAACTGCTTAAGGAGGTTACGGGCCTGAAGCCCAATTCTGCACTTAATCCAGTTTTAATCCCATTTTAGAAAGTAGATCGAAAGTCTTATTTATGAGCGTCAATTTGACTTAATTTTTGTATAAATTGAACAAAATTCGATTCTGGACACTTTTGTATTTCACGTAAATTTCATGAATCGGACTTCTACAGGGTCAAAACTTGGGCCGAGCATCAGGAGAAAAATCCACCTCTGTTTAGAATAACTTAGAAATAACCCTAGGGTCACACTTTCTTCAAGTTTAGTTTATATTTTATTTTCTTTTTTTCTCTCTAGTTAAAAAAAGACCACATAGACTCATTTTTTATTTTTTTGTTTTTGTTTTTATGGTATGTTTTGTTTGTGCATTTTAATTTAGCATTCTTGCATTAAAATTTTAGAAAGGGCACGAACCCCCAACAAGATAAGGATTGGATTTCATCACCAATTCCTTGCCCAACTAGGTTAAAAATCTTCTTGCATTTGTCTATCCCAAGCTAAATTTAGTTTAAATTTCAAATCAAGTAGACATTGGCCATAGGAATTTACATAGCTTATAGGACCCTCTTGGACAGAGTTAACTTTTGGTAACTCCAGTGAGTACCTTCCAATTTCATAATGTCTAGGACAGTTCTAAGGAGATTGGGTTTTAAGTGGGACCGCTTGTGACCCCTCCAATCTATCTTAGAAACTTTCCTGGTTGTATTGTTGGTGGGGCTTAACTGGTACTCCTCTAGTTCCTCTGAAGAAGTGCTCTAGAAATGATTGTTTCATTCTGTCTCTTTCAGTCGCCTGAAAGTGAACTTTCAGCTGCCTGAAAGTGAACTTTCAGCAAGCTCAAAGTCGACTTTCAGCAAACTGAAAATACATGGGCCTGAATTTCCTACTGTATTTACCCCAAATACTCATTATGCCTACAATTCATACTTGGATTGATTTCCAAATTATCAATTCATCTCATACAACATTGAAACATGAATAAAATGCTAGAATTCATACATTCGATGCTAAACATACATTTCATTAAGCCTCCTTCCAAAATTCACATTTTCACACAAACAAAAGAAATCTTGAGGTACAAAGGAGAATAATCCAACTTGAACATAATTTCATACATTGTCCTCAATGCATTTCAAGTGCCAAACGTGGCTCATACATATCCATCCTAATACTTAAATCCAAATACAAGTTTAAAAAAAAATGCCCTAACATGGCATACAAAAATATAACATAATGATAATGGCAAAATATAAGTCTCATCCCTTGAGCTCCTCAAGCTTTGTCCACGACCGGTGCCTTATCTATAAAAATAATTTTGGGGGGGGGGGGGGGTGCACTACGGCGGCTCAGTAGAAATATCCAAACCAACCTATGCATCGACTCGACGCAACTTACATGAATGCAAGCATGTCATTCCAATACTACATGGCATATAACAATATGCACACTCAAGGTAATCTTAATTCAACATTCAATAAAACATATGCTCAACAAGGGTTGATTGAAATTAAAGGCCACATAAGCACAAATATGAACGTCACAATTTTTCAACGAGGCATAACATCAAATCACATACGTTTCGAAATCATACAAGGGTGGGAGTAGTCTTAGATCGTGGATCAAAAGCTTTTTGAGCAATTTTCCCAAATATTATACTTTACGGGCTAAAACCCGAGAGTCTAGACAAAACTCAAATATTCTACTTTACGGGCTAAAACCCGAGGGTCTAGACAAAACTCAAATATTCTACTTCTCGAGCTACTAAGCCGAAGGTCTAAACAAAACCCCTTGGCCAAGTTCCGGGCTCAGAACCCTTTTTCATTTCCGATCTACTCCCAAAATCAACAACCAATCACATAGGTTTCAAGTATGGCAACACATACAATTTCAAGTGTATCATAAGTCACTTAATTCACATACTAAAACATGTAATTCCATGCATGTCACAATGCAGCATTTGAAAGAAATAATCATTCTCATGCATATTATCAAACACATAACATGCATTATATACAACATAGTTTCTACACTATAATTCATGTTATAAGGCAACATTATTCAACAACTAACAAGACTTGAACCTATAAACACAATTCATTACTCATGAATTTAACAATATCATCATTAGCATAATTTGACCCAATTAAAAGTGCAAGACTCACATCCTAGCAACACTAAACATGTTAGACAATATAACCCACATCAATTCGTAAGAAATCGATGATAAGATGGAGAGAATACCCCTACCTCAATCCCAAGCTATAATATCCCAAAAACTTAACTTTGTCCGAAGATAATTTTGATCGAACCAATCTCCAGCCCTTGATGCATAGATCATTTCTCTCTTCTTCAGCTCCTTCTAATTCTCACCTCAAAACCCTCTAATATGATGAAGAAGAAGGTAGGTGATGAAGGTACATATATATATATATATGTATATATATATATATATGGGAGAGTCTTTCATGGCTGATGAAGAAGAGAATGAATGAGAGTCACCCACTTTTCTATTTATAGCAACAAAACTTAGTCCTTTTTACAAAAATGCCATCACATTTTTCTTAAACCTTCCCAGGCTCATTTTTGGAGTTCCGTAACTCCGATTGACATGAAATCAATTCCGTTGCATGTAAAATATTTCATTTAAGCTACTCTATGAATTTGAAGTCATTCCAACAACTTTGGATTTTTTGGGTCAATGGGGCTCGCGCTCCCGGGTCAACCGAACCCGAAAAAGTCAACTTTGGGTGAATGATCAAAAAAATTTCCCAAACCTTAAATAAGTCATCTAAACATGTTTTATACCTTTAAAACACATAAAAAATCATTTGAAGCATCATTATGACAATAAATGAAAACCAAGGGAAACCGGCCAAAAATGGTCATGGTCTTTACGTTATATCTTGGATTTCAGAGGAAGTTAGGAAGACCATTTGCCGTTGGTGGAGTTTGCTTATAACAATAGTTACCAACATGGCACCTTTTGAGGCATTGTATGGTAGGCCATGTAGATCACCGATTTGTTGGACCAAGGTGGGTGAGACAGCTGCCTTGGGACCAGACATGGTTTATGAGACAACGGAAAAGATTAAGTTAATTCATCAGCGGTTAATCATAGCACAAAGTAGACAGCAAAGTTATGCCGATCGGAGGAGGAGACCTTTGTCATTTAAGGTGGGGGACCATGTGTTTCTCAAGGTTTCTCCATGCAAGGGGCTGATGAGATTCTATAAGAGTGGCAAGTTATCGCCAAGGTTTATTGGACCCGTCGAGATTTTAGAGTGCGTGGGTGAAGTGACCTATAGGTTAGCTTTACCACCACAATTAGAAGGAGTTCATAATGTCTTTTATGTTTTCATTTTGAGGAAATATGAGCCTGATTTGTCACACATTTTGGGATGGACAGACATTGAGATTGAGGAAGACGTGTCGTATGAAGAGCGACCAGTGAAAATTCTCAACACTAGAGATCAAGTGTTGAGGGGAAAAATAATTCCATTAGTCAAGGTTTTGTGGAGACACCATGTACTAGAAGAGGCTACTTGGGAAGGGGAGCAAGAAGTTCGATCTAAGCATCCAAATTTGTTTCTTTCACAAGGTATGTCCAATTTCAGGGATGAAATCTCCTAAGGTGGGGAGGTTGTAGAGACCGTGCCCAATTTTGGCCAATTTTTATTTCTTTTTTATCATTTATTGCTTTAAATGTGTTTTAAATGAGGTTTTTGAATGTGAGAAACATGTTTGAAGAGTTGTTCTAGGGTTTTGGGAAGTTTTTAGATATTTAGAGATGGTCAAACTAGGGCCAGGGATGCGACTTATACTTCAATAGTTCCTTTGGGTTCGACCTCGTTCTTACCGATCTATACTTCAATAGATTCATACACTTGCGAGTTATTTTACACTTTTAAACAACATCAAGTTTTTGGCGCCGTTGCCGGGGAATCGCAAGCAAGAAACTAATCAAATTTTGATTGATTTAATTCTTCTACTAGTTATAATTTAATTTTTTTTATTTTTTTTATTATCAAAAAGAAAAAAATCTTTCTAATTTTATTTATTTGTTTTAGGTTTAAAAAAAAAATTCTTTATTATTATAGTTTAGTTTTAGTTTTAGTTTTATTAATTTTATTTTTTATTATTATTTTTCTTAGTTTAGTTTTAGTTTTTTTTATTATTATTGTTTTACCTGATACTTCTTGAATTCTATAGGTGGTATTGTTGAAAATTGCCTTTTTCGCATTTTCTGGGCACTACTTTGCATCGTCAATGGATACTATGATTCAGGTCTTGAATTAAATTAATACATAGCATTCATAATATATAAACAATATTTCTGATAAGCAAACAGATTCTTATTGATAAGCTAATGTCATTACATCCTAATTGATTCTATAAAGAGCATACAATCCCAACAATTTTCCACTTGCACTTTATAACTACTTTTCCTCACATCTAGCTCTCATGCTTTCCAAATGTCGATCAAATAATTTGTTCAGCAATGCCTTAGTAAATGGATCAGAAAGGTTATTCTCCGATGCGATCTTAGCTACCACTACGTCTCCATACTACACTATGTCTCCGATTAGATGATGCTTCCTCTCAATGTGTTTTCCACATTAATGGTTTTTGGGATCCTTACTTTGAGAAACAACTTCACTACTGTTATAATGAAGTACAATACGTGAGCTTACATGTCACACAACTCTCAGATTAGAGAGGAATTTCTTTAACCAAACGACTTCCTTTGCGGGTTCAGAAGCTGCAACATATTCAGCCTCCATGGTTGAATCAGCAATACACAATTCCTTCACACTCTTCCAACTTATAGTCCCTCCATATAATGTAACACAAATCCTGAGGTAGATCTTCTAGAATCCTCATCTAATTGAAAATCAAAAATTGTTTAACCAACTTGTACTATCTCATCACCTCCATAGACAAGCATATAATCCCTGGCCCTCCCCAAATATTTGAGAATACCCTTGACCGAAGTTCAGTGATCTCGACCAGGGTTAGACTGGAACCTACTGATAACTCCCACTGTATAGCATATGTCCAGTTTTGTACATAACATAACGTATATGAGACTACTTATTGCCAAAACATATGCTACCTATCTCATCTTCTCTTCCTCTTCAGGCATCCTGGGATATTGAGCCTTAGAAAGAGATACTCCATGCCTAGAAGATAAGAAACCTTTTTCTGGAGTTTTTCATAGCAAACCTGACCAGAATCTCAACAATATATGCATTTTGGGATAAGCCTATCATCATTTTCTTCTGATTACGTAAAAGCTTAATCTCAAAAAGAAGTTGCAACATATTTAGCCTCCATAGTTGAATCAGCAACACACAATTCCTTCACACTCTTCCAACTTATAGTCCCTCCATAGAATGTAAACACAAATCCTGAGGTAGACTTTCTAGAATCCTCATCTAAATGAAAATCAAAACTTGTTTAACCAACTGGTACTAGCTCATCACCTCCATAGACAAGCATATAATCCCTGGCCTTCCTCAAATATTTGAGAATACCCTTAACCGAAGTTCAGTGATCTCGACCAGGGTTAGACTGGAACCTACTGATAACTCCCACTGTATAGCATATGTTTAGTTTTGTACATAACATAACGTATATAAGACTACTTATTGCCAAAACATATGCTACTTATCTCATTTTCTCTTCCTCTTCAGGCATCCTGGGATATTGAGCCTTAGAAAGAGATACTCCATGCCTAAAAGGTAAGAAACCTTTTCTTGGAGTGTTTCATAGCAAACATGACCAGAATCTCATCAATATATGCAGTTTGGGATAAACCGATCATCATTTTCTTCTGATTACGTAAAAGCTTAATCTCAAGAATGCAACTGGCTTCTCCCAAGTCTTTTATGTCAAAATGGCTAGACAACTAAAATTTTTCTAATGATAATGCCCCTACATTATTACTAATGAGTAAAATATCATCCTCATAAAAAATAAGAAAGATCATAATGTTATCCTGTACCTTCTTGTACACACAAGGCTCATCAATGTTTTGATCAAAACCAAATACCTTGTTTACTTGATCAAAATGTATATTCTAGCTCCTGGATGCTTACTTGAGTCCATAAATGGATCTCTATAATTTGCACACTAGGTGCTCCTGACTTTTCACCGAAACCCATCTAGTTATTTCATATAGATGTCCTCTTCCAGATAGCCATTTAAAAATGCCGTCTTGACATCCATCTGCCATATCTCATAATCATAATGATACTTCACGTGACATATTGGGTTGCGTGTTGATGCAAATAGGAAGAGTTATTGCTTATGGGTCACGACAGTTAAAGACTCACGAGCAGAACTACCTGACTCATGACTTGAAATTAGCGGCAGTTATCTTTGCCTTAAAGGGGTGGAGACATTACTTGTACGGGGAGAAATTTGAAGTCTTTTCTAATCACAAGAGTTTCAAATATCTCTTCACCCAAAAGGGTTTAAACTCTAGGCAACGAAGATGGGTTGAGTACATGGAAGATTACAATTTTGATCTTCAGTATCACTTGGGAAGGCCAATATAGTAGCCGATGCCTGGAGTAAAAAATCATATGGGACTTTGGCTAGCATTGCCTTTCGAGAATGGAAGATGATGGAGGACATAGCGGATTCGGGCTTGTACTTCAGTGATGGCAGTGAACCAGCTAATTTGTTTAGCCTTATTGTCCAACCAACTTTAGTTACTGAAGTGATTGAGGCACAAAGGCTAGATGAGGAGATGAGAGCTATTCACACTCGGATTTCAGGTGGTGAAGTTGTAAAAGTTTGGTCCTTCCATATGGATGGAAATTTATGGTTCAAAGGAAAAATGTATGTACCTATTTTTGTGGGACAAAAATGTATCACAATCTAAAGCAACAGTACTGGTGGAAGGAGATGAAAAAGGATGTGGCTGAATCTGTGGCTAAGTGTCTTATTTACCAACAAGTAAAAGCCAAGCATCAAAGGCCAGCTGGTTTGTTACAACCTTTGCCAGTGGTGGAATGGAAATGGGAACATATTACCATGGACTTCGTGAAGGGACTTTCGAGGTCATAGAGGGGCATGATGCCGTGTGGGTCATAGTAGACAGATTGACTAAGACAACTCATTTTCTACCTATTCGAGTCACGGATGGTGTAGAGAATCTCAATAAGTTATATGTGGAACATATTGTGAAACCTCATGGAGTTCCAGTTTCTATTGTTTCGGACAGGGATCCTAGGTTTACTTCACAGTTTTGGCAGGATTTCTAGTTAGCCTTTGATATGGAGTTGCATTTCAGTACAGCTTTTCATCCTCAGACTAATGGTCAGTCAGAGCGTACCATTCATATATTGGAGGATATGTTTTAGAGATTGTATCTTGGATTTTGGAGGAAATTGGGAAGACCATTTACGTTAGTGGAGTTTGCTTATAACAATAGTTACCAAGATGGCACCTTTTGAGGCATTGTATGGTAGGCCGTGTAGATCAATGATTTGTTGGACAAAGGTGGGTGAGATAGCTGCCTTGGAACCGGATATAGTTTATGAGACAACAGAAAAGATTAAGTTGATTCGTCAGCGGTTAATCACAGCACAAAGTACACAGAAAAGTTATGTCAATCGGAGGAGGAGACCTTTGTCATTCAAGGTGGGGGGATCATGTGTTTCTCAAGGTTTCTCCACACAAGGGGCTGATGAGATTCGGTAAGAGTGGCAAGTTACCTCCAAGGTTTATTAGACTATTCAAGATTTTAGAGTGTGTGGGTGAAGTGGCCTGTAGGTTAGCTTTACCACCACAATTGGAAGGAGTTCATAATGTCTTTCATGTTTCCATGTTGAAGAAATATGAGCCTGATTCATCACACATTTTGGGCTGGACAGACATTGAGATTGAGAAAGACGTGTCGTATGAAGAGCGACAAGTGAAAATTTTTGACACTAGAGATCAAGTGTTGAGGGGCAAAACAATTCCATTAGTCAAGGTTTTGTGGAGACACCACAGACTAGAAGAGGCTACTTGCGAACGGGAGCAAGAAGTTCGATCCAAGTGTCCAAATTTGTTTCTTCCATAAGGTATGTCCAATTTCAGGGACAAAATCTCCTAAGGTGGGCAGGTTGTTGAGACTGTGCCCAATTTTGGCCGATTTTCATTTTTTTTTATCATTTATTACTTTAAATGCATTTTAAATGATGTTTAATGTGTTTTGAATGTGAGAAACATGTTTGAAGAGTTGTTCTAAGGTTTTGGCAAGTTTTTGAGACATTTAGGCTTCGTTTGGATTGAGGGATTTGAAAGGATAAGGAGAGAAAAGAAAGGAGAGGATAGGGGATGATGTGTTTGGGTGAGTATTTTAGAAAGAAAAGAAAGGATAAGAAGGGATAAGGAGGGGTAGCAATCCCTCCTTATCCCTCAATTGCAATCCACCCAAAAAATGAGAAGATTGGGAGGGAAAGGATTGGAACTTAAGTATAACTTTTATAATACCAAAATTGACCTCAATATTTTAACACAAAAAATTCTTATACTTTTCCATAAACTTTAATCTTCCACAAGCATCGAAGAATCCCTATTATCTCGCTAAGGTTCAAATTCCAACATTGTTTTCTCTTTATAGTTTACTTTATATATACATGTATACACGTTTGTGTGTGCTTGTGTTGGCAAATAACTTACTGGGTATAAGTTGGGATTTTTGTTTTTGTAGACATTGTATTCTCTTGTGATTTTATAGCAATATCACCAATCAGCTAATCGTCATTGCCAGAACTGTTTGTCAATTGTGTTGAATTTTTTTGGATATTAGTTGATTTTTATATTGATAACTTAGAAAAAAAATGGGGAGTGAGAATGGAGATAGTTGCAGATGGGGAAGGAGAAAGGCGAGTAAAGAGACAGACTTATGAGGATGAGGATTTTGAGTCAGAGGAAGAAAGATTGTAAGACCAGAGAGAGATAGAGCAGTTAGAGTGCAATATAAGAGAACGAGATGCAGCAGGGATGAAGAATTTGTCCGAGCCAAAATTAACACGAAGAGGGGAAGAAGAGGTAATTTGGAGAAAGGATGCTTTGTAGAAAAATGATATCAACGATTTAAGAAAAGTTTCGAGGCAAAACTACTTAAAGGAGAGGGAGCATAAGAAACTAGAGGAGATAAGAAATGATATAGAAGATGAACTGTATCGATATTGATATGAATTTGTAAGTAAAAGGGTATGTTAGTAATTTGGTTGTTATCCTTTCTTTTCTTTTCTCTCTTTTGTCTTATCCAAACAAAAATATTATCCTTTCTTTTCTTTTCTCTCCTGTTTATCCAAACATGAATAGAAGTTATTGCTATCCTTTCCTCTCCTCTCCTTTCTCTCATAACTAATGTTATCCTCTCCTTTATTTTCTTTCCACTTTATCCAAACAGACCTTTAGAGAAGTTTTACTTATTGGTCAAACCGGGGCCAGGGATGCGACCTAAATGGGCCCGAAAATTTGGATATTTTTCTAAAAAATTTTATTTTTGGTTATAAACCAATTAGAATTTTTTGAGAAACGTAGAAGTGATTTCGAGTCCATAGTTTCTTTCGGATTCAAAAACGGAGGTCGGAAAGGTACGTTAAGTGAATTAGGGGTGTTTTGGTCTTTTTGCACCCTAATGCTTATAAATATCTGGGAGACAGATATTTACAAACTATTTTCTGTCCTAAATCAGCCGTGAACCTTTCTTCTCTCTCTTCTTTGTGTTCTTCTTCTTCTCTCTAGAATTAGAAGGTGTTAGGGCTTAATTGGGAAGACGCCGAATAAGGGAAGTATGTTCTACGTGAAAAGGGCATCATTTTGATCCGAACAAAGCAAGAGTTTAAGATGTTTTCTTTTCATGTGATATATGAAAGTGTATGATTTGTGATGAGATTTATATTTTAAAGTGATGAATATATGTTTCTCTTCCTAGAAATGGTTAGTATATGTTTTATATTGCATAGATTATTTATATGTTTAATGTGGAGCTTAAATTGCATATATGAGATTTTGGGGGATAAATGATGAACAATTTACTTTTGGGGGTTAAGTATATAGATATATATATATACATCGAACTTATGAATATGTGTGCAAAAATGTGAAATATTTTGTGTGAGTGTGAGGTTCATCTCGGAAGTGGCTCAGGTGAAAGTAGTAGGGGAACACATCCTCTGAGGCTAAAAGACCTCAAACTTGCGCAAGATGGGTTGGTTATCAGTGGGTTAGCAGCCCTAAGATAACTAGGAATCGGGATATGGAGTTTTGGCACGTATTCGGTGATGTGTGTGAGTGTGAACCAAATCCGAGAAAGTGAGTTGAGTCTTATGTGTAACTTAAGTGAATTACATGACTTGTGTGGATATTTATCCATTTTTGATCTATGTTATATGCTACATGTGTGATGAAAATTTGCTATGTGTATGAAATACGTTTTATATAGTTGTCAAGTTATAATTGATGTGTATGCCTTGACATGAACGAATTGACCTTTTAATCTTGTAACTAGAAATGCTAGGGAGCATGACACGTAGTTGATAGACATAAGTTGTGTTTTATGCATTTAATATGAAATGTGGCCTTGAATGGATTGCACAATACATTAACCTTGAGCCCGTTGAAAATTGCTCATCCCCCTACACTAACATTTTCAGGATATGGCAAGGAAGTGGTTGAGGATGCACAACCATGAGTTGGACCTAGAGTAGAAGAATATCATTTTTGGACTTTTGCGTCTTTTGAGACATGTGTATGTACGTCCATGCCGACTTGTGGCATGTGGACTAGTTTAGAAGTATTGTACTTATTTTTGAATAAGAATTATGTATAAAACTTTCAACTATATGTGATAAGTTTGCTAACTTGTGAAGATTATGTAAAATGATGATTTGTTGCAATAGGTGTATGATAATGCGTGAATTATCATTTTTGTGTTGCCAGTGTATGTGGTGAATTATCATTTTTGTGTTGCAAGTGTATGTGGTGGTGTTAAATGGTGATGATTTATCACTTTGTGGTTGTTTTGAGGAGTTGTTAGAAATATAATTATGTTCTATGATTGTTTGTTAGACTTTGTGTTTTGTTAGTGTTCCACCCCGTATAAAAATCCAGTACGCGTCGCAGGATACTTCACATCTTGTTTGATGCATCGAAGTGTGAGGCTAGGGCTGCAACTCAGGCGGGTTGGGTGGGCTAAGGATTCAATTCGGGTTCAACCCAAAATATAAATTATCAACCTTGGCCCGGACCGAACCCGGTCATAAGCCCGAACTAATGCACCCGAGCTCGTTGGGCGGGCTAAGGATTCAATTCGTGTTCAACCCGAAATATAAATTATCAACCCTAGCCCGGACCGAACCTGGTCATGAGCCCGAACTAATGAACCCAAGCCCGGGCCAGTTATTTATTTCTAAAGCTCAGGTTAAAGTCGGGTTTTGCAATTCGGTTTATACTTCGGGTTGAATTCGAGTTTGATAGTGATAATGGTGAGATCTTTTAACAAAAATGTGTTCCTGAGAAATCAAACCTTGGGTGCATCACCTAGAGCCTGAGCCTGCTACCACTAATCCACAACTCTCTTTTAATAATATATAACGCAATAATAATATTTAACCTACAAGTTTGAATCATTTATTAAAATAAGTTTAAAGCCTTAATTAAATTACAATAATATTTCCTCACTCATTTTGAATATAACAAATAAACCTTAAAAAATATATTATTAACTAAATTAATAACACAATTTTTACTAGCTTGAAATCAAATAAAAACATCAATCTCACTCAAATAATAAAGCATCGAGAAAAAACATATTAAAATAAGTTTAAAACATTCATTAAATTGCAATAATATTTCCTCCCTCATTTTGAATATAACAAATAAACATTATAAATTATATTATTAACTAAATCAATAACATAATTTTTAATATCTTGAAATCAAATAAAAACATTAATTAAAATAAGTTTAAAACATTAATTAAATTACAATAATATTTCATCCCTCATTTTGAATATAACAAATAAATGTTACAAATTATATTATTAACTAAATCAATAACACAAATTTTACTATCTTGAAATCAAGTAAAAACATTAATCTCACTCAAATAATAGAGTTGGAGAACAAACATGTATACATCTCATTGAATTAGCATATTTTTAAATCATCATCAATATCTCTCGATATTAATACAATATTAATATTCTAATATATTAATGTTGAAGTATTATTGATAAAAAAAAAGTAAAAGAGTGATATAACTTATATTACTTTAACTAATATATTATATTATATATCTCGAGACACTAAATTTAAACGTAATTCAAAAATTATACATAATATGTACTTTTACATGCATACCCTTATACACAGTTTCTACTTAACTGTACACTACAACTTACAGACCTGGAACATACCCAAAAGGTATTGACTGTTGATCACCACTATTATATGTGTGATTCAACTGTCCATCGTCTGCTAACAACTTTGGCAATTCCAAAAATAATGGATCGTCAGCATCCATACTAGCAAAAGAATCATCTTTTCTAGATTTACAAAATTATCCAGCTTGACTGGATCTACCAACTGTCCTTGGTTACCCAAAAAAGATGTTCAGATTAAATAGTTTCAATTCATCAATTAATCTAATTGATCAGAATTTGACAAATTAGATGAAAGTGGTTTAACTTATATTACTTACATATATTTATTGTTTTGCTAATTTTATTGATCAATTTATCCCAAATTGAAGATTTGTCCTTATTTGTACTAATTAAAAAATGTAAGGAATTTTGCAAACAACAAGGAGGTGAATAGGCGAGCAACTTAAGTTAAATTTATATTATTTATTATTTTTTGTTGCATAAAAATATATAGTTGGTTCACTAATCACATGCATGCATTTAGCAAAAGTAATGATTTATTTATAAATTGCAAGTCCATATCTTTAATAAAAAAAATTAATTATTATTATTATACTATATATTATCTAGAATAAAATAAATGAACATTTATACTATATATAACATGTTAGAAGATAATATATACATATATATATATATATGTGTGTGTGTGTGTGTGTGTGTGTGTGTGTGTGTGTGAAAGAAAATATTGTAAAAATGTGGTAGAGAAACCTTCTCATGGAAACTAATATTGTTGAAGTATTATTAACAATTCCAAAAAAAAAGTTTGTACTAGTTATATTAGCCATTAAATATAATTGTAGGTTAAAATAAAATGCATAAGTCATTAATGTCCTTATAGTAAAAATGTGGTAGAGTAACCTTCTCATGGAAACTAATATCATTGAAGTATTATTAACAATCCCAAAAAAAAAAGTTTGTACTAGTTATATTAGCCATTAAACATAATTGTAGGTCAATGTAAAAAGCATAAGTCATTAATGTCCTGATGTTTAAAGTGCTACCACACATTTCCTTCTTGCTAAGGTTCAATTCCTCTTTGTTATATTTATTTTTACTATTAGGTATCGGGTTTATATTCGGGTTGCTCGGGTCTCTAATTCAGGCCGAGCTCGGGTTGGACTTTGGGATGGCCAACACATTAGCCCGGGCCCGGATCGAATTCAATTCGAGTTCTTGCATTTCAATGTGTTTGTTGAAATGAAATTAGAGAATTATTTAGGGAGAAAATGGGGGACCACTGATCGGCGTTGAATGTTACGCATTCTTTAGTGTTTTCTGTATTTTCAGGGCCTTAATGATTATTTCAGTTAAAACCATGATTTTGGGCTTTTAAAGATGATATGCAAGAAGGTTACATGAAGCCTACATCAAAGGGATCCATTGAACTCCATAATTTAACTTGATTCAGCCTAAGAAAGATGTCCAAGAGAATTACAGCTGCTTAAGAAGGTTTCGGGCCTGAAGCCCAAATCTGCGCATAATATAGTCTTAATCCCGTTTTGGAAAACGGACCAGAAGTCTTATTTACGAGCCTCAAATTGACATAATTCTCGCATAGGGTTGAACGAAATTTAATTCTGCACACTTTTGTATTTCACGAAAATTCCGTAAATCGGACTTCTAGTGGGTCAAAAGTTGGGTCGAAGTCAGCAGGAAAAACCCACCTGATTAGTGCTGCGGGAAGACCTAATTAATTCCTAATTGGATTAGGACTTTGATGTATTCTCTTGGCTATTTAAACTGACAAATTGGGACTGTATTGAGGGGGCTTGGCAGCAGCTTTGAAGAGCTTTTGGAGTAGAGAATCATTGGAGTACAAGGCGTATTATGAGCGGCTAGTTCAGCCACCAGGGTTTTGATGGAGCCCTAACTAAACATCACTGGTTTGATTGTTCTAATTATTGGGGATTTTTGTATTCATTCATAGATTGTGTAATTTAGAGGATTCTTATTATAGAATTGAGCAATACAAGTCTTATAAATTCAGTTTCAATGATTTCTTATCTTGTCTTAGATATTTGATTGTTGTTATTGAACTCGTCCCTCTTGTTTTCTGTGATCATGAGAGTGATTATTACACAATGGTTTTCATTGAATATATCATTAAAAGCTTTGATGGATTATGCCTAGAGAAGATGAACCATACTGCACCCTAGAGTAGAGTAGTTAGGCAGATGGCCCATGCCAATCGAAGATAGTCAATGACTTAGCCTTAATCATATGTTACCTTCTTGACGTATGGAGGTGAGCTTGTAGTCACTGACACCACTTATGCATAATATGATGCCCCATAGTTAGTTCAATTGGCCATTGATTGTGAAGTTAGTGGTGAAATCAATTACCCTACACTTATCTTATATTCTCTACACTCCTTAATTTTTTCTTGCTTTTGTTCAATTGCTTCATTAGATAATTTAGATACAAAAATCAGCAACTTATTTCTTTTAAATTTAATTAGAATTAGTCCTAACAATTCAACTCAATCAGACCACAGTCCCTGAGGTACGATACCCCTTTCAATAGCCCTATTCTGCAAGGAATTCGTTCTATTGCGAAGTGTGGAAAATTTTAATTGATATACTTTTTGAGTCACACTCACACACGAATCAATTTTTGGCGCCGTTGCCGGGGACTGTCTATTTGATTGTTTGGATTTTTAGAATTAGTTCTAATTGGATTTTTAGTTTAGGAAAAAAAAAATTTCTTTTATTTTATTTTTTTATGTTATTTTTATTTTATTTGATTTTTTTTCTTCTTATTTATTTTTTTTCTTTTGTAGTACTAATTTGTTTTGTTTTGTTTTTTTTATTTGTTTTTTTTTTAGTTTAGATTTTTTTTATTTTTGTTACTAATCTAATTTATTTTTATTTTTTATTTTCTTTTTCGGTACTTCAATCACCATACCATTGAGCAAGAGGAAGAGATTATTGACATCATGGATGGTTTGTGTGGGAATAATGAGAACAACAATATTGTGCCTAATGCTATTGTGGAGAGGGCGAGATTGCTCAGAGACTACTATGTCCCAGAGATATACAATTCACCAGCTGATTTTCAATTGCCTAATGTCACTGCACAGAACTATGAGATCAAGCCTAGCATTATTCAGATGTTGCCATCCTACTTTGGGCTGACTCATGAGGATCCGTACAAGCACTTGGATGAATTTATAGAAGTTTGCTCATTAACGAAAATTCATAACTTCTCAGAAGATGCTTTTCGGATGCGACTCTTTCCATTCTCTTTAAAGGAAAAGGCCAAGTATTGGTTCAGATCTCTACCGGCGAGCTCTATCACTACATGGACTCAAATGCAAAATGAGTTTTTGAAGAAATATTTTCCGATAGGGAGGACCAATCAATTCAGACGAGTTATCACTGGTTTCTCTCAATTTGAGGGGGAACAATTTTTTGAGACATGGGAGAGATTCAAGGACCTTCTTAGAAAGTGTCCTCATCACCAAGTTCCAAAGTGGCAGTTAGTGCAGTGTTTCTATGAGGGGCTGACAGTAAGTAACAAACAGATGGTGGATGCATCATGTGGGGGCACTTTTATATTAAAAAGTGAAGAGGAAGCTTGGACTTTGTTCGAGAACCTCAGTAACAATTCTTTACAACATGTGTCTTCATCTCATTCAAGCAGATCAACCCATTCAAGGAAGGTAGATGATATTTTTGAGATTGGTTCTGCAGATGCTATGTCTACCATTGTGGATGCTGTGTCACAGAGAGTGGTGCAACTTATGGCAGCTGGTCAAGTTCCTAATCAATCTTCATATCCTCCTATTTTTGAGCCATGTGATTTTTACTCGAGTCCTATACACCATGTGAATAATTGTCCTTCACTTGGGCAATTTTTTGATCTTCCACAAGAGCAAGGGGCAGCAATTCAGCCCACTTTTCAACCTCAGAACTATGTGCCTTCACAATTATATCAAGAACAAGTTCCTATGGCACAGAGGTATTCAGCCATTGAGGACAAGATGACAATTGTCCTAGAAAAACTTGAGAAGCTTGACTCTATTGTTGAGATGGTGGAAGCTACTGCAGCAACACTTCAATCCACTATTCAACTGGTTCACTCTCACTCTCAGTCGATTGCCAAACTGGAATCTCAATTTGGACAACTTGTTAATACCTTGAGTAGAAGAGAGGAGGGGAGACTACCAAGCCAACCAGTTGCCAACCCAAGAGGGGTTCATGTCCTCGACAATATTTCTTCTTCAAGCAACCCACACCATGAACAATTTCAAGCCATCACCACTCTTAGAAGTGGAGAAATAAGTGACAACAAGGTAGGGGAGAAGAAGCTTGACGAAGAAGAGGTGACAAAGAGTCCAAATGTTAAAATTTCTCATGAGCCTAAGGTGGACTTGAATAATTTTAATGACATTCAACATCCTCTAGATGAGAGTGATTGTTTCTTCATGGATGACTTTGATGATTATGTTGAAGAAATTGATCCGGTTGCTCTATCACATGATGTTGAGAAGTCCATTGAGGGGGTGAATGATTTACTTGATGTAGTGACCATGAAAAATACTCCACCTTGGAGGATTCCGATTGAGCCATTGCCTATTCTTTCTAGCACTCCTTCAATACCATCATTAGAGTCTCCTCCATGGGTAAAATTGAAACATGTTCCGTCAAGGGAGAGAGATGTGTTTTTTGAAGCTAATGACACCATTCCGGTCACTTTGAGTTCGATACAAGGAAGTGAGGATCATATAGGAGGGACGAAATTAAATCTCCACAAGAGATGTGGCATTGGGTGAACTTTCAATTGAAGTCGATGACCGTCGCCTACGGACGTTAAATTGTAGGATTTGTATGTATTTCTATCATTTAATTTCTTTAGTTTTCTTTTATTTTTAATTTTTATTTTTTTTATTATTATTTTTAGTTTATGTTTTTCTTTAGTTTCTTTCAATTCTAGTTGCGTTTTAATGTTTTTTCTTTGAGTTTTTGATGTATAAGTTATTTTCGGGGGATGTCAAGAGGTGTACCAAGGTATTTGGACTCAAAATGGGTGAAAAAGAGAGGTCTCAGTCGACCTTGGGCGATGGACCCTCCAAAAATACCCTTTCCGGTCGACCCTTGGCGATAGAGACTCAACAAGCTCCAGCAGGGGGGATCGATCGCCCCTTTGAAGGGGGATCGATCGCCCCCATTTTCCCCAAGCTGGGAGAGCAACCAGCTGGGTGATCGATCGCCCAGCCCTAGGGGGATCGATCGCCCCAGCCCCCACATGCCCAACTGATGCAATTTTGCATCTTTAAAGGCCTCTTTCATGCCCTACTTCCTCTAACCCAAAATTTCAAGCTTTGGTGCCTCTTTGTGCCTCTCCAACATCAAAATACACTCTAAAAATCTTTCATAACCCTACTTGATCATCATCATTCATCACCATCATCATCTATTCCAATCTATTTTTCTCCATCCTCATTAAATGATCAATTTTCTCAAGTTTCTTCTTCACAAGGAAGTAGACTTTGTTTGAAAAATTGGTTGGATTTCTTTGAGAGGTTTTGTGCTACAAGTTTGGGGGAGGACATTGCACATTAACTGTGGGCTAGTTGGTTGATTTTGATGCACCATTCCGGCCATGACTTAGATGCTTCGACACCACCTTTTCCTTGATTTTTCGAAGGTAACTATCTTTTGTATTGTTTTTTTTTTTATTTTTTTCTTTCTTTTTTATTTTATTTTTCATATTGTTTTTTCTTTCTTTCTTTCCTCAGATAAAAAATAAATAAATTTATATTTCATTTTTATTTTCACCCATATTATTTCACTTGGTCTTTGGGGTATAGTGGTTTGTTTTGACAGGTTGTTACATTCAAGTTTGGGGGTGTGCTTGCATTGACTTCATGCTATTGGATTGCTATATTTTCTCACTACTACTCCATGATCATGGTAACATCGTTCTTACTCTTCTCTATGCTTTGATTGGTGTACATTGAGGACAATGTACAGTTTAAGTTTGGGGGTGAGGCGATGCCTTATTTTTGTGCTTTATTGCATATGGGGGGAGATTTTTGTGAAATTCTTCTTGTTTTAGGATTTTTTTTATTTTATTTTCTTAGTTTTTTATTTTATTTTATTTTTAGATAAAATGTTTTGACATCATTCAAGGGATTAGTACCTTATGTAGGTGCATAACTTGCAATTTTTGAGTATGTTTTAAATTTTTGGAAACTGTAGTTTAAATTATGTGGTTTTAATCATGGTTTGCAATAACATGTTTTGAAGTGATTAATTTTAGTTTCCTTACATGCACAGACACACTAGCATAGTCTTATGGGGTATAAACTTTGGTTTTGAGTTATTGAGTTACATATGCTTGATATTAATTAGTATCTCTTGAGAATGAGTACCGATAATGTGTTTTACTTGACTTCAATGAAGAGAAAAAAAAGAAGGAAAAAGAAAAAGAATGTGATGAATAAGCAAATCAATTTGATCCTTTTCATGAGTAACCGGGCCTCTATGCCTCAGGAAGCACGGAGTGTTCGCGTCAAAAGTGAAAGGGTGAGAAAAGATGAGCATTGGTTGTCTTGATTTGTAGCCTGACTGATTCGAGTAATTAGGTCTTCGGGGTGTCTTAAAGCCTAGTGCCCTAAAGCCATCTGGTTTGGGAGTCACTGACTGAAAGCTTGCTACATGAATCTTTCAGAAAGCTTAATAGATTAAGACATTGCACAACCAATAAAGCAATGAAAAAAAAGAATTGAAAAAAAAAATGAAAAAGTCATGTATTCATGTTTGGAAGTATGATTTCAATAAGGGGAGCTAGTGAGTTGAAAGGGTATGTGCCTTAATATATTCAGAACTTGGTTATGCTATATGAGAGGACTGCTAGTTCACTTTACACGGGGGAGCTAGAGTTAATTATTTTGAGATATGTTGATGTGAATTATGCATGAGGACCATTGATTTGAATTATAGAATTTGAAAGTTTGAAATTATTCTTGAATGCAAGTTTGTAACTATATATTGTAATCTTCTTCTTGAATTAATGTTGAAACAGAATTTTGAATGTTTGTGGGTAACATTTCTGGAAACCCTCACGAGACTATACTCGTCCACTTGGGGGAACCTAGGGGTTTAAAGGTTTGTTGCATATGCTAAATGCAATCGTTTCTCCCACGAAAGTGGAGTTGGATAGTTTAGTTAGTATTTGTTAGTTTCCTTTGTTTTAGTTTTTTTATTCTATTGCTAAGGGACTAGCAATATGTAAGTTTGGGGGTGTGATCGGCGTTGAATGTTACGCATTCTAGCCTCTTAACTTATGTATTTTATTCTCTTAGTGATAGAGTATTTTATTATTTTACTTCGTTTTAGTGTTTTCTGTATTTTCAGGGCCTTAATGATTATTTCAGTTAAAACCATGATTTTGGGCTTTTAAAGATGATATGCAAGAAGGTTAGATGAAGCCTACATCAAAGGGATCCATTGAACTCCATAATTTAACTCGATTCAGCCCAAGAAAGATGTCCAAGAGAATTACAGCTGCTTAAGAAGGTTTCGGGCCTGAAGCCCAAATCTGTGCATAATACAGTCTTAATCCCGTTTTGGAAAACGGACCAAAAATCTTATTTACGAGCCTCAAATCGACATAATTCTTGAATATGGTTGAACGAAATTTGATTCTGCACACTTTTGTATTTCACAAAAATTCCGTAAATCGGACTTCTAGTGGGTCAAAAGTTGGGTCGAAGTCAGCAGGAAAAACCCACCTGATTAGTGCTGCGGGAAAACCTAATTAATTCCTAATTGGATTAGGACTTTGATGTATTCTCTTGGCTATTTAAAGTGACAAATTGGGGCTGTATTGAGGGGGCTTGGCAGCAGCTTTGAAGAGCTTTTGGAGTAGAGAATCATTGGAGTACAAGGCGTATCATGAGCGGCTAGTTCAGCCACCAGGGTTTTGATGGAGCCCTAACTAAACATCACTGGTTTGATTGTTCTAATTATTGGGGATTTTTGTATTCATTCATAGATTGTGTAATTTAGAGGATTCTTATTATAGAATTGAGCAATACAAGTCTTATAAATTCAGTTTCAATGATTTCTTATCTTGTCTTAGATATTTGATTGTTGTTATTGAACTCGTCCCTCTTGTTTTCTGTGATCATGAGAGTGATTATTACACAATGGTTTTCATTGAATATATCATTAAAAGCTTTGATGGATTATGCCTAGAGAAGATGAACCATACTGCACCCTAGAGTAGAGTAGTTAGGCAGATGGCCCATGCCAATCGAAGATAGTCAATGACTTAGCCTTAATCATATGTTACCTTCTTGACGTATGGAGGTGAGCTTGTAGTCACCGACACCACTTATGCATGATATGATGCCCCATAGTTAGTTCAATTGGCCATTGATTGTGAAGTTAGTGGTGAAATCAATTACCCTACACTTATCTTATATTCTCTACACTCCTTAATTTTTTCTTGCTTTTGTTCAATTGCTTCATTAGATAATTTAGATATAAAAATCAGCAACTTATTTCTTTTAAATTTAATTAGAATTAGTCCTAACAATTCAACTCAATCAGACCACAGTCCCTGAGGTACGATACCCCTTTCAATAGCCCTATTCTGCAAGGAATTCGTTCTATTGCGAAGTGTGGAAAATTTTAATTGATATACTTTTTGAGTCACACTCACACACGAATCAACCACATGCCAGGTCTTAGGTGATTGTATGTACGAGATTATGTTTTTATATTGGTTTAGTGATTGAGGTGGTAAATGGATAGCCCTTGTAATTACGAGAAAATTAGCCCCCGGATCGGGATTGATCAAAACTTCAAACGGGCGTAACTTCTTCGTTTTAGATTAGAATTGAGTGTAGTTTTTTTTTAAATTAAGTATTTTTAGATGCTATTTCCAATGGAATAATAATAAATCTGAAATCCCAAATATACATGGAGTTAGTTTCTGGAATTGGGCGGTTCATGAGTGTGAACCGGGTGAGACTTTCACTGTTTATCTCCACTTTTTATATCGGTCTTGGTATGGGAAAGTAAGGGCATGACAACATGGTACCAGAGCATAGCACTATAGTGGGAAAATGGTCAAAGGTGATGGTTTATTACATAATCATCCTCGATTTTCGAGTGTTGGAAATCAGGGCTTGACATATCCTTTGGCCGTAAATGGCGTCTTGGTCATTTTGCCTTCAATACAGGATTCACAAGTTGGTATAGGCGCTTCTGCCTCAATAGATTTAAATCTTTTTTAACCAACGTTTGAATCCTATTTTGATTAATATGACCCAATCTAAGATACCGAAGATACATTGAGTCAGAAGAAACATATTTCCTCTTGACATTTAGATTCTTTATTGCTACATTCAACTCATTGTCATGCACAACATAAGAGCTAGGAGTTAATAAATAAGGATCATCCACCAATACACTAGAAGCAATAACATGTCCATCCTTTTCATTAATAAAACATTTGCAAATGAAAAACATAGTTTTTAGAAACAAGAAATGAAACAGAAATTAAATTTCTCCTAACTTTTAGTGCATAAAGACAATCATTTAATATTAGGTTTCTCCCACTCTCTAGTTACAGAATAACGACTCCAACAGCCAGAATAACAACTCTGGCTTGAGTGGTGCAAATATTTCTCTCCTTCACTAAGTCTTCAGGTATCCTAGAACCACCCTTGCAAAGAATTTCAAACATAATTAGTGGCTCCCGAATCTACATAAGGATTCTGTAGATCTAGCCACATAACATGCCTCAATTACAAATATACATTTTCCTTTGTTGTCCTTGGCTAGCATTTTGGGGTAATTAATGGCCCTTCTCACCACACTCAAAATAAGCTCCCTCAAAGCCTGCTTTAACCATGTTATTTCCCTTTTGACCTACCCTGTTTGGGAATGGCTCCTAATTTGTGCCCCTTTTGTTTTCTTCGCCTTACCCTTAGTCTTAGATCCAGAGGGCCCAACTTGAGCCATAAAAGCATTGCCCTTACAAATTTCCCTAAACATCTCCCTAAGGTTAATAACCTCAAGAAGGTCATCTGCAGAAGGAAGGTCAGGGCATGGTGTAGTGAGAACATAACTGAACCCCTCAGCTTTAAAGATAATGTCCAGATTTCTTTTTCTAGTCAACATAATTTGGACAAGTTAATTTGTTTTCTTGTAGAGTAGTACTAAGTGGATAGAAAGGATTTGACATGGCGAATCTAACAAACACATATTTATATAAGAAAAATGAATTAACATCGTGTAATAAAATAAACACCAAAATGGTTCCCTCAACCATTAAGCATCATAATTAGAATACCAATTACTATGAAAGTAATACCCCGATGAAGGTATTACTCCCACTAATTTGTTGGACTTGCCCCCATTATTCAACTGAGATATCCCATGCCTCCTACAAGTAACTCCTGATTTTCCTTCGACCTCCTAAAATAATAACATCTATCATTCTGATGAGAACAAATACTATTATTCTAAGTCAAGTGTGTACCATTATCGCTCTCAATATTTATCCAGAAGAAATATTATCAATTCGATGAGAATAATATTCTAGTGGAATAATATTGATAAATCAATCTAGATTGCTCCATACTTTATATTATTCCTGAAGGGAGATTAATATAAAACGCCATACTATGATTGATAATGAAGGCCACGGGGCTTTGTATTGTAAGACCCCTCTCCCACTTGATATTTTAGAACTTTGAGAGTTTTCAGTTTATGATATGCATGCATATGATCATTAATTTAAATCTTTTGCCCTATTTTGAACAAACTTAGATTTCACCAATTTCAAATTTTGGAGGGTTTTATCAAAAATAAATTTTTAATACTTTCCCAAAACAAAACTCAATTATCTTTAAGAAAACTTTGAAGTTTATAATTTTCTTATAAGCGTGCAATCATCAAATTAATACATAATTAGATTCATGGGTCCCAATGCATGCAACTACCTTTGTCATACATCCATATATCTAATTGCATAGATAAACATAAACAAACAAGGAACAAAATTTATGAATGAGACATTTCTATAAAAGAAATATAATAGAAATTAAAACTTCTATTTCTAGTTAACTCCCGCCATGGTCTATGTAAAGCCTTGAAAATTTTTTTAATTTAAATTTCAATTAATTATATTTAAATTTTGATAAAATCATGAGAAATTGGTTTAAATATGTATTTTGTGTACGATGGGACTTTTCAAAAATTTTGAGTCCGAGTGTGCAACCGAGACGAGTCGGGTGAGCTGGGCGACGTTTATAAGTCTCAGGAATGTACGTAGGGGTATATGTGAATAATTAAGGGGCTTAAAAGATAAGTTGGGAAGAGAAAATTTTAGTATGTAATTAGTAGAGAGTTAGTAGTAATAAGGAGCAAATTAAAAAAAAAAAAAAGAGGAACTTAGTTACAAAAATTAAAATATAAATAGAATTATATTAGTTATTTCATCACAGAAATTAGATTTTCTCTCATCTCTCTCTCACTATAACTTAGAGTGAGATTTGAATATTGTCCCAAGAGAAAATATTGTTCTCCTCATCATTCTCTTCAATTTGATCTGTTCAAAGCTCAATTTCGTTAAGGATGAAGATTTGGGCAAAACTAGGGTTTAAATTTGGGGATAGCTCAAGAAGAGAAAGTTGTTCTCCTCGTTACGATCTATGCATTTATAGTTCAAGAATCGAATTTGGAACAATTTGAACATTTGGTGATTTGGGGATTTTCGATAATTAAGCTTGGAATTGAGGTAGGGGTGTTCTCTCCACCTTATCAATAATTCTTTAGAAGTTGATGTGGGTTTTGAATTGAATAGTATGTTTAGAAGTATTAAGAAATGAGTCTTGCATCTTTACTTATGTGCTTACTTACTAATTGGGTCTCCATATGATAATTATGATGATATTAAATGAAAGTATGTTAGAACATGTATCAATGTGTACTATGATGTGAATTGTTTATGCATGCCTTATATGCTAGCAATTGAAGATACATGATGCTTATTAGGATGATTTATAGTTATGGAGGCTATGTTGTACATGTTGCGTGTTGCATGTTTGATAAAATGGAAGAAAATGTTTTCTTTTATAAAAATTCATTTTATGAACCTCTTGTGAAAGAATTGATATTGCATTGTGCTATCCATGAAAATGACATGTTTTAGTATGGAATCAAGTGACTTATGATGCGCTTGAAAATGTGTGATACATTCGAAATTATATGTACTGTCATACTTAAAACCAGTGTGATTGGTTGTTGATTTTGGGAGTAAGTCGGAAAAGCATAAAGGGCCCCGAGCCCAGAACTTGGCCAAGGAGATTTTGTCTAGACCGTCAGGTTAGTAGCCTATAAAGTAAAATATTGGTTTTGTCTAGACCCTCAGGTTAACTACCCATAAATTAGAATATTTGAGAAATTGGCTTGAAAAGCCCTTGACCCGTGGATCTATGACTACTCCCACCTTGTATGATTTTGAAATTTACGTGACTTAGTGTTTAAGTTTTACTATTGAATTGTTATGTTCATGTGGGTGTTTGTGTGACTTTCTATTAATTGAGCATTGTTGAACATATGACTCATTCATGTATTGGTTTGAGGTTCCATGATCAAAAGCATTAATGCATGCCACGTAGTGTGTAAGAATGTCATGATAGCATCTCACGAACATTAGAAGTATACCACGTAGTACATAGGAATGCCATGATTGCACTTCATCTAAGTCGCATTGAGTCGATGCATAAGTTGGTTTGGGTATCTCTACTAGGCATATTAACGCTCACCCCCTCCCCCAAACATTTTTATAGATAAAACACCGGTGATTGATGGAGCTTAACGAGTTAGGATCGGAGGACTTGTCATTTCATTATAGTTATCTATGTTAATTCTATATGCCATGTTTAGGCATTTATTGAACTTTGTATTTGGATTTGAGTAATGGGTAGTATATGTGGCACTTGAAAACAATTGAGGACAAGATTTGGGATCTATGTATAAGTTCGGATTATTTTCCTTTTCCATGGTATAATTGTGATTCCGTTAGCATTTGTGTATGTCATAAATTTAATTGGACATTTCTAATTAAAGTGGAAGGCCGAACCATGAAATCTATCATTTGAAAAATCCCATAGGATTCTGCTAAAGGGCCTACGATCAATCAAAGACTATAGCTCGATTAATCTCACCTTCGATTAATCGAAGATGGACTTGCGATTAATTGGAGGCATGAGATGAAAATGAAGGTTAGATTCCAGTGTGCTCCAATAGAACCTATGATACAATTATGATTGAGTGCAGAGTCGATTGATCGCAGCCTCACTTGCAATTAATCACAGAAAGGGTTGCAATTAATCGAAGAGCAGTGTTCGATTAATCGCATTGTGTAGACAGTGTGAGCTGACGATAAAGCTTAAGTACTCATGTACCCTAATGAGGACCCACTTGTAATAGTTCACTTATATATATTTGTGTATACTCGTTGTATGTATAATTATAACTATGCTTCCACAGTAATGAGTTTCTGAATTTAATTACGGGTTTAGATGACGATTCACTTATTTTAATCACCATCCCTACTTCTCTCACTTTTAATTGGGTGTTGGAAATTGGGGTGTGAAAGTTTATTCCTTAGCCTTAGAGAAATCTTCACCGAGCCCATTAACAAGAAGAAGAATAAAGCCAAACCGTTTACGCATAGCACCTGAACCGTACAACCCATGAATGTCCATGCATAGGAATCATCTAGAGGCAACTCATGTGTCACATAGCATAGTGACACACCATGTGCACGCACAGCTTTGGAGTGGCATGTGCGCGCTCGCAGCTACTGCCCTAGGGTAGCACTGTGCACGTGCCGCAGTAGTGCAACCTACTCTGCGTGCACGCATACGCTGCCCTGAGGTAGTGTTGTGCGCTCGCCGTAGTGGCACGACATGACATACGCGTACTCTAGCAACCTCTGCTCTAGGGAAGAGTTATGCGTATGCTATAGTAGCGTGATCTGGACTGTACGCGTCACGGTGGTGCAGCCCTGTCCTACGCGTGCGCAGCCACTGCCTTAAGGCAGCGCCGCACACACACCGTCATGGCGCAGAATGCCCTATATATGCGCATGGCTCTTGCCCTAAGGTAGAGCCATGCACACTCCGCAGTGGCGCAGTTGTCACCCTATTGCAGTGCCGCACACGCGCCACTATGGCACTACAGTTCTTCTTCTTCTTCGCATGTCCGCCATGGATGTGTTCTTCGCATTTTTTGTGTTCTTCGTGATCTAGGGTTCTTCGATTCAATTTTTATTTTATTTTTACATCAAAAATATAAAATACATTGAAATAAAATTGGCCAAAAGCCTTACATTATAAAGAAAAGAAAAACCCTACCCTCATCCATAAATACATACAATCAACCATTCATGGCAATCAATAACTAATGCAAACTACAAATAACTAATGCAAACATGATTTTTAGAACCCTTGAATATTTAGGAAAAACTTAAACACATAATTTTTCATAAACATCAAGGTGACTCTAATATCACTTGATGGGGGTATGGTTGAGGTTGATAAAAATCAAAACAGTTTTGCGGAAGCGTGATTCATTAAAATAAAACCCAACCCCTTGATGTATGAAAGATTATGCAAGTAACAAAAAAATTTTCTTATGAACAAGAATATAATTGCATCGAATCTAAGGGATTGAAAGATCAAATACCTGACGGTATAATCTTCCAACCCCCTAGTCTTCAACAGTTGATGAAGCAATCGATCTCCTTTGGTATACTGCCTCATAAGAATCACCGCTATGACCCTTGAGGTTGATTCTCTAAAAACCTAGTTCTTGTGGGAGAACCCTAGGTTTTGTGAATTAATTTTTACATAAAACGTTCTACTTGATATGAGAGAGAACATGTCATATTTATAGGAGAGTCTCTCCCAAGTCAAGTTTTCCTTTCCATAGATGCAAGATATGATAAATCATATCTTCATATAAAAGGAAACTATATACATACTCCATATCTTATATTCTTTTACGAAAAATAAGATATTATGTATATATTTAGATTATATATATATTAATATATATTCCAGGATATTAAAATATTCAATATATATTTATATATAATTCTACTTGTGCCCTTAGCATTTAATTAAATTACAAATGCCCCTAACACATTATAACAATTCACATTTAATAACCCAATTGGTTCTAAATCAACCCACTGGGCTAGTTGTGAGGATCTTATTAAAGGATCCAAACTCTTATTGGCTCCAATAGATTATAATTGGCTCAGTCATCCCATGACTCTAAATTACAACAATGCATTAACCATAACTTAACTCCATTATATAAGTGTGGTTGCACTCCAACTTGAGATTGGAGGAACCATGTGTCATTTTAAATCTCGTGTTGCCTCAACACACAAGACTCGTGTTAATTATACGAAATTACCCCTTTATACATAATTAGATATGGACGTATAAGTGCCCTGAATCCAAATCAACAATTGAATATTTATTAAGCCACTCGATTACTTTTCATTCAATTAATAAGTCTTTAATAAAACTTATGCACTTTGCCAATGTGCATACCCATTTTATTAAAGTCGAACCAAGCGCTTAGATTTACCATTGATTAAACTTAATCAAGCCATAATAAACTTAACTAGCATAGATGTAAATTTTGGAAGCATGTTCCAAAGCACATGATCAACCAACACTCAACATATTTGAATTTTAGACCCTCGAGCCCACCGTATAAATCAAAGTGTTACCAACCATACCTAGGGTTCATCACTTCCTCATACTTGAAGATAACACTCACTATACCTCTGAGAAGTAGTAATTACAATGACGGCCTTACAATTACTTTGATAATGACTTGTTAGCAATCCTGTTCTGTTCTTTATCAATAGGGAGTCCACCCACTATTGTTAAACGAACAAAGCACTTTATGATAACACAATATAAGTGACTTGTGCTATCATGGCCAGATTTCTGACTCCAGGGAACCGAAGGTGAACCCATCCATTAATCCCTAATGAATCTTCTTAACCTCTCAAATACCGTAGAAGCTTAACCTTATATGCACATTTATGTGAGCGTATACTTGACACCGTTCATCCTAATGGAACCTACATTAATCCATGGATGCACATCCAACATAAAATGGGCTATAATTTTGCACAATCAAAAATCTAGTCTCGCATAATCGAAGGCTTAATTTTGCACAATCGAAACTCTCAATCAATCGAAGTACTTACGAAGTACTATCGAGATTTTGCTGGAATTGGGGCTACTTCCATCGAAATACTTCGATACAAGCTTGCACAATCAAAGTGTTTCGCATAATCGAAAAATCATTTTCGTACAATCGAAAGATTTCGATAATGTGAAATGGAGATTTCACACAATCGAAATGTTTTCCTACAGAAATCCTGAAACCCTACACTTGGTCCATTTTTTACTCAAGATTTATTCTAACACCCTAAAATCAACCATACAACATTTCAATTCTTTAGACACAACCACAAAACCTTTTCAACATAAATGAAACACCACAATCTCATATTCTCATACATTTGAGTCAAATTACACACATCATTGGTCATAAGTCCCACATCTACAAGTCTTCCTCATTTCTCATACATAAATGATCCAAAATATTCATTTCATTAAAATGGCATTCCAAGTTTATAGTCATCATATGAATTACATGTATATAGTCCAAAAGTACAAGCAATTTAACTATGACTACAACTATAAAAAATCAACATGTCACAAGCTAGCATGGATAGCCCCATATACAACATCCAAAAATGAATCCAAAATGCCACAAGGAACTCCACTTGGATGTTCATATACCATCCGTCATTAGCGCTTTATCTATAAAAAGGTTTGGGGAAGAGGGGTGAGCATACAACTATGCCCAGTAAGAATGTCCCAACCCACTTAGGCATCGACCCAACATTGACCTACATAATATGTATATCGCTACACTATATGGCACATCTAATGCTCTCATGTCAATCATCACAAATGCAAGCGAAGTAGTATGCATTTAAACCATATATCAAGCTTAACAATTTAAACACATAAGCACCAAAATACATGTACATCCTCTCGGTCATAATTCAATACGTGAACATGATTGGTCAACTTCAATGATCATGTAACCTTGGACACCTCCAATGATACCCGTATGATTTGGATAACTCCAAAGAATCATAATATCCCAGCAATATGTTGATTTACCAAATGTGAGTGGGCAATTCTAATACATACAAAATTTATGGACAACCTTCGAGTTATAGGCCAGTATGATGGGACCACTCCGAAGGTCGTACCTTAGTGGATATTATAACACTCTCATGACACTGTTGGATAACTCCAAAAACCCATGCACGGTTCACTTACACAATTTTTTGACAATTACCCATATGTGCATTTTAAGCTTATATAACACATAACATATACTTTTCATGCTTTTCAAGTGTACATTCTTGTTATAATTATATCTAGCATGCTTTCTCACTATACAAATACCATGTAGCCACATGTATGTTTAATTATTGCATATAAATCACAGATGCACACAATATATCACATAGTTAAATATGCTCTCAATTTGTACACATCGTACGTATACATTCAACATATTACATATATCACAATATGCATCATTCTAGCATGTAGAAATTATAAAAGAAGCAGGAAATGACAACACCATAGCCCCTCCCACCACTCTCATACATGTCAACTTAACCTATACATCTCCAAACCATCCAAAACCCTATAATCAATGTCTAAGAGAAAAAAAAACATCCCTACCTCAAATTTGAAGCTTTCCAAGCAATTTTCAAGAATTCCACTGAGGTCTACCTTACCAAAATTAAAAATTATTTGGTTTAATCCGAAGCCCTTGACTCGTGCTACCAGTTGTCCTTCACTAGCAACTCCCAAATCCAAGCCGAAAGCCTCCGAAATGAAGAGGGATGAAGTAGAAGAGAAGGGAGAGAGAAGGGCATGAGTTTGGTCTATGGGAAAGTGCAGATATTCTCCCACCCACTTGATAGATATAATATCTTGGTGTGAAATGACCAAAATGCCCCCGGGCCACTTAATGTTCCCTCCTAGCCTCCGTTTTTGATTCTGAAAATGGCTATGGCCTCAAAATCACATCCTTAACTATTAAGATAATTCATTTTATTTAAAACTAAAAATAATTATTTTTCAAAAAAGATTCGGATTCCTGGGCTCGCCGACCCAAAATTCTCAAATTGACCCAAACGCTCCCAAAACTTTTCAAAACCTCTAAACAAGTTCCCAAACATGTTTACCACACTCAAAATATACTAAAAATTATTTAAAATTCATTTATGATAAAAATGATTAATAAAATAAAAATCGGCCAAAATTGATCTTGGTCTCTTCATGTGCTTCTGACTTTGGTAACCATACCATACACACAATAAGTCATTGTGTATTCAATGGACACTACAATTCAGATCTTGAATCGAATCAATATATAACATTCATTGTATATAAATAGTATTTTTGATAAGGAAATAGATTCTTATTGATAAGCCAATGACATTACATCCCAATTGGTGCTATAAAGGGCATACAATCACAACAGGCTAGGATCTAGCTCTGATACCATTTGTAATGACCTGCTCCACACCAATATTAGGTTAAGAAAGATCGATGGTGGGAAATATTAAAATGAGTATCTCACACCATGTGCAAGTGGGAGACGTTGGACTAAATCTTGAACACCAATATCATCATCATGCCAATCGGGACATCTAGGCTCTTGACACAATTCCCCAATTAACCTCTTGACACAAACTGACACTGAGTTTCGTTGGAACAAACTTCTTAGTCCTAATGGTAGGATCTTGCTAGCACCTATTGTGGCGACTATAGTGGGAGAGAAGCTCTTTGCTCCTTTTATCATAAATTGGTGGATGTTTGTTAGCATTCGTTTCCTTAGAAGGCAATGTGGTGCACCAAGGTGGCCTTTTTGGATGGACGTTGATGCTTGGGAGGATTTTGTCGATCAATGATCAAAGATGGAGACATCGAATGATCGTCAATTGGTGTTATGTGCAAGAGAGGTGAGAAGTTGATGAATCATCTTATTTTCCATTGCCTAGTGGCTAATGATAGCTGGGCTATGATTTTTACTCTCTTTTGTGTTTAGTGGGTTATGGTTGTTGTGCCTGAAAAGGGTATTTTGTTTTACCAAAATAATTCTTGTCCAATTCTTAATAAATCACTCTCAATAGCACGAATCTTTGTAAGATAGGGCTCTTGTGAAAGTGTCGATCCCACAGAGAATATGATTAAATTAGTCTCATTTGATTCATTGAAAGAGAGGTTGATATTTTTGGTATTTGTTTAACATAAAATAAATGGCACTAGTTATAATTTAAAATTGATAAATAAAAGAGGGACTAGGGTATTGATTTCACCACTAGCCTCACATCAATGGAAGAATGTAATTCAACTTGGGAAAGTTACATATGTATAATCATGATTCATGGGATTTGTCACATACCACCATGATATCTTCAAGAAAATACATAAATCAAAAGATAAGAATAATTCATCTCTAGTTAGCATGAATCGTCAACCTAACTACTTAAATAGAAGATATAACATGAAATTAAAAGTGTAGAACGATTCATCTTCCTTAAGCATGAATTATCAAATCTAATGAATTTATGTTCAAATAAAACTATTGCATAACTTTCATACTTTCTAAGACAAGAGAAGAATGAAGTCAAGATTGAACATCACTTTATACTTCAATTACAAATGTAATCCTCAAAGTTATACAACTTATTATACACATATAACAATCCCAAATAGAGATACTATTATCATACCATTGATGCTTGGCTAGGGCTACATCAATGCCCTAGGAAGAGTTTTAGCTCCTCGTGGCTAACTTACAAGTCTTCATGGTTGGAGAACACTTCATATTTCTCTATGTGTGCAGAATATTTTCACTCACTTCTCCTCCCTTTACACTACTCAATTCCCCTCCACTTATAGCCAAAGTTAGTGCAATATGAGTGTCCACCATTTCTTCCACTTAAACTCATCATATGGCCTAAATAGCTCCATATGTATTCCATTTTAGAAGAATTGGATCATCTCTCTCCATGTGTATAGCATTTTGGTGAATTCATTGAGTGGGGTGGTTGCTTGTCATATCATTGGTCACTTGTCACAAATTTTCAAAGCAACCAAAGAAAAATCTGCCCAGAATATTTATGCTACTGTTTTGGCCACTTTCAACTACCAAGATGTCAGATTTAGAGATTTCTCAAAACTAAACGTATTTAGAACTCTCTTTTATCTTTCCACGGCTGTAAAAATCACCTTAATTGGAGTTTGGAGCATGAAGTTATGGTCAAAATACAAATAGTGCGCAAATCAAAATTTTGAACGAATTTTGGGCTTGAGATTGGTCTTGAACTTGTACTTGACCCAATGAATGAACCAATTCAGATTTTTGGCCCCTTTTACATTAAATCTTCAATATAGCTCGGCCCAATTCATGGACTCATCATTGGAAGTTGGCCCAAACTAATGGCAATTTCTTGTTCTTATGGAAGCCTCATTGAAAGCCCAAGAACCATGGAATTAACCATTATTTCATCTAAGGATCTGAAAATGACAAAAACAGAATAATACTATAAAAATACTAATATAAACATAATTAAAGGATTAACATATGTAAATTAGAAGGACCGAATGCACAACATTCTGTGCTTATCAATGGTGGAGTCCCCGAAAAGCTTGCTCAGGGATTTGAGAGATTGTATAGTGAGGAGACAAGTCTGAGATGCTTAGAGGATGGTGCCTCTTTATGTATAGTGGAGATTGTGGTGAGAGTCAAGCAACCGATCCTTTGATGGAGAGGATGGTCTGATATGGGTTTTTAAAATATCTATTTTAACTCCTTATTTTCTTTGGGTATAGGGTTGGTATCATAAATCTTTGAGGGATATAGTGGATTTTGCGGATACGTTGAAAGTATAGCGGGCCTTGTTGATCCTTGTGCAATTGTTGATGGGTTTGTGCTTCCCTTTTCCTTCGTCTTCTAAGTTTCATAAAGAGTATGTAACACAAGCAAAGATGATAATTGGAAATGTGAATACTTCTTTCAAAAGATTATCCAGCTCAAGTTTTCAATCATCCAGCCTTCTAAAATCCCAGCTATCAACAACCCATTCCAAACAATCAGTTTGCTAAAAATAGTTTCTCCATTAAGACCTTGTAAAAATAAACTAAACTACCAAGTTGAATATAAAAATGCAGACTTTCCACAATGATGATAAACTAATGTGAAATAATTTCTGAAAAAATCCAACATTTAGCATTCAAAATTAGTCAATCAGATCAAAAAATAAATTCAAGTTAGTAGTAACCAAAACCTAAAGCATCAAAATCAGACAATTCATATTACCAATGGATTTGAATTAGCAGCCAATTAGGTTAAACAATAATACTTCCGAATTTACTCTTCTAACAATACGAACTTTAGAAAAACAAAAGCTAAACTAACAAAATATACGTAGAACTGAAACCAGAATGAAGACAAAATAATGAATCTCACTTGTCATAAGTTATAGTCTTAATATTGAAACCTGCACGACACTCTTATAATTGTGAAATCTAGGAAGAATCAGATGTTCACAGTCTTATCACTACATGCGAGAAGACTTTTTTCTTATTTTGAACCCGTAACTTCTAGGTTAAAATAGAACAACCTTATCGTAGTCTTGATGTTAAAACCAACTGTGACTGATAACGCTTGTGTCCTCTCCATTAAGTCTTTCCTGAGTTATCAAGACCCCTCCAAGGCTGCAACAACAATGATTATTCATCATAATATGTTATATATATACATAGAGGTGTGTGTGAAAAATGTATGCTGGAGATAATAAGCATAGACCATAAGAATTCACATTTCTCTCTTTCTGCTTGATTTTCCGGATGATACTGAGAAGCCCCATCACTGCTACCACCTAATCCCAACCAGAGAATTAAGAAAATCTTCTATTTAATATATTTAAATGCTTTCGAATCTGTTTGATCCAAGGTTGTGAGGATCGATATCCTACGTGGGATCAATGAGGCGGTCTACAAGATCGGATCAAGTATTGTAAGATCCTACAAAACGATTGAAAAAAAACTAGATTTTAAGTTCAATTAATATAGAATAAGCCTAAAACAAACGTAAGAAACATATAGAATCAGCCTTAAAAAAAGAATATATAGAAATTCCCAATGAACACAAGAATTATACATTTAGAAAACATATAGAATAAGCCTTAAAAAAATAATTAACATACTGAAATTCACAATGAACATAAGAAATTAAGAATCATACATTTAGGAACAAGTCCACCTAAGCATATTTTTCTATTACTTTTCTTCCCAGAATCACATCTGCATTCAAATCTAAATATAACAGAATTTGATAATTTTCCAACTAGTCCCTGCAGTTTACCCCAAAAGGAAGAATACATTCGGAAAGAATAACAAAATCAGAAATAAGGATGACACGCACAAATCGAGAAATGGCCCAAATTTTTTATTTATCGAAAAAAAATCAGAAATAAGAAATTTTATCAGTAAATAAAAAATTCTAACAATATCAAGCAGGCCATTGTTAAGAGAAATAAAGATTTTTTTTTTTTTTTTTTTTTGTGCAAAAACGAAGAAGAAGAAGAAGAAGAAAAGTTCAGAGGAAGCTTTGAAGTCATACCTCTAAAACATTGAACTTGAGTGGAAGTGTAGAACTTGAAATAGATCACATTTTTATGGAGTTTTTTTTTTTTGCATAGTATATATATATATTTTGTCCTATCTTTGGGGTTTTTTTTTTTTTCGGTTCCTCTCAAAAGAGGAAATTTATTCAACAAAAATGATATTTTTTTTTTTCTGTCGAAAGAGAATTTATTCATTAACTTTTTTTGGGGTTGTGTAAAAAAGAATAAATTTTTCAAAAAGATAACTTTTTTATGGGTCTTTTTTTTATCCTGTCAAAAAGACCAGAAAGATTAAAGATTGAAGACTGGGAGGAGAATTAAAAAGGTTAGTTATGTAATTTGAAAAATAATAGGATTGTGCTACTTAGACAAAATTGTTAGATGGAATTGGTAGTCCTAAATTTTTAAATCTATTAGATGGATGAGAAATTGTAGATCTAATAATTCAATTTAAGTATCATTTTTCAAAATAATAATCATTCACTTGTGAAATTAAATTTAGAAGTGTAATTTTTTTTAAGAGAAGTGCAAACTTAGTATTTTGCGGGGCGTCATGGAGATTAAGAAAAGGTTCAATTAAATAAGTAAAGAACAAATTTCATATTTACTTTTACTAGAGTTCCGGTAGATGAGCCTCAACAAAAACTCTTATCATAAAAATGTATTGTGTGATAATATATAACTTTATTTTTTTTATTCCAGTTTCCAGTAAAGTAAAAAAAAAAAAAATGTAATGTAAAAATAATAATAATAAAGACGGAAGGGATAATTAAAAAAATGAAAAATTAGATCAACTTCAAAGACTAATTTGATTTTTTAAACTAGTTATTGCAAATTTTTAAATGTTATATTTCTTTAACTACAACTTGACATAATTTACCCTTTACCTATAATAAATAAAAAATAAAAACTTGCACATGCTCACGAAACTAAGACAAGTAAATAGTTTTAAATAGTACTTGTTTTTTACTAGGCTCCATCCATGTGCCTAAACATCATCGTCTTCCTTGCCTTACACGATAAAAATGGATCGAGCACATGATTTTTTTTTTTTTTTTTCATTAGACATTATGTTTCTTCTAAAATTTAGTTTTTAAAAAAAAAATTTCTTCTTATGTAAGTTTTGATCGGCCTCTTTGTAGTTCGAGATGGCAAACGGCTCTAACTCTTTTAATCAGAAAATTTTTGAATTTCATGTGCTTAAACAATAAGATTTAATTGGTTGGTGATCAGACTCGAAGTTTTTTCTGGTAGATTACAACATTCCCTCCAGTTAAAAGTACCTGAATGTTTGCAATTCTATTCAATATTATTATTTAAAAAATGTAAATTAAGGTTTTATCACATATTGAAGGATTGAGGACGATTTGCATATGTTGACCTTAAGATTCTCCTTATTATAAATTGTCTCCACTAAAGTAAAATTCTATCTCCATTAGTCAAAGAAAACAATGTTTTATTAACCCGTAAAGTTTATTGTTTAAAATTTTTAATCATCCACAAATAGAGAGACTAGAAATAAATGCTCCCACAGATTATGTTGGAACGTGTTTCAAAATTATATATATATTTAAATTTTCAATTGTGACTTTTCATCTCCGTTCATCAGTTACAAAATTAAATGGTCATAATTGGTTAATTACATGATTAAATACATTATTTAATCATCCATTAATAAGGAGACTTTTGCTGTCACGTCCCAAAATTCGAGCACCGAAAATTTCACTCTGTGTCCGAATTCTGAGAGTGAACCCGTCCATTGAACCATAAACAACTCATCAAATTCACTAACACAGAAGCATAATCCTACATATATCTATGAATGTATATGTATAAATACCATAAAACATGTCAATGGGTTCCCTCTCACTTGGTCATACACATTCAACTTCCACTCAATGGATCTAAATCATTAAATTCATCAGATTCCCAGTTTCAGCCGATTGGTGATCTCATTAGTCGGTTGAAAAAGTCCCTTAGATGTTCTATTCTCAAGGTGTGGCACTGGATTCAAATCCTAAACCAGTCAGTCGGCTAAAAGTAGTTTCGGTCGACTCAAAGTTTCCACTCAAGCAGCTGAAACTCCTCTTCGGTCGACCGACACAGGCTTCAGTTTTTAAACTCTTGAGATCTCTATTCCTTTGGTTAGCTAATACCCTCTTTTGGCCGACCAAAACGAGTACCCTTCTACTTCAGTTTTTCAAACCGTCGGTACGTTGAGAGTACCAGTCGACTAATAAGGTCCATCAGCCAATCGACAGCACCCAGATCCTCATACTCTCAGTTTTCAAATCTTCTTAAAACCACATTGGTGTTCCACTCAAATGGAAATCCAAATGCATCATTTATCCATTCCATAGGCATCCATAACTTTAACACAAGGTTAAAATACCATAATGCATTAAATCATACTCAATGTATACACTCTTCCAACCTTAATATGTGCATACTCAATATTGAAATAATTAAGTCCAAAGAGTTAAACATTTGATCCAAAATCTCCATTTCATCAATACAATTCCAATGTTTCCAAATGTTAAATATGGTTCATACATATAAAGGCCAAAATATACAAGTTTGTTCAAGGGTACTAACATGTTACATACAAGCATTAATATACATATATTTCTATATCTAAACCTGCTACATCAAAACTTTCAAAAAAGCTCCAACGCTAGTCATTCTAGGCTTCATCTCTTGCTGGTGCTTTATCTATAAAAATGTTTGGGGGAGAGGAGTGAGCAAACAACTAGCTCAGTAGAAATGTCCCAATCCACCTAGGCATCAAATCGACGCCAACCTACATGACATGCAATTGTGACAACACTACACATTACATAGCATACTCAATGTTCATATGTCAATTAAGTCAATGCAATACATCTATGCATATAAATAATTTCCACAATACTTAAACAATATATATAACACATAAGCATTTACTACATTCAAAAATATTTGGTCAAACTTTGATAACACTAGTATAGTTGGTCTCACTCCAAATGACATACCTGATTAGCAAATCTTAGATTTGCTAGTATGATTGGGCGACCCCAACGATCATACAATTTTGGACAACTCCGATCTTTGGCCTAAACCTAAATATGATTGGGCAACTCCGACGATCATACTAATGAGGATGATTTTCCACTTTTATATCATGGTTTGGCAACTACGAATGCCATGTATGGTATTCTTGGACAAGCTCTGATTCATCAAGAATTCTAGCAATCCTAAACATGCACCTTAGGCAACAACATCATAATTAGCATACTTTTCATGCTCATCTCTAATTTCTCATACTCTATAGCAATTCTAGCATACGCTTTTACATATTACATAGAAACACATATACGTTCACAATAATGCATATACTCCATACATAAATACAAATCTACATTGTCACAATACGCTTCCAATTAATACATATAACATGTATATACTCATAACCATCACATATATCAAGATGTAATCATACATAACATGCAAAAAACCACAATGGAAGAGAGAAAAGTTGTACACAACCATATCAATCCTCCCAAGCATGTTAAAACAACCCAAACCATCACCATTCATTAATAACCCTAGAAATCAATGACTAGGAGAGAACAAACACCCCTACCTTAATTCCAAGCCAAATGATACAAACCCTAGAATCTCCAAGCTCAAAAATTCAGCAAATCAAAAACTTGAACCAGTTAGAACATAGAGGAAATGAAGGGGAGTAACCCTTCTTCTTTCTCCAAGACCCAAAACCAACTTCTAAGCCTTTAAAATAAAGAAAGCATAGAAAATATGAAAATGGAGGGAGAAAGAATAGGTTGGCTGACGAAGAAGGAGAAAAGATGGAGTGGTTTTGTGTTTTGTGGTCCATATGCATACATATGTAATTATCTAAAGTCTTGTAAGACTTTTCAACAAAAGTCCTTATCTTCTCTTTAAATTCTCCTTATTACTAATAACTCTCAAGTAATTAGCAACTAACACTCCCCCATTTCACATAACTCCACTTATCTCCCTTAAAGTTCACTTATGCACATATAAAAACCCGTAGTTGCTTTCTGGGTTACTCGAACTCTTCCCACTCCCATACCTATGTAACATATATTTTTATAATTGGCAATCTTCGGTGTCAAAACAAAACATGATTGAATTGTAATATTTTATTTATATTCTTCTAATTTATCATTTAATTGAAGTCTCAGAGTGAGCATAAAGTTCTACACCAACCATGCAAATGTTCTTCAAAGGTATGAAGCTTGAATCTTTCGAAAATGGCATCAATAATCTGGAAAAAAATTGATCGATTGAAGTTTCTGGAAGGTTTTGAATGCATGTGGACATATTTGATCAAGTATAAGAGTTACGGAGGCCAGGCAAAGTGGTGAGTACACGTACACTTCAAACCGGGTGGTTCTAACCTTGCAAAATAACGTTTTTGAGCTGGTTTTCAAAAAGTACTAGGTTGGACCGGTCCAAGCTTTAGCTGGACTGGTCCATGAGGTCTCAATATCTTAAACTAAGACCTCTACAGGGCTGGACTAGTCCAAGTGATGGTTGGACCATTCCAAGCCTTCTGGTTTGGCTTTTTGCCTTCTAGTGTCCTATTTTGACCCAGATTTGACTATTAAATTTTCTTAAACTTTGGGACTTGTTTCCTATTGATTTTTAACTTATTTTTTAAGAAAAATTAGGGTTTTTAACATCTATAAAAATCTTTTATGATTTCTCTCTCAGTGTGTTTTCACAAAGTTTTCAATACACATCAAAAAGATATTTTTAAAGAGAGAAAGCATTGAGATATTTTTCCAATAGAAACTTTGTTTATCTGTTTATATTTTTGAGAGCACACATATATTCACTGAGTTATTTAGGTTGGATCTTTTTGCTTGACCAATCGTTCGAAGACTGCTTCAAATATTTCTTATTGATCAAGTTACTAAATTGGTTTATTCAACAACTGTTCGTTGGTGAGGAAGGAGAAGAAGATTGCATTGCGAATGAGACAAAATACTTGTTGAGTGTTCGTGTTCTTCTAGTTACCCTTCTTGAAGGATTGTGACGTTAGCTGGAAGTCTGCGGCAATTGGACAAGGGAGTCGCAAAAGTAAGCTTGAGGCGTTCCGCATCAAGTTCTTGTTAGAGTGGAGTGGGTGTGAGTCTGGAACAGAGTCTATTGTACTTTGCTTTGACAATAGTGGATTTGGTTCTATGGGTCTACAAGCCACCCGTGATTTTTTTTCGATCTGAGTTTTTCACATATATCTAGTGCATTCGTTTACTTTATTACACTTTATTTTATTTACTTGCTTTATGGGATTGCTTAGATTTTAATTAGACTTAAAATTGGATAATATAAAAGATTAAGAAAAAAGCGAGTAAACCTAATCACCCCCACCCCCCTCTCGATTTTAAATCAAGCTTTCGCAGCCACTTCCTCACCGCATAACTCACAGTTGGTATCAAAGCAGTGTTCACTAATTTTTGACTAGTTCCTTGTGAAATAAATTTTTAAAATCAAAAGTATTTTTTTTTCAAAAATCATCATGGAATCTAGTATGAAGGAGCGTGGATCGATTTAGCAAACTTCTTAGTTTGATAGTTTAAATTATACTTTTTAGAAGTCTTGCATGAAAGCCTTTCTTAAATCTCAAGGTGAGAGTGTACGGATGTCCATTGAGAATGAATATAAAATTTCTACCTCTACTACCGGTACTAGATATGCCATTGTAACTGTAGAGAAGGATAAGGCAACATGGTCAACTGTTGAGCATGAAAAAGTTAATGATAACAACAAGGGTTTATATACTATATTTAATTCTCTTGTTCCATCTAAATTTGCTAGAATCTTTACTTGTTCCACTTTGAAAGAAGTATGAGATATTTTACTGGTAACAACTCATGAAGGTACTATCAAGGTAAAGAAGTCAAAGCAACAAACAATTAGGATGGATGAAAATAAGATGTTTTCTAATTTTTATTATAAGCTTAATGATATTATTCAAAATTGTGCTAACCTTGGTGAAAGAATTTCATCTTTTTAGGATGTTAAAAAAATTATGAAGTCATTTCATTATAGGTTTCAAGTTAAGTTGGAAGTCTTGGATGAGAGTAGATATGTTGATTCAATGGATGTGGCAAAATTACTTGTATCTATTCAAACTTTTGAGATAAAATATCCAAAACTTCATAAATCAAAAAATTTGGTTTTAAAATCCTCAAATACTTCTAAGTCTTCAAATTTGTCAAATGTAATACACACCCTCCCCCACTTCAAGATCTGTCTAATCTAACACATGTGAAGGATCCGGTTCATACTTTCTTAACATAGAAACACAAAAAGTATTATGCGCACTTGACATTTGTTGTAGCAATGCCAAGCGATATACAACCTCACCCACACAATCCAAAATCTCGAATGGACCTTTAAACCATGATGATAACTTGCCACTATGCCCAAATCTCATCATCTCTTTCTGTGGCGAAACTTTAAGAAAGACATGGTCTTCCACCTCAAATGCTAAGGGACACCTCCTTCTATCAACATAACTCTTTTAACGACTTTGAGCTATAAGCAATCATTGTCCTATCAATTTAATCTTTTTCATGGTCTCTCAGACTATATCCGATTCCAAAGCCACTGTATCACCAACCACCGTTTAACAAACAGGTGACTTACAAGGCTTACCATATAGCGCCTCAAATGGTGTCATTTCAATACTAGTCTGATAGCTATTATTGTAAGCAATCTCCGCCAGTGGAAGGTGATCCTCCCAATTACCATAAAAATTAAGCACACATGCCCAAAGCATATCCTCAAAATTTGTGTAGTACATTCTTACTGCCTGTCCGTCTGAGGGTGAAAAGTTGTACAAAAATAAAAGTCCATATCCAAGGCTGCTTAAAAAACTCTGCCAGAATTGTGACGTGAACCATTGGTCTTTATTTGAAATAATAAAAACTAGTATGTCGTGCAACTTTAGAATCTTCTCAATGTATAAACAACTGAGAGTATACATATCATTAGTCACCCGGATAGGGAGAAATTGAGCCATTTTGGTAAATCTATCAACAATGACCCAAACAGCGTCGTGGCTCTTCCTTGATCTTGGAAGTCTCGTCACAAAGTCCATAATGACATGCTCCTACTTCTACATAGCTACCAGTAATAGTTATACCAAACCTTCTGGCCTTAGATACTCAGCCTTTACTTGTTGACAATTGAGGCACCTAGCCACAAACTGTGCAACATCATTTTACATACCCTTCCACAATTACTGTTGGTTTAGATCGTGATACATCTTGGTACCACAGGGATGTACTACTAGTCTAGAGCAATGAAACTCTCTAAGGACCTCATCCCTACAAAAAAATGGTACAACCATTTCCCTTTTGAACCTCAAACCGCCATTGGAATGAACGGTCCAATCTTCCACAGCCTCGCCACCCGAAATTTGAGAGTGAATAGCCTCCATCTCACTATCATGTCTCTGCTCCTCAATCACTATACTCACAAAAGTCAGTTGCGCAATAAGTGTAAACAATGTAGCTAGATCCCCATCCTCATTGAAATACAATCTCATTTTTGAGATATCTTCCATCATCTTTCACTCATGGATAACAGTACTTGCCAAGGTACCATGTGATTTCCTACTCAATGCATCGGCTACCACATTAGCCTTTCTCGAGTGATACTATAAGTTAAAGTTATAATCCTCTATGTATTCCACCCATCTTCATTGTCTCATGTTTAAGTAATTTTGTGTAAAAAGGTACTTTAAACTCTTGTGATCAGAGAATACCTCAATCTTTTCCTCGTACAAGTAATGCATCCATATTTTCAATGCAAAGCTTACCACTACTAACTTCAAATCATGAGTCGGGTAATTCTGCTCATGTGTTTTCAACTATTAGGAACCATATGCTACAACTCTCTTGGTTTGCATCAAAACATAACCCAAACAGTCCCATGAAGCATCACAATAAATAACATAACCCAACCACATTCAGGAATGATCAAAATTAGAGCACTAGTCAATTGAATCTTCAATTCCATGAAAGAATGCTAACAAATATCGTTCTAGACAAACTTAAGTTGTTTACGATTAATTCGTGTCATAGGCACCACTAACCTCGAAAAGTCTTTCACAAAGCGTCAATAGTAGCCAACTAAGCCCAAGAAACTATGTATTTCAAATACACTCTTCGGCCATTCCCAACTCATCATAGCTTAAATCTTAGAAGGCTCTTGTTAGTACAGAAAATTGCTTAGCTAATTTCTGCTAATTAATTCAATGCACACGCCCAATAAAATTAAGAACAAAATATTTTCAGAGATAAATTGAGGTTAGGATTTGAGGATCCCTTTCATTCATCTTTCTTTGGATATTTATAAAATTTTGGAATTCGAATCCCTCTAGGATTCAAATTCTATTATTTGTAGCTATCTTTACTCTCAATGATTCAAATTCTTATTTGAGTTTGAACTTATGTCTGGGCTGGGCCGTTTTGGCCTTATAAAGGGGCAACTAGGCCCATTCTTTTTCTTGAAACAATTCTCTAGGACCTTTACTGATACTTGGGCTCAAACCTTCTTGGGCTTGGTCTATTTGTGTACCAATTTGGCCCATTTGAATGAGTGGGGATATTTTCCCCTACACAATACCCCTAATTCTCTTTAGTTATGAGCTTCCCAAACTGGAGAGAATTCCTAAAAGCATTTTCAATTGACCACTTCTTCGTCCAAAATCGACATGTTAGTCAAAATAAGCGACTCTATTAATAGTATGTTTACAATTATGCAATAATTTTCATCGCTAAGTTTCTTGGTTCATGGTAATTCATAAACTTGATTACATGGATCAAAAATCATTATTATGAGGATTAGCTAATGGTTAATCAAAAAGTGAGGTAAGGCTCATGTGGATCAGTGCATTATATATAAGATGTGTATTTTACTTAAATGTCTTTCAAATATGTTAAAAGGACAATGCTGGAAAATTGATCCATATTGACATGCTTGAAATATTCTAATTATTTTGTGAAAAAAGTACATGTTATCATTTTTATTTATGATACTAATTTTTAATCTTTGAAAACTTATTTTTCTTAAAGCTCCTAAATAGAGGCATGATAAGTTTAGGAAGGAATCGATGGCACAAACATTTCAAATTTTGATATGGAGCTTTAGTGAAGTTCAAGGGAATTGTGGCATCGTTATTTACCTATAAAGTTCCAAATTTGAAATTTTGATATGGAGGATCCTTGGGAGGCCAATTTTATTCTAGAATTCAAAATTTTGAGATCTGAACATGGACTTTCGTAGCTCAGCTATTGAGAAGATTATAAAAAGTTTAGTCCCTTTTCAGATACTCCAATCTCTGCTCCAATTGAACCTGTAGACATTAAAAAAATTTAGGGTGAATCCAAATTACAAATTGGGCTTATTTTCAATTTGGTCCACTTTAGAAATATGGCCCAATGAGTCAAGCAATTCAAACTCCATATCCATTACAAATAAATGGGTCATGAGCCAATTCAAGTTATCCAAAAAGTCCAAACCCACTAGTAAATAGGTCAAAGGATAATTGATATATATGTATATATATTTATCATTAAAGATAATTATATATATATATATATATATATATATATATATATATATTAATTGGATAATTATCACAAAAGATAATTATCATCAAAGATAATTATCAAGAGTAAAAGAAGTTACTTGTTTGCCCCTCCAAGAAGCCTATAAATAGAGGTCCAGGGGAAGAAAAAGAAAGGAGAAAAAAATAAGAAGAATACTCTCAGAGAAAGCTGAAACTCTGCATGATTCTTCACTCAAAACTCAAAGCTCCAAAGCATCTAAACCCTGAAGGAGAATAACAACAAGCACATCATCCACGTGCTGTTCTTCACCAAAGTTTTAATCCAATTCAAGATCAAGCTCTAGCAGCGCTTGAATCCGGATCACCAAGGAGATCGAATCAGAGGAATTTGTCTTTCTTTTGTAAAACTCTACAGAGATTTGTAACCCATATTTCTTGAAATTAATATATTTGTCCACGTATTTTGATCTTATTTCCAGACTCAAAATTTGTGTGTACAAATTTCTAGCATACTCAGTGGGACAATCTCTACCTCTCATCTCTGTCTCCTACATCATACATCCAAAATTCCATTCATCAGAATCTATGGCTCCTCCTAAGGTTCAGACTACAAACAAGAAAATCTCAAAAGACATCGTTGTTGCATTGGCTAACATTAAATCTACCGTAAGCAGTGGCAAGAACACTAAGAACCCGTCAAGTGCTAGTAGCACCTCAGCAAGTCCTATGATGCATAACAAGACCAAAGCAATTGCTTCGCTCAAGAATTAGTAAGATTTGGTGAAAATCAATCCTACTAAACCAATGGATGTGAAAACTCAACATGTTAACAGTATTAATTCTCAAGGAGCAAAGAACTCTGACGTTGTTTCAGAAAAGTCGGTGCCACCACATTCACCCCACTCCGTCTCTAACACCAACTCTAGCATTGGTTCACTCTCAAAGTCATTACTTTAGATTTTAGAACAAACGATTACTTCAAAGAATGTTGGCCCTCAAGGTCTTTCCTATTCGAATGTTATTGCAACTATGATACAATAAATGTGCATATGTAGTATACATGACATAAGGAAGGAATGTGTGAAATGCAGTAACATGTATTATATGCTAGGTTTTGTGAACATATTGTGGAAAATGTGATGTTATGAACATATATGTATTATGTGTGGTTATGTGGGTTAAATGCATGCTATCTTTTATTTGAAAATGTGTGCATTGGTCGGCATGAATAAAATATGCTTAAATAAAGTATGAGTATATGTAAATTGTATGCTAGGTTTTACATGTATAGGTAAATATATGTGTGACTTTGTGGAGATGAAATGCATGTTACGTATTCTTATAACTAGCTTATGCATCTTGAAGCATGAAATTGAGTGATTGATCATTGTATGTTTGAAATGCATATATAAGTCTTTTGTGAGAAAATGGGGAAAGGTGGTCAAGTCATCTAGAGTAGGTAATTACTCGGTGACGATGTTCTAATTACCTTGGAGTAAGTAATTACTCGGTGATGGTGGTTTAATCACCTTGGAGTAGGTAATTACTCGGTGACAAATTCTGAGAGGGGCCTAATCACCTTGGAGTAGGTAATTACTCAGAGACGATGGTTTAATCACCTCGGAGTAGGTAATTAATCGGTGACGATGGTCTAATCACCTTTGAGTAGGTAATTACTCGGTGACAAATTCTGAGAGGGGCTTAATTACCTTGGAGTAGGTAATTACTCGGTGACAAATTCTGAGAGGGGTCAAATCACTTGGAGTAGGTAAATACTTGGTGATGGTGGTCTAATCACCTTGGAGTAGGTAAATACTCGGTGACAGCGTTAGGGTTATGTGGAAAATGTCCTAGGTCACATGGTTGGTCAAGATCATGTTAGGGTATTGGGTTGAGTCCGAGAAAGAAACAAGTGAATGACTTTGCTTACATTTTAATTGTGGAGCATGATTGAGTGGTTAAATACATTTTTATATATGCGTTGCTTGTGAACGAACATGATATATGTTGGATGATACATGTAATATAGTGATATGTATTCATGTAGGTCTGTGTCGAGTCAGCACTTAGGTGGGTTTGGGTATCTCTACTGAGCCACCGTGGTGCTCATCCCTTTTTCCTAAATTCTTTTACAGATAAGGCCCCGATGATAGATGGGACTTGAGTGTCCATGGAGTGCTTATCGTAGCATTTTTGTGTATCTTTTAATATTAAAGACTTGGATAACCGTGTCGGCTTGTGGCACGTTATCTATGTAGCAATAGTCATAGTAGGATTTCTAGCATTTGGACTTCATGTATAAATTCTTGTAATGATTATGAGCTTGATAGTCATATGGACTTGGAATGTATTTTGGACCATATGTATGTTATGGGTAATGTATGAATTTCAAGACTATAACCTCTTTTTATGTTATAGTTATGTGTATGAGCCTTTTTCAAGTAAATGACATGAAATTGTTTGAAATGATGAGATTAGAGGTTATGAGACATGAAAGCGGATGAGTATATGATTCAGAGTTTGTAGATGATATGAATGTTTTTCATGTATGATTTTCTAGTCGCATGAATGGATTATCATAGTAGAAAGGATTTAGAAAGCCAAAAATAGCAAATTACATTGTTGCAGGTTTTGCTGGAGGTGCATCAGTGCGGGCACTTCGATGCATCGTTCCATTAATGCATCGAAAAACCTGCAGGATTTTAGAAAAAAACCAAAAGTCTCGAGAGTTGTTTTTGGTTGATACTTTATCGATATTTGTGCGATACATTGAACTGTCGATGCATCAAAATCATCATTTCAATGTATCGAAATGCATGGATTCTGAAATTTTAGAAAGACATGCAAGGGAATGTTTGAGGGGCCCATTGAGGTTAGTTTGGTCTGCAGTGCACATATATACATGTACATTGGAAAAGTCTGCTTCTGCGATACTCGAGATAATGAAAGGTCTGTTAAGATTAAATGGACGGACGTCACCACCGGTTCTCCGGAAGTCGGAGACCGAGGTGTGATAGCATGGTATCAGAGCATGGTACCTTAGTAAAAGTGTTGAGGTAAAATCTTGGTATCAAAGTATGATATCAAGAGGGATTGTGGTTCGAAGTGTGGCTCGGTAAACATAATCACACTCGATTTTCGAGAATCAGGAACTAGGGCGTGACACTTCCAATAAACAATGTGCAGAGACTTCTCACAAAAACATTATCGAGACCATTTTTATTCTGACAATATATTTCCTTTCACAACTGGAATCTAGGTGCACAAATTTCTATCTCAAAAGTTTTCAATACTTTATCAATACATACCCTTTGAGAAAGTCCAAATTTTTCTATAGTGCATGTATTGCATAGATATCATTGCTAACTAACAAAATATCATCAACATTTAGAACAAGAATAACAAATTAATTCCCACTGAACTTGAGGTATATGCATTAGTCCATTACATTTTTCGGTTAAGACACGTATATAATTTCCTTAATGTCACCATTGAGAAACGATGTCTAGACATCCATCTACTGCAACTCAATATTATAATACGTGGCAATCGCAAAATGACTCTCAAAGAGTCCTTTGATGAAACTAGAGAGAAAATCTCAAAGAAATTAGCACCTCTTATATTTATCATGCACCTCAAAATCATCAAGTATACAGACCTTCAAGTCTTAGAAAATCTGCTAATTAAGCTGAATGGGCTGAGGAACTAGATTAAAACTGAAGGAAGAGGTTACGAAGGAATAACTAAAGGAGTGGGAATATGAGCTCTAACTGAAACCATTAAAGAAAATGAAATAAAATCTGAAGTAAATGAAATGGGCACTGAAGATTGCTCCTCTGCTAAAAAGAAACTACAAAGCTCTAGACTCCCATTAGATTTGTCCATCCTCAATAAATTTTACAATGATATATTCAACAATCTCCATTGATTTAAAGGGATAATAAAATCCATAACCAAACGATCTCTTAAGATACTCTATGAAATGACAAATTACGGTACGAGGATCAAGTTTCTTAATATCTGGATTGTACAATTTTGCCTCTGCAAGATATCCCCACATATGCAAATGTCAGAGAACTTGTTCAAAGCGTGAAGGGTATTTCAGGAGCTTCTTTACATGACTATTAGGAATATAAATAGTTGTTTTGAGAGCTTATCTCAAAAACTCCTAGGTAGAGAAAAATGACTCATAATGCTGCGAACAACAACCACCTAACATGTGTGGTTTCTTTATTTTGAAACTCCATCTGCTCAGGAAAACTAAGAGTGGTGTACTGTGGCACAATGCCATATTCCTTGAAATATGTACTTAAACACCACTATTCACACCCTCCATATCCATTCTCCCATAATACTCACCACCTTAGTCCAATCTTAAAACCTTAATCTTTCTTCTCAACTGCTTTTCAACTTCAGCCTAATAGAGTTTTAAACATATCAAGTGCTTTAGATTTCTGGTGGTTTAATTATATATAACCATACCTTTAGAAAACCATCAATAGAGGTAACAAAATTTCTTTGCCCATCTCAAACAATAATGAAAAATAGACCACAAACATCGATATGAATAAAGCCCAAAAGACCAAATAACTGACTAACCTCAAAATTGCATTTCTTCTACATATTCCCTTTGACACAGTCAACACATAAATTATAATCTAAAAAATTTAGTGGTCCAATAATCTCATCCTTGACCAAGCGTTCATGTCTTTTTCAAAAGACATACCCCAATTTCCTATGTCATAGCATAGAGGAATCCTTTCCAATGAAAGCACAATTTTATTCAAAAGGTATGGAGTCCATAGAAAAATAAGAGACAAGTATGATTACACCAAAATGATCCACCATTTGTGAACATACACATTTATCAAGTTTAGCTCAAATATTACCAAGAGAATTTTCATATCTGCTTTGTTTTTCTTTAACCAATTCTTATAACTGTAAAAGCCTTTCTTTTTATGTCTTTTACTTTTGCAGAACCAACATTTATCATCGCGATGATCAATGCATTTTTCTTTATTGTTCTGTTTTTCCTATTCCTATTTTACCTGATTTCTTTTCTTGCCGCCTAGTTTCTTCTTGAAACTATTCTATCTGCTACTACTCATGATAAGATAAGCTGACTCAATTTTAAATGCCCTGAGTCACTCCACTTCAATCACACAAAATGCTAATAGTTGATAAATGTCCCTTTTATCTCATGTGAATTATAATTTACCATGAAAGTCTCAAAAGACCTAGGCAGATAATATATCATTATGTGAACTAATAACTTATCATCAAATGCAGAAGTGTTTATAACCTCAATACATGCTATATTAAATAACACCACATAAACAACATATAAAATAATATGTCACAGTTTTAGGGATTATCACTTTAATTCATACTTGAAGTTTTAAGTCGAATTTATCAAAGTGTTTTACTATGTACAAAACCTTCCACCCTACGGGAACAGGTAAGATGTCATCTAAAAATCACCTTTGGTCAAAATTTTAAATACATTTACCCCCAAATTTGTGATTAAATCGCACATAGACCTAGTTGATTATGCTTGAATTATTGCTAAACACTTCTACTACCTTTGGGTAAGAGGGTTATTTAGTTCTAACCCAAACACTCTCAACTATTCTATTCACTTAACTCACGCTAAGACATTCATCAGCTTTGGGCAGAACAAATTCACTAATGTGGGCAAGTGCACTGTGAGACCTTAAAATTTTAAAAAGAATAACCTCCATGAGTGAATGTCACCTTTGGGCAAGCATCAACCACTTTGGATACCACCTTGAAACGATCACTTTACCAGTCCTCCTAAACCCCAAGGAAAAACCTAAACTTTAAAATTACATTTTATTTAGGTTCACAATTTATTATTTTTTTTATTTTAGTGCACATAAACCAAACCTAAAAAATATAGAACATGTAAACTTCATTCTTGAATATAATCAGAATATATGAATAATTTAACAACAACCATAAAATATAAATTCAATGCAAACATGCTAAAGAATTTATGAACATTTGTCCACCAATCACTGTTATTTTGATTTGCCAAAAAATGATTGGTATAACATAACATTCAAGAAATCACATTTAAGTAAATTTCTTTAACAATCTAGACATTGATTGAAGATATATATAACATGGGTCCATAGGTTCTTCACCTTTTCCTTTTTTAAAAAAATATATATATATAGTTTCAAATGAAACAAATGAGATATATATCAAACAAACCAACATTCGTGTATATATTATATATATAAAAAATGGGTCCACACACATGGTCTTTCTTTAGAATCAAAATCAATTATGAACCAATTATGCATATATATTTCAACAATTCAATATTATCATGTGCTATAGGTAGGCACCCATATCATAATTAAATATATGATGGGCAAAGAAATCTCTCAGCCATGAAAAAATTGAATTTAGAGCATTGGAACTAAGATTCTAAATCTCAGTTCTTATCTTGATTGAAAAGACAAATATCATATAAAATAATCTTATACAAGTACATGGAATATATATCATCTGGACAAGACAATTTACTTCATCAAACTATATAATTTTGCACAGAATTTGAGAACACAAAGTTATACATTTTTCATATGCCATGGTCCTGTAATTCAAATCCAAATTATATCAAAAGATACCGGCATGTGTTAATTATATTCATCCAATCACATGCAATGTTGCTTGAAAGCAACCAACAGTAATGGAAAAATAGAGTCACACCTGGTCTCAATGAACATGATGCCCACGTTGATTTTATATATATTAGATATATACACACACACTGCAACGGCCCTTATTGTTTTGTAACCCAAGTCATACAAACATGAAAGTAGTGATCTAGACGACATGAAATTGATGTTCGTTCAAGAATTTAACTACAAATATTTTATATCAACATTAATATATAATATAATATAACATTTTTTTTCTTTGATTTCTACAAGAAAATACCCTAGCCCTAACTATGGCTCTGATACCAATTGTTGGAATTTATTCCATACTCAACTTGTAAAAATAAAAAAATACTGCAATAATTATAGAGGAGATTTAATTGACATGCCTGATTGATGATATAATCATTAAGAATACCTTTTTGTTTCTGCAAGAGATCCTTAGAAAGCTCTACCCTTTTTGAGAGTTGTCCTTTGATGAGGCTGAATAAAGGTTATCAAACCCTTATTTATAACAACAGGGAGACAGCTTCTCTACAAACAATCATACCCAAGTCTCCCTTCCCATCATGAAAACTTAAATACTGACAGTTATGATTAAATCCTACCAATTAAAGTTGAAAAATCACAATCCAACGGTATAAATATTATACTGTCAATTAGACTACAAATAAACAAGTATAACCCCAACCTATCAATTAACGATAATCACATTGTAATCTAATTTTAAAAAGTAGTGCATAGGACCACAAAAAATATTTTATTTATTTAAAATATTCTAACAATTTCTTCTTCTTCTTCTTCTTTCCCTTTTTCACTCATCTTTTCATTTTTATTCGTAGAAGTGCACGTTGGTGAAAATTACTTTGGATATATGCCACAACACTTTGCCCAATTCAACGAGGGAATTGAGTTTGATGACCAATATTAATTTGAAGTATATATAAAAAGTAAATGTAATAATTATATCAAATAGCTAAACTAATAAATAACATTAAAAATGTTATAATTCCTCTTCTCCTAGATAAATTCCACTGTGTTTCAAATAAATGTCATTTTAAAAAGTCAATGTACCAAAATAACATATTTTTGGAATCATATTTAAAATTTGAAAACTTTTTCAAATTGATATTGTAAGTTTATATATCTTTATATTTTGGAGAGTTAATGTCAAAGGAAGACATGTACCATATAATCTCAAAAGCGACATATAATTTCTGAAGAAAATAGTAGCTAATAGCTAAAATAGTGAACATGTGTTTTTTAGGATATAAGCGTTGAACATGTGGTCATGATTTTCAGAATTTAAAATAATTAACCCTGATTTTCAGAATTTAAAATAATCAACAAGGGTTATTCTCAAAACCCAAAATTCCAACATACCTTAGAGATAGTCTTAAGATAAAAGGTCTTGATGGACAAAAACATATATAGGACCAGTTTGGTTGGAGAGAAATGGGAGAAAAAGAAAAGAAATGTAATGGAGGGAAATAGTATATTGTGTTTGGCATAAAATTTTGAAAGGAAAAGGAAAAGGAAAGAAAAGAAATAGAGTGATACAAATTAAGCCTAATGAGTAAGTTTCGTCATCCTCTCACAAATAGGAAAAATGGAAGGAAAGAGTTACAAAATTTAATGCCAAAGTATTTGTCCCTATTTAGTCCTTACCCATATAAACCTAACATAGGTTCAATTAGGTAAGCTTCAAACATTGCATCTTGGGGCTAGTCATGTGGTTGCACCATACCAATTACTCTTTTAAGAAAGCGATTTGACTTTGCTGGCTGTCTGATATCGTGTAAGATCGGAGAGAGTGAGTTGGTACAAACCAACTTGTATATATATATATATAACTTGGGTAGTATTGTTGTAAGTTGAAGTATATATAATTTTGATTGATTAAATTGTGGAAGGTAGGAATTGGATGGGTCTATCAAAGCCCCAACACATGTAAATGGAGAGTGAAGAAGAACCAGCTATCGTAGGCCAGCTGATCTCCCCACACTCTACAACGACAACCTTGATGATCACATGATTTTCAACCGTCCACCACGTGCCCTCGATCACTTAATTGTTCATGGTGTACGATATTCATGTTACCTAATATTATGTCCTCTTAATAAAAAGGCAATTTCATTTACATACCTTCCTTCATAAGTAAGACCTTTTTGATCTCTCTCTCTCTCTCTCTCTCTCTCTCTCCAACTTAGTAGCTAAGTATCAATACACCAGTAGTATATATTATTCTCCTACAGCTAGCTTGATCATTCTCTGAGCACTCAAAAGCCACAACCATGGCTGAAAAGGTTTGTAGATCGATCTTGTTCTCTCCCTCTATTGTGTGATTTTGCATATCTTGTGTACGCATTTGATAATTTGTTGAATTTATTTTACTAACATAAAACTAATTTTTCCTGTGTCATTTATTAGGTTACAACAATGATACTAAAGGTTGATCTTCAGTGCTCTTCCTGCTACAAGAAGATCAAGAAATTACTCTGTAAATTTCCACGTATGCCCCTAGGCCCTAGCTGATCATCACATATATATGTAATATTATACATATACATACATAAATATAAATATATATATATATATATATGTGTGTGTGTGAATTTCTCATTTCATCATCATCATTATAATGATTCTTAGAACAAGTGAGTTTAATTTTTATGTGATGTTATACGTTTGGGACGAGAAAAGAAATCCGAGACCAGGTATATGATGAAAAGCAAAATGTGGTGAAGATCACTGTAATATGTTGCAGCCCCGAGAAAATTCGTCGCAAATTGTGTTGCAAGGGAGGGAAGACAATCAAGAGTATTGAGATCAAAGAGCCCGAAAAGGACAAAAAGCCGGATAAGCCCTCAAAAGAAGATCCTCCTCCTGTAAAGGTTGTAGACAAGCCCCCAGTTTCCAAGCCTGATCCGCCACCGCCACCACCACCTGGACTGGTGGTTGCTGTGTATCCACCCGCGGGTTACCCGATTGGGGTGTGTTGCGGGCCGTGTTCTGAGGGCATTTTTGGGGGGCCATGTTATCATGGTTTTGGAATGCCGCCGCCACCGCCGCCGCCGCCACCACCACCACCACCACCTTGTTATCCTCCAACAACGCCTTGCTATTGCTATGGAAAACCATGCTATATCACTGTTTGTGACTGCTACCCAGAAGGTAATCCATCAGTATGCAGGGTCATGTGACCCTGGTGCACTGCGTGGTCATTGTTACGGGTCATATGATGGTTGGTGGTCATTTCATTAAAGGTCCAATACTCAGTTTTTGGTGCATGTGGATTTTAAATCACTTTTATGATAGAGACAGACTGGTAATAGCATCACAAAAAATAGGTTGGTTATATTGAAGCCAGAGTGGTGGTTGATTTTTAATACAAAGTATATGTTGGTTCTATATAAGGTATATTATTAATGTTGTGGAAGTGGGAAAAAGGAGATTATTATTTATGTTTATTAAAATATTAATTGAAGTCTTTACTAAAGAATTATGGCACTCATTGTAGTCCATTTCCTTTCTTTTTTATCTTTTTTGTTTTTGACTCATCTTTTCATTTTTATTTGTACAAGTAGCCGTACGTGAAAATTACTTTGAGTGCAACAACACTTTGCCCAATTCAATGAAATAGTTGAGTTTGGTGACCACAATTAATTTGAAGTGTGTGTGTGTGTGTGTATATATATATATATATATATATAGTAAATCTAATAATTATGTCAAATAGCTAAACTAATAAATAACATTAAAAAGTTAGATCTCCTCTTCTTCTAAATAAATTCCCATGTGTTTCAAAACAAATGTGATTTTAAAATGTCAATGTACCAAAATTACATATTTTTGGAAGAAAAATAATACTAATTAGGTGCGTCAAAATTTTTACATTTATAGGATCCATATGATGGACTCATGTGATAAGACTCACCACAACTATTCTATGAATGTAAAAGTTTAGGTACAATAAATTTTTTTAATTATTCTGCTTGAATAGTATAGTTGTTTTCGGAATTATTTTTAAAATTTGAGATAATGTAACTTTTTATATTTTGGATTGTTAACGTCTAAGGAACATCAACATAGAATCTCAAAAAGGAAATATAATGACGGGGGAGACCACATAATCACATGTGTCTCTTTTAACTTTTTAGAGTGGAAGGTGAATGTTTAAATCTTTGTATGGAAAAATTGCATAATTGTCTAATTCAATAGGACAAAAAAAAAAGAGAGAAATGAAAATTCCTTTGTTGTTTATAAAATCATCACTACATTTATACCTCTCAACTAACGTTGTTTGATAAAATTTATTGTTAAGTATTATAAAATTTTATATGCAAATTGTGTAGTCTCCACTTATATATGAATGAAGGTTTTTATTTTTTTTGGTAAAAGGACAGATATATAAAAGAAAAGAGGAATTTACAAGCAATCTCCAAGGAGAAACAAGCACTCAAGAGTAACAACATACAACTCTAAGAGGCAAACAAGGTCGAAGCCTAAAACTAAATATAAATGAACATGAATTGTTTGAAGAAAAATAGCAGAAGGAGAATTAAGCTGCATCACGGTATCCAAAGCTAAGTGATTGAAGATCATTGAAGGAATACTAGATACTAGATACTAGATTCAAGATCCTAGATTCTAGATCCCATTAGTTGGGTGATCTGGTGGTTTCCTTGGAGGACAAATGGATGAGCTTGGGAGATGTCAGGTTGATGCTAGGTTCCTTACTGCTGGACAGTCTCGAAAGGTGTATGAGAAAATCCTAAGTTTTATAGTTTCTGTGATGGAATTAATAACAGCTGAAGTTGAAGAAGCTTTGTTCTTGAAGGTCCTATTGTTTCTTTCTTGCCAAATAAAATAAACAGCAGCAACCAAGATCAGTTTATGGGAAAGATGTTGCAGATGATGAATCCAAGAAGAAGAAACAATTGACAGAAGATCTTGCCAATTGGAAAAGGTGAGGCTATGATTGAGAAGGGTTAGGAAATGGTTAAAAATTGTTGTGGAAAAAGGGCATTGGAAGAAAAGGTGGTTGTGAGATTCTAAAGCAGAGACACAAAGACAACATCTGTTAGGGATCCTCTTGTAAGCCATAACTGGCCTGTCAAGGGTGGATAGCCTTTCAAGAGAAGCCAACCAGAGAGTGAAACTATATTGGAAATTTGAAATTTAAACCAGATAATATTGATCCAATTCAAAGAAGGCATTGGAGGCAAAAAAGATTGTATGGTGAGTGAAAGTATGAAATGGGGTTGGTTAATCCAAAGGAAGTTGTCTGGTTTAGAAATTTCGATTGGGGGCAACTGATTTGTGTCTCTAAGTTCAAGAATAATTCTCTGCAAGCATCCTAGAATAGCCCATTCACCCTCTCTGATCACTGAACTGACAGTTGCAAATCTACCCATGGCATTGCTCATGCTTCTTAAAGGAGGGAGTTTCTGCACCAGAGGCCCACATTGAGCTCATGAATCAAACCAGAAGGAGGCTTGACAACCACTACCAATTTTGGTAGTTACAAAGGGCCTAGCAAGAGTTCTCAACTGCATTATCTTCCTTAGAGACCAAGAACAGAAAGATGGACATTTAGCTTCCCAAAAATTCTCCCCTCTTAGAATAGTGGTGGAGATCCATCTTGACCATAGGCTGTTTGGGTTGTGAAAGAAGAACCATATATGTTTTGTCATGGCAGCCCTATTCAAGGAGGATAGATTTGGCAGACCAAGCCCACCACAAGCCAAAGGTTTAGACACTTCAAGCCATGTAACTTTTACCTCGATCATTATCATTTCAACAGCTTTTGTTTTTTGGGAGGAATTTGGGATGCGTGTGGAAGAAGAAAGTGCCCAGACTATTGCCACTGTCCAAGATGCAGCAGATATGATTGAGAAGCTGATTGCGAAGGAGGGTGCTTAAATTGCTGCGTGGAAAATTCATCAATATATGTAGGTTTTTCTAGAGGATGTTCCTTTTTAGTTAAATGTTTTACGAATGTACTCATTTGCCTGCTGCTCATGGAGCTTCCCAGCTTACTTGTCAGCATTATGAACTTACTAGCATTCCCTCAGTGCACCATAATTTAATTGAAAGGAACACTGTGAAGCTCATGCATGTAGTTTTGTTTCCGGTTTGGTTTTGTTTTGTTTCACGAGACATAAGTTTGAATCGAACAGTGAAAGCTCATGTAGTTTTGTTTCTGGGTTTGGTTTGGTTTGTTTCATGAGATATGAGTTTGAAATTACATCTTTTTTTCCTGACTTGTGTTTCTCTTTTGTTTCACTACTTAATTAATACACTGTTGAGAAGATTTCTCGAAATCATAGTTAATGCGTACGTCTTCTTTATATGTATCAAACTAATTAAAGGGATTGATCGAATCACTACCTCCTTATTCTTGTAGGAAACTAACCAAGTCTTTCTTGGAAATTACTAATTGTTAATGCCTCGCAACTAGGAAAAACTAAAAAAGTTACTACACTTCTATGGTTCTATCCCTCTAGAATAAATCACAGTTACTGATGTATTTTTTTTTTCCTTTACCATTACTGATGTAAAACTTGGCATCTTCAATTGGTGGAGAGAAACAAAGCTCAATATTATACAAATGGGGTGCACTAATCTTCTAGTGGAATCACGGCTTGGTTAATTCACTATTGTTTGGGTTTCACAAAGCCTAATATGAAGCCTACTTGTTTACTTAGCTTTTTTAACTAATTACAGCGAATTAAAATTCATAACTAAGTCATTATTTGTTCAAAAATGACTTGAAAATTAAATAAAAATTCTCTAAAAATTTATTTTTATTGGATTATGTTATAAAAAGTTGTCTATCGATGCATTTTGGACCGATTCTATTACGTAACATCGATACAGAACCGATTCCGTTGTCCGCGAACCTTGGATGCACCCTATTTTACAGTCCTAACTTCTCTCAAACTCTTTGCTCCATCCCAAATATCCGCTACCACCTACCTTGTAATGCATTTTTCATACTTCCTGTTTGATGGATGATCAAGTGAGACTTACATTTGCCAGAAAAAACTCCTACCTCAGTCCACCAAATAATATTTGAAATCATCCCAACCCTTTTTCATAAGAACATTTGGAATGTTATCTGAATTATCTATTTCCCTGTCATCTTTGTATTGTATAGACACAAAATGATGAGATTGTGTGCAAATAAAAACAAATTCTCTTGAATTGGGACTAACCAAGCATGCTGATACCAACCAACTCAAGTTATAATTACAATAGATTACAAATGTTGTTTAAGTTGCCAAAAATTGACATCCCCAAAAATTCCATGACCAAAAAGAAACATAACATATCCAAACTTACACATAATAAACAATGATCATATTTTAAAGTTTACATCAAAATTCCATGACCAAAAGAAAAAAAAAGAAACATAACCGAAACCATAATCAAGGTTCAGAACCATCGGACTTCATTTTCTCCAAAAGTCTCTTGCGTCTCGTAAATGGGCAGTCAAGAAATTGCTTCATTCTGTTAGGATGGTTACGCCTAGTCAAGAAAGGTGAGATCCTTATTAAGTCCTCTACTCCAATTTCCATCAACTCATTGTAGATTTCTTCTTCAAATTTTTCATTTTGGTGAAACTTCTTATAAAGAGTATTCCCCTTTCAAAAAGAATATTTCCCTTTTCAAGAGTTAGGGCAACACATTTCACTGCTTCAATCATCTTTATCAACAGCCGAAAAAATCCTTTTCTTTCTCCTTTTGAAAAGGTCATGTATGAGAAGGTACACTCGAAGGTGTTTCAAGAGACATCATATTTTCCAACATCTTCCATAAAATGAAAATTCTCTGAATTTCATTTTGTGACACCAAGTGATCAATACCATTAATGCTCTCCATAGGATCCTCACCAGGAGTGCCAGCCTATCCTTGTTTCTTAATATTTGCATGTTTTGTGGGTCAAAGATCACTATCTCTCATAAGCATCTCACATAAATTTTGAAAAATTTCTGATCCTAGCGAGGATCATATAGAGAGCATTAATGGTAATGATCACTTGGTATCACAAAATGAAGTAAGTTCAGAGAATTTTGATTTTATGAAAAATGAGTTCCAAGATATGATGTCTCCTGAAACACCTTCAAGTGTACCTTCTCATAGCACAACATCTTCAAAAAGGAAAAAGAAAAAGGAATTCTTTTGATAGACTAATGGAGTAAGAGGTTCATCTCCATAGTTTCTACGTTTTTCAGTGCATAAACCAATACACATTGACCAAAGTTGCAACAGTTTAGGATTATAACATATATAGTATAGATTCATTTATTTGTATTAAAAATTAAAAAAACATGTAATTTACTGTCAATGTTAACCGTTAATTTATTATAAAATAGAGTAGAAATTTGATAGAAGACATGCTTGAATATAAATGTAATTCTTTGTCGACAGTCATGTAGTTAGAGAATATTATTAATTTATTTTTAAATTTATAAAGGTGTTAAAATGTATATAAAATATAAAAAATTGAATACAATTTTACCCAAATATTAGGGGCAAAGGGTATTTTTTGGAATTTTTATTTATCATTGATGGAGAGGGGGGTCTTTTGCTCAAAATATAATAGTTAAATGCTTATTTGCACAAAATAAAATTGAGAGAATTTTTTGCACTCTGTTTAAAAGTATAGGGGTTTTTTTTTTTTTTTGCCCAAAAAGAGAAGAAAGGCTTTTAATCTCAAGAAATGTTGAGGTGGATGTTATAAACAATAGTTATATCTTATTATTGGTGGTCTCCTACAACCTTGATCCTCATGATCATAAAGGTAATTTGATCAAGAGTCGAGCCGAGCTACTTTACCATATTGTTCGAGAGGATCCCATCAATCTTCCCGCAACAATCATGCGTACCATGATTCTAGCTACTCGACACTCTAGGTCATCATCAGCCTTACCCTTCCCACAGATTATCATGGCTATTCTGAGAGGTGAAAGTGTTCCTATGCTTGATGGAGCAGATGTTGAAAAACCAAAAGGGATAATTGATGCTACCTCAATTACTCATTCAGTCAACAAGAAAGAAAAGGATAGGAAAGCATATGAGCTCAATCAAGGAGCTGGACAGGCGGTGTCTGGGGGTCATGGAGTTTTTCAACTTCCTGCGAATGACACACCAATAACGGCCAATCAAATGAACCAAGTTCTCAGGTTCATTCAGCAAGGGTTTGATTGATTACATGCTAGGATAAATAAGCTGGACCCTGCTGTATCTGATGAGATGAGGCTGCTGATGATGTAGAGGATGATTAGACTTTAGGTCTTGATATCTTTTTGTTCTAGACTATTGTTGATTTCCTTATCTTCGATGACTAGATTATTTATTTTTATTTATTCCATCAACTGATATGTTTTGGATATTTATTCGATCAGTGATGATGATTATGTTTGTCTTAATATCTCTATGTGCTTCATGATTTATCTGTTTACCTAAATCTCTTTACTAGTTCTTTGTGTTCTTTGTCAATTTGTTCCAAAAGGGGGAGATGATATTGTTATATCAATATAATATGATATGAGATTCTTTGACAAAGGGGGAAATATATTTATCAGATTAAGGAGGAGATATTGATATTCATGATTATCATGATTATATTTCTTTATTAAGCTTTTCACAGGTTGTGTTGTTTAAGGGATGTGCAGGTACAACAGGTTTTATTCTAAACACACATGTTAAGCTTCTGATGATCAGCCTTTTATTTCTATGTCTTTTTGGGCAACATTGTAATCTAATTTATTCAATGGGTTAGGTTATAATTGTCTAAATGGTTTTGTCACGAAATTGCCAAAGGGGGAGATTGTGAGATATAAATTTGTAATTGGCATATTTCGGTGATCAAAACCTAATTGATCGAGTTGTAATTTTTGGATTATTCTTTGTATCGATCATCGACATCTTCGAGCTGACACTCAAGTGCATGAAAGCCGACAAAATCAGTAAGAACACCATATAGTACAGGTAAGTATGGTGAGGACACTCTGTACTTTTTAGTTCCGAGCCTATTTTAAAAAATCAGGATTTAAATGCAAAATTTAGGGTTTTTCAAAGTAGGACCGGTCCCCAATATTTAGGACCGGTCCAACTTTTCTCGGCAATTTAGTTTCTGCAGGTTTTCAAAAAGACTCACAGGTCCTATTTATTTGGCACCGGTCCCACTTAGCCTGTTCCAAATAGGAAATAGATTTTGACAGAAATCCTGATTCCTATTGGGTTTGAAACTTCTAAGAAAGTTCTATTTTGGTATTTAACTTCTTTTCCAAGTAAAATTAGAACATCCTTGCCTATATATATGTATTCATATTTTCTCTACAAGCATGCCCTGGAATATTATTTTTAGAGAGAGAAAGTATATACAATATAATTAGGGCTTTATATTTTTAAGAACACACATCCATACTTCACGAGTAATATTTAGGATGGTGTTCTACTTCTGATTAGCTGCTCAGAGACTGCATCAAATCTATTTGCTGATCAGAAAATTAGATTGACGGTTCTTCGCTTGCTTGCTTGCTGAGGAAGAAAGGTGACCAGATTACACTACGAAGGGAACGAAATACTTGCTGAGTATTTTGGTTCTTCCAGCAACCTTTCTATAAGGGTGGTGACGTTAGCCGGAAGTGTGCAGCAGTTGGACGTGTTGTCGGAATCATAAGCCTGAGGTGTTTCGCATCAGATTCTTGACAGAGTGAAGAGGGTGTGAAACTGAGACTGAGTCTGTTGTACTTTGCTTCATCATAGTGAATTGGTTCCCTGAGGCGTGCCGCCTCCCTTCGTGGTTTTTCCCCCCTTGGGTTTCCACGTATATCTGGTGCATTCTTTTCTTTACTTGCACTTTATTTATTTGCTTGCTTTAATTGTTTGATTAATTGGACTTAAAATTGATTTAATTAAAAATTAAGCAAACGAGCAAGTGATCCTATTCACCCCCCCCTCTAGGTTCTAAAATACTTTTCACAATCGCTTCCGCACCGCGCAACTCACAATTGGTATCAGAGCAGTGTTCTCTAATTTGTGAGTACTTCCTTGCGAAGTATTTTTAAAATCAAAATTTATTTTTATTTTCAAAAAGTATCATAGAATCTAGTATGAAAGAGGGTGGATCGATTCAGGGAACTCATTTGTTTGATGGTTCAAATTATACTTTCTGAAAATCTCGCATGAAAGCCTTTTTAAAATCTCAAGGAGAAAGAGTTTGGATGGCTGTAGAGAATGGCTATAAAATTCCTACCACTACCACTGGTGAGGGTGATGCTGTTGTGACTATAGAGAAGGATAAGGCAACATGGTCTAATGCTGAACATGAAGATGCCAATAATAACAACAAGGGTTTATATGCTATATTTAATTCTGTTGTTCCTTCTGAAATTGCTAGAATTTCTGCATGTTCCACTTCGAAAGAAGCATAGGATATTTTACAGGTAACTCATGAGGGTACCACCAAGGTAAGGAGATCTAAGTTACAAATGCTTGCTAATAAATTTGAAACAATCAGAATGGATGAAGATGAGATATTTTCTGATTTTTATTCTAGGCTTAATGATATTGTTCAAAGTAGTGCTAACCTTGGTGAGAAAATTCCTTCTTTTCAGATTATTAGAAAAATCATGAGATCATTACCTGATAGGTTCCAAGCTAAGTTGGAAGCCTTAGATGAGAGCAGAAATGTAGATTCTATGGAGGTGGCTAAGTTAGTTGGATCAATTCAAACTTTTGAGATGAAATATCCAAAGCTTCAGAAATCAAAAAATTTAGCTTTAAAAACATCAAAGACTTCAAAGCCTTCAAGTTTGTCAAATAGTTCAAATTCTTCAAAATCTGAAGTTGAAAAAATTGAAAGATTTGAATATGATTCGGATAATGATGTTGCACTCCTTGCTAGAAAATTTAGAAAGATTCTTGAATATGAAAAAGGTAAAAATTTGAGAAAAGAAAATCCTTCTAAATTCTAGAATCAAAGCTCATCATCCAAAGGTAAAAGAAAGGAAAGATAAAGAAGATGACTCTAAGGAAATTGAGGTTACTTGTTGGACATGTGGTGGTAAAGGTCATACATCTAATCAATGTCTAAGTCCTAAGAAAAATAGCTTTAGTGCAAAGAAATTTTCAAACAAGAAAGTTATGAAAGCTATTATTTCTGAGTCTGAATCTTCTAACTCTGATAGTGATTCTTCTGTTCAGAATGATTCTCTTGCTTTTGTTGCTTTATTGAATGGTGATACTGCTAATGATTCTTCTTCTGATGTAGGTGAAATAGAGATATACACTACTCTCAGTCAAGTAGGGTCTGACGATTCAGAAGTTGAGCAGTCTGATAAAAAACCATGTGAAAGCAAGCTGCCAGAACTTTTTGAGAAATTACTAGAAGCTTATAATAAAAAATCTGAGAAGCTGAAGCAAGAAAAATCTGAGAAAGAGACTTTGAGGAAAAAAAAATGAAGATCAATTAAAGTTGATTGAAGAAAGTAAAATAAAAATTTTGAATCTTCAAAGCAAAGTCAAGTTTCTCGAAAGCGAAGTAAGTCAAGCTATTTTTGCTAGAGATTCTCTTGTTGCTAGAATTAATTTTTTTGAGCCTGAATTAAAAAATTACAAGAGAAATTAATTATTTTTACTTCTGGACAGATTAAGCTTGATAGCATGATTAGTGTTGGTAAGCCTGTAGGAGATAAGACTGGATTAGGTTTTGTTGGGTCATCATTTAAGGAAAAAATTATTTTTGTTAAACCCAAGAACTTGAATGTGTCTGAACCCAAACCTAAGTCTCATGTTGAGTTTGTGCATGCTAATGTTGTGTCCAATGTGCTTTATTGTACTTTTTGTGATAAGAATGGACATAGTCAACACTATTGCTATAAAAAGAGAAGACATTCTAATTCTGATTTTTATGTGCATAATTCTTTTGCTAAGAATAGGGTTCATGCTAAAAAGCCACATTATTGGAACAAACCTAAAAATTCTCAAGGTAAAAAGAATTCAAACAAGAAAAATGTTATTTTTGTTTCTCCTCAATTCTTTCCTGATAAATTGCATGTTAAAACTATCTAGATGAAAAATGAAGATTTGGAGAAGTTTGTGCCTATGGGATTTATTCCTAATAGGTCTTTGGGTGCAAAACCCCCTAACTAGGTCATTAGGACTTTGATGGTCATGCACTGAGCTTATGTTCATTTATTTGTTTTCCATTGGACCATATTTTTTTTTGGTTAGGTTTTGTTTATTTTTAGTAATAATCATATGAGATTATGAGAATTATATTTTCCTGAAAAATAATGTGAATTCTTTATATTTCTTTTTAATTTCACTTTGATTTGTGAATGCATAATTGGGACACTTAGTTTGTCAATAAATGAAGTACTTGATTTTATGATTTTGAAATTGATGACCAATGTGCTGTATTTATTTCTTTTTAGAGGTAAATCTTCTAAGTCTATACAAAATTGTACACTAGTCCAACTCTGAGAGAATTGATTGAAAACTAATGTGAAGTTGACTAGAATATATTGTACGAGTAGCATTGAAAGCTTAAATGATCAATGAAAAAAAATATGTTTTTATTCAGCATGAAAAGAAAAAGAAAATAAAAATTTGCTGAATATCTAAGACAAATGGAAAAGGCTACCTTCGGGATGTGTTTGTAGCTTCCACTACAATATAAATCTCCAACGAGATATCTTTAAAAAATTAAAGAATTGTTTTGAGGAAAATAGCTGGCTGCCCGTAAGAGTGAAAGCCACCGTCTTAGAAATAAAAAAAATGATGATGAAATTCAATGAAAAGAAAAATTGTTTGATCATGAGTAGTTATATTTGCTTATTATCCAATATGTTTTAGAAGATGGATCAAAGGAATTTGATTAATTTTTGATGAAGTTAGATTGCACACACACACATGGATTTATTAGATGAGTTTCTAAATTTTTATAAATATTTGTGTGTTGGAAGTTGTGTCATGATCATGAATTTGAGAATGAATTTTATGGATAAATTATGGGTTTTAAAATTCTGCATTTATAAATGTTTGAAATTTTTCAGAAATTTTAGGACTAATATTATTCTTTAAAAAATATGTTTTTGATTATTCTCATGAGATTATTCATGTTTTATTTTTATTTTTCTCTTGAAAAATTTTCAAAAATTCAAAAATATGTTTATTTTGATTTTGTGTTTATTTTTCACTCTTTATGTGCTTAATTGCTATATCAAGTTGAGATGAGGTATATTTGATGAATTAGAGGTCCACAGTGTAATTTTTTAAAATTTACAAAGTTGGACCAGTCCTCATTATTGAGCACCGGTCGCACTTCTGCAGGTTCTGAGAAACCGAAAGAAGTTGGACCAGTCCCCAAATACTAGGACCGGTCGCACTTAGTGAATGCCCAGAATATTGATTCTGCGCGCGCGCGTTTTGCTTAAAACCTCTCTCTCACCCTCATTCTCACACATTCTCATAATTCTCAATCTCTCGAACTCTCTACATCTTAAAAACACTCCAACTCACACACATTTCTCTTCATCTATTTTTCTTTGTGATTGATTGATATTGGAGGTTGGGATTGAACTTTTGGAGTTTATGTTGATTGAATATTGATTTGGGAGAAATTGTGCAAATAAATTGTTTTGAATATTGAGGTTTAAAGACTTGCACACAAGGTGTTCGACAAAAAGTCTCAATGGAACTCTTGACTATATTTTTTATCCCATTCATTGTGGTGTTGATGGCACGAAAGAGGGGACTTATTGAGGCGTCTACAAGTGCAGATAATCGAATTGTGTTTACTAGAAACATGTTTGAAGATGATTTTAACTACAACACTTTCATAAACATCATTGGATGTCGGGCTATGAGGATAGAAAGGAAAGTGAATCTTGTGGAGATCAAACAAGAATGGGAACTGGATTTTGTGCAATATTTTGAGGATAATGGTTGGGAGTCTCTATGTGATCTTCGGGAGATTGTCAAGCCGAACATGGTTCGATATTTCTATGGTAATATCATTACATCGAGCTTGGATGACCAAACTTTTGTGACCAAATGTTATGGTGTTCGTGTTGAGGTAACCAAGGAAACAATTGTAAATATATTGGGAGTCCCAGAGATTGAAAATGGCTTAGTTTTGCCATATCAAATTGAGGATCCAAACCGACCAACCATGGATAACATGATTAGGGAGTTATGCATACCTAATGCCCCTAGACTTGTTGATAGGTTGCCTTCACTCTATATCACACACAATGTGTCGGCATTGAATTTGGTGGTCTCCTACAACCTTGATACTCATGATCATAAAGGTAATTTGATCAAGAGTCGAGCCGAGCTACTTTACCATATTGTTCGAGAGGATCCTATCAATCTTCCCGCAACAATCATGTGTACCATGATTTTAGCTACTCGACACTCTAGGTCATCATCAGCCTTACCCTTCCCACAGATTATCATGGCTATTCTGAGAGAGGTGCAAGGGTTCATATGCTTAATGAAGCAGATGTTAAAAGATCGAAAGGGATAATTGATGCTACCTCAATTACTCATTCAATCAACAAGAAAGAGAAGGATAGGAAAGCATATGAGCTCAGTCAAGGAGCTGGACAGGCGGTGTCTGGGCGTCGTGGAGTTTTTCAACTTCCTCCGACTGACACACCAGTAACGGCCAATCAAATGAACCAAGTTCTCAGGTTCATTCAGCAAGGGTTTGATCGATTATATGCTAGGATAGACAAGCTGGACCCTGCTGTATCTGATGAGGCTGCTGATGATGCAGAGGATGATTAAACTTTAGGTCTTGATATCTTTTTGTTCTAGACTATTGTTGATTTCCTTCTCTTCGATGACTAGATTATTTATTTTTATTTATTCCATCAACTGATATGTTTTGGATATTTATTTGATCAGTGATGATAATTATGTTTGTCTTAATATCTCTATGTGCTTCATGATTTATCTGTTTATCTAAATCTCTTTACTAGTTCTTTGTGTTCTTTATCAATTTGTTCCAAAAAGGGAAGATGATATTGTTATATCAATATGATATGATATGAGATTCTTTGACAAAGGGGGAAATATATTTATTAGATTAAGGGGGAGATATTGATATTCATGATAATCATGATTATATTTCTTTATTAAGCTTTTCACAGGTTGTGTTGTTTAAGGGATGTGCAGGTACAGCAGGTTTTATTCTAAACACACATGTGAAGCTTTTGATGATCAGCTTTTTATTTCTATGTCTTTTTGGGCAACATTGTAATCTAATTTATTCAATGGGTTAGGTTATAATTGTCTAAATGGTTTTGTCACGAAATTGCCAAAGGGGGAGATTGTGAGATATAAATTTGTAATTGGCATATTTCGGTTATCAAAGCCTGATTGATCGAGTTATAATTTTTGGATTATTCTTTGTAACGATCATCGACATCTTCGAGCTGACACTCAAGTGCATAGAAGCCGACAAAATCAATAAGAACACCATATAGTACATGTAAGTATGGTGAAGACACTCTGCACTTTTTAGTTCCGAGCCTATTTTGAAAAACCAGGATTTAAATGCAAAATTTAGGATTTTTCAAAGTAGGACCGGTCTCCAATATTTAGGACTGGTCCAACTTTTCTCGACAGTTTAGTTTCTGCAGGTTTTCAAAAAGTCCCACCGGTCCTATTTATTTGACACTGGTCCCACTTAGCATGTTCCAAATAGGAAATAGATTTTGACGAAAATCCTGATTCCTATTGGGTTTGAAACTTCTAGGAAAGTTCTATTTTGGTATTTAACTTCTTTTCCAAGTAAAATTAGAACATCCTTGCCTATATATATGTATTCATATTTTCTCTACAAGCATGCCCTGGAATATTATTTTTAGAGAGAGAAAGTATATACAATATAATTAGGGCTTTATATTTTTAAGAACACACATCCATACTTCACGAGTGATATTTAGGATGGTGTTCTACTTCTGATTAGCTGCTCAGAGACTACATCAAATCTATTTGCTGATCAGAAAATTAGATTGACGGTTCTTCGCTTGCTTGCTTGCTGAGGAAGAAAGGTGACCAGATTGCACTACGAAGGGAACGAAATACTTGCTGAGTATTTTGGTTCTTCCAGCAACCTTTCTGTAAGGGTGGTGACGTTAGCCGGATGTTTGCAGCAGTTGGACGTGTTGTCGCAATCATAAGCCTGAGGTGTTCCGCATCAGATCCTTGACAGAGTGAAGAGGGGTGTGAGAGTGAGACAAAGTCTGTTATACTTTACTTCATCATAGTGAATTGGTTCCCTAAGGCTTGCCGCCTCCCTCCGTGATTTTTCCCGTCTTAGGTTTCCACGTAGATCTGGTGCATTCTTTTCTTTACTTGCACTTTATTTATTTGCTTGCTTTAATTGTTTGATTAATTGGACTTAAAATTGATTTAATTAAAAATTAAGCAAACGAGCAAGTGATCCTATTCACCCCCCCCCCTCTAGGTTCTAAAATACTTTTCGCAACCGCTTCCGCACCGCGCAACTCACATAATCTTTTCCTCTATTTATACAAGTTAAAATTTGAATCCTTTTAGGACTCAAATTTCTCTTTTTACAGCTATATTTTCTCTCAACCATTTAGATTCCTAATATAATTTAGACTAATGTCTATATTGGGTCGCTTTAACCCTGAAAAGGATGGTCTGGTCCATTCTTTCTTTTGACAATATTCTTTGAGGCTTGTTTTGTGCACTTAGACTTAATTCCTCTTGGATTTGGCCCGTTTATGCGTTAGTAGGCTAATATGAATAGTTGGAGGATTTTTCTCCTATACTTTGCCCCCATTTCCTTTCAATATGAGCTTGCACAAATTGGAGGAAATTTCTAGAGATGCCGGCTTCATCTTTTTGTTTGTATCGAGAACCCTCATTAATGTTGAGGAACCAACAACGGCGCTAAAGCACATAAGTGACTCTTCTACGCTACCTTTGTGCCTTTTGTCTTGACACTTTGTTATTTTCAACCACAAAACGTCTGTAACTGCTTGTCTTCTTCCTTAAATTCATTTCTTTCAAGTTATCTAGTACCGGTTCACCTTTGCAAGTTACAATGACTATGAGTGATAGCTACCGTACTCATTCTAACAATCACGACACCACCATGTCTAGTTCATCTCTTCAGATCGTAGAAACTACCCAACCCATCACTACTATTGAGGAAGTAGTCACATCTGATCAGGGTGTGGACGTTGCTCCAGTGCTCAGACAGTTAGCTGACATCGAAAAGATTCGGGGGGAATGTTGGATCCCTAGTGACATCGTAATTGAGGGTTATCCCTTAAACTCTGACTATATTACTGGTGAATGAGTTAAAAAAAGGCAAAGTTCTTTTCTCGGCTTCTATTGTGTCAATTTTGTAAACCAAATTATATTTTACCACTTGCAATAGAAAGAATCCTTGAAGGATAAGGTTTTAAGTTGAGGGTGTCGGTCCCACAAAGACTACATTGGAATAATGTGCTAAAGATTGAAGGTTGTTTCTCGTTTAACTTACAAACAAGTTTTGGGTTGTTTGTTTACTCTACTTTAAAATATAAATGACAATTAAATAACAGAGTTTGAGAAAAGGATAAAAGATGAGGATTGAGACTTCACCACTAGCCTCGTAACATGTAAAACTTCTAATAAACCGAGGAATTTATGCAAATGTCTACTAAATAGCGCATTTGATTTGTGGCCTACAATGTCGACATCAAGAAGATACATACACCTTAAAATACTATAGTCCATCTTCGATACGTGCAATTCCCCTACCTACCTACTTACCTAGTTACCTAATTAACTAAGTGTAGCTAAATTGCTATCTCTAAGCATGGACCATGCAAATCTAGTTATGCATGTTAAGTGAAAACTAGTACCAAGCCATCACTTGTAGTTCTTGTGAAAATATAAGCGTTTGAAGATTATGCGAAGAAAATTAGACATTCTAAGACAAGAAGATAACTCACACCTTAAATTGATCATAAGGCTCAAGGCAAGGTATATATACACAAAAATACATAAAAATCCCAATTCACTACAATTAGAACATAATTACAAGACTAAGGTTTGTCCAAACCCTAGAGAATGATTAGTTGATCATGTTGGGCTGAAGGCACTCCATAGACAGAGCTAAATTCATGCTCAAAATGGTCTTCAAGGCCTTACCAAGTCTTCTTTGAAGCTTTCCCTCTCTAGAACTTTACTTTCCTTCTCTAGAATTTCTACGAATATTTTCTATTACAAGAAAAGTGATATGATATCTCTATTACATATTTTCTGCATATATATCTGACTTTAGGCTCACAATATCATAAAAATTTCATGCAAGGCTTCTTCAAATCAAATCTTGACAAGTGGCAAAGTGGGAAAAATATCTTGTAAAAATATCTTTCAACAAGAATTTGATATGCATCGAAATGGATATTTCGATGCATCGAACTTCCTTACTCTGAAACCCTTGGTTCTTCTTGCTTTTCGGCTCCAGTCTTAACACACCATTCACTAATCCTTGCTCTAAAGTTTCGATGAAGTATGATCGGATTTAGGAATGCAATCTTCAATTGATAATGGAGTCGAATTACACGCCAAATTCTAGAATAGAACCTGAAATCATCAAAAACATGAAAACACATAAAAATAATACAATATGTGCATCATGGGCTTAAAACATGTAAAAACAATACAATATGTGCATCTATAGGCTTAAAACACGTAAGTAAATACGCGAGAATGTATAACATTCAATGCTTATAACACTCCCAAACCTAGATATTGTTAGTTCCATAGCAATACAAAATGATTAAATTCAAAACAACTACACTACTTCCGCTTTCGTGAAAAACGCGATTATATTTAGCGAATGCAACAAGCTTTTTAAACTCCTAGACACATCTAGTGGACGAGTCAAGTTTATTTGGGTTTAACATGCTTGTTAAACTCACAAAAATGTAGTGATGGCACATGCAATCGAAAACCTCACAAAAATTTTTGAAGATAAGGACTTACAGATCGTCACGCTAATGAGGAAGCTTGAAATCCAAAATTCTGACGAGTCAACACAATTACCTGCGAATACTTCAAATTCAATCATTTAAGGTGTCTAGTCAAAAGATTGTCGTCACATATCTACGTCAGAACATGTGGCTAACGAAACTAAGCATGCTTTACCAATCGCTTCGCTATCTATCCAACAATTGTAGGATATAATAACGAACACAGTCCGAGCACAATATGGCGGTGCCCCTCAAAGCCCTCTCATATACTCAAAATCCTACACCGAAATAATTAATAGCTTAAAAATGCAAGTGGGATATCAATCGCAAAAGTTTTAACAATTTGATAGAAGAGGCAATCCCAAACAATATGTAGCACACTTTGTTGAGACCTGCAATAACCATGACACTGAAGGGGACCTCTTAGTCAAGTAATTTTTTGTTCCCTTAAAGAGAATGCATTTGATTGGTACACAGACTTCAAAGCTAGGAGTAGTGACTGTTGGGAGCAGATGGGGCGAGAGTTTCTCAACCGCTTCTATAGTATTCGCAAAATAGTAAGCATGCTAGAACTCACTAACACTAAACAATTGAATGACGAGCTTGTGGTCGACTATATCAACCACTGGCGAGCTCTAAGTCTTAATTGTAAATATCGTCTTTCTAAAATTTCAACAGTCGAAATATGTATGCATGGCATGCACTGGGAGCTTCTCTACATTTTACAATAAATCAGGCCTCATACATTTGAAGAACTAGTTACTCGTGCTCATGATATGGAACTCAACATAACAAGTTGTGGTGCAAAAGCTCTTGTCTTTCCCTCGTAAAGATGAGGGGGTTGAGTCTGAATAGTAAGACAAAATACTTTCTAACTCAAACAATGAAATAGATACATCTTATGTTACAAGCATCGTCTCTAAATACTTGTATCAAGAAACACGTCATGTTGCTTCAGTGACTTCATTTGAAGATTCTCAGTTACATAGCATTGAGTCAAGAAAACCTTGGTAAAAGACCGGACTTGTTGGAAACATCAACTTTCAAGTACAAGAAATTTGAAATAGCTCGCGACAATTTGAACAAGCAAATATTTAAAACAACCTTCCAACGAAAAGTGAGTAGTCAGAAAAAAAAATGAATAGAGGGCAAGATTCACGCATGTCCTTTAAAAAGGCCTACACATTTTCTCAAACCTCAAAATAAGAAAGAAGTCTCAAGAAAGGAACAAAAAAAACAAAGGCATAACTAAAGTGACAAATCGCAAGAATTTGTAGCAAAGAAGCATTATAAAGGTAATTTTTCAAGTTCTCCTCAAACAACTTCAAGTAGAAATGATCAAAAAATTGTACACACATGGAGGCAAAAAAAAAAAGTTCAAGATGGGAATAGCCTTGCAAGGTTCTCGCAAGAATCATTGCCCAAAAACACATGAGTGATATCTCAAGAGTCACTTTCTCAAACTGTCTCTAACAAGTAGCAAAACGAAGATCTCAAATAAGAAAATGAAGAATAAAGTCGTCTCTAATTCCAAATAAAACAAGAAGCTTTGAAAATCGAAAGACTGAAGGAAGGAAAAGTGTGGGGACCAAAGCCCGAAGATGCTGTCTGAATCGAATCTCGCAGCGGAATGAAAGCATACTGGGTGAGGTTTAATCCTCCTGCATGGACCATGACGAATGAAATACCTCTTCCTTCTAGGTGGGGAGACAAGTTCACTAGAAATGTTTTTTCTCAAGTACAAGAAGAGTATAATGAAGAAACAAAGTAAGAAGAAAATCTCCAAATTGACGTCGAGCTAGTTCACATCTTTCAACACAAGTTTGGATTGTCTTGCAAAGTTGAAAATTAATTAAAGATAAGGTGCTCCCCGATACGAGCCTAAACATTCGATGTCACTCCTTCACATGAGTATAAACTGTCTACCAAAAAAAAAGCAAAACTCCTTGACAAGAGTATAAATTTTCTACCAAAAAAATAATAGCACTCATTGATACTAGTATAAACTGTCTACCAAAAGAAAAAAACATGCATTGACACTAGTATAAAATGTCTTCATGAAAAAAAAAATCAAACACTCCTTAACACGAGTATAAACTATCTGTATAAAAAATAAAACATAAAAAGCACTCCTTGATATAAGTATAAATATCTTCACAAAAAAAAAAAAAAATCTTTTGGTCTGCCACCAAGATTTTGACGATGTTTGCCGCATCGTGGTGACGACTTGGCTCACCGCCAAAACATGTTAAAAGTTGTTTATCACACTATGGTAACTTGACTTGTGGCCAAGATGTTGAAAACACTCATCGCGCCGTGTTAATTTGGCCCGTGAAGCAAAATAACCAACTAGTGGGGTTATTACATTCAGTGTAGTTCCTTTCTCCATAACATCATTTTCTCCTTCTAAAATGGTTATTGTGTTTGCCTTAAGCTTTTGAAGAAAATCATGATTGGCAGAAGTCAAATGTTATTTATCTGAAAAAAAAACAAAAAAAAAAGTGACCCCAAAGGGACGAAAAGTGTTCCAAAGGAACTAAGGGACCCCGAAGAGACGATAAAATGTTCCAACAGAACTAAGTGACCCCAAAGAGACAACAAAATGTTCCAAAGGAACTAAGTGACCCCAAAGAGACGATAAAGTGTTTCAAAGGAACTAAGTGATCTTGAAGAGACGAAAAGTATTCCAAAAGAATTAAGGGATGAAAAGTGTTCAAACGGAACTAAGGGATGATAAAGTGTTCCAACAGAACTAAGTGACCCCGAAAGGATGAAAAGTATTCCAAAAGAACTAAGATACCTCGAAGAGACTAATGAAAGGGGTTCCGAACTCCATATTCTAAAAAAAATGATTTGACAATTTGAAGTATTTTGAAAAGTTGTCCCTCATTGGAAAAGGAATGGAAACCTACAAAAATTTACAAAGAAATTGAAATCTACAAAAAAGAATAAGTGACTCACATAAAGAAGTCTTCCTCAATGAGTTCAACGGATCTATACGTTGTTTTGGAACTAACACAAAACTTGAGAAAGAGCCCACAAGTATAAGCTGATCTGGAAAAAAAAAATTGGTTAATAGCGATCACGGAAGACAAAGTTGCTACCAAAACAAAAAAAAAATAAAGAGAAATTTTGCTCATTGCCAAGTTATCATTGAAAACAACAAGGAGAAAAGAAGTCGAGGCCAAGGTAAAGAAGACAAAGACAATCCGGGTTTACAGTGATGTTTATGAAAAATGCCTAAATTTAACAAATATAAAGTCCATGATTTTTCTATGCAGGCTTACTATTTAGGTCATAACTTTCAGCTTGAGTATCAGATTATTGCAAACCTAGAATTTTTAGAAACATTATTCATAGGGGAAAAGATTTTTATTTCACAAAGAAGCCCTAATTCTGACATTTAAGAGATAAAAATCGCGTGTCAAAATAGTCACAATATTCTGCACAAATATTACACCAGTTATGGTAATTTGACCATATCTCTCGACTCGAATATCGGAATTGAGTAAACTCAACGACTATGAAATTTAACTTGAAGTCCAAGATATTTGTATTTTAGGAAAATTTCTTGAATCACACTTGTTCAAGGTCAAAATTGGATTGTAAGTTAGATGAAATATTCTAGCAGATTTTCTTCTCAACACTTTCCTATTTTCTTCTACTTGGAGAACACCCTAGTGGACCTCTATATAAGAGAAAGAGATGAATAAAAAATTGGTTGAAAGAAAAAATCTTGGGTCGCATGACAGTAATTATATAAGAATTCATGTTTGTGAGGCATGTGATAAAACAAAAACGAAAATAGTAAAAGAAATGAAGGAGCTTGGGACATTAAAGCAATGAAAAAGAGAGGAAATAAAAAAAAAAAAGGTAAGTGAAGAACCTACTATTATGATAAACATTTTGGCAAGAAAAAATGGGAACATCAGGTACGAGCTCTTCCTTCTTCTAACACCAATAATTTGGTGTTGACTTCGTTTCAAAGTTCAACAATTAAGATTACAACGCAAATTGATGTCAAAAGCTTGAATTGTGGGTTACATATAGCCCACACTGGTTTAATCCTATTTGTAAGTGGATTCTCAAGACTCTAATTCTACTTAGACAAGAAAAAAAAAACATCCTAGTTGGAATAGTATTTTCAAGAGGTTGATTCAATCAGGAAAAGGAGAACTAGGAAATCGTAATTCCATTCAAAGAAGAAAATTTAAGCAATCCTAGTTCATGTCATGGAAAGTGTACAAATTTTGGATGTTAGGAAATTGCATTTAAAAAAAAAATTACTTCAAGCCCCGTTTTAAATATGCGAGGAGTTCGATATAACGTAGGGGTGACCACGGATCGGATTATGCATAATCCTAATTCGATCTGCAGATTACGGATTGGCAAAAATCCAATTTGATCCGATCCATGGCAATCCACCAATTCAATCTGATTCGATTCGTGATTGAACGGATCAGATCGGATCAAATTGACGGATTAGACTAGTACTCCTATTTGAATTTTTTTTTCTACTTCAAAATTTCTACAAAAAAATTGACCAACAAACACAACACTTTTTAAATGAACACAATTGTTAAATAAACAAATATAATATATATTAAGTTTTTAGGTTTACCCATGTAAGTATGTAGCATATTATATTATTATACATATAATTACTAATTATATATATATCGGATCGGATTTCTGACCCTCCAATCCGTAATTCGATCCGTGGCTAACGAATTTTAATTTTTTAATCCGCCACCAATCCATTAGCTAATGGATTGGATCGGATTTGTCTGGATCGAATCGGATCGGATTCGTGGATTCGCGAATTTTTTGTGCACCCCTAGGTATAAGCGCAAGACTTGAAGTGAGGGCAATTTGTAAACATTAAAAAATTGTAGGGTTTTGGGCTTACTTTCAATTTGGTCCACTTTGGAAATATGGCCCAATGAGTCAAGCAATTCAATGTCCAGATCCACTACAAATAAATGGATCATGGGTCAATTCAAGTTATCCAAAAAGTCCAAACCAACTAGGAATGGGTCAAAGGATAATTGATATATATGTATATATATTTATCATTAAAGACAATTATATATATATTAATCGCATAATTATCACAAAAGATAATTATCAAGAGTAAAAGAAGTTACTAGTTTGCCCCCTCCAAGAAGCTTATAAATAAAGGTCCAAGGGAGAACAAGAAAGGAGGAAAAAACAAGAAGAAAACTCTCAAAGAAAGCTAAAACTCTACAAGATTCTTCACTCAAAATTCAAAGCTCCAAAGTATCTAAACCCTAAAGGAGAAGAACAACAAGCACATCATCCACATGTCGTTCTTCACCAAAGTTTCAATCCAATTCAAGATAAGCTCCAGCAACACTTGAATCTGGATCACCAAGGAGATTGAATCAGAGGAATTTGTCTTTCTTTTATAAAGATCTACAAAGATTTGTTACCCATATTTCTTGAAATTAATATATTTGCTATATTTGTCCACATGTTTTGATCTTATTTCTAGACTCAAAATTTATGTGTACATATCCCATTGTGAAGCTGGTTCTTAATCTAGGCATAATTTCTGTCTTTATTCCTCTTGATACTAGTGTGGAGCTAGTTCGCAATCAAGGCAATGCATTGAATCAACTTGAATTCTCAGATTATTGGTGGTGTTTATCATATAATGTACCATATCAAGATAGACATAGCTTTTCAATGGGTGCTTTGATCAAGTACATAAGTAATCTGGGAATAGATCATTGGATTTCTCTAATGAGAATCTTGAAGTACTTGTAGGGTGCCATGGATCATGGGTTATATTTTGGAAAATTCACAGCAGTTATTGGAGGTTATAGTAATACGGCATGGAATTCCAAAAATGAGGATTCCTTATCTGTGATAGTCTGGATCTTTACCTTATCTGGAGCAGTAATTTTTTTGGAAATTGGAGAGGCAAGATTGTATAATTCATTCTGTGATAGAATTAGAGTACAAAACATTTTCCTCTGCTAGTGAGGAAGTTAGGTGGCTAAGGAGCATATTAAAGGACATTCCAATATTGAGTAATCTCATGATGCCCTTGACAATATTTTGTGACAATAAGGCTGCAATGCTTTGAGCTAACAGCGAGTATTACAATGGAGAATTTAACTAGTTATAACTGAAGCACAATCATGTGAGAGGGATCCTGTCTGATGGAGTTATCACTACTCAGTATATAAAGACCAAATCTAATTTAGCAAATCCACTATCGAAAAACATGTGAAAGGACTTTGTGTCCGAGAGTACATTTTTTTATGTATAACCCAAAGCTAATTTAGCAGTTCCACTATCAAGGGACCTATGAAGGAACCTTGTGTTTGAGACATTTACAGGGATTGATTAGAGTCTATAATTGATAATATTGTAATGTTATAGGAATCCAACCCAATGATATATCTTATGGGTTCAATGGAAAAAATAAGTAACATAACAACTTGTGGGAGCACATCAATGTTTCTTTCCTTATGATGTGATATGTGTGCTCGATCTTGTAAGTGAGGAGGTTGATATTTAGATCTCTTAATGAATCTATACATCAGTTTTTGATTGGAGTGTACAGGACCACATCTGATAGATTCATTGAATAATCGTGTAATGAGAAGGATAAGACTTGGTCTGATAATGAATCTATATATTAATTTTTTAATTGGGGTTTACATGATCACTCTTGATAGATTCACCAACTAATCTTGCAATGAGGAGGATGAGATTAATTTCTCTTAATAAGTCCAAAATCGATATTCGGTTAGAGTGTGAAAAATTACTCTTGATGGACTTCACCGAATAATTGTGTAATAAGAAGGATGAGATTAAGTTCTCTTAATGAGTCCATAACCAGTATTCAATTGGAGTGTGCAAGGTCATTCTTGATGGAATTCACTGTCTAATCTTGCGATGAGGATGAGATTAAGTTCTCTTAATGAGTCCATAACCGGCATTCGATTGGGGTGTGCAAAATCACTCTTAATGGACACACCAATCTAAGTGTGGAAGTGAGGCCGCTTCTATAGGATCTGGACAGACTTGATCCTTAACAACATTCAGAAGTATGGATTCAGGGCACATGGCCGAAATGTGTCAAAGCTTTAGTATTTCATCTCCGAACAAAAGTATATGTAAGGTACTTCTGGTTTATCAACGTGGTTCTTGGTTCAAGACTCTGTTCACCAAGTTCCTAGATAAGCCTATAATATCTTCACTAGGTAATGGTTTAAGTCTAAAAGACATCTTTACTCATTCATACAACTATACTAATCGTCTATAAATTATTTTTTAAATTTTGAAATCGTGATTTTTCATTTCCCTTCATCGGTTACAAAATTAAATAGTCATAATTGGTTGATTACGTGATTAAATATATCATTTAATCATCCATTAATAATGAGACTTTTGGGTAGCTGGTAACTCGACTCTCTTGGGATTCCATAATTAATCCATCATATATACATATTGTAACTCTTGTCTCTTGGACTTGCATCATTATGTTTATATTCAATTACCTATAAATGACTTGTAACTCTTGGTTCTTGGGATGCTTGATTAAATATATTATTTAATCACACATAAATAGATATCATAAGTATAGAGCCAATAAAAGGGGGCCTAGGGTGAGCCCATACATAATACATTGACAGATTCAGAATTGAGATTAATCTAATATATAGTGAGTGAAGTTACCAAGTCCAAAGAAATTCATGTGACTATGTTGGAGTCTCTAATAACCAAGTCCAGACTCTGGTGAGATTCTGATGAAGTTTTAGGTAGTCAAACTCAAGATTCTGGAGAGGTTCTGGTGAAGGTTTGATAACGGAATTTTGGAATTCCGATCAGTCTTCTGGTAATGAAATCATGAAAATTCTAGGAATTTGATTCTGGTAACGTTTCCAACTTCTATAATCAATATACATATAAATATTGATATATGTGTTTGAATATAATTTCTTAAAATTATATTTTATTTTGGACGTATGATTGGACGGAGATTAATATATAGGTTCATACATAGACATACAAATTGTTGAATCTGGCTTAGTTAAATCCCGGAGATAATGTTGCCATTTGATATTTCAATTGTACCTAGAAGAGGCTTCGACTGTCTTCAAGAAATGATTATGCACCTTTAAGTCTTGAATATTTGAAATTATTTATAATTTCATAATTATGCTATGTAAGAATATTATTATCTATCACATATTTGTATTTATTTGATTATCTCCTTTTATCATTGATTTTTGCCACCTTGAATTATCTGGTTCCAGCAAATTAAAATGGAATGGATGAGATGTGAAGAATGCATTATTGGTCTATCTAACCAATGGACAATTCGAGCACTATTAGGTAATTTTGTTAGTGTGTGCGTGTTTGTTTAAAGTTTCAAAATAAACTATAAATTCATCAAAAATAGACAAGAGATTGTTGTTGTGCATGTCTTTTTAGATTAGATGGTTAATTAGTAGTAAAGCACACATTCATTAATTTTCACTATCTTTATATATTATATACTTAGTAAAATCTAATGAGATCGCACCTTGGTGCGATGGCAAGTGCCTTCGCCCAAAAAGTTATAGGTCTTGGGTTTGAGACTTGGAAGCAGCCTCTCCAAAAATGGGGGTAAGGCTAACTGACATCTACCCTTCTACAGCGGTTTGGCCAGTCCACACTTCCATTTGCAAAATTTCACAGAACCACCACCATAAAATATATATTGCATAACTAGTAAAGAATATATAGAGAGAGATAGAGGAGTAGGAGGAGGAAAGAGACATACCCAAAAGATGATGGATAATCGTTGGTAAGTGAGAAGAACTGAGAAGTGAGAAATAAAGGGGTGAAGAGAGAGGAGATTCCAGTTGTATGAAAATTATGTGAAGATACTAACTTAGTCAAATACTAGGGTTACTTAGTTTAATAATATTATAAATTTAACATTATAAAATATATTATATATATACGGTCCGGTCTAGTTTGTACCAATCCTAAGAAACATGAAACCGAAACCGGACCGTTTATTCATGGTTCCAAAATTTTGGAACCGTGACTGAACCGGACAGTAAAAAAAAACCGAACTGTCCGGTCCGGTTTGGTTTCACGGTTTGAACGGATTTTTGTACACCCCTAGGCCCATTAGGAATTCTCTTAGTCCTTAGTTAAATTAGTCTTTTTATTTAAAATCAATACATTATACATGATAAATCTGACCAAATATATATATATATACTATTATTAAAAATAGAAAGAATTTTTTTTTGAATTTCAGTACATTTGTTTATTCTTCTAACAAAATAGAGGCCTAACTAAACAAATTGCAAATAACTACTATTAAAAATAGAAAGAATTTTTTTTTGAATTTCAGTACATTTTTTTATTCTTCTAATTAACAAATTAAATAGAGACTAACTAAACATATTTGTTTTATATGAAATCTTAAATTATATAGTCTCCTAAATTAACACAAACTCTTCTCCTATAACACAAACTCTTCTATTTTATTTTATCAAACTATGTAGACATTATATGTTGGTTTGGAAAAATATATAATTAACAGTTAGACAGATGGTTGAGGTAAAAAAAGAGTCGAATTTGATGATGGATGATTCTCCCGAGATAGATAATGAATGGTTATTAGTTTGCTCCAATATCACAGCAATACAATTATTTTTTTGGTTAAATTAAGTAATTTCACCATTCCTGTCACTCCCCAAGTATGCTAATACAATTATTTTTTTGGTTAAATTAAGTAATTTCACCATTCCTGTCACTCCCCAAGTATGCTAGTTTATATACGAAGGAGTCATGCAACAATTGTGTGGTATCCCTTCATACTAAATGCATTAACATGTACAAAATCTATCTTCACACTTAGTGCCTTAAAATGTTAAAACTTAGGGATACTTAGTTCATTTTTAAAAACATTTATCAAGAATTCAGAAGAAAAAAAATTATTTTTTGATAACTATAAAAGACAATTATTTAAAAAATAACCTTTTTTTAATTAACTTTTTAGAAAACAGATTTCAAAAACTGTCAACTGAACACATTTTTATACAATTTTTTTATTTTCAATTCTCATAGAACAAAAAATTTAACCAAGGAGGCTCTTAATTTCTAAGCAAATCAGGTTACATATTGATTTATTACATAATTTACATGTTATTTTACATTTCTTGGTAACTATTCCATTTATTTACAATAAAAAAAAAGGTCAACAATTGGGTCGAGATTTTTTCAATTTATTGCTAAAAAATTTTAAAAAACTTTTTAATAGAATTTAAACCTTTACTCTTAGAATATTTAAGACTCCAAATTTGTGCTAGTTTATGATCAACAACTAAAATTCATGACATGAATCCAATATTAATATATAAATGGTACAAAAGTAGGAACAAGAATAATACAATACAATGGTGATACCATGGTACCACCAACTAATTGATCCCCATCCAAAGTACATGGATATACGTGCTTACATTAAATGTTACATAATCAAATACTTGTTTTGAGTGGGTTTCATAATTAATCGGTTAGTGGTCCAACTAAAAAATGTCTCATAGATTACAACATTCCCTCACATTGAAATATTCGATGTTGCACTTGATTATTTGTAATTTTATTCAATATTAACACTCAAAGCAATAATAATCAAGCTTTTTTCTAACTATTTGGAGTTAGCTGCATGTATGTTTCCATTTAAGATTGTGAATGAGTCGAGCAAAGTTTAGAGGTGTTTGGATTCAGCTCGGCATATCTAGAGAGGTATTCGAGCTCGATCGAGCCCAACTCAAGCTCGATAAAGCATAGCTTGATCAAGATCGAGATCGGCTTGATAATGTTTGGACAAACTCGAGCTCGGCTCGGTGAGCTCGTTTACGCCTACCAAAATACACCAAACTACACGATCTGCTTTTATATACACACACAAAGGTACCTTATTATTTACTTGGAGGAAGAAATCAACACTAAACTCCATAGATTTCTGATATTCACTGTCTTCAACCTCTTTACACAATCAAAAAGAAATCAAGATTCCATCGCTTACATGACAAGAGATGAGGGAGGGAGAGAGAACCTTGGGCGATCAAGCTGTTATTCGATGGATGGCCAGTGCTTGGAGCTTTCCGGCACTAGGTAGCTAAGGTCGTTGCTGTGGCGTCAGTGTTCTCCTTAGCATGAAAAGAACGAAGATGAAATGAGATAAGAGATTAGGGATATGTTTGAAAGGTTGATGGGCTTGGGTCATTGGAAAACATAGTAGATTTGGATTCCATGTTTTAAAAGGTTATATCATGAATTGTATTAGGATGGAATTTAGACACATGTAAAGTATGGTTATATATGGACTGAGCCAGAAAACTGAGAGGTTAGCGGTCTTTAACAACAAAATTTAAAAAAAAAAAATCAAACTATATAATACAAATAAAAAAAAGGGATAAAATGCTCTAACCATCTCCCAGGTTTAAGTTTATTACCCACGGAGAATACTAATGTCTTTGACTGAGATCAACCTCCTCCGGATGTGAAAAACTATGCCCTGATACCCCAAATATTAGTTGACCGTCAAATCAACTAACTTGAAAAGTTAAAATGCCAAAATTACCCTTTCTGTTTGAATGTACAATTTTACCCTCAATTAGTTGGACATTTATACCCTCAATTTTACTCTCTCACTCTCTAACTGATATATTGATATACATAATAAATATAGAAGTAGAAGTATGTATATCTATACAGTATATATATATATATATATATATATATATATATATATGTTAAAAATAGATATATGATCTACGATTACTGTACTGATCATAAAGTCAGGTTTCCAAAACCTCCCCAAGAATGCCAGAAACACTGACAACTCTTTTTTTTTTTTCAATGATAATCACTCTAACTGTGTAGCTCGGTGAATCAGATAAGTTTAGAAAGAGTTTTCTTTGTACTCTAAATTTCAATTGGATCTCACTTGTGATCTTATTTGATCAATCAATTAAATTTGGGAACAATGCTCTATTCAAATCCAAGTTTTTGTTATATATATATACAGTATATAAATATATATGTGATTGTTGTATATATATATATATGTGTGTGTGTGTGATAACAGTAAGTGTGTGATTACTATATATTGGTCGCTAGGTATATAATTATATATTGGTGAAGTGTAAATTGTTATCAAGGGTATTTAGGTCATTTCGTATAGGAGGGTCTACGTCATCATGACGTCAGCAAGTTCAATTATAATATCATTAAATATAAGAGGGTAAATTGATAAAAGCAGTTGAACCGTTAGTTTTTAACGGGAGTTATTTCTGATTTGGGGTGTCAGCGCATAGTTTCTTAAACCTGGGGGAGGTTGACCTCAGTCAAATGCACTAATATTCTCCGTGGGTAATAAATTGAAACATGGGGGGTAGTGAGAGCATTTTACCCTAAAAAAAATTAGTAGAGTATTTTAAAATTTTTAATTGAGGCATATAAATATTTAGTAGGATATTTTAAGAATTTTAGGGGAGGCATGTTTGAAATTTTACAAAATTCAAGGTATATAGTACAAAGAAGAAAGAAAATCAGTGGGGGCGCCCACCCCCACTCGTGCCTTGTTGGCTACTTGAGTGGTTATATGTATCTTTTATGTGATTAATCTAATACAATATCACATAGACTCTAATACATATATATGTAATTATATAATACAATATCACATAGACTCTAATACATATATATGTAATTATATATATATATATATATATATATATCAAGTTCGAATGAGCCCATAACCGAGCTTGTTCATGAGCACGTCTATGAACAAACAAGCAAAACAAAGAGATGTTGGAGCTTAACTCATTTAATAAACGAGTTTAAAAGAATTTTGTTTGAATTTTGTTCATTTACCGAGTCCATGTCCAGCCGAGCCGAGCCTTTCCATCCCGCTCTATAAGATTATAGTCTCAGTCAAAACATGTTATCATTGTATATTTATAAGATTCATGCTCATATTAGTCATGACAGTTTTACTGAGATTGTGAACTATCTAACGTAACTCTCTTTTATTAAAATTCGGGACCGACAATGTCAAGAAACGGAGGTGAAGATAATAATAATACTTAAATAATGTATCGAGAACCTCAATTTACATTATTAATACTTAAATAATGTAAGTTAAAGTTTCTCTCATATGGAAGCATTGAGAACGATTTGCATATGTGACCTTAAGATTCTCCTGATAAATTAAAATTTGTCCCAACTAAAATAATACTCCCTCCTGTCACCGGAAGAAAACAATGTTTTATGACCCTCTAAAGTTCATTGCTTTTTAGTTATCCACAATGTGGCTAATGTAAACCCACCAAATAGATAAGAAATTTTTATCGTGCAGTGTTGTTTGATGCTCCAATTCAGTACTTAATGCTGAACCACTGTACATGAGGTGCGTAATGGGCTGGGTTGGGCTGGGCCAGTCTGGTCAGCTGTTCGGAAATCAGGCCCGAGCCCGTGGACTTTGACGGTAACGAGCCAAGCTAGGCCGGGTCTGAAGGCATTTTAAGAATCCCAAGCCCGATCCTTGGGCTTTGGAATGGTGGGCTGCGAGCTTGGAAAGGGTTGGGCTATGGGCTTAAAACATGCCTTTTTTATTTTAAATAAAAAAAAAAAGAACAGACTATTTGATAAGTATATAACTATTATAATAGTTATTCCATGTATGTAGTTATAATAAAATTTTATAAGTATATTTCTATTATAATGGAAAAATTAGATTTTAGTGATCAAAATTAAAATAAAATAAAAAATTGTTCTACAATGACCTTAAATTCAAGAAAAGGTGAATGATAATCAAACTTCAAAAATAATTGTCCATAAGTGACCATTTAATATTAATGTCCAAAATATCTTTCTTCTCCAACCTACCCCAAATATCATAAGCTTCAAAAGCCATAGAAGAAAGGAGATGGAGGTCATGATGTCGTATTCTTTCTTGTCCCGTGGATATGTTGGGAATATTTTAATAAAAATATAATTAAATTATATTAATGGTAGTTTAATATTAGAAGTTAAATTATATTTATGGTGGGAATTATTCTAGTCATTATTTTCAACATTTTTATATCTTAGCGGTTACATATTCATTCTATATATGTGTGTGTAACACTTACTATCTAGAGTTGTTGTATTGTATTGATCTACTTTATGGAGCCCATTGTGTTCTTGCACTTCATCTCCTTATTCTTTCCATGCTTATACATGTATGAGTTACCCTACTTTACGAGTTTATAGACAACGAGACATCTATAGACTTGGACCAAGTCTTTCTGTGATCGTGCACATAAAAGAGACACCGTTATAAGCTAATTGGATTATATCTTGGCTGACCGTCTGTACCGGCACGAAAAGGAGGACTATCAACTTTAACCCAATGTATTTACACATGCCTCCCCATCACGCCAGCAATTTTTTAACTCTATTTTATATTATTATTTTAATCACTTGTGTTATTTTATATATTGTTTACTTATATTTTATTGTGAGTTATTCCATGTTGTAAATCTGTTCTATAGTTGTGTTTTACTCTATAGTATTTGTTTTTTTTTTTTTTTTTTTTTTGTATCTCTTTGTTGTGCAAATTGTGAATTTGTATATTTCATATTTAAGTAAATTATAAAGTGATATAGAAATTTTCCCTAAAACTTTAAAGCTAATAGATTTCCTAAAACTTAAGTGTCTGTGTGTTATTGTATATATGATAGATACTTTTTATATATCTTTGAAAAGGGAAAAAAAAAAAGTGTTTATAGTAGTAATAAAGAAAAAAAATATGTAGATGAGCGGTTTTCCTTGATTGTGCATAGAAAATATTTTTTATGACCGTCATTTTAGTGTTATATATATTCTATATATATATGGAAAATGATAAAACACAAGTGATTGAAATGCGAACAAAATCACAAGTGCTACCCTAAGATATATATATATATTAGGGCAACAACTCTGGCGGATTAGAGGTACAATTCGAGCTCAATCCTATATATGAAATGTTCAACCATAATCCTACTCTCAATCCTAATTACTCAATCCTAACTCAATTCATCCTTAAATTTTTAAACTCAGGTTGAGATTTCGGGTTAGAAAGTCGGGGTAATTCAGATTATCTATATCACCAATCTCTATGTTGAAAATTTAAAATGATCTTTAATAAGTTTCACATTAGAGTACTCCTAAACACACAAAAAATTAAAAACTTAATGCAAATTTCTAAAAAATTACAAGCAATTTTTTAAGAAACTAATTATCAAAAGTGTTAACATATATATATATTAGGGCAGTAACTCGTGCGGGTTAAAGGTACAACTCGAGCTCAATTCTATATATGAAATGTTCAACCATATCCCAACCCTAACCATACTTCCAACCCTAACTACTTAACCCTAGCTCAATCCATCCTTAAATTTTTAAACTCGGGTTGACAATTCGAGTTAAAAAGTCGAGGTAATTCAGATTATCTATATCACCAATCTCTATGTTAAAATTTTAAAGTGATATTTAATAAGTTTCACATTAGATTACTCCTAAACACACAAAAAATTAAAAACTTAATGCAAATTTCTAAAAAATGACAAACAATTTTTTAAGAAACAAATTATCAAAAGTGTTAACATACAATAAATTAATATTTAAATAAAAGAAGTTGAAAAGAAAAAGGTTATGAATATTATAAATAATATATTTAAAATAAAAAATATGTATAAAAATAATATTACAATTCGAGTTCGGGTTGTTGACACTTCAACCCAAGTCCAACCCTAATTAAGATCGAGTTGAGATTTTTCATGCTCAAGTCCATAAAAAATCGAGCTGGGCTCGGATTGACTTCGGGTTACCCAATCCAAGTTGCACCCCTAATATATATATATATATATATATATATATATATATATATATATATATTAACGCATAACTGATATAGGCCATATATGGAGAATTTATATAGTGTTAATACATGTTTAATACTCCATCTTTTAAATTTCACAATGTTTTTTTACTGCATATAATAGGATTGACACGTGATGAGTATTTAATGGCGCATTGAGAATACACAGTGTGTGTATATGTATATATATATTAGGTTATATCCGTGCCTACGGCACTATCGTGCACTCGCAATCGTGATCATCATATGAAATAATTTTAGACCGTAGATAGCAAAAGATATTTTAGACCACAGGATTGCTTTTTTAACAAATGTGAACCATTGGATTAGATTTTTTTTTGTCTTATTCACTTTCCTTCTATATAGAATAGATATATAATATGTTACACTATTTTTTGAAAAACCGAATTGTATTTGATTACTTAATGAGCTGTTATAAATTCGTAACACACCCTGCCCGCATATATATATATATATATATATATATATATATATATATATATATATATAGGGCCGGCCCTAGGCCTAGAAAGCCCCAAATTTTTTAATTTTTTTGAAGGCCCCCAATTTCTACTAAGCCCACTAGATGTTATTTAAAAAAAAATAGTAACTAATAGCCCAATACACTAGTCTGGGCCAAAGTTTAGTAACAAAAAGTCAAGTGAGCCTCATTTAAAAAATAATGATAATGGTCCAACACAATGGTCTGGGCCTCATTTTTTTAAGAAAATAAAATATTACAATTAACTATTTGTCTTAGGCTTTTTTTTTTTTTTTTCTCAAAACTCCTTTACTTTTATTCTTCTATCTTCACAATGAGCAAGCAAGCAGTGGCAAGGAAACGACTTTCCTTTGGAGATTGTGATCCAACCGTCCACCAAAGTCTAATTTGTTGAGGTAAGTTTCTCTCTCATTTTTTAATTTTTTAGTTCTATACTTCTAGAAGGGAGAAATATATCTCATATATAAGAGATGCATATTGATTGGAATCTTGGATGCACTACCTAACTATAACAGATGCATATATATATATATATATATGTTCTTGTGTAGGCTGTGTAGTCTATGTTGTTTTTATTTTTTTGGCCTTTGATATTTTTAATTTGTTATTATACTGAAATTCTCTTATAAAAATATTATATAGGTGCATATTTGAGTTATGTCTACTAGAAAATATCAATCTGGGCATGAAAAGAAGAAAAAAATAAAGAAAGAAGAAAATTTGATTCAATTTCAACAAGGAGCTAAGGTGATTCGTTCAATTTTGATTTTTGTGACTAAGGTGTGTTGAATATTTTTTTTTAATTTTTTTATATGAACTGGATCGTGCTATTTATAAAGCACCAACACCAGAATTTTTGTTTTCAACATTAATATATTTTATTTGCTTATCGTCTCATTTTAATAAAAATTTTGCACTCCTTTAGGTAGAAAGCCCCCATTCGAAATTTCGCCTAAGGCCTCTCAATATTTTTGAAATCTCAGGGAGGGCGATATATATATATATATATATATATATATATATATATATAGAGAGAGAGAGAGAGAGAGAGAGAGAGAGAGAGAGAGAGTCATTAATTTCTTAAATAAGTACATCAGTTATTGGAGTGAATGATGTATATTTTGTATAAAAAAAATATGCTGAGAGTTTAATTTGTGGAGGCTGAATATAGTTTGTATTGATATTTCCTGTCTAAACTTATTTTCTTAAGCATGCATGGGGTTTTATGATTTTGCAACCACTCTAATCATTGTTTTCAAATTTTCCTCTGATCCATGAGATTGCCATTGGTAATTCTTATTTATTTGATTTGTCAATATATTTGATGATTAAAGTTAGGGGGAAAAAAAGGAAAAAGAGAGTGTAAGAGTAAAAATAGGTGGGTCTTTTACCATGACAGGTGTGATTGCATGGTAGGTCACATTAATATAATTGACTATTTTGTTTGGCGGAGAGAGGTCGCACCGTATTTGCCTGGGTTCTCTCATCCGATGTGGTGTGTGTTAGTGCGCGTGTCTCGTGTAACTTGCATCTTCTCTCATACCACTTCCAATTTCTATATTGCAAACACAAGCATGAACAAGCGATTCTATCCCAATAGAATAACAAAGCAAACAAAATTGTCATTCTCAAACATTTTATTTTCAATGAGGAATTTTTTTTTGAGAAATTGTCTATCTCAAACAAATCAATGAATCTTGTAACGTACTTAAAGCGTCTCTTACTTTCGATTTCTTCTAGTATTACAATCAATTGTTATACAAAGTCTTTGAAGGTCGCGTTAACTACTCCTCCACGTCATTTAGGTGGCATACTGTTATATAGTCAAGAGATAGGTTAACAAATATTTCATGCTACACACTTAACACAGTCAAACAACTATGCAACATGGAAATATGTCATCACTTAAATACATAACACATAGACATGATTTTTCAACAAACATATAATATATAAACATGTTCTTAAGTCAACACGACATATAACACATGCTTTCATATGAGTACATAACACGTTATCATATAAGCATGGGTCACGCGCACATAACTTTATCAAAACAATCATGTCTTGTCTAACCACATCCCTTGGTTTTCAAACCTAAAGGTTCTAACCATTCCGAATCCATACGTGATCTAACACTTACCCTTTATCTCTAGATATTCCAACATAGTGCTCTGATACCAAGTTGTCACGTTCCAAAATTCGGAACGGTTGTCATTCTACAACCCAAACAACCATGAGAATTACCATTTCTTACTCTCGACTCCGACACAGACCACCGAAACTAAATCGCGAAAGCTTAACTAGTTCATCTTAAATCCCTATGTGGGATACTTGAACTGTAAACTCAATGTTTAATCACCATACTCATAAAGAAACTAGCTTGCGTGATCACCATCATGTCAAGGTATATCTCCTAGACTCTCATCCACTCAACCTAGGGATGTCAACGGGGCGGGTTCAGGACGGAGCACCTCTTTCCCAAACCCGTCCCACGAATAAAAAATTCTTCCAAAACCCGATTCGGGGCGCCCCGCATCGGAGTCGAGGCGGGTTTGAGGCGCCCCGATATATACATATTTTTAAGAAATATGATACAAACTTGAACGAATTTATGACAAATTTTGTAAAAAAAATTAAGTATACTTACAAATGATAATAGAAAAAAATGTTGTTAAAATTTAAAATTATCATAACTAATGAAAAAAAATAAAAATCATAATTAATAAAATAATATTTATTTATATATTTATCATTAATCGGAGTGGGTTCGGGACTTAGCGGGTTTTAAACTATTTTTTCAAACCCGCCCCTAACCCGATTAGTATGATCCCAAACCCGTCCCATTAGGGGCGGGCCGAGGCGGGTTAAGTTGACATCCTTAACTCAACCCCAGTTCTCAATGCATAACAACACCTAATTGGTCCATTCTAGAGGTTTCAATCGGCTGATGGACAACCCACCAGTCGATTAAAACCTAGATAATTCATGAGTTGGCTAGCTAATTGCTTCGGTCAACTAAAGGCCACCTTTTGGTCAGCTGAAGGGAACTTTCGGTAGACCAAAACAGGTTCCCTCAAAGTCTGCAATTATAAACTCTCATGATCTCTATAGTATCGGTCGGCTAAAGGATGATTCAGCCGACTAAAACTCCCCTGAACTATTTTTAAACCTCAACATACACCACATTACATCCACAATTCAATGGAACCTCCCAACTCACCATTTCCTCATCTCTACCATTTCCACCACTATCATATTTGTTTCAAAAGAGAATTTTCATACATTCATCCTTGTCCGAAACCATATATATATATAGTCATAAGGCATATTCTTCACATTTTCTCGAAGCATTAAAATGTCATATACATAACTCACGAGAACTGCAAATCATTTTTGCAAAAACCACTTAAAATGGAATAAAGTTTTAAGTGAAAATGACTTCATTTATCACCGAATGCTAACTCTTAAAATTTACAATAATCAATTTTCTGTTTTATCAAATAGCTGTGTAGTTACTTAGGTAAATTCATTCTCAGTTTGTAAGCAAACCACACCAGAAAGAGGCACTTAACAGAAACCTCAACTTGAGCTAAAATTAGAATAAAAAATGGCATAAGATGTATACTAATTCTGGCCATCTAAAGATGTTTACTTGTATACATTCGGGTGACAATTCACATTTCATAAGATTTTCGAAGCTACCTGACAAATACAAATGGTACAACAATCGTTAATTTCCATTATTTTTGTATATTATATGCTTCTTGAAACATAATGTGATATCATCTAATACAAATATGTGTACACAGCAGTTTGGCTTAACAAAACATGTTTTTCAAAAACATGCCAAACTACCTAAATTTTGGAGCCCTCTCCAACCAATTAAATGTCATGTAACCAGTTCAATATTTCAATTGCAAATTCTTCCAATACAAGCCACCACCCAATTGTATCAAATTATTTAACCAAGAGGACAAAATCACTGGAAATCATCATCGTCTGAACGCACATGGAGAGGACTTGAAGGTGAATTGTTTCCTTCACCGACTCCTTCTTGAACCATCTTGTTCTCAGCCTCTGGCTCATCATTGGGCTTCTCCTCCTCCTCCCCAGTTTTCATCCCGTCGTCAACAATCTTTGATGAGCCATTTCCGGCATCAGTTTTTTTCCGCTTGTTAGTCCTTTTAGGCTTCTCATTGGTTGGAGGATCAGCATCAACTTTCTTTCGCTTTGAAGCCTGCCGTTCAGGCAAGCACTCGGCCTGAGGATTTGGCATATCATTTTCTTCACTGCCAGTCAGAGCATCAGAACTCTCTTGCTTCACAGCATCTTCCTCTTTATTGCACTCCACCATGCTATCATCATCTTCTTCATCCATACATTGGAGTTTCTCTATGACACTCATTATTTCTCTGTTAACCTGTATGGAAGAGAAAATACATATAAGAAGTCGACCTAAAAGCTAAGATGAGGGCACGAGCTAAAAGTGAGAGTGCCCTCTTTTTAGGTTTTATTCTATTTTCCTCTATCTCCCAGCAATCAATGAAACTCAATGTGCAAATAAATTCTAATTTCCCAAGAAAAGAGTATAGTAATGTATTAGTGCCAAACCTGCGGGTTCTGAAGGAATTCAGAAATGTCAGTCTCGCAAGTCGGACACTTCATGACATTCTTCTGTGAGCGAAGCGTCCGTCCACCAGGGCGTGTCCGCTCTTTTATGAAACTCTGGCCAGCAAATGCACCTTCCAGACAAGGCTTGCAGAAGTTATGAGCACAGGGAGTTGTGAGAGGGAGAGTCATCACTTTTTGACAAAGAAGGCAACTAAATCCTGCAAGGCAAGGACCATAAGAATGAATATACTGTGTAATCAAAGCCCAAGATACAAGATTTATACAAAAGTCCAGATACTACTAGAAAAAGATGCTAGAGGAAGTGGACCTCATAAGAATATTTGGTAATTGGCACCTAGACAATAAGATCCCTAAAAGCTTCTTTACTCAAAAATCTACTTTTCTTCAGAATTTGTAGATCCCTAAAAGATTCTTTAATCATGATGACAATTAATCCTCTTGTGACATACAGACTAACTTATCCAGGTTTCAAGCCTAATGGTGAAGGCTGGATAATTACTGATGACAAGAAAAGAAAGTGGGGGGAGGGGGAACCAAACCTTTAAGAAGCTTCTCTTTTACAGAAATCATATGAACTTTCCTTGTTGTTGCTATCCTTGTGCTCTTTTCACCCTCCTCAGCATTTCCCGTAGTTACTCGTTTTTTGCTGGGAGGTGGTGGTTTTTTCCACTTCCAGCAAGTTTCTTTCTCCTGATATTCAAAACCAGAATAATTGAATTACAGTGGAAAAAAAGTATCTGTAGATCCTCCACAACAAGTGAATCTCCCAAAAAGAAATACCATAGAGTATTTGGAGAGGAGAGAAAAGGAAATAAAGAGAGGGAACACACAATAATTGAGGCCCTAAATAACATTGTCTAGTGAACTCATTTACAGGCCATCAATGTCCATAATCTGGAGTAGAATCATGATTTGTTATTTCCAAAATAGCTGTAGGAATGAACAGTATAAAAAATCTCAAACCAGTGAAGCTATATATTAAAGAAATGGTATTCACTAACATCATAATCCCATGATGGACTCTCCGTCCTCTTGGTAATGTCAGTTGCATGTTGAAGCTCAGGAATGACGGGCAGGGGTCTAGGCCGGTCCCCATACAAATCGCTGCAATTAGAGTTGGTTGAAATTATTAGCAATAGTTCAGTTACAGAGAATCAAACAAGGACCCCCCAAAGACAAACCTCGTCCATGGCGCAGGATCATTGTCGCATCTCACAAACAAGTACCTGCAGACCTTGAAGCCCTAATGGCAGCAAACCACCCTATCAGTGAACTTATTAAAGGAAAAACAACCTTATAGCACTTCCAATGTATTTGCATGCAAATATTTACCTGCTTTCCATCCTTCCGCCAGCATTTCTCTATTCTGTAGATTCCATCATACCGCAAAAGTTTCTCCTCTGGGGCGTAAGAAGAACGCTTCTCCTTATGCGACCTTACCATTAAAAGTTAATGGCAAATAACAATCAAGATATATCTATTGAACTGTCCATGATGTGGTTTGGATAAGAAAAAGTACAAAATTATCAAAACCATCCACACATAAACTACTCGCTGTTAGTTCCAAATAATTTAAACCAGACAAAAGTAAGATCTTGACAAATTTTCCCAAACATTCAGACCATCTAACTCACACTAACCAGCAAAATCTGGATCCAGGAAATATATTATTTCCAAAATTCATATTATAGATATTAAAGTTTGTATACATGATCAAGACTATTATTTTTGACTAATTCTCTTCACCAAAACCACGTCACTACGGAAGGGTATCTAAGATCACTGTTTGGCTCAGTGCACGCAGAAACTGACTTGCGCACAAATAGGGAAGAACACCTCAGACAAAGTTAAAACAAGGCAAGCAAGCAGAAGACCATCACTATATGAGTTGTGAGGTAGTCAAAAATATAAGCAAGTTCGTCAACAAAGAAGAAAGAATGAACGTCGAAAATAGTACATAACTGACATGCGTAGGCCAAGCTACACACAGGTGCTTGTCTGCTTTGAAACAGTCAATCATATAATTATATGTCATAAACTCAATTCAATTCAGCTGAGCTTTTTATGGCAGCAAGTTATACTTGCCAATCTATGCAACAGAATTAAATTTCATTAACGTACAAATGTCAATTCACAATTTCCATCAAGGTTTATAAACTTCGATGATTCCTTCTTGCAGATCCTGACAACATTTTACTAGTGACTAATTCAGTCATGTGGCAAACAGGATTCAGCCTACCATGCAACACCATTGTTTGGCTGAGCTGAGTCAGTAAAAATGCGCCAAGCCAAAGGAAGTCCTAAATACTCTGAAATTTCCCAAATTCAAGTTGCAGTGAAAATTTTTGGCACTGGTTTCAATTGCCAAAAGCACCATCTTTTATTTATTATTAGGTATGTTTAAGTCAATAATAATGGAGTCACATATTTTAGTCCATGCAATCACAGTTGGCAGGCATATTATGAAAGTATTGTAAATAAAAGCTAAGCGGGCAAAAAGTCAGCTTGACTAATTCAGTTACAACCTTACTTGTGCCAGACATTCAATATACTACAAGGCAATGACGATGTTCATAAATTCACACCCAAAAATATCTCATGATTGTTTTAGTGCAAGTTATTACCTGAGAACAGCACCATTCATGCATATCATTAACAACTTTATTAAATGGCTTATCTTGAAGTCAAATACATATATTCTTATACTAATGAACAAGTGGTGCCCCTTTTCAAGAAGCCACTTGTTATGGAAAAGGCACAACCAGAACTTCTGCAATCATGGAAGATATTGTCTTCAGTTTGTAGAACATCATGTAGACTTGAAGAGAAAAATGACTCGGTAAGTTTCCTTTCTTTTCTTTTATGTTTTTGACAGGTCACAAATAATCAAGTTTTCGAAAATAAATTAAAATATAGAAAATAAAGCATGAATACACTAGTGCCCTGGTACATACCTAACTACTCGAACTGGATAACCTTTTCTGCAGCTAACTCGTAAAGCCTCATTATATTTCTCAAATGTCTGATCAAATGATTGTGCCTTGTTAGTCCTTTTGTTACCACTAAGATCCCTTCCACCACTGTTTCACACCCATTAGAACCAGACCAATCAGACAAGCAAAGGTGGGAAAAAAAAAACCATAGTAGAAACAAATTTATTATGGTAGTTGATAAAGGTGCCTAACTTAATGGGAAAGAACACACGTGGTAAATGAAAATTCAATTCCACACAGGACATAAAAGAAGAATGAGTAGATAAAATATCATAGTAGACCTTCCAAGCTACAGCTGAGCACACTTCGTGTGATTTTAGAACATACAACATGTTCAAAATGAAAAAGGCAGAAAGGAGGCCAATCCCATAGTAATGATAGAATGAGACACTACTCAAAGAGTCAAAGAAAACTAGGATATTAGAAGGGAAGAAATGCAGAGCCCATGTAATGGCTCTGCATTCACTATCACTTCCCCTCCAAATATGACAGAATAATGATGAAATAGCATTTGAAAACCCTAAATCACGAAATGGAACGGTGGAATACTTACCAAACCCGTCCATTTTAGAAACCAACAAATCCAGCTTTTATCTTGAAGAAATGCAATGCAACTACTAGATGAAAGTACTAGATTATTGGATCAAATGACAACTAATATCAGTTTTTAAGTATAAAAGAGTCACAAACCTTCCTGTGTAGAGGAACCACTCCCCGTGATCCTCGTCATCCTCGTAACCTCCTGAAAGTACCACCGATTGTGCGCCATGATTTGATTGTCCACCAATACCTGCAACAGGCGGCAGGTGAATACCCCATTGCCTGCATTCTAACCGACCCTCCCAACACTCCCCAACCAAGACACCCTGGTTCCTCTCTGGATCATTCTCAGCAAGAATCGGTCCAAAATGGTCAGGTGGGACAGTGACAAATATCCTCCCACTGGCAGCATTGGAATTTCCCCCCCTCTTTGCTCGCTCTGTAGTATATGCCTTATCAGGTCGATCTTGGTTATGCACGAAATGATAAACTTTCTGAAGCCCTCCTGTGTTATTTGACTTTGACATTTTGGCCATACGGATGGCAACCACAAGCGTAGAGTTGATGCGGGGCTGACTTGCCATTTTGGGGGGAATACTGCAGCGGCACTTTATACAAGTATGCTTTCCCTGTCCCACCCATTTCTGGAAGCATTTTAAGCAGAAATTGTGGCCACATGGTGTCTGGAACATGAAAAGCAAGATCTTCATTAATTAAACCCATCTAAAGTTGTTTCGCTAACATATCCTCTTACTTGTATGAGGTACATATATGACTTGGATGCAGCTAAAGGAAGCAGTAGTTGACATTGAACTGCCCTATGAGTTCATGGAAAACCAAAACAATATGAAATTTCTTAAAAATAATTTTCTATTAAATTTCAGAAATAGAAATCTACTTGATCCAACATCAATTATCAATTAGGAAAATTTATTCATCAATTGGGGAAAATTATTCATGAATACTTCACAGTTGGAAAGCCGACAAAATAAAACATGCAAATCATAGAAATCCACTTGATCCAACGTCAATTATCAATTAAGGAAGTTTATTCATGAATACTTCACAGTTGGAGAGCCGACAAAATACAGACATGCAAATCCGTTAACGAATATGTCGGAGTATTTTATATTGTCAGTGCATCCCAACATTAAAAAGGGCCCACTAAGTTGGTGTGCTTTCTCAGATGGCAGAACAAACAACTCTTCATTTAATTTCTGCTAATGAAATTGCAACTCCACAAAATATTAGAACAGCATAAAATGCCTCCAAAAATGACATTCTATTCCATACCAGAAAGACATATCCACTTAACCCAACTTCAATTGCCATATCAGGCAAGTCAGTTTGTTAATTAGTTCCTACACAGACCACCAAAATTATTGCAAACATGCAGTTCCATTAACAGAAATGCTCAGATATAATACTATCTCTGCATCCCAACATCAAAGTTGAACCACAAGAATGGTGAACAAAACCCTCTGAGGGCAGGACTCATGAAAAGAAGCATTAGGATACGCCTATTGACCTCCTTAACTTTCATGTTGCCACTGTAAATGATGATGGGGCATTAAAAAAGCCTTGACTAAAGGGAGTGAGAAGCAGCAGAATTAGCAGAAGGGGGAGGATAGAGGAATGATTCAAACTCTGAATGAACTGAACAAATACATGAAGCAATTCTACCTAAACTAAGGGGTAAATACAGTAGATGAGATATACAAGGTAGATCACCATTGAAAGAATGAAGCAACAGAGAGCTCATTTAATCTAGAGTAGAAGAAAAACAACCCTACTGAAAAAAGAAAAGAAGAATTAAAGTAACAAACTCAGAAAAATCAAAATAAGTAAATATGAAATCACATGAAGTATGAAATGAATTACGAACATGCAAACTCTGGCTAACTTTCCAAAAACCAAAAAAAAAAAAAAGTTGAAACAACAATAAAATCCATGAAGGTAAGTCGAAAAACAATGAGAACCCAGTTTGAATTATAGACTTGTAGCACAAAATCTGGTCAGGAGAAATAAACATCAAGAACCATTGCTCTCTGGGAGTTTGCATTTCCGTCATCCAAAACCACAGAATATCTCCAGAGAGAGAGGGAGATGTGAAAAATGTCTAATCAACATGAACAGATCTCTCAATGCTGATGAATGGAAAGCGAATGCTCACAGTACCAATAAGATGAGAAAATCCAACTTATAGAACTGAAATTCTATTTATAACCAAACATATAAGGAGTAGTAACAAACGACAGATAAAAAATATGCCCCAAAAGATAATAAAAAATTCAGCAAAATTTTGAGATGAAAAACGCATCATAGAAGATGGAAAAGATCTACAGACACAAGAAAAAATGTCTAATTCAAAAAAAAGGCAACAAATAAACATAAATTCAAAATTGCATATACTATGTATTTGGACTTTAGAGAGAGCAGTCAAAGCTTGATCAAAACCTCAGAAATCAAGAACAAACCCAAAAAAACAATCAAAAGAACGATAGACCTGACATAGCTCCGGAACTTCAGTTCGATCCGAAGCTAATGCAGAGCCATGCAATAGAGATTCCCTCAGATAACACACTCCAACATATATAAATACACACTCACTCAAACCCTGGCAATGCAAGACCAAATCAAGTGAAGAAAATGCACAGAACAAAATTTCCATACCGTAACAGGCCTCTCCGGCAGCTGTATACAGAACGAACACTTGAAGCTCTCATCAAGAAGATCAAACACATCGTTCATTTCTTCCACCTTTTCTTTCCCCTTCCTCTTCTTCGACTTCTCTCCGTCGTCTTCACCGGACAACTCTGCGCCTCCGCTCAAGAGCCGTTGCCGCTTCTTCGCCTTCTCCCTCTCCGTCAGAGACGTATCGGCCTCGATCGCGCGAATCGCGGCGATGAGTCCACCGGAGGCATCGTCTCCTCCGGCGATAGCTGATTTTCCGGCGTCGGCGCCGACGAGTGTGGTACAGTCTGGACACTCCCACTGGAGTGTGGAGGATAGGGTTTCGGGCTTGACAGCGAGGCAGCTCACGTGCCACGGCGTGACGCACGTGTTGCAGGTCAGCTTCTCCTCGTCCGGTGGCTTGTTCTTGCAGAGCATGCAAATGCCGTCTCCGTCGCAGGGAAGTTGGCTAACGTGCGCCATTGGGAGCCCTGCGCACTGACGATAGATTGATACAGAAAGTATAAATGAGAAAGATAGACTGATATCTAGAGAGAGAAAGAGTTAGCAACCGTTGTTGTATTGTAGGGTTTGATTGGTTTACTTCATTACTTGTAGAGGAGAGAGAGGAGTCCGTATAACTATAATATAGTACTACTGTAGTATATTAAGTGTGCATATTATATATATATATATATATATATATGTTGTGTGTGTAATATGTCATACCGTAAAAATAGGGTTTCTGAAAGGGTGGGTTCAATTCGTTCACCCACTTTATTGAAAAATAATGGTTGAAAGTAACAGTAAAATAAAGTGAGTTATCAAATAATTTACATAATTATTTTATGTAAATTAGTTAGTCAACACATATATAATAAATTAGTTATTAAGTTTAAGTAAATTAATTAGTATATGAATAATTAATAAGTTGGATAATAAAAGTATTTAAAAGAAGTATAATATAATTTAATATAAAAATGTATACATATAGAAAGAGAAATATATATATATAGAGAGAGAGACAGAGATAGAAACCGTGGTTACAGGAGGATGTGGGTTTTGAAAAAGGTTTGAAGAAGGAGCGGGGTTTTGAATTTCGGAAATGATCAACTGTGAATGAGTGTAGATTATTTTGATACTCTCTTTAAAACTAGTGGTTTTGAGCGTAACAATTCAGACATTGGATAACTTTGTTGACTAAGTTCAAAGCCCACCACCCGTAGAACTTTTGACTTTTTTCTAAGGACACGACTAATTCGAACGTCTGATTATTACTTCGTATTTTTTATTTGAAAAAATTCGAAAAGTTTCGAGGGGAGGAAAATGAAAACCAGATTAGTCCATATGACAAAAATATCCTTAATACCGGTAATTTATTACTACTTTGCCATTTTCACATTTTCTTTTAGTTTAAGAATGTTTAAGTAAATACAAGCTCCTTTTTTTCTCCTTCTAAAAAACCAAGGTTTTTTTATGTATCACTTAAACAAAAATAAAAAAAAACAACCCAACAACATAGGCATAATTAAGATTGAATGAAAATAATATTAAAGAATGTAAAATTACGCTTAAATTTAACAATTACCTTTTTTTTTTCAGAACATATGAAGTATTATAAACATTGACATTATTTTCAATAAAATAAAAATGTCTTGCTTCCATTTTGTTTGGATATATGTCATTGGTTCTTATGGTGTATCGCACAATCTAGTTAGCAAATTCACAAATTATAAGCTTACGTATAAAAAAAAAAATTAATTCGTCCACCATATAAGAAGTGAGCGTTTAATTTACCTCATATCTTAATCATTTCTCTTAATTGAAATCGTATACAACTCTTTGATTCGTCTGCCGTAAAAGAGGTGATCATTTAATTCGCCTTATATTTTAATCATTTTTCAAGTTAAAATCCTATACAATTCTTTGATTTGTCTTCTGTATAAGAGGTGGCCATTTAATTCGCCTCATATCTCAACTATTTTTCAGAGTTGAATCCATAGACGATTCTTTTATTCGTTTCGCTTCACATCTCAATTATTTTTCAAGTTAAAACCGTATACAACTCTTTGATTAGTCTGCCGTATAATAGGTGACCATTTCTCTGAGTTGAAATCGTATACAACTCTTTGATTCGTCTGCCGTATAAGAGGTGATCATTTAATTCGCCTTATATTTTAATCATTTTTCAAGTTAAAATCCTATACAATTCTTTGATTTGTCTTTTGCATAAGATGTGGCCATTTAATTCGCCTCATATCTCAACTATTTTTCAGAGTTGAATCCATATACGATTCTTTGATTCGTTTCGCTTCACATCTCAATTATTTTTCAAGTTGAAACCGTATACAACTCTTTGATTAGTATGCCGTATAAAAGGTGACCATTTAATTCGCCTCAAAATTTAATCATTTTTCAAGTTGAAACCGTATACAACTCTTTGATTCGTCTTCTGTGTAAGAGGTGACCGTTTAATTCACCTCATATCTCAACTATTTTTTAAGGTTGAAACCGTATACAACTCTTTGATTCATTTCGCTTCATATCTCAATTATTTTTCAAGTTGAAATCGTATGCAACTCTTTGAAGGTGAGTGTTTAATTGGTGTTGTATCCAAATCTTTTTCACTTTTCTTTGCCATCCTAATTCCTAAGCTTTATGGTGCCGTGATGGTATCGGATGCTCAGATACGTTTCAGACATGTAGATACAACTCTAACACGTATTGAATATGGGTAGAAGTATTCTGAATTTTGAATATTTTATTTTCTAATTGGACACAAATATCTTTTGGACACCTCAGAGGATTTAAAATTTTTTTTTTTAAAAGAACGGGATTCAATGCAATTTAAATAGATTATGAGTTAATTAAAAAATAATATAACATTTAAGAAAACAAAATTAATAAATATTTAGCTCTGACACTTTAAATTAATGATTTCATTTATAATTATACAAATAAAATAATCAAAATTTATTATTTATATATATTATATTATTATTATTAGTGTATCCATGTCCTACCAGCATTCTATTTTTTTAGAATTGACATATGGTCCTCTCGGTATAGTGTCTTACCATATCTCGTATTCTTTCTACCTTATATCTCAAACTCTTTTCTCTTTCCCTTTACCAATGTGCAATTGTAACAGAACTTGTAAGATCTCGTAGGTTGATAATTATCATCATATAATACTTTTATATGTAGTTATTTTGTTAGATGTTATGATGATTTAATTATACATACTTTGTTAAAAGTATATATTAATAATTGAGATTTAAAAAAAAATAGAAGATACAAAAAGTACGATGTCTAAACAAATAAATATGCAATTCTATAAATGCTTTATAATAATTTTACAATCATTAATTTATTTCATCACTCTTTCAATTTAATCTAATACTGGGATATGATTAAAAATAACAAAATAGTAGAAAAATAAAAATTATTGTAATATATATAAATAAATAATATGTAAATTCTGCTATATTTTTTATCCATTGTTTCAATTAGCATTCTTATTATACTCACACACACACACACACATACACACATATATATATATGAGTATTTTTACATTTTACTTTTTTTAGGGCAAATTTTTAATCTTAATTTTTTATAAATAAAAAAAATCGCCCCATATTCGTACCTATCACATACCATTTTTTTTGCTTATGTATTTTACTAACTATGACAGGTAAAACATTAATTACTTTTATGTTTAAATAATGAGATAAGATTCCAAGTTTTCTTTTTCTAGTTGGGGGAGCCAGAAAAATTAGTTTGGGAGGGCCAAATTTACATTATATAATTAAAATTTGAAAATATTAGCAACCAATTGTAATATAATTTTTTTAAATTTTAGTTATAGTGTTATATATTTTGAGAAATTTGTTTAGGAAAAATTTTTTCAAAATTGAGAAAAATGTAACTTAAATAATTAGACGGAAAATTGATGTGAGAAAGAAAAAAAGTGAGAAGATAAAACGATAAGTTACAACTAAAAAGTGAAGAGGTAAAGAAAATAAAATTAGGGAACCAATTTTCCTTCAACAATTAATTGTTTCAGTTTTTCAAAAAATAATTTTTAGAAAAATATTTTGAGTAATCTGATTCTACTTCGGAAAGATATATTTGGTTAAAAAATAATAATGATTTTAACTAAACAAAATCTCACAAGTTTTAACAAAACAAGATTATTTTTTTAGTGGCTTTTACATAAATTAGTCATACGATCATTGTTGTGGTTTACAATCTTACAACACTTGTTTTTCCTCATTTCAATTTGTCATTTAGCAAATGAAGATTGATATATAATTCTAAATGTTTCTCTTGTAAACATCAATTTACAAAAATATTTGATAAGAAAGGTCATGCATTTTTATTGAATATGAGGGGACATTAGTGTATTTCTGCTTTGAATTGATATAATAGATATTGTACATGTGTATATGTAAATGAAATAACGATTTGTTGTGATAAGGATTACAATGTTAATGAATTAAAATTTTTATTTCACAATATTTGGACATTCAAAAGAATTGCTACAAGAAGTAAGTTTAATTTTTTATATATAGTTTTCAAGGGAACACAAGCTAAATTTTTTTTCAAATTCTCTATTTGGGGTCAATATATGAGTGTTTTGAAAATATTTGGGGGGGGCCAAATTGATTTTTTAATAAATCTTAGGGTATTATTTAAAATTAAATATTTTTTTTAAGGGTATAATAAAAAAATTTTAAAAATTTGGGGGGGCCGGCTCCGTCCCTGCTTAAACCCCTCCCCTCCTCTTTGAGGATGGAAAAGTTACACCATTGGGCTACAAGTCCGGAGATACTGATGATGTGATATTCTTAGCGAGTGTAAGTCTTCAATTTCTCTTTGATTGTAGATAAATTGGTAGTTTTCAAAAGAAATTAAAAACTTACACTTGTCGGGAATATCACATCATCGATATCCTAGTATTGTATAATATAACCTCCCACTAACTTAACAAACTAGAGTTTCAATTTAATAGTGAGTAATTATTGCATAGAATTATTCAAATCTAAACATTTTTAAAAGCATAGAATTTTTTTAACAAACATGTGCATGAAACAATGTTTGTAAATGAACCTTTTTTGGAGTTCTATTATACTCATGCCCATTATTTGGAATCAAAGTCTTTTTAGATTTTGAATTGGAATTGGAAAAGAAATTGGATTGTAATTAAATGGAATTTCATTTGTATGTTGGAATAAACTGCAATTTAAATGAAATAAATTATTTTCTTATATTCACATGTAAATAAGAATTGGAAAGAAAATAAGTTTTGTACCATTTTACGCCTAATAGATATTTCGTGGATTTGGATGGAGAGGAATCGAAGACTCTATGATGGTTTTACTCACAATGCTCATCATCTAGTCATGGAAGCTTATTGTTAGAGGGGTCTTTTTTGGTACCACATTAGATCTGAATGGAAAAGAGAATGGATATAAATTGACGAGTAAGCAACACTATTCTTGTATGTACGGTTTTTGTATATTCTTATTAATTAATAAAATAGACTCATTCATAAAAGAAAAAAAAACTATAATTTAAATGAAATGGATTATTTTCTTATGTTTGCATGTAAATAGGAATTGGAAAGGAAAAAATGATGTGTTTGGTACGATGGAATGCCTATTCTAACCATTAAAATTTAAAAATATATATATTACATTCCAAAAAAATCTCACGATCCAAGTTTGAAAACCATCACAATTGCCGCCTTCCACCACTACTATCACCGCCTTGCCACCACCTACACCATTACAGCCTTCCACCACCACCGCCACCTCCATTGCCTTCCACCACCATCACCTAAACCATCGTTGCCTCCCACCACCCACCACCGCCTTCCACTACTTCCCCCACTGCCACCGCCTTCCACCAACACCACCACTGCCACCTTCCACCACCGCCACCTTCCATCACCACAACTGCCATTTTTAAAAAAAAAAATTATAAAAATGTTATTTTGTTAGTTGAATTTATTTCTCACTGAAAGATGTATTTTGAAAATTTTAATTTAAAATTCATTCTATTCCTAAATCATTTCATATTTGCAATCAAATAGTAGAATGAGAATGACCATTCCATTTCGTTCTCATTCTCATTCCATTCCCAGTTACATTTCATTTTATGTAGCCTAAATTTTGTACCATCAGTTTGTCAATTTAAACCAAGCATATAATGCCCACCTCCTTAATGTCATGCAAATGGGTAGTGTAGCAAATTTGATATTTTTCTCACTCCAATTCTTTTTCATACCTTGGAGACAAAACATATAATACCGACCCCAATTTAGATCAATTTAGGTTCCCATATCTATGCAACCATTGATAGAGTGTGAAGTATGCAACAATGAAAAGTGTTGGTCATTTGATGAAAATTTTCTTCCATGCTGCCATTTTGTTGTCATTGTTTTCATTTTTGAAACATATGTATGCAATTTTCGTACATAACACTGAGTGATGGCCTTGAACACAATAAATAAATTCACCAAAATCCTATTTGAGTTATAATATTCAAATTTCCTTTCAAGTTCTTCTTTTTTTCAAGTAAAGTATTTCACGTTTTAGTTCTATATTCTCATAGATAGAGAGAGAGCAATTGGACATTGTAATCAAATTTTATTGAATATCATAATCAAACTTAATTCTAGTTATAAAGTCAAATGAATCCCTAAATAATCTAAAATACCTTAGTTTTCTCTCTGAATTAGTTTCGCAAGCCAACAATAAAATGAAACAAAATTTACATATTCATTTTTCATGACAACCAATTTTTATGCATATTAACTGGTCATCCAAAAAAATCCTTTTATTGCTATAAGATTCAAAATAAGAAAATCATAAGCAAAAAATAAAAGGGCAAATTACACTGACCTCCCCTAAGGTTTGCTCTGTTAGACAAAAATCCCCTCCGTCCAAAATTTCGTTAGTTTTGTTAAAAAAAAATTGAATAAATTACACTAACCTCCCCTGAGGTTTGGCCTAATTACAGCCAGCATCAAACTAATTGATTTTGTTACAATAACCTCCCTTGTAACAAAAATGAACTAACCGACGTTAACTTTTGGGTGAAATGTCTATTATACCCTTAATATTATATTGATATAAAAATTAAAATATTTATATATATAAAATGACACTTTTGCCCATATAATATAATAATATTTACTATATTATATATATAGTAAATATTATATATATGTAGATATATATGTGTGTGCGTGTGCGCACACAACCACATCTGTCATCATCACTCTCATCAACACCACACCAAGACCACCACCATGCCATAGACTAGACTCACCACTAACGACTGTCATGTTGTGAACCACCACTAGCCGAGCCACCACAACCAACGTGCACAACCCCAGCTGCCATGGCCACCACTATGGTGAGGTTGATGAAGTCGAAGGTGGGAGAATGGTGGTGGCCATGGCAGCTAGGGTTGTGCACGGTGGTTGTGGTGGCTTGGCTAGTGGTGGTTCATGGCATAGCAGCCGTGAGTGATGGGTCTGGTTTGTGGCATGGCAGTGGTCTTGGTGTTGTATCGATGGGGTGATGATGGCAGTTGGGGTTGTGCGCGCGCACACACACACACACACATATATATATATAATAATAATATTTACTATATAAATAATATAGTAAATATTATTATATAAGATGGGCAAAAGTTTTATTTTTTATATATAAATATTTTAATTTTTATATCAATATAATATTAAGGGTATAATAGATATTTCATCCAAAAGTTAACGTCGGTTAGTTCATTTTGTTATAGGGGAGGTCATTGTAATACAATCAATTAGTTTGATGTCAAGTGTAATTAGGCCAAACCTCAGGGGAGGTTAGTGTACTTTACCCTAAATTTTTTAACAAAACTAACGAAATTTTGGACAGAGGAGGTCTTTGTCTAACGGAACAAACCTCAGGGGAGGTCATTGTAACAAAATTCATTAGTTTGATGTTGGGCGTAATTAGGCCAAATATCAGGGGAGGTCAGTGTAATTTATCCAAAATAAAAAGGTATTATCGATTCCCTCCATTGTTTATAACTCTGAAAACACTTCTTCTCCTAAATAAAATTAACGTCTTTCTTTCTTAACCATAGTGTTAGCTCTATCAAGAGCACTTGAAATCTTGTTCATCGAGCCTCTAATAATACTTATATGATAGTTAAGTTTATCAATTTTGGTTGCATTTTTCTTATTACCCTTTGATAAAGCTGCAGATGCAGACTACATATGAGCGATATCAGATTGTTGATTACTTATATATTCATTATCTTCAAAATTTTCAAGATCAATTTCATTTCATGCCAATAAGTCATCAATGTCCTCAATTCTTAGCCCATTCTTTCCCTTGCCCAATAATGATTTTTTTTTCTATTGCACTTTTAGATGTTGCCCGGTAACTTGATCTTATTCAAAAATTTCACAGAATATTAAGGCATAGAGGTGTCACATTACAATTTATTATTTATTTTTACATCAAGATAAGACTATTCATATAAAAATACTTCAAAAGTTAAAATTATAATATGAGAAAATTAAAAAGAAAATGCATAAGAAATTTTATTACTAATTGTAATTAAAACGTCCCACACATGATTTGTTGCGTCAATCTTTTTGATAATATAGTTCCAAGAAAATCTACTACCATGCTTCAAAACTTCTAGAGTAATATTCATTTTCTTGTTTAAAGTCTTTCGTAGATTCTGCATTTTGTCTTTATTCACTTTCACAAGAAATTGTGCATTCATCACATCAACAACTACATCATAAGCAGAATGGCTGAAATTTATATCAGCCTTTTGTCTTTGTATCTTCTTTTCATGCAACAATTCAATAAGATACTCATCCATTTGAATTGTCCATGATAAACGCCGAATGTTGCACATTCAAGCCCTTAAAATTACATATAATAATTCTTTGGTAATACTTGTCTAATGTTTTTAATATTACTTTTTAGTTTTTGCTTTTGTTTTCGGGTCCTTAATTGTAAATTCACTCAATCCAATATAATTGGGTCATTAAAGAAGTTTATTTGAATAAATTTTATGAAGCCTAGTCCATTAAGAAGCTTTAAATTCAAGATCCAAGGCTTATTTGACCAAAGAAGCAGCCTAAAAACAAGTCCAGTTGAACATATCCATCATTGGGATTGTCTACATTAGGCTTGATCCAAATCCAAGCCAAAAGCCCAATCTGTAGATAAAGCACACATGCGCCTTAACAAGGGCGAACGTGCGCCTTTGAGCAACACCAGACCCTGATCCTATTAGAGTTAGGATTTGAACCCTAATTTCTAGATTCTGAGGGGGAGAATTTGAGAGCAGCTGGAGGTGCGATTTTGAAGCTATTTTTCAGAGAAGAAGAGGCATGAAGATGGTGGCTTCATCATTGATCAAGTCTCGAATCCCAAGCATGAGTGGCTAAATCTCTTTCTAGGGAATTGATGTAACCCTAATTCTCTTCTTCAATGGTTTGATTATAATTTAATTTGGGGACGATTTTATCTATGTATGAATTGCATGATTAGAGCAAAATACAATAGTTATACTATTATTTTGGATTTTTAATGATTCAAATTTTGAATTTTAATCTTGTCTTAGATAAAGTTGTGTTTTGATTGTTCTTAATTCCATCTTTGTTTTATGTAATTATAAAGAGAGAAATCATGCAATTTGGGCTTATGGATCATTTAAATTAGAGTTTTAATAATTTATGCTAAAGGAAGATAGATTGTACTACAAATTAGTTTAGTTTAGTTTAAAAGTAGTTAGATAGATAATTTATGCCAACAAAAAATGAGTTATACTTAATTCAATTTGAATGAATTTTCTCAATTGTTTTGTTGTGAGCTTGTAGCCACTCAATTCAAAAGTACATAGACTAATTTTTTCAAATTAAGTGCAATTGATTATTGTTAAGAAGTTAATTGTGAAGTCAAATTTTCTATAATCTTCTTCTCTTGATTACCTCAATTTACTTAGCTTCCATTTAGTTTTTATTTAGTTTTAATTAGTTTTAGAATTCAACAAACAATCTCTTTAATTGAATTGGAAATTAACTTGAGAACTAAGTAACATAACCAATTTACTTAACGCAAGTCTTTAATGTTTGACAACCCTTTCAATAGCCTTATCCTATAAGGATTTGTCTTATTACCAAATGGTATTTTAATTGGTACTATTTAACCACGATCAGTCCACACCAAATACTGAATGTTTTAAGATGCTAACAAACATTCTCATGAACATACATACAAAAAAATATATATACATTCATGATTCCCAAAACTTAGCACCAAGAAAGAAAAGAAAAAATCTCATAAAATTAAATAAAGGGAGGACGATATGTATGGTAACATTATTTTAATACATTAAATTTATTAAGCAATAACTGACAATTATCTATTAGATATATAATTAATCCACATACCTACTGCTATGAGCTCTCCTTTAATTGATCTGTGTCTACCTTCTTCATACACATTAACCCTTGACTGCTCTTGTGCATATTCTACCTCCTCATTTGTGAGATTTTCATCGATTCCTACAATAAGTCTCTCATTCGGTTCCGTTTCTATAAGAAAATGATGTAATATACAACAAACCAATAGTTTTCTATTTGCGTCTCAAAACCATATTGTGGTTCAATACCACTAGCCAAAATAGGAAATCTAATTTTCAATACGTTGCTCTTTTAATTGCATTACGTAAAGAAGCATGACATCTATAATTAAATATCTCTTAAGGTGTCTTTAGTCCTCAAGAAGACACCATTTGTCCCACCATAACTGACTATCACAACTAATATGTGTGTGAGTAGCGCAGTGCAAAAGTGGTTGCGAAAGTTTGATTAAAACCTAGAATGGGGGGTTAGGTTTACTTGCTTGTTTGCTTAATTTTTCAAATTGATTCAAGTTTTAAGTCAAATTAAAATTAATCAAACATATAAAGCAAATTAATAAAGTAAAGTTCATAATAACACCTGATATATGTGGAAAATTCAGAACGGAAAAAAATCACAAGTGAGGCTTGTAGCCCCGGAGAACCAAATCCACTATCGTTGAAGCAAAGTATAACAGAATGTGTCACAGACTTACACCCACTCCATTCTGACAGGAATTTGATGCGAAACGTCTCGGGCTTACTTTTACGACCCTTTCGTCCAATTGTTGCAGACTCCTAGCTAACATCACAATCCTTTCAGAAGGGAAACTATAATTACACAAACACTCCGTAAGAATTCTGTCCCTTTTGTAGTGCAATATTCTTCTCCTTCCTCACCAAAGAACAGTTGTAGAAAAAACTAAATGATCCAGTAATTTGATCAATAAGAAATCTGAAGCGATCTTCAAATAATTGATCAAGCAGAGAAAGAGACAAAACCTAAATCACTCATTGTACATGTGTGTGTTCTCTAAAAAATATAAACAGAAAATCAAAATTCTCTATCAAAAAATATCTCAATGATTTCTCTCTCAAAAAATAATATTTTTGATGTATATTAAAAGCATAATTAGAGAAAAATCATATGAGGTTTATATAGATATTTTAAACCTTAATTTTTTTTTGAAAAACATGTCAAAAACCAATAGGAAATAATTCCCAAAGTTTGAGGAAAGTTCACAGTCAAAACCCGATCAAAATAGGAAGCTAGGAGAGCCAAAATTCACCATCAAAGGACATGGACTGGTCCAACCCATTCTTGGACCAGTCCAAGGCTCTGCCCTATAAGTTCTGAAGTCCTAAGACTTCATGGACTAGTCCAATATGGCTTGGACTGGTCTAACCTTGAAATTATTAAAACAATTCCCAAAAATCCTAATTTTGAAGGTCTGAACCAACTACTCAGAGACTTCAAACGATTAATTCCTTGTTCAATACATTGATGCCTTCCTCTGAAGTGTCAAGCTTCATGTCTTTAAAGATCATCTACATGTTTGGTGTAGAACTTTGTGCTTGCTCTTTGTCTTCAATAACATGATTAATTACAATAGAATTGAAAGATTACAACTCAATCATATGAAGTTTTGACACCGAAGATTGTCAATTACAAAATTTAAATGCCACAATGTAATATGCCACATATCACTCATCTGTGTATATATCTTTCTCTATTGCAAATAAACATCAATTTTTCCTTACAATTATCTGCCACTTGTAATCCAAATATTGGTTTTCGACTGTATGATCTATTTGGTTGCAAACAACATGTAATAAAATGAATCAAACTATTAATTATAGCATAAATAACAATTTATAATTGCAACAAAATCTATCACAAGATTCACATACATTACGTGTTCTAAAATAGGTTATATAACGCAATCAAATGGTAAAACATGCAAATTTAATCTTAATTTATACAAGTAACACATAGCTTTAGGAATCTAAAATTCATAAATTTTATTTACATTCCATGTTCTTCATCTTAGTGTAGGGACCTTGCCCAAGTCTCTTCTATATGAATTTGAGCTCTTAAATTTTAACAGTGTAGGGGTTCTCTTACATGATGATAACAAAGGGTAATAAATGAGATATATCACACACAAATTGAGGGACCCATAATGCTTATCTGGAAGAAGGAGGAGAAACAGACGGACCAAATGGATTCTTGGTAAAGGTAAGAATGTTTGTGCCTTGACAAAGAATAAATGAGTTCTTAGTAATGGTGAATCCAATCATGAATGTCATCCTTTAATGCTCATTCACACCATCTATGTATAGTACGAGGTCCTTCGAGTTATACCCAAGGAGTCGAGACCCTATTAGGTATTACCTAAGGTCTAAAGCCAAGGGTATCATTAGTTCAACTATCCTCATATGACTATTAAGCAAAATCATCGCCTATTTTTTATCAGTTTAAATGGTTCTAGCAGATCATTAATAGTGGTAGTTAAGCATAAAATGGCCAGGACCTCTCATTAAATGCGTTCGACGTGTTGGTAAGTCTTTCTGTCATGGTATATGATCATTGTCCCTTTGGTTTGACCTTTGTTTGAGTGCTTTGGGCAAATTCTACATTTTCATCCATCATTCTAATATCCTTCTAAGTATCCCATGATATTGTTGTGGGCGTTCGAAGGGGCCTACCTGTCCCCCACTTTTTTAGTCAGTAGTGTATTAGATGTTGTCCCTTGCCTTTCAAATGACTCAAGGTTTTTTATTCCTTGTGGTTACATGAGGTTTGTCTCCTTGAGGTTTAAGGTTTTAGACTTGAGAGCTGCTTCTTCAAGGTTTGAGGTACTCGACGTGATATCAAGTTTCTGAACTCAAAAGTTGGCTTTTCGAGGATTGAGGTGACCTGACGTGGTGCAATGGTTTTGGACTCGATGGTTGCTTCCTTGAGGTTTGAGTTGACCAGAGGAAATATCCTAAGGCTTTGATTCAAGAGTTGTTTCTCAAGGTTTGGAATGACTTAGGGGTGTTATCCCAAGATTTTTGGATTTCGAGATTTAGCCATGTGGGCAAGCATGTAAGCGTGTTTTTGAGTTGTGGTTTTGGCCACGTGGCCAACACATTCATCACCCACAAACACAATCCAAATCCCGAGAATTCAAATATGTTGTCCTCGCCTATTAAATTTTTTAGTTGAGTTTGAGTTGCTCGGATGCTACCTTCCAAGTTCCACTTGTACTAATTCCACAAAATTCAATTTTAAAATCATTTTAAAGTATTTATATTTTAGACAATTACTTAAGCTTACGAGGGTCAAATACTTCCTAAATCGATAATATATTGGAGGTTGGACGAAGGAAAAATTAGGATCAACACAAATTTCTCTCTATAGCTACCCCAAATGACAAAAGAAACGATAAATGGTAATAATAATAATATTGAAGCCCATGAGTGGGTATTATGGGAAAATGAGAAACACCCCCACTTTTCAATTGTTTTACTTAAAATTCAAAAAGTAAAAGTGGATACATTGATGGTAAAATATGGATTAGGTCACTAGTTAATAGGGTGAGATGAAATCTCATAGAATCCCTTAAATATCTATGACATTTATGTCTTTAAGATATACTCAATCTATCCTTGTCTTTTCTGAGATGGAGTAGAGTGAAAAAAAGTTAATTATAATAGTAAATAATTATGATGGGATCACAACTTTTTTCCTTTTATAATCCTCCATGCCCTTAATCCTCCACCCTGTCTCCTCTTCTTTCACGAAATCACTTGACAGGTGACAACCCCAAAAAAAGTAAAAATAAAAAGAATGGTTGTGAAATGGGTTGATGACACGTGTTGGATCTCCACTGTTTGGAAACGGCTGGAATTGGGTGGCTGTTGAGGTGGGTGAGTTGTCTGTATATGTATAATGTGTATATATATCTATATCTATATATATATATCTATAATGGGTCTTGAAATTGGGGCATTAAACTACGTTCCATAAAGACTATTGCCACTTGGCTTGTGTGAGAGACACTCGCCAATAAAGTAACACTAACTGACGACGAACTGTAACCAACTCTCCGGAAACCGAGTTGACCCAATTAGAACCGAGTTTAACCAAGTTGACTCTATTAGAATCGAGTTTAATCTAAGTTTTTTGTTTCTTATTTTTTTTTTAACTCGTGGGGGTCACAAAATTTGACACCATTCAAACCCAAGACAAAATTAGATTGTTTTTAATTATGTACATGTCATAATTATGTCATCTCAATTAATCCGCTAAATTAAATATGATGAATTTGCTTTAACTTAATTATCTGCTTAAATTAAACTATCAATTTATGGTATGGTAGTGAAACCAAGTAAGTTAATTGTGTAATTTATTAAGATGAAATAGAATATTTAGTCATTTTTAACATTTTTCTTTTAATATTTTAATTTCTTGTTATACTTGCATTTTAAAATTCTTTTCGTGACGTACGTGTCATATTTGTGTTATCTCAATTAATTCAATATAAAATCCTTACCCATATTATCTTTTATAATATATTTTACAAATAAGAAGTTGACGTCTAAGGTGCTTGTTACACGCGTAAGAATATTTTCGATAAAACAACCAGCTCATATGTCACGTGCATTGTGTGACCGTTTTAACATTAGAAATTGAGGGTATTGTTGTCCAAAAAAAAAATAGTAAAGAGAGTATTTTTCAATGTTTTAACAGCACATGGGGGGTTTAGTGTAATTTGACGTATATATATTTATCTTGATAAGAAATTCACACACCCACTTTATCTATATGAAAACTGAATCTTCAAATACCTCAATCTCCGACTTTGAAAGGTGAGGAAATACTATTAGATTATAACAATTAGTTACCAATATAAGCTATTAGATTAATAATTCTTTTGACATTTGTGAGAAAGACTTCAATGCGTTGGTTATATCATATTAATGGTGTTATTAATCTAGTGGCGGAGCCAAAAATTTAATTCAAATGGGGCAATCTTAACAATAATATGATAAGAAATTTTGAACCAAGATAATAATTAGCAAATGAGGGTTTTTTTTCTTCTAAATTTTGATTTTTAAAAATCTTGTTGGGCTCGCCAGAGGAGAAAAGACATGGGTCTTTCATGAATTTTGAAAATTTTGTTGGGCACAAGAGTTAGAAACTGAGGGGTCATTTGAATTTTGGAAGTGTTATTGGAGTCTTTTTTGTAAATAATTTAGGAGTTCAATCGGAGCACTTTTATAATTATTAAAATTTGTATATAACATAAAATTCAATAGCAAAGGAGTAGTCTTTCCTTAAAATTGATTCTTACAAAATTTTGAACCGTTGGTGGTGAAAAGACATGGATCTTTTATGAATTTTTAAAATCTTGTTGGGATAAATGAGTTAAAAAATGAGTAATCTTTTTTCAAACTTTGTAAGTTATTTAAAAGTCTTTTATGAATATTTTAAAAGTTGGAGACAGTTTTAGAATTATAAAAACTTATGTATAAAAATTACAAATAAAGAAATATTTCAGTGGGGGTAAGGGGCAAATGCCCAGCTAGTCCCTAGCTTCAATTGTATTAATCAATTATATATTGTCACACAAGTAAAAAAATATATTTAATTCAGTGAATCGAATCACTACATGTTAAAATTTAATTACCTATGTCATTAATATTCCAAAAATACTAAACTATAGAAAACGATGATCTCAAAATGCAATATATACATGCATGTTATTAAAACCCGATGATCTCAAAAACACAATTTAGAAACGATATTATGGATAAAATGTCTATATATTTTTTCACCGAGAGAATTCAACCAATATAATATACTTAGTTTAAAAAGAAAAGAAAAAAACAAATGAAAACATTCCTATTGAGTATTGCTTTTCATTTTGTACATATCCTTATTCATCCAAAATTATACATATATATATATATATATATATATATATATATATATACACTAGTGTATACTCGTGCCTACGACATTATCATGAACTCGCAACCGTAATTATTAGATAGAGTAATTTCAGACAAAAAATAATAAAAGACATTTTGAATCACATAATTAATTTTTTAATGATATCAAACTTTTATATTATATATTGATATTGATATATAGACCATATAGAAAGACATACCCAAACACCTAGAGAGATATATAGTAATATATTTTGTGAGAGAGAGAGAGAGAGAGTGTGTGTGTGAGTGAGTGGGTGGAGGCAAAGACTACTGAGTAGACAAAGAAGAAAGATCCAAATTAATATAATGAAAGAGCCAGGCTGGCCACATACTCCATTCTTAGATCAGAAGACTTGGACTGAAAAACCCATTTTGAAATGGCATGGGCTGACTGATTGCACTATTCCAGGGCCCACTATTGAGACAAGCCCACAAGCTTATAACAGATAAGCTGAATATCTTCCATTACCATGGCAGAGAATCTGGTTGAAAGGTTTTTGAGTTTCCACAACTTTACAATCTCCTTCAACAACCATGTAGAGAGTTTTCAACCAATTTCTACGTGAAAATGATATTTGAGCCAATAAATTTGATCTAAAACACTAGCGGAAAAGACTAATTTTAGCAAACATTAGGTGTATACCTGTTCTGTTCCGGACCTGGGCCATTTTGTTTTGAGTTTTTTGAACCCCATTTAAGATTATTTCCTCCGTTGCGGTTGCGAAATTTCTAAAAATACCATATTTCTGTTTTGAGTTTGAGCCACTTTTTTCAGAACGATAATGATTTGTATAGTAAAAAGTTATCACGAACAAGGTATCTATTCATTGGACTGTAAAAATGTGGATCTTACTTGCACTATCTAACTTTCACTATGCACTACTATGCAAACCACAGCTGCAATGCTGTAGTGCTGCAACAAAAACACAAAAACAAAGTAGCAACCAAACAGGTCCTTACACATCTTTAGATACTGGACAAGTGAAACTCATGCTTATCATTTAATACATATTTAAAGAGATAAAAGTCATTCCACTTATGTTTTAGGTCCAAGTTATTGGCTGAAATATCATTTTTCATAGAAGGTGGTCGGCCAACACTACGGTCATAAAAACATCTTTATCCATCCAAAATTATACATAGCCAGAGAGATATATAAAAAGTTAGAGAGAAACAAACCCAATTACCTAATAAATGATGACAAATTGTACAGGGAAGTCATTTTTGTTCCTTAACAATTGCAAAAATAAATTGATCACAAATCCATCCGTGCCGACTAACTCTTGAACAAGAGTAATATTGTTATAATAACACTTAAGACCAAAAAATTATACATCTCTCATGGTTAGGGTCATTGTGTGTTATATTAAACAAAACCTGCCATGTTAAAAGTTCTAATAAAAAGTATAAAGTATTGATATTTAAAGGCAATGGTTCAAGTATACAAACATTTTTCATCACCAGCATCACACGTTAATTCTACTAGTAGTATAAAATGTATATAAAAATAAATATAAGTATTATATTTTTAATTTAAAATAATTTAAAATTGTATATAAAAAATTAAAATTGCATAAACTTTTAATAGTAGCATATGGGTATAGATAGATATAAATATGTGAGTAGCGCCGTGCGAAAATGATTGAAAAAGCTTGTTTAAAATCCAGAGAAGGTGATTAAGTTTATTTGCTCGTTTACTTAATTTTTCAAATTAATTCAATTTTAAGTCCAATTAAAAATTAACCAAACACAAAAAACAAGTAAATAAAGTAAAGGACAAAATAACACCTGGTATACGAGGAAACACCCAAGATAAGAAAAAATCATGGGTGAGGCTTGGAAAACCAAATCCACTATTGTCAAAATAAAGTACAACAGACTCTGTCACAGACTTACACCCACTTCACTCTACCAAGAATTTGATACAGAGCACCTCAAGCTTACTCTTGCGACTCTACGTCCAATTGATGCAGACTTTCGGCTAACGTCACAATCCTTGTAGAAAGATAACTGGAAAAACACGAATACTTTGAAAATATTTTGTCTCTTTCGTAATTCAATCTTCTTCTCCTACCTCACCAACAAACAGTTGTAGAAGAAACTAAACGAACTAGTGACTTGTTCAAAAAGAAATATCTGAAATAGTCTTCGAATGATTGATCAAGAAAAGAGACACAATCTAAATCACTCAGTATATATATGTATATGTGTGCTCTAAAAAATATAAATAAAAAATCAAAGTTCTCTGTTGAAAAATAACTCAATTACTTTCTCTCTCTAAAACTAGAATTTTCTTACATTCTTAAGAAAGCGTAAATAGAGAGAAACTATGTGAGTTTTTATATAAATTAGAAAGTCCTAAATTTCCTTGAGAAACAAGTTAGAATCCAATTAGAAACGTACCCCAATGTTTTAGGAAAGTTTAGAGACCAATTCCAATCAAAGCAGGACATTACATATCAAATAAGCAAGTGTCAGCATGCATGGACTGGTCCAAGTGTCCTAACCTTAGATGGACCAGTCTGGGAAATGCATGTAGGAGTGGCAATATTTGACATGACATGCTAACACAACACAAAATAAATGGGTTTGGGTTTGAGTTAATCGTATTTGTATCGTAATTGTGTCAACATGGATTAACCTGCTAACTAATCATGTCATGTTCATGTTTGACCTGCGAACCTGTTTATAATATGATTACCCATTTAATTAAACGTGTCAGATAATCATGTCGTGTTCGTGTCATAAATGATTCGATTAGCTAAATGTGTCGTATTAGTGTCATGTCGTGTTTTTCGTGTAATAATCGTGTCATATTCATGTCAAGGTTTCTTGATGAATAATAATCTCATCGACATGAACACGACACGATAACACAAATTGCCACCCCTAAATGCATGGACTGGTCCACTGAGTCCAAATTCTGATTTTGAGATCCCAAGAGTTCATGGATCGGTTCAGGAAATGTTTGGACTGGTCCAACTTTGAAAATCTCAAAACAAATTACTTTTAAAACCTTAATTTTCAAAGTCAGATATCATCTTTTCAAAAACTATGTGTCCTCACTAACTTACTTGGACTACGTGACTCTCATACTTGATCAATGATGTTCATATGTATTTGTAACCACTTGAATGCTTCAGATGATCAAGTTCTTTATCTAAATCATTGATGCATTCTTCAGATGATCAAGCTCATTGTTTATGTCACGGATGACTTGATCATATGCATGCATTGGTGAAGAACAATGTCCATGCTCTCGATTTTCAATTGTATGATCGATTGTAAGAATTTAAACGAAAAGTTACAACTTGGTCATTCTCAATTTTGACAACAAAAATTGCCAATTACAATTTATAAACCACAAAATTTAGATAAATGTAGATATTATTGTTACTATGTATACAATATACATGTAATTGATGTAAACCCTTAGTAGCAATTTGTTCTCCACTCTTGCAAACTCTAGCCACTGCACTTATGCTCAACACTTACAATCTCCAATAATCTCCTCTCTTCCCTTCGACGGTAAGCAAGAGAACCCACTTGTCGACACTGTTATCTTTCTCTCTCTCTCCCCCCTTCTCTCTCTCTCCCCTTCCCTAATTTGAACTCATTCTCTTTTTTTATTCTCTCATATGGCATCCAGGGTTGGCTCAATCACTAAGCGGGGTTACCTTAGGCCTCACATAGATACCTTTCAATAAAAATGCCCCATTTAAGTAAGGTTTATTAGAAAGACTACTGTAACAGGTCGAACACTTACCAATGACCCAAAAGCCTAAGGGCCTATTTGGTTCATGTTTTGTTTTGGGTATTTTTGTTGCAGGCCTGTTACAGTACCGAATTTGAGGCCCAAAACATGTTTGGTGGAGGCCTGTTGCATTTTGCACAGTGGTATAAAATTTTGATAAAGGAAGCCCAAAGAAAAAACAACCCATTGGTATTTTTGAGTGTTTCAATACTATAGTGGTGGAAATAACCCAAATCAATTGGCCCAAATCCACTATAGCAGAGGAAGCAAATGGGCCTAAATCGCAACAGGTATATCTCATTTTTAGGGTCATTTGTTTCCGTTCATTTCTCTCTTCTCTTATGGCGATTCTGAAGGTGATGCTGGAAAATCCCTAGTTTTGTGTTGAAGGACGACTAATTGAGGCGTTTCAGACACAAATCTTAGAAATACGTTATGTTTTTAAGTGTTTCTCATCTCTATTTGACTTCACTTCTTCATGTTCGACTCTCTTTGAAGGCGATTATGAAAATCATAGTTTTGTGTTGAAGGACGACTGATCGAGGCATTTCGGATGCAAATTTTGGAAAAAGGTTCTATTCGGTCTCCTTTCTCAGTGTTTGTTTCTCTTCTCTATTTGACTTCACTTCTTTATGTTCGACTCTCTATAAGCATAAAACCCAATTTTTGTGTTGAAAGAGGACTGATCGAGACATTTCGGATGCAAATCTTGGAAGTAGGCAAGGCTTAACTATAAGCATACACTTTGTTCTCTCTCCTCTCTCTTGCTCAGTGTTTGTTTCATTTTTATTCCACTTCACTTCTTTGCACATGTTTGACTCTCTGTTAGCATACGTTATGAAAATCCTAGTTTTGTGTTTTACATGTTAGACACTCTATACATATTCAATTTTGATGAGAGTTCTTCAAAATGGTTTGACTCTCTATGTTTTAATTGTACGACTCTTCACATATTCGACTCTCTATGTTTTTAATGTGAAAATTTAGAAAACTTCCATAAACATAAACCTACAGCAAAACCCTTTTCAATCTTGGATGAACATCGGGTTCAAATGGTTGAAAACTGGGTTAAAGAATTTTTGTTACAAAACTTTTTAGGTGTACATATAATATACATTAGTGTCTTGAATGTTTGCAAAGCAATAAATTGATTTTTTTTTGCATCTGATACATGCGTGGATTAAACATTTGGCTTTGCTAGAATTTAATTTTGTCCAAAATATGAAGTAGATGCTTATTTATCCGTTGAAAGTTAATTAATGAAAAATTAAAGGAATTATGTTTTTTTGATAATTTTTGAGTTTAGAAAATGATTTTTATTATCATCTTTGATATTGGGCATATAATCAATTTTGGATAAATTTTTTTAAAAGTGGAAAAGCAAAGTAAATATTTTGATGGAAAATTGGATCACTGTATATGTAGACATATACACATATATATAGATGTAAAGTTGGTGTAAATATGTTTCTATGATGACACTATGACTTGGTATTGTATGTGTGAATAGGGCCTAAAAGAAAATATTGTATGTATGTTGAGTGATAGACACAATTGCAATTGTTATATTGGAAGTGTAAACACTTCTTGGTCTATATTATTGTAGTTATAGAAGAAAAAAAATTAGGGTTAACTGCAAAAAAAAAAAAAAAAAAAAACTAATTTACAAAATTCCCCCTAAAATAATATTTTTCTAAATATCTCTCTAATTCGTTTTTTCTTTTATTTCTTACTCTTCTTCTTCTTCTTCTTCTTCAATTATGGCTCCATCTCTTCAAAAAAAATTTGCATTCCTTTGCTCCAACCAAACACTTATTTTCTCCCCTTAAAAGTTCTCTCATACTTTTTCAATTTTATTTTCTTCTTCTTTGTTCTTTTTCTTTTTTCTTCTTTGTGCACTCATATATGATATATGTGTAGTAACATTTTTTTTCTCTCTTTATTCTTTTTTCTATTCTCTTATTCTTTAAATTTGTTTCTAGAATTTATACACTTTAGACAACAGAAACCTCCACTTAGATGTACTTATAATGTATATTTGCTGAATTATATTATTTTGGTGGCATGTGTTTCTGAATATATATCAGCATTAGTTTTTTCTGTCGATTATTTTTGTAGTTGATTATGCTATATTATAATGTTATAATGAGTTGTCCTTAACATGCTATATGGAAATATGAATGTAGTATGATATATTTTGATGTCATTGGTAATGATATGTCATTAGAAGGAGAGGACTTGACAGATCAAGGTGATGACGGAAAATTAGTATGGGATGAGTCCCATATTGAAGTTTTCATTTTGCATATAGAGGAAGAAGTTAGGGTTGGAAACCGAACTAATTCCACCTTTAACACTATTGGTTGGAGGAACTTAGTTGAAGGAATGATACTAGAAATAGGGAAGGTCTACATAAAGATCCAACTTAGAAATAAGTTCAACTAACTAAGGACAATTTACAAAGACTTTAAAAAATTACTATTAGAGACTGGTGTGGGATTCAATTCTGAGACGGGTATGGTTATAGTAGAGGATGAACGATGGAAAATGTTGAGCAAGGTTAGCTTAGAAGTTAATGTATTATCCATTTTCATAATATATATATATATATATATATATATATATATATATATATATATATATATAATGATCTATATTAATTTTAGAATTTTGGATATACTAATATGAAAGATAATTATTTGTAGGTGGTTAAAAATGTAAGAAAGTTTTGCAGGAAGGGATGTCCCCATTACAGCAAGATGACCACAATTTTTGGGGACACATGCTACAGGTGTGCGTGTCCACCTTTTCACTAGAGCAACCACAACGTCCCAAGTGCCTACACACTATGTAGGCATACATAACCTTGCTGAGGTTGACGGTCGTGAGATTAGTCCCTTCATCCACCTTCAAATAAGAAAGTAAAAAAAAATATAGTTTTAATTCGACAATGTCTCAAGTCATGCTTACAATGACTGAGAATGCTAATATGAAAGATGAGATAATTAAAAGGGCCATAGCTACAACTTCATCTTCTAATCTTGCTGCATTATATGATAAATGACTTGAAGTCACATCTCATGTGAAAAAAGATAAGGAGAAAGAAATGTTTAGCTCATGCATTAAGATTTTGGATCAATTGCAGGGGATTGACAATTTTCATTATACTAAAGCATCAATGATGATTCATGATTTTGATATATGGAGGGATTCTTTCTTAACATGCCTGATGAGAGGAAAGGTTGGTTGGGTTATGAATCTTTGATGTTGTTATTGGATGACTATATGAATAACTGTTATTTTACTATATCGCTTATGGATAACTATTTAATTTACCTGTTGGATGACTGTAATAACTTTAATTTACATTTTCTATATCTTTCAGAAGATTTTAAATTACTTTATGCCCATATGTTATTCACTTATGTGTGTTTTATTTTCTATTTATGTATTAATGATGCTATGTATTTTAATTTTGTTTATAGTTTGCATTTTATATTTATTTGTTCACCTAGGATATTATGAATTGGGATAACATCAGAAAAATCATTGAGTTGTATGATGATGATGATTAGAATGAGAGTGTCATTCTGGTGGCATGGATGTTCGAGTATCATATGAAGCATTATAAGAAGCAACCTTGTAGGAATTTTATCTTACAATGTGAATCATATGTGTTGGAGATTCTAAATGGCAACCCAGACAGATGTTACGAGAACCTTATGATGTACCCTAATATTTTTAAAAAATTGTGTAGTTAACTTAAAGTTTTAGGGTTGAAAGATTCAAAAAGTTTGTATATGTATGAACAAGTTGGAATTTTTTTACTTACTTTAGTTCACAATAAAAGGAATTATGTCATAGCAGAAAGATTCCAGCACTCAACCGAGACAATTTCTAGACACTTTTACAGTGTGTTGCATAAAGTTTATGAGTTGGGCAGAATGATTATTGTTCCCCTGGATTTGAATTTGATTCATAATCACACAAAAGGGTTTACAATATTCTACCATTTCTTTAAGAATTGTGTGTGAGCTATAGATGGAACCTATGTCGATGCAAACGTGCCAGCAGATATGCAAATTCCATTTCGTGGGAGGAAGGGTGATACCACCCAAAATGTCATGACTATTTGCTTATTTGATATGATGATCACATATGTTCTAGTTGGGTGGGAAGGATTTGCGAATAATTCAAAGATTTTAAATGAATGCATTAATGATGAGGAAATGAAATTTCCATCTCCACCACCAGGTAATATTATAAAAACTAATGCTTGTATGGCTATTTATACATAGTTTACTTTTATTTATAGTTCGTAAATATGGTAGAAAAGTATTATTTTGTGGACTCCGAGTATACCAACCAGACTGGGTTCTTAACCCATTTTCAGGGTCATTGTTACCACTTCCAAGAATAGTGTAGGACTAGGACACCTCATGGTCGAGAGGAAGTGTTCAATTATAGAAACTCATCTTTGAGAAATGTGATTGAGCGATATTTTGCGATGCTGAAGATGAGATTCCCTATATTGAAACAAATGTCTCCCTTTAAGTTTGAAACTCAAGTACTTATTGTAATGACATGCTGTACACTTCACAATTTCATAAGAATCAAAAGTCAGGTTGATATTATCTTTAATGGTCTAGCCATTGAGTCATCTTCTTTTTCACAAAGTGAACCTGATGAAGATGTTGATGTTAAGGCAAATGTTTCTACACCTCTACTTCAACAAATGAATCACATGCGTGATTTTATTGCTAATAGAATCTGGTAGAGTGTATAACACTCTTGATTGATATGCCAAGAGGTAGTAAATGGATAACTGTAATAACATATATTTTTTAAGATATGGATAACTGTAGTAACTAATTGCTAAACAAATAGATAAGTGTAATTACTTAATGAGTAGGAACTATATTTAATGTGTTAAGCACTATATAATGCAATAATGTATCAAGTTAAAGATGAAGGACCGTTATATGCATGTGAAAAAGGTCCCATAAACCTATATCAGGCTCAAACAGACAAGAATAAGGGACGCTGCTTCTATAGGTGTCCAGGTTGGAAGGTAAATATGTCAATTAAAAATAATTGGTGTGTTATTTATAAAATTTTATGTAGCTAATAATATTTTTTAAAATAATTGTATTTATTATTGTACTCACACATCAATGCTTTTATATAGTTGGATGAATTACACCAAGGTGTAGAGGTTCATAAAAATGTTTATGGTGATTTGGAGAATATCATTGCAAATATGCAAGTTGAATAATTTAAACAAAAAATTATCTTATATTGTGGTTGTGGATGCATTGCTATTCAAATAATCTTTGTGTTGGTTGTCATATACATATTGCTTATTGTATTGGTTAAGAAGAAATGATGGGTTTGTAATATATTTTATGCTACTTGTTTTTTTATGATATATATTTTGGCATGTAATATTAATGTTAGTTATTTTGTTATGATATATATTTTGGCATGTAATATTAATGCTACTTATTTTGTTATGATATATATTTTGACATGTAATATTTAATCTTATATGATAATAGATATGTAGAATATCATATTGTATATCACTTGTGGTTGAGGAATGATGATTGAGAAGTAAGTAATATTAACTATTGGGAATGAATGACATTGCGATAACTTGAAAAGTTGTAAAAAATGTATATGTTCTATGTTTATTCTCATTTCAAAAGTTTTAGAGCTAAACTGAATATTTGAATATCTTTATTTGTATTCTAATGCACTTTCTCTAATGCACTTGTTTTGCATGTGGAAGAATGTACACAAATTGATATGAATAACAACGAAGTCTGAAAAAAGGTATATGTTCTATGTTTCTTCTTATTTCAAAAGTTTTAGAGCTAAACTAAAAATTTGAATATCTTTATTTGTATTCTAATGCACTTGCTCTAATGTACTTGCTTTGCATGTGGGAGAATGTACACAAATTGATATGGATAATAACGAAGTCTGAAATCTCAATCTCTTGATGTCATTCCCATGATCGAGCGTCCTGATATACTTCTCTGTCCATATATATATATGTGTGTGTGTGTGTGAGTATGTATTTGTATATATTTATGTGATATTTTGAATTCAAAGTTTTGATGGTCTAAATACATATAAATAAATATATATATTCACTTTATTCTTTCTTTTTCCCCTATACAATTCATTTACCATGTTAACTTCTACATCGCTTTTGTACTTTTCGATTGAATCACTATTTCATATCAATGTTTTTCCCAGATTCAACACCTTCTCTAATTTTACATAAGTTCTACATTTTTCTCTGACCTAATCGATAACAAGTAGAAAATCAAAGCAATTTGAGATTGAGATCGTGATTTTTCTGAGATTATGTTGATGTCATTTTTTGCTAGCTGTGTTCTTTTTGTAACTGATGATGATTTGATTTTTTTCTTCCTATGTTTTAAATTTGTGTGCATGTGAAGGTATTAGGACAATAAAAGGAGAGGACAAGGACTCAAACAAGATCACGGTGACCAGAAAAGTGATATGACTTTATGCTTTAGGTTATTAATTCTAACTTTATGGATAGAAGTTACATTGGCCTAATTAATGTTAGATGAATTATGGCCGTTTGATCTCTTTTGATATATACACACACAAAGTAGGTGTTAATAGATAATGAAAAAAATAAATTGGCATGATGGCTGAAGGTCAATTAGGTAATGTGGAGTAGTTTTAGTGGGCCAATCAGATTGGTGTTCTTTACAACCAGAGACTCTGGAGGCCCTTATATGTGCTAAAGATTGGCTTCATTGTGAGCTAATAGAAATGTTAAATGCTATGTGCTAAAGATTGGCTTTATTACGAGCCAATATAAATGTCAAATGCTCTTGTGAAAATGGAATTTCTGATTTAAGTTCAGTGTTCTTCATTTTCATGTCATTTGTCTATTATAAATGTAGGTGTCTGTGATGGTAGGTTGTCATTCACTCCTAAATTGTAACTCAATTCTCATTATTGCATTCTGCAACTAGTTCTGTAGTGAGGCATTATACCATTCTAAGGGATTATTTGATGCATAGACCATTAAATTAACTTTTGTTATATTTGTCTTTTTAGAGGTTGTAAATACCTACTTAGGCATGTATTGTGAGTTGCGCGGTGCGGAAGCGGTTGCGAAAAGTATTTTAGAACCTAGAGGGGGGGTGAATAGGATCACTTGCTCGTTTGCTTAATTTTTAATTAATTCAATTTTAAGTCCAATTAATTAAACAATTAAAGCAAGCAAATAAGTAAAGTGCAAGAAAAGAAAAAAATGCACCAGATATACGTGGAAACCCAAGGCGGGAAAAACCACGGAGGGAGGCGGCACGCCTCAGGGAACCAATTCACTATGATGAAGCAAAGTACAACAGACTCTGTCTCAGTCTCACACCCCTCTTCACTCTGTCAAGGATCTGATGCGGAACACCTCAGGCTTATGATTGCGACAACACGTCCAACTGCTGCAGACTTCCGGCTAACGTCACCACCCTTACAGAAAGGTTGCTGGAAGAACCAAAATACTCAGCAAGTATTTTGTTCCCTTCGTAGTGCAATCTGGTCACCTTTCTTCCTCAGCAAGCAAGCAAGCGAAGAACCTTCAATCCAATGTTCTGATCAGCAAATAGATTTGATGCAGTCTCTGAGCAGCTAATCAGAAGTAGAACACCATCCTAAAATCACTCGTGTAGTATGGATGTGTGTTCTTAAAAATATATAAACCCTAATTATTATGTATATACTTTCTCTCTTTAAAACTAATATTTCAGGGCTTCTTTTTCACACACCTTGTAGAGAAAATATGGATACATATATATAGGCAAGGAAGTCCTAATTCTACTTGGAAAAGAAGTTAAATACCAAAATAGAACTTTCCTAGAAGTTTCAAACCCAATAGGAATCAGAATTTTCGTCAAAATTTATTTCCTATTTGGAATAGGCTAAGTTGGACCGGTGCCAAATAAATAGGACCGGTGGGACTTTTTGAAAACCTGCAGAACCTATCTTACCGAGAAAAGTTGGACCGGTCCTAAATATTGGGGACCGGTCCTACTTTGAAAAACCCTAAACTTTTCATTTAACCCCTGGTTTTTCAAAATAGGCTCGGAACTAAAAAGTGCAGAGTGTCCTCACCATACTTACCTGTACTATATGGTGTTCTAACTGATTTGTCGGCTTCTATGCACTTGAGTGTCAGCTCGAAGATGTCGATGATTGGTTACATAAAATATCATGAAACTTACAACTCGATCATTCAGGTTTTGATCACCGAAATATGCCAATTACAAATTTATATGTCACAATCTCCCCCTTTGGCAATTTCGTGACAAAACCACTTAGACAATCAATAACCTAACCCATTGGAAAAATTAGATTACAAATTTGCCCAAATACAAGAAATATAGAACTGATCATCAGAAGCTTTACTTGTGTGTTCAAGACGGTTAGTAAAAACCTGTTGTACCTGCACATCTCTTAAACAACACAACCTGTGAAAAGCTTAATAAAGAAATATAATCATATATATCTCCCCCTTAAAAAAAATATCTGATAAATATATCTCCCCCTTTGTCAAAGAACCTCATATCACATCCTATGCATATAACAATATCATCTCCCCCTTTTTGGAACAAATTGACAAAGAACTAGCAAAGAGATTTAGATAAACAGATAAATCATGAAGCACATAGAGACAAACATAATCATCATCACTGATCAAATAAATATCCAAAACATATCAGTTGATGGAATAAACCAAAATAAATAATCTAGACATCAAAGATAAAGAAATCAACCATAGTCTAGAACAAAAATATATTAAGACCTAAAGTCTAATCATCATCTGCATCATCAACAGCCTCATCAGAAGCAGCAGGGTCAAGCTTGTCTATCCTAGTATGTAAACGATCGAACCCTTGCTGAATGAACCTGAGAACTTGGTTCATCTGATTGGCTGTCACAGGTGTGTCAGTAGCAGGAAGTTGGAAAACTCCACGACCCCCAGACACAGCCTGACCAGCTCCTTGACTGAGCTCATAAGCTTTCCTATCCTTCTCTTTCTTGTTGACTGAACGAGTAATTGAGGTAGCATCAATTATCCCTTTCGGTCTTTCAACATCTGCTCCATCAGGAATAGGAACCCTTGCACCTCTCAGAATAGCCATGATAATCTGTGGGAAGGGTAAGGCTGATGATGACCTAGAGTGTCGAGTAGCGAGAATCATGGTACGCATGATTGTTGCAGGAAGATTGATGGGATCCTCTCGAACAATATGATATAGTAGCTTGGCTCGACTCTTGATCAAATTACCTTTATGATCATGAGGATCAAGGTTGTAGGAGACCACCAAATTTAATGCCGACACATTGTGTGTGATATAAAGTGAAGGCAACCTATCAACAAGTCTAGGGGCATTGGGTATGCATAACTCCCTAATCATGTCATCCATGGTTGGTCGGTTTGGATCCTCAATTTGATATGGCAAAACTAAGCCATTTTCAATCTCTGGGACTCCCAATATATTGGCAATTATATCCTTGGTAACCTCAACCTGAACACCATAACATTTGGTCACAAAAGTGAGGTCATCCAGGCTCGATGTAATGATATTACCATAGAAATATCGAACCATGTCCGGCTTGACAATCTCCCGAAGATCACATAGAGACTCCCAACCATTATCCTCAAAATATTGCACAAAATCCAATTCCCATTCTTGTTTAATCGCCACAAGATTCACTTTCCTTTCTATCCTCATAGCTCGACATCCAATGATGTTTATGAAAGTGTTGTAGTTAAAATCATCTTCAAACATGTTTCTAGTAAACACAATTCGATTATCTGCACTTGTGGACGCATCATTTCGTCCCCGTTTGCGTGCCATTAACACCACAATGAATGGGATCAAAAATATAGTCAAGAGTTCCATTGAGACTTTTTGTCGAACACTTTGTGTGCAAGTCTTTAAACCTCAATTTTCAAAACAATTTATTTGCACAATTTCTCCCAAATCAATACTCAATCAACCCAAATTCCAAAAGTTCAATCCCAACCTCCAATATCAATCAATCACAAAGAAATTTAGATGAAGAGAAATGTGTGTGAGTTGGAGTGTTTTTAAGAGAGTTTGAGAGTTAGAGATATGAGTGTATATGAGTGAGAATAAGTGAGGGGTTTTAAGCCAAAACACGCGCACGCGCAAAATCAACATTTTGGGCATTCGCTAAGTGCGACCGGTCCTCATATTTGGGGACCGGTCCAACTTCTTTCTGTTCCTCAGAACCTGCAGAAGTGCGACCGGTGCTCAATAATGGGGACCGGTCCAACTTTGTAAATTATGAAAAATTACACTTTGGACCTTTAATTCACCAAAAACACATATTTTTAATCTGATTTAGCAATTTAGAACATAAGGAGTGAAAAATAAACACAAAATCAAAATAAACATATTTTTGAATTTTTTGAAATTTTTCAAGAGAAAAAAAAATAACACTAAAACATGAATAATCTCATGAGAATAATCAAAACACATTTTTCAGAGAATAACATGAGTTCTAAAATTTCTGAACAATTTCAATTAGTTATAAATGCAGAATTTTAAAACCCATAGATTGTCTTTAAAATTCATTCTCAAGTTCATGATCATGACACAACTTCCAACACACAAATATTTATAAAAATTTAGAAATTCATCTAATAAATCCATGTGTGTGTGTGCAATCCAACTTCATCAAAAATTAATCAAATTCCTTTGATTCATCATCTAAAACATATTGGATAATAAGCAAATATAACTCCACAAGATCCATCATTTATTTTTTTCTTTTTCTAAGACGGTGGCTTTCACTCTTACGGGCAGCCAGCTATTTTCCTCAAAACAACTCTTTAAATTTTTAAAGATATCTCATTGGAGATTTACATTGTAGTGGAAGCTACGAACACATCCCGAAGGTAGCCTTTTTCCTTTTGTCTTAGATATTCAGCAAATTTCCTATTTTCTTTTTCTTTTCATGCTGAATAAAAACATATAATTTTTTTCATTTTTTTTCATTGATCATTTAAGCTTTCAATGCTACTCATACAATATATTCTAGTCAACTTCACATTAGTTTTCAATCAATTCTCTCAGAGTTGGACTAGTGCACAAATTGTATGGACTCAGAAGATTTACCTTTAAAAAGAAATAAATAAAGCATATTGGTCATCAATGTTTAGATCATAAAATCAAGTACTTCATTCATTGACAAGCTGAGTGTCCCAATTATGCATTCACAAATTAAAGTGAAATTAAAAAGAAATATAAGGAAATCACATCATTTCTCAGAAAAATATAATTATCATAATCTCATATGATTATTACTAAAAATAAACAAAACCTAACCAAAAAAAACATGGTCCAATGGAAAACAAATAATGAACAGAAGCTCAATCCATGACCATCAAAGTCCTAAAAGACTTAGTTAGGGGGTTTTGCACCCAAAGACCTATTAGGAATAAATCCCATAGTATCAACAGGCACAAACTTCTCCAAATCTTCCTTTTTCATCCAGATGGTTTTAACATGCAATTTATCAGGAGAGAATTGTGGAGAAACAAAAACATTCTTCTTTTTATTTGAATTCTTTTTACCTTGAGACTTTTTGGGTTTGTTCCAATAATGTGGCTTTTTAGCATGAACCCTATTCTTAGCAAAAGAATTATGCACATGAAAATCAGAATTAGAATGTCTTCTCTTTTTATAGCAATAGTGTTGACTATGTCCAGTCTTATCACAAAAAGAACAATAAAGCACATTGGACACAACATTAGCATGCACAGACTCAACTTGAAACTTAGGTTTGGGTTCTGACACAATCAAATTCTTGGGTTTAACAAAAATAGTTTTTCCCTTAGACGATGACCCAACAAAACCTAATCCAGTTTTATCTCCTACAGGCTTACCAACACTAATCATGCTATCAAGCTTAATCTGTCCAGAAGTAAAAGCAATTAATTTCTCTTGTGATTTTTTCAATTCAGGCTCGAGAAAATTAATTCTAGCAATAAGAACATCTTTAGCAGAAATAGCTTGACTTACCTCGTTTTCAAGAAACTTGGCTTTGCCTTGAAGATTCAGAATTTTAGCTTTACTTTCTTCAATCAACTTCACTTGATCTTCATTCTTTTTCTTCAAAGTCTCTTTCTCAGATCTTTCTTGCTTCAGCTTCTCAGATTTTTTATTATAAGCTTCCAGCAATTTCTCAAAAAGTTCTGGCAGCTTGCTTTCACATGGTTCTTCATCAGACTGCTCAACTTCTGAATCGTCAGACCATACTTGACTGAGAGTAGTGTACATCTCTGTTTCACCTACATCAGAAGAAGAATCATTAGCAGTATCATCATTCAATAAAGTAACAAAAACCAAAGAATCATTCTTAACAGACGAATCACTATCAGAGTTAGAAGATTCAGACTCAGAAATAATAGCTTTCATAACTTTCTTGTTTGAAATTTTCTTTGCACTAAAGTTATTTTTCTTAGGACTTGGACATTGATTAGATGTGTGTCCTTTACCACCACATGTCCAACACGTAACCTCAATTTCCTTAGAGTCCTCTTCTTTCTCTTTCCTTTCCTTACCTTTGGATGATGAGCTTTGATTCCGGAATTTAGAAGGATTTCTTTTTCTCAAATTTTTACCTTTTTCATATTCAAGAATCTTTCTAAATTTTCTAGCAAGGAGTGCAACATCATTATCTGAATCATATTCAAACCTTTCAATTTTTTCAACTTCAGATTTTGAAGAATTTGAACAATTTGACAAACTTGAAGACTTTGAAGTCTTTGATGTTTTTAAAGCCAAACTTTTTGATTTCTAAAGCTTTGGATATTTCATCTCAAAAGTTTGAATTGATCCAACTAACTCAGCCACCTCCATAGAATCTACATCTCTGCTTTCATCTAAGGCTTCCAACTTAGCTTGGAACCTATCAGGCAATGATCTCATGATATTTCTAATAATCTGAAAAGAAGGAATTTTCTCTCCAAGGTTAGCACTACTTTGAACAATATCATTAAGCCTAGAATAAAAATCAGAAAACATCTCATCTTCATCCATTCTAATTGTTTCAAATTTAGTGGCAAGCATTTGTAGCTTAGATCTCCTTACCTTGGTGGTACCTTCATGAGTTACCTGTAAAATATTCCATGCTTCTTTCGAAGTGGAACACGCAGAAATTCTAGCAAATTCAGAAGGAACAACAGAATTAAATATAGCATATAAACCCTTGTTGTTATTATTTGCATCTTCATGTTCAGCATTAGACCATGTTGCCTTATCCTTTTCTATAGTCACAACAGCATCACCATCTCCAGTTGTAATGGTAGGAATTTTATAGCCATTCTCTACAGCCATCCAAACTCTCTCTCCTTGAGATTTTAAAAAGGCTTTCATGCGAGACTTCCAGAAAGTATAATTTGAACCATCAAACAAAGGAGTTCGCTGAATCGATCCACCCTCTTTCATACTAGATTCCATGATAATTTTTGAAAACAAAAATAAATTTTGATTTTTAAAAATACTTCGCAAGGAACTACTCACAAATTAGAGAACACTGCTCTGATACCAATTGTGAGTTGCGTGGTGCGGAAGCGGTTGCGAAAAGTATTTTAGAACCTAGAGGGGGGGGTGAATAGGATCACTTGCTCGTTTGCTTAATTTTTAATTAATTCAATTTTAAGTCCAATTAATTAAACAATTAAAGCAAGCAAATAAGTAAAGTGCAAGAAAAGAAAAAAATGCACCAGATATACGTGGAAACCCAAGGCGGGAAAAACCACGGAGGGAGGCGGCACGCCTCAGGGAACCAATTCACTATGATGAAGCAAAGTACAACAGACTCTGTCTCAGTCTCACACCCCTCTTCACTCTGTCAAGGATCTGATGCGGAACACCTCAGGCTTATGATTGCGACAACACGTCCAACTGCTGCAGACTTCCGGCTAACGTCACCACCCTTACAGAAAGGTTGCTGGAAGAACCAAAATACTCAGCAAGTATTTTGTTCCCTTCGTAGTGCAATCTGGTCACCTTTCTTCCTCAGCAAGCAAGCAAGCGAAGAACCTTCAATCCAATGTTCTGATCAGCAAATAGATTTGATGCAGTCTCTGAGCAGCTAATCAGAAGTAGAACACCATCCTAAAATCACTCGTGTAGTATGGATGTGTGTTCTTAAAAATATATAAACCCTAATTATTATGTATATACTTTCTCTCTTTAAAACTAATATTTCAGGGCTTCTTTTTCACACACCTTGTAGAGAAAATATGGATACATATATATAGGCAAGGAAGTCCTAATTCTACTTGGAAAAGAAGTTAAATACCAAAATAGAACTTTCCTAGAAGTTTCAAACCCAATAGGAATCAGAATTTTCGTCAAAATTTATTTCCTATTTGGAATAGGCTAAGTTGGACCGGTGCCAAATAAATAGGACCGGTGGGACTTTTTGAAAACCTGCAGAACCTATCTTACCGAGAAAAGTTGGACCGGTCCTAAATATTGGGGACCGGTCCTACTTTGAAAAACCCTAAACTTTTCATTTAACCCCTGGTTTTTCAAAATAGGCTCGGAACTAAAAAGTGCAGAGTGTCCTCACCATACTTACCTGTACTATATGGTGTTCTAACTGATTTGTCGGCTTCTATGCACTTGAGTGTCAGCTCGAAGATGTCGATGATTGGTTACATAAAATATCATGAAACTTACAACTCGATCATTCAGGTTTTGATCACCGAAATATGCCAATTACAAATTTATATGTCACATGTATATGTATCTGCCTATGCAAGTTTTTCACTTATAATTCTTTTAGCACTACACGAGCTGATTTAGCCCTTTTGTTGCATATATTAATGGGGAATTTTCTTTTGTTGATAAAATTGAAGGTTTTCTAAATCTTTTCATGGTAATAAGTTGGATTTTAGTTTAGCTTCAAGTATTTTCACACACTTGTTTGCCTTCTTGAATTATTTTCTGCAGATTTTTATTGCCAACAGAGATTTAAGAAATTATGTCTCATGGTCTAATAACAAAATGTAGATATTAATTTTAAGTAACTATAATACCTTGCGGGTTTATGACTTTCAATGATCGTATTAATTTCAGTACTTGATTTTCCATAATAATTTGGCTTCAGGGTTGGTGGACACTATTTTTTTTCACATCTAGAATTGCATCAGCAAAGTATTTTATCCAACATGTTTCAAGACATAATATTTTTAGCCAAGATCCCAGGAAAATCTCTTCCGTTATGACCTGGCATTTAATATTAACCCATAGATTGATATCTGCTTTCTTTCAGTAAGTACGGTAAAATACTTAGCCGATATTTATAACCATATGATATTGTCTTAGACATGTAGTTATGTGACTAGAAGTATCAATCTGTGCATATGCTTATATGAAATTATGGTTTAAAATTTTTATTTGCATGATGATTCAACTATGTCTCAAAAATAAGAATTGTTATACCTTTAGCCTTGAAATGAAGGATAATTAATTTGAGATGCTGAGAAATGTGAAATGAAAATTTTTCATACAAATTTCTTAATAAAATGATTTTATTTGCACTTCACCTGACCAATCTAAGCAAGAATTGGTAAGAAGAATGAAATTTTTGAGATTGGGTGTGGTTGGGGAAGTTTAGCTATTGAAATTTGATGGTCCATGAAGCCCATGAGCATGTTTGCCTAGGTTTTAATGTCAAAAGGATCTCAAGGATCAATTTAGTCATTTCATTCAATGTGCTTAAAGTAGATGTGTTTGCACAGTTAAATAAATATATTCAGTACTATATTAACATTTTTTATATGCTCTAGTATAGTTGCATTCATGTATTTGCTCTAACAATTCTTGTAGGGGCATTCCAGTCATTTCAGTGGCATTACATTTACTCATATGGACTTTTGTTATTTTTGAGCATAACAAAGTCATCTTGGTAATTCAAAAACAAGGGTGAGAAACCCTAGCCACAACCTTATATTCTGATAAGTACATGCATTGTGTGGGCGAGAAAAACAAGTGATAGAGCTGTGTGAGAGAGAAATACGAAGAGAGAGAGAATCATAGATTTTGAAATTTTCACCATGATTAGGGTTTCTGTTGCTCAATTCCAGTAGAGAGCGTACCATTATGATTAGGGTTTTGGCTAAGCTTGAAGGGTTTCCTGTAGTAGCTAAAGAGATGTCGGCGATGTCTATTAATCATCTTCAAGCAACTCTCAGCAGCTGTCCGAGTATTTCTCCATGATCTGTGAGTGCTATTTGAATTTTTATGAACAAGACTCAGGTATAAATTAATTTCTCTACACACTCTCATAGGCGCACACATATACACAGGCGCACTCAATCTTTTATTAATTTCATGATTCACTTGTTGATTGGGTTGTTTGTGGATTAGCTCGAGTTTTTCCCCAATTTTGATTTTTAAAAACCCTAATTTCAGTTTCTGTTTACGTCTCTAATTTTTGATATATTCCATATGCTTAGTTGTGACTCTATGATTTGCATATGTTTCGGTTTCCTTAGAGTTTTAGATATTCCATATGCTTAGTTTAGAGCTTCTGATTATCATATGTTATATATTTGGATTTTTGAATTTCCATATACTTAGCTATGAGCTTCTGATTATCTTACTTCCAGTTCTGTATTATTGTCTTAGAACCTATTTTTGTTGAACCATAGTTGCTGAAAATCTAAGTTGCTAAATCTAATATGCCTATTATTGTTTGTATGAATTTAGCTTTGAAGAATGTTGTTGAACCAAGGTTTCCAACCAAGGTTATCTCAGTTATTTAGATGATAACAAAATATTATGAGTGTTAGGATTTAATGTCTACTTGAGTTTGTGCTTAAACAGGTTACATTCTAATAAGACTTAAAGTAAGACAAGAAGATCAATGACACCTTGCAAAGGTATCCAAAACTCACATTGATCATGCTCATCTATGTTCAAAAGCTCATATCAAGGATATGAGAAAATGATGAAGACAATAACATCAAAGAAAGAAGACTTCACCCAATGCACATCAAGATCAATGAAGATATTGAAGATTAGGTAATTTAGTCTTGGTGAGTGTAAAGGTAATCTTTGTAAAGTTACTTTGATGTTCTCACTTGAAAGTTCTAGGACAAATACATTTTATGCATATCATTCATAAGTCCTTAGACCATAAACAATAGGCCATGTACTTCATTTATATCTTTTAGAATGGTCTCTAAGAATTAGAGAAATAAGACTTTGAACTTATATGTTTAAATCATGAAAAACCTTAAGTAATATTGAGAAGATCTTTAATTAGAAATATCTTTAATTCTCAATATTTGCAGTTAGTGAAGTATGAAGTCAAGAACCTTGGATCAAATTGATTTATTTTATAAGGCCATAGTTGACTTTGAGGAGGTTCAAGTTTGTCAAAATATTCAAAGAACCTACCTCGTAACTTAGTTAACTCTAGGACCCAATGCAACTCATGCATATTATTTTAATGGTTTCTAGATATGTAAAAATAGGACTTGGTCTTATTTGAATCATATCTTAAAAGTCCTTGATGGTTTAGGCTTTGTTTGGATGTCAAAACTATATTTTTTAATCTTCAGCTTGTATCAGTCGACTTATGCAATCTCATCAGTCGACTAATAGAGACTGTGAGTTCTTGGCATTCCCAGAGGGACATATTAGTCGACTTATGAAAATGCATCAGTCGACTTATGCCTTGAAATAAATTTTTTTTAAAGAAATTTTCCTTAGTCGACTAAGCATCGTCTAACGTTGACAGAACTTTTTAGCCATTTGTAGAGGGGTAAATTAGTCGACTTATAGAATTTCATTAGTCGACTAACACTGATTCAAAACTTATTTTTGCCTTGAAAAGACTCATCAGTTGACTACTGCTAAATGACCAGTCGACTACCCAATCGACTAACATTATGGGAACAGATCTGAAAAGGCTAGTTTTTGTATTTAATGATTCCCAACCACTTCCAAACGGCTAGAATTCTTTCTTGGGCTATAAATACACATTGTATATGCATTATACAAGTGAGAGAGATCACCAAACATATAGTTGATCATCCATTGTTGGTTGAATCTATCATTAAGCTTAGAATTCATATTCTATAGAGATAGTCACCACACTTGAGCATATTCTTTCAAAAATTAATTTATTTATGGTATTTCATTTATCATTCTAGAGTTGAGCTTTCTTATTGATTCATCAATTGTAACTCTAGATTTGAGAAAGCTTTGAATTTGTATATCTTGTCTATTTGAGAGACACTCATTGTATACAAAACTTCTTATTCTTAAGAGAAGAAGACCAATAGGTTCTCTTGGCATGGGTAGCTTGAAGAAGCTTTGTAAGGGTTTTTTTCCAAACTCGAAAAAGAGAAAGGTTCATTCTCTACCTTAAAAGGAGAAGGATTGGGTAGCGCTCTCCACCCTTTAGAGTGAGCAATGGTTATCTCTTAATCGTCAAAAGAGGGAGGAAGCCCAAGTCATGATCTTGGCAAAGAAGTCTTGGTGAGGTTTTCATTGAGTAAGGAAAGCCCAAGTAATTCACTTGGCAATTGTACGATTTACTTTCCACCCTTAAGGAAGGCTCTATAGTGGATACTTCAAGATGAGCTCTTGAGGCATGGACGTAGGCCAGAGTTGCCGAACCATGTAAAAATCATGGTGTTAATGTTTGTATTTCTCTATCCTTACTCTCCTTACATTATTATATTCATTATCTTTGTTAAATGTCTTTATGTTTTGAATAAATGTGGAGAGCACAGTTGTATAGAGATATTGCACACCATGTATTTGATGAAATGTCTTTATGAGCTTTAATTTCATTTTAGTATTGATAGACATATATCCTCTTAGCTCATTTCATTCATTTTTTAATGAATCATTTTGTGAATGAATGAATAACACTCCAAGTGCTTGATTAATTGGTTATATAAGTTTTACCTTTTTATATCATATTGATAGGTAATTGCTCAAGTATAATTTTGATAGGTTTACTCCTTCATTTTGATAGCATTTATTTTATAATTATTTTTTTAATGAATGTTGTTTAAATGCTTCATATGAGGGGGATGAGATATATGCTTGGAGTATGTTGGTTAAGTTGTGGAATTGATTTTTTTGTAAATTGATTGAGTATTTATTTGATTATCTTTTTGTCAATCAATTTGCATATCATGTGTTTGATAAAATGCGCAACCAACATTTTCACACACTTTAAGCATGATATGTTGCACTTGCATGAATACTTCAATTGTTGTATCCATTAGATCATTTAAGTGCATCATAAATAGAGCATTCTCATTCCCACTTGTTGAATACATAAGCTCATCAAGTGTTTGACAAAAGTCTAAACAACCCTACTTTTGTCAAAATGAGCTAAACCAAAAAAGTTTCATCATTTGCCTATTGTCCCTATTCACCCCCCTTTAGGGATAATTCTTGGGTATCAAATGTGTTATGCAGAAATTGTATTGCTGCCTTAGAACCTATTTTTGTTGAACCATAGTTGCTGGAAATCTAAGTTGTTGAATCTGATATGCCTATAATTGTTTGTATGAATTCAACTTTGAAGAATTTGTTATATAGAAATTTTGTATTACTGAAATTGAGTTGCTAAACCTTATATCTAGAATTCTATTTTGTGTTCAATTTGATTTTCAAAATCATATTGTTTGTTTATTTGTGTTGCTCAAATCTACATTTGCTGCCAATTTATTTGTGTTGCTGAAATCTACATTTGCTGTGAGTTTAGTTGTGTTGCTAAAATTTACACTTGTTGCCATTTTAGTTGAGTTGCTGAAATTTACATTTGCTGCCAATTTAGTTGTATTGCTGAAATTTACACTTGCTGCCAGTTTAGTTGTATTGCTGAAATTTACACTTGCTGCTAGAATTTTTGTGTTGCTGAATTTTACACTTGCTGCCATAATTTTTATGTTGCTGAAATTTACACTAGCTGCAAGTTTTCTGTTTTTGCTTTGAGAGTTTTGAATTCTAAATTGCTGTTTATATTACTGGGGGAAACATATCTCCATTTAATAGACTAATCCTTCCATAGCAGTTGTCTTGTCAAATATTAACCGCAGGTACAGAATCAACAAAATCTCAGAACATCCTATTGAATAAAATACCAAGTTGAATGGAACATTGTGTTGTTGGAAAGGGGACTTTCTGCTAAGAATCTTCAAGTTGTTTGAACCGTTACTGAACAAGCAAATCTTGTGAATCTGCATGTTTACTCTTCTAGATTGCTACTATCAAAGAACTGAAGATTATATTTGATCGAGAGATATTCATTGTACTTTTTATTTTCAATCATTACTTGTAGTCTAAGTATAGGGATACTGTGGATAGGGGGAGTGTTTTGTGAGATTAGGTGAGTGACAACTTGAGCTTAGGAAAGCTTGAGTTAGGTGAGAACTAAGAGCTCGTGTGTGAGCTTTTAATGTGAGAGTTCAGGCCTAGGGAGGCTATGAACTAGGGTGAGAGGAGAGTGACTTGTATGTGAGTTTGGGTGTGAGATCTACAAGTGTACTCAGTTTCATCATAGTAGATTGGACTAGCCTGTGGGCAAGAGGTTTTTTCCCCACCTAGGAGTTTTTCCTCTATAAATCATTGTGCCAAAATTGTGTGGATGATTTTTTTTATACTTTAAACAAACAAAAGTTAGAAATTGGACAGAACCTATTCACCCATCCCCCTTTAGGTTCATCAAAATTGTGAAACGTATTGGATACAAATATACTATCATCACCTTATCCGGGAGCAACTGAGATTCACAGAAATGAGAGTAATGGAAGCTTTCCTTCAGGAAAGGAATATTGTGATCATAACAACTTGTTGACAGCTTTAGGCTAAAAAACTGTTTATGTCTTGATCAAACTTAAAACTAAAAATCGCTTGACAGAATAATTTTGAAATGTCTTGAACTGTAAGTTCTTCTCATTCTACTAATTAACTAATATTTTGTTGACTAGCCGCAAAAATGCATGTTTTGGGTTTTGAACTTTTTTTTTTCCTAATTTTATTATATTGTCAAACTGAGGTGGGTTTGTTTTGTTCATTTTCGGGGAACATCACTGCACTCACCTTGTTCTTGTCACCAGTGTAAGATTGCATTCCTATTCTTTGCAATAATATATATACAACTCACATGACTAATTGCTTACATAATTGTTCCTAGAATTTAACGGGATATAACTAATACCTAATTTGGCCAATTTTTTTTTTTATAGTAATGGAAAATTTGTTGCTAAAGAAGAATTTACAAGTAGAGGAACAAAAAGAGAGGTACAGAGGCCACAAGCTACAAGGGATTGAAAAATGCTGGAAGGCTGGAAGCAAACTCCAACTAACAGGAGCAAATGGGTAACCCAGAACACTCACATAAGATAACTATGAATATTATCAACATTAAACATCAAGATGCAGAACAACGTTCATAATCCACCTAGGCCTGTGCACTTGGACCAGCCAAGATGTAGAGCATTCCACCATGAGCCATGGGATATGAGAGTTTATTATTGTATTAATATTTGATGAATTTGGATGTCAAATATACTTTTTTGAATTTGAATACTATGAATGAAGCTTTGGGTGGTTATTAGAAGAAGCATTTCTGCAAGTGTGCTTATTGGTGGAACTGTACAATAGTTTTGTTGTTATTCCTTATTTTTGGTTTTTGGAAATGGTTCTTCTTTAGCTTTATATTTATAATTTTTTGGTTGTTTTCCTAGTTAAGATTTCAAGCCAACTTTAAGTGTATTTTTATGGCAAGTAACTTTAATAAAGTTCACTAATGTTTGAATACATTTTTTTCTTTTCATTATTTTGATTTTGTTGTCTATGTTTTGTATTGTTTTGATTTCTAGTAGTAGGTTGAGCCTAGAATATCTAAAATCATAATTAATTGAGTAGCCAACTAATTATACGTGGAACCATAATTATGAATTAGAAATTGCTTACCACCACTATATACCATCAAGCATAAAAAATATGAACAATGATTACTCAAAATCCCCTTAATAAGATAAAATAAATAACTCTATTGGAAGCAAAACTTTACTATTAAGGTAGGTTTTCAAATTGCCAAAACTCATAATATCTCCCTGTGGTGTTACACTTGTGGGTCCAAGAAGTGAAAATACAGAAAAGAAAAGAAAAAATGTTGAGTTGCTTCTATAATAATAGATTGATAAGAAACCATAGTAGACAATCTGATGAAACAACCATATGTTATAGGCTACTGGTTGAACTTCCTTATAAGCATTATATACTATATTGTTACTTCACATCATAAATTTTATATCATCAAAGGCTTACAAACACATGTATGACATCTATCTTCAAGATGCACCATCTGGCCTCCACGTGATCTGACCACAATGAGAAACACAAAAAAAATATTATGCGTACAAATTTTGACAATCAACTACTAAAAATCATGTCTATTATATAAATAATTAATTATATAAATAAATTTTAAAAATAAAATAACAAATTAGAAACAATCAACACCAAATATGTTTTTTTTTTGCTTCTTATATTTTTGGCAACAGTTGGAGTTAACAAACATGTTTTTAGTATTTTGTTTTCAAAAATTTTGACGTTACCAAATGTGTTTTGCATGTTTCTCCTTCAATAATTCTCGCAACAAAATTTTGTCACCAAACATACTTTCGCTTTCAATTCAAAATACCATAGAACAAAAATACTATTTCTGTTTTATCTAAAAACAAAATATCTAAAACAAAACGCATACCAAACGAGGCCTAAGTTATCGGGTAGTGTTACCCATCTGTCTATTTATACCCATTCTCTTTCCCATTCGGATCCGATGTGGGATAAAGAAGACCCCTTTAACATTCTCCCCCACCTGAACTCATAACGCCTTCGTTGTGGTCGGACTACCCTGCCTACCCATCTCTCTTACAACGGAGCAACCAATAACGACCTAGACCCAGACTCCACCTGGGTGGGCACTAGGTGTTCGAAGTGCAAAACGAGATAAAATAATATGGAATAATGTCGTCGTTGTTTTACACCTCGACAAAAGAGAATTTATAAAAACCTACAAATACTCTACTAAAATTAGTAAAGTGGTGAGTAGGGGTCGAACCCACAGAGATTGCGTTGGTTTCATTGTTAAGCTATCAAGATCTTGTCTAATTTAATTGAAAGAGAATTTGTTTTGGTTTTAATTCTAAGGTGCTGAAATTAAATGAAATGAAATACAACATAAATAAATGGTAGACACTGGAGAGAGGGTCCTGGGAATTGACTTCACCACTAACCTTCTGACAATGACAGTTGTATTAATTTGGGATGTTTAATCTATGCATTCAGAAAAGAATGGCTACAAGCCAAATTCAGTTCTATCAAGAGGATTCATTCAACATACAATTAAGCATAACTCGTCTTCGCTTAGCATGGCCTATACATCAGACTAACTAATGATATGATAACCCATCTTCGTTTAGTACGAATTATAAAAACCCTAAATTGAATGATGTATGAAAACTATTGTATAACCTGTCTTAACAAAATCACAGAAATTGAAAAGAACTAAACCCTAATCACTGCAACTTGCATTCATTCTACAAGAACAAAAGTAAATATGTAATGAAACAATTCATTCAAATTGAAAGCAATAACACAATACCCTAGTTTTTCTTCCTTTCGTCATTTTTACTTTGCGAAAACAAACCTATGGGACACCTGGCCTTCCCAAAGTGGCAAGTGCGCATAAGAAAATGGCACTTGCTTCTCACAAAGTGGCATTTGCGTCCAAAAAGTGGCAGCTGCGCAAATAGGGCAGAAATTTGATGAAAACGTCCGTTTTAGGAAATTTTCGTGAAATATGAAATTGTGCAGAATTGAATTTCCTTCAACCTATGCGAAGTTTGGGTCGTTTTGACAATCGTGTATGGAGATATGGTCTGAATACTAAAATGGGTCCAAGACTTTTTAGGCCTGAATTGGCCCAATCTTCAATGCGAATAGGCCTAACACCATCTGTAGCCCGATTGCACCATTATTAATTAGAATTACCCTTAACCACCTGAAATCCTAAAAATATTAAAATTATTAATAAAAACATGAAATAAATATTACTAAGACACTAATTCATATAATTTTAAGGGCATTGAATATGCAATATTCATTACTTATCACTAGGCGTGGCACCGGATCAAGGACTCTGTAGGCAATATTACCCAATAGTTTAGGCTTTTAAGTTATTGGTAAAAGCTCGACCCATTATAGTTGATATTAAAGCTAGACCCAGTCCTTGATATAGCGTCCACCAGGGTAGAGTTCGGGTCCGGGTCGTTATTGGGTCCTCCTGTAGTTAGGGAGGAAGGGTAGTGATGAGTGTAGAATAGTGGATGTTTATTGTTACTTTTCTACACTTCGTACAAAAATAATAAAACCTGCAAAAACTTTACTAAAAACTGTATAGTGGTAAGCAGGGTCGAACCATTCTTAAATGAGAATCAATAATAAATCTCAAATTCAAAACCTCAATTTTTTAGAATGAAAAATGAATATTTAAAAATAAACTTCTGATATTTTTAATAATATAAACTAATACCAAATGTCTTTGATCAAATGATGAGAAAAATCTTAAAGAAAGAGAATTCACCACCATGAATCCATATAAATAAAGTTTCTAACATTCTTATCTAATTTTTCCTCCAGTAATCAATACACCTCACCAATCCAATTAGAACTTGGAAAGATAAATGAAGATATGACATAAAAAAAATAACATTTGATTATATATGAGAGACCATTTTTTACTTAATTTGTTGTACCTTTAGTAGGTAAATAGAGGTAGGCATTCTTCGAATTACTATTATTTGGCAAACACGAAGAATCCTCCCTCTAATTATTGAAAATAAAAATTCAGAATAGAAGAATAAAAGAATGATATTTGGAGGAAAGATTAGACAAGAAAATAAAATAACTTACTTATATTTCAGTTATGGTGACTTCATCACTCCCTTGAGAAGGATGCTTACGCTTACATATCAACAGAAAAAAATATATAGAAATGAAACTACTATTCTTCATTAAATCAAGAAAATGATTACACTATTTTTTCTATAATTTCTCTACAATTTTCTAACTCCCTTCACCAACCCCTAAGACCCCCTATTTATCGAGTTAGAGGGGAAATAGTTTAGGTGGGAATTTTTTTTTAAAAAAAAATTTAAAATACAAAATTTTGAATTTGAATATCTAATATTTGATCTCCATATCTTCAATTTGAATTTTAGGCTGCAGACGTGAACATGTAAAAATATATTTTATAAAGTTTTGAACTTGAGATCTCTTATAAAGTAGAATGCATATAATACCATCTTTCCTACAATTCTTCTTATGTTATATGTTGGCTATATATATATTCCTTTCATCCCTTTTTTGCTGCTTTTCTTCTTATTTGAAAATCGACTCCTATGAAACATAAAATGCAAAGATAATAATATTTAAATAAATAAAAGAGTAATTAAAAACTTATTTTGGGATATAAAATAGCAAGTTCTGTGCACTCATCAGGTAGGCAGGGTGGTACGACTACAACGAGGGCGTTGCAAGTTTAGGTGGGGGAGAATGTTAGAGGGTCTTGTCCCACATCGAATTTGAATGGGAAAGTAATTGGGTATAAATGGACGGGTAGACAACACTTTCCAATAGCTTAGATTTTTGGGTCATTGGTAAGCGTCCGACCCATTACAACTACCCTTTAATAAAAAGGGCCCATTTAGGTAAGGTTTAATAGAAATACTATATAAATATAGTTAATTAGATTCTAACTTAATTTAATTTTCGTTAATGGTTTCCTTTCTTAGTGATATAAATAAGGTGTATTCATCCCGTATACATTATCTTTTAATATTTTAGATTGAATTGAAGTACTAGACAATTTATCTCAAAAACTTATAATTCAACTATATTTTTTTTCCAAATCTTTTCTTGTTTTTCTATATTTATTCTCATGGTTTATAATCTATTTTCTTCTTTTCTAGACTATTTTCATTTGGTTAATTAGTAAAGTTTCTAAAACAATAAACCTAATTAATATTATTTATAGTAATATATTTAAAATAAAAAATATATTTTCTTAATTTTTTTTACCTTAAGCCTCAATTTGTATCGAATTAACCCTGACGACATTAATCGCAGAATTGTGAGTGCCATTGATGTCGTCTGAGAACAATGAGAGAAATGAGCTGTGGTGATCTCATGTGGTATCAATTTGTATGGATGGCATGAAATTGTGAAAAATAGAATAAGGTAGCTACTACTCAGGTGACACATGAACATACACGCAGATGTATAAATTTGCATATAAATGAACTTGATCTAGTCGAGCTCAACCACGTCGAAAAAATGCCAAGTCGAATTCAAACACTCATGTTGAAGCTTGAGTCAAGCTCGAACACTATTATTACATGATCAAATCGAGGTCAAACAAACCACTACTACAAATCACTATTGAGCTCAACACATTTACAACCTTACCGATGGGTGTAGAATAGTTGATGGATGTCATTGTTTCTCTACACTTTATACAAAAATAATAAAACGTGCAAACATTTTACTAAAAATAATGTATAGTAGTAAGTAAGGTCGAACCACTCTCAAGTTAGATTTCGAATGAGCTCGAATTCACACTCTTATTTATGGGATGAAAATGAATTTTTTAAAATATATATTTTTATTTTGAAATTATAATGAAATAAATAAAACTAATATTAATAAAATAAATCTCAACGAAAGAGAATCCACCACCACGGATCCACATAAATATATATTCAAATTTTCTTATATAACTTCCAATAACCAATACATTTCACTAATCTAATTACAATTTGGAAAGACGAAGAAAAATATGGAATAAAAAACAAACTTGATTATATATGAAAGCATTTTTTTTTACTTATCATGGTATACTTTTGCTAGGTAAATAGAGATAAACATTATTCAAATTACCATTATTTGGCAAACACGAAGAATCATCCCTCTAATTTTCTTTTGAAAATAAAAACTCAGAATAAAAGAATGCTATTGGGAGGAAAAATTATACAAGTAAAAGAATATACTTATATTTCAACCATGGTGGCTTCATTACTCCCTTGAGATAAGTGTTTACAAGAAAAGAAAATGAATACAAGAAAATATTTTCTACTCCACTTTATTTTTTCTACAATTTCTAACTCTAGTTCAACCCCCATGACCCTCTATTTATAAAGTTAGAGAAAAATGGTTTAGGTGAGAAAAAGTAATTTAAAATACAAAATTTGAATTTCTAATATTTGATTCCAATATCTTCAATTTGAATTCTGGACTAGTGACGTGGCTGTGTAAAAAATTATTTTTCAAAGTTTTGAACTTAAGACCTCTTGTGGAGTAGTTTGTGTAAAATATTATCTCTCCTACAATTCTTTTTATATTTATCTTTAGCTATATATATTCTTTTTAGTCATTTTTTTCATATTTTTCTTCTCATTTGTAAATTAACTCTTATAAAACGTAAAATGCAAAGATAAAAATATTTAAATAAAATAATAGAATAATTAAAATTTTATTTTAAGATATAAAATAATAAGTTTTGTGCACTTATCACTAACTTTGAATCATATTTCACCTGATAAGGCTAAATCTTTGATCCTTAATGGTTATTGGGTGGGAGTTATACACAATTACACCTATATCAAAAAAATTGACCGGTCAATACAAAGAAAATATCAATTGCTCAATGGACTCATTTGACTTTTGGAACATAGTTGGCATTTTTACCTTTTTCATCGAATTTCAGAGCAAGTAAATAAATTTTTGTCCTAAATATAAAATTGGGACCATTAATATATATATATATGTATAAATGAGAGAGAAAAGAGAAGAGGAATTTGAGTGAACCCATTTCACTTAGGCATTCTACTATTAGGGACACAATTGTGGCGATTTTAAAGGTTAGGCATGCCCCCCTTCAAACATCAGGTAGCTAACTTCTCTTATTCTTTTTCTTACTTTTAAATATTTGCTCATAAATCGGGTTGCATGCTCTCTTTAGCAATTAGCCATTATGAAGTCGAGTCAAGTTTTTTAGCTTCAAATTCTTCTACTTTCTATTATTACATTGTTCTAATTTGATCCTAGAATAAGTTGTGAATGCAAAAGACTTTTTTTTTCTTTTTCTTTTTGGTAAGATGTGAATGAAAATGCTTGTAAATTTTTAAGTCAAGTCTTCAAAAATTTTAGAAGTTACAAACACGTTTACATTTTGTCCTTTTAATACAGGTTTACTTATCGCAGAGTGAGAAGCTCAATGGCATGAGTTGAGTCGGAAAATAGTAACTAGTAAGTTATTTTGTGTGTATTTTTTATTTGGGAGGCGATACTCGCACAGTCGCACTCCCCTTTTCTCCCATTGCACTCCACTAATTTTTATCTTTTAGAAAAATGACAAGAAGGTTCCTAAACTTATTCATGCATCATCTTTTATTTTATAATACCATAACTACCCTTTATACTATAAATTTTAACTCTTTTTACCTTCTTCAATTCCTTTAGTACTTTGTTTTTTTGGGTCTTGTCCAAAGAGATAATTTTTTTCTTGAGTTTTTTTTTTGTCCTGTCAAAAGAGATAATTTATTCTTTTTTTTTAATCATGTCAAAAGAGATAATTTATTCAATTGAGATAATTTTATTTTGGATTATTTGATTTGATTTGAATTTGTGTGTACTATATTTGTTTTTTGGGTCATGTTAAAGGAAATAATTTATTCAACTGAGATAACTTTCTTTTGGGTACTTTTTTTGTTCCGGTCAAAAGAGATAATTAAAATAACTTTTTTTGAATATTTTTTTTTTGTTGCTTAGTGACTTTTTTTTGGTAATTTTATTTTTGAGTTATTTTCTTCAATTCCCGTCAAAAGAGATAATTTATTCAAGAGAAATAACTATTTTTTCTTGGATTCTAAAAAAAAAAATAATTTATTCAACATAGACAACATTTTATTTTAGATCCTATCAAAAGAGATTTTTTTTTATACAAAGGGGTTTTTTTTTTTTTGGATTCAAAAAACATTAAAGATAGGAGACATATTGGGATTATCTAAAAGGTTAATTGTGTAATTTTAAAAAAATAATAATCATTCAATTATACCTCAAATTGTTTAAGTAAATTACTTTAGAATTAATTTTTTATTTTGATTTTCAATCACATGCCACGTGCACTTTTGACTAAGTATATATACGTATCGATTTAGAGAGAGAAAGAGAGTTAATATATATATATATATATATATATATATATATATATATATAAATTTAATATTAGAAAGTGAAAGAGAATTTATACAAGTGAAAGTTGAACTCGAGACACTTAAATAATATTATTTTTAGTATTTCAACATTTTTTTTTAGTACCCAATTTGAGATGTTTTTACTGCCTCATTGTCCCGTTGGCTACTTCTCTGGACTGGTCAGAGAATTGGGCTCGACTAATTTGGGCTTTCGGACTGAACCTCAAAATCTTGGGCTAATTTTGTTGGGTCAAATTTGGCTTCTGGATCAGCAGGATCTTATGATAGGCTTTGGTATTCAGAAAGTGAGTATTTTAGATTCTTGTGTCACTCAAACGCTTACGCTTTGTTGAATAAACAGGAGAGAAACAAAAGAATAATATTAGTTAAGAGAGAGAAGAAAAAAAAAAAAGAAGAAAGGATGGCAGTGACCTTGTATACATATTTGTATAAATTATGTAAGAAAAAAAAAGGAAACGATAAAATTCTTGTTTGGAAAAGTTAAATAATAGAAAAGAAAAGGATGCATTTTAAAGAAAATTAGTAGATATGATAGTCAAAGTGATATCTCTTAATAGTTTGGACTCAACAGGTCTAGTAGTAAACTGGGCTAAAACAGGACTGAGCTAAATGGGTTAGCAATCTTGGGTGGGTTATTTTAATTTCTTTTGAATCGGGTCTAAAAAATTTGTCATGGTGTTTTAAACCCTCTCTAAGCTTAAGCAACTAACCCTAATGCATCTGTTTGTAGGTGCTGAACTCTGAAGAGTAACTAAATTGGAGCCAAGCTCTTTTTTTTTTCTTTCTTTTTTTTAAAGTGTAGCGATGAAGATGTATGTACTAAACCTCTTTAGCTCCTATTAACCATAGCTTGATAATCTATTTTTCATTTTGGTAACAGTGAGTTGGCTCTCTGCAACTTTATTTTCATGTTTTATTTCTTCATGTGATTTACTATATATTTATTCTGATTGGATGTGTTGTAGAGTAGAAGCCAGGAATGGTGTACTTACCAACTTTGAAGTGCTTCAATTTCTTCAATCTAAAGGAGCTAGAAAGGATCACACACGGGTTGTTGCTACATTGACACCATCTGAGCTCAAGGTTGGATATTTTTATCTTTTCAGATTTGTCTAGTTTTGCTTCTTTGAAAAGTAATGGAAATGTTTGTTTGACTGATTGTTTTTATTTTTCTTTTTACTTGCAATTACCAACTTCAATTAATATTCAATATGAATATGTATTTGTAGGCACAAATGGTGTTAAAAATGGATAAAATTTAGGGATTTGTAGACTTGGGTGCGCGCGCGCACACACACACACACACACACACACACATATATATATGTTTCACACACATATGGCCATTTTTTAAGTTTATTAGTCAGTTGCACATCCAGACATGCATTCTCATTAAGCAGTAAAAGAGATTAGAGAAGTGACATGGTAATTTTTATGTAGAAAACTCGAAAGGAAAAACAACGGAGATCTCTGTCTAAGGCTAAACAATCCATTGTGCCAGAGAAAGAGTACAGCAACACCCATTATCTCTGTAGGAAATTCAAAAGATATGTTCAAAAAGTCTTCTAACTTAAGTGGAGAAGTCTTAGAATTTCCTGCCAATGAAATCCAATTTTGAACTAGATTTGAACTAGAATTACTATTCGAGTTCGAACTGCTTCTACCTTTCAAAGTCCAGAATGTATCAGTAGAGGGTTTGCTATCTCAACTTGTATCGGTAGGAAATTCAAAATGAACTGGTAGACAAGTCATTGGAATGAAACGTATTATGTACCAATAGAAATATGAAATGTACCTGTAGATCATCAAGATTCACTTACTTCTTTAGGTCTTCCAAGATCCTGAACATCGTTTTTGATCTCTTTGGCTTACTTTTACACTTTACAAAAATAAGAATACAACACAAGGCTTTCGTAACAAAATTTTCCAATTTCGAGAGACTTAAGTTCTAACAGTTTCCCCCTTTGGCAATTTCGTGATGTAACCGAAATTATGTGGAGTAACCTAACCGGAATATAAAAATTGACTCTAGGCTTGCATGCTTATTTCTTGCAGATTTGTGAAATCTTAGTAAAGCAAAATGCAAATTAAAGCAAAAAATTTGGTTTTCATGTACTTCATTCAATACCATCTCTGTCTACTTCAATTGATCAACTTTGGTACAGAGTTAAAGGAAGGAATTTGAAGGTTACAATTTAGATTGAGATGGCTGAGGGTCCTGTGGCTCTTTAGTAGAAGGAGGGGATCCTGAAGCGGTGGAGGAATAGGGATATTTGGGGTCACAAACTTTTGAAGGATCTTAAGGCACTCATTGACTTTGTCGTCTGCATTTACTATGTTTGAACCTTGTCATTTTGTGACCTAAGTGCTCCAAAAATCCAGTGATGATCAACAAAATGGTGAATTACTTGCTTCCTGTTAGATGCCCATTCTAAAATATATACCAAAACAATTATTACCAGAAATCATTGTCTTCACCAGTTGCTAAATAGTACAACAACTGAATTCTCTCAAGAAGATATTATAACTAACAGTTTGTTAATTACTGTCATCTCGCTATATAAATTTTTAGTTCAAAATTTTGGTTAACCTCACAGATTCTCTAACCAAAACATTTAAGATATCAATTATTTTGGGTTTTTCCTTATCACACTCCAAGTGAGGTAGGCCTAGGGGATCCTCCATATCTCTTGTGGGTAATTCTAAGAATGTAGAAATTAGGTTTGGATCAACAAAGATATCCTTACCATTTATTAAAGTCCAGAAGGTAACGCTGCTCCCACTTCCTAGCTTCATTCCATTCCACAAATTTATACCCAGCACTCGTGAAGCTCTTTTAAGTCCAGGTATCTTTCTACTTATACTGGACGTCCTTGATCCTATCATCAAACCATATTTCTGCCAAATCACCCTTAAGATTGGCAAGCTGGAAGGATTTTGTAGAAGTTCAATTGGAAGTATCATTTTTCTCAGTTTTTTTTTTCTTTTTTTTCTATAAGAAGCACCAGGCAGAGCAATGTATAGGAAAAGAAAACTATGATGGGAATTTTAGGAGACTTAGGGTGTAACTTGATGTCAAGGTTTTGAAGGGAGAAAGGGAACTAGACTGTCTACAAGTCCAGAGAATCATATGAGTGAAATAATGGAGTGAATCACGGATTTATAGATTTTTAGATTCTAAAGATGTGAACTCCATCTGGTGCAAAAATCTGTTTGGTTTTACACTTGTACTGGTAGATTTTCCAAATAAAACCAGTTGTATCTGTAAAATTTTCCATATTTTGATTTTCATTCTCAATAACCAAACACATGTTTTTGAATACTCTGAAATCACTCTTTATTAATACAACTAGATAAAATGGAAACTTTTTGGGTGTTTCAAATGTTTTGATTTTTTTTAATTCAATTAAAAAATGAAGCTGAACTTCTTCAATAAAGCGTTATTGGGGAAGTGGCTGTGGCGGTTTGGGACGGAGAGAGACAGGGTTTGGAGGCGGTTAATAAGCCTCAAATATGGAGAGGATAGAGGGGGATGGTGTTCACTGACGTTGAGAACTCCAGTTGGGGTTGGGTTATGGAGGTACATAGCGAAGGGTTGGAATGAGTTTTCCAAATACATCCGATTTAGGGTCAGGGACGGTAGATTTGTGAGTTTCTGGACTGACCATTGGTGTGGTGAGCGACCGCTGGAGGGTTCATTCCCGAGACTTGCCAGATTAGCAGTAGATAGACAGGCAATGGTCGCTCAGTGCTATCATCTTGATGGCGGACGACTGGTTTGGGATGTTTTGTTCGGAAGGCTCCTGTACGACTGGGAAATGGAGGAAATGACAGAGTTCTTGGCCTTTCTCTACAGACAGGCCTGTCCTGGGGAAGGGCACGATGAGTTGGTCTGGAATGGCACGAGTCATGGGAGATTCGAGGTTCGCTCTTTTTATCGGAGTTTGGTTAACTCCCGCGGGCCCTCTTTCCCTTGGAAAGGTATTTGGCGTTCTAGGGCTCCATTGAAGGTGGCCTTCTTTGTGTGGGCGGCGTCTTTGGGAAAGATTTTGACCATCGATAATCTAAGGAAGAGAGGGCACATTTTGGCCAATTGGTGTTGCATGTGTAAACGGGCAGAGGAAACTGTTGATCATCTCCTCCTTCATTGTCCTAGAGCCAGGGAGGGATGGGATTTGATTTGTGGTATCTTTGGAGTGTATTGGATCATGCCCAAATCTGTGGTGAATTGCATTTCAGTTTGGGATGGTTCTCGAGTGCGACACGATGCTAGACATTCTTGGAGGGTTGCCCCTCATTGCTTATGGTGGGCCTTATGGATTGAAAGGAACAAGAGATCCTTTGAAGATAAAGAGCAGTCATGGGAAGCTTTTCGTTACTCCATTCTTAGCTCTTTATTCTTTTGGTCGGAGGGTTATCTTTGTAACAATTTAGAATCCCTCCTTTCTTTTGTAAATAGTTTAAGCCTTTGTTGATGTTGTTTTGGGATGCGTCCCCCGTTTGGGCGCTCTTTAATGAATCTTTAGTTATCAAAAAAAAAAATGAATGTCACATAGGCATATTCATGCATTCACACAAGAAGTCAATAAATTCATCAAATTCATAGACACGTCAATTATTAAATGTTGATTTACAAATAATCCAATAATAAATCCCTTAAGTTTCATTGCAGAACAGACTTGGTTCAATTCAATTCATTATCCACTGACAAAAAATCATCCATTAAAAGATCTATGTGCGTGAAACCAACCAAGATTAAAATAAAAATGATCATGTATCTCAAAATTTTGTTGAAAAATACATGAACCCGGACCATTAACGTTAACGTTCAAAAAGAATTTAATTCAATATAATTCATAAATAAACTATTTTTTTCTTAATCAGCCAACTTTTGATTTTTTGGACAGCATATATATATATATATATATATATATATATATATATTTATATCCTTTTCACACACAGAGTCTGCTGAGAAGCTTATTTGCACGATCTTTTGCCATGCAAATCGTCACTTTTTTTTTCAAACACTAGACTGTCAAGACTAAAAAAATCATATTTATTTATGATCCAGTTGGTTGTGCACAAAATTTATGTTTTAAAATGAATTTTTCATCATCAGCAAACAAACTAGTCAAGTCTCACCTGACATTCTAATTTTGATATTTTAATTTTTTTTAAAAGAATTTTTGGATGCACGTTTTCAAAAATTCTTTTCGAACCATCCTTTAATCAAAGAATCAAAATTGTTCTCTTTCTTCACACAGTTTGCAATTTAGAAAGATCACTTTTCTTTGAAAACAGTAACACCTAGAGTGACCTGTTTTCTCACAGCGTGTACAAAATAAGACTACATAGCCACTCCTCAAAGGAGAAGCAGAAGGAGGTTCACAACTTTAGATTTGGTCAAGGGGGGAAGAGTTTGTAGAATAACTACCAAAACCTAATTCAGTCTTTGCTAAACTCAGCACACTGTCAGGCTTCTGAATCCATCTGAAAAATGAAGAAATTTCTCATCACTTTTTTAGTTTGGCTTCAAGCAAAACAATCTTATCACTAAGAGATTTCTCAAAATAGCACAGCTAGATCAAGTTCTTGTCCAAGAAACTCTTCTCCAAAAAAAAAAAAAAATCCTCAATGATTTTGACATTTTTGAATTTTCTTCTTTCAAGTACTTCCTGTCACTTTTAATCATTCAGAGTCTCTTCAAGTGACTGTTGAAAAGCTTTCTGCAGATTATTCTCTCTCCATAATCATCTTTAACTAACTCCTCATCATCTGCATTCCGAATCCAACACTAGTGTCGGAGGAACGAGGTGAAATTGAATGTGCACCTTACAAGCAAAAACCTCACTAGGAGAGACCTTTTTTAGAACACTAAAAGCAATGTGTGAAAGTCCACCATTACAGTCAGAATCAGAGTTGTCAGTTTCAAAATCAGTTAAAGTAGCATTCATAGCCTTCGATACTTTCTTACCCTTCTTACTCTTACTAAGGAGTTCGGACATTCATTTACCATGTTACTTTTTTGGCCACATCCAATCAGCATCAGAATCTTTATTTTCGTCCTCTCTCTTTTGTTTTTTTTGTTTTTTTGTTTTTGACTTAGAGGAGTTTACTTTCTTAAGCTTCTTTCTTTTTGTATTTTGCTTAAGAAACCTCCAAAACTTCCCAGCCAACAAAGCAATTTCTTCAATGCAGTTTTTAGAGCTACACTTTTGTTTCTCCTAGGTTGAGGAAATTTGGAAATGTGAGTATATAGGTTGAGGAAGTGAGTATAAATGCCTGAAGTGATCCTACGAGCTATTATACTCTAATCCTACCAATATCCTTGCTCTCCTCTTGGTTGTGACCTTAGGTTAAAACTAGAAGGTTCAGATCTCAAAATCTTTAAAAAAATTTGTTCTCAGGTATTAAAATTAGAATGTTAAGATCTCAAATTCTTTAAAAAGATTTTGTTCTCAGGTATAACTTCTCATAGGTTGAATGAAATATTTACAATGTCATTCAATTTAGCATAAAACTTACAAAAAGTCTTGTGTGCTTCAATTCTGGTAATCTCAAACCTAGTGGCCAACAATTGTAAATTTGAGAACTCAGTTCTGTTGTTCCTTCATGCACAACCTTGAAAATATCCAACCCTCTTTAGTTGTGGTACACTACATTTTAGATAATTCACTAGGTGATACCACTCTTAAAATAGAATTAAGAGCTTTGGAGTTTGCATCACATAAGGCATATTCTTCTTTGCCTAGCCTTTGAATAGCCATAATAAGACTTTCAAATAAAGGAGGTCGAGAGACTAATTGATCCTCTTTCATTAATAGAGAATCCATTGTAAAAATCTTTTTCAAAAAGATATATAACCCTTTAACCAAAAGATCAACCAAAATTTTAAGTAACCTATTTTGATACCAAGTGATGGTGACACAAGTGGAAACCTAGTAAAGATTTGAAGTATGAAAGTCAGACTTAAGAGGGGGATACTAGGTAAAAGGAATTTTAAGACTTGCAATTACCAATTTCAATTATGGTAAATTACATTGACCTCCCCTCTAGATTGCGAAACCTACACATTGTACCCCTTAGTTTTCAAAAATTACTCTGACCTCCCTTGTTGGAGATTGACCATTAACACTGTTAACGGAAAGTATGAAATTTCTAATTTGTCCAAGCAAATAAAAAATGAAAAAATGAAATGACAAAAAGAATGATGCATCCAAGTCTCCATTGCCATGGAAGACATCTCAAGAGTCCAGCCATCGTTGAGAGTTCAAAAGAAAAAGGGATTGATGAAACCCACCATGGCTTTCTCGTGTTCTCATCTTCTCTCTCTACCAAACCCTTACCATGGCCTTCTCTCTCTTACACTTGATCTAATCTTCTATTTTCTCTCTCTACAACTATTGTCCCATATCTCTTTGTGCTTATAGCAACAGCAATGAAATCCATGGACGTTATGTTTGTCGCTGCCGATCATTTACAATCTCAATTTTATCATCAACGCCTCTCTCGTCCAAGCTCTCTCAACCCCTAAACTCCAAAACCCTCTTGGATCTTTGTTTCCAATCTTAATCTTCATCTTTCTAAAACTCCCCTCTATAAAAAAAAAAAAAATTCATAAGTAAAATTTCATAAAAAACGCTCAAGAGGGGAGTGCATCCCAAGAGAAAACACAAAGCCTAACAAGGCCTCCTATAGCTTTAGTCTATCAACAAAATCCACAAATTCCCCCACAGATTTACAATTGCGCCCATTAACCCAAAAAAAATAAAGAACTCATAATGACGTATTTTAGAGACCAAACAGAAGACTCCTTGCCGTCGAAGGATCTCCCAATCCTCTCTCTCCACAAGCCGCACCACAAACAAAGAGGCGTGGCCCTCCAAGCATCCCTAGCTCGACTATCCACTATACACCCTCTCCCATCCTCCAACACACCGTTTGTAAAATATCCAAATCATACCAAAAGCTGCCAAGAACATACACCGTATATCTCTCGCCACTTGGCAATGAAGAAGGAGATGATTCACCAATTCTTCTGCCTTCTTGCACATGCAACACGAGTTCACTACAACATGACGTCTTCTTCTGAGATTGTAAAGAGTAAGAATCCTCTTAAGAATTGCAGTCCAAACAAAAAAAGCCACCTTGAGAGGGGCTTTCGACCTTTTGAGTAGATTGTCAAGGGTGTGTTTGTTAGGTTTACCACTACATTTGTGGTGCCAGGATCTTTTTGTGACAATAGGGGTTTCTATTCGACTTTGAATAGATTGAATTTTTTAACCCTTTACTAACTTCCTAATTAGTTCTAGTTTGGATGTTCTATGGTTTCCATGTCTTGTGATTTGCCAACTATATTAGCCCTGCTTATAGACTTATATGCTCAGAAATTTATGGTGATTTGCAATTAATTGTTGATGATTTTCTAAAGTAGGTTTCCATGTCTTGGAAATGACAGATATGGCATTATAGTAAACCTATTTTAGAAATTCATCAACAATTAATTGCAAATCACCATAAATTTCTGAGCATACAAGTTTATAAGCAGGGCTAATGTAGTTGGCAAATCACAAGCCATGGAAACCGTAGAATATCCAAACCGGAACTAATTAGTAAGTTAGTAAAGGGTTTAAAAAATTCAATCTATTCAAAAGACATGGAAGCTGTGAAAACCTGGTGGCCAATTAGGGTGAGGCTTCAGCTATTCAACAAGACACTATTAAGGGAGTTATTGTGTTAATCTGAGACCCTCTCGCTGGCTAGCTAGTGGACTCCAAAAAATGGTGGTCGACTGTTGAAATCGATTGCTTGGCGGTGCAACCAAGGTAAACATTTAATTTCTAGCCCTGTTGGAAAGTATTGTAGTTCTTTTACATATTTGAAGGGTAAAATTGGAATTAGATTTGATATTTTTGCTGACATAAGTTTTTTCAGACGTTTACTAACGGAGGGGGAAAAGTGAACGAGAGCATATCATCAGGGGAGTTCTGAGTAATTTTTCAAAACAGAGGGGTACCGTGTGTAGGTTTTGCAATCTAGAGGGGAGGTCGGTGTAATTTACCCTTTCAATTAATATAGCTAATTTTAGGTTTATTAGTCAGTTACACATTTAGCCACACAAGCACTGAAAGCTTTTAAAAGGAATTAAAAGTGACATGGCATATTTTTTTGTTTAAAAACTAGACAAGAAAAACCATAGAGATTTCCATCTAAAACGAACCAATTCATTGTGTGTGTGTGAGAGAGAGAGAGAGAAAGTTAGAACAACAATTCCCATGAGAGCATATTCGACATACAACGTTCAAAGCTAATCAAGACTCTAGTGCTTTTCGGAATCACCAGCCCGCTTTCCTTGTTAGCGCCATCAATCCCCATCGATTTGCTTCTCTCCTTCAGTGATTGAACACCAATTCCCTGCAGAGCACTCTCCACAAAGTCAATGTAGAGATACTCAAAAGAGAATAAAGAGAATACAAGTTAGGGTACTCAAGCCCAATGGCCGCCCGCGACCATTTTTCAAAAGAAGTTAACTGTTGTAACGGTTAACTCTGTTACAAATCCGGTAAGCAAACAGAGATCAATATTGAGAACCTTGCTCTCAAGCATGGTGATCTGGAGGTCTTGGTGGTGGTCAGAGGAAATTAGGAGAGAGATTCCATTCACATAGGAGAGGCCTTGCCTCAAGGCAGTCTTTGAATTTGGAGATCGAGACCTTTGAATATATACTATGAATGATCTAGTTCAAGACCTGATTCTGTGATGTTGATTGACTTTGAAACACTCTAGAGTTCCTTTTAGCCGAGATGAGATAGACGTTGGCTGAGAGTGGAGTTTCATTACTTTGTTTTTGAAAAGTAAGAATTCATTGAAGGGCGCCCAAAAAAAGGGGGGTGCAGCCCATAACAACTGCACAAAAGCTATAGCTTCAAGCTATCCACAAAAGACAAAAGGGATTCCACATTCATACAATTAGAACAAGCTATCCGCAAAAGACAAAAGGGTTTCCACATTTATACAATTAGAACCCTGAACCCAAAAGAATAGAGAGTTAAAAACAGAATATCTAGACAATATGGAGGGGCAGTGATATGACTCTTCTTCCAGTGATATGAGCACCAAGAGATTGCCAATTTGGAGGGGCAGTGAAGTATCCACATTTAGATTGCAAATAATTCCAAACTGGGGCAACAAAATCACATTTGAAGAATAAATGCGAATGTGATTCATTAGTGGAGAGGCAGAGTGGACATGTTTGAAGGTAAGCCAACCCTCTCTGGTCCAGTGTTGGAAGTCTGCTGTGAATGGCTACCCGAAGTGTAAAGTTGTGCTTTGGTAAGTTAAGGGTATTCCATACAAGGTGGCTCCATTGAACATTTGGTGATAATGGGAAGAGGGCTCTGTATGTGTATTTGATGGAGAAGATGCCAGATGGTGAGGGGCACCAAATGGATTTATCATTGACAGATGGCATTGGGGGAGAAATGGTAGACAATTCAGGGATGTGTGATAAGAGTGATGGGGGAAAATTCCATTCACTACCCTAAATGAAGGAGCTAACTCTGATTTGGCTTGTAATTCCCAAATGTGTGGATGTATTCTCTGTAATTCTGAGGCTTAGAGGACCTGAAGGCAACCAGTTATCGGTGAGATAGAAAATCTCACGGCCATTGTCTATGTTCTTCTTGATCATTGGCTGAGCAAGACCTCTAAGTTGCATCAGCTTCCTCCAACTCCATGTGCTCCGCTGAGGGATTCTCAATTCCCAGAAATTCCTTGATTTAATGAGGTATGTTTTGACCCACTCAACCCAAATACTGTGAGAATTGCTTTCACATATAGCCAAATATGCCTGAGAATACTTGCTTTGTTTGATATTAGAATGTTTGGGAGTCCCAGACCACCCATTGCTTTGGGTTTCTAAGTTGATTCACATGAGATTTTGGCTCCTGTGTACTTCATTTCTGACTCAGACCATAAAAAATTTCTGAATAGCTTGTTTAGTTCTAAAATAATGCTCATGGGTAGAATAAAAATGCTTGCCCAGTAGATATGAATACTCACTAAGATAGATCTGATCAATTGCAATCTGCGTGCATAGGAGAGGTTCTTGCTTGTCCAATGCTCAACTCTAGCTGTGATCCTTTCCTATAGAGACCTGCAGTCCACTGCCCTTAGTCTGGTAGAAATTAGTGGGACACCCAAGTGGCTAATTGGCAATGTTCCAACACCGAAACCTAGAATTGACGTTATACTGAGTTCTGTGGATGAATCAGCTCCTGAGAGAAGGATTGAGCTTTTGGAAACATTGACTGACAATTCAGATAGAAGTTAACACTCATCAAGGGCTGATTTGAGAATTTGTACAGAGGCTAGGTCACCATAACAAGGAGGGGTTCATCTGCAAATAATAGGTGAGTGAGCCCTTGCTTTTACGCCTCCAATGGAATTTCAAGGTAGTTGATCTTCTCTTCCATATTTGATGCATGAAAAACATGCATTTATATACATGATAATCAAAAGATATGATTAAGTGGAAAATTCTTAGAAAGTTGTGCCAAAAAATCCAGTTTTGAATTAAATTTGAGTTGGAATTCCTATGCAAATTAGAACTGTTTCTACCAGTAGAAGTGGAGAATATACGGGTAGGAGACTAACTGTTTCAACTTGTACAAGTAGGAATTTAAAATAAACCAGTAGAAAAGTTACTAGAATGTAGGGTTCTTTTTGATTGTTTGAATGTCAGTTTCTAATTCCAGTTTGATTTCCTAGTTCTGTTGCAACTACTATTAAAAACTCAACTTAACTCTACTGAACAAAGCACTACTTGGGGTCGGCTACATGAATCTTATTTTTCCATTCCACTCTATCCAAGGCCATCACATGTTAGCATATCATTCCTTACTAACTCTACCTGTGTTAACTTTGTACATGTACAAAGAAGATCGCTCCTATTAAAAAAACTTTTGTTAATCACTGAAAAAAAAAATACTGGTTGGCAACAAGAATGTATCAGTTGATGAAAAATAAAATGTGCCGGTTGATAACCTTCTGTCTAAACTTGAACTGGTTGGTTTTAGATTTGTACCCCTTGATTTCTGTCTAGTTTCAAGGACACTTTTGATATTTTTAGTGATTCTTAGAACCAAATTGTATGCAATTAAAAACATATGAAACCATTGTCAAAAACAATTTTTGTGCCTGCCTAGAATTACATGTCCTAATGTTAGTAACCAACTAGTTCAAGACTCATTTTCTTCTTTAGGTCTTCAACAAGATTTTGAATATCCTCTTTTGATCTCTTTGACACACTTTGACATATAGAAACGAGTGAAATGAAAATACAACGCAAGGCTTTTATAACAAAATTCGCCCACTCTAAAATACTAAATTCTACCCTATTTATTTTGCCAGGTTTATGATTATTTGGAGTTGACTGCTGCTTGCAGTCAAACAAAAGAGAGCATCAAGGAGTTTGTGGGAAAATGTAAAAGGTACAACCTCAAAAAAGCTGAGATTATCAATATCATCAACGTTAGGCCATCATCCGTTGTTGAAGTAGACCCGGTAACTCTTTCAGTGCTATTAGAATTCATTTAATGTAATTTTAAATCTTTTTTTTGTAGAGTGATTGTTTTGAGTTCTAGGATCCTAAATACATATATGCCTCCCAGTAATTGCTTCAAATTATTCAAATATATTTTCTCAAGCCTCGTGTGCAACGAATTTTGTATGCAAATATAATCAAATCTGTTGCTTGGAAGGCTATTGTTTCTGTTAGGATGAAAGAGTCTACAAACCCTACAGTTTTCAAGAAAAATGTTGCACCTTTCCATTTATTTTTTGTAACCTTTTCAATATATTTTACCTTTATTCTCATTGAATTTAAATGAAATGTTTGTTTTAAATTGGTAAGTCTATGTTGCATGATCATTTTTAATGATTGGAGTACTATGTTCAACAACACTTGGTCACTGACACATCCTGGTTTATGGGCAGTTTTAAAAATCCACTTTCGTTTTTATCCGTGCCATTATTTAACAATTACATATGGACTTTTAAGTGCACGAAACATGGACCGAAAGTGTAAGAACAGTTTTAAGTGTACATCTTATGCACAAAGAATACATACATATATATATCTACAATTCGACGCAAAATGTCTTTATCAGCTATTTTCAGTTGTCTGTATATGTGCATGCATCTACATCATATAAACATAAATACATGCGTGTCTGAATGCACATTCTTCACAAAAGGGCATTATTCAGTTCTAGTCCCGCCCTGGCAGGGTCTTGGGGAGGGAGGAGTCGAGACTGACCTAACCTTTTTATATTTTGCAAATGTATGGAAATTATTAATCTTCTTCCTTGAATGAGATCAATGAAGAAAAAAGCATCAAGAGTTCAAGACTAACAAAAAAGCCACTGGCCTAGTGATCATTAGTCATTAATTGATCACTTAATCTTTTTTGGTCACAAATTCTTCTCCAAGGACTTCTCTCACAGGGGACTACTAATCAGGTGCCTGTCAGTACCCCAAATGGCTAAGTGTTTATAGCACTTCCCGCCCCTTGTGAGGATGAAAGTGGGAGTCTGGAGTGCCTCTTAGGCAGATTAGATCACTTAGTTATGGACTATATTTTGGTCTGATTTGAAGTTTCTTCATGAAACAAAAAAGATATCTTTAAAATCATTAGGCTTTTGCTTTTCAAAATGTAAAACATAAGAAGTAATGTATGTCTTAAATATTTTACGTAGCTGTGTTTTACAGTATTCTTTGTGGAAAATTCTTTCAAAGGGAAAATGTAACCCACTAATCAATGTGAATGGAGGGAAACTAATGGCTATTGGGTAAATGACATCATGTGGATCCCACATGAAGATCCCTATTGGTCAACTACATTCATGTGTGGTCCGCATGATGTCATCTCCCCAATAGCCATTGTTTTCCTCCACACAAGTTGCATTTATTACCCAATATATACCCAAGAGGGGTGAACTGGGTCTTTGACAAACAATGGAGTTTAATTCAATTAATTATGCTAATGATAATCAATGGGATGAGAAAATATATTCAATTAAGCACAAACAATAAGAAGATAAGGGATAGAAATTCAAACACAATTATGTAAAGTGGTTCGGCACTCCCTTCTACGTCCACACTTCAAGATGCCCTCTTGAGGATTTCCAAATCCACTATCGACTCTCGTTGTGGGGGAGAGCCAACCCTTACAACCAAGCTTTACAAGCTCTCTTGCTAAGTGAAATCTTCTTCACTTAGGCTTTAAGGGCTATACCCACCCAATAAACAAGATCAGTAAATGTAGTTGAACATTTATAGTACAATGAAAAGTATCTCTCAAAGATTGATGTACCAGTCAAAGCTCACAAGTCTAGAGTGATTAATAAATCAATAAATTAAAAGCTCAAGTCTAGGTCAAGAATGAGTGAGAGTGATGAATGATATTCACTATAGAGATCAAGTCGTAGTTCATTTCAATAAATGTTCAAATAAGTGGGTATTTATAGCCTCTCTAGAAAAACTATCTGTTTGATTGCATTTAATGTGGGGAGTGGGCAGGTGAACTAGTCTTTTAATTCTGAAATACATAAAAGTAGTCGACTGCTTTAAGTAATCAGTCGAATGTTTCCATTTAAGTCCAAAACTCACATATATGGGAATTCTAGCATAGTCGCCTATTTCGAAGATTGAGTCGACTGTATATATGTTAATCAGTTTACAGTAGCTACTGGAATAGCATATAGTTGACTCTCTTGAAGGAGTAGTCGGCTGTTTCTATTTAGTTCATGAAGTAGCCACTGGAAAACCATATAGTCAACTCTCTTGAAGGAGTACTCGACTGGTTCATGCTGAAAATGAATAATTTGGTCTTTTGAGGCTCAATCATGCTCTAATCAATATTTATCTTAACTCTGACTTTATAAAATGAGTCACTTGAGTTCAAAGCCTACGTCAGTGTTTCTTAAATGATGTATTTCATTTTAAGTGTCGGTCCTAGAGTCCGCTAAGTCATGAATTGAGCTTTCAATCTATAGTTACTTCTATTTATCAAAAAAAATAAAATCTATAGTTATTTCAAAAATAACTTTAAAAAGTAAACTACACTCACCAATGACTAGACTACCCAAGTCTTGATCTTTAAACTTTAAGCTTTGGGTCCATCATGGTATGGCTTGAATCAACTTTTAGGCTTTGCCATTGATCTTTAGTGTCTTGAGTTAATCAAATGTCCTGTTGAAAATTAAACTCAAGTAGAGTATTAAATTTACACTACAACGGTTTGTTATCACCAAAATTACCCGAATACCCATGGGATGAAACTTTTGAGTTAACATTGTTTAGTCAACTTAAAGATTCAGCTTATATACAATTGCTCATTCTTTAATCACGCCACAGGATTCCAATATTAACAGCCATATCTGTCACTTAAAGCTCTGCCAAATTTCACAATCACCAACTCGAGTTTGAGTCTCTAGGTAAAAACAACTGTTTCTCTCTCAGGGCAATGTTTACCCTAGACCAGATTAGAATAAAGAGAAATGGAATGAGTTTGGTTACAGACTGCTTGTTTCATGCTATTGGTTAGAAGATTCCGTTATTCATTGTCACTTGTGATTTCATCATGGTTTGTCAGGATAAGGGAGGTTCTGATCCTTTGAAAATATTTTATTTTGTAGTGCAGAATGGAAGCTTAGCATGTTAGGTTTAAAGAAGAAAGTAACAAAGCTTTATAATTGAAATTTGTTTAACTCAATATACGAAGATTTTATATACTCAGAATTTGAAACATTGAAATAGTTGAATTACCATCGCAATTGAGACTTATTTACCCTTAAACTCCTTAAGTCATTACCTATGATGAGAATGGGTTCATATCAACATGCTTGTGTAGGTTTCACTAAAGTTTTAGTAATCACATTAATAGTTCTTATATTATCACCTTATCAGTAGACATCTTTGCAGTTTCTCTTCAATCTATTGCAATTGGAATTAATACCTCAATCAACTTGTGCATCGTCCTTATTTCTTATGGGATGTATTGCTATAAACCTGGTCAAAGATGGTCTGAATGTTTGATAGTATTTTGAGTGACTATAATTTGAATTAGTATATTGAAGTAGCCAATGCAATCATTCACTAGCTCATTACCTGTCTGTGAAATTGCATGTAATTTGACTCTTAGATATTTTGCGCGTGACTGTAAATATAATATCTGCTACATTAGATTTTTCATAATAATTGAAGAGCAGATTGGAAATTTCTTGCAAATCTATGATGCTTTACGACGATGTGGGTATTGAGATACTAATGCTAGGCATACTTCACTGCAGTCTCTTTTCCATATAACTTAGAGTTTTTATTGGACTGATGCAATTGAAGTCCTCATAAATGTAAAGGCCATTACCCATCAAGAACCCCATGACTTCTTTTGAAGATAAGGTAAAAACTTACATTTTTTTTAAGTAGAGCCTTTATTTTTTATTGGTGACTTCTAAAAGGGAATACTTCTGCGTGGAGCAATTTTCTTAAATTGAAATGTGAATGGGCTTTCTTCCATCATCCTCACTGTAGAGTAGGGTGGTTAGCTTAATGCAAGGAGTTCTCTACTATTTGGAGTTATCACAGTGTATGTGTTCTATTATATACTATTTTTGTATTGACATGAAATTATGATTTAACGTTTTTAAAACAAACATACGATGAAGTTCTAATCAACTGTTCTAATGAATATCAATGTTAATTGATGGAATATGACTTCCGCCTCTTTGTATAATTGAGAATTATGTTTTTGGTAGACTTCAAGTTATGCTTTTTATGAAGGCGCTTTTATTTGTCTTTCATGTGCTTCCTTGATTTATCTTCTTATTTATTATCTCTTTGTTGCTCATACAGATAATAGAGGAATGTGACACGCGTTTGGGAGGTGTTGAAGAGCTTGTAGAGATGGTAATACAGCTTTTACCCTCTCCCCCTACCAAAACGGAGTCTAATGATGGAAATGGTGATGACAAAGATGAAAATCCGGATGAGCAACGACTGGAGGCAAGTTAGTGCGCCAGGTTCTTGATAGATAAAAATAGAACTTATTGAGAGAGAGAATATGTCAGGTAGACAACCGATTGCAAAACCTATGACAAATCTTCTTAATGAATTCTCCCTCAATTAGAGAGAATTCATGTGGCTGACCCTATTCACATGGGATTAAGACAAAAATGTTGATGATGATGAAAACTTATTGAGAGAGAGATCGAGAGGGTTAACAGAAAGTAGCAAAAACACCGTTTGTATAAAGCTCTACTAAAAAAACAATCGATGAAGTGGTGCTTTGGTAAATATCGACCGAGGATGTCTCTAGTTTTGTGGTTCAATTTAAATAGAGTTTGCTTTTTTTTTTATTTTTTTATAGCAGCAAGTCTATTAATTCTTTCTTTAGGTAATAAAACATGTATAGGGAGTTTCTGCATTCGTGCTTTTGTTTGGTGAAACAATGCTGGTGAATATTTGGGTGATGCTTTGCAAATGTAGTTCCTAGCAACGGCTGACACCGAAATCTAATTATTTTGTTTTTGCGCGAACAAGAAACATGCATTAATATAGAATTGATATGCATTGTTTGGATGGAACACACATTATTCCTTGGATCATACTGGTCTTGTATTACTATTATTACTCATATATTGAATTTTACATATTTGACATAGAGGATATATATTTGGTAAAATCATTTTTAGCATAGTTGTGTCCAGAACTCATGAATCATGTTTTTTGTTTCCTTTGGAGGGATGGATGCGTTTTCTAATAATTTTCTCCATTGTAAATCTACATTTGTATTTCTTATTGATAAGTTACTTTTTCCTTTTTTTTTTTTTTAATTTGAGGAAGTGACTAGGCCCTATTTGGAGGAGTTTCTTGATTCTAAAATTTCTTTTATTTAAAAAGCATTTGAAGAATGCTTTCAATAAAAAGAACTTAAAAGAAAAAAGTTATTTGATGGATGCATTTTTTGAAATTTCTTCCACAATAAACACAATTATAACTTTACAAATTTATCTTTAATAATTACTTTCAATGGGCAAGTTTTACAAAATAAAAGAAGATAAAATTGTCTATAAAATTTGTTACTTAAAAATACTCTGAATTCTTTCAAAAGCAAGTTTTTTCGACTTTCTTTGAACGTACTTTTTAGGACTCTGACTTTCATTAGAAATTTATTTTTCTTATTTCACCAAACAATAATATTTTTTTAAAAAAGACTTCAAATTTGAAAGTCGGTTCAATTCTCCAGAAAGTTTCTTCAAACAGTTGGAAATAACTTCTTCAACTTTGAAGTTCGTTTCAATTTCCATAAAACTCTCCCAAGCGTCAGTTAGATATGTATTGAAGATTGAGTAAGCTTTATAAATTTGTATTTATCAGCCTTTTGTTCATCATCCATCCAGAGTCTATATAAAGAAACTAGAGTTAAGAGGTGTGAGATAGGAAACATGCTTAACCTCTCTCTCTCTCTCTCTATATATATATATATATATATACATATATATATATATATACTGACTCTATATATATTGGCTCAGAGTAGTAATTTTTCTTCATGCAGGTTCGCAATTGACATGCCGGCACTGTGAGATCATTTTAATATTGCCTATCTCATGATGTATATTATACACTATTTTGAATGGCAAACTATGTTAATTTAAAAGAGAACTCATAATAATTATCATGAAATCAACCTCGTGATAGTATTACTCCATAAATAATGTCATGCTTAAGTGTCATTTTTTTAAAATCGGACTAGCAAAGCTATGTTATTAACTTATATTTTCTGTAAAGCCAATAGGGTTGAAAGAAACCTCCTCAAAACAAATACTATTCACAGTAACTCTCACCAAAAACAAACAAATAAAGTAAAATAAGGTGGATTCTTAGATTGATAATTTTTTTAGTCACTCCTAATATATATATATATATATATATATATAGGAAGATGATAAATACACTCCCTTTTTAATCAAATGTACTCATTTTCTTGACTTTTTCTACACATAAATGACAAACATACTTTAATACTTAGTTTTTCTATTTATGAGTTAAGATCACTTGTGTCATTTTACTTTAGGAGCGGAGTGCATTTGGTTAAAAGAGGAGTGCTACTTTCGGCTCCCTGTGATAAATTGTTTGACTTAATGCTGTGTTTTTTTAGGAGATGGACAACGGAAAGTAACTAAAATTTGAATTGAATTGCTGAACTTGTATGATATAAGAATCCTAAAGAAAGGAATGGTAATAGATCATTGAATTGCTTTAATTTTCACGAAAAAAAAAATGGAACAGAGAGAGTTAATAGATCATTGTTATTATAGAAATTAAGACTTGTTTGGGTGTCTTCTAATTATGCATCCACTGCGTTTAGTAAAATCAAAAAGATAAGAGAGAGGTGAATAAGAAAAAAGGTTTATAAGCTCAAAAGTTATGGTAACTTGCTCAGAATCTTACTCATGTTGGTGTCACTGGTAAGATTTCAGGGAGTAACGCGCTTGCGTGACAGAACTTGATGAGTTGCAGCCGAAGGCGACGAGCCCAAGGGCAGCCAAGAATTCGAGGATGGGGTTTGTGGACTTAACCCTCGCGAGTAACTCTTTGTAATTGGCCTGTGACTGATCGTCCAGGTTCTCATTCCTGCTGACTTGAAGCGCTTGTTAGGTCCTACGCATAGAAGCTGCCCGGGTGGTCCTAGTGGGCTGTCTGGTGTTTGATATTTCCTCTTCTTTCTCAGTAGTTCCCACAATAGCTTCTCATCCTTAGCTTGATCTTCCTCCATTCCTACAAGCTTTATGTAATAAAACACAGTGAATTATCAAGTTGTTTGAACTTCGTTGATTTCCTAGCTAAGGACAAGCATAGCGGAATTCACATGATTTGGGAGTGTATTACTCTAATTACGCACAAATGTTATGCTTATGCTTGTGCTTTCCCATTAAATAAATATTGATCAACAATTTGCTGCGACTCCACAGACAAGCAATTTTTTTTTACATGTCAAGCAATGTCAAATGTTCATTTCCAAGATGATGCTTATTTAAAGAGGTCTTCTGAAAATGATAATAATAATCATCATTGGACAGCACAACCAAGCAATGCAAGAAATGAAATGCTTACGAAGAAATGATGACGAAGTATGTTTATAATGTCAACTATGAAAGTTCAAAGTCTACAATCGGTTTAATATGAACTGATCCAAAATGATATTTTTTTAAACGAATGAACTCTAGTAAAAACGTTTTGTGAAGAACCCAGTGGAGTCATTGTTCTTGGGACTTATTATCCTAATTAGCAAAAAAACATGCTTACTAAATTGACTAAGTAGAGCATATGTGCAATGGTTCACTTATGTGAGCAAAATTATAAAAATTTCCTAGGTTGGACCTATCATAAACTTGCATGCAAGTTAGAATGCCCCTAAAGATGTCACGGCATGGAGAAAACTGAAGTTGCTAGACATACCTTGTGTGGCAGAGAATGTTCTATGGACCCTTTTTTGACTTCTAAGGAAAACTCAAGGCTTTCCTTCATTCTCCTTGCTCTTTCTTCTGATTCCTTCAACATGCTCAAAGCCTCAATCTTCCTCTCCTCTGCTATTCTCGCATTCTCTCTCGCTTTTTCCAGTTCTAGCCTTCTATCCGTCATTGCCCCTCCCATCTCTTCCACTATGGTCAATAGTCGTGGACATGCTCCACTGGTCAATTCAGTCTTAAGGACCTTGACAAACTCCACCATTGGATTACACATCTGTTCAGCCAGTTCATGCATTAGGTCTTCCACACCACCCTCTACTGAGCTGAGGGCTGCACCCACGTGATCAAATATAGCTTTTAAGAGGTTTAATGTGATAAGAAGGGTGCCGTGGTTTTGACTTGATTGGTGAATAGCAGATGCATATGCAGTGGCTTTCTGGAAGAATTTGTGGATGGAAGCCCGATGGTCAGCAAGAGTCTGAAGGATGTCATTTTGGCTAGAGTTAACTTGGGTTTCAATTTTTCTAAGAAGTTGAACTAGCTGTGTTAGCTGCAGTCTTTGTTTCTGTATGAGCTCTTTGCCTGCCATGGTAGCTTTAGTAGTGTAGCTCTCTTCCTGCAGACTTTAAAGGCAGGTGACAATATACATCCAAGAGCAAAGTAACATAATATTCAAAAGTTTGTCTAGGACACTGATCTTTTGACCCACTGTTCTATCATACAGTAATTATGACTTTGTTACATTGCAATGCAGCACTAAAGCTTTATTACACTGAAGCTGTTCCATAGTTTGTGGTACCTAATAAATAAATAAAAAATTGCAATTGGTACATGTTTTGTTAAACACCCCATAAGAACCATATTCTGACTTTTATCCAGAGAATATCCAACAATAGTTTCCATTGAATGAATAACAGATCTGGATCCTACAAACAATAATGCTTTCTAATACGCATGAGTAATCAAATGAAATAAAGCAGTTCAATAAGACCCCATACCTAGGGCTAACATCATATAACCCAATTGAGACATTATAGAGTAGGCTAAACTTCTCTTAATGTCTTTTTGGTTACATCAGTAACTGATCCAGGTTTGAGATTCGAATAGATTGTGGTGTTTCCAATCAGAATTGAGAGATACATAAAAATACATTACATGCAAGGTTAAAGAAGCTCAAAAATAAAAAAAAACAGAAATAATAAGAATTACAAAATAGATCTACACAATAAGATGAGTATGAACATGACAAAATAGAGGAAACATGTTCGTTAATCTTTATGTTATTAGACTATTAGTCATTGCAAACCTAACTGAGACTCAGAATGAACAATCGTTCCCCTTTTATTTCGCCGATACACAAGAATATTTAACATAAAAACTCTGCAGTATTACCCATATCCAAACACTTGTAATCTTGCTTTTTATTTTTTGAGAAATCCATTGCATTCATGAGACAAGAAATTGCTACCCAGATTCTAATAGGCATTTCATAAGCAGTACAAAGATACTGATCCATCACAACGATCTCAGTCATTCAATCAGACTGCCACATAAACAAAAAAAATTCATGCATATGAGATGCTTGAAATCATTTAATTGCATCAATTTTTTCAAGTTTATAGCTTAATTCTGCACACACATCTAAACTGGATTGGATTGAGTTGAATAGGTAAAGAAGTGAAAGGATGGCAAAAACTACTTGCTGAGGAAAAATGTAAGCTCATCTGCTAAGCATGAACAATTATCTCCATTCCTTTTTCCTTAATCAAATCTTTACCTCCATCTTTGAAATTCGATGATTCTGATCTCTTCGCTCAATGGCAGATGGTGATGACCTCACCCGTGGTTTGGATCCAATTTTGCTCATCTGGTATCCCTGCCAGAAAATTAACCAGAATTGAGAAAACGTTATATATATATATGTATAATGTGTGTGAAAGAGAGGGTGTTTATATATATATATATATAATGACTTTGTTACAGTAATAATGACTAGGACACTGATCTATTGACCCACTGTTCTATGATACAGTAATAATGACTTTGACATTGCAATGCGGTGCTAAAGCTCCAATTACACTGAAGCTGTGCCATAGTTTGCGGTTACAGTATCAGTCACTGATTCAGGGCTAGAGATTTGAATAGATTGTGGTGCATCTGATCAGAATTGAACACTGAACAATCATTACATACAAGGTTAAAAAAACTAAAAAAATAGAAACAATAAGAATTACAAAATAGATCTATGCAATCAGATAAGTATGGACAAGACATAATAGAGGAAGAATGTTCTTCATGCTATTAGTCCTTGCAAACCTAAACGAGACTCGGACTAAACTAATCATGCCTCTTTTTATTTCGTCGGTCCACAAGAATATTTTAACATTACAACTCTGCAGTATTAACCCATATCCAAACACTTGTAATCTGGCTCTTTCTATTTATTTTTTGGGAAATCCATTGCATTCATGAGACAAGAAATTGCTACCCAGATTCTAATAAGCATTTCATAAGCAGTACAAAGACACTGATCCATCACAATGATCTCAGTCATTCAATTAGACTGCCACAGAGACAAAAAATTAATGCATATAAGATACTTGAAATCATTTCATTGCAGCATTTTTTTTAAGTTTATAGCTTAATTCTGCACAAACATCTAAACTAGATTGAATTGAATAGGTAAAGAAGTGAAATTAAGGATGGCAAAAACTACTTGACTGAGGAAAAATGTAAGCTCATCTGTAAGCATAAACAATTATCTCCTTTTCTTTTTTTTATATCAAATATTTACCTCCATTTTTGCAATTCGATGATTCTGATCTCCTCGCTTAACGGCAGATGACGAGGTCACCCCTGTTTTGGATCCGATTTTGCTCATCTGGTATCCCTGCCAGAAAATTAACCAGAATTGAGAAAACGTCTAAATATATATATAGAGAGAGAGAGAGAGAGAGTTAAATCTCGGAGATTACTTGAGGGTTCGAATCAGTGTTCATGAAATTAATGGTGCTGAATCTGCCCTCTTCAGCCATTTCAACGGTCTTCAAGCCTACGAGTCTCATAAGCGGAATCGCTAAAGATGTGAATACATCTTCGGCCTGCGAAAACATCAATCCATCGAAACTTCAAACATCTAAACCAAATTCAAACCCGAACGAATCGATAGTTTCAAATTCACAAGTCGAAAGGCGTGTTCGCAACACTAGCGAATACACTCTATATAGAATTGCACGCTTCACTGCCAAGTTTGACAAAAAACCGAATTACAGTGACAGAAATTCGAATTATCGATGCAAATAGTTACTTCGATCAAACCGATTTTGATCTGAGATTTGAGCTGATGGAACGCCGTTTTGGTTTGTTCGTGGTGAGATGCGATTCTTGTGAGCTTGGATCGAAGCATCGCCATTGATGGAGACGAATGAGAGTTCTGAGATCTCAGACAATTCGCCATTTTTTTTTCTTTTTTTTTGGCGGGAAAGAGTTGTAATGAATTGAAGAATATATATGGAATGTCTGAAAAATGGGAAGAGAGAATTCTGAATTGAATTTTGCGGCTTTCAATTAAAAAGAGTAAACGTTGATCCAAATTATTTTTACAAAGCTTTTTTTTACCAAATAATTTCATTAAGTGATTACACTCAAAACTAATTAATTTGAACGGAAATTCTTCTTACAATTCATTTTTTCTACGTGTCCGAGAAAATATAGGAGATATGATAACATTAATTAAGACAGAAAAAGAAAAAGAAAAAGAAATAATTACTGTTCATGTTCGGATAAAAAAAGAAAAAAAATGATATTATTTTTATTTGGATAAGAGAAGAAAAAAAAGAGAAAAAATGATAACAAAAATTATTATTGTTCCCTTTTACTTAAAAATTTATATTTATATATGTGTATTTTGTATTGTATTGAATATTTCATATTTTCCATGTCACCAATTCTCTGATTATGCTTTGCGTCAGGATTATGCTTCGAAAAAATTATTGTATTGTAATGTATTGAATATTTCATACTATGCATCAGGATTATGCTTTGGAAAAATTATCACATGGACTCCATCAACTTGTAAATTTTCAAAAGCTTCTTTACAGAGTTAAAGAACAAAAGGAAAGTACTCCTTATACTTCAGCTAATCAGGCAAACAAAACCCAAAGCTGATTGAACTTCCATTTTTTTTTTTTTTATGACAGAGAAATCAATTGGAAGCAACTAAATATTAAATACTGAAATACAGGAACATGAATGCAACTCTGTGTGTGTGTATATATATATATAAGAATGGAAAATAACATGACTAAGATGGTCATGCTTAGTCAAGAAAATGAAAGTCTCAACAATTTTGTGTTCCTCTATCCCAATTGTTGCCAACTCATTAAAGATTTCTTCATATTTTTTTTCTTTTGGTTGCATTTCTCATAAAGGTTGTTGAATGTTTTATGAAGTTCATAACAACATCTCTCATTGTTTCAATCATTTCATTATCTTGATCAACGGTTGAAGAATTCTTTTTCCTTTTGAAGAAGAGATGGGAAGGTACGCTAGAAGGTGTATATGGAGAAACCATATTCATATTTTCAAAGTCATTATCCATAACCCATATTATCCAAACTTGCTTCATTCAATAAAATCAAGTCATTAATGCCATTAATGGTCTCCATAAGTGTCACGTCCCAAAATCCAAGTCACCAGAGACTATGGGCCCAAATCCCGAGGGTGAGTACATCCATTAAGTCCTAATGGACCGTTCTCACTATCATCATCGTAAAAAATCATCACGTACACACTATTACTTATGCACAACTCTACATCAACTCCTCTCAACGAGTCCCACATATGACCCCACATACATCTCCAATCGGCATTTCAATCATCCATCAAGCTGTGGATTACGATACATCGTAATGAAGATTACGATGCATTGCAGATGTATCGCTACATCCTGTGAAATGTGCTGGTTTCAACTCATTTTTCTCAATATTTATACGATCTATCGCCATGGACTTTATGATGCATCACTGATTACAATCCATCGCAATGAAGATTACGATGCATTGTAATCCTTCGATTGAGAATTCTGTAGAATTCTCTAAATGTTCATAAACTATATAATTGTCCATTTTGAACCATTCTCACCTATCATCATATATATACATTCTTAAAACTTATTTATCAATCCCATAACATTCCAAGCATGTATAAACATCAATTTTATCATAAAAATATCATTCATACGGAAACATGCTTTAATCAAATATATCAAGTGTAAATTCAAAATTCAAGGCACATATGCCTATATACAATGTTTTAAAAGCTTAAGCCTCCTTATACAATTCTAAGTGCACCATGTCCACATCCCGGACGTGCATAACACAAAACAACCAAAAGAGAGTTCTACTAACTCTAAACTCAACTCACGGTTGATCATCGTTGGCAACCTCCTTACCATGCCCTGAAATTGTTAATTTAGGGGATGAGCAAGTTCAATGGCTTAAAGTAATGTATTGTGTACTCGACCCAAGCTCACATTTCATACCAACACATAAACACAATTTAACATGCATAGCCTATCTACGTGTCATGCTTCCTAGTATTTTAGTCAAAAGCCAAGACTTTCACTTCACATGACATATACATCAATATACTTAACAACCACAATGTTCGACAAATGTGCTTTAACCACAACTTCGTCATATTAATAACATATGACAAAAGCTAAATCGAATATGAAACCACTCAATTCACATAGTTCACATTGTTACATTTAAGATTCATTTTGCTCTTAGAATTGGGCTCACACTCACACACCCAGTTCGGATATCTACCGAAACCCCATATCCCATGTCCATAGTTATTCTCAGACTACTAACACACCGGTAACCAACTCTCTTGCACAAGTTTGAGGATTTTCAACCTCAAAGAATATGTTCCCCATCTACTTTGTACATGAGTCACTTCCGAGATAACACCCCACACACACAAAATATATCACGTTTTGCATAGACATTCACAAGTCTCAATGAATTGCACCCATTTCATGTCTTATATTCATTTCTAGTATGTCACACAAGAAATTATATTGACACATGCACACATTCACCTTTATAATTGTAATACCCCGCTCCAACACATGGTATGATATTGTCCGCTTTGGGCTCAAGCTCGCACGATTTTGCTCTTGAATTTTACTCCAAAAGGCCTCATACCATTTGAAGAGAACATACTACATATAAGTACATTCCCTTTTCCACACCCAGACAATGTGGGATTAAGCACCCTGTACCCTGTCAGTGCGGTAGCTCAATCCAATGTCTATCTTCGCACCCTCCCACTCACACCCGCCCACAAGGGTTACTACAATCCACCCCCTACAAGGCCTTACGTCCTCGTCGGCATACTTCTGGCTGGGTTCAAGTTCTGATACCAACTGTAATACCCCGCTCTAACACATGGTATGATATTATCCGCTTTAGGTCCAAGCCCGCATGATTTTGCTCTTGGGTTTTACCCCAAAAGACCTCATACCATTTGAAGAGAACACACTACATATACATCCCCTTTTTCACACCCAGGCGATGTGGGATTGAGCACCCTGTACCCTGTCAGTGTGGTAGCTCAACCTAGTGTCTGTCTTCACACCCGCCCACAAGGGTTACTACAATCCACCCCCCTAAGAGGCCCGACGTCCTCGCCGGCATACTTTCGACTGGGTCAGGCTCTAATACCAACTATAATACCTCGCTCCAACACATGGTATGATATTATTCGCTTTGAACCCAAGCCTGCACGATTTTACTCTTGGGTTTTACCCCAAAAGGTCTCATACCATTTGAAGAGAACATACTACATATAAGCACATCCCCTTTTCTACACCGAGGTGATGTGAGATTGAGCACCCTGTACCCTGTCAGTGTGGTAGCTCAGCCTAGTGTCTGTCTTCGCACCCTCCCACAAGGGTTACTACAATAACAAAATCTCCATTGAAACTTGAATTTCAATACATCACCAAAAATTAAAGGTGCAACTTGGTTGAGCAACCCGAACCTAACCCGAGCCCAGACCAATTTTTCACGGGCTTAGGCAACTATTTTTACAATTAGGGTTGAGCTTGAGTTAAAAAACCTCAACCCAAACTTAATTAGGGTTTGAGTTGAGGTGCCAACAACCCGAACCCGATTTGCAATATTATTTTTATGCATAATTTTTTATTTTAAATATATTATATATAATATTCAAATTATGATAACCTTTTCTTTTGCAACTTCCTTTATTTAAATATTAATTTATTGTATGTTAACACTTTAGATAATTAATTTCCTTAAAAATTTATTTTGTAATTTTTTAGAAATTTGCATTAAGTTTTTAATTTTGTGTGTGTTTAGGAGTAATCTAATGTGACAATTATTAAAGATCACTTTAAATTTTCAACATGGAGATTGGTGATATAAATAACTCGAATTAACCCAACTTTTTAATCTGAAATCTCAACCCGAGTTTAAAAATTTAAGGATGAGTTGGGCTAGGGTTGAGTAGTTAGGGTTGGAAGTAGGGTTAGGGTTGGGTTAGGGTTGAACATTTCATATGTAGGGTTGAACCCGAATTGTACCTCTAATCCACTCAACCCGCCCGAGTTGTAGCCCTACCAAAAATACCATATATGCAAGACATGTCACATAAAGAATACATTAGCAATTCATGCATTCTAATTCCTATATCATGTATTTCCCAACTAAGAAGAACATATATACAACAATTCATATCAAGAATTTCATAAATTCATGAATAACATGAAAACATTCATGTTATGCTTATAACATGAAATTAAACTTGAAATTAAAAACATAATACACCCCCCATACCTCAAGAGATATAATCTCAAGCTAGACTCCAAATCATCCAACTCAAAAGTTTTTCAAACTTAATTTTGTTCGGTTTTAAGTGACGCCAAAATATCAAAATGAGCCAAATGGCTCAGAAAACTCTACGGACCTTTAAAAAAGTCACCACATATGTAAATTATACTTAAAACATATGCATATATATATTTATAATCTTATTTTAGAAAATAAATAAAATGGATCTCTACACGGACGTAATCCTTCACTCTATCTCTTGAATTCTCTTCTCCTACTCCATTTTCTTTGCATAGCTTTCATGTATGTGTGCATTTAGCCCTTGTCACTAGAGAATTTTAAAGACATTATTAGAGACCAAATTGTAATTAAACTATTAGAGACATCTTTCAACTTTTTAGAGGATTTTTTGACTTTGAAATCTAATCTTATTTTGAAACCAACTTTGATAGAAGGAGTCTGCTTTAATAGAGTTCCATGTAGCATCACAGTAACTTTCAATTACAATTACATGTCTATTATAATCGTTAAGCTTTCAAGAAATAAACATACGCATATTGAAAATGATCATCAATAAAGTGATGAGGTAGCATTTTCCATCTGAATACTTGGTCCATTTCAAAAATATCAATAGGGATCAATTCTAAGATATTAGTTTTCTTTCAACATATGCGAAAGACCTGTAAATTTTCATATGATACATATAATGCATTGATCCATATAGGTTTTACCATAATCTTCAATCAGTCACTGACTATTCCTTTGATAAAAGGATGCAGTTCATGTGACCAAGTTTATAACATGCCATTAATCTAGAGACTTGGCAACACAAACATAAATTAATTGAATGACTCTTTCAAGGAATATACCACTTTAGAGAGAAGCTTATGATCCATTAAAAGATAACATTGAAGCGACACTTTGAAAGAAGTGAGTTATAGACCATATTCATATGAATATTAGGAATATGGTATTCATCCTTTAGAATGTTCAGCTTACTGGAAGTGCATTTTCATTCAATTGTCCTTGTGTCTGTTAACTTAAAATATTGGGTTATACGATTCCCCCCACTAATTCATAGGTATTGAAAGAATTCTGATCACTTTCAATAGGGTGAGATGACCAATCCACATTGTAATCAACAATAAATGTTTCATTGACTACAACTACCATATCACTAAGAATGTTATTTAGACAAAAGTAATCACCTTTTGTCCAATTTGTAATCTTTCTTGTTAATCGTTGGCTTTATTAGACCATATGGGGTATAGTCATCTGAACCCGGAATAATTTTTTTTTTCAACAAAAGCCTCAACATGTGTTTAGGAACACATATCATCACATACACTATCACACAAAACATTATGAGAAGCAACTATCTTTAAATTGTTAGAACCTGAGATCATTGAAAATAAAATATCTTTAAATTGTTAGAACAAATTTATTAAAATAGTGTTTTTCAAGGCTTAGAGACGCGTAGTCGTTTCTTGAAGATAGTTGAAGTCTCTCCACGTGAAAAAAGAAGATCAATAACAACACTATCTCTGGGATTCAACTAAACCCATATGTGTGTGAATGCATTGGGGAGAGGATTGATATGTGCATGGTTGAGATATAGAGAGAGGATTGAGGGAAGGAAAAGGAGAGGAGTTGCGGAATCATGTTGAAGACATTGGAAGAGAGTAAAGTCAGAGGAATTCCTTTCAATTCAATCAACTGGTAATTTTGGACGTGTATCATGTGTTTATAAAATCACGAAAAAAAGAAAAAAATAAGAACTTAATAATAATTAAAAAAAAATATAACTACAAAAAATCAGGTAAATTCAAGTACCATTCCACCACTAACAAATTTTTTGAAAAAATTAGTTGACAGCACTAAAAACACAAAATCAGAGGCATAAACAATGAAATTTAACTAGGAAAAAAATGTGAGAATTGCAAAGAGAGAGAAGAAGAGATAGGGGGGGGGGGGGGAGCTAGGGTTTCTATTGGTAAAGATAATAATAGAATACACATAAAGGGGTTTATATAGCCAAACAAGAAAATGTGTGTAATACCCCGTAATTTGAGGATATTTAAATTGAGTTTTTATTTATTTGATTGAGTTTTTAATTATTTAATTTTTTTAATTAATTTTGTCAATGCATGTTTTTATGTGTTTAATGTGGATATTTGAATTGTTGCTAAGTGTTGATTAAGTTTAATTGTGTGTGAAATATTTGTTTTAAATATAGTTTTTTTTAAAAATAAAAATATGTGAGTTTGGGCTGCATTTCCTTTTTATTTTTAATTATTATCAGGTTGGGCTAGATTGTTGGGTTGACTATATATATTTATATATATTTGTATATAGTTGGGCTAAATATTTTATATTTATTAGTTTAATCATTTAGGAATATTAAATAAGAGAAAAGAAATTAGGGTTTAGTAGTTTCTACGCATAGAGGGTTTCTACGCACAGACGGGGAGAAAACGATTGTATTGTTTGATTTCATGAATATACATGTATATGCATATAGGTTTATGTATGATTAGGTTCAATAATTCAAAATTTTTGCTTAATTGCACGTTAAAGGAAATTTCTGTTTGATTAAGCATGAATGTATTGTGTTAAACTAGGGTTTCATTTCTTTTATATAGATTGATGGAAATTAGGGTTTTATTTTTGGAGATATGTATGTTGACCAAAATTTAGGATTTCTTTTATGGAATTTATATGTAGTGAATTAAATCGTGTTGTATGTATTTACATTTAATTTTTATGAATAGTATCGATGTCTAAAATTTTTTGATGAACGTATTTTTACCCCATGAGACTCATTCTCAATTTCAAACGACCCAATAAGCAAAATCCAGTAGCATAAACTACTTGACCATGTTAGTTTTTTAGCCGAAAACTCTCGTCTAGGTCGCCAAAATTACATTTTTTATCCTATAGGAAGATTACTGAATATTTTCATAATTTTGTTCTTGGACCAAACGAACTCAGAATTGGCTAAAATTTAATTTTTAATAGTTTTTAATTATTAGGTTTCTTATGTAATTTTTTTAGAATTTTTGGAGAAGGTTTATTTTTTTGCGATTTCCTTGTGTTGCTAGTTTCCTTTTGTTTTTAGGTTTTCTTGTGCTGCTAGGATTAGAATTTATTTATAATAAATGCATATATTGTGGAGAGCAGATCATGCAACCCATTCATTTATCAAGTACTCGTGAAGAGTCCGAAATATTTAAATATATATTTTTTAATTTTTAAATCATTTTTAAATTGAAAAAAAAATAGGAAAAATGTTTTAAATTTCAAAAAATCTAAAAAAATTCAAATTAATCTTTTAGGGATAGAATACACATGGGTATTTAATTTCAAGATAAAATGAGTTCCTCTTGTTGTAAAATTAGTACAAAAAGTATAGTTCAAAATTGAAAATTTTATTTTAAAAAATATTTTTAAATTACCGATAATTCCAGAAAATTTCATAAATATATTTTAAGACTTTTAAAAATAGATTTTGCATGGAAACCTAGGATTAGAGTTAGGTTTAGATACTTGATGCTTAAATTGAGGTGTTGGCTTTATTGTGGAGTTTTCTTTTAATTAATTGTTTAATTTCCTTTGATTATTTCTTTGCTTTAATAAATGTTCTTGATTAATTGGTGTTTAAAACAGTTTATGGGACTATGAATGATAAACTCATTTACGTTCATAGTATGTTGTATTTTTTTTATTTGTTTAAATTAATAAATGGGACAATAAGATTTACATGATATTAATTAGCATGCTTTTAAGTATGTTAGTTTTTATTTAAATGTTAATTATCCAAGCGTGTTAGGATTGCCTAATACCTAATAAGGTATCTATACATTATATCTGGCATGTCAGGATTGCCAAGCGTGTCAGGATCACCTAATACCTAATAAGGTATATGTACATTATATTTGGCATGTCAAGATTCCCAGGTGTGTTGGGATCGCCTAATACCTAATAAGGTATTTGTACATTATATTTGGCATGTTAGGATTGCCAGGCGTGTCGGGATCGCCTAATACCTAATAAAGTATCTGTACATTATATTTGGCAAGTTAAGATTGCTAGGCGTGTTGGGATCGCTTTATACTTAATAAGGTATCTTTATATTTTATTTGGGGCATGTCAGAATTGCCTAATATCTAATAAGAAAGTTTCTCGTTATATATTCGAGCATGTTAGGATTGCTTCTTGTGTAAACTTAAAACTAGTTTGCACTTGCATTGAGATAACTGATGGGTTAGTGTAGTGTGTGGGGTTGTTCTATTCTTTGGTCAATAACTGATGGGTTAGTATAGTGTGTGGGGTTGTTCTATTCTTGGGTCACAAGGTTAATTGGGGATATATTTATGAGCTGGTGGGTTATATTTAATTGTATATAAACATAAATTTGGTGTTTTGGAAAATGATTATTGGTGAAAACAGGATAAGGAATATATGGAGGAAGGCATGGTAGGATTGCCTAGAATCTAATTAGAAAACTTAGTGTGTTCAGGCACGTTAGGATTGCCTATGATTTGAACTTAGAAATTTGTTCTACCTTTACTGTGATAATGGATAGGTTGGTTCAGAACATAGTTCTAGTTATTTCTAAGATATGAGATTAAATGACTAAACGGTATAATTATATCTATATGTCTTTACTATCCTCATATAGAGGGTATGTTTACCGGTTCTCTAATTGTGTGGTAGTAGAGGGAACTTGCTCATAGATTTAACCCACTTTATTGATATTTCAGGTCCCAGGCAGTTTCCACCACGAGATTAGAGCGTGGAGTTTGTAGAGTGTGGCGGTCATCTATTCCTTACCAGACTTTAGTGTAGGGACTTAGATCTTTTTATAAAGTATTTACTTTTATGATTTTTGGTTAAGGGTCATTGAGTTACGGGACTTCCAAGTTGTATCGTTCAGACTAGTACTATGTTATTTAACACTATTATTTATTTCAGTTAGACTTTCCTTTCAACATTTATAATTCTTTTTCTTTTGTCATTGTATTCTATGCTTGTTTGCTATCAGTTGTAGATATCCCTTATGTTTTATACGTGAGATTGGCCACTTTATCGTGAAATTTGTAGGGGGTATTTCAGTGTGAAAAGACTATTCTAACCTCATAGCTAAAAATATAATGAAAATAACAATCTAATATCTAATATTTCCCCTTAAACTAACGACGCGGTAACAAAAAGCATCGAGGGTTTGCCAACAAAAAAATGAAAGCGCTGAACGGTTTGAAAATTCATAAAGAAATTTGCAATCTGTATGGAAAAGGAGACAAAAGACAAAGTAATCATCCCACGTTAGAGATGATGCCGAGTGGTATGACAATCGATCTCAATGTACTTGGTCCGCTCATGAAAGACTGAATTGTGAGTAATCTGAATAACACTCTTATTATCGTAGTAAAGAGGAGTGGGAGTAGAAAGAATGACACTCATATCTGCTAATAATGAACGTAACGACACAACCTTATTTGTAGTCTAGGAAGCACGGATACTTCTACAAGAGTAACGTACTCGTATCGGATACTTATCAGATACCGATACTCTTCGGATACTCGCGGATACGTGTCCGATACTTCCTAAACGTATTCATAATTTTAAAATATATATTTTTATTTCTAACACGTATCCGATACTTCTTAGATACTTTGACCATGTATTCGATATTTTTTAAATACTTCACAACACATTTCTAACAAGTTTTGAACATTAAAATGTACAATAATATCATATTATAATTGTTAAGAAAAGTTCAAATTTATTTAAACAAGAACTATTAAGATATATATCATAATTTAATATAAAATTTATCTATGCAAATTATGCAATATGATTTGTAACTCTTATTTTGTTTGTTACTTAATATATTTTATAAAAAAATGTTAATAATTCTATTTTTTGTATATATAAAAATATAATTTGTTATTTTTATATTGCCGTATCCTGCCGTACCCGTATCCTATTTTTTTGAGATTTGTCGTATCGCCATACCCGTATCGTATCGTACCCGTGTCCCGTATTTGTATCCATGCTTCATAGTTTATAGTAGATGTCATAGCATGGTACTCAGCCTCTGTGAAAGATTGAGAGATAACTTTTTGCTTTCTGCTCTTCCAAGAAATAAAAGAGTCACCCAATAAGATGCAAAAACCTATAATAGACTTACGATCAGTCCGATCACCAGCCTAATTAGCATCAGAGTATGCAAAAAACTCCAAAGAGGATGTCGAAGGAAATAAAATACTTTGACAGAGAGTACCCCGAAGATAATGTAGAATGTGAAGAACAACAACCCAATGAACTATAGAAGGGGAGGCAATGAACTGACTAACAATGTGGAAAACATATGCAATGTTAGGGCAGGTAATAATAAGATAGACTAAGCTACCAACAATAGTTCGATACAATGTGGGATAAGGCAAATGAATACCATCTGTTAGAACATAGTGAGCATTAAGTTCACTAGGAGTATCAATAGTCCGAATATCCGTAAGACGAGCTCACTGAACGATGTCCATTGTGTACTTAGACTGAGAAAGAAGATAACCCTTGGGTGAAAAGGCTACCTCAATACCCAAGAAGTACCATAAAGGTCCCAAATCTTTTATGTCAAATTGATTAGCTAATTTGGTCTTTAATGCTGCAATTCCATCAACATCATCACCCGTAATAATCATGTCATCAACATAGAGTGAAAAAAGAATATGGCCAACAGAAGTAAACTTAATAAATAGAGCCGAATCATGAGCACTAGAGCAAAAACTAAGGGAAGTAACCACCATAGAGAACTTCTCAAACCAGGCTCGAGGGGCCTATTTGAGACCATATAAGGCCTTCTTGAGCTTGCAAACTTCTCCAGAATTATGAGAGACACCAGGAGGAGGTACCATGTAAAATTTCTCTTGAAGATCTCCATTCAAAAAAGCATTTTAACATCCATCTGAGAAATATGCCACTGATTGACAGAGGCCACTGCAATGAGAGTAGGGATAGTGGTCATTTTGGCAACTAGAACAAAAGTCTCCTCATAATCTAAACCATATTACTAGGCAAAACCCTTGGCAACCAACCTGGCTTTATACCGCTCAATGGGGCCATCTAGTTTAGTTTTAATTTTATAAACCCATCGAGAACCAATTGTAATCTTACCAGGCGGGAGTGACACTAAGTCCCACGTATCCATTCGATCCAAAGCAGAAAGTTCCTCAGTTATAACTTGCTGCTAAAGGGGATTAAAAATTGCCACTATATAGAAGGTAGGTTCACAAAAAGTGTGAATAGATGCTAAAAAGGAAATAAATGAACTAGAATAAGCAAAATCTGGTAATTGAGTGGACTTACAAGTACGCTTGGGGAGGCAAGAAGGAGAAGGATCCACATTCACAGAAAAAACTTGGGTGGTCATAGGAGGGGATAGAACATCATCATCTGTAGAGAGTGGAGCATCAAAAAGGTCATGGGCAACACCATCAATAGCTGCTCGAGTCCTGCGAAAGAAGTGATAAGGAAAAGGCTAAACAAAAAGAGGAAAATGGGAGGTAGGAGGTGGTGGATCGTCTGTAGAGGATGAAACAGTAGATGGTAGAATTTCACTTGCATCAACAAATAAAGGGTCAATGCGGATAAGAGTTGACTTTGTTATGTTATGAGAGTTGGCAGGAACAAAAAAGAAAGGAATATGTTTAAGGAATAAAACATGACAAGAGACATATAATTTATGAGTAACAGGATCAAAACAACGATAACCCTTTTAACTTTCACCATAACCAAGAAAGACATAAATGGCAGAGCATGACGATAACTTACTACGCTCAACACTTGGACGAAGAACAAAATATGTGCAACTAAAAACCCGTAAAAATGAATAGTCGGGAGCATTACCATACAACTTTTGATTGGGGGAGAGACCTGAAGTGTGAGATGTAGGAATTTTATTGATCAAGTGAACAACTGTGAGAAAAGCTTCTCCTCAAAATTTACTAGAGACACTAGCAGACAATAGAAAAGAATAAGTTGTCTCAACAATGTGCAGATGCTTCCTTTCAGTAACCCCATTCTGTTGAGGAGTGTCAGTACAAAAGGATTGGTGCATAGTACCAATCCCCAAACTTCCCCAAGAAGATTGGCACATGTTTTTCTGGATATTTTGAGCTGTAAATCTGATATGTATGTAATTTTGGTCTCACATGTAGAGATATAGTGATATAGTGTAATATAAAGCAAAAGGAGTTTTCTATAAAGATAAGTTAAAGTTCTAGAGAGGGAAAGCTTCAAAGAAGGTTGTGACAGGGCCTTGAAGATCAAATGGAGCTGAGATTTCCTTTGTCTATGGAGTGCTTCCACCCCACCATGATCAACTAATTTCTTCTCTATGGTTTGGACAAAACCCTAGCCATGTAAATATGTTAAAGTTGTAATAAATTAGAGATTTGTGTATGTATGTGTATTTTCACATTGCCTTGTGCCTTATCTTCAACACACATTTATAATTTTTATATTTTCATTTGATAAAAGTTAATTATTCTTGTCTTAGAAGTTTAAATTGCCTCAAATAAGTTCTCAACAGTTATACTTTCAAAAGAAGTATAAGTGATGGCTTTGTAAATATTTTCACATGAACATGTAAATTCTAGTTCTTGATAGTCCATGATAGGAGAAGTTAATTTTGATACACTTAGATAATTAGGTAAATAGCTTAATGTAGGTAGGTAGATGAATTAAGCCTATCAAAGATGGATTATTCTTAGCTAGTGTTCATGTAACTTTCTTGATGACGTCATTGTAGGCCACAAGCCAAATGCGTCATTTATACACTTATGTATGCTTTCCCTAGTTTATCTATTAATTGGCATATTTATGAGGCTAGTGGTGAATTCCAAGCCCTAGTCCTATCTCATTTTCTCAAAATCATTACTTTTAATGTCATTTCCATAATTCAAGTAGTTTAAGCAATCAAACAAACATTATTTGTGAATTGGACCAGAATCAATCTCTAATTATAACAACTATACCAATGTAGTCTCTATTGGATCGACACCCTAGAACCCTATCCTTCAAGGATTTGTTCTATTGCGAGTGGTTAATGAAAGTTTGGAGAAGTTTGGCTTTTTGGGTCAATAAGGTCCCGGGACGTGGTCTGAGTGGGTCCGAGAATTCAAAAAAAATTTAAAAATTTTTATTTTTGATAATAGATCAAATGAAATGTTTAAAGAGTTAAGGAAGTGATTTTGGAGCCGTAGGCACTTTCGAAATAAAAAACTAAGGTCAGAAGGGTACGTTAAATGGCTCGAGGGCATTTTTGTCATTTTGCACCCTAGATATTATAAATATCTAAGGCTGGGGATTCCAGCCATAGAATCACACTCCCAGATCTTTCTCTAACTCTCCCTCTTCTTCCCTCTTCCTTCTCTCTTCATTTTGGAGGCCACAGGCTAGGATTTGAGAGCTGCCAAGAAAGGTAAGTCGTAGAGCTTAGTTAGGGCTTTGGTTTGAACCAAATAAACTTGAGTTTTGGCAAGGTGGAACTCGCTAAAATTCTTAAAAAGTGCTTGGAAAGTCTTCAAATTCAAGATAGGGGTGTTCTTTCTCTCCTAATTGTCGATTTTAAGGTTTTAGGTGGTTCGAAGAGGTTTAGCATGTATGAGGGACATGGGGAAGGGCTGCGGTGTTTAGTTTATTCTCTTTCCTTATGATTCTACATGCTCACATAATTCATATTGATATATATATGATGTATGGATTGAATATACGCTATGTGTACCAAATGAGAGCATGTTTTGCAATAATGTGATTTTTATGCATATGTGAAATTATATGCATAATTGTGGATACATATGTGTTTGTGTTGTTATAGGGGTAAATGAAGAGTGTATTCATGCTAGTTTAATGGTAGCAATTATGTGTATTTGGGCAAGCATGATCAAAATATGCTAGGTTATGAATGGTAGGCATATGTGAGGGATATGCATGTTTATGACCTATATGTGGTATATTGTGAAGTGATGCATGCTAGAATATATATAGTAAGGGTATGGATTCAGAAATATGAAATTGCATGTGTGTGGTTGATCAACGTTGAATGTTTCACATTCTAGCCTCTTAACTTGTGTATTTTATTCTCTTAGTGATAGATTATTTTGTGATTTTACTTTGTTTTAGTATTTTTTGTATTTTCAGGGCCTTAATGATTATTTCAGTTAAAACCATGATTTTGGTCTTTTAAAGATGACATGCAAAATGGTTAGATAAAGCCTACATCAAAGGGATTCATTGAAATATATATTTAAACTCAAATCAGCTCAAGAAAGAGGTCCAAGAGAATTACAGCTGCTTAAGAAGGTTTCGGGCCTAAAGCCCAAATCTGCGCATAATACAGTCTTAATCCCATTTTGGAAAATGGACCAGAAGTCTTATTTTCGAGCCTCAAATCGACATAATTTTCGCGAAAGGTTGAACAAAATTTGATTCTGCACACTTTTTTATTTCAGAGAAATTTCGTAAATCAGACTTCTAGTGGGTCAAAATTTGGACCGAAGTCAGCAGAAAAAACTCACCTAATTAGTACTGCGGGAAACCCCAATTTATTTCTAATTGGATTAGGACTTTGATGTATTCTCTTGGTTATTTAAAGTGACAAATTAGGGCTGTATTGTGGAGGCTTGGCAGCAGCTTTGAATAGCTTTTGGAGTGGAGAATCATTGGAGAACAAGGCATATCATGAGCGGCTAGTTCAGCCACCAGGGTTTTGATATAGCCCTAACTAAACATCACTGGTTTGATTGTTCTAATTATTGGAGATTTTTGTATTCATTCATAGATTGTGTAATTTAGAGGATTCTTATTATAGAATTGAGCAATAAAAGTCTTATAAATTCAGTTTCAATGATTTCTTATCTTGTTTTAGATACTTGATTGTTGTTATTGAACTCGTCCCTCTTGTTTTCTGTGATCATGAGAGTGATTATTATACAATGATTTTCACTGAATATATCATTAAAAGCTTTGATGGATTATGCCTAGAGAAGATGAACCATACTGCACCCTAGATTAGAGTAGTTAGGCAGATGGCCCATGCCAATCGAAGATAGTCCATGACTTAGCCTTAATCATATGTTATCTTCTTGACGGATGGAGGTGAGTTTGTAGCCACCAACACCACTTATGCATGTTATGATGCCTCATAGTTAGTTCAATTGACCATTGATTGTGAAGTTAGTGGTGAAATCAATTACCCTAGACTTATCTTATATTCTCTACACTCCTTAGTTTTTCTTGCTTTTGTTCAATTGTTTCATTAGTTAATTTAGAATTAAAAATTAGAATTTATTTCTTTTAAATTTAATTAGAATTAATCCTAACAATTCAACTCAGTCAAACCACAGTCCCTGAGGTTCGACACCCCTTTCGGTACCCCTATTCTGCAAGGAATTCGTTCTATTGCGAAGTGTGGTAATTTAATTGATATACTTATTGAGTCACACTCACACACGAATCAATTTTTGGCGCCGTTGCCGGGGATGGTCTATTTGATTGTTTGGATTTTTAAAATTAGTTCTAATTGGATTTTTAGTTTAGGAATTTTTTTTTTATTTTATTAATTTTCTTTTATTTATTTATTTTTTATTTTTGTTTTCTTTTCAATTACTAATTAGTTTTATTTTATTTTTTAGTTTAGAAATTTTTTTTTTTGCTACTAATTTAATTTATTTATTTATTTATTTTGTTTATTTTTCGATACTTCAATCACCATACCATTGAGCAAGAGGAAGAGAATATAGATATCATGGATGGTGTGCGTGGTAATAATGAGGACAACAATATTGTGCCTAATGCTATTGTGGAAAAAGCGAGATTGATCAGAGACTACTATGTCCCAGAGATTTATAACTCCCCAGTTGGTTTTCAATTGCCTAATGTCACAGCACAGAACTATAAGATCAAGCCCAGTATCATTCAGATGTTGCCATCCTACTTTGGGCTGACTCATGAGGATCCGTACAAGCACTTGGATGAATTTATAGAAGTTTGCTCATTAACGAAAATTCACAACTTCTCTGAAGATGCTTTTCGGATGCGACTCTTTCCATTCTCTCTAAAGGAGAAGGCCACGTATTGGTTCAGATCTCTACCGGCGAGCTCTATCACTACATGGATTCAAATGCAACATGAGTTCTTGAAGAAATATTTTTTGATAGGGAGGACCAATCAATTCAGACGAGCTATCACTGGTTTCTCTCAATTTGAGGGGGAAAATTTTTTTGAGGCATGAGAGAGATTCAAGGACCTTCTTAGGAAATGTCCTCATCATCAAGTTCCAATGTGGCAGTTAGTGCAATGTTTCTATAAGGGGCTAACAGAAGGTAACAGACAGATGGTGGATGCATCATGTTGGGGTACTTTCATGTTAAAAAGTGAAGATAAAGCATGGACTTTGTTCGAAAATCTCAGTGACAATTCTTTACAACATGTGTCTTCATCTCATTCGAGCAGACCATCCAATACAAGGAGGACAGATGATATTTTTGAGGTTGGTTCTGCAAATGTTATGTCTACCATTGTGGATGCTATGTCATAGAGAGTGGTGCAACTCATGGCGGCTGGTCAAGTTCCTAATCAATCTTCATATCCTTCTATTTTTGAGCCATGTGATTTTTGCTCGAGTCCTATGCATCATGTGAATAATTGTCCTTCAGTTAGGCAGTTTTTCAATCTTCCACAAGAGCAAAGGGCAGCAATTCAGCCCACTTTTCAACCTCAGAACTATGTGTCTTCACAATTGTATCAAGAACAAGTTCCTATGGCACAGAGGTATTCAGCTATTGAGGACAAGATGGAAATTGTCCTAGCAAAACTTGAGAAGCTTGACTCTATTGTAGAGACAGTGCAAGCTACTGCAGCAACACTTCAATCCACTGCTCAATTGGTTCATTCTCACTCTCAATCGATTGCCAAACTAGAATCTCAGTTTGGATAACTTGTCAATGCCTTGAGTAGAAGAGAGGAGGGAAAACTACCAACTCAACCAGTTGCCAATCCCAGAGGGGTTCATGTCCTTGATAATATTTCTTCTTCAAGCAACTCACACCATGAGCAGATACAAGCCATCACTACTTTTAGAAGTGCAAAAATAATTGACAACAAGGTGGGGGAGAAGAAGGAAGAAGAAGAAGAAGTGCTTAAGAGTCCTAATTCTGAAATTTCTCATAAGCCTAAGGTGAAATTGAATACTTTTAATTCCATTTAGCATCCTCTAGATGAGAGTGATTGTTTCTTCATGGATGACTTTGATGATTATGTTGAAGAAGTTGATCCGGTTGCTCTATCACATGATGTTGAGAAGTCCATTGAGGGGGTGAATGATTTACTTGATGTAGTGGCCATGAAAAATACTCCACCTTGGAGGATTCCGATTGAGCCATTGCCTATTCTTTCTAGCACTCCTCCGATGCCATCATTAGAGTCCTCCATGGGTAAAATTGAAACATCTTCCGTTAAGGCAGAGAGATGTGTTTTTCAAAGCCAATGAGACCATTCCGGTCACTTTGAGTTTGACACAAGGAGGTGAGGATTATATAGGAGGGACGAAATTAAATCTCCTCAAGAGATGTGGCATTGGGTGAACTTTCAATTGAAGTCGATGACCGTCACCTACGGACGTTAAATTGTAGGATTTGTATGTATTTCTATTATTTAATTTCTTTAGTTTTATTTTATTTTTATTTTTTAAAATTTTTCTTTTATGTTTTTTTTTTTTATTTTTCTTCCATTATTAGTTGCGTTTTAATGTGTTTTTCTTGAGTCTTTGATGTCTTAGTTACTTTTGAGGGATGCCGAGAGGTGGACAGGGGTATTCGGACTCAAAATAGGTGAAAAAGAGAGGTCTCGGTCGACCTTGGGTGATGGACCCTCCAAAAATTGTACTTTCGGTCGACCTTAGGCGATAGATGCCCAAAGAGCATCAACTGGGGCGATCGATCGCCCAGCCCAAGGGGGGATCGATCACCCCTTGAATTTTTTGGGATCACCATACAGCAGCATGGGCGATCGATCACCCATGCCTAGGGGATCGATCGCCCAGCCTAGGAAGCCCCAGCTGATCCATTTTGCTTCAATTTCAAAGCCTTCTACTTGCCCCCCACTCAGATTTACATGTTTTGATGCATTTTGTGCCTCTCCAACATCAAAATACACTCTAAAAATCTTCCATAACACTACTTGATCATCATCATTCATCACCATCATCATCCATTCCCACTTGTTATTCTCCATCATCATTAAAGTTTCAATTTTTTTCATATTTCCTTCTTTACAAGAGGTGTGAATTAATTGTGGAGGTGAGGTGATTTCTTTGAGGGATTTTATGCTACAAGTTTGGGGGAGGAAATTACGCATTGACTGTGGGCTAGTTGGTTGATTATGATGCACTATTCCGGCCTTGACTTAGATGCTCCGACACCACCTTTTCCTTGATTTTTCGGAGGTAACTATCTTTTGTATTTTTATTTTTTATTATTTTTTTTCTTCTTTATTTTATTTTTTCATGTTGTTTTTTTTCTTTCTTTCTTTCTTCAATTGAAAAAAAAAATTCATATTTATTTTCACCCATATTATTTCACTTGGTCTTTGGGATAGAGTGGTTTGTTTTGACAGGTTGTCACATCCAAGTTTGGGGGAGTGCTTCCATTACTTTCATGCTCTTGGTTTGCTATATTTTCTTGCCACTACTTCTCTGGATTCCTAGTATTCTCGTTCTTACCCTTCTTTATGCTTTGATTGGGTGTACATTGAGGACAATGTACAGTTTAAGTTTGGGGGTGAGGCGATGCCTATTTTTGTGCTTTATTGCATTATGGGAGAAATTTGTGTGAAATTCTTCTTATTTTAGAATTTTTGTTTATTTTATTTTCTTAGTTTGTTTATTTTATTTTATTTTGTTTTATTTTTAGGTAGAATGTTTTTGCATTATTCAAGGGATTAATACCTTATGTAGGTACTTAACTTGTAATTTTTTAGTATGTTTTAAATTTTTGAAAACTGTGGTTTAAATTAAGTGGTTTTAATCATGGTTTACATTAACATGCTTTGGGGTGATTAGTTTTAGTTTCCTCACATGCACAGACACACTAGCATAATCTTGTGAGGTATAAATTGTGGTTTTGAGTTATTGAGTTACATATGCTTGATATTAATTAGTATATCTTAAGAATGAGTACCGATGATGTGTTTACTTGACTTCAATGAAAAAAAAAAAGAGAATGTGATGAATAAGCAAATCAATTTGATCCTTTTCATGAGTAACCGGGCCTCTATGCCTCAGGAAGCACGGAGTGTTCGCGTCAAAAGTGAAAGGGTGAGAAAAGATGAGCATTGGTTGTCTTGATTTGTAGCCTGATTGATTCGAGTAATTAGGTTCTTCAGGGTATCTTAAAGCCTAATGCCCTAAAGCCATCTGGTTTGGGAGTCACTAACTGAAAGCTTACTACATGGATCTTTCAGAAAGCTTAATAGATTAAGACATTGCACAACCAATAAAGCAATAAAAAAAAAGAATGAAAAAAAATGAAAAAGTCATGTATTCATGTTTGGAAGTATGATTTCAATAAGGGGAGCTAGTGAGTTGAAATGGTATGTGCCTTAATATATTCAGAGCTGAGTTATGCTACATGAGATGACTGCTAGTTCACTTTACACGAGGGAGCTAGAGTTGGTTATTTTGAGATATGTTGATGTGAATTATGTGTGAGGACCATTGTTTTGAATTATAGAATTTGAAAGTTAAAATTATTCTTGAATGCAAGTTTGTAACTATATATTGTAATATTCTTCTTGAATTAATGTTGAAACAGAATTTTGAATGTTTGTGGGTAACAATTCTAGAAACCCTCATGAGACTATACTCGTCCACTAGGGGGAACCTAAGGGTTTAAAGGCTTGTTGCATATGCTAAATGCAATCGTTTCTCCCACGAAAGTGGAGTTGGGTAGTTTAGTTAATATTTGTCAGTTTCCTTTGTTTTAGTTTTGTTTTATTCTATTGCTAAGGGACTAGCAATATGTAAGTTTGGGGGTGTGATCGGCGTTGAATGTTACGCATTCTAGCCTCTTAACTTGTGTATTTTATTCTCTTAGTGATATATTATTTTGTGATTTTACTTTATTTTAGTGTTTTCTGTATTTTCAGGGCCTTAATGATTATTTCAGTTAAACCATGATTTTGGGCTTTTAAAGATGACATGCAAGATGGTTAGATGAAGCCTACATCAAAGGGATCCATTGAAATATATATTTCAACTCAAATCAACCCAAGAAAGAGGTCCAAGAGAATTACAACTGCTTAAGAAGGTTTCGGGCCTGAAGCCCAAATCTGCGCATAATACAGTCTTAATCCCGTTTTGAAAAATAGACCAGAAGTCTTATTTTCGAGCCTCAAATCGACATAATTGTCGCGTTGGGTTGAACAAAATTTGATTCTACACACTTTTGTATTTCACGGAAATTCCGTAAATCGGACTTCTAGTGGGTCAAAAGTTAGGCCGAAGTCAGCAGGAAAAACTCACCTGATTAGTGCTGCGGGAAACCCTAATTTATTTCTAATTGGATTAGGAATTTGATGTATTCTCTTGGCTATTTAAAGTGACAAATTAGAGCTGTATTGTAGAGGCTTGACAGCAGCTTTGAAGAGCTTTTGGAGTGGAGAATCATTGGAGAACAAGGCGTATTGTGAGCGGCTAGTTCAGCCACCAGGGTTTTGATGTAGCCCTAACTAAACATCACTGGTTTGATTGTTCTAATTATTGAGAATTTTTGTATTCATTCATAGATTGTGTAATTTAGAGGATTCTTATTATAGAATTGAGCAATAAAAGTCTTATAAATTCAGTTTCAATGATTTCTTATCTTGTCTAAGATACTTGATTGTTGTTATTGAACTCGTCCCTGTTATTTTCTGTGATCATGATAGTGATTATTACACAATAGTTTTCACTGAATATATCATTAAAAGCTTTGATGGATTATGCCTAGAGAAGATGAACCATACTGCACCCTAAATTAGAGTAGTTAGGCAGATGGCCCATGCCAATCGAAGATAGTCCATGACTTAGCCTTAATCATATGTTATCTTCTTGACGGATGGAGGTGGGCTTGTAGCCACCGACACCACTTATGCATGTTATGATGCCCCATAGTTAGTTCAATTGACCATTGATTATGAAGTTAGTGGTGAAATCAATTACCCTAAACTTATCTTATATTCTCTACACTACTTAGTTTTTCTTGCTTTTGTTAAATTGCTTCATTAATTAATTTAGAATTAAAAATCAGAATTTATTTCTTTTAAATTTAATTAGAATTAATCCTAACAATTCAACTCAGTCAGACCACAGTCCCTGAGGTTCGACACCCCTTTTGATAGCCCTATTCTGCACGGAATTCGTTCTATTGCGAAGTGTGGTAATTTTAATTGATATACTTATTGAGTCACAGTCACACACGAATCAGTGGTGTATGCCTAGCATAGGTTGTGTTTAGTGAGAAATGGTATGAGACTTGAGGATGTTAACCTATGATGATGGATACATATAGATGGCGTGATGAGCTTATGTCCCCAATTGGCCGATTTCAGTTGACGGGAAATGCATTCCTCTATCTCAATTAGAAGTTTTCAATTGATGAGGAATTATAGTGACAATCTTAGGGTTGACAAGTATCAACATGTGAGAATCTTATTTATGAGGTTGAATGGTTTCGTTAGTGATATTCCAAGAATATGTAGAGTTTAAGCAGTTGGGTTGGTGGTTTGAGTTTGGTTCATGAATTGTGAATTCATGTTAAGGTTTTGGTTGGTGAATTTAACATGCCTGTTGTGTTGTTTATGATTGTGCATGGTTAAATGAGCATTTGTTCTTTTGTTACATATTTGACTTATTGATAGCATGGACATAATGAGTGTGCCATATAGTGTAGGGATAACATGATACATATCACGTAGGTCAGCGTCGGGTCGATGCCTATGTGGGTTGGGGCGTTCTTACTTAGCATAGTTGTATGCTCACCTTGCTCTCCCAAACTATTTTTTAGGTAAGACACGGATGGTGGAAAGGACTTGCTTAGTCATTTGGAGCTCATAGGAGCATTTTAAGACATATTTTAGAGATTTTATATGCAGATTGTATATTTGGCTATCCATGCAGGCATGTGGCATGTGGATTATGTTAATGTTGTAGTTATATTCACATCATATGTAACTTGTAAATTCATGTGGATTCATGTGGATTCATGTATGTATGTATATGAGGAGAACTTGTGGATTTTGGTTTGTAAAAAATAGATGAGGATTATGGGATTATAGTGATTCAAATGTGTGATTTGAATTACGTGTATGATGATATATCATATGTAGATTATTAGAATGTTGTATGGATGATTCTAGGTTATTAGAATGAGATTTGGACCCAAAAAAGGACAAAGTGTGAGGTTGCAGAGTGAAATTTCTATTGTGCGAAATGGCAATTTCGCATGTACGAAATTTTCTGTTGTATCCAAACTTTGATCAGGTTTAACTTCTTCATTTTAGATCGTAATTATAAGATTGTATATTTCCTATTATAGATTATATATCTTTTCCTAATAGGTTTCTTACACCTTCTCCTAAATCATCTAGGATTAGACTTTCTTGTCTCATAAGTTTATTTAGCCTTCAAGATTATATGCCTATAAATAGGCCTTTATGTATTCTTCATAATAAAATAATTCAATCAATACAATTCTCTTTCTTTATTTCTAACATGGTATCAGCCACTGTTGGTAACATCACCAGATTGCTTTCAAAAGCCATAACATATGTGTGTCAAAGTCGCTGATTTCATCGAGCTCCTTTTCTAATTTTCAAATTAGTTTCGCTCCAATGAGCCATTTTTGGTCTTTTCAGCTCTTTTGCAGCTTCTTTATATGTGTTCACAGTCACAGTTGGTTATATCACCATATTGCTTTCGCGAGTAACATTCAAGATTTTGTCTCCAAACTCAAGTTGGTTTCATATGACTCACCTTGAGTTTGCAGGGAGCTGTTAGATTATATATTTTCTATTATATATGATATATCTTTTCCTAATAGGTTTCTTACACCTTCTCCTAAATCATCTAGGATTAGACTTTCTTGTCTCATAAGTTTACTTAGCATTCAAGATTATGTGCCTATAAATAGGCCTTTATGTATTCTTCATAATATAATAATTCAATCAATACAATTCTCTTTCTTTATTTCTAACATGGTATCAGCCACTGTTGGTAACATCACCAGATTGCTTTCAAAAGTCATAACATTTGTGTGTCAAAGTCGTTGATTTCATTGAGCTCCTTTTCAGATTTTTAAATCAGTTTTCGCTTCAACGAGCCGCTTTCGGTCTTTCCGACTCTTTTGCAGCTTCTTTATATGTGTTCGCAGCCACAGTTGGTTGTATCACCAGATTGCTTTCGCGAGTCGCATTCAAGATTTTGTCTCCAAACTCAAGTTGGTTTCATATGACAAACCTTAGGTTTGTGGAGGGCTGTTAGATTATATATTTCCTATTATATATTATATATCTTTTCCTAATAGGTTTCTTATACCTTTTCCTAAATCATCTTGGATTAGAATTTCTTGTCTCCTAAGTTTATTTAGACTTCAAGATTATGTGCCTATAAATAGGCATTTATGTATTCTTCATAATATAACAATTCAATCAATACAATTCTCTTTTTTTTATTTTTAATAGTAATTGAGTGTGGTTTTTTTTAAATAGAGTATTTTTGAATCCTCTATCTAATAGTGTAGGTTTCAACTTCAAGTTCCAGTCAGACTAGAAGTGAGTTTTGGAATTGAGTAGTTACATATGTGGCAATTGATCGGTGTTGAATGTTACGCATTCTAGCCTCTTAATTTGCATATTTTATTCTCTTAGTGATAGGTTATATGTGATTTTACTCTGTTTTTGTATTTTCTGTCTTTTTCAGGGCCTTAATGATTATTTCAGATAAAACCATGATTTTGGATTTTTAAAGATGATATCCAAGAAGGTTATATGAAGCCTACATCTAATGGGTCCATTCAACTCCATATTTCAACTCAAATCAGTCCAAGGAAGAGGTTCAAGATAATTACAACTGCTTAAGAAGATTACGGGCCTAAAACCCAATTCTACACTTAATCCAGTTTTAATCCCGTTTTGGAAAGTAGACTGAAAAGATTATTTTTGAGTGTCAATTCTACTTAATTCCCGCATAGGTTGAACGAAATTCGATTCTGGACACTTTTGTATTTCACGTAAATTTCATGAATCGGACTTCTACTGGGTCAAAACTTGGGCCGAATGTCAGCAGAAAAATATACCTATTTAGGGCTGCGGGAAAACCCTAATTATTTCCTAATTGAATTAGGACTTTATCTCCTAATTGGATTAGGACTTTATGTATTCTCTTGGGGTATAAAGAGGTGAATTGGAGGCTATTTTGAGGGAAAAAAGAAGTGGAGGCCAAGGCAGAGAAGACAGAGAAACAATCCGAGTTTTATTTATTTTATTTCATTTCATTATGTCTTTTATTTATTTGTTATCTTCTTCTTCTACCATGTGTAACTAAACTCCTCAACTAGGGTTGAGGAGGAAACCTCCATTAATGAAGTGAAGTTCTTTTGTTCATTAATTGATTCTCATGTGTGTGATTTAATTGCTTATAATTTTCGCTTCTTGTGATTAATTATTTTATAATTCTTTCACCATCTATATCATTTATATGTGGTAGTTAGAAAGTATTATAATTAATTTAAGCTTGAGTTTGTATTTCTTAAAAGTGATAATCTTTGATCTTATGTTTTCATTAAATTGGATACATATGATGCTTAGAATTTTACACAAGTGAAGCAAAAAAAAATCTACCTTTTAATATATTTTTCATAGTGCTTTATTGTTAAATCTTTAGTAAGCAATAGATTGATTTCTTGATTGCTACTCTAACTTTGGGAATTAATAAATGAATATTAGAAACTTCATAGATTTAATGGTGGTGGAATCCAAAACCTTAGTTATTTTTTTTATTTGATTTCAATAGTGTTATTTTATTTTCATGTTAGTTTAATTTCTCTCAAATCAACAAAACTTGTGTTTAAACTAGATTAGTTTTAAATTAATTTGAATTTGTATTAGTTTTCTTCTCAAAGTATTCCCTTGGGTTCGACCTCGTTCTTGCCGACCTATACTTTAATAGATTCGTACACTTGCGAGTTATTTAACAATTTTAAAACAACATCAAGTTTTTGGCGCCGTTGCCGGGGATTGCAAACAAGAAAACTAATCCAATTTCGATTGATTTAATTCTTCTACTAGTTATAATTTAGTTTTTTTTTCTTTCTTTGGTTTTATTATTATCAAAAAGAAAAAAAATCTTTCCAATTTTAATTATTTGTACTAGGTTTTTTTTTTTTTTTTAAAAAAAAAAAACTTTTTCTTTATTATTATAGTTTAGTTTTAGTTATTTTATTTTTATTATTATTTTTCTTAGTTTAGTTTTAGTTTTATTTTATTGTTATTGTTTTACTTGATACTTCTTGAATTCTATAGGTGGTATTGTTGAAAATTGCCTTTTTCGCATGTTCTTGGGCACTACTTTGGAATCCAAGTAAGTACATTTTTTTTTTCTTTTCGTTTATTTATATTTTTATTTTTTTAGATTAGGAAAACATAGATCTTTGTTTTAGGTTGATGATTTTTGCATGAGAAATGTAGGATAGAATAACTTTGAAATAGCCTTAAGGTCACACTTTCTTCAAGTTTATTTTTTTATTTTATTTTATTTTTTTTCTCTCTATTTAAAAAAAAAAAAAAGAAAGATTAGCATTGTTGCAACTCTTGAGGAATGAATCAATGTATGTGTTTGGACTTTGTGAATGATGTATGGACCATTTGAAATGTTTAGTATCCTATAAAGAATGCATGAGTATTGAGGAATGAGGAGTTGGCATGAAATTGGCCTTTTGTAAAACTATAGGATTCTACAGAAAAAAAATTTCGATTGTGCGAAACCTATGTGTCGTATGATCGAAAATCTCGATTGTGCGAAATCAAGGTTTTGCACATGCGAAAAATTACGAAGTGTAGAGTGGCCAAAAGTCCCAAGAGTTAAGGTTTTCCTTCGATAGTACTTCGCATAATCGAAAATTTTGATCATGCGAAAATGCAATTTTGATTGTGCAAAATGTACATTTTGATTGTGCGAAAATGGTGACTCACAACTAGTGTTGTGCAAGTGTGGCCATGTGTGGGCCTTATAGTTAGTGATTGATGTTGAGTCATATGTAAAGACACGTATGGATGTAATTAAGTCTCCGCGTTGATTTAAAGGTTGAGGTAATTGGGTCTGGGCTCAGAGACTGAGTCTCCGATCACCCGAGACAAATGTTTGATAAGCACCGTTCACCCCCATTTTCCTTGCTCTTAACCAGGTGTCGAAAATCAGGGTGTGATAACTTGGTATCAGAGCATGATATCAAAGAGTAATTGTGGTTAGAGTGTGGTTGATTAGCTTAATCACCCTCGGTTTCTAAGAGATAAAAATCAGGGCGTGACACTAGTGGACAAGAGAAGAGAACGAGCTATCTCAACAATATGTGGATGTTTCGTTTCAGCAACCCCATTCTGTTGAGCAGTGTCAATACAAGAGGATTGGTGCACAGTACCATCAGAGCAAAATAACTTTTAAAAGATGTAGAAGTATACTCCCTACCCAAATCACAACGAAAATACTTGCTAATTGTAAAATGTTGAGTTCTAACAAGTGACCAAAAAGTAGTATAAATGTTTATAAATTCATAACGATGTTTAATTAGATAAACCCACAAATATCGAGTGTAATCATTAATGAAAGAGACCGTGGAAATCTAAGCCTTAATGCCATGAAATTAGTTATCAGAATATTCTATTTTAGTCAAGTTTTATATTTAGAATAAGATGAGATTTGGTTTCCTGTAACTAATCTCTTAGCTGTAATAGAGATTTAGTTTCCTATTTTTTTGGTAGAGAATTGTTCTCGCTGATTGATTGTTGTAATCAAGGGTTAATGAGTCTGATACTTTTTTGGTCTCTTAGCCTATAAAGCTATTGTACAACATTCTATTTGGATCATCAGAGTATAAAATAAAGAAATAGTGTTTAGACCAATATTCGACATGGTATCAGAGTGTGATCTGAACTATCAAAATTTGTTATAACAAAGGACGGCATGACCATGACCAGTGGATTCGAAAGCTCTAGTTCAAAGGTCACATCTAATCCATGAGCTGTCATCATCAGCATCCTAGGCGAACCTGAAGGCTTAATTCTCCCAATCACATGACATAAACTCAATGGCCAAAATTTCATCCAATGGTCTCAATCCGTTATGCTATTCATTTGTGGAAAAGGAAAGAAGGATTATCTCACCGGTGCAGCCACTCCACCACAGCCAGGTGATCCAAAATTTAAAGCCTGGAAATTAGAAAGTAGCATAGTTATGTCATAGCTAATTAATTCTATGACAAATGAGACTGGAGAAAATTTTATGTATTACAAGTCTACTAAAGAGATATAGAACACAACAAAGGAAACCTACTCCAACAAAGACAACACATCAAAAGTCTTTAAAATCGAGGGTATTCTTCATGATCTAAGGCAAGGTGAACTCTTTGTGACAAAATATTTTAATTTTTTAAATAAACAGTGGCAATAACTTGACATCTATGAAGAATTGGAATGGAAGTGCCCTGAGGATAGCCAACAATATAAGAAAGTGGTTGAAAAAAATAGATCTATAAGTTCTTACTCGGTCTCAATAAGAACCTTGATGAGGTATGAGGGAGAATTCTTAGCACAAAGCCATTACCTAGCATCCGAGAAACCTTTTCTGAGGTGCAGAGAGAAGAAAGCAGGAGAAGGTGATGATGGGACCATAAAATGCCACTCCAACGTTAGAAAGCTCTGTTCTTATTGTCCGAGGAAACCAGTCCAACTACACCGACAATCAATAACAATGAAAAAGTAGACCTTGGTGTGAACACTATCAAAAATCGGGACACACAAAGGAGACTTGCTGAAAAATCCATGGAAAGCCAGCCAATTGGAAGCCATCATGCCCTCCACAAGACAAAGAAAGTCGTGGAAATCTTGCCATTGCAGCCTAAAATCCAGCTCCATCTAAACCAAACCCATTCAGCAAAAAACAAATGGAACTTTTGAAAGACATGTTCCAACAGTCTCAACAAATGGCTACTGCCACACCTATTGCTAGTGGTTGATTAGCACAAAAAGGTAATTTTCTAAATGCCTTGAGTGTGAAATGAGAGAAATAAAGTTCGTGGATTGTAGACTCAAGTGCTTCAAATCATATGATTAGGGCTATATTCCATAATTATTACCTGTTTCATGAAAATTTTACTGTTCAAATTGTTGATGGGTCTCTCTCAAAGGTGGTTGGTACAGGTTTTGTCATCAAAGGATCTAACCCTTGATTCAATTCTCTTGGTTCCCAACCTAGATTGCAATTTACTATCAATAAGTAAGTTTACAAGAGATCATAACAGTGTTACTAAATTTTTCCCAAATATGTGTGAATTCAGGAGTTGGATTCGGGGAAGATGATTGGCAATGCTAGGATATGTGTGAGGCTCTATTTTCTCAAAATTGATGATCCTGAAAGACAATCCCTGAAGAATAATTGTGTAGCTTTGTCCTCTACTAGTAATAAAGATAGTGTAGTCATATTGTGGCACTATTGTTTAGGCCACCCAAATTTTATGTACCTTGAAAAACTATTTTCCTCATTATTCAACAAAAGTTTAAAGATTTTTTAGTGTGAAGTTTGTCAACTTTCCAAACACATTCGTAGTACATATCCTAACTAACCATAGAAACTATCTCACCCATTTTCAATGATACACAGTGGCATTTGGGGGCCATCTAGAATCAATAACATTACTGGCTCAAGGTAGTTTGTAACATTCATTAATGATCATACCAGAATTATATGGTTGTTCCCCATGAAAGAAAAATCAAAAGTTGGCCACATTTTTCAGAATTTCAACAATATGGTGCAGACCCAATTTCAAGCCAAAATACAAGTTTTCAAGACAGACAATGGGAGAGAATACTACCACTCAATTCTTGGTTCATATCTATTGATTCAAGGCATAATACATCAAAGCTTATGTATAGATACGCCCTAGTAGAATGGAGTAGCTAAGAGAAAAAATCATCATATAATGGAAGTTGTTAGATCTCTTACTATCAACTAACGTTCCAAAGCATTTTTGGGAAGAAGTCGTTCTTACCGCAACATACCTTATCAACAGAATGCCCTCTCTAGTTATTAAATTCAAACCTCCATGTCAAGCACTTCTAGCTACATATCCTAGCATCTGAATTATCTCTACCATTCCTTTTAAATTTTTTTGGTTTACCACCTTTATTCACATAAACCAACACCACCGGAGCAAATTGGACCCCAAATCCATCAGATGCGTTTTCCTTGGGTACTCACCAAATCAAAAAGGGTACAAGTGCTACTCACCTGTGACAAAGAAATTCTACAACTCAATGGATGTAACATTTTTTGAGAATTAGCCTTTCTATCCCAAAATAGCTATTTAATGGGAGAATCCAATCATACGTGAATACCAATTTTGGGAGAGTGACACATTCGAGCCATCCAAGCCACCTCAACCATTACAATTTCCTAAATCAGTCAATACCGAGCCACGAAATACTTCTCAACATCACACCTAACCAACTTCTCCACGTCCAACTTCTCCTCATTGTTCAGATGCCACACAAAGAAGAATGAATAAGGAATTTGTTATTGTCTATTCAAGGAAACAAAAAACTCAAAGGGATTTAGAGCATTATACACCTCCTAGGCAAAGTTAGGAATCTAAACCGAGTCCAAAGACACTTGAGATGCACCCAGGTAAAACTATTACTGAATCTGATCCTATTGAGCCTTATAATGATCTTGATCAACCAATCGCTTTGAGAAAAGGTGTGAGATTGTGTACTCAGCACCCTATCTCTAACTTTATATCTTATGAAGGATTGTCACCTATGTTTCGAACGTTTGCTACTACTACGACCAATATACAAGTTCTCAACAATATACAAGAAGCTCTCAACCAACCTAAGTGGAAGGTTGTTATCATGGAAGAAATCTAAGCTCTTGAGAAAAATAGAACATGTGAAATTTCAGAGTAACCAAAAGGGAAGAGTCCGGTTGGATGCAAGAGGATCTTTTTCATCAAACACAACACAGATGGGAATGTGGACAGATTCAAGGCCAAACTTGTTGCAAAAGGGTTTACTCAGTCCTATGGGATTGACTACGAAGAAACATTTGCTCCAATAGTCAAACTCAATTCAGTCCGAGTATTGCTATTATTGGCAGTGATCCTAAATTGGCCACTTCACCAACTAGACATCAAGAATGCATTCCTAAATGGTGACTTAAAGGAATAGGTCTATATGGAGATTCCTTCAGGCTTTGAATATCAAGAAAATGCCAACAAAGTCTGCAAACTCTGAAAGTCCTTATATAGTCTTAAGTAATCTCCTCGTGCGTGGTTCGGCGGATCTACAAAGGCAGTCAAGAAGTATTCATAATGTTAGTCAAACCATACTATGTTTGTTAAACAGTCTCCATAAGGGAAAAAAGTCATCCTGATTGTGTATGTAGATGATATCATCCTCACTGGAGACTATAAGGAGGAGTTGAACAACTTGAAGAATCTTCTTGCCAAAGAATTTGAAATCAAATATTTAAGCTATCTCAAATACTTCCTTGGTGTGGAAGTGGCTCACTCAAAGAAAGGTATTTCAGTCTCCTAGCGAAAGTATGTCTTATACTTGTTAAAAGAAATAAGTATGTTTGATTGCAAACCTATTGATACTCCTATGGATCCAATAGCAAAAATGGAAGGGAGCACTCCTGTTGACAAGGGTAGATATCAACGCCTGGCCGGGAAGCTCATTTATCTCTCTCACACCAGACTGGATATTGGATTTTTTATCAACATAATGAGCTAGTTCATGAATAACCTAACTAAGGATCATTTAGGGGCAGTATATCGAATACTACACTACCTAAAGAGGAATCCTGGTAACGGGTTATATTTCAAGAAGACGAAGAACAGAGACATTGAAGTATTTTTTGATGCTGATTGGGCTGGATCAGTAATGGATCAAAGATCAACTACAGGATACTGTACTTATAGGTGGGCGAATGTAATCACTTGACGAAGTAAGAAACAATCAGTTGTTGCAAGAAGCAGTGTAGAGGCCAAATTTAGAGCTATGTTTCACGGCATATGTGAAGGGACGTGGTTGAGAATGTTACTTGGCAAGTTAAAAGTTCAAGCCGAAAAATCTATGAAGATATTCTGTGACAATAAAGAAACCATAAGCATTGCAAAGAATCTTGTTCATCATGATAAGACTAAGCATGTGGAGATTGAACGACATTTCATCAAAGAGAAAGTGGAGATGGGAATCATCAAGCTAGTGTACACGCCCATTGGTCTCCAAGCAGCAAATATCCTTGCAAAAGCTCTTTCACATACTAATTTTGAGAAACTGAGATCCAAGTTGGGCATGATTGACATATACAACCCAGCTTAAGGGGGAGTGTGGAAATCCAAGCCTTAATACCAGGGAATTAGTTGTCAGAATATTCTATTTTAGTCAAGTTTTATATTTAGAATAAGATGAGATTTGGTTTCCTGTAACTAATCTCTTAGTTGTAATAGAGATTTAGTTTCCTATTTTTTTGGTAGAGAATTATTCTCTCTGATTGATTGTTGTACTCAAGGGTTAATGGGTCTGATTCTGTTTTGGTCTCTTAGCCTATAAAGCTATTGTACAACATTGTATTTGGATTAGACCAATATTCCACAGAAACATAATATCTCGACCCCCTTTTGTTGTGACAGAGGCAGGGCCCCACACATCAGAATGAATCAATCAAACGATGCTACAAAATAAGAAACACTTCAATTAAAAAGTAGGGCAAAAAATTTAGCCAGTTTACAACCACTATAAGCAGAAATATCATGAGATTGCAGCATACCCAAAGATCCTCTAGAAACCAAATATTTTAAACGAGGGGTCGAAACATGCCCAAGTTTAGAATACCTTAAGTAAAAACTAAAAAAAGAGGAATCTAAATGAAAGGAAGATAAATCAACACTTGAAGCAGCTACATCTGGAACTCACAGCTCATCCAAAACATATCAGCTCCCCTACCTACGGCATGTCCCAATCAACTTTTGAGATTGGGGATCCTGCACATGACAAGAAGTGGAAGAAAAGTGAATAGAATAACCAGAATTTCATAATTGACCTACTAAAATGAGATTCATTCCAAGGTTAGGAATGTAGTAGACATTAGAAAGTGATAAATGAGGTGTACGAATAGAACTAACTCCTGTTAAAGGCATGGGGGTGTCATTAGCAGTCATGATAGACGCAGGTGAAGTAAAGTGACATATAGATATAAAGGATAATGAATCAGGTGACATGTGATGAAAGGCACCAGAGTCTAAAACCCACAAAGGTGTAGACATACCTAAAGAGTTAAGAGATGATAGACCTATTGAAGATAGAGTGGACATGGCATATGGTTGTGGCTGTGTGGCAAGGAACTGCTGAAACTATTCTGCAAGAGCGACCATGTTGGGATCCAAAGAAGATGCAACTTCGGGTACAAATACTGCAGTGGTGGGTTGTGGATACCTATAAATTCATTGTTGGGACTGCCCTCACGAACGCCACTGCGATTGAGGTGAGGGCTACCTCCACTGTTGCTGAGGTGGGGGTTGCCGCCACTACTATTGTGGTGATTGTGCTTTATTAAACAATTTAGGACATTGGGCATTCTAATGACCTTTCTGCTTACTAAAACTATATTCATCGAAACCAACCTTTGAAGAAAGCCTCGTCTGATTGCTCAAAGATGACTTAGTAGGGACAGCTAAAACAGATTGACTAGGCACTAGGAGAGGGCCCCTTCCTGCCTAATTCTTGAGTCGTGTCTCTTCAGCCAAAACTTCACTTACAACTGCATCAACAGGGGGATGGGGATTACGATGCAGAATATTTCCCCGAAGTCCTTCAAAATCATTATGTAGGGCCATCAAAAACTGAACAAGACATTGTTCCTCTCTACGAGCAAGGTAGTCAACATGGTACTGGAGAGATGTTGACTTTGTGAGAGCCAATTGGTCCAAAAGATTAGACATGGTGGAGTAAAACTCCTGAATAATCATATCCTTTTACTGCACTACTCAGATATTGGTTTTCAACTGGTACTATTTGGCAAAGTTGAATTGTGTGTACAATCTTGCCAAATGATCCCAAACTTGTTTTGTTATTTCATATTTTGCCAATTGCGTACCAATGGAGTGCACAACAATATTATTAATCCAAATAATAATTTTTAAGTTGTTTGCTTCCCGACTATCCAACAAATTTGCATATTCTTCAGCTTTAGGATCTACGGGTTTACTCACCACACCTTCGATATAACCCTACATTTTTTTTCCTTTCAAAAAATTCCTCATTACATAACTCTAATACGAGTAATTGTTGTCATTCAATCATACACTAATTGATTGTAGATAATCATCTCTTTCACCAGCCATTGCGAAAAAAAATAGATAAACAAACACCAATAGATTTCCAAAAAAAATAATCTAAGAACAAGATGTTGATCAAAACAAAATGAGAAGAAATACCAAAGAAGCAAACCAGTTCAATACCAGACGGAAGCGATACTAGAACTAGATCGATGCCAAAATGGGATGTGCGGTTCTTCCATGTTATTATCAATCAAAGGACTCATTTAGATCATTGCTCGGATACCATGTGAGAATTGCAAAGAGATAGAAGAAAAGATAAAAAAAAAAGGGGCTAGAGTTTCTATTAGTAAAGATAATAAAAGAATACACGTAAAGGGGTTGATATAGCTAAACAAGAAAGTGTGAAAAGACTATTCTACCCTCATAGCTAAAAATACAATGAAAATAACAATATAATATCTAATAAAAAAATGAAATCTAACTGAAACATAATATAGTATTGATTGGTTGGTCATATTGTGATCTGGAATAGACTTTGCCAGGCGAAAATGTGTGAGCAGACCCACTTCGGACCTTCAACCGTAGCGACATCACCTCTAGCCGAGCCGCCACCCAACTCCATCTCCACTATGCTTCACCACCTACGCCATCAACACTCACCATTGAAACCATTGCTGAGAAGACCCAGCTCCGGCCAAACCACTAGCCACTACTATCCCAATGTCGGAGCTGTCATTGAAATCGAGACCCGCTAACTTCAGTTGCAATATTTTTGAGGGTATAATTATCCTTTTAAGATTAAATTTTGATGATATTAGCAATAACTGTTAGTTTGATTGACAAAAGGGGGTATTTGTTACCAATGTGCAAACTAGAGGGGGTAAGTGTTATATTCCAAAACACAGGGGAGGTAAGTGTTATAAAACCAAACTAGAAGGGAGGTAAGTGTAATTATCCCTAAAAAAAAGGGGGCTAGGGTTTCTATTAGTAAAGATAATAAAAGAATACACTTAAAGGGGTTGATATAACTAAACAAGAAAGTGTGAAAAGACTATTCTACCCTCATAGCTAAAAAAACAATGAAAATAACAATATAATATCTAATAAAAAAATGAAATCTAACTGAAACATAATATAGTATTGATTGGTTGGTCATATTGTGATCTGGAATAGACTTTGCCAGGCGAAAATGTGTGAGTTGCGAGGTGCAGAAGTGGTTGTGAAAGTTAGATTTAAAACCTTTAGCGAGGGTGATTAGGTTTACTCATTTTTTGTTTAATCTTTTAGATTATCCAATTTCAAGTCCAATTAAAATTCTAAGCAATCCCACAAAGTAAGTAAATAAAATAAAGTACAGTAAAGTAAAGAATGCACAAATATATGTGGAAAATCTAGATCGAAAAAAACCACAGGTAAGGCTTTGTAGCCCCGAAGAAGCAATTCCACTTTCATCGAAGCAAAGTACAATAGACTCTATCCCAGACTCACACCCACTCTACTCTGACAAAAACTTTAATATGGAACACCTCAGGCTTATTATTGCCACTACCTTATCCAACTGCTGCAGATTTTCGGCTAATGTCAAAATCCTCTCAGAAAGGTAACTGGAAGAACATAACACTCCACAAGTATTATGTTTCCTTCATAGCTTGATCTTCTTCTCCTTCCTCACCAACGAAACAGTTGTCGAAGAAACCAATCTAGTAACTTGATCACGAAGAAATCTTCAATGCAGTCTTCGAACAGTTGATCAAGCAAATAGAGACACCTTAAATCACTCAATGAATATGTGTGTGCTCTCAAAAATATAAACAAAGAATTTGAAGAAAATATCATTTTCTAGAAAAATATCTCAATGTTTTCTCTCTTTAGAATATGAATTTCTTATCTTTTGAAAGCGTAATTGAGAAAGAAACCATGTGAGATTTTTATAGAGATTAAAAACCCTAATTTTTCTTAGAAAATAATTTAAAAACCAATAGGAAACAAGTCCCCACGTTTTAGGAAAGTTCTGGGTCAAATTCGGGTCAAAATTGGACAAATTTGGTAGACCAGATAAGTTGGACAAGTCTAGGCTTCACTTGGACAGATCATGTCATATAGCGAACTCAATCTGAGTTGCTGAGACCCTTTGGACCAGTCCAGCCTTAACTTGGACCGGTCCAACCTTGATATTTTCACTAAGTTGCTCAAAAGCCCCTCTTTTCAAGGTCGAATCCTCTCAGTTTGAAATATATGTGTTCTCACCACTTTTCCTGGGCTACGTGACTCTTATATGTGATCAACGATGTCCTCATACATTTGGAATCATCTTAAAACTTCAATCGATCGAATCCTTATTCAGATCATTAACGACTTTTTCTAAAGATTCTAGTTTCATTATTTGACGAACACTTGCATGGTTGGTGTAGAACTTCATGCTCACTCTAAGACTTCAATTACATGATCAATGATAAAAATATAACTCAAAGAATACAACTCAATCATATTTAATTTTGACACCGAAGATTGCCAATTACAAAAATATACATCACAATATGAACTTGTCGAAACTAGCTCAAAAAATGCATTAGCCTCTCCATTCGACCTTTTGACAGTCTAGATGGTCTTCATAGTCATGGGCAACCCTTCCTATATATCTTTCTCTCTTACACACACACATATATATAGAGAGAGATTTTGAAGATCGGCAGAGCTTTGGTTGACATTGATTACGAGAACAATTGTACTATTATCGAGGTCGAAGTTGTATACTATTATGAAGGTTGTGTATATATATATATGTGTGTGTGTATGTATATAGAGAACAAAAAGAGAATTGACAAAGTTACTTATACAAGTCTATATGAGAGTGGGATGGTGTGACGATATGGTTGTTCCATTGTAAACTAGATTTTATGAGTTCAAAATGAAAAACATCTCCGCATGTAAAAGTAAGACTATTTACATCTGACCCTCTTGAGAGCCCATAGTGACAAAAGTCTTATATGTTGTGCTAGCTTTTTAGAAGGTGAGCATTGACGCAATGGTAAGTTGCTCTACTATGACCTAAAAGTCACAAATTCAAAATAGGTCACTTCCTCTTCACATGCAAAGGTAACGTACGCAAGACCCTCCTCGAACTCTTGAATGATGGGATTATTGTGCACTTGATTGACCCGTTTATGTATACAAGTATATATATACAAATATATAGACAAGGGGCATTTTTTAAAGAACTTTTACTAGGAAAAAAAAAAGAAATGCCTCTACAGTAGCCAAAATGACCACATTTTTGTTGATTTGTAAAGCATTTGTGTTGATTTGTAAAGCAGTTGTTAAATGCTAAATTGGTTTTGCTAAAGTTACCCAACTAAAGAAACTTAATAAAAAAATATTTAAAAATTCTTATCCATTTGCCAAAAGCAATGTTCCTCTTCAAAGTACCGCAATATATAATTCTCTAAATATATTTTTGTGTTTCCATCACTTAAACTTCAACAACTTTTACTATAAATTGAACTTTTTTGATGAAATCATTTCTGTTAGAAAGATAATTATGAGAGCTTCAATTTGAGTGCCACTTAGATTATGTTACAACTTATTTTTTTATAAATAAATTTATTTAAAATCAACACATTTACTTCATAAATAAATAACATATTTTTCTATTTCAGTTACTCCAATTCTATTTTTAACTAAATTAATTCATCTCTCTAAAACTCAATTTAAAATTTTAAATATATTTTAGAAATAATATATAAATATATATATATATATGTATATATATATATATGTATGTATGTATATATATATATATGTATGTATGTATATCAATTTGAGTACTACTTAGACTATGTTATGACTTAATTTTTTTTAAATAAATTTATTTAAAATCAACACATTTACTTCATAAATAAACAACATATTTTCCTATTTCAGCAACTCCAATTCTATTTTTAACTAAATTAATTCATCTCTCTAAAACTCAATTTAAAATTTTAAATGTATTTTAGAAATAATATATGTATATATATAAATATATATACATATATATAATATATGTATATATTATAAAGAGTTATATTTTATTACTTTTCTTTTCTTTTCTTTTTAAAGAGTTATAATATTATTATAACCTTAATAAAAAAATATTATAACTCTTTACAATACTAAAATACCGTAACTCTTCCCAACACAAAAGAAAAGTAATATAATAATATTTTAACTTTTTCAAAGAGAAAAGAAAAATAATAAAATAATATTATAAAAAATATTTTTTTATATATTTTCATTTTTATAAATTTTCACTCTAATCCTAAGTGTGTTAAATCAATATAAATTCTAAAATCTATAAATATTTATTTAAGGAAAAAGATGTTAGCACTCTCATTTTTCTACGTTTGCACTCCCATCTTAAATTAAATGACATTTCTAACTTTAACTTTAGAAGTGAATAATTATGTTTTTCAAATTATACAACTGCCCTTTCTGATATTCTCTCCATGTTTCCAATCTTTAATGTTTTCAGTATAATTTAATAGGATAAAAAAAAATTACTCCAAAAATAGTTATCTATTTCTATTTAGGCAGGACCCAAAAAAAAATTGTTGAAAAAATTATCTCTTTTGACAAGACCAAAAAAGAAAAGTATAAAAAAAATTATTATTTTTATTGAATAAATTATCTTTTTTGACAGGAACCGAAAAAAAGGACCAAAAAAACAATTATCTCTATAAGACCCAAAAAAAAAATCTATGCTGAATAAATTCTCTTTTGACATAACAAAAAAAAAATACCCATAAAAAAAGTTATCTATGTCGAATAAATTATCTCCTTTGACAGGATGGGGAAAAAAAAATTGGCATGCAGAAAAAAAAAGGACCCAAAATAAGTTATCTTAGTTGAATAAATTATCTCTTTTGATAGCACCGGAAAAGAAGTATGGGACAAAAAAATAAAAAAAAATTATCTCTGTTGAATAAATTATCACTTAATTTTGACATGATCCAAAAAAAAAAAAAAAACAGAGTACTCATTATCTCTTTTGACAAGACCAATAAAAAAAAGTTATCCCAGTCGAATAAATTATCTCTTTTTACAAGATAAAAAAAAGTTATCCTAGTCGAATAAATTATCTCTTTTTACAAGATAAAAAAAAGTTCTATTTTGGCCAGAATTAAAAAAAAAAAAAAAAAAAGTACTAAACGAAGTAAAAGAGGTAGAGTTTATAGTATAAAGAGTAGTTATGATATTATAAAATAAGGAATGATGCATTAATGAGTTTTGGGACATTCTTGTCATTTTCTTTAAAAGAAAAAGATAAGTGGAGTGCAATTGTCTTCCTTATTTAAACTCTATTTCTCTCTCTCTCTCTCTCTCTCTCTCTATATATATATATATATATATATATATATTATTTTTAAAATATATTTGGAAATTTAAATTGAATTATAGAATAAATGAGTTAACTTTGTTGGGAATAGAATTGGAGTTGTTGAAATAGGAAAATATGTTGTTTATTTATGAAGTAAATTTGTTAATTTTAAATAAATTTATTTTAATAAAAAAATAAGTCAGAACATAGTTTAAGTGGTACTCAAATTGAAGCTCTCGAAATTCTCTTTCTAACATAAATGGTTTATTAAAAATTTCAACTTGTAGTAAAAGTTGTTGAAGTTTAAGTGAAGAAAATACAAAAATATGTAGAATTATATATACCCAAGTAAAGAAATTAATAAAAAAATATTATAACTCTTCCCAAGACTAAAGCCCTATTTGGATTGACTTTCGAAAAGCGGCGTTCAACTTTTCAAGTTCAAAAGTTGTTTTGAAGAGTGTTTGGATAAGTAAGGCTGAAGAGGTTCGGAGTCCAAAAAGAGCGTTTAAAGGAAGCTGGTGGATACCAACTTCCTCATTTAGCTTCTGCTTCTCTTTTTTTTTTCTACGTAAAAATTGAAGAAAAAGTTCAGCCAAACAGGACCTAAGCCTATTTAGATTGGCTTTTCAAACGCTACTTTTGGTTTTTTGGGTCAAGAAGCTATTTAAAATAGTGTTTTGCTAGTTTTTATAAAAGAGCTTCGGTTCTTAGAAGAGCGCTTTGGAAGAAGCTGGACTCCAGCTTCTTAAAACGCTCTTCTTTTTGAAGACACAGGAAGCCGTTTATGTTTTAATAAAGGGTAAAATGCTCTAACTACCCCCAGGTTTCGGTTTAATACCCACGGAGAATACTAGTGCATTTGACTGAGGTCAAACTCCCCCAGGTTTGAAAAACTATGCCTTGACACCCCAAATGTTAGTTGACCATTAAGTCAACTAACTTGAAAAGTTAAAATACCAAAACTACCCCTTCTATTTAAATGTACAATTTATCCTCAAACTACCCCTTCAGTTAACACGTCAAATCAGTTCATATATTTTATGTTAGTTTGTCAAATTAGAGTATATATATATATATGTATATATATATTGTATACATACTGTATAGTAATAGTATATATATTGTATAGTAACAATATATATATATAGTATATATATAGTAACAGTATATATATATATAGTATATATATAGTAATAGTATATATTAGTATGCATATATAAAAGTATATAACAGTATATATATATAGTAACAGTATATATATAGTATATATACAATATAACAATTTACACTTTACCAATATATAATTATATACCCAGCAACTTATAGAAATATATATATATACACTTAATATATATATACTTACTATTATTACATATATATATATATATATATATATATATATATATATATACTTACTATTATCACACACACACACACACACACACACACACATTTATATATACTGTATATATATACCGTTACTGTATACACACACACATATATATATATACACTTACTGTTATCTCTCACACACACACACACACATATATATATATACGGTATATATATACTGTTATATACTGTTAGTATATATATAATATATATATATACTGTTATATATATATATATATACTTTTATATATGCATACTATATATATACTGTTATATTTATGTACTTTTATATATGCATACTATATATATACTGTTATATATGTATACTATATATATATATATATACACATACTATATATACTGTATATATACTGTGTATATATATATACACACATACTTCTATATTTGACGTACGTGTACAAACCTTTAACTGATTTGAGGATAAAATTGTATATTTAAATAGAAAGGGTAGTTTTGATATTTTAACTTTTCAAGTTAGTTGACTTAACGGTCAACTAACATTTGGGGTGTCAGGGCATAGTTTTCCAAACTTGGGGGAGTTTGACCTCAGTCAAAGGCACTAGTATTCTCCGTGGGTATTAAACCGAAACCTGGGGGGTAGTTAGAGCATTTTACCCTTTAATAAAACTTTCAAAATACCAAGCGTACCCCTTTTGTTTAGGGCATGAAAAAAATTAAATTACAACCTATGCCATTATTAAAATTGTTTCCCTTCTAAACCCTAGCGTAACTTGATTTTTGGACAAATCAAATGACAAGTTTTACATTGTATCATTGTCTCTAGCAAATTATCCTCTTTCGTTTTCATCATATCCGGTAAGTAAAATAATTTACTGCTGAGTTGGAATGGTGGGATACATGCATATCCATTTTGTTTCTTCGAACAATCATTTATTAATCAACAAACAGGTTTTACCTACAGATCAATGTTCTTTTCTTTTTCTTTTTTTCCCTTTTGATTTTTTATGATTGTATTAAAGCTTTGAAGGATTAAAATCAATAGTGATTGCTTGATGCCAACAACCACAACTTTGAATCCCTTTGAAATGAGTACAATTACCGGTCAAAACCTCTAAATGGTTGACAATTTCTGCTCTCTAATAATAATAATAAATAAATAAAAAGCAATTGCTCAATCAATCCAAAATTAACTAATATCTCAACTCTTCAATGGAATGTTAAATTTGGTTATATTAATTTATTTTTTGCATGTGTTAGTAATTGGTTATAAAAAATAGGTTAAATGCTTTATGTTACCAAACAGTTAAAAAAATATATTTCATTTAAGGACAAAATAGGTATTTTAGTACTAGAAATGCTTCAGCAAATATTTTGCCAAACTGACAAAAAAACTCTTCTGACATTAAAAGCTCTTCAAGAATACAGTTCCAAACACTCACCCATAAGTCAAATAGAAGTGATAGCTTCTGCTTCTCTTTTTCCTCAGTATAAAAGTAGAAGCAAAAGCTATGCCAAATAGGGCCTAAGTAGCACAACTCTTCCCAACACAAAAGAATAGTAATATAATAATATTATAACTCATTCAAAGAGAAAAGAAAAGTAATAAAATAATATTATAAAAAATATTTTTATATATATTTTCACATTTATAAATCTCCACTTTAATCCTAAGTGTGTTAAATCAATATAAATTCTAAAATTTATAAATATTTATTTAACCTCTCTTTATATATATGTGTGCGTGTGTGTGTGTATATATATATATATATCTATATATTTGAAACTTTAAATTGAGTTTTAGAAAGATGAATTACCTTCTATAAGTTTAAACCAGTTATAATATGTGATTGGTGAACCAGTTATATATTATTATATATTATTCTATTTTGTCAAAATTTGATTAATTACTCAAGTGTCTAAAAAATTAATCAGATTAATTAATAAGTTTAAACCATTTAATTCAAACATGTAGTTTTATGAGATTAAGTTGTTCTTTAGTGTCCCAATATATATAGTATAACATATAACATTTATATATATATATATATATATATATTGCAGTTATAAGTAATATAAGTTAGACCATTTTCTTCTATTTATCAAATTCTGATTAATTAGTCAAGCATCTAAAAACTCTATTAGATTAATTGATAAGTTTAAACTATTTATTTTGAACATCTAGTTTTATGATATTAAGTTGTTCTTTAGTGTCCCGAGATATATCGTATAACATATTAGTTAATGCCAAAATGCAGTAAACCTCTGTGCTATTTTTGGGTGCAAATAACCCCTAAACTTTCAAATAGTTGCAAAATATCCCCTTTTGGACAAAATATACTTTTCTATGATCATTTTACCATTTACATGTTTATAAAAAATAAAATAAAATTAGAGAAAAGAGAGTTTTTTTATATTAATTTTTTTTACCTTAATAAAAAAAGAGAAGTTTTTTCCTGAAAAAATTTCTAAAATTTTTTTTGAAAAAAAACTAAAAATAAAGAGAGGGAATTATTTCTGAAAACTATTTTTTTTTTCAAAAATTATTTTCAGAACTTTTTTGTTTCTAGAAAACAATTCTAGAAAACCAAAAAAAAAATCGAAAACATGTTTTCAGGAAAAAAGAACTAAAAATACAGAGAGGGAATTGTTTATGAAAACTAAAAAATTTCTGATTTTTTTCCATTAGAAAGAGAGGGAATTTCAAAAAACAAAAAAATTTCAAAAATAATTTTTGAAAAAAACAATAGTTTTTGGAAACAATTCCTTCTTTATTTTTATTTTTAGTTTTTTTTTCAAAAATTATTTCCAAAAAAAGCTCATCTTTTTTTTTTTATTAAGGTAACAAAAATTTAATATAAAAAAACCCTCTTTTCTCTATTTTTATTTTATTTTTGATAAACATATAAAAGGTAAAATGGTCATAGAAAAATATATTTTGTCCAAACTATTTAAAAGTTAAGGGGGTTATTTGCACTCGAAAATAGTTCAGGGGGTATTTTGCACCTCTTTGAAAACACAGGGGGGTTTACTGCACTTTGACCTATTAGTTAAAGTAATATAAGTTATAGCCGTCCTTTATTTTTTGTCAATAATACTTCAACATTAATATATATTAGATTGTTAATATATATTAGATTTTTACTTCGTTTAGTACTTTTTTTTATTATTTAATTCTAGCCAAAATAGAACCTTTTTTTTATCCTGTAAAAAGAGATAATTTATTCGACTGGAATAACTTTTTTTTATTAGTCTTGTCAAAAAGAGATAATGAGTACTTTTTTTTTTTGGGTCATGTCAAAATTAAGAGATAATTTATTCAACAAATATAATTTTTTTTTTTTTTTTTGCGTACCATACTTCTTTTCCGGTGCTATCAAAAGAGATAATTTATTCAATTGAGATTACTTTTTTTTCCTACATGTCAATTTTTTTTCCCAGTCCTGTCAAATGAGATAATTTATTCGACATAGATAACTTTTTTATGGGTACTTTTTTTTTGTTATGTCAAAAGAGAATTTATTCAGCAGAGATAATATTCTTTCGGAGTCTTTTTTTTTTTTTGGGTCTTATAGAGATAATTGTTTTTTTGGTCCTTTTTTTTTGTTCCTATCAAAAAAGATAATTTATTCAATAAAAATAATAATTTTTTTTATACTTTTCTTTTTTGGTCTTGTCAAAAGAAATAAAATTTTCAACATAGGTAACTTTTTTTTGGGTCCTGTCAAATAAAAAGAGATAACTATTTTTTGAGTAATTTTTTTTATCCTGTTAAAAGATATCAAAAATATTAAAGATTAAAAATATGTTGGGAATATCAGAAATGGTAGTTGTGTAATTTGAAAAACAATAATCATTTACTTGTGAAGTTAAGGTTAGAAATGTCATTTAATTTAAGATGGGAGTGCAAACGTAAAAAATGAGAGTGCTAACATCATTTCCCTTAAATAAATTTTTATAGATTTTAGAATTTATATTGATTTAACACACTTAGGATTAAAGTGAAAATTTATAAAAATGAAAATATATATAAAAATATTTTTTATAATATTTTTTTATTTTATTTCTTTTCTCTTTGAAAAAGTAAAAATATTATTATAGTACTTTTCTTTTGTGTTGGGAAGAGTTACAACACTTTAGTATTGGAAAGAGTTATAATATTTTTTTTATTAAGTTTATAATAATATTATAACTCTTTAAAAAGAAAAGAAAAGTAATAAAATAATATTATAAATAATTTTTTTATATTATACTTTTATAAAATTTCACTTTAATTCTAAGTATGTTAAATCTATATAAATTCTAAAATTTATAAATATTTATTTAAATTCTTTATCTCTCTCTCTCTCTCTCTCTCTCTCTCTCTATATATATATATATATATATATACATATATGATTTCTAAAATATATTTAAAATTTTAAATTGAATTTTAGAGAGATGAATTAACTTAGTTAAAAATAGAATTGGAGTTGCTGAAATCGAAAAATATGTTGTTTATTTATGAAGTAAGTGTGTTGATTTTAAATAAATTTATTTTAAAATAATATTATAACTCTTTAAAAAGAAAAGAAAAGAAATAAAATAATATTATAAATGATTTTTTTATATTTTACTTTTATAAATTTTCACTTTAATCCTAAGTATGTTAAATCTATATAAATTCTAAAATTTATAAATATTTATTTAAACTCTTTTTATCTCTCTAAGTATTTATATATATACATATATTATTTCTAAAATATATTTAAAAATTTAAATTGAGTTTTAAAGAGATGAATTAATTTAGTTAAAACTAGAATTGGAGTTGTTCAAATAGGAAAATATGTTGTTTATTTATGAAGTAAATGTGTTGATTTTAAATAAATTTAGTTAAAAAAAATTAGGTCGTAACATAGTCTAAGTAGTACTCAAATTGATATATATATATATATATATATATATATATGTGTGTGTGTGTGTGTGTGTGTGTATATATATATATATACATATATTATTTCTAAAATATATTAAAAATTTAAATTGAGTTTTAGAGAGAGAAATAAATTTAGTTAAAAATAGAGTTGGAGTTGTTGAAATAGGAAAATATATTGTTTATTTATGAAGTAAATTTGTTGATTTTAAATAAATTTATTTATAAAAAAGTAAGTTGTAACATAATTTAAGTGGTACTCAAATTGAAGCTATCATAATTGTCTTTTTAATAGAAATGATTTCATCAAAAAATTCAATTTATAGTCAAAATTGTTAAAGTTTAAGTGAAGGAAATACAAAAATATATTTAGAGAATTACACATTGCACTACTTTAGTGTTGGAAGGAATTATAATATTTTTTTATTAAATTTCTATATTTGGCTAACTTTAGCAAAAATAATTTAACATTTAACAAATGTTTTACAAATCAACAAAAACAAAGCCATTTCAACTACCGCAGACAGCAGAGGATCCAGGATAGAGTGTTTTAGGAATTTCGCATCTCTAATAAGTGGTGTGATTTGCAAAAAAAGAAAAAATAAGTGGTGTGATATGCACGCTCAAATTGTAACGGTTAGATAACAGTAGGTCCTTCTTTATAAGAATTTAAATACGTAATAAATAACTTGTATGCCCAAATTAACAGCATGAATGCAAGAAGAGTTTACCAGAAAAGTAACGGAAAATATAGTGTTGGTGTATTATTGTGTATATATATATATATATATGAATAAAATAGGCGCATATAGACTAGAGGTTTAACAGCCTTGGCTTTGAGTTTGCGCCTACTGGGTTTTGAGTTTTAGCCTACTAGAAAGCTCGTCTCAGATTCCCACAGTCCATTTCTCTCCGTATGCAAAGTTACACAAATTATATTTTAGCATCAAACAGCTTGACAACCATACCCAAACCTCCTCATCCTTTTTCTCCTCCTCCCTGTCTCTTCAAGCAGTTTCACACCTCTCTCTCTATATACATACACACATATACCCTGAAATGCGCTAAAATTCATATGTAGGCTCAAAGCCCAATCTGTAAGAAAGTTGTACCAACTACCATCCCCAATGACGTGCCAACTATCGCCTTCCAATTAAAGTATAATCTCCTTGTGTCTTGGTACACACACTTGGAAACTGTTCTTGGTTTTCTTTAGGTTATCTGGTACTGTTTCTCTGTTACATTATATTTGCTTTGTTGAAAGGATATATATAGAGAGAATGAGGATTTGGAGTTGGTTTTTTGTTGTGCTTCTTTTTTCTGCTCATGTATTGAGGATTGGTGCTGTGGAGCTCGCTCGTGGTCAACAAACTGAACGAATTTCAGGTTTGATACCTGTTGAAATATATTAGTATATTTTACCTTTAGTTTTTCGTTTACATGTTAATTTTTATTTTCTCTACTTTCTTATTTGGTTGAATTTTATTTTGATTTCTTATACGCTAACTGTTTTTTGAATTTCATTTGGGGTTTATTAATTTAAGCGATTATGGATTTGGAATTATTGCCTTTTATTTATTTTTTCATCTTGGGTATTGATTGGGTACCTTTTGTATTTACTTTCCTTATATATATATATATATATATATATATATATATATATAACCTTTGATATATTTGTGATGATTGCATCTTGGGGTTTTGTTTAGTAGGGCCTTTTAAGGTTTATGGTGAAAATGGGAGTTAAATTGGACAATTGCACTGGCAAGTGTTGATATTTTGAAGTCCTAACATCCAAATAAAAGTCCCTTTTAGAATTCAATTAACACACTGTCTGATCTAAATTGAGGGACAATTTGATCCATACAAACTTGTAATATTGGTGCATAAGCATGATCTGGAGGAGTTGTTGAAGTTTTGCTTTGGGGAAGTTGGAACTAATAATAAGGTTAGTGGTTTGATTGCTTAGCATCTGGAGTCATGGCAATAGAAGAGTGAGACATTTTTTTTTTCTGGAAGAGTGAGTAATAGATATTTATAACCAATTCTTGTCTGTTCATTCAAAATTTGGTCTAGTAGAATAGCAATTTCTTTAATTTTGTTCAATTTGAACAATGAAATGACTAAATTACCCTTACTTCAAAATGTGAAATGACAAAAAGGGTATTTTTGGGTTTTAAAAAAAGTGTGACGTCATCAATTTGCAATAGGGGACAATTTGCTTCGAATTTTTGAAATTATAAGGATTTATATGAACATACCAAATAGGTAAATAGCAGGGGTGAGTGGGGGAGTTTTTTTGCACTTTACCCTTGCTAAAATTACTAAAACCAATTTTAGTTCTTGAGGATCCCACCATAGCCTGATGATGGTAGATTGTCTCCAGTGCCTTTCCACTATACCATGTGTGTTTGCTTATGTCGTGAGCCCTCAGTGTCAGGATTCCTAATGGGCAAAGTTTTTGTACATTATTGTATACATAATTTGAGTTAACCAATCCATTGTAGGTGCTATGAAGGTGTTGAAAGTGGATCAAGCAATACTTATGGTTAGTTGTTAGATGGTTTCAGTTGGGTTGGTTTAATGACAAATGACTCAAATCTGAACTGGATCCAGGGCCCTGAATATTAGTCTCATGTATTACCTTTCCTGAGCCTTAATTCAATATTTTAGATCTATCTTTTTCCAAATCTAGCTTCAGTCTTGTACTAGCATGGGTTGTGATATATAGATTTGGTTAATTGCATGATTATTTCAGTTGTTCCCAACATAATATATTATACATGATAGTATTTAGATTTGTATTATGATGGACATGGTTAAATGTGAGGTATACCCAACAGAGTGGCGTTTGGGAGGGCTTGAGGAAGAGTAAAATAACAAAAGAGAGGTTCAAAGGATATGACAGATTTAGAAGCCTGGTGATCTATGCCATTATGAAGTTAAATGCAAAAGTCAGGAGCTTCATTTAAGAGTGAGAAATTTCACCTTTTCCCAATGAGGATTAATGAGCTTTATATATGATAGTTGTAGGTTTGTGACTTTGTGGCAATGGGATGTCGGCTCAAAGCCAAACAGAATACTTATGGAGCACAGACTGTTGGTCCTCATCCCTAGTTTCTGCTGAGCTGGATTTTAATGATGATCATAGTGTTGTTGTTCGTGCTCAGGTGATAGTTAACATAGGATATGAATAATGGAAAACCTTTGTTTCCCCTAGGTTGAACTTTGAGTTCAGTATTCTAATATATTGTGAGCATAGTTCTCCATATTGACCGAGTCGCAGTCATAACGGATTCAGCCGAGTCCAAGTCCGATACTCACCAATATATCCAAGTTCCTAAGGAATCGACCGATCAGCACATATGATCTGCATGGTCGAGAAATTTTCACAACTGCTATAACTGATTCCGTTACATTATGTCCGATTCGGTTCCAAGTCTGTTACACTGCGTCCGAGTTGGTGGCCGCCTCTGCGTCTTCGAACCATGATTGTGAACCCAAACATGGTTTAGTAGTAGTTGGGCCATGTCAGTTGCCACTTGGAGGAGTCGTGGTAGCTGTTGAAAAGCTAGCAGCAAGGTTTGGTCCTTTTCCATTAATAAACCTATTCAAGCTAGCAGCAAGCTAGCTCATTTACTCCACATTTTATTTTCTTTGAACTAATGAAACATTGAACCTCTACCTCATATCATTTGGGAAACCTTTAATTAGTCTGATCCTGATTTTGATTGACCATGGTAATAGCCCTTGTTACTACAGTAAGACATAACATGCACTCGTGTTGATATCACATGACTTGGATTTAGTAATTGAAATGGTGAAAAGAACCATGTAAATGGCCTCATATTGGAATGCAGGTGTTTTGTTTTCCCTAAAATTTGATAATTTGTTTTTTTTTATATATTATTTTTCAGTTCAATTCAATACATATAATCACAACTTGAACTATTGGCATCTTGTTGTATTAAAACTCGTACTAATTTTGATTTTTTTTCGAAGTATAGTTAGACTTTAGTTGCTGTCACATAATCATATTCTTACATTCTTTTTTGCTACTTTACAGTTTTTTGTCAAAAGATTTTAATCAAAGATTATATTATTGTGGATTATAATCAAGGATTATGTTTACACTAAAACCATAATCATGATTTATTCATCCAAATATCATTTGCCACAGTCTTCCACCAATTTATGCCTCTATTGGGTCGTAGATCTGATGGAGGTTGGCAATATTCTGAGATGTTAGTTACCCAATGTGTCAGCTAATCTATGTGAAGCATCTTTTCTAGTGAGCTGTGAACTTAGCCTAATGTCAGTATGGGGTTGAGCTATAGGCTTGGATAAAGTGTAAGGGGAGATTGAGTCATACACCTTCACCTTAGGTTTGGTTAACTGAGATTGCTAGACTTGCCCTCTAAATATAGACATGGTTGAGGACAATTATGATGAAAGTGTGGAACGACTGTAATAGAACAACTCGAGGACTCCAAATTGAATTTCTTACTTTGTGTTTTGTATGTAAACTAGATGGTACATGCTAGTAACACTGAGAGTCAGAATGAAGGATTAGAAAATATTGATCATTTAAACCTGAAAATGTCTGGTTATTGACTTATTGGTATGTTAGAGAGGTAGCTTCAATTGAGAATAACTTGAGAGCAAGTACGTTGAAATTGGTTGTGAGCAATATAGACTTGTAATAAAGGAGTGATGTGGTTTAACCTGAAGGTGGCATGGAAAGAATGGAAAGAATGAAAGATCATCATGATGTTGTCTAAGGTCATTCATGGGACATGATGAACTTGGAAGAGGATATAACTAGATGGAGTAGATTAGAAAAATTATGATTTTGTTGTGGCCAAATAATTGGTATAGAACTTTGTTGAGTTGATTAAATAGCATTTGCGCTGTTCATTAGCTTGTACTTTCATGGTTGCTATAATTTATTTATTTATTTGTATGAATTTTGAGTTGCGTGGATACTCTATTTAATGAATTTTTTTCTATAAAGTAATTTATAGTTGCCTAAAATGAAGCCATTACCATTGTAGCAGAGTGATTAACTATTGGCATGACATCTAAAGGCAAAGACTAGACAGTGTTCCAACGCGCTCTGCTATTTTTATATATGTCACTTTTTTTTTTTTTTGTTATTTTCTTGGGGAATAGAAAATGCTACCAAGGCTTTACTTTCATGACTGTTTCAGAAGAAATTACTCCTAAGTTACTATATCTTTTGCAAGACTTTCTTTTAGCATGTTGCTTTGAGAAATTTTACAGATATATAATGTTATTTGGACATGCTTGTTGAATTTTTTCTCCCCACTTTTTTGGCATGTTTCGATTATTCCTTTTTTTATTTTTATTTTTGAATATAATTAGAAACTGTCAACCTTCTACTTACTGCCATGTTCAATGTTTGAGGGATTTAATCGTGCTTGAGTTTAACCAATTTACGTAGTGCTGGTGATGTCTTGGAAGACGATCCAGTGGGAAGGTTGAGAGTTTTTGTTTATGAGCTTCCAAGCAAATACAACAGGAAGATTCTGCAGAAGGATCCCAGATGCCTCACCCACAGGTTTGCTGCGGAGATCTATATGCATCGGTTCCTCTTATCTAGCCCCGTTCGAACCCTCAATCCTGAGGAAGCTGATTGGTTCTATACCCCTGTATACACCACTTGTGACCTGATGCCAAAAGGCCTTCCTAGAACCTTCAAATCGCCCCGAATGATGAGAAGTGCAATACAGCTTATATCTTCTAACTGGCCTTATTGGAATAGAACAGAAGGGGCCGATCACTTTTTCATCGTGCCGCATGATTTTGGACCATGCTTTCACTATCTAGTAAGAAGTTGCATTCTCTTACATTTTCTTCCCCATATTTTCTTTGGGCACTTAACTTATTGTCGCTTCACATCAGATTGTCTGGTTCCACTCCTCCAGAATGTGTCTGAATATGAATCTGTGTCATTGCCGGTGAATTTTCTTCCTATTTTTTTATTTATTTATGTTCAATTGTCCTCTTCCTATCCAATATTGCAGGAAGAAAAAGCTATTGAAAGAGGGATTCTTCCATTACTCCAGCGTGCTACCTTGGTTCCAACTTTTGGACAACGGAATCATGTTTGCTTAAAGGAGGGCTCAATCACGATTCCTCCATATGCTCCTCCACAGAAAATGCAAGCCCATTTGATTCCTCCAAACATTCCTCGTTCCATCTTTGTTTACTTCCGCGGTTTGTTTTATGATGTGGGAAACGACCCGGAAGGTGGTTATTATGCCAGGTATATCTCATTCAGCCTACATCTTAACAAGGGTATTTAAGTTTACAACTTTACAAGTAGAATGAGAACTTTATTTACTTCTTTTCTTCTTAGGTCCTTCAAGTAAAATCGAAAACAGAAATAAACATATCATAAAAATTAGTCATTTAACTGTTGCTGATAAGAAATGCTATGTTTTTTTCTCAAAAGCTGTGAAAAATGAGAAGAGAACAAATAATAATGAAATGAAACAAATAAAAATCTCTTCATATGCCTTGTATAGTAGGCTAGATTTAATTTATACGGTTTGCTTAGTGACCCTTCACATGACAAAATAAGCTAAGAGAGATTTAAATCTAACATTGTCTTTGAATTTCACAGAGGAGCAAGAGCTGCAGTGTGGGAGAACTTCAAGGATAATCCACTTTTTGACATCTCCACGGATCGCCCGACAACTTATTATGAAGACATGCAACGAGCTGTTTTTTGTTTGTGCCCACTTGGATGGGCCCCATGGAGTCCAAGATTGGTTGAGGCAGTGATATTTGGGTGCATCCCTGTTATCATAGCAGATGACATTGTTTTACCATTTGTTGATGCAATCCCATGGGAAGAAATTGGGCTATTTGTAGCAGAGAAAGATGTTCCAAATTTAGACACCATTCTCACATCAATTCCACCAGAAGTAACATTGAGGAAGCAGAGATTGCTTGCTAACCCTTCAATGAAGCAGGCAATGTTATTCCCACAACCTGCTCAACCAGGGGATGCCTTCCATCAAATTTTGAATGGACTTGCACGAAAGTTGCCGCACGACAGGAGTGTTTTCTTGAAGCAAGGTGAGAAGATCTTAAACTGGACAGCAGGCCCAGTAGGTGACCTGAAACCTTTTTTTTTTTATGAAATTGTTGTAGTATCATGTTGTTGATGCTGATGGCATATTTTGCATTTCTCCCCTTAATCTTGCCTATAAATCTTTGTTGCTCGAATCAAGGTGCCAAATTTTCATGTAAATTTTCATTTTCCAAAATGTTGTATTAGATTATAGGTTTCTTTTAGCAACTGCAGGGTTGTGGGCAACATGTATTAGTTTGATTCAATTTTGAGTTTGATGTCAAAAGTTCTTGATGATTGTTTTTGTGGCACCTGGCTGTAAAGATGTGAGGCAATTTTTGAAACAAAATGACTGGTCTCTTACTAATTTGTTTGGTTTTACTACATGTAGAGTACCATGTTCCTGTGCCTGATGAAATCTATACTTTTGGCCATTACTAGTTCAAGGTTTTTGTGGGGTCTTGGTAAATAGATTGTGATTAATTATTCTTAATGTTATTCTGCAAAGTGAAGTTGATCATGCTCAGTTCTTATCCTCATATCCATTTGATTAACTTGACTGCTAATCTACCAATGGGCATTAGTCCAGATGGTATGATCTCTCCTTCTCAAAGGAGAGGTTGAATATTCAATCCCTGTTAGGAGCAATATTGTGTGTGTGTGAATTTGTTTGAACTTGTGGGGGAAAAAAAAAACTGACTGTCAATCTGAACTACTCGCTTGAACATTATGAAGGTTAAGATCAATCTGGAAGTTTTTTTTTGGGTAAATGCATCTTAGACTGAATTGGGTGCAGGTGCTCCTCCCAAAACCTGTTATATATAATTTAATCATCCACTTTAAGATCTAAAAACAACTATTCTATGATATTTTGCTAGATTGCTTTGGAATAAAATTTGGAAAATAAATGAAAAATTAAGAGAGTCATGGTAGGAATCAGGATGAAAAAATTCATATTTCAGTTGATCAATTGATTATTGGCTTGAATTGAATTTAAGTTTCGGTTATGGTAGTCAATAGAATTTATGGTAGTAAAAGTACTAGGCGGGGGAGGAGATTGTCCTAGTTCAGTAGTTTGTTGCAGAACAAGCACTGTAGCAGCAGTAGTGGGTCTTTATAGCTTATAGTGTGGACCCAAGAGAAAAAAGAAGAAAGAAGAAATACAATGCTCGAAGTCTTTAACTTAAAGAAAGAAAAGATGACAAGAAATGACATGTTTTACTAGATCAATGATTTTTTGTGTATACATTGTGTGTACTTGGTCTGCACCCCTTATTGCTCTTTAGTGAATTGCTTTTATCGATATAAAATGATCAATGAACTAAAAGGTGTTAAATTAATTTGTCCACTTGCATTTGCGTAGTAAATTGTGTCTGTCATGTACATTCTCCCATTTCCTTTCAAATGTATAATAAATGTTTGACGCTCATTTTCTCTTTAAAATGGCATCTAAAAATACTGTATTCAATCTAAATCTTGTAATAATTTTTTAAAAATTGCAGATATCTCCACGTCAGGGTCTCCTAAGAGTACATGAATTCACTCTGGCTGAGATAGAACATTTTGTGGATCCTGATGACAAGTCTCACCCAAAATGAGATGGCACACTATGCTGCAGACTGTTGGGATGCAGAGATTGAATGCTCTCATGGCTGGATTGAATGTGTTGGTATTGCTGATAGATCTGCATATGACTTGCGTGCTCACACGGTGAGAGTTCAGTTAGATTTCAAAGGAGAAGAATTTGGAAATTTATAGACCTTTGAGAACTAAAGGCCTTTTTAGTTTGTTTTCAGAGTACTGAAAAAATTGACAACAGTTCAAAATTGCATTTGGTTATCAATGTTTTTGAAAATTGTTTTTCTCCTAGTTGGTTAAAAATCATTTACTAAAAACTGAGTTAAAAAAAATTGCCCAAATTCATAGAACCGTGTTTTTCAAAAACTGTTGTTTTTAGAAACTATTTTCTAAGAACTGAAACAAAAAAAAAGAAACTGAAACAAACAAGCCCTAAATGTTTCAGTTCTATTGATTATGAACTTATGATAGATATGTGGTGGATAAATATAATAATGCCATAGCAATTTCTCTCGCAAAGAACCATATATTTTCATTTGATGATAAAAATTGATAAATTAAAGGAGACAATATCATTTTATACTCTGTTACAGGATAAAAGTGGCGTACGCCTTGTAGCAGATGAAAAATTTGCAGAGCCTAGAGGAGTGAAGGTTTCTTTTTATCTCTCTCTCTCATGTTGAATAGTTTTGTCAAGCTTTTACAACTGTTTATTATACTTCTTCAGAAACTTGTTATAAATCCAGTGAAGAAGAAGTTGGGCAAAAAGTTTAAGGGTAATCAAAAGATGGTGGTTGAAGCATTATAGGTAAATTATCACTTATTTTCTTTTTAGGTTTAGTGATTTGCTTGAAAATTTTCCCTTAAATTCTTTGCTTGTATCTCATGTGAGTCCTGTATGGCATAAAAGTTTGTATCCTTGGATATGGGGGGACTCTAGAAGCGCAGACATATTGAAAGTAGTCTTCAGATAATCACCTGTGCTTCATTTCCTGTTCCTATGCAGGCTTTGGGGGAAAAAGAAACTATGGAAATGAAAGCCACTTTGGAAACCAAGGGAGAGACAGAGTTCCATGTTTGCACTCTCGGGAAAGCCGTCGGTATAAATAAGAATATGATGACGATTTCTAAGGAAAAAAAGAAGGAACATCAGAGGGTCTTCACACCATCAGTGATCGAACCATCTTTTGGTATTGGAAGGATAATCTACTGTCTCTTCAAGCATTCCTTCTACATGAGGTCTAGTAAAGGCGGCAATGAACAATTGAATGTTTTCCGTTTCCCTCCACTTGTGGCGCCTACCAAATGCACTGTATTCCCATCCATACAAAATCAATAGTACAAGGAAGTTGCCAAACAAATTACCAAATCATTGACTGGCACTGGGATCTCATATAAGATTGACATAACAGGTATGCACCTAAAAGAATATCGAGCATGTTGACAACATTTTTTACGTTATTATATCATGTTTGTTTGTTATTGTTTCTTGTATATTTTTTCATGCATTTAGGTTAACAAATAAAGAGACCACTTCTTTATACTTCGATTTTTATTTAATCCTTTTGGGTGTTCGGGGTGTTGGGACACAGATTGAACCTCTCTTTTGTCTAGAACAGTGGAGAACATGTTTTATTGGGTTTAAGACTGGGTTGAAATAACCTAATCAAGCATGAGATTTTTTTGTGTGTTGTTTTAAGTTTGTGAGTATCAAACTTCATTATTCGGACCCAAAACCATGCACTTCAGCTTATGTTGTTATTTCTAAAACATGCAATAGTTCTTTTATTAATAGACCTTATAAACTACTTATCAAATCATGGTAAATGTTCAGAAAGGGAATCTAAACAAAATAAAAACAGTTAAATAGTAATCAGGTTACAATTTATCCCTCTTTGAGCGACGAATGCCTGTTGGGGTTCTTAAAGGATATGGGTGAAGATCGAGGTATACAACACACACACACACACACACACAAATCGTTTGTGAGGGATGTGATGGCACTTTTATTGCTAAAATTCCTTTTGTCTGCCTCCTCACTCTTGCCAATTCTATCTCTTCTCTCTATTTCTTATATTAAGTAATTGCACTGATTTTTTTTTTTAGAAAGACAAAAGTATGTCATGCTACCTTGTTCATTATGTTTTGTTTTTGTTTTAAGTTTTAACTCTTTTATTTTTTGTGTCGATGGAAATATAACAATTTGTGGACAAAACATTGGTTAGTGTTATGCTGTGGCCCAGATTTTGTCTCAGCCCGGGTCGCGTTGCGACCCGGTTTTGACCCCAAAATGGGCTTTGTTTCGGACCATGTTTAGGATTGTCTTGTTGGCCGGTATATAAGGGCATCTTGGGTTTGGAGTGAGATTAAAGAGAGAAAACGCAGAAAGAGAAAGAGAGCGAGAGCGAGAGCTAATGTTTGGGGTTGAAACTTGACCCCAAAATGGGCTTTGTTTCGGACCCTGTTTAGGATTATCTTGTAGCCCGGTATATAAGGGCATCTTGGGTTTGGAGTGAGATTAAAGAGAGAAAACGCAGAAAGAGAAAGAGAGAGAGAGCGAGAGCTAATGTTTGGGGTTGAAACTTGACCCCAAAATGGGCTTTGTTTTGGACCCTGTTTAGGATTGTCTTGTAGCCCGGTATATAAGGGCATCTTGGGTTTGGAGTGAGATTAAAGAGAGAAAACGCAGAAAGAGAAAGAGAGAGAGAGCGAGAGCTAATGTTTGGGGTTGAAACTTGTAATCTTTTGATTTTTCCATTGTGAAAACTTTCACCTGATTTTCGTTGTGAACGTAGGCACATTGCCGAACCATGTAACTTGTGTTCTGTGTGGTGCTTACACACACACCCCTTTCCCCCTCAACTCCTTGTGTGTTACTGTCTATTATTTTTCACTGCGCACTTTTTTTTTTCCTAATTGGTACTCACACACCCACCCCTAAAGAATTGTTTGCACCTAAGAGAATTTGATCCTTAGACCTAAGGCTTGCAAGACACTAGGCCAAGTTCTTTATCCACTTGAGCCAACCCCTTGGGCTATTTTTCACTGCACACTTAGTTCTTGCCTTCTCAACTTCTCATTTAATCGACATAATTCCCTTAAAGAAAGTGATGCTGTTACCAAGACCAATTTATCCATGAAGAATAAACATTCTACCATTCTGTTTGAATCTGACCTATTATCCCACCATGCACTTGGCACAATTGAACTTAAGGCTGTAAAGTTTGCTTTTACGCTTACCTCAGTTTCATTGCGACAGATTGTTCCAGCCCTAGGACTTGGCTATCCATCCTAATATAACCTTGCTTCTGCCCCTGGTGTGGTTTATGTTCCTTTTTTTAGGGTTGGGTTGGGAGGGTGAGGTTGTACTAGTGGTCTATGGATTCAAGTCTATTACTACATGCATGAATGTTCAGTTTAATAACTTGTGCTGCTCAGATGAGACTTGGTTAATACTTTGGTCAAAAGAAATGCAAACTACACCACCAAGTTTTATTTCCCAGAGGAGATTAAGGGTTTGACCAACACTTAAAGACAAAGTAAGTAGTTGTACCGTACCTAAAAACAAAAGCAAGGAAGAAAAAATTTAAAAATTCAAACCATGACCGAACTCCCATTCTGTTATGAATTAACCCAACATATTGGTTAGTTTTATATTAATATTGAACATTAATAAAACAACGTATATTTTAATTAAGTAGAACTAAATACTGATTATATGGAATGTAACTTTTGTAAAACTAGAAATACAAGTAGGGAAGTTATTAAAATTGATGGTTTAGGAGGTACCAAAAAACAAACATTTTCGTTACCTAGGTTTATTTTGGACAAAGAGAGGGAAACTGGAGATGATATTAATCATTGAATTAAAGCAGGGTGGGTGAAATGGAGGAGTGCTTCTGGCATCTTGTGTATACCTCAAAAATTGAAAGGTAAATTTTAAAAACAGCTATTAGACCAATTATACTTTATGGGACAAAATGGATGTGTGCAAGGAAAAAAAAACTCAACTCATCCGTTAAATGGTTAAAGTAACTCCAATTAGAGATAAAATGATAGAGAATCGATTGAGATGGTTTTGCTAGCGATGACCAATAGTTGCACTCGTTAGGACGACCAATAATTGCACTGGTTAGGAAAAACAACATGCTTCTTATTGAGGGCAATGCTAGGGGTAGGGGAAGGGGAAGGGGAAGACTAAAACTAACATGGTTTGAAATAGTTAAGAAAGGTATGATAGCTTGTGGTTTGACTGAGGTTATGGCCTTAAATAGCGCAAAATGACTAAAAAGGATTCATGTATCCGATTCCAAATAATTGGGAAAAAAGCTTTGTTGAGTTGAGTTGAGTATTTTATGATCGCACATGCTGACTGTTATCGCCTTGATGACGATGCAGTGACATGGGATGTTCAGTTTGGCAAACCAATCTAGGATTGGGAATTGGAAGAGGTCGTATCCTTCTTTGATTTGATTTATCGGCAGCCAACGAATAGGAGGGCGATGATGTGTGGTGCTGGGTGGGAGCCAGGCATGGTGGTTTTTCAGTTAGATCTTATTACCACGCACTTCAGAGAGGTCATATTTCCATGGAAAGCGGTGTAGATCTTATTACCAAGGTGACATTTTTTTGGGTGAACAATGGCGTTGGGGAGGATCTTGATTCTTGACCATGGACAATTTGAAGAAGCGGCGTCAAATTGTGATTAATTGGTGTTGCATGTGCAAAAGGGATGAGGAGCCTGGGAGTCATCTTTTATTAATTGGTGTTGTCAGCATCTACTACGGAAACTCTTACGAGTCTTGGAGGGGACGTACAATGGGTAGACAAGCTCGAGACACTTGGAGGGTCGGTCCGCTATGTTTTTGGTGTGGTTTGTGGAGGGAAAGAAGTAGGAGAATCTTTTGATGGTGTGGAAGTATTGATATGGGTGCTGAAACACTTTTTTTGGGGTCAAGGGCGTATATGTAGATTTGTAGAGAATTTTGTTCATTTTTTCGATAGCTTGAGGGTATAGTGATGTTTTCTTTCTCAGGTGCACTCCCTTTGAGCGTCTTTTGATGAAATCTTACTTTATCAACAACAACAATAATAATATAGAGATTCAAACCTGGGTGGGTCCCATGTAGTTATAACAGGATTTGGTTTATATTGACCAACCACTTCTTGGTCTCAAGACTTGAAACTATCATAACACAGCCTTTTTATTTCAGTTGGATTGCTGGGCCTGTCCTTATTTGACTGCAGTTTCTGCATGCATAAGAAAAGCTGAAATAATTTGTATCTCAGTACATATATGCATGAATACTTTGGGTAGGAATGCTAATTGAACCATTTAGACAGGAAACAGCCATGCCTGCCCTGAAATGGAGAGGTTTCTGGAGGTCTTTGCGGAGTTTAGGCTGCTTTCAGACCAAGTATTGAAATCCAAAGTACATTTGGGGTAGGGTAGGCAAAAGGATAAACACCCTGCTCACCCCACCCCAATTGCATCAGCTACAAAAGTGCAAGGAACCATGTATATGGGCAGCAAGGCACTGGTTCTTTGTCCCAAATAGATGATGATTAGAAGGTGAAACCTCAAGGCTTCTATAATGGAGCTCCCTGCACGTCTTTCTACTTGTCCACATAGACAGTCAAAACCATGGGGCATCAGCGGGATTGGGGTCAAAAGTTTTAAATGCATTCTGCAGTTTCAAGGTTTGAAATATTAAAAAAATACCCCCCTACCCTCAAATAGGAGGAGAGGGGTTCTAGCCCCATTGTGGGCAATGTGTGTGAGTACTTACCTGATAAATATATATATATACACACACACAAGTAGTGGGGAATTATTATTATTTTTTTTACTATATTTTTTTAAATCCCGCCCTGCCCTGTGCTGTGGTCAGGAAACGGCTGCCCCATGCCAAGGCTGTCCTATTGCCATCCCCATTTCTTGGTGGATGGATGCTTAAATTTTTCGCATGAGTAAACTTTGATTGGCAGGCGCCAATCATCGCATCATCATGGTCTGCAGTATGCTCAGTGCTGTTGTCCTTCAAGTTTTTGGACTAGGTAACTTAACTCAATTGTCTTTTGGCCAGAGACAGTAGTGTTTGTCATCATGTTTTGTACATCAATGCCATTGATGATTTGATGAATTGTTTAGCTAATTAGTTAGATACAACTGTTTATCTCTGCATTTATGTATTGCAGGTACATCAATAGGGAAGAGATATGCAAGAACAGATGAACTTGGAGTTTCCCTTGCCATTACAGTGGATTCAACATCCTCGGTGACAATCCGGGAGAGGAACAGCAAACAACAAATTCATATTAGTGTAGAGGAGGTGGAATCTGTAGTTAAGGAGGTGACTGATGGTCTGAGCACTTGGGGTGATATGCAGTGGAAATTCCCGACTCATTCATATGTGTCTGCCGATGATTGAACTTGATAGGTAATACTCAGCTTATTATCAGCACAGAAGGTATTTGATATTGTCAAATTGGCTTTGTTATACATCAATAACTTAAAAATGTTTTATCAGCAAGACCAAGTGAATGTGAAATATTATGACATTTCTTTGGTTGTTAAGACTGACACGTCTTATTTCTCATACAATACAAAATGCTGGCTCCTTTGAGATTCAATATCCAAGTATTTTGCAGCACATATACAGAATTTAGTGTCTTACACTCTGGCTCTCGGCCTTGCATATCAGATTCATTTTTTTCTAATAAATAAAGGACTTTCACCATGGAATTATGGGTGGAAAATGGCTTTTAACGTGTTTGACATGATTGAATGCACTGGAAGATGCATTTTTAATGTAGTTGGAACAGATAGTCTACTTGTCTTTTGTTCTTGAGTCGATTACCTACTTGAAAGAACCTCAGGCAGGCAACAAGCCTTGTTGATGGTTTTACATTTTGGTGACCTGCTTGCTCTTGTTCACCCAACCTTGCTCGTGCAGCTGATTATGTTCGATACTGATGTAGGGTTTTGAGCTAGAGAAAATTCTAACTAAACTATCTTGGTCCAGGTGGTCATTTTCATAAAATTGTCTGTATTGGTGATTGAGCTTTGTGAAGTCATTTTCATAAAATTGTTGTGATGATGATTGAGCTTTGTGGTCTCATTTTTATGAAATTGTTGGTTGTTGGTGATTGAGCTTTTCTGGACATGATGCAGTCTTGCTCCCGTCCAAGCTTGCCCATCAGAATTCATTTCTTGATATGAAAAATAGGGCAATGGGATCGGTTGGGGACTCGGGGTGAAATAGGTTCACTTAGTACAGTTAGTATCTACAATTCTTTGAAGACTGAAGGAACAAAATTGTGTTAAAAGAGTATTTATCTCATGGTCTTGCCTCTCTTTGCTTGTGATATAAGGAGATTTGTATCTATATATATATTGGATTGATGCATGCCCTTCACCTGCAGACCTAGTTACAATAGGTGTGCCCAGAAGTGAGTTACTAGCAAAGTCTCCCAAAAGTTTGTTACCAGCTAAAAGTAGCTTACTGTGGGTAATCAATCCAATTGCTGTCTGAAACACCATTCTCGCACACAAGCTTCTATTAGGCATAACTTAACATAGGCTAATTTTTGGTCATGCAAAGAAATATACTCTACTCTAGTTCAGGTTACAATTGTTGTAAGAGAGATGATTCCTTAGCTGAAACCGTTGGATGAAATACTAAACCGTGGGTCTTGACCACCAAGGTGCATCTGAGGGTGGTCTTCAGACCCTCAGTTAAGCATTTTGGCTGATGGCAATACTCTTTCCGATTGTGTGAAATGGATTAAAGATAGATAGTGGAGATCTGAATTTCAACGGTAGTTTCTTCCATCTGTTAAACAATCAAGTAGATATACATATATATATGTATATGCAGATTGTGTATATTGGTGTATTTTGGAAGCTGTAAATTTATATATATGTATACACAGATGGTGTATTTTGAAAGATGTAAACAAGCTCACGAGTCGAGCTCTAGCAAACTATATGTATATACAGATGGTGTATTTTGAAAGATGTAAACGAGCTCACGAGTCGAGCTCTAGCAAACTATATGTATATACAGATGGTGTATTTTGAAAGATGTAAACGAGCTCACGAGCTGAGCTCGAGTTTGCTCAAACTAGTTATCAATTTTGAAAATGATTTGAAAACTAATTAAGATGATTTTTTTTTTTTTTGTGAAATTAAGTTGTCAAGTAGAATCCATTGAAGTGATCCATTGCTCTGTACATTCTATTACATGGAATATTTATTGGAAACAATATAACTATATGGGATATTTATTGGAAACAATGGCCCTGTTTGGTATGTACTTGGTTTTGATGTTTTGTTTTTGGACTGACACTGTTCATACTATTGGAGTCCAAAACATGTTCTGTGCCGGGCCACCAATTCTGTTTTGTCTTAAAACGTTTGAGAAATACTGGCCCAAAATTGAAACACCAATTTGGTGTTTTGCTTGATTCTGATACTGTAGCATCAAATGGAACCCTAACACAGCTCCAGAATTCTCTCTGTCCTCTATCATGTTCTCTCTTTGGCGATTGAAGGTGATTTCAGTGCCTCTCCCCAATTTCACGAACAACATCAAAGTTTGAAGCTCCTCTTTGCATTTTTTCGAGTTCAAAACCCTACCACAACTCGCGCATCACGATTCACTGCCTTTCTCCAATTTCGTGAAGAACATCAAGGATATACTGTGAGTTCTCTTTTCTAAATTTTTTTCTTAATGTATAACTAAAATATTACCTTACCATGATTTTGTCTTGTTAAATCAAAATGAAACTAGCTATTTGCAACCGATGAATGAAATAGTAATATATATAGTGGGAGAAAATGATTTTCATGTGTGTTAGGTGACAGATATATTACCCCCATTTTACAACCTTTCATCGATTATCATAACTTCAGTGGGTGACAGTGATGAGAACTGATTTTTACATGGCTAGGTCACAATGTACCCCATGTTAATTACTTTTAATCATTATATATACTTCTATGACTAATGTTGAGGGATTGAAAAATCATTTTTAGAATAATGTTGGATCTCACGGACAGTTCCTGTAAATTGGATTTACAGATTTCTTCAATCGTGTCTTTAATTATTTATTTGCCTTTTTCAGATTATTAGGGAATGTTTCATTGGTCACTGGTGGTGCCACTGGCATTGTTGTCCGTCTATTCCATAGGCACGGTGCAAAAGTTTGTGTTGTTGACATCCAAGACGAACTTGGTCAGCATTTATGCGAATCCCTTGATGGCAACCTAAATACATGTTTTTTCCGCTGTGATGTCACCATAGAGGACGACGTTCGCGGTGCAGTTGACTACACAGTTGATAAATTTGGTACACTGAGGAGGAGAGGACTGATGATGCCTTGGAAGGTTTCCATGCTTTTGTTGGCAATAATGTTCTTCATGTGAGGTTTCAAGACAAAGTTGCTGAGTACTTGTTGGTTGTGAAATTATAGTTCTTTATTTTTGTTGCTGACCTGCAAATATTAGAAGGCTTGCAATTGGTGTACTTGGTCAGTTATATATAGAACCTGAATTTGAATCTTTGTGGAAATTTAATGGTACATTTGGAGTTGTTTTTGAAGTGGATGAACATTGTTATTGTATTGATGATCTTATTCCAGCAACTGAATCAGTGAGAAATGGTTGTTTTTCTTGCTTCTTGTGGTTTTAAAGTTCATGACAAGTAATGCATAAATTGGCTCACAGACATCACATGAAAATAGGATGATAAAGTGCAAGAACTGAAGATTTTGGGATTCACTGAGTCAGTCCATCAGTCTATTATTTCTCTCTATTTTTCTTTGATTTTTAAGGTGAAGTTGGACTACAAAACCAAAGGGACCTTTTTCCTAAGGTTATAATTTCCCATTCCTGAATTTTTCTGAAGGTGGGATTTAATTTTGAAACTCTGGTAAGATTGCTTAGAAAATTTCAAGTAAATCTATGAAGGATTCGGTATTTATCATTGTACACAAATTCCATTGTCCTGTTTGTACACAAACAAATATTAAATATTCAACTAAAAAGCAAAGTAACCATGTGTGAAGTTTGAACTCCCTAAGGGGGTGTTTGGTTTGTGTTTTGTGTTGGGTGTTTATGTTGCAGGCCCGCTACAGTAACTAAATATAGGCCCAAAACGTGTTTGGTGAGATTTGTTTTATTGTGCACAGTAGTATAACATTTCAAAAAAAAGGCCCCAAATACAAAACAGCCTTGGGCTGTTTTTGGTGTTTTAAGCACTGTAGTGGGTGAAGTGGTCCAACACGTATACTGTAGCGGAGGCCACAAAAGCCCAAAATTCGCAACAGGTATATTGGGCAAAATTAGAGTATTTTTGGCCGATCCTAGTCTCTCCTTTGTGATGGCGATTGTGGCGATTCGGTACTGAAACCCTAGAGTTTGTTCATGTTGAAGGAGCAGAACTCACACCAAGTAACGATTCTGAAACCCAGTCGTCGATCCATTCTCTCTCCTTTGTGGTGGCGATTCGCAACTCTGAAACTCTAGTTTGTTCATTTTGAAGAAGCACAACTCGATCCAAGTACATGAAGTAACGATTCTGAAACCCCAACGATTCCGAAACCCCAGTCGTCGATCGATTTTCTCTCCTCTATGAAGGTGAAACCCTAGTTTGTTTCGTGTTGAAGGAGCAAAGATTTTGGATCCAGATCTTGGAAATACACCATAAAATTATTGTAAGGCCCCAATCTGTTCTCTCTCCTTCTTTACTTAATCTTAAGTGGGATATATAAATGTGGGTGTCAATATAGGACTTGAGAAGAAGTTTGACAAGTCAACCTATGCCAACATGGCAGTCACGTCACAAGTGAAAGAGGCCTATGTCCTGAGAGCTCGAGCACCACTAATCGAACTTCTAGGCCCATCCTACGAGCGCAATGGCCCAAGCCCACTGCTCAAGAATCACCATCTAAAGCCTTCGAAACCCCACAGCCCCAATGCTACAGTTCAATACCTCGAGAGCTATCTCTCGAGCACCGTCAACAAAGCCTCGAGATCTATCCCTCGAGCACAAACAACAAAGCATCGAGAGCCATCTCCCTAGCACTGTCAACAAAGCCTCGAGATCTATCCCTCGAGCACAGTCACTAAAGCCTCGAGAGCCGTCTCTCAAGCACTGACAATAAAGCCTCGAGAGCCGTCTCTCGAGCACTGACAATAAAGCCTCGAGATCTATCGCCCGAGCACAGTCACTAAAGCCTCGAGAGCCATCTCTCGAGCACTGTCAACAAAGCCTCGAGGTCTATCTCTCGAGCACAGTCACTAAAGCCTCGAGAGCCATCTCTTGAGCACTGTTAACCAAGCCTCGAGGTCTATCCCTCGAGCACAGTCATTAAAGCCTCGAGAGCCATCTCTCGAGCACTGTTAACAAAGCCTCGAGACTCATCTCTCGAGTGTAGACAACAAAGCCTTGAGAGCCCTCTCTCGAGCACCGTCTACAAAGCCTCGAGGTCTGACTCTCGAGCACAGTCGCTAAACCCTCGAGAGGCATCTCTCGAGGACTGTCAACAAAGCCTCGAGACCTATCCCTCGAGTGCAGACAACAAAGCCTCGAGAGCCATCTCTCGAGCACTATCAACAAAGTCTCGAGAGCCACCTCTCGAACACTGTCAATAAAGCCTCAAGGTCTGTCTCTCGAGCACAGTCACTAAAGCTTCAAGGTCTGCCTTTCGAGCACAGTCACTCTTTACAAGAGAGCCAGTCCTCGAGCACGAACAACAAAGCCTCCGGGCCTGGCCCTCGGGCATCACTCACAAACACTAAGTGTACAAAAGCATTCTCACAAACAAACCCTACAGTGCAGCAAGGATGGGGATTGGCAAGTCCCACCCCCTTTCGTAGCCACGTAACAGGGTCCAAGCGGGATATCAAAAGGGTTTTGGATTGGAGGATGAACAATAGAGAAAGCCCAACTAAATCAAAGGGGCCTAGTTAGTGGAACAGTGAGCGATGTTTTGCCATAATAGAGACTCTTACCATCACCATTAATGCTCTGGCAAAGAGTAATTAATACAGCCAACTACCACCGCTAAAGGTTGCCTGAAGGCATTCAATGCAAAAGAGAGGAGGTGACACCTTAGGTGTTTAGGTTACTCATGACCTAAGTACCTCTGACTCAGAAAGGAGGTGATACCTTAGGTGTTTAGGTTACTCATGACCTAAGTACCTCCGACTCAGAAACAGGTGACTCGGAACTAATAACTTTCTATAAATAGAGAACTCTGTGATAATGGCAAGGTAGGTCCTACCCTCACTATCTTCTCCATTAACTAGCTCTAATTGTTTCCCCTCTGGTCTGAATACTCTCTGGCTCCTTCATAGTTGTGTTGACTACCCCATTTATTATATAAGTTACTATCATCGATAACGAACCCCTACAATAGATTATCAGCAACGAGACGTTAATGATGAATGCTTTATATATATTCGAGACTTTTAAGTTGATCATAACTAATGTGATTAGAATAAATGTGAGTCCTTAATCTGTCTTCTTCTTGTATATGGGTATGTAATATGATATTACAATATCATAGTTACATTAGATGTATATATGCCAATGTTGTGTATTATCGTATAGTAGGTATAAAGGTTTGCATTTGTTTTCAATTTATCTACATGCTGGTATATACTTGTTGTTAATTGATTTGTATGCCTATATTGAACGCTCACTTCTGTGTTCTTGACAGCTTACTTTTGATATTAATTTTTAAAAAATTTGTCAAGTATCTAGTTACAGTTGGGAATGAGCTGGTGCAACAATAAGCTTCTGGAACTCTTTTTAAAAATATATGTATATCGGCGTTCCAAACTTGTCCTAATTCTGATGCAGGATGGGTTGGGTTCGGAAATCTTTTTTTATTTGTGGGACGGATGGAGGTGAGTTTGAGAAGAGAGTCTAGAATTTTTATACATAAATATTTTATGATAAAGATGTGTTGACATGACAATCCTTTAAAATGTATAGGAAACCGATACCACAAAGACAAAGGAAGAAAGTAACATTTCATATATAGAATCACAGTGACTCAACAAACATTATTTTGTGATAAATTATTGTAGTACCCGTGGCTATAATAGGATTGTAATCAATAAGGCTATGAGTAACAATAACCAATAATCAAGTGTACATTATCAGTCAAAGACACAACAAAGAACAAGAAATATCTATTATGCATGCAGTTATATGTACATGGAAGCACAGAATAATTACGTTGACTCCTCACCTCCTCCCATGCCTAGTACTTATTTGGTAGAACCTTCTTATATAGTCCCTTTTCTATATATATATGATGATTAGACTAATCAATAAATTGATGAACATTGATTCTCTTTGTACTTATACTTTATATCTTATGTTCAAGATTTTTCACTCACGTGTTGATGAGTATTTACTATTTAGTAAGTGTCAGTTACTTCTCTGAAATTAAAATGTTGTTTTAAATTATGGATGATTTGTCATACAAGTGTTAGCATCCGATACTCTTTGAGACTCTCCCACAGAGATTATTCCTTCATAGAATTGTGAATATTTCCTGGGTTGTAAAAAGGCTAACAAGTACACACGTCATTGTAATTATTCATTACACAAGCTAATTACACCAAATTTGCTTAATGGGTAAATGATAGTTTTATAGTTGAAAATAGTGATATTGTACTTAATGGTATTATATTTATGTATATTGAGTCTTCAGGGAAGTATAGGACCTTCTATTTAACAATGTTTATGCTATTTCTCTCATGGTATTATACTTTACATATATTGGGTCTTCAGAGATAGGATCTTCTATTTAACAATTTTTATGCAATTTTTCTCATTTACGACTCTTTTGAACTTGATGTAATAGTTATTTTGCATGATTTTAATCAAAAGAGATGGATCTTGATGATATACAATCAGATCTCAATGTCTTGAGAAAGTTATACAGTCTTTTACAAAATGATGGGCATGGTTTGCAAAATGCAGGCTCAATAAATGTAAGTTTTCTTAACATTTAGACCATCTTTTCTACATATACTACTTCAATTGTCTATGAAAGTGAGCTACACATATACACAAGTATAACATTTGTGCAATATATTTGAGATCTTCTATTAAAGTAAATAGCAAAGTAAAACTGAATTGTTAGCTAGGTAAGATGATTCAAATTTTAAATCTGATGTGAATCCCTTTGAGGGTTGTTGTTGTTCACATGAGGAGCATGCCTGCCTTTCTTAAATACATGAGCATTTTGAAATTTCATCATTTTTGCCTATTCTTTTGAAAAGGGGGGAAAAGGAGACTTTCCTTTAATACCTTGTTGTATGCTCTAGGGTTTTAGACATGTAAGGCCTATGAGAAAACTAGTGAAGTGTTCATCAGCATTAGCTTGATGTTTGTGGCTTCAACCCAATATGTGCCAGACACAGTCATTATAGTGATATTGGTGCTTCTAGAACAAGCTGGGATTTGAAAATTTTTGTTCTTCATCACTCTTATAGTGTATTCTATCAACAGTTATTTTTAGTTAATATTTAGAAATTTAGAAGGTAACCTTTTGGCCCTTTCTTTTTATATGACAAAATAAAAAGTTTTTGAGATGCTGAGCTACCTCAAAATTTATTCCCTTTTTCTTCTTCATGTGTTGATAGGATTGAATTTCTGATTATCAGAAACTATATGTAAATTTTTGGCAGTTGTTCCCTGAAATTCTACTCAACTTGCACATAAAAATTGTTAATTAGCTTGGAGACAACTCTCTCTCTGACATACACATATACATGTTGTGTGGAAAACTATGGCCAATCCATTTCCTGGTACAAATTCGGTTACTCCCATAATGCAGACTAAAGAGAGGTTAGTTAGAAGGAGTGAGCTGAGACAAGTTGATGAGTTTGTTCTGGGCAAAAATGATTCGTTGAGCCAGGCTGGTGAATTTGTTCTGGGCACTTGGTTTCTAAAATTGAAATTAGTTTGTATTCAGCTTTAATGGTGGTTCATGTATCTTTACTTTGCAGAAATATCGACTTGCCAAGTATATGCCACCAATTCGATCTTTTAGAAATATCGACTTGCCTAGTATATGTTAACATCAAGATGCAAAACAAAGTTCATAATCCTTCCAGGCTTGTGCACTTGGACCAGCCAAGATGCAGCACAATACCACACCCCAGAGCATTCCACCATGAGCCATGGGATATGAAAGTTTATTATTGTATTAATATTTGATGAATTTGGATGTCAAATATTTTTTTTTGAATTTGAATACTATGAATGAAGCTTTGGGTGGTTATTGGAAGAAGCATTTCTGCATGTGTGCTTATTGGTGGAATTGTACAATGATTTTTTTTCTTGAAAATGGTTTTTCTTCAGCTTTGTATCAGTATTTTTTTTTGGTTGTTTTCCTGGTTGAGATTTGAAGTCAACTTTTGTATTTTAATGGAAAGTAACTTTAATAAAATTAAAAAAAATGTTTTGAATACATTCTTTTGGTTATTTTGTTATCTATGTTTTGTATCGTCTTGGTTTCAAGTAGTAGGCTGAGCCCAGAATATCTAAAACCATAATTAATTGAGCAGCCAATTATACTATACATGGAACCATAATTATGAATCAAAAATTGCTTACCACCATTAGAGACAGGTTTTCAAATTGTCAAAACTCATAATATTTTCCTGTGGCGTTTACACTTGTAGGTATAAAAGAAAAAAGGTTGAGTTTTAATAGATTGATAAGAAACACTAGTAGACAATATTGAACTTCCTTACCAGCATTATATACTATATTGTTAGTTTATGTCATCAATTTTATATCATCAAAGGCTTACAAACAATTATATGACATCTATCTTCTGGATGTACTATCTGGCCTCCACGAGATCTATCCCACAATGAAAAATGCAAAAAAATGTTATGTGCACAAATTTTGCAGAAGATACACTATCTGACCTCCACGAGATCTATCCCACAATGAAAAATGCAAAAAATTATTATGTGTACAAATTTTGCAGAAGATACACTATCTGGCCTCCATGAGATCTATCCCACAATGAAAAATGCAAAAAAATATTATGTTTACAAATTTTGCCAATCAACTACTAAAATTATGTCTATTATATAAATAATTAATTATAAAAATAAAATTTTAAAATGAAATAACAAATTAGAAACAGTTAGTACCAAACATGCTTTTTGTTTTTGAATTTTATATTTTTGGCAGCAGTTGGAGTTACCAAACATGTTTTCAGTGTTTTATTCTCAAAATTTTTGACGTTACCAAACGTGTTTTGCATGTTTCTGCTTCAATAATTCCTACAACGAAATTTCGTCACCAAACATACTTTCACTTTCAATTCAAAACATCATTCAACAAAAACACTGTTTCTGTTTTATCTAAAAACAAAACACATACCAAACGGGCCCTAATTCACTGGGCATTCATGTTTGAAAATCATTATTCAAATAATCTTGTTACAATTTTCACAAGGATAAAATAAAATAGAACAAAAAAAGGACTAATAATACTAATATTTTGAATATCATATTAAAAATATGATAAATTACACTGATCTTTTCTGATGAAAAAATTACACACGGATAAAGCATTTGAGGTGAAAGTACCTCTCTCCCCCTAAGGTTTGACATATGTGGTCAATGACACCATTGACGTTTTCTTTTGTTAGAATCGTCAATCAAATTTTTGAAAATAATCATTTTGCTCTTTCCTTCAATGATATTTTATATTAAATATTAAAATATTGAGGGTAAAAATGATATTTTGCGCAAATTAATGCCCGTTAGAGGTTTAACGTCTACAGGAAAGGTTAGAGTAATAATGGCCGAATGTTCCACTCATGTGTTAACTTAATGCCCGTCAAAGGTTTAGACAAGTATTGTTAAAAATATATATATATAATTTATTTAAATATAATTGTGTCTAAATATTGGCAAATAACATTAATTTATTTTTATAATAATTTTAATTATATATAATAATAATAATATTTTAAAACCAAACACTCAAACAGATTCATGCCAAACATGTTTATTAATTTTGCTCTAATTTTTTTGCCAACAGTTGGACTTACCAAACATGTTTTTGCATGTTTCTGTTTTAAAAAATTTAAAACAGATTTTCCTTACCAAACATGTTTTTAATTCCGTTAAAAACACACTCATAACAAAACACTTATTACAGAAACAAAACACCAAAAACAAAACGCATGCCAAACAGACCCATAATAACGAATTCGAAATTGTATCCAAGCGTCATCCATTGGTTGTATACTTGATTCATAACTAGAAATTTTCTCTGATCATTTGCTAATCGGAGCTAAAACTCTGCAAATTAAAAATGCCAAGATAGGAATAATACTTGATATTATTTATGCCCAAAAACATATTATATTAGTCAAGCATAAACAAATTCTGATTTTGGTTTCTTTTAAGTGAAATTCTAATATCGCTAGCAAGAAAGAAGGAACCTCAGTTGTAGTTGAACTTTGTACAATCACTTCAACCCAGAACACTGTAAAGTCTTATAGAGAATAATACCCAAATATAATATGAAATTGAGAGAGAATGAATTTGAAAATTTTCACAAAATCAACATGGTTCACCTTTCACATTTACAACGTGAGAGGCGTCCATTCAGAAACAACTATGTCTTTTGTAGAAAGACATCTTTAAAATTTAAAACAATAATGTACATAAACTCTTAAAAGCAAAGTTATGTCTTTTCTGGGAAGACATCTTTTAAAATTTAAATAACAACTATATATAATCTTTCAAAAATAATTTGAAAATATATTATATATTTCTAACATATTTCCTCTATTTTTAAATAATTTTTTTTTCACAATAAAGATGAGTATAAATGAAAGTACCTTTTGGATTTGAACCTTCGTTTAGTGTAAACAAGCCAAAGCTTTGTCAAATTAGAATGGTAAACATATCTTGAACTATAGACTCTTAACGATAAGTCGAAAATCAAAGTTTTGAATTGCATTTTTAAGTAGAATTGACTGGTAATTTTGCCTTTTGTGGTATTATTTGATGAGATTTGAATTTGAGATTAGTTCAAGTTTGATTTCATTCCATTTTTAGCAATCTTGTATCTTTAAGAATCTTGTAATAGAATAGCCAATTTGAATCTGTCATTGTTGTGATCAGATGTGGTAGAGGACTAAGGCCTATGTGAGGATTGATATGTGCATGGTTGAGATAAAGATAGAGAGAGAGAGAGAGAGAGAGAGAGAGAGGATTGAGAGGGGAAAGGGAGAGGAGTTGTGGAATCGGGTTGAAGACCCTTTCAACTCAATCGATTGATAAATTTGTATGTGTTTCATGTGTTTGTAGCATGCATTTATCTATGAAAGTTATGAAAAAAATAAGAATAAGAACTTAATAAATAAAATATAAGATAACTACAAAAAAATAAGCTAAATCCAAGTACGATTCTATCACTAACAATTTTTTTGAAAATAATTAGTTGGTAGCACTGAAAAACACAAAAACAGAGGATTAAACAATAAAATTTGACTGAAACATAATATAGTATTGATTGGTTGGTTTGATTGCAATTGGGAATGGACCAGGTAAGATCGAAATCATCGAAACTAGCTCAAAAAATGCATCAATCTCTTTATTCAGCCTTCCATAGTCCAAATGATCTCCGTAGTCATGAGTAACCCGTCCTCTCTCTCTCTCACACACACACATATAGAGAGAGATTATGATGAATTGTTTGTCAAATTGGTGGTGCTTTGGCTAACATTGATTACGAGAACAATTGTATTGTCATAGAGGTTGAAGTTGTATGTTGTTATGAAGGTTGTGTATATACATACATACATACATGTGTGTGTATTTATATATGTAGAGAAGAAAGAGAGAAGACAATTGGTGAGGTTATATATTATAAGTCTATACTAGGAGGGGAAGGTTGTTCTATTGTTACCCAAGAGGTTGCTAGTTCAAAACGAAAAACAGTTTCACATATGACTCTCCCAGCCACAAATACAAAAGCCTTATAGCATTGACGCAATGGTAAGTTGTTCTATTGTGACATAAATGTAACAAATTCGAAATAGGTCGTTATCTCTTCACATGTCAAGGTTACATAAATATGACCCTTCTCATACTCCTGTCGGACACTTGATTGACCCTTTTATGTATACAATACATATATACAAATACATGACAAGGGACATTTTAGGAATTTTGCGTCTCAAATAAATGGTGTGATATGCACACTCAAATTGCAACGGTTAGATAAAAATAGGACCTTCTTTGTAAGAATTTGAATACGGAGTAAATAACTTGTATGCACAAAATGCAGGACAGGCTATGAATACTAGAAGAGTTTACCAGAATAGGAAAGGAAAATATAAAGTATTGGTGTATTATTGTGTTTATATATATATATATATATATGAATAAAATAGGCTTATATAGACTAGAGGTTGATCAGCTGAGTTTTAGCCTACTGGGTTTTGAGATGGACATGTTATCAAACTAGAAAGCTCCTCTCAGATTCCCACAGTCCATTTCTCTCCGTATACAAAGTTGTTAAACAAATTATATTTTAGCATCAAACAACTTGACAACCATACCCAAACCTCCCCCTCCTGCTTCTCCTCCCTGTTTCTTCAAGCAATTCCACCTCTCTCTCTCTCTATATATAATATATACACACACATTATACACACATATATCCTGAATTGCGCTAAAATTCATATGTAGGCTCAAAGCCCAATTTGTAAGAAAGTTATACCAACTACTTTCCCCAATGACGTGCCAACTATCTCCTTCCAATTAAAGTATAATCCTTGTGCCTCTTCTTCTCTTGGAACACACCCTTGAAAACTCTTCTGGGTTTTCTTTAGGTTCTCTGGTATTGTTTCTCTGTAACCTTAGATTTGCTCTGGTACTGTTTCTCTGTAACCTTAGATTTGCTTTGTTGAAAGAATATAGGAAGAGAGAAAAAAAAAATGAGGATTTGGAGTTGGTTTTTTGTTATGCTTTTTTTTTCTGCTCCTGTATTGAGGATTGGTGCTGTGGAGCTCGCTCGTGGTCAACAAACTGAACGAATTTCAGGTTTGATACCTTTAGTTTTTCATTTATATATTAATTTTTATTTTCTCTACTTTCTTATTTGGTTAAATTTTATTTTGATTTCTTTTGCGCCAACTTTTTTTGAATTTCATTTGGGATTTATTAATTTTTAAGCGATTATGGATTTGGGATTGTTTCTTCTTTTTTTTCATCTTGGGTATTGATTGGGTACCTTTTGTATTTACTTTGCTTTTTTTAAACCTGTGATATATGTTTGATGATTGCATCTTGTGGTTTTGCTTAGTAGGGCCTTTTAAGGTTTGATTTGGTTCTGAATATGTTGAGACTTAGGTGATTATTGGGGAATCTATGGTGAAAATGGGAGTTGAATTGGACAATTGCACTGGCAAGTGTTGATCTTTTGAAGTCCCTTCTAGAATTCAATTAGCATTCTGTCTGGTCTAAATTTAGGGACAATTTGATCCATACAAACTTGTAATGTTGGTGCATAATTTTGGGGAAGTTGGAACTAATAATAAGATTAGTGGTTTAATTGCTTATCATCTAGAGTCATGGCAATAGATGAGTGAGACATTTTAATTTTTTCGGGAATTGGAAGAGTGAGACATTGATATTTATAACCAATTTTTTTGTTCATTCAAAAATTCGATCTAGCAGAATATCAATTTCTTTAATCTTATTTCTTGCATCATTATTAAAATTATTAAAACCAATTTTAGTTCTTCAGGATCCCACCATAGCCTGATGATGGTAGATTGTCTCCAGTGCCTTTCCACATGGGTGTGTTTGCTTATGTCAGGAGCCCTCAGTGTCAAGCTTCCTAACGGGCAAAGCTCTTCATGCTCAAACCAGTGTTTTTGTATATTATTGTATACATAATTTGAGTTAACCAATCCATCGGAGGTGCTATTAAGTTGTTGAAAGTGGATCATGCAATACTTATGGTTAGTTGCTAGATGGTTTCAGTTGGGTTGGTTTAATATCAAATGACTCAAATCTGAACTGGATCCAGGGCGCTGAATATTAGTCTCATGTATTACCTTTCTTGAGCCTTAATTCAAAACTTTTAGATCTATCTTTTTCCAAATCTAGCTTCAGTCTTGTACTAGCATGGGTTAGATATATATTTGGTTAATTGCATGATTATTTCAGTTGTTCCCTACATAATATATGATACATGAGAATATATAGATTTGTATTATGATGGACATGGTTAAATGTGAGGTATACCAAACAAAGTGGTGGCTGGGAGGAGGTGCTTTGGCTTGAGGAAGAGTAAAACAACAAAAGAGAGGTTTGAAGGGTATGACAGATTTAGAAGGCTGGGGCTGTATGCCATTATGAAGTTGAATCCAAAAGTCAGGAGCTTCATTTAAGAGCGAGAAATTTCACCTTTTCCCAATGAGGATTAATGAGCTTTATATCCAATAGTTGTGGTTTGTGGCAATGGGTTGTTGGGTCAAAGCCAATCAAAATACTTATGAAGCACAGACTGTAGGTCCGCATCCCTTGTTTTTGCCGAGTTGGGTTTTAATGACGATCATAGTGTTGTTGTTCGTGTTCAGGTGGTAGTTAGCTTAGGATAGGAATAATGGATAACCTTTGTTTCCCCTAGGTTGAACTGCGAGTTCATTGTTCTAATCTATTGTGAGCATAGTTCTCCATATCGACAGAGTCGCAGTCATAACGGATTCAGCCAAGTCTGAGTCCGGTACTCACCAATATATCGGTGAGAATCGGAATCCCTCGACTGAGTCTCATCCAAGTTCCTAAGGAATCAACTGATCAGCACATATGATGATCTGCATGGTCGAGAAAATTTCATGACTGCAATAAACAATTCCGTTATGTTATGCCCGATTCGGTTCCAAGTCTGTTACACTGTGTCCGAGTCAATGGCCGCCTCTGCGTCTTTGAACCATGATTGTGAGCCCAAGCATGGCTTAGTAGTAGTTTGGCCATGTCAGTTGCCACTTGAAGGAGTTGTTGTGGTAGCTGTTGAAAAGCTAGCAGCAAGGTTTGGTCCTTTTCCATTAATAAACCTATTCAAGCTAGCAGCAAGCTAGCTCATATACTCTACATTTTATTTTCATTGAACTAATTAAACATTGAACCTCTACCTCATTTCATTTGGGAATCCTTTAATTAGTTTAATCCTGATTTTGATTGACCTTGGTAACACAGTTTGTTATTACAGTAAGACGTAACATGCACTCATGTTGATATCACATGACTTGGATTTAGTAATTGAAATGGTGAAACCAACCATGTAACCTCATATCAGAATGCAGGTGTTTTATTTTCCCTAAAATTTGATAATTTGTTTATTTATATTTATTTTTTCAGTTCAATTCAGAGACAGATAATCATGACTTGAACTATTGGCATCTTGTTGTATTAAAAACTCGGACTAATTTTGATTCTTTTCAAAATTATGGTGAAAAATTTTGCGGCCTTGTGGTTATTAAAAACTCATACTAATTGTGATTTTTTTTCGAAGTATAGTTAGACTTTAGATGCTGTCACATAATCATATTCTTACATTCTTTTTTGCCACTATACAGTTTTTTGTCAAAAGATTTTAATCAAATATTATAATTATTGTAAATCATAATCAAGGATTCTGTTTACACTAAAACCATAATCATGATTTACTCATCCAAATATCATTTGCCAGAGTCTTCCATCAACTTATCCCTCTATTGGATCGAGATCTGATGGAGGTTGTCAATATTCTGAGCTTTTAGTTACCCAATGTGTCAGCTAATCTACATGAAACATCTTTTTGGTGTGGGCTGTGAACTTAGCCTAATGTCAGTATGGGCTTAAGCTATAGGCTTTGATAAAGTGTAAGGGGAGATTGAGTCATACATCTTCACCTTAGGTTTGGGTTAACTAAGATTGCCAGCCTTGCCCCTTAATATAGACATGGTTGAGGACAATTATGATGCAAGTGTGGAACAACTGTATTAGAAAAACTTGAGGACTGAAAATTGAATTTCTTACTGTGCTTTTGTTTGTAAACTAGATGGTACATGTTAGTAACACTGAGAGAGTCACAATCAGGGATTAGAAAATATTGATAATTTAAACGTGAAAATGCCTGGTTATTGACTTGATGGTATATTAGAGAGGTAGCTTCAAGTGAGAATAACTTGAGAGCAAGTACGTTGAAATTGGTTGTGAGCAATATAGACTTGTAATAAAGGAGTGATTTGGTTTAACCTGAAGGTGGTATGGAAAGAATTGAAAGATCTTCATGATGTTGTCTAAGGTCATTCATGGGACATGATGAACTTGGAAGAGGATATAACTACATGGAGTAGATTAGAAAAAAAAAATATGATTTTGTTGTGGCCAATACTTGGGATAGATCTTTGTTGAGTTGATTAAATAGCGTTTGTGCTGTTCATTAGCCGGTACTTTAATGGTTGCTATAACTTTTATTTTTATTTATTTGTATGAATTTTGACTTGCGTGGATACCACTATTTAATAAATTATTTTCTAGAAAGTAATTTATAGTTGCCTAAAATGAAACCATTACCACTGTAGAACAGTGGTTGATTGTTGCATGATATCTAAAAGTAAAGACTAAGACAGTGTGCTCCAATGCTCTCTGCTATTTTTAATTAAAGACACTTTTTTTTTTAATTTTCTTGTGGACTAGAAAATGCTATCAAGGCTTTACTTTTTCATGACTGTTTCAGAAGAAATTACTCGCTAAGTTATTATATCTTTTGCAACACTGGCTTTCCTCTACCATGTTGCTTTGAGAAATTTTACAGATATATAATGTTATTTGGACATGCTTGTTGATTTTTTTCTTCCCACTTTTTTGGCATGTTTCGATTATTCCTTTTTTATTTTCATTTTTTGAATATAATTAGAAACTGTCAACGTTCTACTTACTGCCATGTTCAATGTTTGAGGTATTTAATTGTGATTGAATTTAACCAATATAGGTAGTGCTGGTGATGTCTTGGAAGACGATCCAGTGGGAAGATTGAGAGTTTTTGTTTATGAGCTTCCAAGCAAATACAACAAGAAGATTCTGCAGAAGGATCCCAGATGCCTCACCCACATGTTTGCTGCGGAGATCTATATGCATCGGTTCCTCTTATCTAGCCCCGTTCGAACCCTCAATCCTGAGGAAGCTGATTGGTTTTATACCCCTGTATACACCACTTGTGACCTGACACCAAATGGCCTTCCTTTACCCTTCAAATCACCACGAATGATGAGAAGTGCAATACAGCTTATATCTTCTAACTGGCCTTATTGGAATAGAACAGAAGGGGCTGATCACTTTTTCATCGTGCCGCATGATTTTGGACCATGCTTTCACTATCAGGTAAGAAGTTACATTCTCATACATTTGTTCCCCATATGTTCTTTGGACACGTAACTTTTTGTGTCTTCACACAAGTCGGTCTGGCTACACTCCTCTTGAATGTATCTGAATATGAATCTGTATCATTGCAGGTGAATTTTCTTCCTAATTTTTTTTAACTATATTCAATTTTCCACTTACTATCCAATATTGCAGGAAGAAAAAGCTATTGAAAGAGGGATTCTTCCATTACTCCAGCGTGCTACCTTGGTTCAAACTTTTGGACAACGGAATCATGTTTGCTTAAAGGAGGGTTCAATCACAATTCCTCCATATGCTCCTCCACAGAAAATGCAAGCCCATTTAATTCCTCCAAACATTCCTCGTTCCATCTTTGTTTACTTCCGCGGTTTATTTTATGATGTGGGAAACGATCCGGAAGGTGGTTATTATGCAAGGTATATCTCATTCAGCCTACATCTTAACAAGGGTATTTGAGTTTACAACTGTACAAGTGGAAATAGACATATTATACAAATTAGTCATTCAACTGTTGCTGATAAGAAATGCTAGGTTTTTCTCAAAAGCTGTGAAAATTGAGAAGAGAACTAATAATAATGAAGTGAAACAAATAAAAATATCTTCAGATGCCTTGTATAGTAGGCTAGACCCTTCACATGACAAAAGAAGCTAAGAGAGATTTAAATCTAACATTGTCTTTGAATTTCACAGAGGAGCAAGAGCTGCAGTGTGGGAGAACTTCAAGGACAATCCACTTTTTGACATCTCCACAGATCACCCAACAACTTATTATGAAGACATGCAACGAGCTGTTTTTTGTTTGTGCCCGCTTGGATGGGCCCCATGGAGTCCAAGATTGGTTGAGGCAGTGATATTTGGGTGCATCCCTGTTATCATAGCAGATGACATTGTTTTACCATTTGCTGATGCAATCCCATGGGAAGAAATCGGGGTATTTGTAGCCGAGAAAGATGTTCCAAACTTAGACACCATTCTCACATCAATGCCACCAGAAGTAATATTGAGGAAGCAAAGATTGCTTGCTAACCCTTCAATGAAGCAGGCAATGTTATTCCCACAACCTGCTCAATCAGGGGATGCCTTCCATCAAATTTTGAATGGACTTGCACGAAAGTTGCCGCACGACAGGAGCGTTTTCTTGAACCGAGGTGAGAAGATCTTAAACTGGACAGCAGGCCCAGTAGGTGACCTGAAACCTTGGTAGATGTTATAGTATCATTTTTTTTTTGTTGATGAAATTGTTGTAGTATCATGTTGCTGATACTGATGGCATATTTTGCATTTCTCCCCCTTAATCTTGTTTATAAATCTTTGTTGCTCAAATCAAGGTGTCAAATTTCATGTAAATTTACATTTTGCCAAAATGTTGTATTAGATTATAGGTTTCTTTTAGCAAGTGGGCAGCATCTATTAGTTTGATGTCAAAGTTATTGATGATTGTTTTTGTGGCACCTGGCTGGAAAGATGTGATGCAATTGTTGAAACAAAATGACTGGTCTTTTACAAAAATTTTTGTTTGGCCATTACTAGTTCAAGGTGGTTGTGGGTTCTTGGTAAATCCATTGTGATTGATTATTCTTAATTGGTTATGCTGTAAAGTGAATTCGATCATGCTCGGTTTTTATCCAAATAATCATTTGATTAATTTGACTACCACAATAAGCATTAGTCCAGATGGTATGATCTTTCCTCTTCAAAGGAGAGGTTGAGTGTTTGAGCTTTATTAAGAGTAATATTGTGGGTATGTGTTCGTTTGGTTGAACTTGCGGGGAAAAAGAAAAAAAAAAGCAACTTTACTTCCAATCTGAACAGTACATTTGAGCATTATGAAAGTAAAGATCAAATTAGAAGTTTTTTGGTTTTTTTTTTTTTTGGGGTAAATTCATCTTAGACTGAATTGGGTGTAGGTGCTCGTACCAAAACCTATTATATATGATTTAATCATCCACTTTAAGATCTAAAAACAACTATTGCATGAGCAATTAGGGGCGCAACTCCGATAGGTTGGGAAATCTTTAACACTAACTCAATTCAAGCTCAACCCATCATTAATTTTTTAAGCTCAGGTTGAAATTGGACTTGCAACTTGGGCTAAAATTTCGGGTTGACTTCAAATTTTCAATTCCGATTATAATTTGAGTTGATGTAATAACGACCGAATAATTTTTTCACAACTAAAATAATTGAAGTTATTAGCACAACATAATAACAAACGGATCTAAAGCTAATACCCATAGACAAAAAACCAAAAACTAATAGTTGCAATCTTGTAAATCCTAAATTAGTACTAACCAAGTGAACCCACTAAATAACCAATCATATGCAACCAACACAAATATATATACATATATATATATAATATATTATATTATATAATATATTATATATATATATGTATATATATTTGTGTTGGTGGGGGGTTTTGTAATTCGGGAAGGGCTCGTGTTGGGCTTCGGGTTGCACGACACAGTAACCTTAGCCCAGCCCGAAATTAAATCAGATTCTTACTTTTCAATCCAAGTCTGACCGAATTGCAATTTACACAGCCCAAGTTCAAAAAATTTTGGGTTGGGCTCAGGTTGGTCCATTTAGGCCCACCCAAGTTGCAGCCCTATGAGCAATAGGTCACAAATGATGTGATAAATTGGAAGGATTTAAAAAAAACCATTGTGACAAAATCTTGTTACTTCAGAATGCATATTAGTCCTCCAGTAACAAGATTATGCATTCTGCAATTCTATGAGCAACTTAGTTTGCATATCTCATTGTATTTCACAATTATGGGATCTATCCCCATAAATTCCAACCTTGTTTATTCAAGATAAGCCTACAATATTCCCAAGTCCCAAATTGATATCTCCACATAACAAAAGTAGACATAATTTTGGTACAAAATATTGAACAAGAACTTTAATGTCTCATGTTCTATGTAAATTATAAAATATAGAAATGAAGCCAAAAAATAAAAATAAAATAAAGAGTTTATACCTGCAACTCTTGGGCATTTCATTAGAGAGTGAGAGGTTTCATAAACAACAATCTATTTAACAGAACAGAACAGAACATGATACTATCAACAAGATCTAAATGGAACAGTACATACTAATAGAAGATTACATATGAATTTGAAGCATTAAAGAGACTGCAACTATCAGCATATCATACTAAGCACACACAAAAAAGGAGGCTTTGTCTATTTCCATGAATCCTAAAATTGATTTTACAAATCGGCTTTAACTTCCTAACCGATAACTTGATTCGAAATACTCATAAATTTCTCTCCAAATGCTATGCAAAATGAAGCTTCTGAACACATTGGGTTTTCCAGCACTGTGATATGATATGTCTTATTGAAGTTGGAAAAAAAAGTACTATGGAGATGGATCATGTAAGCATATATATATATATATTACATTTCTTTGAAAATCATCAGTCTTTTTGTGGTGCAGATAATAGGGCTGGGGTTTATTACCATGAATGTGGATGGTAGTTGGCTTCAATATGAAATAGTATTTCGCCAAATTTAACTGTATAACTAGTACTATCTAAAAAAACAGAAAAAAAAGGAGATTTACAATGTGAGTACAGTTGAGAGATTTCATAAAAATGATAACTTCGTAAAGAACAAAGATTCATATAAATAAAATAGGATATATGCAAGTAGAAGTCATGGAACAACAACAATTCAAAGAGAATAGTACATTAAGAGCCATAATATTCATGGAACACAACAAGGGTAAACTATAAAAATGACAAAAACATCAGAATTAATCTGCATAACTTATGATTCCTTCCATATAATACATTAAGAGCCAAAAATATCCCATAATTTGATGTGAATGATCCGTATATACTAGAAGGTCAATAATATCAATTTGGAGAACGAGTAAATTACTTAAGTTTGACAAACCATAATGCAGGAATATGAATGGCTTTTGCAGCAGTTGACTTTAACTGTTAGAAAATCTCAAGAATGATTAGCATTTCAAAAAGCTTAGAAAGCACTTGTTCAGATATAGAAAATGATTTATGCAGTAAAAATATCAGCCCATACAACAGTATGCAGCCATTAAGAAAATCAATACCTCATGTATCGCAAGTTACATGATAATTCATGAGTCATGACTCATTGCTCGCAGAGTAGTGGTTCGAGTCAATAACCAAGAAGTGCCTTATCATTCAAGCTCAAGCATTCACCTGATGCAATATGATATGTAAAATCTGATGAGCACAATACTTTGGTTTGGCAGATGTTTTCCTACTAAAAACACTTTTAACCTTCTCTTAAGAGCTTATAGAGTTAAAGTAATTATTCTCCTCTTCTTTCTTTTTTTCTAAGTTGAGTTTGAAACTTAATTTTTTGTTTTCTTTCACAAAAACCGATATATCTTTATCTACAAATTCCCAAATTATTCGAATTGTTTTCAAGTATTTCTCCAGGAGTATACTGTCCAGTGGATATGATGTTGTAATGACTCAAGGTTATTGGTAGGTCGAACATTGAAGGTTAATTTTACATGCTTTTATATTTTAGTATTTTAGTGCATGAAACATTAGGTGAGTATTTGAAACTTGTAAGTTGCAGATCTCGGTACCAACATATCCTTTAGACTAGTTGAATCATAGAAAAACAGGGTAAAGTGTAGAAGGTTCATTTGTCAATCTTGGGATGGAAATAAATTCCATTTCTTTTATATTACATCATTATTATCTCTATGGTCATTATCATCTATTGCATATACTGATCAACACCCGTCTTTGTCTATTTGAGCCATACTGCAATTTTCTTGAACATTAGTGCAACCTATTTGTATTTCTATATATTTCTAATGATGTCAAGATAAATTTATGAATAAGAATATGACATAATGGAAATCATAAAAGATACAATGCAAACAAAATGACAAACATCATAGCATCAATTTGGAGCAACAATAGAAGCTTGAAGTTCAAAGAAGCACATTACTAGAAACACAAAGATCAGTTATCACAAAAGCCAATTCTATTTTTTTAGCAAAGCACATTACTAGAATCACAAAGCACAGTTATAACAAAAGCCAATTCTAGCAATAGAATTCTGCGCTTAGAGTATCTATTTTTGTTCAAAACAATTAACATTACTATCTACTGCATTGTGATGGATTTTCACAGTGTTTCAGAAACCTGTGGCCTATTTTTTCTGCTTTTAGTCGAGCAACCACTTTTTCGAGCTTGCTAATTCTAGCTTCGATTTCCAATCCCGGTATCTCGGGTCTATGATTAGTATTGCTTTCTCCTAGATTGCTGTTGATGGTTACCATATTATAAACTGATGTTGCAGCTAGATTGCTGTTAATGCTTACCATATTACTAACCGGAGTCCTCACTCTTATTTCAATTGCATCTTCTGTCATCATCTGTGTTCTACTTTGACTTGCATCATCTGCAATTGTTGCTGATCCTTCCATCACATGTTCTCTTTCCACAATCTTTTTTGCAGGTTTAACCACTGACTTCATTATTTGAATAGTTCTACTATCAGCAGTCGAAGATGATGGACTTTGCAATTGAAATCCAGTTGAAGGCTTGTCACCTCTACGCTTTATATTTCTCAACATCTCCGATAATGGTTGTCTATCCTCATCACTGGAATCGCTTGATTCAGCCAAAATGCATCTGGAAGGAAAACCAGGAGGAACAGCAGTATCTGTTCTTTCCAAACAATTTAAATCTCTCATCTTTTTCTTTTCAACAACATGCTTAATTGCTTCTTGCCGACCAAACTTTGTATTCCACCACTCAAAATATCGAGCAGTAACACCCAGCTGATCACAATGTCGTGGTGAAACATATAATCTCTCATCTCTAATCGGCCTCTTGTAATTACTCCAAGCAATTTCAGGACTTGCATTGGAACGAGCAACTGGACCTGGAAGATCTTGATCCAACCCAAACTGCATTGCAACTCGATGTGGGAGGTACTGCTCTATAAACCCTAGTCCAACCAGCTCACACACCCTCAAGCATAATGCAAGTGACTCTACTTTCTCATCCATCCCTTGTTGAATCAATAACCACTCTCCTTTCTCATCATAAAAGTCATGAGACAACCGCCATAGAAAACTTTCTCCAGCAGAATCTATTGTCAACCTCATATTATCAATGTTCACTTTCTTCGCTTTGTCCCATCGAGACAGTCTTGGCGCACCATAGATGATGGAACTGGCTGCTTTTGGCCGCAATGTAAGAAATCTCTCCCATGCCCAAATCTGAACAAATTGTAATGGGGCCCAAAGTGCTAAAGCAACAACATTTTCACATATACTAGTTTCTAATTTGTTTGGAGGAACAATAGTCTCTTTCAACAAACTCAAGTCTCTGTAAATTCTTGCCAGAACAGCCGGTGCAAGCGCGATTTTGGTACCTCTAGCTAGATGAATAGCAATGGGAAAAACATATGTTCCTATAGTGTTAAATGATGGTGTTGGAAAGACAAACCTGGACAACCAAAAGGCAAGAAGCATAATTTTGATACCTCTTGTAAGAGTTTTTATAAAATATGTGAGCTAGCATAATCATTATATTTTGGTTTGCAAAAAACCATATTGGTTGGAATGTCTATTGAGCTAGATGAATAGCAATGAAAAAACATTTGTTCATATAGTGTTAAATGATTATGTTTGAAAGACAAACCTGGACAACCAAAAGGCAAGGAATGCTTCATGCTCTATCTCACTTCCACTGGTCATGAATTTAGCCAACCACGCATGTTGGCTGGCCTTGTTAGCTTTGCTCCTGATTATTTCGGTCCGGGCTTGGAGTAGTTTCTCTTTGGTTTCCTCCAGTTCTGTTGATTCAACAGGGTTTGAAACAGAGTCACCAAGAACAGAGTAACCTCCCAAAATCATTATATCTTCCAGAGTGATGGTTGTTTCTCCCCAAGGAAACACAAATGTGTTGGTCTCAGAACACCATCTCTCTGCAAATCCAAAGACCAAGTTGTCAATTTTTCTGATTGTGTAGGTTGAATTCATGATGGGGTTGTGAATTCCTGCTTTCTTCCACACGGATAGGTGCAAAGAATGCATGCGTTTGACCCATGTTTTCCATTTCTTTGTTGGCTGTCTCCAACCATTGAAGGCCACTTTCAGTGGTGGTTTCTTCGAATCAGAATTGGGGGTTAGAGAGGAAAGAGATGGTGAAGGAAGATCAAAGACTGGCCCATCAATGGATGTGACAGAGGGTTTGAGAAAATGGGCAATTCTGAGAGTTGGGTCTCCTCCTTTGGGTGAAACCATGAGCTCTTCTCTCTCTTCCATGATGGTCTCCTCTGCTGGTTCTGCCATGGATGAGATCAAGAGCATTTGAGAAATGAACTCTGAGATTTGTAACAGTTTGTGGTACAATATAACATGTAATGCTTGAAAGGTTTCAGCTAGAGAGAGAGAGAGATGAAAAATGGGAAGTGGAGTTCAGAAGTCTGTGGATCTTTTGATGTTTTTGTTTGTGTTGGTAATCATTAGGGTTTGACAACTACACAATTTTAGATACTTTCTGTATAAATGCTTTCAAGAGAACAAACATATTTTTCAACTACTCTTTCCCAGAATTTCAAAAGTACAGAGGCACATGCACACACAGAAAAAGTATGACTAATTAGTAATTATAATTGAAGGTATGATATGACTAATTGGATAAAGAGCTCGATAAATTATTATATAATTCTGGTCATATGTGACTTGCTGAATGCTGACCAATTAAATTAGAAATCTTGTTAATTTTTTTTTATTTTTATTTTTGGTAAAGGTAACGTGTGATTTTACCGTTATGCCATCTATTATATATTTAAATATATTGAAATTTTTTGAAGTAAAAAGACTAAAATACCCTCTCTTTTGCAAGTGACATAAACCAATATGTAAGTGTATCCCTAGAGTTAAACTCGGAGGATGACGTCAAAATACGATCCTCTAGTCTAACCCATCAAACTCTCTCTCTCTCTCTCTCAGACCATTCTCTCTCTAAACTTCTCTCTCCTATTCTTAATTTGTTTGATTAATCCAGAATACGATTCCTTTATGGGTAATGCTACTCAGACAAAATACTTAGACATAATTCGTAGACAGAAACATTTACATCTATTGGATGCATGTGGTGAGTGTATGTGGTAGGGTTTACCACATGCATCCAATGAATATAAATGTTTCTGCCTACGAATTCTGCCTAAGTATTCTACCTGAGTAGTATTACCCTTCCTCTATAGATACGATCTAAGGTTGTACTAGAATAAGATTCGCTACAGATACAATCCGACGTTGTATCAGTATACAATTCCTTTACAGATACAATCTAACAATGCGGAAGCGACAGACGACAACAATGCCTTTGCGGGGCAAGTGCAACACTCGAGTGCGGCATTGCTCAACTCTTACGCCAGAATGGGGTTTCCATACTCTGCTTGGGAAGTGAAAACTCTGCTCATCCAAGCTCTGGTCTTTGAAGAGGCACAACGCTTCTCTGAGGCCAATGAGGCATGTAATTAAAGCTTGGAAGCCTCTGTAAATGCCTTTTTGTAGGTCACTTTTGTGATGGTATGGTGTGACCTTAGTTTACAAAAAGATTATTGATTAACGTGTTGGGTTTGATACGTCGCATATGTTTGAACATGTGATTAACAAAAAAATGGAAAAAAAAAAAGGTAAATGCCTGAGAGGGAGACTAGACTATTGTTATGTTTCCATAAATTTTCTGTTCCGAGTGAAAACAAAATGACCCACTTGATAATGTGATACAACATCCCCTTTTAAATACTGCATTGTGGTGATGATGAATTTAGTTATAATTTTATTTATTAAAAGTACAAATGAGTTTTTTTTAGTTTCATTACACTATTTTTTTATTTTTAAATTAAAAAAATAGAATTACCCAAGTAAACTATTTTTCTTTTTTATTTATTAAAAGTACAAATGAGTTTTTTTTTTGTTTCATTACACTATTTTTTTTATTTTTAAATTAAAAAAATAGAATTATCCAATCAAAATTCTTTCCTTCTTATTTATTAAAAGTACAAAGGGGTTTTTTTAGTTTTAGTACACTATTTTTTTATTTTTAAATTAAAAAAATAGAATTACCAAACCATTTTTCAAGCAAAACCCTTTCTTTTTTATTTCTAAATTTAAAAAAGCAAAACTCTTTCCTGAAATACTCCCTAAGTTTTCATGCATGAGTTGGTCAGTCTCACACATAAAGCATGAGTTGGTCAGTCTCACACATAAAGCATAAGGAATACTTACATTTGATAACATACAAGGACAAAATAAGAAGAATAATAAATGCCGAAAGAAAATTCTAACGGAGATAATAAATAATAATAAATACTGAACAATACAACTTGAAAATCCTGTAATTCAAGGACCTTTTAACCAAAAATAATAAAGATAAAATACTTTAGAACAACATCCCAAAATAGTCCACATCCTAGGCATAATTTAGAAAAGAATTAAGTCCCTACACTGAAGTCTGGTAAGGACAGATGGCTGCCACGCTGTACAAACTCTAACCTCGAGGTGGAAACGGCCTAAAACCTGAAATATCAACAAAGTGGGTTAGACCCACGAGCAAGTTCTCTCTACTACCATCCAACAGAGAACTGATAAACAGCCCTCTCAATGAGGACAATGCTATTGCATATATATATATATATAAAATTTTCTCATTTCATCTCCTGTCCCAAAAAATAGAATAACTCCACGCGCTATTCCAACCCATCCGTTATCACAATAAATGTAAAACATGTTTTCTAAGTTCAAACTAGAGGCAATCCTAATATGCCTGAACATATATTAAGTAATCACCTTATTGGGTATTAGGCAATCCTCATATGCCTTCATCCATATTTACAAATACTTTATTAGGTATTAGGCAATCCTAACATGCCCCACATATGTATTACAAATACCTTATTAGGTATTAGGCAATCCTCACATGCCTCCCCATATTATCTTTTATTTTAAAAAAACAACGCACTTGAAAGCATGATTGATAATATATAATTAAAAACACACCAATAACCGCAAGAATAAATTAACAAAATAATATAACCAAAACAGAACTGTTCTTTTACTCTATTCACAACACCATTCACTTTGTAAACACTATTACCATCCAAAGCAATAAATAAATTAACAAAACATATATATTCAACTGCATAAATATATGATTGCCAAAAGAACTAAAAAAATATATACAAAGAATCCAAATCTTACAAACCTACTTTGTTTGTGCTACCTATACAACTAGCGTAACTAACTCTAGCTTGAACCTATGATTCCATGCATATTCTGGCCTAAAAAGATTAATGTGATTTTTTGGGAATTTTCTAGCATTTGTCAGTATTTTAAAATATTTTTTCTATTTTTTTACATTTTAAAATATAAAAAAAATACTTTTATTTACTAGATTGGGCTAAAACTGGGCCCAGAGGTTGGGCTCGACGAGTGGGACCGGACCATCATTTTTCTGGCTCCGGCCGACCACCGGAACAGTGCCCACACGCCCCCACGCATCGACAGCACGTGTGGGCTTCACAGGGCACTGGTCTTCTTCTTATTTCAGTGGCTACTGTTCTAGCCACACCAGCAATGCCCTAGCCCTTCTCCGACGACTTCCCGGGCTATTTTCGGCCACCAAACAACCCAAATTTTGTATAAAACAACTCTTTTTGGATCCAATTTCACTTTAGAGAGAAAAATCTCCACTAAAAAAATTTAAATTGAAAATCCCCAATTCTAAATTTCTAGGGTTCTTACTCTAAAACTCCATATTCCATCCAATTTCATAGCAACTATCCCATAGAGAAACAAGAAATTGTTTGAAGAAGTCAAACAACTTTTGGTCAGATTAAAAATTTTCTCAACACAATAATTTTTGCCTGTTCATACGAATATACATGTTTATATATATATATATATATATAAACACACACACACACACATAAAATTACATGTAGTAACTTCAAACAAAAATCTATGTTTATGCATATATACCTATACACATAGAAATATACAATAACTTCAAACAAAAATCCATGTTCATGCATATATATATATATATATATATATGTATGTATGTATATATGTATGTATGTATGTATACACATAGAAATACACAGAATAACTTGTGGTCAAAAATACATGTTCAAGCATATATATAAATCTATATTCAGACACTCATTATATACATTTATACAGAACACACATACATATATCTTTTATCAATACATTTTCAAATCAACGAAAATTCACAAGAAACAATATTATTATTACTCAATCAAACAAAAAAACGCTAAGCACAAAGGGGAGGTGTAGAGTAAGAACTTGCCTTATGATCTGAACAAGAAATCGCTCCTTCTCTCTCCTTCCTCTCTTGCGCCTACTGTTCTCTAATGTTGTAGTTGTTGTGTATGAGGCGGAGTACATGCACGAACCAAACGAAGCCGACATAGCACGACTACTTCAAGGGGAGGCTAGAGGATTCCTAGGTATGCTTGGTTCCATCGACTGTATACACTGGGAGTGGAAGATTACCCAGTGGCGTGGCATGGCACGCACAAGGGACACTGCCATAAGTCTACTCTCATATTGGAGGCGGTAGCCTCAGAAGATTTATGGATTTGGCATATATTTTTTAGAATGTCGGGTTTACACAATGATCTAAATGTGTTGGATCATTTCTCGGTATTTAACCATATTGTCAATATATGGTCAACAGCCTCCGATTAATTATGTGGTGAATGAGCATCACTATAGTGGTGGTATATACCCTAAATGGACAACTTTGATGCAGACCATCCCAAATCCAAGAACTGCAAAACATAAAATGTTTGCTGAAAGACAAAAAACATGTAGGAAAGATATGGAACGAGCATTTGGAGTCTTGTAAATCAAGTGGGCAATAACGCAAGGACCAATGGGTTATTGGGATAAGATGGACTTGTCTCTCATAATGAGAACATGTATCATTCTTCACAACATGATCATTGAAGATGAGCGTCACACCAATACTGGAATTTGGCAAGCACGAAAAGAAAGGATCCCGAATCCCATTGAAAGATTAGACCCCAATGTTTTTGTGGCACACATCTACGCTCGCCAACTCTAGTACCGCAGCAAAGAGACAAATACGAAGTTGAGAAAAAATTTGATAAAACATTTGTGGAACCAAATTAGTGATGAAGATGAAGACGATTAAGTTTATGTTGCCTTTTTATGTACTAGAATCTTTAATTTGTGTTTTTTTTTGTGTACTAGAATCTTTAATTTGTGTTATTTTTTATGTATTAGAATCTTTAATTTGTGTGTGTTTTTTTAATGTACTAGAGTATTTAAGTTATGTTACATTTTTTTTCTTTTAAAATGTTACAAAATTTTTTGCAATAAAATCTTGATTATAAAATTATTTTTCACCCAATATAATATAAGTTAAAACGATACAAAATCCATTATGGATTAAACAAAAATAACATAAGTTAAAACAATACAATATCCAGTATAGATTAAACAAAAATAACATAAGTTAAAATAATACAATATCCATTATGGATTAAACAAAAATAACAAGTCCTATAGAGTGCTAGGTGGGCCAGCATGTGCATCCATCTTCATAAGTATCTTCTGTTATTTTTTTGATAAGCATGCTCCCTGCTTCTATTGGCACTGAATTTGGATATTTTAGCATCAACTCCTCTTCTCGGATATTTGCTTCATGTCTTACTAACTCTCGTTGTCTTTCAATCTCTTTCAACTTTGTCTCCAAAACACAACCGGTCCTATCGTCAAGTTTGGATGTTGCTTGCATAAAACTGTCACATTATGAAACTTGTAAGTTGCCAAAATCTAGCTATTTTTTGTTATTTCAGGTCTGCTTCGCCGATTTGCGTCCTGTTAGTCGGTTTAATAGCTGAGATTCAGTAATACCGTATGAATCTTCTGACATGTTGAATTGTGTCGATCCTTCGCAAGGACTAGAATCGTGCCATGCATTACTTGATGGAGTTAATGGGTTTCAGCAAGCAATAGGCTTGTTCATATTGATTCCAGTACTCCTCTTCTTCGCACGCGTAATTTTAGATTTATTTTTCTTTATTCGAGAGAATATGTATGCCATTTTGAACAATTTTTCAAAATGTTCCAACAATCATAAAGTTTAAAGTTCTCATTTATAGTGGAACGATAAAGATGTTAAGCTGATGTTGCACAACAATTAGAATCGAATTATTTAAAATAATTACTTATTAAAAAATGATACAGTAACGAATTTAATTAAAATAATTAACTTACCATATCATGATTGTTGAAGCCACTAGTCTAATTCATTTCAACTGTATTCAAGCATCCAGACCATTTGTTAATTTTTCCTTGGATGGTGGACCAACGATTACTCAAACCGCAGTTGTTTCGGGCAGTTGGTGTTCCAAGTTGTTTTTGAAATTTGATGAGAATTTTTTCCCATAATGTCGACTTCGGTTGATCTGCACCAATCACCAAATCATTACTAACTTTCATCCATGCATCGCACAGAGCCACATCTTCGGCGGTGGACCAATTGGGCATTCGAGGAACCAATTGCTTTCGAGAAGGTCTTATATTACGGGATTATGGCAATTCGAGTGAATAAAATGGTGTTGGTTAAGTAGATGGAAATTGAGATTTGCCACCATAATATTTATAAGATTGGTTGAATGACAAAAAATAATCATTTGATAAAAGGTTGAAATGTGGAGGCGTAAAATCCATGAAATTGAATTTTGTAGCAAAAAAAATATCTAAGATTGAAAAAATAATAGATTCTAGGGTTCAAGGAGGAGAAAATATGGATAATTAGTTGTGAGATGAATGAATGTAGGAGTTGTATTTATAGAGGTGAAAAAAGAAGAAGTAAAAAAAACATTTTTTTATTAATAGAGTCGTTTGGAACAGTGCCAAACGGCTCCAACAACACATGTTTTTAAAATATATATATATATATATATATATATATATATATATATATAGTTGTAATATTCACATGAACATTTAATATTTAAACTTGTGACACGTGGGCTGCTTTTGCACCTGTGGGCCCCATTAATTTAGCTATGCGGTTAGACGGCTTATTTTAGCTTTGCATCGCCAAACAAGGCTTTGGTGATGCTGTACAAGTTGCTTTTAGAGGAGTATACTAGTGAGGATCACTCTGAGATGCCAACGCGGGATTACTCATTGACTCCACACATGATCATGGGGGAATGGGTCATAACGCAAGGCGGATGTACGAAGGCACTAGTGGGTGCTAATGTACCTACTTAATTTTATATATAAAAAAAAATTACATATAATAAATACAATTTTTTGGAGTTTAGAACTGGGAGGACCTATTAAATTCTGAGTGATGTACTCACTTAGTTTTATAAAAAATAAATTATGGCCGAGCTCTTGCGTTCGTACCCACTATTACAAATTTCTAGCTACGCCCAGGCCATAACGAACCTCACTATTCTCGGTCATGGTACTAGTCTCCCATCCACACGACCCAACTCATCAAACCATGTCGCTCACACCACCCCACTGAGGAATCCATGACCTTGTCTCGCGGTCATGGGTTATTTAGAATTAAATGCATATCTTTTGGTCTTTCTAACTTTTTTGAGTTACTACATACAACTTTCAATCTAATGGTCATATATGGAGAGCTGGGAGCTCTCTTGATACCATTACTTTACAACAAAAAATAATTAGAGAACAACTGACAATGCTTTTATTTTTCCCTACAAGTACAATTAACGATGCTTCACATTTCACAACTTAACTTCAGAAGTATAATAATTAATCACTTAATTTACTGCCAGAAGAAGTTCCTATTCAACCAAAGGTTTTGAGAAATTTTTGTTTCAGAATATAACATTAGTGTCATAGAACACTAAATAAAGTTAATAAACTCAACATCATGCAAGAGCCAAAAAATCAAGATGACATGACAGAGGGTTTGAGAAAATGAGCAATTCTAAGAGTTGGGTCTCCACCTTTGGGTGAAACCATGAGCTCTGCCCTCTCTTCCATGATGGTGTCCTCTGCTGGTTCTGCCATAGATGAGATCAAGAGCTTTGAGAAATGAACTCGGAGTTTTGTACCAGTTTGTGGTACAATATGACATGTAATGCTTGAAGGGCTTCAATCATGGGAAGTGGAGTTTAGAAGTTTGTGGATGTTTTGATGTGCTTTTTGTGTTACAAATATTGCAATCATAGGAGATTTGGTGGGGTTGAACAACTACACAATTCTATATTAAGTAATGGTTTTAAGAGAACATAGGCTAGTTAGAGCTAACATCATATGAAGCAACCAGAAAAAAAAAGAAAATTAAATTAAATAGGAACCATAGTCTGTGATAGAACCACATTTGAAGATCATAAGAGATAATTTGGTTTCGAATTGCATCATTAGATCAAACAATAAATCAAAGCTCTCTTCTAATTTTTTCTGTGATAGATAAGAACGACTGATGTATGAGAATTCTTATTTCATTAGTATTGTGTTTTATTGAGACCAATGCAATGTAAATCAAATTTCTTTTTCTTTATTATCATTGATGAGCATATGATTTAAAAAAAAAATCAGAAAATAATTAACACTGCTTCACATTTCGCACCTCAACTGGAGAAGTACAATAACTAATCACTTAATTTATTGCGATAGAAAGTTCTTCACCCAGAGGTTTTTCTTCTCTTCCTTAGCCTCAAGTCACCCGATATACTCTTAGGAAATGAAGTAATCTCTCGAGATGAGCCTCATTAAAAATCTAGCCCCTAAAGGGATTCTTAGGTTGACAAATTCAAACTTGCCAAGGTATCAATATCCTCTTCACAATGTTGTCTCATCAAAGACTAGGCTATAATTAAGCTGAGCCAAGTAGTGGTCTCTTTGAGCTCGGCTCGGACATGCAACAGTTTTGTTTGAGCTCAGCTTGCTCACACCTCAGTGTTCAAGTTCGACTCGGCAAGGTTCACCGAAAGCTCAAGATCATCTCGAAGCTTGTTTACGAAAAATTTGTATTATACAATCACATATTATAGAGATCTTTCTAATAACACACACATATATACACACATCATAGAGATCTGTAAACAAATTTATGTGTGTATAATTACAGATATATCAAGCTTTGAAAAAAATCTATCAAGAATGTATTCATAATCTATGGGTGAAAACCCGCAAGCAAAAACAGGTCAAAATTCAAGCCACGACATAACACTCTTCCTCACGTGATTTGCCCGTTTGAAATTGGGGGTGGATGCCAGCTGCTCCCCACTCAGCCCTGTCTCTCTATACCAAACGTAAAACCACCTTTTCTCTTCATCTGCAACCACTCTTCTCCACCAAACTACCTTCTAAAGATCTTCATGACAAGATAGCTTGGAAATGGAAGGTTGAAGGTTATGGGGGCTCTAGAGGTGGAGAGCTATCTAGAGAGAGATGAGAGCAAATATGAGTGTAATTCTTGTGGTTGTTGTTGTTTTTTCTTTTGATTAATGTAGAGGGGGGTATTTATAGCCAAGGGTGGTGAATATCATCCATAGGATTAGGCAAAGTGAATGTGAGCCTTTGGATGAAAAATGAAAAAAGACTAAAAAGGGTGTGCAAAAAGTGTATAATGACAATGAGTTGGTCTCCTCAAATCTCATCCATTCATTTATGTGAGAATGAATGTGAGCCATTGGATGAGGGAGATATAGGTTGAGAGATATATTTTGCATTGGGCAAATATGGACCGTTGGATCAGAAAATGGTGAAAATTGCCTAATTTCCGAGTGAATCCTGGCCCTCCAAAGTGGATTTTGGATTTAAATGAACAATAGTCATTCGATCAAGTCAATTTTGGCCATTGATGATAAAATAAAAAATTTTATGAAAATTCTTGCAAAATTTCTGTCTGTAAGAATTTTCGCAAAAATGTGGCAGCAAAATTTCGACGAGAATTTTCACAGAAATGTGGCAGCCAATGGTTGGCTGTCATATGTCCTCCTTCGACTAAATTATGACTTTATCCCTTTTGCAGGGCAAAAATTGAGTAATTTTGAGAATTTTCTCATTCCTAATGTCATTGTAGTGATTTAATAAAATGATGACATTTTATCCAAAAATGAAATTCTAGATCTGGATAGTATGTGCAGTGAAAAAGATCATTTTGCCCCTGAACTAGGGTTTTGGTCAAAAATGTGCCCGAACTGGAAATGTGCCAATATTACAGTATTTCATATGGTTTTTGGATCCTACGATTATGATGGTGAGGTCCGTTCATCGATTTGATGAACAGTTTGTTAGTCAAACTTTTGCATTGATTAGCCTGGCCCTAATTTAGGGTTTTGGTCAATGGAGTGTCCAGATTGGAAATGTGTTTCCTATGATTTTTGGATCCTACGATTGTGATGGTGAGGTCCGTTGATCAATTTGACGAACGGTTTGTTGGTCAAACTTTTGGGTTGACCCGTTTGACCTTGATTTAGGGTTTGAACTAACTCAAGTGTTTAAGAGGACTTATGGTTCCCAAGAGTAGTTTACGCAGACAGATTGTAAATCATTTTTTGAAGATGACCCTTTTACCCTTTTTGGGGCTTATGCTCGAGGAGGTGGGATCTTGGAACCTGGTATGACTTGTTTAGGATTTGGAAAAGAAGTGGGAGGTCAAAAATGGGTGTCTACAAGATAAATGTTGCCTAGTTCAATCCGAGGGACAAGATTGTAATTTTACTTAGTATCGAATATAATATTTACGTGAGTTTATTATTGAAAAGGGTGTAACTGTATTTTTTACCTAAATTCAGATGTAATAAAAGGATAAAATCATATTTTAATTTAATTTATCCTTAAAAAATATTTATAGTTGGCACAAAAATTAATAGTTTGCAAAAATAATTTAGTAATTACAAATTAAACGACACATTAAAAATGCTAATTCTCCGCTTCATACGACCTCAAATTCTAAATTGAGTTTGGAGGCTGTGAGGGTTTTAGAGAGATAGAGAGAGAGTGTTTCAGAGAGGAGGAAGAGGAGTTTCACAGAGAGAGGTGAATGTATAGCCAATCATAATGTCGCCGATCTGGTAGTCATAATCGTAGCAATTTCTGCCTTTAGGGTTTCCAATTTGCGCTGTTTTTCATGAGGTTGTGGATACGACTTCCAGATCGGCAACATTATGAAAAAACAGCTCGAATTGGAAACCTAAAGGCAGAAATGGCTCAATTGGAAGTCAATGTATCTCAACTTCTCAGCAAGGCACGATGTAGAAGGAAAAAGAAAAGAAGAATTCTCCAAAAAAATTGTCTCAACCTCTCAGCTGTGGCTTCTATGAGGTTGCAAAAATGAATTAAAATCTTCATCAAGAATTGAGAGTTCAGCAAAATTCAAGTTCAGTTCATGTCCATTTATCAAGTAAATGAGTCAATTTTGAATAGTATAAAAGCAAAATTCAGCAACTCTTTGATGCTTGTAATTGATGGTTTCTTTAATCAACTTTTGTTTACTCGAGTCTGAACTTGAGATGGATTACTTAAACAAGTCAAAATAAAAAAATTTGCGAGCAAAAATCATGTGGAACAACAGAAGGGGTTGGCTCTAGCGGTAAAGTCACTTGGCTCTCGTGCCTCATGAACATCAGGTCTAAAGGTTCGACTCTCCTATAGTGCAAACAATTCAGAACCACACTTGCAATACAAGCTGAGTTTTCCACTACTCGTGTGGAGAGGGCACTTTGCATAGTGTCTTGAAAATTAGTTGGGCAAAGCCCCAGACATCTCGGTTATCGGAAAAAAAAAATTCAAGTGGAGCATGACCATTTATTTCTAGGCTTGACTCAAGCTAAACTTGATCTTTAATCATAGTTCAACTTCTGTTAAGCTCATAATCAGGGTCTTTGTGAAAACATTGATTCAGACTTTTTAAGTCACATATTCTCCTATTGAAGCTGTGTGTTTGTGTCAGTGTGTGTGTGTGTGAGAGAGAGAGAGAGACTGACAGAGAAAACACAGCCAGAATAAAGGAGTAGCCGAGCAGGGCATATATGCCTCTGTTGCAACTCAATAGCACACAAAACACCAGCTTCCATTTCTGGATGCTTTATACATTTAAAGAACACCTCAACTGCATGTCGCAACGCAAACCTCTTTCTCTCTCAATATATATATATATATCCAAAGCTTCAATATATATATATATTGAAGCTTTGGATAAAAGACAATCATGTATGCATTACCCATTAGTTGTTTTAGGCACAGTCTCTTCTCAAAGCTTAGACTCTCTCTCTCTCTCCTTAAACACTAAAGCTTTATTGGTGAAGAAATCAAGTGATATATGCAAATACCCATTAACTGTTATCTTCCAAATTTTCCCTTCTCAGAGCTCTTGAACTTCAGTAATGACAGAACCATTACAAGACAACAATATCATTCAGGAGAGAGAAAAACTCATGGTTTCTCCCACAGGTGGAATCCCAACTCTAAGAACTGCCCATTTCCTCCCACCCACTGTCACTCACATCATTGATGGACCAACCTTGAAGCTGAAGCCCCTGTACACACAAATTTCGTGTCCGAGAACCTAGGAACGAAATTGAGTAACAAACAGTCAATTTTATTAATTCAAAAAAAAAGGGGTACGATTCTTTGTGGTCGATTCTTTTACAATAAAGAATCTTCTTCTGATTCAATCTCCTTGATGTTTGGTACAAGGGCTTCGAAAGCTTGTTCTTGAACCGGTAGTGACAAACTTTTTTCAAAATTTTAGGATTGAGAAAGGCTTGACTGGATTTCCGATCGAGTGCCGATAGAGCTTGATCTCGAACGGTGGATTGAAGGTCTTCGGAGAAGAACGACACTTGTGTGGCGTGCTTGATGCTCTTCGTCTTCAGAACTTCGAAGGTTGAAGGTCTTTGAAGTAGAACAGCACTTGTGTGACGTGCTTGATGTTCTTCGTCGTCCGAACTTCGAGTGTTGGTTGAGGTAGAACTTTTGTGTTCTCTTGAACTCTTTGTCTCTATGTTTTTCTGTCCTTCTGTCTGTCCCTTGAATGTGTAGGGTGACCTTGTATTTATAGGCAAAAGGGGTGGAGGTTTAATTTGGTAACTCCCCATTAATTGTGCCAACTTCCATAAAAAGAGATTTTGCCTCCTTTTATATGGAAATAAATTAAATTTAAATTTGAATTATCACACATATTTTTTAAAGGCCTGAACCTTCACGATTTTGACACATGTCTGTTGTTGGGACCCACAATCGTAGACTTAAATTGATCAAAAGTGTTTGACTTATTGACTAATCAGACGGTGATTAATCCATCATAAAATTTATGTGTCTACAGCCCCTTCACTTTCCTCTGAATCCAAACGGTGTTTGAAGGCGGCCTTCCACGGTTGGAGAGACCCCCAAAGTAAATGAAAATCTTGGGTTCATCACATGCATTCTCTACACCAATCTACTTGGAAAAAAGCTGGAATTTGTGAAGTTGTTATGGGCTCTACGTACCCAATTCGAGTCAACAATGATTTGGTTTTCGGGATTGCAGAGAGGTGGTGTTCTGAGACCAATACATTTCTATTCCCATGGGGTGAAGCAACCATTACATTGGAAGATATGATGGTTTTGGGTGGCTTCTCTGTTCTTGGTGCCTCCTCTGTTTCAATGCCTCTTCAAGCCCAAGAATTGGTCAAAATTGAAGAAAATCTCAACCAAGTGTGAACAAGACTTGGAGGATCAAAATCCCCAAAGGCAGAGCATTGTGTATGGATCAAACATTTTATGCAGAGTGGAAACGAATTCGAGCACGAAGCATTTCTTTCCCTATGGTTGTCTAGGTTTGTTTTCCCTGGAAATGTTTATAATACCATTTGTAAGCATGTTTTTCCAATTGCTATTCACCTAGCAAGAGGGACACGAATCGCTTGCACCGGCTGTTCTTGCAAGCCTTTACAGAGATTTGAGCTTGTTAAAAGAAACAATTGTTGTTTCAACTGAATTAGAAGAAGCCAATGCAAATGATCATGAAACTTCTTTAGCAGTTAAACTATGGTCACCACTATGGTTAGCTCAATGTTGGGCTTGGGAGAGGTTACCCCCATTGCGGCCACAACCCAATGCCATCAAGTCTGGTGATCCGAGAATGGCTCAATGGCACTCTCTAAAAAGATCGAATTTTGAGAATGTGAGACAGGCTATAGACTCTGCCAGAGATATTTTTCAATGGCGTCCATATGTCACAGCTGTACAAGGCTTGTCACTAGGGATGGCAACGGGGTGGGGCGAGGTGGGTTTTGACTTTTCTGTCCCCGTAACCGTTTAACTTTCCCCACTCCGTCCCCGCCCCGCAACCGTATATGAATGGGGCGGGGAGGGTTTTGACTTCCTCATTCCCATAACCGTTTTAACTTTTCCTGCCCCGCCCCGTTTATACATTTTTTTTAATACAAATTTTTTTATAATAATAAATCTGATATTTCAATACATATACACCAAAAATACACATTTAGGTACATACAACACAATGGCTAATATTGAGTCATCCATTACTGATATAATAAGCTTGTATAGTTGTATGATATATATAATATTAATATTTCCTTTATATATTATATATATAAGTATAAATATATATATATATATACTTAAACGGGGCGGGTACCCATCGGGGTAGGGTCTTACCCCATCCCCGTCCCGTTTAAGCGCAGGTTATTTTTTTTAATCCCATTCCTACCCTGTTTCCTTAAACGGGTTTTAAACAGGGCGGATCAAGACGGGTATTCGACGGGGCGGAGCAAATTGCCATCCCTACTTGTCACTCCCCAAGTTTTACAAAGAAAAAGAAGAGTGGGCGTCAAACAATCTGAGCTTAGATGAAGAACTAGAGTCTTTTGCTCAATGCCTGAGGGCCTGCGAGCTTGCTGGTTTAGATTGTAGAGAACACTACCTCCCATATCGTGTTGCAATGCAATTTGGAATGGATCAAGACCATCCGGGATGGGTTCCTCTTTTCAATGCAACTCCAGAAATGGCATGGAACAGTTATAGCAAGCCGGTTAGCAATGCAAAACAATATATTCCGTCTAGGCTCTTTGAGTTGGATGTTACCACCCGATACTTGAAATGGTGGAAGGAAGTGGTGTTTGTTCCTCAAAATGCAATTAAAGGCATTGTGCAAAGAAAAAGAAGTCCAAGGAGATGGAAAAGATTGTCACATACTTCAAAAGAAATGAAAGGAGGCAATGAATGTGGGAATGTGGAAGCAGATAAACACACTTGTGGGAATGTGGCAAACTACTTGTAATGATAAGCCTTTGTTTGACACTACTCCATCTCAAAGTCTCTCTTCTTTGGCTTCAGATGACGGAGCTTCTATGAGAACAAAAACGAAACCAATACAACACATTATGCAGGGTGAATTTGCAACAAAGATATCAGAAACAGGCATTGAGCTTGCTCATAATCTTGACAGCAACAAGTCCAATGAAGAAGAGAATAGTAGGGATTTCACATTCAGGCTACCAGAATTGGAACTCGAAGCTCAGATTCTCAAGCTAGAGAGAGAGGTTGCTGAGCTAAAAGCAGCAGAATTTGGCAACCAGTGTGTGAAACGACCTACCCAAAATTATCTGACTCAAGCAGTACCATGCAGATATGCTTAATTACATTTTTTCCCCTTTCTTTTCAGTAGTTCAACTTTAGCCTCAGGATTGTGGATATATATATGATAAATTTTGAATCATATACTAGTGGGATTTAATTGATTTCAAATCATATGGCCAGCCTGTTTATAATTTAAGTAAATTTATCTAGAGCTTTTATATTGTTAATTTTTATATCTACTGATATGATACATTAAGCTTAAGCTTCCTCTAAATCAATCAATCTCCATGTCTACTCCCTATCTCTTAGCAATTTAGTGGTGCATTCTTTTGCAGTATATTTAGAAGTGACACTACAGAAGACATCAATCAGCTCATTCAAAATTGAAAATACATATATGTGTGTGTTTGTGATTGTATATATACACAGATACACTGAATCCTTGATTTTTTGGCCCTTTCATGATGTCAAGTTTAATAACTTTATTTAATGTTTTGTGACACTAGTCTTAGACCCTTAAACAAAAATTTCCCGAAACCTTTGGGTGAAGAACTTTCTATCGCAATAAATCAAGTGATTAGTTATTGTATTTCCCGAGTTGAGGTGCGAAATGTGAAGCAGTGTTAATTGTTCTCTGAATTTTTTTTTTAAATCATATGCTCATCATTGATAATAAAGAAAAAGAAATTTGATTTACATTGCGTTGGTCTCAATAAAACACAATACTAATGAAATAAGAATTCTCATACATCAGTCTTTCTTATCTGTCACAGAAAAAATTAGAAGAGAGATTTGATTTATTGTTTGATCTAATGATGCAATTCGAAACCAAATTATCTCTTATGATCTTCAAATGTGGTTCTATCACAAACTATGGTTCCTACTTAATTTAGGAAAAGAAGAAGGAGAAAGGTTGGTTCTGATGGATTTCCTGCCAGGTTCTATCAAAGGTATTGGAGCATAGTGGGTGCTGATGTGATTCAGGCAATTTAATTCTTTTTTTGTCAGTCTAAGATACTTATGAGTTTGAATTCTACCTTTTGTGCTTTGATTCCTAAGGTTGGTGATTACAGGCCTATTTCATTGTCTAATTTGCTATATAAGATTATCATTAAGTGACATAAAAGAAATGAAGTAAAGTAGTTGTGCAGCAAGTTATTATAAAATCTCACTCATCTATCTCCCTCCTCTCCTACTCCTCAGCATCATCTCCCTCGTCATCTCTATATATATCATGTTCTGGTGCCTCACGAAGCATCTGTTTAAGAGTGCGTAAATGGAGAGAGAGACTTTGGACATGATATTTGATCTTGTGCAAGTGAGAGTTGCCCACTGCAGCTGTTTGTCACGGCCCAAGTGTTTCTCCACCACTCTAACCTTATTACTTAAAGAAAGTGTTTACAAGGCTCACTCTAACACTTAGAGCTTCTCTCACTTCTGAAGCTTGATTCTTACAAATGACTACTTTGCCTATTTATAAGCATCCTAATTCCTCTCTAGAAACTTCTTCATAAATGCTTACATATTTATTACACTCTACAAGTCTCTCTACAATTCTAGAACTTTCTACTATTCTAAACTCTTCTTTAAACTTCTACAAATATCTACAATACTCTCCAACATTATAGAAACTTCTAGTTCTCTCTATACAACATTTTACACTTCTCTAGACAACTCTGAAAATTTCACTTTACTTTTAGAATGTTTTAGAGTACTCTAGAATACTCCACACTTCTCTAGATACTTCCGGAATATTCTAGAATATTCCACATCTCTCTATAATACTCCACACATTTTTAGACTCTTCCGGAAGACTCTAGAACTTTGTTCTCTCTATGCCATGCAGATGCCAAATAAAATCCTGCTCGGCCTGCGTTGCACCTGCGTGGCAAAACCTCCTCTCGTAAGTTAGAGTTGAAACACTAGCTGTTGGACATGATATTTGATCTCGTGTAAATGAGAGTTGCCTATTGCAGCTGTTGGTGGAGTTAGCAGCAAGATGGTAGACATTGTCGACGGATCATATCAAGATTGGATTAGCTTGATCCAATCTGAATCTATAAGAAATATATGTGATCCGATATGATAATTTAACCAATTATCTGTTATTCGATTTGATAGTTCATCCGATATCTGATCCAATTACCCGATTAAGTGGTGTAATTTTTGTTAAAAGTTTTAAAATAAAAAAAAAGTGAGATAAAGACCAAAAAATATGGGGAAAAAAGAGAAAAAAAATAGATTTTCGATTCTTATTTAAGACAAAACAATAAGGAGTGAAAAATCAATAGGAAGAAAGAATTAAAAAAAATCAAGAAAAACAAAAATAATTAAGTGTTCAAATACTACAAATGATAAAACACTTGTAAACAACATTTTTTTTCTTTAATTTTTCATCAATTGCATTCGAGTTGAATGATAGTTAATACATATATAACATGTCATATATTATATCTTTTGACGATAATCAAAATCTAATTTGTTTATTTAAAGAACTATCAGATTAAATATTCAAACCATACCCGACTTATCGGATCGGATTCAAATTGGATTCTGATCCATTGACAAGCCTATCTACAGCACCTTCTAGGTTGAACAACAGCATGTCAGCAACTACCATAGACTATTCTTTTAATTCAATTTCAATCGTAGGACTTCTATCCGAATCCAAAGTGTATGTTTCACCACCACTCAGCCTAGAACTAAAATCTCAAATCTTCGAGTCTTGGAGTTGAACCCTAAACTATCAATTCATAAGAATCAAATAGGACTATTGAGGTTCAAGGAATCATGGGTTGTCTGTATTGTAACAAAGCACCTAACCAGAGCTCAACAGGAAAGAAATATGGATCAATTCAAGTCTATCTGCTTGGCTGAATGATCATGCAGGACACTTTCCCAGTAAAGAAAGCATATCTCATACATGCAATGCAAACAACATTGTATGCTCATGAGCAGATAACCTAAGTGATTTATGGTGCTTGATATACCATTAAACATTTAAATCTTCAACTTGGAGCTACAAGAGTGAAAGATGAGAAGAAATTACCTTGAAGCAAATGATCAAAATTCGGGCCTCCAACGAAGGAAGCTAAAACTGATGAAGTTCCATATTAATATCATTACATTTTCTCAACTAGCTTCTTTTTAATGAAAATCATTCTCGATCCACCAGAAAAACCCTCCGCCCTTGGTTTCAATGATCTAGGGGCATTATTTGACAGCAGAAAGACCAAGATAATGACAAAAAAAATTCCCCGAATATTATTCATTTACTGCCTTTGAATATTAGAAGTGCCTAGAAACTCTTCATTTCTCGTGCACCACACCTTTCGTTTGCAATCAACAATTTTTGGATGCAACAATACCGCTGATGATAGACGGATATCAGAACCTATTGAGAATCAGATATTTGATAGATTTACAGTGAAATAGAATTTTACATTTTGTGAGTGCAAGCAACAGATGATCAGTCTTGGAGGACAAATGAGCCCTCTATCCTTCTCTCCATGGGCTGAGGAGGAAAATTCAAAGGAGAAAGCATGTCAATGAAACTTGAAGCAGGTGCAGGCTTGAACTCGTAAGGACCTCCCTTCACTCCCCAAACCTGTGATAAACAAAACAGAAGAAACTATTACCAGAGGTTTTTGGTTTATTCTACTGCAAAACTTCTAAAATCTATAAAATTCTTCACAGTAATGTAATAAGGGCATGATGACTAACTTGGTTTCCATCATCATCATAACCCCTATCCCAGCTATGTATCTCATTATTCTTCAAGACAGCAAGTTCTGAGGTACAGTATGCTGCACCATTCTGTCATTATATTAAAACCATCACCGAAAGTAAGTTGACAGGGGGAAAAAAAAAAGAATATAGGCTTAACTAAAGAACACATTGTTATGAAATTCCACTCCAAGATCCAACTCTGTTATAGTACATATTGAAGCAGAGAGAAAACAGCAGACAACTATGGCAACAAGATCAACAGGATACCCATGAATTAGGAAATCCGTCTGGTGGAGTTGAACCTTCATATAAGCAGCGTTTTCCACGTTCACAGCGTTTAAGATGTATGGTGGTTAAATGTTCTGCAATGTCCTGCACATGGAATAGCACAATGTGAACCAACAGTAGCAGTAAAAGTGATAAGATGAATATGACTTGGAAGAATATTTTAGCTACAACCTAAGGTATGAGATCTCAATGGTGACATTGACACAGAGCAAAGCTTAAGTGGGTTAACAGCAGCAATTATCTGCTATGATTATTAATTTGAAATTCATGCCCTATCACCTTCTAGGAGACCTTAACTATTGAATGTTCCCTAAGTTTGGCTTCCATATCGCTTAGCCCAGTGAAATCCTTTTCCAGTTGCACAACATCAAGAGAGAACAAGGACTGTGATACCATCTGACGAGTCACACTAAGACTACCAACATTTATATAAAATCACAGGAAATTCGACTGAGAGACAACTGCCTAAAACTAGGAGAAAAGGGAGGAAGATGGGAGGATTACACCCTCTCCCAGAATAGGGGAGAAGTGATGAATCCATCCACCTAAAAACCAATAAATAAATAAAGTTCACTTTGAGAAAATCTGAAATCTACATTACAACAAGAACAAACTCCTTCCTGCTTCATTTTAAGTAAAAATAAGTTCAAAAAAGAAAAGAAGAAAACAGTTGACAGCAAACCACCTTTACAAAAAAAATTAGGGTATTTCATTCTGACAAAAGGTCAGGAAACTTTTCTGTCCAACTCAAAAACAAACAGGAAAAAAGAAACAGAAAAGAAAGAAAGGGGAACTTTTAGCAGCCAAGTCAAATGGATATGCTAGGTAATAACAGGTCCAACATGTCCATGACATATATTTAGGGAGTATAATTTAAAAGTTGTAGGATTATGGCTCATATTAAAACTGGCAATTCAACATTCTGGCTCACCACAACTGCAATCTACACCATTTGTACTCTAGTCGGGTGACTGATCCCCTTCATCATAAGGCAGTTAATATGCATCCAGTTTAGGTAAATGGACCATAAAAATTGTCTTTGATCCAAATTAAATTCATTCCCAAATAGACAAGTGTCTCAATGATCCAAGCGAACAAAAATATTTTAGTAATCACGCATATAAAGTAGCAAATCAAAGTAAAAGAGAGAAAATTTTTAAGTGGAAAACCCTAGAAAAGAATAAAACTCCAAAACTTCGGTCTATGCACAAATAGTCCACTATAGAGAGAGGTTTGCAACTCTAGTTATCAGACTCTACACCCTAGAATCACCTAGTTCCCTTTGATCCAAATTCACTCATGCCAATCTTCCACGACCACTAACTATTGTCTATCAACAAAATTGTTCCCCGACAAAGTTTGCTCTCCTTGGTTGTTTGATTTTCCTTGATCCATATAAATCCCTAGATTATCTCAAAGCTCCAAAATTTTCTCTATCAATAATTCATACAAAAATAAAAACTCATAAGACTAATTATAGGTTCATGCTCTCATGTCCTAAATTTATTATAACTATAAATTTATAGTCATTATATAAGAATCCTTGATAAAATAGAAAGTTGTATTCTAGGGGTATCTCCTCTACCTTCTAAAGTGGTAGGTGAGGGTTCAAGTCCCCATAGGGGCAAATGGATGAGTGAGTTTCTTGCCAAGAAAAAAAATAGAAAATACGAAACTTAAACAAAAAAACTCTCTGCCGATGATCAATCAAGCTACTCTAGTAGCCTTTCATCAATAGAGTCAATCGATAGTAGGCTTCATAGCATTCTGTCCTTATTTGAATGAAGGGTCCGAAGTTTGATAAACAAAATTATGCCTTTGGATTTTAGATGATCCAACATTGCAGAACCCAACACCCAATTTCAGTATCAAAAGTAGAACATCAAACTTTCCTTATCAATGAAATTAAGAGCTTTGTTTTACCCCTAATTCTCTCCCCTTATTTAACAAAATTACTTCACACCCATTTTACCCCTAAAGTTTATTTAACAAATACTCTTTTTTTCACATTTCACAATTTTTAATTTTTTTATTCAAATAAAAGAATGGGCAAGTAAATAGTTTTTGATTGCTAGTAACGTCAATCTAATTATGTGGCCTGATTTGCATAGTTGAGAAGATTATTTGCAATATGTTGAGTTATATGCAATTTACCCTTTTATTTGAACAAAGAATGGACAGATTAGTAGTTTTTCATTGTTAGCAACGGCAGCCTAACATCGTGGACTAATTTGCATGTTTCGCATAGTTTGGGGGGTTATTTTTAATATCCAGGGGTTCCTTTTTTTTCTTTTCTTTTGTACTTTACCCTTTTCTTTATTTCTTTTTCTGAATGGCAAACTATTCATTTTACATTACCATTAATGGAAGACTAATGTTATTACCTTATTTGCAAAAAAAAATTAATAGTTTTGGTGGGGTTATTTGAATAATAACAGGGACCTATATGCAACTAGCTAATAATATTTTAATTTAAGTTCACTTTAATATTCAATCGTAGGTTATAGGGGGTCCATCTATCTAATGAACTAAACCAACCTAGATACCTATATCTGCCAGAGTCTCACCTTATCTTCACCAATCCATGTGATTGAACTTGGTGTTTCATATAGCCTTCGATGTCACTTCATCTTCATTATCTTCACTTGCAGACAAAAACGCAAGACATTTTTGTTCAACTACAACCAAGTTTTATGTAACAGTATGAGCTACAATTAATGATCCATGCATCATAAATTTGCAACGTCTGTTAAAAACCGATGTGTTGAGCCTTTTGTTTTGGGGGGGGGGGGGGGGGTGTTGGGGGATGGTGAAAAGTCAAACTATATTTGCTAAATTATAATCAATTTTACCCAAGCAAGCAAAAGATACAATTTATATATAATAAACAAAAGCTTCAAAGCCCAACAAAGAAGTTAGAAAATCCAAATATAAGACTTATTTGAATGTGCCCATGGCTTACCCCAATAACTTCTTCAGGCTGTGGGCGCTGATCCTTTGGGCGATCACAAAAGTTCTTGTATTCCTCCGCATCTCTAATGGCATGTGTACTTAGCTGCCCATGGAGTACAAGTTTGAAATGTATGGATATCACTAAAATGAGATACAAAGTCCATTAACTACAAAAGAAAAAAATATCTAGCCCTAGCACACAGAAAGAAGAGAAAGAGAGAGTTACACAAGCAAGACTCTAAAGGATAAAGATCAGTAACATTGAAAAAGTTGAGTTTATTGAGTTTATCACGCAAGGGGGGGGGAAGCATGAGCATACACACAAGAAAATCCCTATAATTATCACCAGACACAATTCGGAATTTTACGACAATGACGAGGCCATATTTCATAAGCTTCTTGAATAACTAACAAGAACAAACACTTGAGGCTAAGAAGTCTTCTCAGCAAGAACAAATGATAATCGCATTCTATAGCCTTAACAAGGAGTTTGCTCATGCTAAATCAACATCTGTTGCCAATTTAATTTGTAAAAACCTACAAGTTCTAATGCTCTCAATCAGACATGGAAAGGGTGAAGTTAGTGTGAACTCTAAAGTATTGCATCACTTACTCCATCGCTATACCGGAACTAGTTCTCTATGATCTTTTCGAGGGTTTATAATTGTGGAAATCCGAGCCTTAATGCCAGGGAATTAGTTGTCAAAATATTCTATTTTAGTCAAGTTTTATATTTAGATAAGATGAGATTTGGTTTCCTGTAACTAATATCTTAGCTATAATAGAGATTTAGTTTTCTATTTTTTGGTAAACAATTATTCTCTCCGATTGATTGTTGTAATCAAGGTGAGTCTGATTCTCTTTTGGTCTCTTAGCCTATAAAGCTGTTGTATAGCATTGTATTTGGATCATCAGAGTATGAAATAAAGAAATAGGGTTCAGACCAATATTCTACAATAATCATTATTAAATTAACCAAGAAAATGTCAACCTAAAGTTTACATTTAAGATTGCATCACAGTCACGTACTATTGACAGTAGCAGTGGTAGCAACTAAAATTATAGCACAAACAAAAACAATATGCTTTTTAACACTGAGCCAAAAAAAGAAGCATGAAACCCACCTCAACATCGCATTTCATCTCCTTCGGACAAGGTTTCACCATATAAAGTCTCTGCAACAAGATAGCTGTCAGAAATAACCAAGGGAATATGTCTTTGAAAAACTAATACTAAAAACCTCATCGAACTGATAAATAAGTAATTTATATCATCGAAAAATCTAATTATCTTCTTTTTTATAATTTCTCATTTCATTAAAGGAACAACAGACATAAAAAAGAAAATACTTAAAGGGGAGAAACCTGAAGCAAACTAGAAGGCAAAAAAACTGAGAATGTCCGGCCCAGAATACCATCTCAATTAGTGTAGAATGCAAATACGAGTTTAATGAGTCTAAAGGGAAACAAGTAGGTTAGACAAATGATAAGGACATGAGCAATACCTGCCGAAAGGGCTTGTGAGGAGTTCTCCAGAATGCCTGTCAACACAAAAGCCATCCCTTATGAAGCTAAATATTGGCAAGTGCAAACTGAATTAGGAAGTGAAAATTGCATGGGTTTCTAATTATACTGACTTGTTCAATATATAAAACCTTCGAACCATCATCCATCTCTGCAGCTGGGCACGAAAGCCATCTACACAAATGATAAGAAGTTTGAGGATTTTAGGTATACTTCAAACAACACAGCGCATCATGGAACATAAAGATGCTTCAGACATATCAAGCATCACTAACAGAAAATTTCATAATCTAGGCATGAGTTTGCTCATGTAGAACAATCTGGGGAACATGTAATACTCCTTTTAGGAAGCTAGGGGCTTTTAAATTAGTACCAAGATTCATCTTATTGAAAAGAAAATAGCATCGATGCGAGTGAAGGAGAAAAGCCCCACTAAGCAATACTGACATGTGGCAATGCGTGCACAATACAATTCCATCAGCCAAACACACACACAAGCAATGATAAGATGTTTAATGACTAGAAGACGCTAGCTGACTAACAAACTCTGGAGCTGTTTGAACACCAAGGGTGGCCAAGTACCAGAATGATGAGGTTACACCACTCGGAGCCAGGGCGGACTCACAGACTTCCAGCATCCAGTAAAGAAAGATGTGATGAGCAGACTGGACCATGAAGATTGGGCCAACAGCATCAAGAAATCCATAACCCACAAGAGGTGGTCTAGGCTTGTGCGCCCAACTCAATCTCGCTAATTGAAGAGCTGATGTCAAGGGCAACAATGATGGCAAAAAGAGGACATCTTTTCCAATCATGGAGAACTTCAATACCGAGATCCTCACCAGCCATAGAAGCGAGCCGCACTTAAATACCAGTTGTACTAGACCCTAACGTATGCAACAACCATTATCTGATCTCATTACAAGCCTTGAACTTCAAACATCTTTGATGACTTAAGTATCATAGCCTATCTCGCCGATACCACGCCAGTACTTAGGGTTTTCATTTGTATTTGCATATCTAAAACAACTTGCTGAAGGTTTACATGACGATGAGGAAAGCACCTCCGCAATGCTCATGAAGGAAGTAAATTTACAAGAACATGAGCAGTAAGTAAACTTCATGTTACATCTAAATAACTCAGAAGTTATTTTGACACCCCCCTCGTAGTTGAGTTGCCCTTTCACTTTTTAATTAGCATTTAAATGAAAAAATTTACTATCTATAATAAAGTCATTTTGAGGAAAAGAATCCCCCTTAAAAAATGTTGAGCTTTGTTATTTTAAGATAACTTTAAAATGATCAGATACCAATAATCATGATGAAGTTTCCTAGTATCCTTAATGGCTCCATTTTTAATGCATTGGTGTGCTATGTAAGAAGTGCCAAATTTAAAGGGACACATCTAAAAAGGACCTTAATATATATATATATATATATATATATATATATATATAACTCAAATCAACTCAAAAGAACATTTTTCCAAGTATTTTGAATATCATAACCATGAATTTTGTTTTGCCATTAAGCTTTAAGGTCATAATCTCAATCAAACCACATACTACCATATATTTTCTTATTGTCTCAACCCATATTAGTTTCGCTCCTCTTCCCCCTTATATTATCATTAATGTGGACCACATTACTGCTCCTTGCTAGTGCATTTGTTGGAGTTCATTGCATAAGGCCAAACCCTCCTAACGGATTTTCTCATTTTATCTCCAACTTATGCTATTAGTTGTCTCATGAATATGTTTTTTTTTTCTTTCTTATTTAAATTCCACCATATATTTCTTAGGTTTATAATATTTGTTCTTTTTCTTCATTGTCCTTTAACATATACATTTAAAATAGTCAACATATGCTGCTATGTTAAACTTTTTCTTGCATAACTTTACAATCTTTGCATGTTAGTGAACCCACTATTCTAGTTAGAAAAAATCAATTTGACCAAATCTAACTAACTTGTAAAGGTTATTAATGTTCATATCACTTTATAAAATAGGTTTTTGCTATCGTAAGACTATATACCATTACGAAGTTTATTATAGACTACTCAGGGTCATTGTTTCTCCAAATCCCTATCCACCATACTCATCTCCTGTCCTACACAATCTTTTGTGTTATCAAAGTTTCTCCCTCTAAGTATTTTTCTACTTCAGGTATTCCTTAAATTGACTCATCCGTATGCTTCTAGATATTGTGTTTTAATATGTTCCTGTAAACTTTGCACAGTAAAGAGAAGAAAAAAATGTGTATCTCATATACAGAATAGCAATTACAAAGGTTGAGTGTGAATAAATAAATAATCCCTAACTAAAAAGAGGAAAGACAAAGCTAACCTCAACCAATATAAACAAGTACATAACACAACTCTCTAACAGTTCCTCTAGTTCTACTTGGGGTGCATAAACATTATTTATAAAAACCATATATATATATATATATATATTTGGTTATTATATTAACTGGATTTCCTTTCAATGCAACTTTTATTAATATTATTCTATCCCCTATTCCAATAAGGGTTAAAACGCCTTCTTTTAAATCTTTTCAATGGGTTTCTCCACTCCATTTTTATGGCTATCTTTTCTCTACTACTCACTCAGCTCTCATTCTAATAATAGTTATATGAGCTCTGTCCAATTAATTGTCAATGTTCCACCATTCTAGTTCACTAATCTAAGCCCACTATCTTGAACTAACTTCTTTATCCTTGCTCATCCAAGAAAATTCAAGAATCCTGCCTACTTTTTACTATATTCAAAAGTCAATGAGGTGCCCCTTGTCCCATTTCTCGAAAAATCCAAAAGACATTGCAACACGTTGCATAACGAAAATGTCCTAACATTTACTTGAATATTATGTAGATACACAGTTATAAACTGCATCAATGAGAAAAAGTGTCCAACGCATATTAAGAGCAATAATAGAGTAAGTAAAATTATAAAATTAATATGGATTGATATAGTAAATAAAATCCAAAAAAAAAAGAGGATATGATAAAGAAGGTGGTTTAACTGAGGTTATGCTTCAGATTGAATAAAATTACCAAATAGATTCATGTAACCAATCCTAAATCACTTTGTTTAGTTGAATTGAGTCTATATATATTAACTTTACCGAAAGAAACACACACACACACTACTACTACTCAAGACTAGAGTTGCTTCTTTGTTTCAAAAAATTTATATATATGTAATGACTATATACATAACAGTGAGATTTTGTAAGTAATACAAAAAAGGGGATTTCTGAGGTAAAAAAAAAATACCTCAAATTGAAATAATTGTCAGGATCTCTGGATGCTTGCTCCCTCGAGAACTACAAGTAAAGATGATAGTTGATGATTGTTAAATGAGAAGTAAATTAATAAACAATACACAACTATAATCAGCAAATAAATACATACACATATACAGAGTACAGACACACAAATACACATAGAGAGAAAACATAAGATATAAAAAGGCAAGTACCTTCTCGCCGCTGAGTGACTGAGCAACAATACGGGTATGATCCCAACGAGTGGTGGACTTGGTGAGACGCCTCAGCAACACTGCCCCTCCGATCAGTACCACCGTCTTCAATACTATTCCCCTTGCTCTGCTCCACCCGTTCATGTTCGGGTCCGACTCCGACCCATTTCCCATCCCCAAACACTCTTACCCACCCTCTTCCTATTCCCCCAAACCCTATCCTAACTCCTCATCATCATCACTTCAATACAGAAACACATATGGAAAGGAAAAAACAAAGAAGAAACTGAAAGGGTTTTATCTTTATGGTGAAAAGTGTGTGTGTATATATATATATATATATATATATGAAATTCTGAGTCCCCTTCTCTGTGACTGTCTGCGCTGCGCTGGGGAAATGGTAATCGAGGGGGGAATTTCGTTTCCTCTGCTTTTGCACTGAAATCCAAATCCAAGGGAAATGCTTATACCAGTTTAAAGTCACCACTTGAATTATTGTGATTTGCAAGAGCTAAGGGTCACAAGTTGTCCAACAACACCTATTTGTGTATTATATATACACACACGTGTAAAAAATTACTACTGATCTTTCATCGTTAGGATTTGAAGTTTCATAAAAATATAAGTCCAAGTCCGTTCCATAGTCCATCCTCTGCAGTACCGCATCCATGGGATGCTCACGCAACATGTGCTGTATTGTAGAGAATCCGGATTGGTAGACTAGATCTGAACTTATATTTTTATAAAATTTTAAGGCTTAAATGACACGTGTGATGTTTGTATGGAATGGTCACAAGCATCACACGTGTGAGGTGTGTTGTATTGCAAAGGAACTGGACTCATGGACTGGACCTGAACTTGTGATTTATAAAACTTTAAGGCTTAAATGACACCTCTCATGTTTGTATACCGTCCAGTGCAATACAACACTTATACAGTACTGCCTCTAATTCACTCACCCCATTCATATGCAGACCATGTAACTTGGGTGCAATTTGAGTTGGACAACTTAAACCCAATTCAATTTTTTATAAGTTTGGTCAATTATTTTTACAATTAGAGTTGAGCTTGGATTTTAAAATTTTAACCCGAATTTAATTAGGGTAGAGTCGAGCTTGGATTGAAAATTTTTAACCCTAATTTAATTAGGGTTAGACTTGGGTTGAGATGCCAATAAACCGAGCTCAACTCGAACTCGAATTGTAATATTATTTTTATATATATTTTTTATTTTAAATATATTATATATAATATTCAAATTATGATACCTTTTTCTTCTCAACTTTCTTTATTTAAATCTTAATTTATTGTATGTTAACACTTTGAATAATTAATTTTTTAAAAATTTGTTTGAATTTTTTTAAAATTTGCATTATTTTTCGTGTGCTTAGGAGTAATGTAATGTGAAACTTATTAAAAATCACTTTAAATTTTCAACATGGAGATTGTTGATATAGATAATCCGAATTAACCCTACTTTCTAACCTGAAATCTCAACCCGAGTTTAAAAATTTAAGAATAGGTTGAGCTACGGTTGAGTAGTTAGGGTTAAAAGTCGGGTTATGGTTCAACATTTCATATGTAGGATTGAGCCCAAATTGTACCTCTAACCCGTTCAATCCACCCGAGTTGGCTGAAACTGTTCCGAAGTTCCATTCCAAAATCAAGCTATCAATGTATATTTTATATATAAAAAATACCAAATGTGCCGACTCCTTGACACCCACTGTGAGGGACTCCTCTCTCACCGTCAGAATTTCTATCATTGTTCTTTGTGTATTGATAAAATTACTTAGGAATTTGCTTTTTGTATTTAAGGACTAATGAGTCTTACTTTTGAAATTATTTTGCATTTAAGTTCTAAATCACTCAATCTTTCATTCATGTAGTTACCAAATTAGAATTAAAATTTTGTAAATGTACTTTTTATTAAAAAAATAAAATGTCCAATTTTTATGTTCAACTATTTAAATAAATTTCAATTTTATCTTTACAAAAGTCAAACATGTGAATTCTACACAAAATAATTTAAATTGGATTTAAATTAAATTAATTATAATATGTAATATTCATTAGTTCACTAAAATTTTAAAAAAAAATTCAAAAATAAATTTGAACTTTAAACAAAAACTCATAAAAGTTATAAAAAATATAAAAAAAAAAAAAAGGTATAAGGGTAACATTATACTATATTGACTCTGGATAAAGAGATTTCTCACCACTGCAATACTGATGATGAGATTGAACACTAATGCAAACTTTACTAGCTAATCATGTGAGATTCAATAAAACTTGCATATTTTCAACCAAATTGAATGGTAATTCCAAAAGATAGATGCTTTCTTAAAGTTGATTGGACTTTTCAACATCCAACTTACATTTGTTTGTAAAATGCTATTGTGCACTAGAGTTCATGAGACATTATTACATAGTCCGGATGATGTGGTTCCGGCCATTCACAAGAACCAAACTGTTGAATAAAATTAACACATTTGATTGCGTGACAGCTTGTGATTGGTCGGGACTACATAATTCCGGACAATGTAATAATTTCTCATGAGTTCAGACTCATCCAGTGTAAGAGATTACTTGGGTTGACATTCTGTGAACTTCTGAGAGAGAATATTTCAAACTCGTCTTCCTAAATTTTCAATATGAATGCAAGGAAATGATCGTCTGATACAATGTTAGAACACCAATTGTTCCCAACAGACGTTAGATAATGAACTCGACAACGTATATCAAGTTCCAACAAGAAAAATGTCGAATTTTTATCTAATAAGACTCGAAAACGTTACAAAATCTCTGAGAAAAAATGCCCATTACATCAATTAACCAAAGATGCCAAAACAAAGCTTAGTAGCAAACATGTTGAAGTGACTGACAAATAAAAATGCCACTAAATCCTCAAGTGTACAGCACTGGATGGCACAAGAATTTGCACAACCAAATTTTCGAAAGCCAGACCACCTTGTCACAAAATCAGCTATTCCTTTAGCTTCCTCATTCAGAGTCTGGCATAAACAGGCAATTGATCACTACCATTTCTATCCCAACAGTAATAGATGCTTACTCTTTCTAAACAGTTGAATTGGCAAGACATGCCCTCAGCAGTATAGAAGCAGTTCCATTCACAAGGCATTACGTAGATTTTTTTGCAGCAGTTTTTTCTTTATTCTTTCAGTTGTAGTAGGATCTGATTTCAATCACATGATAGCTGAAGTAGAACTTGAACCTGGAATCAGTTTTCAATCCGACTACTTTAGAAATGTATCTCACGTCTCTCAGAGAAGAATTTTCCGGTCACTAACTGGTCTGGAAGAAGGGAAAGCCAGACTCCGGTGTCAGCCCCTTCCTCAGGTGAGATATTCCCAGCCCAACCAGTCATGGCAGTCTTCACCCAGCCGGGGCAGTAGCAATTGATATTTATCTTATGGCCTTCTGGTAGATCTGAAAGAATCCTGGCCATTAGCCTAGTGTAAGCATTAACCGCGAGTTTTGATATTGAGTAATCAGCATGTGTTTGAGCCCATCCGCTGGTTGTCCAACTGCCATCTTTAACTTGTTCCAAGAACTTATTCACAGTCGAATCAATCAGTTCCTCTGTGAGCGTATCCACATCTTCCAGTTGGTGTCTCAATGTGTCATCTTCAATTCTCTGTTGCAGAGGACTTTGATCATTCATAAGAAGCAAAGGGAATAAAGACTCCTAATTTAATCTCACAAAGCTTCTGTTATTTCTTACTGCAAATAGTCCCAATATAATACCCTGGAGTGGAATTGGGTTAGGTATACATTCAATCCTTTAGTGAGTGTCTTAAATACCATTATACTATCATAGAGAGAAAAAGAGAGAGATTATGATCCTCCTGCATATTGAAGATTTGAGGAACTGATATTTCTAACACGGTTCATCCATACATGGCCTTTCTTTTACAGAAAGAAAGAGGAACCTTAAAGGAATTATATGGATAGAGAAACAAAAACAAAAAAATTGTGAGTCGAAATGCATATGACCAGAATATTTGAAGTTGAAAAGGAGCTAACATGGAAAAAGATTTGTTGCACTCAAAATGCAGAAGAAAATTAAAAGATTCTCTCATGGTCAGCAATTGTTATGGCACTAAAGGAATCCAAGTTTCTCGGCACTCTCCAGAAGTCAGGTTACACAACAACATTCATCAACCATATGGCAAAGACATGCATCTCTGTTTTTCATTTAATATTCTTATTTAATAATAAATTATGCCTCTTCTTGCTCGTACACGAAGAAGCACACATGGATTTTCCACTTTCCACTTGGAAATACAGTATTGGGCTGGAATCCCCCTTGAGGATAAAGCAATTAGAGCACATAAACTTCTTTGGGCACATAATACATTCGGCATGCATAGCAAAACACTCTTCTATGCCTTCATTGCCAGATTACAAATGCATCATTAGTTCCTAACCCAAAAAAGGCCCCTCTCCTTCCTCCAATTAATCTCTCTCAAATATCATGGAAAAGAAACAAGAGCAATAAGGAAAGCAAAAAGACAACATCAAATTACTTACATGTCGCTTTCCATTAAGTCTTCCCAATCGTGAGCTCACATTAACAATACGAGCACCATAAGCAGAAGGCCTCATTAACGGGATCATAGCTTTAATTATATTTTTGGTCCCAAAATAGTTGGTTTGAATAACTTTTTCAGCAAATTCAATAGAAATGTCCGACCCTTGATTGAAGCTAACACCTGCATTGTTTATCTGTAAAAGTTTGTAAAAGATCAATTATCCAATGATGAAGATTATCTCACATATGCTAGAAACCACCATATAGACCTACCAGTGAACAAAGAGGTATCAGTATGCAATATTGATTATACAACAAATTAGAGAATATTATACATACTCACTTTTTGTATACTCAAACGCCATATATTTGATCATTCAATAAAGGTTTCCCAACATTAGTTTTTACTACCCAAATTCATATCTAGCATATTACATATGTAAACTAAATATTGACCAATCTAAGTTCTTTTATGTTTAACAATGCAAAACAAAATCAAAACATCAGTTTTTGCTAACCAAATTTGTATCTAAAATTACAAGTCTAAACTAAATATTGACCAATCTAAGTTCCTTAATGTTTAATAATGCAAAACAGAATCAAACTCAATATCAGGAAACTTAGATGAAAAAAGAAGAGCAATCAGTGAAATGAGCTTGACACATATTATGATGGGAATATCAACCTACATGGCAAAAAACAGTAACTGGTAGAAATAGAAATTATGATATTGGCATCTTACCAAAATATCTAGACCACCATAGTTCTGTTGTAACCAATCAGCAAAGAGTGAGATTGATGAAGAATCCAGAACATCCAATTGATGGAAGAAGACATTCAAACCTCCTTCTTGTAAAACCTTTGCTGCTTCTTCACCAACACCTGCATCTCTTGATGTCAGAATAACTGTCAACCCATGCACGGCGAGTTGGTGTGCAATCTCAAACCCGATCCCTCTGTTTGCACCAGTCACCACAACAATGGTATCTGGAGTCCACCACCTGTCAATGCCAGAAAATATAATATTTTATACTTCCATTACGGTTCATCCATACATGGCCTTTCTTTTACAGAAAGAAAGAGGAACCTTAAAGGAATTATACTTTAACAGTAAACTTAACTTCTGCGAAAATGGAACAAATAAGGAAAAAATTTGAGAGTCGAAATGCATATGACCAGAATATTCGGATAAAAAATCAAATCGGATCGTTTAATATGCTTATCGAATTCAGATTATCCTTAAAGGAACCTTAAAAAATTTGAGAGTCAAAATGCATATGACCAGAATATTTGAAGTTAAAGAGGAGAGAATAAGGAAAAAGATTTGTTGCACTCAAAATGCAGAAGAAAGTTAAAAGATTCTCTCATGGTCAGCAATTGTTATGGGACTAAAGGAATCCAAGTTCCTCGCACTCTCCAGAAGTCAGGTTACACAACAGCATTCATCAACCATATGGCAAAGACATGCATCTTTGTTTTTCATTTAATATTCTTATTTAATAATAAATTATTCCTCTTCTGGAGTCTACCACCTGCCAATGCCAGAACATATAATATTTTATACTTCCATAACTGGGACTTAGAGTAAAATGTCACTAGATGAAAGCCAAAGTAACAGAAAGTGAAAATAGTTTTCAGCATATATTCGGTTAGAATGAAAATTTTGCAAGAAAGTTGTAAAATAATTCCATTTAATGGTTTTGATAGCAAGAAAGTTACAAAAAAATATAATTGTCTTCCAAATTGTCCTTATTTACATTAAATATAATACAAAATCTAAATGGATTTCCCTCAAAATGATATTTTATTCTTTTTTAAAAACCAAAATTATTGTGAAGATCTAAATAAATAATTTTCAAGGACATTCAGAGAGAAATACTAACTATTATACCACTCACTTAAATATTACGCAAAAATCCATTTTATTTTAAAAAATAAAAATAAAAGGCATAAGTTCAAACATAGTTTTTCAAAATAGTTAAAATTTTCAAAGCAGGAAAAAATTTCGGAAAAGTTAAGTGGTTATGAAAAATTAATTTCCCTTAAAAAATTTATTTTCCCGTCAACCAAACTAAGCCCAAAGTTAAAAGGACTAAGGAGAACTTAATAATAATCAAAGCACACACAAGCCTAAGACAACGCAGGGCCACATTTCAGTAATCTTCATTGTGAACTCTGTTTCTAAAAAATCTCAATAGACTCATATACTAACTATCGTAATTGTAATTACCAACTAGGGAAAAAAAAACTACCATAATTGTAATTCAAAATAAACAAATTCAACAATTAAAGACCTAAATGGAAATGTATAGTCTTAATAAAATAATCTTGAAAAAGAAAAAAGAAAATTTCATGTCTAATCCAACCAGGCACAGAGCCATGTATATGTGAGTGGGGGTGGCTGCCACCAATGAATTTATTTATTTTATTTCTATTACATTCCTAAAATTTTGTCAAAATCCTAATAATGCCTCATCTAAATTTTTAACAAAATCCATTATACATACTTGTCCCAAAAACCCACCATAGTCCTCACCTCTATCTCTCTCTCTGTCTAAACTTCACAGTATGCAAGGCTTCTTGGATATGGGTTGACCAAAACTTTTCCAAGACTGTCTTTAATTACCATCTTGATCTATCAAAAAATCTAAGATTAATCATATTAAATTTGTGAGTTCCTAATTTCTACTTTTCTTTCTAAATTAGAGATTAGTATACATGATTTCTGCTAGAATTCTTTTAATTTGGATTGCTTTTAATATGTTAACTTGATTATAATAATTGAGATTGAAGTGTTTACCCCAAAAATTAATTGAAATGGAAGTATGAGCAATTTTAAATGAAATTATCTATTAAATTATTTATTTATTACAGTAGCTTGAAATTGTTCAAGGCCGCCCCCTCTCAAATCATTTTCTGGCTCGGTCACCGAATCCAAATGAATTGTAACAACTAAATTGCAATTAGAATTATTAGTGAGATGAAAACAATGTGATCCAAATATGGAACTTCAGATTCGCCAAGCATATAATTTAGTAAGGAGCAACAGAAATAATTACTTGAAATGTAAAACTCGCATTGAGTTTGAAAGTTAGGGTTAAGTTCTGGCATAAAAACACACACACACACACACACACATATATATATAGAGAGAGAGAGAGAGATGTAATGAGGAAAAGAAACAAGAAAAGTTACCTCTGGTGATCGGAATAAGGGATTGTACGGAGGAGAGAGATCTCTTGGCGTCTCTTATCTCTTCGCTCCTTTGCCTTGTCTTTCTTGTCCATTTCTTTCTCGTCCATTTCTTTCTCTCTCTCTCTCTCTCTCTCTCTCTCTAAATGTAATTCAACTTGTATTGTATTGGAGCTGCTATGATGTACTCTCTCTCTCTCAATTGTATTTTGTCTCTCAGAGCGTAACTGAATTAGCGTTCTTCCCGCTATATTTGGAGCTCTTATACCGCCCTGGTGTTTGAACAAACTGATCAATGTATACGTGTAAGCTTTCCATTTGCTCCAATCCAACTTGGTCAAACCTATTTTTCATGTTTATATTAAGCATGCACAACGGGCCGGGTCAGTTTTGAAACTGAGAGTCCAGGCCCTGGGCCATCGGGCTTTTACTGGTCAATTAGTCGGGCTGGGCCTAAATTATTTGAAAATCCTAATTTGCGGGTTGGAAAAAATCTAAGGTATATTACTTGGGTAATGGGGCATTTGGAAATTGACTGTGAAATGATTAGGGGAGATCATGGTTCGGATTTGTTCGGATTAGGTATTAAACTTAATCCAATCTATAGTTTACGGATTAGAAAAAAAAAAAATTTAAGTCAAACCTCGAGAAATCTTAATCCGAACTAAACCAGGCCATATTTTTACGGATTTGTTCGGATAGGGCATTTCTAAATAAGCCAATAATTTTGGCAATTTAACCATAGTCCAATTGATTAATTAGTCCAAAGTAAACATGAAAAACTAAAAGCCAAACAAAAATAAAAATTATAATAAATTTGTTGTTGCCAAAATGCATATGAAGACTACCCTGTTCACATCCCAAATAGACACCTCACTGTTCACTATACAAAAGCCAATTACAAAAAGACAATTTACAACTCAACTGAATCGACTACAACCATTCCAGATTAACTTGATACAACTTTTTGGCAAGCATGACAACAGTTGAACAAAAAATTATAAAGTAGAAAAAGGAATTGATAATGACTTTGTTTCACATTATACTGTATAATGAAATGGAATAGAAATGTATACTGAAAAGTAGCACTGAGCTATCTTGGGATGGTTTACAAAGAACAAAACTTCAGCATCACAATAAAAATATTCAAAATATCTTGTACTCACACATATATATATATATATATATATACATCACAATAAAAATATTCAAAATATCTTGTACTCACATATATATATATATATATATATATATATATATATATATATATATATATAGTTACGGTTTGGCCACAGTTTGCCACAGTTTGGTTCGGTTATTTTAAGACCAAATCTGTTAACCAACTGTGGATTATGATTTTTTAATATTGAAATCCATAACCAAACCGTGAAAATAAAAAATCAAACTGAACTGTACGGATCGGTGCGGATTGATGGTTTGGCGGATAAAATGAACACCCCTAGAAAGTATTGCCTATATATAGGGCTTGGCGAATGAAGGCCGGAGGTGCAACCTATCTCCAAGCCTTATCCACCCCCTAAGACAGTGTGGTTGGGCTAGCCTATAATAGGCCTAACCCGAATCTGGTGGGATCGGAGTAAGGTTAGATTGTTGGAGAAGTTTGAAAAACTACTTTGATCCAAAGATTGCAACTCTTGCACGGTTACAAGATTTAATGGATTTTTTAAGGCCTATCAGTTTTGATTTTAAATCTTTTAAATTCTCAAATTTATTATGTTTTGTGGCCCATTTAATTTTTGATTGTTATGAGTTTCTAATGAGAAAATATTGGGATGGCAATAAGGGCGGCTTTGGTTAAACCCTACCCCGCCCTATTGGAAATTCTTTCATCCCATCCCTATCCCTTCCCATTCGGGACCCTATCTCACCCTGGAACGAGATAGAAAGGGAGCTAGAGAGAGAGAAAAAAAGAGTTCTCGTTGAAACTCTAAGCCATGGTCAAAACGAGATAGAGCGAGAAAAAGAGATCAAAGAGTTCTCACCAGAACTCTAAGTCACGAATGGTCAGAATGAGATAAAGAGAGAACAAGATAATGTCTTCATTAGAATGTAGCCACGAAGATTGATCAACATCACGGACTCACGACAAGCTCTGAAGGGAAGTGGCCAATGAGATGGGATGGGACAGATTCTCTGGTATTCTTTATAAGAGAAAAATGAGAACTGAAGAGTGAAAGTCAAGAACTCTAAAGAGTATAGTGTTACGCCCCAAAATTCAAGCCATTGGAACACCCCTATTTCGAGCCCGAGCCCCAAGTCATGAGGTGTCACACTAGCCCGGTCAATGCCCTATGACCCCGGACTAATGCGACAATATCAAATCATATCCAATACCCTCAGCTCCGATTCGAACCATCGAGATCATCATTCATCGCAGAAGCTTTTCTATCACATTATCAATTTTCCACCCAAAAACCCTATCCAAGACTAGTCCATATGAATCTCTAGTCTCACACTTGCAAAACCGTAATCTCATAAATTACCATGTAATTATATCCTACGCCATCTTCGCTAATAGGCCCTTCAATAACCAACAATCAAAATTGTTCACTCAATTTAGCTAAACTCAGCACTAGGGAGTTACGATCCATCGTAACATATGTTATAATCCATCGTAACTCTACAATACATCGTACATCCATCCAGGAGCAGACCCAGGATTTTAGTTCAGGGGAGTGTAGTGTATTTGGTAGGAAAAAAAAAAACAACTAGCATGACAAATATGATATAATTTTTTCACGTAAAAATGCAAACAAGAAACAAAAAATATAGCAAAATCACTATCTTTCAAGGAGCATATAGTATTCTTAATCTAATTTCATATCAATACTCATTTAAAGTAGAATAAAATTACCTAAATACTATGACATATATAGTTGTAATTGACATATTTCGGTGATCAAAACTTGATTGATCGAGTTGTAATTTTTGTATTATTTTATGTAATCGATCATCAACAACTTCGAGCTGATACTCAAGTACATGGAAACAGTAAATAAGTAAGAACATCATATAGTACAGGTAAGTATGGTGAGGACACTCTACACTTTATATTTCCTAGCCTATGTTGGAAAACTAGGGTTTCTGAAAAATTTTTAAGGTTTTCAAAATAGGGCCAGTCCCCAATTTTTAGGACCGGTCCAACTTTGTTCGGTACTTTTTGTTTCTGCAGGTTTTTACAAAGTCTCACCGGTCCTAGCAATTGGGCACCGGTACCATTTAGCTTGTTTCAAATAGGAAATAATTTTGACAAAAATTCTTATTCCTATTGGGTTTGAAACTTTTAAGAGAGTTCTATTTTGGTCTTAAAAGTATTTTTCAAGTAGAATTAGACTCCCTTTCCTATATATATGTTTCTATATTTTCTCTACAATTATGCCTAGAATATTATTATTTTTAGAGAGAGAAAGTATATACTGTATAATTAGGACAAGATATTTTTGAGAACACACATCTATACTTCACGGGTGATATTTAGGATGGTGTTCTTCTACTGATCGGCTGCTCAGAGACTGCATCAAATCATTCGTTGATCAAAGCATTGGATTCGTGCTTCTTCTCTTACTTGCTGAAGAAGAAAGGAGACTATATCGCACTATAAAGGGAACGGAATACTTGCTGAGTATTTTTGTTCTTTCAGCAACATTTCTGTAAGGATCATGACGTTAGCCAGAAGTCTGCAGCAGTTGGACCTGAAGTCGCAATTGTAAGTCTGAGGTGTTCTGCATCAGATTCTTGACAGAGTGAAGAGGGGTATGAGTCTGAGACAGAGTCTGCTGTGTTTTGCTTCATTATAATGGATTGGTTTCTTGAGGCTTTCCGCCTCCCCCGTGGTTCTTTTCCGATCTGAGTTTTTCACGTATATCTGGTGCATTTTTTTACTTTACTTGCACTTTAGGTTATTTACTTGTTATAGTTGTTTGCTTAATTTTTATTTGGATTTAAAATTGAATTAATTTGAAAAATTAAGCAAACAAACAAGTAAACCTATTCACTCCCCCCCCCTCTAGGTTTTAAATTACTTTCACAACCACTTCCACACCGCGCAACTCACAAATACTTGTTAAACTATAAGCCATGTCAAAGCAATCATTCTCTCTCTCCAAGTACTTAATAAATCCTGACAACCAAAAGCAAACAAGATGTATTTCAGTAGTGAGAATTAAAAATTCAAATAAAAGAATTTATTTGTTCAATTTCATTTTGAAAGCGATGCATGATAACCTCATTATCTATGCCCTTAAATATATCTTTTTTCTACATAAACAACCAAGTTATCATTCAAAAAATGATCTCCCATTCGATTATGCAATTCATTCTTTACAATATTCATTGCAGAAAATGCCCTCTCCACAGTGGCAGTCGCAACTGGTAAGATCAACGCCAGCGTCACAAACATATACACCAATGGATACACCTTGACTTTTTTTGTCTTAACCATTCTTCTTGCAAGAGTATAAATCCCTTTCAATCCTTCAAAGCCACTAGAATGCACATTAAGAATATAAATCTGAAGCTGAATATCAAGTTCTATGAGCTTCTTTGCAAAAATTTTGTTTTGATAATATTTAGCAAGGGTAATTATCTTTTTCTTGTCAAAAAGCAAAGAATGCATCATCTAGACATAGGCATGTCACACAAAGAAAGTAACTCAGTATTTGCCTCACTACAACCACTATTTAACTCTTGAAGTTGCATATCTATGACAGAATAAAATAACTCAACATGATAGTAATGCAAGTCTGTCACTTCTTACACTTTACGTCATGGTCATCCTTGAATAAAGAACACATCATCCATGTTGGGAACATCAATCACATGTTTCTTACAAAAAAAAAAAACTTCATCAAGTAAAGAATCTCATCTATCCTCCTTCAATATTTGTAGACGTTGCTTACATACTTTGACTAAAGATATGACATTCACAATATCTTGATATTTTCTTTGTAGCGCTTTTGACAATTCATTTGTAAATCCAAACACTGTCTTCATCAAATGGAGACTCAGTACAAAATTAAAGGATTATATCGACCGAAGTAAAATGATTGATTCATCTCTTTGATCGAATTTCACTCCATACACTTCAATAATCTCAAGAACAACAATTACAGATAAGAACATTGTAATCAAACTAATCAAAGTACCATAATATGAGCCCCAACAAGTATCTCCTGCATGTATAAGAGAAGCACTCTGATTTAGGCCTTACCCACTTGAAAGCTCGTCATTGTTAAGTCCATCAATAATTTCAGCAATTTGTCTCTCTCAAAGTATATCACGACGTTTACATGAGGCTCCAACAACATTAACCACATTAGCAACAAATACGAACAAAGAGAAAATCTGGCCATGATTCTTTGCCACAACAACAAGAGCCAACTGAAGTTGGTGAGCAAAACAATAAACATAAAAAACAAATTCATTCTCTTTTAGAACAAGTGTTTTGAGATCATTGAATTCACCTTGCATATTGCTAGCCCCATCATAACCTTGTCCACGCAGTCTAGAAATGTTCAATCCATGTGTAGAATATATATTATCAATCGCATCTTAAGTGTAACATGTATCATACCAATAAAACACTCAATGATAATCCCATTCTTCACGTAACGCAACACAATAGTCATTTGCTCTTTTATCGATATGTCACGAGACTTATCAATTAAAATAGAAAAAAATACATCTCCAATGTCTCTAATAATAACATTGATGATCTCTATTGCAATGGCTTTGACAATATTTTTTTGAATCTTGGGTGACGTTAATTTAATATTTTCATGAGCATTTTCCAATACAACTACTTTAACATCCTCATTCTAACGGACAGTATATCTCAAAAGTTTAAAGTTTTCTTGATTGTTTGAATCCTCAAATTCATCATGGCCAGGAAATGCAAGTCCTTAGTGAAGAAGATATCGAATACATTCAATTGATGCATTTAAACGAGTTCGATATTCACTTTTAGTTTGGTCCAACTACTTGGAGAAAATTTTTTGGATGTATTGGTTTTGGTTCATCAAAGCATTACACGATCTTAAAGCTTTGTTGTGGGTATTATTGGGGCCTCCAACATGAGTTTTGAGTTTATCTTTTTTTTTCCAATTTGAGAACTCTTCACCCACAAAGGAGTCACTCCCTGCTTGTTCTCCAATATCCGGCTTGAAAAGATAGTAGTTTAGGCAAAATGCAGCATCTTTGATTATGCTATATTCTAGCCAAGGAAAATTAGTAAAGCAACCAGGGTGGTTGAAACGTCATAACCCTATCCCAAAATCCTTATAAGGGAAAGAATGAGTCCTAAGCTGACAAACATTATTTTGAAGATATGTTCTACAAATTTGGTCTCGAATATTAGGATTGTAATCCAGTATTGGAATTTGTAGTCCTGGATCTGCCGAAAGATCCTCAAAATTGATGTCGAAAGACTCAGAACGACTTTGTTTTCCACTACCATCATTTCTCCCTATTGGGGTTCTCAACTTCGATTCTTTCTAAAAGTATTTCAACATAACTGATTCAAAAAAAAAAAAACACTTATTTACATACAATTAGGTGGACAATTTACATATAATTAATAAGCATTTAGTAAGACATAGACTTGTTTACTCATTGAAGTTTATTTAGATTCAGAATAGTACCAGTATACAACCAGCCAAGACCCATACTAATTAAGCAAACTCTCATCACCCTTCTATATTGCATACCAATATGGTGCATGTAAAGCTTGTTTTTACGTTAACAAATTCCAAATTAGATTAGGAATTGCTTAATGAAAGCTAATTTATTTTATATTATCAGTTCCATTAAAAATATAATTAGGTATTAAGTAATTCTAATATATCCATTCATATGAGATCGATATATTGTGAATTGAATTCAACTCCCAAATTATTTAAATTTCAAATATAATAGGTTTGAATTATGATTTGGTCCGTATATATCTATAATTTTTTTCCTTTTTTTCAATGTAACACACTAGTTGAAATAAATTGTCAAAATAATTTTAAAATACAGTACAATACTATAATTTGATTTTTTTTCAACACTAGAGATCCATCTAATAATATAATTCACAATACAGCTACAAAAAAAATTTCCAAAACAGAACAGCAGCTAAATTTGAAAAATAATTAAAGTGAACACTCAAGTCTGAATTACAAAGAAATGAATCCTAAAGGCTAAAACAGAGGAATAAACAGAGAAGAAAAAAAGATCTAGAAAAAGAAGTGGAGAACCAAGTTCCAACCAACAAGAAGAAAAGATCTAAAGAGAGAAACAAAAAAAGAGAGAAGTGGAGAAGATGTACCTTTGGAGTTTGGAGCTTGCTCAAGTTGTTGGAGAACTTAAGGCCAAGTAGGCAAGTTGTCAACAACAATCCTTGAATCAAATGTTATCAATTTTAGAACTCAAACATTCAAGCATTCCAACATGACATCATATTACCCAATCAATATATCTGGTCAGCATTTAAGAAGGCAAGAAATAAACTTTTGAAGCATGAAACTCTATCCCTGAAAGATCTATTGAGCAAAGAAAAATGGAGTTGTTGCTACTTGCTGCTACTTGTTGAGTGTTATTCGATTATGACTTCGCGAAAAGGATGACAATAACTTAGGGCTTCTTTTATTTTTTTTTTCTTTTTACCTTTATTTTTTTCTTTTCTTCAGCTTTTACAACCTTTTTTGAGCTGAAGTATTTTGGGTTTTTATTTAAAAGAAGTCCATAGCCCACAAGAGACTTGGGTCATGTATTAATCTAATATATAAAATAGTAAAATAGCCCATCTAATCTGTAGTTAAAAAATAAATTGAGGGGGGGCATTTTTGAAATATAAAAAAAATACATATATAGTAAAAAAAAAATCAGGGGGGGCATGTGCCCGTAACATGTATCCAAAATGCATGGGATTTGGCATCCAATCTTCCTCAAGTCTACGATATATCATAATGCAGCCTACGATTCATCGTGGGATTACGATACATCATAGTGCGTATTACGATACCTCATAACTTTTTATGCAGCAATTCCTCAATTTCACACTTAGTCCATTTCAAGTCCGCTCCTCAACCAATACTAGTCCTCATATGTCCCGACATAACACAATTAATATTTCAACATATACAAGAACTTAAGAATATCATTCATACCCATGTATGATCATTTATATATTCATATCATCCATTCGGCATTTAGAAGCCAAATTCTTAGCATAAGCATGATATAAAAGAGAATTTTTTATACATGCATTTGCAATACCAATGTGAGCAAGTCTAAATGTCAATATCACTAACAATTCCTCAAAATATAACATCATTACATGTAATTCATGCATTTAGTCCACATATCGATATCTCAACATAACACAATTGATATCTCAACATATACTAGAACTTAAGAATATCATTCATACCCATCTATTATCATTCATACATTCATATCATCCATTCGGCGTTTAGAAACCAAATTCTCAGCATAAGCATGATATAAAAGAAAAGTTTTTATACATGCATTTGCAATACCAATGTGTACAAGTCTAAATGTCAAATATCACTAACAATTCCTCAAAGTATAACATTATTACATGTAATTCATGCATTTAGTCTACATATCGGACATGCATTCTCAAAAGACCAAAAAAAAAATATATTCATCAAACTCCATAACCAACTCACAGTTGGTGAGACTCCGCTACCTCCTTACCATTACTTAAAAAGAGTTTACATATAGGGGATTAATCTCCTGCTTGCTTAGAAGAAATCCCAAAAATATGTTTCCTAAAGTCTTGTGAATACCACACACAACATATGCAAAATAACATGCTAACACCCATGGCATGCATCATATGCATTGTATGCAGTATACCATGCCCCTCCCTTGTGTCACACAACCGAGGACTCAGACTCTAATAATGGCTCATCCAGTCTCATAACACTTCTATTGAACACCCGAACTCCAATGTCAGTCCATTCGATGTTCCTAAACTTTCTCACATACACCCTCAAACCACGTATGTGCCATGAATAAACATTATATATGTACATGATCATCTTCGCATGATCTCATGCCAAATGTGTATATAATGATTTACAATTTGTATTCCACATAATAAAGCATGCATTTACAATCTTATTGTGGCATTAAATCAAACACATGGTAATACATTTCATAAAAGTGCACCAAACAAACCCTTAACCCCAATTTCCCACATGTTTTACCCACATATCTTGTATATGAGGCACATAATCATGTATTCCACATTTTCATCTTCATAAATCATGCAAAAACCACATTTATATACATATAACACTAAAATATCATATTTGACTACATGAACCTACTTGCAAAAACTCCAAAAATAATGAGTTAAACATCCCTACCTCAGTTTAGAAGAGTTCCTAAACAAAAGCCCTAATTTCATCGGAATGAGAATCACCCAAATTTAACTTTGCTCAATTCAAATGAAAGCCCTCCACGCGTACAACATATTTTCTTTCTTTGGCACCTTCCAAATCAACCTCTAAGGTTTTCAAAACTTAGATAGAAGGGAAATAAATGTAGAGAGAAGGATGTGCAATAATGGCCGGTTGTTCTTGGCTCCAAATAATGCCCAGAAATTTGTACTAAGTGTATTTATTACATTTTAGGTGTAAAATGTGTCAAATGGATTGAATACCTCCATTGTGAGGATTTCCTTTCATTATAAAGTCACCAATGTGCAGTATACATACTGACAACAATCAAAATCTGTCTAAGTATGGAAATTAGGACCCTATACAAATTCTAAGGAAGTAAATATATACAATTGTCTAAAGCTAAATAAGGAAACAATGGACGTATCATGCTAACATTGGCTAGAATTAAACCTAAATAACAACAATCAAAATATGTCTGAGTATGGAAACTAGGACCCTGTACAAATTCTAAGGAAATAAATATATACAATTGTCTAAAACTAAATAAGGAAACAATTGACGTATCATGCTAAAATCCCCCCTCAAATTGATGTTGGTCCATCAAGAAGCATCAATTTGCCCACAAGAAACTGGTGACGTTGTCATGGCATGGCCTTCGTAAACACATGCGCGATCTGGAGGTCAGTAGAAACATGAGGAAGTGTAATGATACAAGTGTCCAATACTTCTTGAATGGAATGACAGTCCACCTCAATGTGTTTGGTATGTTCATGAAAAATAGGTTGGCAGCAATCTGAATGACACTTGTATTGTCAGTATATAGAGGCGTAGGAGCCGACTGAACACAACCAATTTCAGCAAGGAGACCACGAAGCCAGAGAATCTCAAAACAAGTAGCGGACATTGCACGATATTCAGATTCAGTGGAAGATTTGGAGACACGATCCTGTTTCTTACTCTTCCAAGATATCAAGGAGTCACCAAGAAACATGCACCAACCCATAACATATCATCACGTATCAGGACATCCTGCCCAATCATCATCACTGTAAGCCACAAGACGAAGAAGAGTGCTAGTAGAAAAGAATAGGCCACGACTAGGGGAACCGTGAAGATATCAAATGATACAACGAACAACAGCCAAGTGTAAATGACATGGAGTCTGCGTGAACTAACTAACCTACTGTATAGCAAATGAGTTATCAAGTCGAGTAATACTCAAATAGTTCAGGCTCCCCACTAACTGTCGATACATAAGGCGGTTAGAGAGGAGATCACCCTCTTCCCGATAATACTTCGTGTTTACTTCCAGAGGAATATCCACAGAAGAAGTATCCTGAAGACCAACCAAAGTAATCAAATCTTGAGTGTATTTATGTTGATTCAAAAAAATACCAGAAGGATTAGTATGGACTTCCAACCCCAAGAAGTATGTAAGAGGACCAAGATCCTTCATATGAAATGAGGCTTGAAGATGCTGCTGCAATCGGGTGATCAGGGCAGAGTCCATCCCAGTAATAACAATATCATCAACATAAACCAGAAGAAGGACAATGCCAAGAGACGTCTTATAGAAAAATAAAGAAGAATCATAGTCACTCTGCTTAAAAGAAAATTGAAGCAAAGTGGAGCGAAATTTATCAAACCATGCATGGGGAGACTGTTTCAGCCCATACAACGATCTTTTCAACTTACAGACATCCGAGGAAAAAGAAGAGGACAAACTAGGTGGAATGGTCATGTAGATATCTTCTTTGAGATCACTATGAAGAAAGACATTTTTGACATCCATCTGATGAAGAAGCCAACCTTGGGATGTAGCAACAGATAGAACAATCTGCACCGTAGTCATCTTGGCAATCGGAGCAAAAGTCTCCTCATAGTCCACCCCATACTCTTGCCGATTGCCAAGTGCAACCAACCGAGCCTTATACCGATCTAGAGTCCTGTCAGAACGTAACTTGATAGAATAGACCAATTTACAACCAATGGCTTTCACCTAATCAGGACAAGGGACAACATCCCATGTATGATTATCATGAAGAGCCTGAAGTTCCTCAGCCATTACCTCACGCCAACAGTCATGTTTAGCTACCTCAGAATAACCTGACGGAATGGGAATGGAAGACAGATTAACATGAAGAGAGGTATAAGAGAAACCATATCGGTCCGGCGGATGGGATACTCTGGTCGAACGGCGAAGAACTGTGGTAGTATCTGGATCACCTGTAGAAGATTCACTCTGAATAGCTCAGATGGCGGACCAGGCTCAAAAAGAGGCAACGTAGGTCGTCGTCTTTCATATACAAGTCCAGATTTGAATCGGTCAGGGAAAGGAGCTAAGTCATCAAAATTAGGCAAAACATACATCTCAGGCAAAGACTCAACAGGAGAAGAAAAGAATGACCGATTTTCAAAGAACACAACATGACGAGATATACGAAATCGGTTAGAGCATGGATCATAACAAACATAGCCTTTGTGAGAAGCACTATAACCCATAAAAGCACACCTATCAGATTGAGCAGATAACTTATGACGTTCATAGGAAGGCAAATGAACAAAACAAACACACCCAAAAGTATATATATCAAGGTATGTATAATGCTGATGATAAAGACGAAAGTAAGGACTTTCAAAATTCAAGACACTAGATGGCAATCTATTAATTAAATAAATTGTCGTAGATAATGCTTCGACCCAGAATTTAGGTGGAACAGATGATTGGAGCAGTAACGTATGAACAACATCCAACAAATGTATTTTCTTACGTTCAGCAACACCATTTTGCTGAGGTGTAGATGGACAAGAACGCTGAGAAACAATGTCTTTTGGTTAGAAAAAATCATAAAGCTCACGAGACATGTATTCATCACCTGAATCAGACCTCAGAATTTTAATGCTAGAAGAAAATTGTGTTTCAACATAAGTAGTGAATTGTTGAAAAACAAAGAAGACCTCAGATTTTGAGCAAAGAAAATAAATCCATGTATACTTCGTATAATCATCAATGAATGTAACAAAGTATTTATAATTTGCATGGGATATAACAGGAGAAATTCCCCACACATCACTGTGAATCAAATCGAAACAACATTCAGCATGACTACTATGGGAAGGAAAAGCATGAGACTTACTTTTGCCTAATTTACATGTGGAACAATCAAAAGAGAGAGGAGAAGAAAATTGATCTTTATTGCCCAACAAACCAGAGTTGATTACATGAGATAAACTAATAGAATTAGAATGGCCTAACCATTTGTGCCACACTTCACACTTATTGTTCACAGTGTTACAAGCAAATGAAATGACATCAGGAATGGAAAAATGCAGAGAAAATAAACGTCCAACTTTAGCCTTCTCGCGAGTATCTTGCCCGACACTTGATCCTGCACAAGACAACCATCACGAGAAAAACGAACAGCACAGTTGTTATCAACCAATTGACCTACTGAGATAAGACTGGTAGAAAGTTGAGGAGATACAAAAATATCTCTAACAGTCGAATCCACATCCCCAATAGCATGAATAAGTAACTGACTACCGTTAGCAATCCGAATGTGTGTCGATCCAGTATAAGTCCAAACATTGCTAAGTGTATCAGAAGAACTAGTCATGTGATTAGATGCACCCGAATCAATAAGCCATAAGGGGGAAAGGGAACCGTTACCTTACAGCCCTAAGGCTGAAATAATCATCTATTGAACCTTCTCAGTAGTAAGAGTAGAGGAGTCATCAGTAGTAGCAGAATAAGTGGAACGCACAGTAGCCTGATAAGCATTAGCCTGACAATTTTGAGGACGAGTAGGACAATCTTTGATAATATGCCTAGGTTTCTTACAGTAGTTATAAGATTTTTGTGCACAGTTAGTAGCAATGTGGCCATATTCTTTGCAGCTGAAACATTAAAATGTCCGCATGTCGCGTCCTTTGCCTTTTCCTTGAGCAGCATAAGCCACTGCATTGGGTATCATTTTGTCATGCTGATAAGTGGCCTGGGTGGCAAGACACTACTCCTCACAAAGTAACTCCCCAAAACAAACATCCAAAGACGGCACAGGAGCACGATTCATCAAATTGGAGCGAGTGGCCTCAAATTCAGGTTGTAACTTCATTAAAAACTGATCTTGCTTGCTTTGCTCATAATCTTCCTGCACAACAGAGAGATGCTTCTGGTACCTTGGCATAAATTATGTCAGTAAATTCTCCCCACATATTATTAAATCTAGAAAAATAATCCTGAATGGAGAGATCACCCTGAGTATAATTGGCAATTTCATACTCTAACTAAGACCGGCGAGCCGTATTGTCCTGATTATACATCTTTTTTAAATATTCCCACATAGATTGAGTAGTCTTATATAGCCTCAGAGTAAGAACAATAAGAGGATCAACCGATGCTAAAATCAATGCATCACCCTAGCTTCTTTGATCTTCCATTGAGCTAATTTAGGAAGCTCAGTAAGAGCCGGATCACTCCCATCAAGATGACCCCATAATTCTTTTCCCATAACAAATAAACGGAATTGAAATTCCCATGCAAAATAGTTCTTCCCTGTGAATTTCACAGTAAAAGAATCGGAAGACATGATACTCGTAAGTGAGAAAAAAAATGCACAAGTCCAACAAAGAAGAATACTTGCCTAATCACCAAACAGAAAACAAGCGGTGCTAAAATTCTACTAACAAAACCACAATCAGCCCAAGCACGAAAATGGCAACAGAAATTGCCGACAAGAAGCCTGAACGAGAAACACACAGCAAGGGAGCCTAAATACACAAAGGCACCAGACCCACGACCAAAATGCACCGAAAATAAGAGAAACTAAAACTGAACCCAGATGGCGCCGAATCACCATAACATAACCCAAGGCAAGCACAGATGCTTCCGATAAACCAAAAGAGAGAAGCCCAAGAGAAAAAAAATGAAAAAAAAAATCGTAAACCTAGAAACCAGCTCTTGATACCATGTCAAATGGATTAAATACTTCCATTGTGAGGATTTCCTTTCATTATAAAGGCACCAATGTGCAGTATACACGGTTAGAATTAAGCCAGAATGACAATAATCAAAATCTGTCTAAGTATGGAAACTAGAACCCTATACAATTCTAAGGAAGTAAATATATATAATTGTCTAAAGTTAAATAAGGAAACAATGGACGTATCATGCTAACATTGGCTAGAATTAAGCCTAAATGACAACAATCAAAATCTGTCTAAGTATGGAAACTAGGACCCTGTACAGATTCTAAGGAAGTAAATATATACAATTGTCTAAAGCTAAATAAGGAAACAATGGACGTATCATGCTAACAAAATGACCAAAATGTACCTCTAATCACTTAACGTACCCTCCCGTCCTCCGTTTTCAATTCCGAAAACTCTTACAGCTTTGTAATCACTTCCATTCCTCCTCTAAAATTTCATCTGGTCTAAAACCAAAAATAAAATTTTCTAAAAGAATATCCAATTTTTCGGGTTCACTTGACCCGCCTCGAGCCTCGGCTACCCGAAAATTCCAAATTGAGCTAAACGACTCCAAAAAATTTTCAGACTTATAAACAAGTCTCTCAACATGTATTTCATATTTAAAACATGCATACCATCATTTATAATCAATTAAAACAATAAATGATGAAGGAAAAAAAAACTAGCCAGAAATGGTCATGGTCTTTACAATCTCCCCAACTTAAAGGATTTCATATCCGAAATTAGGCTATACCTGAAGGAAACAAGTCTGGATACTTGGATCTGACTTTTTGCTCCCGCTCCCAAGTAGCCTTCTTAATATTGTGGTGATGCCACAAAAATTTGACCAAATGAATGGTCTTGCCCCTTAGAACCTACTCTTGAGCATCAATGATTTAAACTAGTCTCTCCTCGTAGGTGACATCTTCGTCAACCTCAACATCTACTCAACTCAGAATGTGATGGGTCAGGTTCATATTTTCTCAACATAGAAATTTGAAAGGCATTATGAACTTTCTCTAACTGTGGTGGCAAAACCAATCTATAAGCCACCTTACTAATACACTTTAGAATCTCAAAAGGTCCAATGTACCTTAGTGACAATTTGTCACTCCACCTAAAGCGCATCAATCCTTTCTGTGGTAAAATCTTGAGAAACATGTGGTCTCCCACCTGAAAGGATAATGGTCATCTCCTCCTATCATCATAGCTCTTTTGCCGACTATAAACTATCAACAACCTCTGTCTAATCAACTTGATCTTTTCAACAGTCTTGTGCACAATGTCTGGTCCTAAGGCTGTTGTCTCGTAAACCTCAACCCAACAAAATGGAGACCTACAGGGTCTACCATACAACGCCTCAAATGGTGTCATCTCAATAATGACTTGATAACTTTTGTTATATGCAAACTCCACAAGTAGTAAATGGTCTTCCCAATCACCACCAAAGTCCAAGATAGAAGCACATAATATATCCTCCAATATCTGAATAGTACGCGTTGATTGTCTATCAGTCTGAGAATGGAATGTTGTGCTAAAATGCAACTCTATTTCTAATCTTGTCCCAACGCTCTACCGCAAGAGATTTGGGTTCTAGTATTTCAAAAAAGAAAATCATGAAATATTGTTATCGATCTTCATTTAGAGATAAAAATGAAGTTTGAGAATGTTATCAGTTTTCATCGAAAATGAAAAGCAGTGTAAGAATATATATGAAGTCTTTTGATTGGGTTTTTCATGTAAAATATAAAAAATGAATAAGTTTTATTTCACGGCTCAGATGATATATAAGGTTAAAGAAAAAAATAGATAAGGTTCACAAATCCTAATAAACATTTGGTGGGTAGAGTTGTCATTTTATTTTATAAAAACATAAATTGGAATGCCAGAGGTATTTTTGGAGTGCCAATAACACGACCCAAATATATATTAAGTTTTTTTTTTTATTACGGTAGTTGGGAATTTTTTTTATTTTGTTATATTTCAAGACCTCCCCTCTCAAACCATTCTTTGGCTCTGCCACTTCCAACGGTCTTTCTACTCTCTTGCTTTCTACTTTTATTTTTCCATCCTCTCTCTTCTTTTAAAGTTCCTATTCTCTTTGAGTATCTCCATATTTTATACAAATATTTTTGGGACAACTTGGCACAAGGTGGATGCATAATTGTCTCCTTTGGATATGTTCAATGAAAATCACTAACGAATTTGGATTGTACCTTTGGAGTATGACCACTTGTACTTAAACGTTGCGAAGCCTTATAGTGTTAGGACAATACATTGTGTGCCTTCCAATTATCTAGTCTTTTTCAACTCTCTATTTTACTAGCTCGATTTTTATTATAATATTTATATTTTCGTAAAATTGTTACTTTCATATGTTATATTACTAGCATCACTCTAAATTATTGTAGAACTTAGAATTCTTCCGTACATTTAAATATTATATTATTACTCTAATATTATAACATGAACTTCTGGTCTTGGACTTTTCTTACATACTTGGTTTAAGTTTGGTCTAAAATGTCTCTCTATTTACGATCTAAAATTACTCTATTTAACTATCTAATGGTAACGATTTGGAATGCATGATAGTGCTATATATAAGTTATTCTCATCCGTATTTCAAAGTAAAAGATAAAGGGTTTGATTTTCAAGGAAAAATAAATAAAAATCAACTGCTAAAAACTAAAGAGAATAGTAACCACGAGATTACATCACTTGAGATCTACATAAATGTATTTATTGGTTAATTAATTAATTTTTTTCAGCGTACTTGTTCATCTTTTGCGCCATTACTCTTTCAACAAATTTAAGAATTCGTTATAAATGTAAAAAAAAAAATAGAAAAAAAGATGTCTTTAGAAGGTATGTTTTGTTTCGGTTATATTTAATGTACCCACATGCTTTATTTGTATGCAGTAGACCCATACAAGGGTCTTAATTTTTATTTATTTTATTGTTTATTTGGCAGTTGGCACCGTTAAGACCTTATACATCATTCTTACTTCTTAAAAACAAGTTGATGAGAGACACCTACATACCACTTTTTTAATTTTCTATTGCAATCAATTCATTTTTCTTCTAATTAAATATAATTTAAAAAAAAAAACAAATTGTTGCATTTATTTTCTTTAAATTTTATTGGAAAATTTTGAAGAGTATAGGAGTTTACCTAATTAAAATAAAATTTTATTCAAGAGTTCTGTCTCAATTCGATTTTGAATTGAGATTATAGCATGTCCAAATCCTATTCTGATTTAATTTATTAGGACAAATGAAAATGATGTTTTCTTAAATGAAATTCTCCTTTTTAAGTCTTTCTTTACAAAGAGTAAATATTCGATGAGTCGGGCATATGGCTCAACATAATTGGAGGCCTTAGGCAAAAATTATAAAAGTGGTCTTTTAATATTTAATATATTAATATCAAATAATAATTAATAATGCTTATTTAAAAATTATTCTTGCTTTTTGATATACAAAGTTACTAATTAGATTCTTGTATTCAAGTTTTACGAAAATTATAAAAGTGGCATTTTAATATTTAATATATTATTCTTTTGTAGAATTTTCACCTAAACTTTTTGTTGTTTGATTATTAGGGTTAACAAATTTATCAAGAACTCATTTTTAAGATTGAATTAGTTTATCTATTCTTCTTTTTTTTTTAAGTTTTTCATATCCTAATTCATACTTTCTTAATAATGATTACAAACAAAATATATAATTTTATGATAACAAAAAATAATAACACTACAAAATAATTTAAGTTAAAGAACAATAGACCCTGATGTTAGAAGAATTCGATCTAATGCTCCAAAAATCCTTCAATTATTATGTAGCTAGTAGCTTGAAAGCTTCCAATAAATTTATGGATGTAATAAGTGGAGAAGAAAAATACATTGGAATGATAGATTGAGAGAGGAGATGGATAGAGATTGAAGAGTTTATGAGAGAATAGAAAAGATAAATGATGCAATGACATAGGAGGAAAAAAATCAAAAATGTGTAGAGTGAAAGAAAAAAAAAGAAGATAAAATAAATAAGAGATGGAAAGTTTTACAATTTCAATTTTCTAAAATTATTGGTTAGTGCACTGAGCATTACAACATTAAGAGTTATATATATATACAACATTTCGACTGGTGCAATGAAGAGAGAAAAATTTTAAAAAGTCCAATAATAGTATATTAAAAAAAAATTAGGAAGTTTTATAATATATGAAAAAAATATTTTTTGGGGGCGTTCTATTGGTTGGGGTCTTAAGCAACCGCCTAAGTTCCAAGACTCCAGTCGGCACTGCTAGTATGTCCGACCAATAAAAATGTACTATTTCAATTTATTGAGAGCAATTTTCATATGTAAGTAAGATCATTTTCACTTAATAATGTATTTTCATTGATCGGACATACTAATCACGTGTTATGCTCGGCTCACAAAATATCTACTCCTCCGACAAACATGGTAAAAAAAAGAATGAAGTTTGGTGAGCATCTTCTCATTTATTAGCGTGTGAGTGAGTCAAGCAAGAACCTTAGGAGTTGCCCTTTTTTCTAAATATGTGTCTTATTTTTATTTGAAAAAATTAGAATTGCTTAGTAATATGTATACAAATGTATGATAAATAAGTTTCGAATAGGTCATTTGAATAATGAGACTCAAGTAGGTCAATTTAATTGGATCATATAGATCAAGTTGTGTTACCCATCCAAGAAAAAAATTACATTGTTTCATTCTTTAATAAAAATATATTATAATAAAATTTAGTATGTTGAGATAATCAAATAGTACAACAGTGATATCATGTCAATTTTTTTTTTTTTTTTTTGAATTTCAAGCAACGCACACGAACCTTCGATGTTAATTCTAGTAGACTTTGAACACTCAACCTATATCATATTTATTTAAACATGTGATATAGGTCTCGTCAAATACATGCATGTAAATTAAATATCATGTTACTAAGTGCGAAAAAAAATCACGTGATATGCATACAGTGCATATAAGAAATTATGATTTCTAAAAGACTAAAATGGCTTTGCATTAGTGTAGTAAATTAATATTAAAAAAGCAAAAGTGCAAAACCTTTCTTGAACTTTTCCAAATATGCAAATTCACTCCTGAACTATTTTTTTGAAGCAAGTTAATTCCCTATCTTATAAAAGTTGGCTTGTTGACCCATTAGTAGAACTATAATGACATGTATACCCTTTACTATGACCATTATGCCCTTTTCTCTATAAATAGTATTTTCTAAAAATTCAAAAAATAAAAATTTGTTAGATAAAATTCCTAAATAATAAGTTTACATGAAAAAATAAAAGGATAATGAAATTTTATTTTAAGATTTTTTTAAAAATAAAATTTTAATCAACTATAATGACAGATATACTATTTTCTCTATAAGTATAGTATTTTCTAAATAAAAATTTATAAAAATAAAAAAATAGAAATAGACTTAAATAAAATTCTATTGGCCTTTTACTTTTTTATGTTTCTAAACTTATTATTTATAAACTTTATCTAACTATTTTCTTATTTTTCTAAATTTTTATTTAGAAAATACTATATTTATAGAGAAAATAGCATAATAAATATAATAAAGGGTATATATGTCATTATAGTTCTATCAGGGGTCAAGTATTCAACTTTTGTAAGATGAGAAACTCACTTCAAAAAATAGTTCCAAGAGTGAATTTGCACATTCGGAAAATCTCATGATTTTTTTTTTTTTTTGCACTTTTACATATTAAAAAATAATAATTCAAGTGAATAAAAGGGTAAAATCGAAATAAAAAAATTTTAATTTTATGTTAAAAAGTGGTCAGGCGGTTTATGCACCTTTTTGCAAAAATAGAGGATGACACGGCTCATCTTAACAAGTAAGAGATTATCTTGCACAAAAGGTATATTTCAAACTTTACCCTCCTTATTTGACAGAGTTTTTGCTTCAGTTTTTACGCAGAAGAAAAAAAGAAACATAGGGCTAAATAAGAAAGTTGGTACACACCAACTTCCTTTAAAGGTCCTTTTTGGACTCCAAAATTTTTTCGTTTTATCAATTCAAATATTTTTCAAAACAATTTTTGAGGTTGAAAAATCAAAATCCGTTTTTCAAAGTTGAATCCAAACAGAGTCGAAGTACTTGTATTGTTTGAGTCACTTATACTTTAGGATGATGGTCTCCTTTTTACACTGTAATTTTCCTCCAACATGGCATGACTTCACATGATATCTCCTCGTAAAATGACATTTTGTTTTTTTGTTATACTTTTTTAGTCACTTTTGAACATTTTGTTTTCTTCAAAATAAATGTTTAATAGAATTTCATTCACATTCCAAAAAGTGAAGTCTTTTCAAAAAGATTAGATAGTTGAGACAAGTTAACACAACTCTTTATATATTGAATTGCCTGCATCATAATAACAAACAATCAAAATTTCATTTAATGAAACATGTTACAAACAATAACTCTTTAGAGCAGTTCTAATGAGTTCGCCAGACTCGAGTCTGAAGCCAAGGCCCAAATATCACTCCAATGGGCTCCTTAAAAAGTTGGCCCGACATTTGCTTCCTTAACGGATTTCTCAATCTCTTAAGCGATTGCGGGCTGAGGTAGGCTTGCGAAAGTGGGCTCTTTTATTTATTTTATTTTTTTTTAAAAATCACTAATCGAAAGTAGTTTTTAAAATAAAAAAGTATGGCACGCTGCGTGGCCCAAACGCAGCATGCCGCGTGGCAACCAACCGTTACATGACTATTGGGCAAGGCTTAAGGCCTTGTTTGGCTGCTAGAAATGGGGTTTTTTTTTTTTGAATTTTGTATGCTTTTTTCTTTTTATAAAAAATATTACGTTGCCAATAAAGTTGTTAGGCATTGTTTGGCTGACACAAACAGTGCCTAAAACATCTATATTAGTAATAAAAAAAGTAAATTAAGTCTTTTTTTTTTGTTACTTTTTTCCTCTTTTCTCACCTCTATAAATTCATCAACCCCTGCCAACATTCCCACCATTCATCTTACAACCAAATATTCATATTCTCTCCTCCTTGAAACTACGAATCCTTTATTTTCTCAATCTTAACTATTTTTCACTACAAAATTCAATTTCATGGATCCTCCACCACCACATTTCAACTACAACCCTCAATTAAGTGATGATTTTCTCCCATAAAACTAATCTTATGGAAATTACGTTGGAGAATTCCAATTTCCATCTAGTCAACCCGCTCAATATTATTAGCCTAAAGTGCCTCAGTCCAATAACGCCAAACCTTCCATAAAGCAACTGGTTGCCTGAAATTTCAATTGGTCCACCGTCGAAAATAAGGCTTTATATTGTGGAAAGAACAATAGAGGTTGACGTTATGGGAAAGAATTCATGAAAAATTTCAAGAACAACTTGGTGCTCCAACTGCCCAAAAATCCAACGATTTGACAAATTGTTGGTACGGACTCCAAGGAAGAATTAACAATAGAGCCATGTATTGTTGTATTTTTTTTTAATTCATAATGGATATTGTATTGTTTAATCTTATGTTGTATTTTGTGAAATCCATAATGGATATTATATTTTTTAAACTTATGTTGTATTTTGTTTAATCCATAATGAATATTGTATTGTTTAAACTTATGTTGTATTGGTTGAATAACATAACCGTTAGGAATACTGTTGGGAAAAAGTAAAACAAAACTTAAAAAATGATAATAATAATAATAATAATAATAAAATAATTAACAAATTTTATTAAAATATTATAATTTTTCTAGCATAAATTTAGAGAGTCCATTGTGCAGCTAAAATATGAAGATTCTGCTTTGATGATATGGCTCTCCCAAATGCTGACGTGACTCTGTAAATTCAAATTCCAGAGAGTAAAATTTAGAGATCCTAATGTGAATGTTCTTACAACCCATCCATCAACAACAAAAAATGTCCAAAGCATTTTTGGTATCTCATAATTATAGTTAGCAAAAATATGGACAAGATTAGATATTTGAGACATGTAACACAACTCTTTATCTGTCTAATCATTTATATTGATATTTATGTGATGTTTTTAAAATGTATAACTCACAAGTATACGAATCTATTGAAGTATAGATCGGCAAGAACGAGGTCGAACCTAGGTGAATGCTTTGAAAAGAAAAACTAACACAAATACAAAATAATTTAAACTAATCTAGTTGAACAAAGTTGGTTAATTTGAGAAATTAAACTAACATGCAAGTAAAATAACACAATTAAAATCAAATAGAGAAAATTACTAAGGTGTCAGATACCACCACCATTAAATCCATAAAGCTTCTAAAATTCATTTACTAATTTCCAAACTTAGAGTAGCAATTAAGCTTTAACAATAATCACTATAAAAATATATTAAAACCTAGATTTTCCTTCGCTTAAATAATGTAAGATTCTAAGCATTTTATGTATCCATTTTAATGAAAGACATAAGATCAAAGATTATCACTTTTAAGAAATTCAAATCCAAGTTTAGATTAATCATAATACTTTCTAACTACCACATATACATGATATAAATGGTGAAAAAACTATAAAATTATTAATCAGAATAGGCAAAAATCGTAAGCATTTAAATCATACACATGAGAATCAATAAATGAATAAAATAACTTCACTTCATTAATGGAGGTTTCCTCCTCAACCTTAGTTGAGGAGTTTAGTTACACATAGTAGAAGAAGATAATGAATAAATAAAAGACATAATGAAATAAAAAATTAAACAAGAGATATAATATTAAAACTATCTATATACTTTTATCCACCACTTTTTTTTTAAGAAAATTATATAATTACTAATCAAAAGTAAAGGGTTAGAGTAGTTTTTAATTTAGTTGTGTAGTGTGAATGTTTTGAAGAAAATTATTTGATTTATTTATAAAAAAAATGAAAAAGAAATAAATACTCTACTTATATATATATATATTTATTTAATTAGAGTGCTAATAGTAATAAGAATAAAACAAAATACTGTATAATTTTACTGTGACAATCAATTGTGCGTTGACTCGGCACGTCATTTTGGGGCTATCGAAAAGTGATGAGTGAGAGTCTACTTTAGTTAGGTTTTCCAGGGAGAGCGCATGTACTTTTAGAGAGAGCAAGGAGCAAGACCCTTTCTCTCTCTAACTTTATTAGATTTTAGAGAGAGAGAGGAGAGAGAAGAGTGTTGTAATACAAAAATGCTTCTCAATTAGTGCAATCTCTGTACGGAGAGCCTCAATCTAGCCTGTAGAGGGAGACCGCTCAGATATAGAAAATAAGATGGATTGATTTATCTTGTTGCTTGCACCTATAGATGGGACTGCTCAATGAAGAAAAAAAAAATCTTGTCCTTCTCAATGCAAAACCACTTAGCCTTGTGCTAGTTAACTATTATGTACATGAAGTTTGCTATTTACAATCGCCCACGCGATTCTAAATCCACACTTGCCCACTTGCACCATTAAAAAATTACTTTATGCACACCTTTCTAACAGTGGTACATTCAATCCAACCACCTTTTTAAAGACATCATTTTATATTGTGAACACAAAGTATTCTAAAGTAGTATTATTTTTTCTTTGACTCAATTATAATCAATTGCTAAGTGATATATAGCAAAGGAAAAGAAAGAACCCAAAAGTTATTTTGCTCTATTCTACGGAAGCATTTGTTTTCTCCTCTATTTTGGTCTCTTCCCTTGCTGCCTTATTTCTCTATTATTCTCTTTTATATACAATCTTAATAGTTGGTGAATCAATAACCAACGTAAGAGCACTACTAACACACTACCTTTAATTCTCAAAAATACAAAGCATTAATCTAAAGTATTTAACAAATATCCCAAAATATCAAAACTGAAGAAAACTTCTATGATGTAAACATTGTATCATATCCCAAAATATCACTATATGACAAAAAATAAATGGATTTTTTTCATAAACAAAGTATGCCCCTTCCTTAATCAGACTTGAAAATTTTCACATTATTAAAAATCAAATATCATTTTTTATCAATTTAATTAATACAAGACTATTTTTATGGTATGCAAGTAAAAAAGTGAATTGCAATTAATATTATACCTAAAAATCTTGTGCATGGGATGGTGTTAACTCAAAACTCAAATCTTGTGTAAATTGTTTAGAAACAAACTCATGACGATAATTCTCTTCGTGTTACACATATCAAATATACATAATATATTATGAGCCAAAAGATGAAAAGAATAATTGTATACATAATTATAAGATTAGTTCCCATCACGTGTGTATTTTTCTCTATGTCATAACAATTGTCAATGTCTAAATCTCTTGTCTTCAAATGATCCTATAAAATATAAAGTAAAACAAAAATTAACTTTTCTCAATTGAAAGTGTTCTAAATTTCGGCAACAAAATTAGGTACTAACCTCTTTTCATTTGCTGGTGCATCTTCTTTTCTCAATCCCATTTTTGATCCTTTTAGGAGCTCCTTTCGTAATTGACACTTGTGGGTCAAGTACGGAAATATCAAGCATCACATTACTCTCAACATTCTCTTTATCAAGATCAAGAGAACTATAAGGCTCTTTAAAGCCCTTAAGAGATTATTAATCATTGCACATTTTTTTAAAACTCCCTTTAATGCATCATATGCAATGTTAAAACTTTCAATACATATCGACCCCTCCTTACTCAATTTGGTGGCTTCTTGAACTAACTCATTAAAATGTTGCTTCTTTGAAACTACATCTTTTGGAATGCGTCTTATGGTATTAACAATTTTTGCATCTTTAGTTAATCTCTTTAAGATATATTGAGATGGAAGGTTAAAAACACAAAAAGATTGGAGTACCGCCAACACATGTCTACAAAGATGCCCACTGTATTCAAACAGATGACATAAACAAAAAACCTCTTCCTTACTTGCATCCCATACAACCATGAAATCTTCATTCTTTTCAAAATCTTAAACTTTTAAACTCTTAAATGCACCATCTTCCAATTCTATTTGAGTGTAACATCCAGATTCTCCTAAAATCTCAACTTGAAATTTCTTAAAGAGTCTAAGTGTGTAAACCATTAAAATTTGTTTCTCAAATGGTGAAGGAGACTTTAAAGCGGGCTTTTTGTATTATGTACAAAACTCAGCATATGCCGCATTTTCATCCCTATCTTGTAAAACCACCATATATTGTTTTACAAACTCTTTCAACGAAGTCTTCTTGCTCACATATTTATCTTAGTATGTAAGAATGTCATGATAGCATCTCACGAGCATTGAAAACATGTCATGTAGTACATAAGAATGTTATGATCTTATTTCATGTAAGTTGCGTCAAGTCGATGCATAAGCTGGTTTGAATATCTCTACTGGGCATATTGGCGCTCACCCCTTTTTCTAAAATATTTTATAGATAAGGCATTGATGGTCAATGGAGCATAAGGTACTTGGGATTAGAGCACTCAATCTTTTATTCGAGATTATCTACGTTATATTTTCATATGTCGTGTTTGGGCATTTATTAAAATTTTGTAATTCGAATATGAGATTTGGACATATACTTTAATATTTTAGTTGTTATGATGGTTATTTCGAAAAATTGGATGTTTTGTGATTATTTTGGGCTAGACCTGACCTAAATGTTGTAATTAAGTTCTGATTATAATTTTCATATTCTATACGCATGTTTGGAGTTATATTAATGCTTGGTGGATACATACTTGGTAGTAGGTGTAAATTTGATGCCTTATGAATAATTATGACCAAACAGATCTCTATCATTAAGTGATTACGATTAATCGTAATCCCTATTATGATGGATCATAATGTCTAAGTCGATGGATCATAAAAATGCAAGGTAAATTGAGTTTTTAACCAGCGTGTTTCGATATATGTTGCGATACATCAATGATTGATAGTAATATTACGATGGATTGTAACCTCACTTACGATGGATCGTACAAAATCAACAGAGTATAAGAATGAGTGACAGAGTTTAAGTACACATATACCCTATTGAGGGACCCACATGCAGGTGTTGACTTGTATACGTATACGTATACACTTGAATGTATGATTATGACTATGCTTCCGCAATTATAAGTTTTCAAATTTACTTATGGGTTTAGATGACGGTTTACTTATGATAAACACCAACCCTATTTCCCTCACTCTTAACCGGGTCTCAAAAATCGAGGCGTGACAACTTGGTATCAGAGCGTGATTAAGGCTAAGATATATTGATGTTTGAACTTCTTACCCTTGGATTCTTTTACCGTTCCGAGTAAGGAATTTCGGGGCGTGACATTCACAATCTTATTTTTCTCATTCCGTTTATGTACAAATACCCATTTGTACCCCACGAGTTTGACAACTTCAGGTGTCTGGATTACATGTCCAAATACTTCACGTTTATCCAATAAACATAACTTAACATGTATTGCTTCTCTCCATTTTAACCAATTATTTCTACATCAACACTCTTCGACTTTTTGAGGTTCTGGGTCCTCATTATTTATATCAAGGGCAACTGCAAAGGAGAATATATTGTGGACAATAACTTAATTTCTATCCCATTTTTCTCTATAATTTATTGATATTTCATTATTTTAAGGTACTAGTTTCTTTCCTGGGGTTTGTGCCACTTCTGAGATCTGTGTCACTTCTGGGGCTTATGCCTCTTGTGGGACTACTTGTTCGAACATTTTAGATTGATCAATTATTTTAATTACTCCCTTTGTCAATATGCCCTCTTCAGGAGCGTCAAATTCTTTATGTAATTTCTCTTGTCATTTCCTCTTTCAGAGAATAGTATCTTTTACGCCAATAGATTTACTATGTTTCTAGCGTATCTTAGATTCATTTGCTACAATACTGACAGGTTGTCCTTTAGGGACATCAATTTAGACTGGAACATTTGCAACTAGTATGTGTAATTTTTTTTACTTTTTTGTGTCAATAAATACATCTAGCAATTGATTTGCAATACATTGTAAATGAATGATTCTTTAAACTTTTAGTTCACATTGATTTATTCGATGATCAAAATGAGATAATTCCAAAGCATTCTAAGTGATATCACGCCACTCATTGGGTTATTTCTTTTCTCCCCCTAATGGTGGGAAGACAGTCTCATCAAAATGAAAATCAGTAAACCGTGCCTTAAAAACATCACTGTCATAGGTTCAATATATCTAATAATAGAATGAGAATAAAAACCTACATAACTTTCAAGTCAACGTTGTGGACCCATCTTGGTCCGTTGAGGTGGTGCAATGGGAACATATACAACACAACTAAAGACTCATAAGTGAGAAATATTTGGTTGTTGACCATGAACAAGTTGTAGTGGTGAAAAACTATGATATGCAGTTGGTCAAATACGAACTAAAGATGTTGCATGTAATATGCCATATCCCAAGCAGAAATGGGAGTTTTGTTCTCATAAGTAATGGTCTAGTGATTTAACTGTAGACATTTAATCAATTTACCTTGTGAGCAGGTTCTACATGAAAAATCACTTACCAAAGAATTTTTTGGTTCTTTAGTAGATGCCCTTTCAAAATTTTAATTATTCGGTGCATTATTGTTGATCCTGGATAGCCAAGGTGATTATGCCAAAGTATAAAAAAATTTGGGTTAGAGCACTACTAGTGCATTCTTGCATATGATTCAACTGTTCTTATAGTTGTATAATATAATCCAAAAGAGAAAGAATGGAATTTTTCTAATACATGCTTCTAGCATGTAATGCAAAGATATTCAATACTATTTTCATTTATAGTCTCAATATGATATCCATTGCAACGTATATCTTTAAAACTCAACAAATTTCTTCTGGATCTGGTAAAGTACAACGCATCCTTAATACATAACTTTGTCCCATTTGGTAAAAAAATATTAGCTCTTCCGGAACCCTCAATTAGGTCTGCAAGGCCTGATATTGTATTAACACTAGTTTCAGCTAGTGTTATATAAGAAAAATACTTTTTATTTCAAAAGATAAAATGCATTGTGGCACTGCCTGCTAGACATATATCTTCACCATTTATTTTGGGCTTGAGAAATGCATTAGATAAATTCATACCTTTTTTTACATATGTAAAAGTCATATTATACAAAAGTGATAGATAATAGTTATATTATATTATTTTACATATGACATGGAAATGTACAACAAAAAGATACTGATAAAAACACACTGAGACAAACATTATATAAGTACACAAAAACAAATCATATCAGAACATACTGAAACTAACAGTCTAGAGAAAAAAGGAGACACATCAATTGATGTGGACATTTCCATCACCAATTAGATGGTTAATTCTACTAGAAGGGTTTGCAAAAAAATCTAAGACATCAAGATTAGTAATGTCCACTGGCTGGTCATCATTAAGAAAGTTATCAATGAATTTCATTTCAATTTCTTTTCCATTTTCTTTCTTCAATTTATTTTCCTTTTTATTTCACCAAAGCTTGATAATGATCAGTTAAATGTCTGGATGCACGATAGGTGCGCGACCAATGTCCTTTTTCATTGCACAAATAACAAGGCTTTTCTTCATAATTCATGGAAGTCTTATTTTGCACACCTTTTCCTTTTGCTTGCTTGTTATCATTTGCATTCCATTTCTGGTGCCTCAATGTGAAAAAAAATATTACTTTCGCGTGGTCTTGCAGGGACACTTAATTTCCTTTTTTAATAGTATGTCCCAGATTATTGGCATCGAGATTATGACCCAAGAATTGTCCTTAGAGGGGGGTGAATAGGAACTTTAAGCAAATAATGAAACTTTTTTGATTTAGCATGTTTTGACAAAGATTAGCTTGAATGGACTTTTGTCAAACACTTGATGAACTTATGTATTCAACAAGTAGGATTGATAATGCTCTATATACTATGCACTTAAATGATCTAGTTGATATAACAAGTGTAAGTGGAACATATCATGCTTGTAGTGTGTGAAAATGTTGATAACATATTTTATTAAACACATGGTATGCAAATTGATTGATAACAAGATAATCAAATAAGAACTCAATCAATCAACAATTAATTAATTTCACAACTTAACCAATGTACTCTAAACATTCATCCCATCCTCCTCATATAAATTGAAGCATATAAACATAACATTGATATATAAATCGTATAGAATTTAAACATATAAAATGTTATAAAATAAAGGAGTTTAAGAATAGAGAAATGCAAACCAAATGACACCATGATTTTTACATGGTTCGACCCCTCTTGCCTATGTCCATGCCTCAAGAGAATTCTTGAGGTTTTCACTATAGAGCATTCCTTAATGGTGGAAAGCAAACCGTACAATTTTCAAGTGAATTACTTGGGCTTCCTTGCTCAATGACAACCTCACCAAGACTTATTTGCCAAGCTCATGACTTGGGCTTCATTGCTCAATAAAAACCTCACCAAGACTTCTTTGCCAAGCTCATGACTTGGGCTTCCTTGCCAAGTTTATCACTTGGTCTTCCTCTCAAAGGTAGATAAGAATTTAGGTACAATAGAGAATATCCCTCAATGGATAGATACACAAATGATAGCTCAATGGAGAATATCCTTTAATGAATAAATACATAAATTATAGTTCACATACCTAGAGTTAGTAATAAAATATTCAATTAAAAGCTCTTCACTAGGATTTTGCCACTATGAATGATATGCAAGTGTTTGGTTCAATAATGGTGGCTACTAATGGATGAATGATATGAAGATTTAAGCTCTAAGGTAGCATATACCAATAATATATGATCATGGAGGGTTATGGTAGTCTCTCTCACTTGTATAATGTATATATAAGGTGTATTTATAGTGCAAGAAGGAATTCTGGCCGTTTGGAAGTGGTTGGGAAGTATTAAGTGCAGAAAATAGCCGTTGAAATTTGAATCTCCAGGTTTCGGTCGACTGATGAGTTTATCGGTCGACTGAAGCTATGCAAAGTATTTTAAGTTATTCAATGTAATTAAACAAAGTATCCTCCATTTGAATTCAATAAAAATAGTTTCAAAATCAAATTCTAAGTGAATCAAAATCTGATTTTTCAATTTTAGTACAAAACAGATTTTCACAGCTTTGACATAAAAATTCATCGTGCAATATGAATGACTAAATTAAGTCATTTGGGGCTGAGAAAATTCATATGATCGTGATATATCATGGGGTACAATTACTGGGACTTTTTATGTCAAGATTCAGTTAAAAACTCATACTTACGTTTTTGCCCCTATAATCCAACACTTAGCCAAATTTCTGCGCAAAGTACCCGAAACAATAACTGTGCATGACACGACTTTATATAGTGATTCATTTAAGTTCAAAGTCTAAGTCAATATATCTAAGAACTATAAATGATATAATTAAAAGACATGGTCCTAGTTACGGCTTACTAGTTGAGTTCTTCTAAAGCTTATGATGACTTGAACTAACTCAATCATAGTAACGGCCTCATGATGTTATAAGTGGAGTTCATGACCTATCGCTTATAGTTTAAGGACTTATGGATGATATGAATGATATGCATATTCCTATAATCCACTAAGTCAAGAGATGAGCTTTCAAATGAAGTTACTTCAAAAATAACTTTACATTAAATCTAACACTCACCCAAGACTAGCCTACCCAAGTCTTTTGATCTTCAATTCTTTAAGCTTTTGGGTTCCTTCATTATGTGGCTTGGATTCACTTCAACTTCGCCATTGATCTTGATTATTGATATTTGAGTTCCATGATCATATGACTTCATGTATCTTCTTGTAATTCCTTTTGAAGTCCAATGCCTTTAAGATACTTGAGATAATATAATACTTTGTAAACTGCACACTCAAGTAAACTTATTAAATTTACACTACAATAGGTTGTTATCATCAAAATCACCCAAATAACCTTGGGTTGAAACCTTGAGGTCAACAGAGATAAATTTCATAATCAATGACCCAAAAGAAGTAGTTTTTGCCAGTAATATTAATAGTAATAAACTCAAGCTTCGTGAGGTTTGAAATTATACTTCTTATATGATAGAGAAACTAAGTTTTCCTTCGCAGTTGGGCAAAGACTCGTACTGATAACGTGTTATAGTGTCAGAGAGTTGAAGATAGAGAAATTAGATAATTAAAAGTGAGAGCAAGGTACAAAATAAAAGAAAGAGTAAACTATTATTTCCATTATTATATCTCAATGCACAAAACACTTAAACATATGGCAAAAGGATCCAAACCCCCCCCCCCCCCATGTGGTATTAAAAAGGTTTAATAAACCCCCTTATGTTATATTTTGGACTATATCACACCATCACCTTTGCAAAAGTGAGCAAAGTATCCCTTTTGTACATATTCTCCTTTTCTATTACCATTTTTATTATTATAAAAAATAAAGAAAAATAGAGAGAAGAGGGTTTTTTTTTTTACCTTAATAAAAAAAAGAGGAGTTTTTTCTAGGTAAAAAAAATTTCGGAAAAAAAACTAGAGAAACACAATTACATAATAAAATTTTTGATTTTTTTTTTGTTTTCCGAAAATTTTTCACTAAAAAGAGAGGGGTTTTTCTATATTAAGTTTTTGTTTGCCTTAATGCAAAAAAGAGGAGTTTTTTTCCAGGGAAAAAACTAAATATGCACAATAATCGAAATTTATGAATTTTTTTTTGTTTTTTCAAAAATTTTTTTATTTTCATAAATTCTCTCTCTCTTTCTAATGAAAAAATTTTTGGAAATAATTTTCGGAAAACAAAAAAAAAATTAAAATTTTTATTATGTAATTGTGCATATTTAGTTTTTTTTTTCTAAAATTATTTCCAGAATTTTTTTCCCGAAAAGAAACTCCTTTTTTTTTATTAAGGTAAAAATAATAATATAAAAAAACTCCTCTCTTTCTAATGGAAAATTTTCTGAAAACAATTTTCGGAAAACAAAAAAAAAATCCAAAAATTTTAATTATGTAATTGTGCATTTTTAGTTTTTTTTTCGGAAAAAACTCTTTTTTTTTATTAAAGTAGAAAAAACTTAATATAAAAAACCTCTCCTCTCTATTGTGCTTTATTTTTTATGATAATAGGTTAAAATGATCATAGAAAATAAGAATATGTGCAAAATGAGGTACTTAACTCACTTTTATAAATGTGATGGTGTGATATGATCCAAAATATAATATAAGGGAGTTTATTACACCTTTTTAATATTAGAGGAGTTTTGGACCCTTTCACCTAAACATATTTATAAACTCAGATTGCACCGCCTTTGACTTTGGTGCCTACCAAAACTTACATCATCATAGTATTCACATTTCTCACCGCACCCCCTCTCATACGTTTGTGCCACCTGGTCATGTAATGTCCTTGCTCGCCAAGTATACATGTCGGTCTTGTTTGGCAGACCTTCGACTTTTATGCGGGAGAAAAAAAAAGAAGCATAAACTAAATAAGGAAGGTGATACTTATCAGTTTCTTTTGAACGCTCTTTTTGAACTTTGAACCTATTCAGCCTTACCAATCCAAACACTCTCCAAAACGACTTTTGAACTTGAAAAGTCAAAAGCGTTTTTAAAAAGTCAATCAAAACGACTTTTGAACTTGAAAAGTCAAAAGCGTTTTTAAAAAGTCAATCCAAATAGTACTGGATGTGATAAAATAGATTGATTTCCATGAGGTGGACCCCACATATTAATAACACTTGTTGAAAATTAAATTCAATCTTATCCTCTTTTCCAATGTGTTTGGTTACATGTATAACAAATGTAATTTGGATACAAATATATATTTAATAATTTTTGTTTAAATTTTATGCTTTTCAAGACAAGTATGGGTTGGCCCTAATTTAAATGTCCTATGTTTACAAATATAGATTAGAAATTTAAAAATAATAATAAATATTTATGTATAATAAAAATTATATTATTATTTTATTGCCGTATCTTTGTTGTGTCTGTATCTTATTTTTTTAAAATTTATCATATTATCGTATCTGTGTTTCGTATATGTGTCCGTGCTTTATGGTAAAATTGATTAAATATATGATAAAATACAATAATCCAGCCACAGACATACACAAACTAATGACAAGTTAACAGTTAAAGCACACTTGTAGTTAACCATCTATTTGATCAAAATTTACATACACAAACTCATACAATACAATGATCTACTACAATTCCAATTCGTATAAACTATTTAATGAACAAAAATAAAATAAAGTATAAACATATGTGAATCCAGTACTTTTTGAAGTTGATTATAGTTAACATTGTGACGATGCTTTGATCAGAATCCATTGGTAAACAAAGAAAAATAATAATTGCAAAATAATATGTTAATCAAGGAGTAGTATAAGAGAGATAAATATTTAAAAAAAAATGAAAGAAGGCAGAAAAAATTAAAAAGTCAAGAACACTGACAAAATCAGGAATTTGTTTTACGGGTATATTAAACATGACAAAATAAATAAAAAACTCTAACCAAAAGTGTAGCAAGATAACAAATCGAATAATACTAGTAATAATGTAGTTTTCAAATTTCATATGGCATGTAATAATTCAAAACAAATGATGTAAAAAAATGAGAAACATAAAATTAGGACATTAAGGTTATATTTGGAAATAATTTTTACTTTGCATAAGACAATAAAACCAAAAAATATGAAGGAAAAAAAATTTGAACAAGAAGAAAAAGAGTAAGAAGGGAAAGAATTAGAGAGATTTTCATAAAAAAATAATTTTAAGGTGAGCATTTTACTTTGCATAAGACAATAAAACGAAGAAAAAAAATGAAGAAGAAGAAAAAGAGTAAGGTCTTGTTTTGGCAGAGGTTTTGCTTTGGCTTAAGAAAAAAAAGAAGTAGAAGCTGATAGAGTATTTGACTAGAATTATGAAACGTGTAACGTGAAGGATGAGTTCGAAGTGACGTGGATAGGAAGTCTATTTTAACCAGGACTTCCTATCTCCAAGAGCCAGTCTCCTACTAGGGTACGGTCTCACTTGACCGCTATAAATACAGAGACGGTCCATATACCAGGTAGGCAATGAATACCCCCTGAGTTCCTTTATAGCTAAAAAAGCCCTTTCGATTTCTGACTTGATCGTCGGAGCGTAGTCGGCCGGCACCACGCCGGTGCCCTTTCGATTACCCTTCTCTTGTCCTTTTTTACAGGTTGGCATTTGATCAGTTCGAGGTGAATTTTTGCTTCATTAGTTGGCGCCGTTTGTGGGAAACAATCACAAACTTGATTGTTCTACACGAATCATATACGAAGCACGATGCACCTACGATCTGGGTCAGAGACTACCACTGTACAGGACCCTCCAGCGCAGGGCCCTCCTGCTGGCCACAATCCCCCAGCGCAGGACCTTCCTGCTGGTCACAATCCTCCAGCCACCCAGGATCCTCCTGTCGGCCATGACCTTCCTGGCGGACAGGGCCCTCCAATTGGACAAGGAGGCATGCAACCCCCTGGACAGATGGACTTCCCTGGGGCACGCCCCGAAATCCCAAACGACCAAGTACGGATCGCAGCGTTGGAATGCCAAGTTCGGAACTTGAATCAAAGTCTGGCCCAGATACTCCAACAGAATGAGACAATTCTGCAGCGCCTCCCTCCTGTGGAGCCAGTACCATCGCCGAGTCACCCTGTTGATCCAAAAATGGATGGTGTTGGGCGAGACAGTGAAGTCCCAACGGACGACGTAGCTCAGAATCGAGTAAGAGGTGAGACGAACCCCAGTTACCTAGTCCCACTCGAGAAAAACCAACCCCATGGAGACTCAGGGCACCCAGGGAAAACTACCTATTATGACATGGAGATGCAGGACCTCAGAGCTAGGGTAGAAAGCATGGCCCACGCCATAAGGGGGAAGGGCCCTGCTACAGTAAAGGAGCTGGTCCAGCAAACCAACCTCCCTTTCTCCGCGGGGATAATGAGTTGTCCTTTGCCCAACAAGTTCAAGATGCCCACCCTTAAAAGCTTTGATGGAACCAATGACCCGCTAGATCATCTGGAGACCTACAAAGCTCTGATGCACCTCCAAGGAATACCAGATGAAATCCTATGTAGAGCTTTTCCTACTACATTGAAGGGTTCTGCCCGATCATGGTTCAACAACCTGAAACCGACATCTATACGTTCTTTCAAAGAACTGAGCCAATTGTTCGTAGGCAATTTTATTACCGCCCGAAGGCACAGAAAGCCAGCCACCTATCTCCTGAATGTAAGACAGAATAAAGGGGAGTCATTGCGAGACTACATTTACCGGTTTAACAGGGAGATGTTGCAGGTCGATTCTCTGGACGATAAGGTGGCGGTTACCGCATTCATACGGGGGCAACTACTTTCAAAATTCTTGTACTCAATTTCCAAGCACCCTCCAGAAAGTATGTCTGAGCTACTCATGAAAGCCCAAAAGTACATGAACGCAGAGGATGTCCTTGATGCGAGAAAGGCAGACAGGAAAAGGGATGGACATTCCAGTGAGGAAGATAGAGACCCCAAGTGTGGCAAGATGTCACGAGGGCAGACCGGTAAAGCATCACGTCATGAGCAGGGAGACAGTTGGCCCATCCTTGGATTGCTGAGCATTTGTGGAAGCGCCACCAGTAAGACTTTCTTTTAAAAGTTACATCTACTTTAATTATTCTAGTTGAAGCTCAATTTAATATCGAGCCTTTGGGCGATAGCTCCGAGGTTTTGCTCGAATAATTCTCTGTTTGTTACTCAAATATCAATAGCAATCCTTTTGTTTCAAAATTTGTTGTTATAACTAAAACAAAAAGTACACCTCCAAGGAGGGCCTTTAATGAAAAAGGCAGGATGGATGAATCCTGAGAACATTGTTTTACAGCCCTACAGGGGCACAGCCCTACGGGGGCCCAACCTTACGAGATCACAGCCTTACGAGGGCCACCCTACGGGGATACACCTCCAAGGAGGGCCTTTAATGAGAAAGGCGGGATGGATGAATCCTGAGAACATTGTTTAATAGCCCTACGGGGGCCTAGCCTTACGGGGTCACAGCCCTACGGGGGCACAGCCCTACGGGGGCCCAGCCTTACGAGGTCACAGCCCTACGAGGGCCACCCTACGGGGATACACCCCCAAGGAGGGCCTTTAATGAAAAAGGCGGGATGGATGAATCTCGAGAACATTGTTTTACAGCCCTACGGGGGCCCAGCCCTACGGGGGCTCAGCCCTACGGGGTCACAGCCCTACGAGGGCCACCCTACGAGGATACACCTCCAAGGAGGGCCTTTAATGAAAAAGGCGGGATGGATGAATCCCGAGAACATTGTTTAACAGTCCTACGGGGGCCCAGCCCTACGGGGTCACAGCCTTACGGGGTCACAGCCCTACGAGGGCCACCCTACGGGGATACACCTCCAAGGAGGGCCTTTAATGAAAAAGACGGGATGGATGAATCCCGAGAACATTGTTTAACAGCCCTACGGGGTCATAGCCCTACGGGGGCCCAGCCTTACGAGGTCACAGCCCTACGAGGGCCACCCTACGGGGATACACCTCCAAGGAGGGCCTTTAATGAAAAAGACGGGATGGATGAATCCCGAGAACATTGTTTAACAGCCCTACGGGGATACACCTCCAAGGAGGGCCTTTAATGAAAAAGGCGGGATGGATGAATCCCGAGAACATTGTTTAACAGCCCTACAGGGGCCCAGCCCTACGGGGTCACAGCCCTATGGGGGCATAGCCCTACTGGGGCCCAGCCCTACGGGGTCACAACCCTACAAGGGCCCAGCCCTACAGGGGCGTAGCCCAACGAGGGCCACCCTACGGGATACACCTCAAAGGAGGGCCTTTAACGAAAAAGGCGGGATGGATGAATCTAGACAGCCCTACGGGGGCACAAGCTCAGCCCTATAGGGGCCTAGCCCTACTAAGGAGACACGACCACACTTTTTTAAGGGCCTTTAATGAAAAGTGTAGGATGATTAATCCAAAAAACATTGTTAACCTACCTTACGGGGGCACAACCTGTTAAAAGAGATTTTAGCAAAAGGCAGGTAAGTCCCGCCAAGGTGGTCACATGGCTTTATCAAGAGCCGCGCTATTAAGCTTATTAATTAGAGTTTATTAACCAAGTGAGTCATTGGCTTAATGGTTAGGGTGAGACTATCAAAGGTTATTAGCTGAGGTTTGATTTTTCGAACTAACAATCATTTTATATATATATATATAAACCGGGTTCTTATATACCGGCCAAAGGCCGGACCCAAGAATAAACCGCCCGACCAAAAACCAAGCCCCAGAAGAAACCGGCCCGACTAAGGACGGGCCCACCGGACCAGATGCAATCGGGCCCACCGGGCCGGGCCGGGCGCGGGGCGTGGCCTGGCCAAGCGCCGGGACGGGCCGGGCCCACCAGGGCGGGCAGGGCGCGGCCTGGCCAAGCGCCGGGCTCGGCTGGGCGCCTGGCCGAGCGGGGCGTGGCCGGGCACTGCCTGGCCGGGCTCGGCCGAGCCCACCTGGCGCGTGCCGCCCGAAGGAGAAAAAGAAAGGAAAGGAAAGAAAAGAAAAGAAAAAAGGAAAGGAAAGGAAAATAGAGGAAAGGAAAAGAAAGGAAAAGAAAAAAGGAAAGGAAAGGAAAAAAAGGAAAAGGGAGGAAAAAATTATTTATTTATATGCCAGAGACGAATTCTAATGAGCAGTCCAAAGTGTTCATAAGGCCCAGCACTCGACCCTTATGAACAAGGGGCATCTGATAGAGTATTTGATTAGAATTATGAAACGTGTAACGTGAAGGATGAGTTCGAAGTGACGTGGATAGGAAGTCTATTTTAACCAGGACTTCCTATCTCCAAGAGCCAGTCTCCTACTAGGGTACGGTCTCACTTGACCGCTATAAATACAGAGACGGTCCATATACCAGGTAGGTAATGAATACCCCCTGAGTTCCTTTATAGCTAAAAAAGCCCTTTCGATTTTTGACTTGATCGTCGGAGCGTAATCGGCCGGCACCACGCCGGTGCCCTTTCGATTACCCTTCTCTTGTCCTTTTTTACAGGTTGGCATTTGATCAGTTCGAGGTGAATTTTTGCTTCATCAGAAGCTAAATCAGGAAGCTGATACCCCAGCTTCCTTTAAACGCTCTTTTTGGACTCCGAATCTCTTTTGTCTTACCAATCTAAACACTCTCTAAAATAACTTTTAAACTTGAAAAGGCGAAAGCTGCTTTTCAACAGCGAATTCAAACATTAAGAAGGGAAAAAAATAAAGAATTAGAGAGATTTTCATAAAAAATTAATTTTAAGGGGAGCATTTTGTTAAATCTTATAAATTATAAGCATAAAATCATAAATATAAAAAATAATAATGGGCCCTGGCCATGCTCCCTCCGCCCTCCATATAAATTTAGATACAGACTTATAGACTTATAGTCTATAGATATAGATATATATCTATATAGATATAGGTAATGCAACAAACGTAACACCCAAATGTTACACCGAAATTGCAATAATGAAATAATTTTAATTCAGCAAAGTGAGATACAAAAGAGGATTCGGGTTAGATAACAGTGATATTGTTTGACTCAGTCCGTTTGCTTCCTGGGAAATTGCGAGACTATGCGTCATGGCTTAGATCATCTAATCCATAGTCTATCATCATTATTATTTTTTGGAATTTTCCCATTGTCTTCCTCTTCTATCCTTTCAATTCATATATCGTCATTGGTGGTATCATTTTTTTTCGATTAAAAGTCAATTTACCCTTTTATCGTTTTCGACTCGGTCTCAAATTTCCGGCACTACATATACCATTCCTTTGTATTTATCACGTTTTAAAACTATTGATTTGCATATGTTCAAACCCTTTTGCTTTGGATTTGTAAGGACTTCCAAAGAACTCTGAATCATCACTCTCATTTGGGGTTCATCTATTTCATGGTATGCTCTTGTATTTTTTCTAATCATTATATTCATTTCAAGCTATCAACGTGTTTGTCTGTGTTTTCTTCTGTATATATTGTTTCTTAGCTCTTGAGAACATTCCCTAAACCCCCATAATGTCTGTTTTTGCTTTACGTTTGAATTGCATGAATTAGAGAACTAGAAATGGATATAAATATATTATCTATTATAAAATTTGGTTCTAGCTTTGTGGGTTTTGCAGATAATCCATGTGCTTTCTAAAAATTATAGCCATGGCAAAATTGCAGAACCAATTATAAGCTTCTTTTCTTTTGTTAATCAGTTCCTTTGAAAAGGGTGAGTTATCTGTATGTCTTAGTTATTTTTTAATGGTATTGTTAGTTGGAATCTCCTTCAGGTTTTATCAATATGGTATTTGAATGTTCAAGGGTCTCTTTTCTTTTTTTTCCTTTTTTGGTATTGTCTTGGCTCTTTTTTTCTTTTTTGCTTGGTTTATGAGGAACATTCAATTTCTTTGAAAAGGATTGAGTTACCTGTATGTATTAACTGTTAGCTGTTTGTTTCTTTGTTTTGGGTAAGTAAGTTAGCTGTTTGTTGGGGGTCTTGTTAGTTGGAAATCTCCTCTAGCCTCTAGGTTTATCAATATCACAGTCTCTTCATTTTATTTAGTATTTGAATGTTCAAGGGCCTCCCTTTGTTTTTACCTTTTTTGGTATGGTCTTAGCTCTTAGGTCTTAGCCATCCCTATAGATTTGCTTGGTTTATGAGGATTTTTTTTTCTTGCCATCTTTTGCTATTATCCATTGTGGTCCCTCTAAGGGTGTTACCTTTGGCACTTTTAGTACAAAGTGATTGCTCTCATAGCGGTCTCGCCCTTTCCAGCCCAAGATTTTGCCATTTATATGTATTTAAATTGACATTATGCAAGAAGATTTCTATATATTTATTTATTTTGGTCTTCCTCTCCTTTATAGTATATACTTGTGTTTAAACAATGTTGTCTAACCAGAGATTTTTGACATCTGCAGAAAATATGGCACATTGTTCTGGTGGTTGGTTGCTTTCCTTACTAATTATCCTATTGGCTTTAAGTGTTCAAACTTCACAAGCTCACGTAACGATTAAAAATGGGGTAAAATCTTCTGTCTTCCTATCTCCTAAGTTTGTACTGGAACCAGGATCGGTGGCAAACAAGTTCTACTATAACATTGACTTTCCAAGTGGTCATATTGCCATCAAGAGTTTCGATGCTGAAGTAGTTGATGAGGCAGGAAATCCTGTTCCGCTTCACGAAACTTATCTCCACCACTGGCTTGTTGTGAGATACTATCAGCGTAGAAGTGTAGAAATTCCAAAGTACAATGACAGTCACGGGTTCAAGTCGTTCGACCAATCTGATTTTATTTTCGTGAGGAACACTGGTATATGTGATCGTGGTCTTAGCCAGTATTTTGGCCTTGGATCTGAAACACGAAAAACAGCCACACATGTGCCAGATCCCTATGGAATAGAAGTTGGTAATCCAGCGGAAATTCCTGCTGGATATGAGGAGAAATGGTTGATGAATGTCCATGCGATTGATACACGGGGTGTGGAAGATAGGTTGGGATGCACTGAATGCAGGTGTGATCTTTATAATGTTACAGAGGATGAATACGGTAGACCTTTGAAGCCAGGTTATATTGGAGGCTTGAGATGTTGCTATGATGAGACACAATGTACGGTGAGAGAAGGCTTTGAGATTTCCAAGAGAGGCCTATACATGAGATATACAGTGACGTGGGTTGACTGGAATAATTACATTGTTCCTGTTAAAATATATATATTTGATGTAACTGACATATGGAAGAAATTAGATGATGGACTTACAAGTCATTTTTGCCAGGTGAGTGAACTTTTCTCCCAAGGCTTGAAGTGATTGACTTTGGTCTAAATTATTGATAGATGCAAGTAGTTTTAGTATATGCATCTATATATCAATAGAAAGGCTTCTAAAATTATGCTGCCTTCAGTTTTTGAAATTATAACACTAAAAGATCTTCCCGTATCAGAGCAGATTGACAAGCCCCGAATTCCTTTTTTCTTTAAGTGCAACTACAATAGTTTAGATGTGCCACATAAGTGTATAAAAAAGGTCGAATTTTAGACTGAAGGTAGATTTTACAAAGTAAGGTCTTTGTGGTAATTGTAAAGCAGTGACGATACATGTTAAATTAGTTTGTAAGAGAATGATTTGGGAGACAACTCCATTTATTATTATTTTCAGAAAACAAAGCATGAAATTTATGTTAACTTATATTCGCTAGAGTGTTATAATTTGTTTGTCTCTTCATTTTTTTATATTAATTTATTTATCCTTTTTGGACAATGATTCGAGTGAACTTGCTTAATATAGGTGGAGTATGAAGTTGATGCTTGCACTGCCACTGGTGAGGCTAATGATGGTTGCATTGACACCAAAAGGGTAAGCTTCTCTATGCCAACTGGTGGTGATGTCATCTACAGTGTTGCACACCAGCATACGGGGGGAATTGGCTCTACCCTTTATGGAGAGGTGATTTTCTAACTCATTGTTTCCAGTTTGTGTCCCATGTCTTCTTACTCTTATCAGCTAGATTGGTCAGATATTGTTTTTTCATATTATATTACTGGACTTAGCATCCTTAACTGCCCTCTTTGATGATCTTATTCATTTGTTTCTACTGAGATGTATCATGAAATGATAGGTCTCACCAGCAAAAAGACTTCACATATATCTCCTTTGTTGCATGTCTTTGGTGTTCTCAATACCCAAACCACTAATTAGATTTTTTTTTTCCCCTGTAAAGATATAATCAAAATTTAGTCATGCTGTCAGAGATTATGGAACTTATGAGGCTTGATGCAGGAGTAATATTCCATTCCTGCATGAGGATACAATGGTTTCATTAGTTTCTCAATATAAATTATAGAAAATGAAAAAGGGTTAAATTCACAAAACCCCCTTGTCCTTTCATTTTTTGACATACCAAGAAGTTTCATAAAAGGACAAATCTTCACGGAACCATTAGTTGACAGATGAAATTACCAAAATGGCCTTCCTTTATTTAAATAAATTTAAGGGTTAAATTCACAAAAACTCCCTGTACTTTTATTTTTTGACACTTTTCCCCCTGTACATACTATACACAATTATAATTTTGTATTTACATAGTTAATTAATTATCAAAATATCATAAATTATTGTTTATTTTTAATATAATTGATTATATAGTTTGCAATACATAATATTGTAATTGTCATTATTGTTGCCTTCTATCTTTTATGAATGGGGTTGTAGATATACATCATATTATGTAATAAAATAAAAATACTATATATAATACATAGAGGTGACACCTTGGTGCAATGGCAAGTGCCTTCGCCCAAAAGTGATAGGTCTCGGGTTCGAGACTTGGAAGCAGCTTCTCCAAAAATGGGGGTAAGGTTAGCCGAACCCCGCTCAAGCGGGGAGCCTTGTGCACTGAGTACGACCTTTTTTTTTTTATACTATATATAATACATACTATACACAAATAATATATTCTTTCATATTATATAGTCTTTGCTATATATTTATTGTATAATATATTATTAATATTCTTATAGTATTAATTAAAATCTTAATTATCATATTACGTGCTTTATATAGTTATATTATTTTATAATAAAAAAATTATTTATTATAAAATGCATTTCTTATGTAATTACTAATTTATTATATAATGTAATGTTTTTAGATAGTTTTATTAACCTTTTTATTATTGGTGTTAAAGGGTATTTTAGTCATTTTTGGTAGCAAGGGTATTAAAGTCATTACAAAGAGGACCCACAATCACGTGATGTAGACATGTTTATTTACCATTAACTTTAACTGGAAACTAATGGAAAGAAGGCTCTGTGATGTCTTTAATAGTAGAAGGGGGTAAAGTGTCAAAAAATGAAAGTAGAAGGGGGGTTTTGTGAATTTAATCCTATGGAAAATGATGTTAGTTTTATTTTTTATTTTCTTTCTATCTATACATGGTGGACAACAAGTTAACAACATTCATGGCCAACAGCTCTTGACCAATGTTTTGTCATCATGAATAATTCATTGCCTTGGATAAAATCATGACAAAATGGCGATCATTTATCCACAAAAATTTACCTCAAAAGAGTATTAGTGGTCTTGGAGATGCATGTCTTTGTGAGATTTTTTTTCTCTCTCTCTCTCTCCTCTGGAAGGTGCTCCCTTGATTTAGATGAAGCTGATTTGTTTGTGAATACATACTTGTCTGCTTTTTTTGTACGACAAATTACAAGTTCCTTGAGTATATTATTAGCTAAAGCGTATAACGAATTGTCTTCCAGCCTTTCACCCCCATCTAAGAGTGTAGGCTCAATGTTGTACATGGTATGGAGAATGGTGTGCATTTTTTTTGGGTAAAATTTCTTGGTATGTAGGACTTAGTTTGATATCTTTACCTTCATGTGATTATTGAACATTGACTAATATTGAGGGGCTTAATTTGATTTTTTTACATTGACTAATATTGAGTTAGGATGGACGGGTAATATGCCATTCGACACCGACTTATGGAGAAGGAAAGGAAGTAGGAAATGAGGCTGGTTATATTGTAGGAATGTCCACTTGTTATCCTCAACCCGGCTCTGTCAAGATATCTGACGGGGAGACTCTAATTCTGGAATCAAATTATAGCAGTGCCAAAAGGCACACAGGAGTTATGGGGCTATTCTACATTTTGGTTGCAGACTCATCGCCACATCCCAATTCTTTCCTGCCTGCTCCGGTAAGATTTTCATTTGGCCTTCATTTATAATCATTATTTTAGTTGGTTTCTTTATAGAATCCAATTATATTTGAACAACCTTGCAAAAGCATTGATGAATCTAGGGTAAAAAGAACTCTCTTTTCTAGAAATTGAAGAGATGATAATCACTGAAGGATTTAGAACATTTACATTTGGATGAATTTGTAAGTATAGGAATGGATAGATCCGAAAGATAAATGATAACAATGGGTAAGAAATGCAATCTGAATAGTTTTGAAGAAATGTATCTTATCAAATAGGAAGAAGCTTATCTAATTTTCAGGCAACTTACCCTAGCCTCGGACGTTGCTTGGTTCTTGCAGGCGCATGAAAAGATGACATTACCTCTTTCTGTTTGGGGTATAGCATTTTTTGGAGTGGCAATTGCTGTAGCTGCTGTTGTTGCTCATCGAAGAAAGAGAGAACAAGAGGATGGCTACCAATCAATTTTGACATGAGCTGCTTCCAACATGTTTAATTGTGTAATGTATATACAAACTTTTTTGTTATCTACAGTCAAAACTTATGATATCTCTGTAGCAATAAATTAAACCTTTTATCACCTCCGGAAGAAGTTCATTTTCTTCTCTAAATTTGTATAATCGAATCAAAACCCATGACTTTGAACCGCACGAGTTTTGGTTGAGTTGTTTGCATTATGTGGCTGCATGGTTCTTGAGTTCAGGTGGATTGACGGACCTAAATCAGGTAATCTTGTTAGGGATTAGGGTTTGGGGGGCTTCGTGGATCATGTTCAAAGTGAATTTAGTTCTAACTAATCAGGCTTATTGACTTCTTTCGGATGTTCATGAGGTTTGAGGCCTTTTTGAATCATATTATGTTGGTAGAGGGACTCAGGCTCAACTCTTTGAACCACAATGCATACACCTACACAATTTAGTGCAAATATTTTGCTTAATCGCATGTTTTGTTTGTTTCACGCTGATCTGTTTCAATGTAATATATTACAAATTGGGAAATATTTTACGTGAAAATTTCTACTGGATTACTTTCATTTTTCAGTGTTTGGTTGAAAATTTGAAACTAATTTAGTAGTTTTCAGAGTCTAAATGCACAGTAGTCACACACACATACGGGTATATAAAGCTGAATATACGTATTTCATATTGGCCCATATGTAGGTGGTTATATAGATTTTCTATTGAGTGTAATATATATATATATATAAATATATATATATATATATATATATGTGCACATGTATTAATTTGTTTTACATGTGAATGTGCATGTAGACGCATTGTGTGTGCTTTTATAGTTATATATATACACATGTACTGTACAAGTCTATTGATGCATATGAGTTATAAGTGTTTATTTGGAAAATGACTTAAAAAGAAAATTAATTTATATAAGGCATTTTCAGGGCTTGTAAGCTATTTCAAGTATAAGGTATCTTCAGGGCCTGTAAGCACTTTTAATTTTGTTCAAAACTGTTGTAAAGCAGATTGAAGTCAACTAAGCATTTTGATATTTTGAATATTTTGTAGTTTTCCTTTTTTTTTTTTTAATAAGTGATCTAGACCATTTAAGGTTGCAATGTTAGTGATTATGATCCTAGGTTGCGTTAACACTTAAACTGTGACCAAAATTATGATAACACGTGGTTTGCTAGTTGAAAGTCACGTGATCGAGACACTCGAAGTGTAGATGTCCATGGTCGTGGCTATGAGCTCTCGATCAGGGGTAAAATTGAATTATCAAAGAGTTTGTAATCCAATGGAATAACTTTCCCATCCTCATAGAGGAGAGGAGAGGGGAGGGTTTCGAGTTTTGGCATGGGCAAAAAAGTGTGTGAACCTACAATGAAATTATGGCTACGATTCTCAATTATATTGGTTTAAAACTAAGGCGATCAAGGATACGAAGAATTTATGGTCATAATCAGGAGTCTGCCATAATTGAGAAGGAATTTTATTTCTAACCATGGCCAGGAGTTCGACCATGATTGTGAAGGAATTTTATTTCTAACCTTGCTCAGGGGTTTCAACCATGATTAAGAAGGAACTTTACTTCTATCCATGGGCAGAGTCTTGTCCATGATCAAGAAGAAATTTTGAATCGAAATCAAGTCAGGATCAAGACCAACCGAACCTCTTAATCACAAACCAACCTAATGGTCAGAAGACACGACTGAATTAGGAGTGACAAAGAATGAAGATCTAGAGTTACGATAATGAAATGTTGACAACGGCGATCGAGAGAGTCTAAGCCATGGACAAGTTGGGGCCAAGATAGAATCAATATATCTTCTCATGTCATAAGCATTGCACAAAGATTTGGTCTGAGTCAAAGTGAAGACTAACTACGAATTCTAAGGTCATAGAACCCAATAGACAGGTTTGAAAACTCAAAGGAAGCTTCTAAGGTCATAGAATCCAATAGAAAGGTTTGAAAACTCAAAGGAAGCTTAAAACAGAAATGACAACATGTCTCATGTTTAGAGTTTGGAAACCCTAAGTTACAAATAAAAAGATTTCACCTAACAATATGATTTCAGGTGCAAGAAGGTGTGGCAATCTAGGCATGAGTAAGAGTTATGCATGGTAGGTGAGGAAAGCTTAAAATGATCAGATCATCAGCGATAATAACCTTAAAAGAATTTTAAGGACATCCTTGAGAATTTAAAGCCCATAACTACAAATACTCATGATAGGTAAAAAGTTTGAGTGACACATGAGAAGGATGCAAGATTGTCCAAAGTTAAAGATTCCAAGATAAATCATGAATGATCATTTTCACTTTGAACTCAATTACCACCTAGAGGGCTACCGGACTTCTAGTCCGAATGATATCTCCTTCTCAAAGGAGAGGTTGAGAGTGCATATTGTAAGTAATGGGTTTGAGTATTTGCTTAAACTTGTGGTTAAAAAATATTTAACTAGAAGAATGTGAGCTAAAGAAGACAACACCAAGCCAAGATTTGTATAAAAACTTAACCAAAATTCATAAGCAAGGGATCCAACACCATCATCCAACATTTTCCTTTGTTATCTATCTTTCTTAGCTTATAACTTTTAACTTTTAGCTTCACAACTTTATCTTTCATGTCCATCTAGATATGTAGTTCCTCGTCATCTTTAGCTTTTTAACTTTAGTTCAGTTATTTTAGCTAGTTGTAATCTGGTTGCTTAGGATTTTAGTTCTCTAAGTTGTGATCTTTAACTCATGTACTTTGTTTTCAACACTAATGAAATTCCTTCTTTCATGAAAGTGATGAATTTCTTTCTCTATACTTTTTCTATCTTCATTATGAAGCTCGCTCCCCATTTTCAAGACAAGAAGTCTTTCTTATCAAGGCATTGAGAACTTAACATGGAAGGTCATGTATACTCTCCTTCAGTCGCTTAATTCGTAAGAGGACGGACTCACGATTTATATTAGGTATAGTTTGACTTACCTTCACATTTTTGTTCAATGAAATATTGACACACGGGCGGATCCAAAACCTTATAATTGGGAGAACTCGTGCATGAATTTTTTTAAGAAAAACTATAATTAAATTATAAAATATTATTCTTTATATATAGAAGTATTCTTTTTTTTTTTTAATATGAAAAAAAATAAAAATAAGATTATGCATAGACAAAAAAAAAATATTTCATATTCCATGCATACAAAATTATATCTAATTTTAGCAAGCATACAAAACGAATATATAAGTGGACCAAAAAAAAAAATTCAAGTTCAAAAATAGTAAAACAAGGAGAAAAAATATATGGGTTATATTCTGCTATATACATATATGTGCGTGTGTGTGAATTTCCAAAAATGAACTTAAAATATTTTAAATTGAGATTATTTATTAGTTTTATCATGCTGACTTTTAATGTATTTTTTTGTTCTAAGTATATTTTTACAAATATTCATATGACCCTATTAAATAGGGATTTCCAAAATATTGGAGGGATATGTTATTAGTAAGTAAATTTGTTAGTAATTTTAATTTCAAATATTTTATAACTCTATAAAATATGAATTTGAAAAAAAATCTTTACACAAGTCCGCTGCGCTGACACGCCTGCTTGCTTTACCCATACTCATGTTACGAGTCAACTAATCTAAGGCTTGCTATTACGGGCCAAACATGCTGTAATATTGCATAATATTATTTGAACCAGGAGAAACCCATAAAGCAATAAATCATGATTATTTCTTTTACACTATGTTAGCAATAAATCATGATTATTTCTTTTACACTATGTTTTCATTTGCTTCTATTGAATTTTAAGATTGATTCTTTTTATATATTATTTATTCTGTGGTCTTTCTTTCAAAATCTTGCGTAAACATGACAAAAACAAAGAGTGAAATATTAAAAGTGTGTGCATTTAAGGCTAATGCGAATAAAGACAAAAGGCTGTTATAAAGTTAGATTTATATTCTTTCAAAAGACTCCAATCAAATCCGATTGCTTTGTACTCTAATAACTAAAATAATAAAACAAATACTAAAATCTAGCTTCGCAACTATCAATTCAACGTCTCTTTTTATAAACAAATCTATAAAAATTTGACCACGCTTTACAAAAATGAATAAGCAATAACATCATGCCAATTATTATTTTTTCCTCTTTTTTCTTAAATAAAAATGTATTTTATTTTGAAGTTCTTTATTACTATATTTTATTTCTCTTCGTGACAAAAAAAAATTAATAAATAAAAAATGTATTACGAGTTAGTCAAATTATGAGTTGTTCATTCATATTCAATTAAGTAAAGTCCTATTTGGTAGAACTTTTGTTTTAATTTTTACACAAAAAAAAACAGAAGCTAAATTCTGAAACTCTTCGACCTTACCGATCCAAATATTTTTCATAATGACTTTTGAATTTGAAAAACGAAAAATCGCTTTTCAAAAATCAATCCAAACAGGACCTAAGACTATTAAGAAAATTCTTATGAGCTATTCGTGTTTACAGTATTTAGAAAGGTTTATTAAAATTTATTTTTTATTTTTTACAAATTTCAAAAATATTTTAATACAGTAGTTAATAAGAGAATTCGTGACTTTTATTACGAGAAGACGCTCTTAATAAATCTTTTAACTAGACTAATTGAATATAATCAGTTTAATCCAAACCAACAGAAATACTGAAATATTAATAATATATATATATATATATATATATAATATTGGGCATCATAATATATTATATATTCAAGTTAATCAGTTGATAGATATTAGTTCAATGCCATCTTAGCATTTATTTTTATAGGATCTTGGAACTATCTTTAAAATAAAATAAAAATCTTACTGGGATGTGTTAACTCCTATACATACAAATGCAATTCATTTACTCAACAAAATTAATTTTTAATATTTGGTCTGCTCCAAAAAGAAAAAAAACTCAGTAGGCCTGGCCAGAATGTGAATCCATGACCCGGGCCCACGACATTTTAATTTTAAATATTTTTTTTGCTTTTTTAATAATAATATTTAAAATTATAATGCTATATTTATGACCCATTTGAGAAGGTGAAGGACTAACCACTGAAGCAAAGACATTAATTGTTGAAAAATCTACATATAAATTATTTATATATATTAGTTATTATAAAGAATTATATATTAGTTTTACAATATATACATTATATATTAATTACATAATATAATTGAATATAATATAACTTATGTATTATAAACTTATATAAATAATTTTGGGAGGCGATATCCGCACTCTTTTTTTTTTACAATTGCACTCCACTTACCTTTTTCTTTTAAAGAAAATGACAAGAAGATCCATAAATTAATTAATACATTATTCCTTATTTTATAATACCACAACTACCATTTATATTATAAAGTTAAACTCTTTTTTACATTCTTTAGGTTCTTTATTATGTTAATTTTTTGAGTCTTATCAAAAGAGATAATTTTTTTTTACTTTCTTTACTACTTTTTTTTTTTTTTTTAAATCTTGTCAAAAGAGATAACTTGTTCATATATTTTTTTTGTCTTCTCAAAATGGATAATTTATTCAACAAAAATAAAAATAAAAAATTTGGTTTCTTCCAATAGAGATAATTTCTTTTCTTGAACCTGTCAAAAGATATAATTTATTCAATAATGATATTGTTTTTTTGGTACTCTCAATGTAGATAGTTTATTCAACAAGTATAAAAATTTTTATATACTTTTTTTTTTGGGTCATGTCAAGAGAGAATTTATTTAACATGGATAACTATTTTTTGGGTATTTTTTAATTTTTAATTCCTACCAAAAGAAATACGGAATAATTTATTTAATAGAGATATTTTTTTTATCTCATGACAAAAGATATAATTTCTTCAATAGATATATATCTATATATATTTTGATCTTGTCAAAAGAAATAATTTATTAACATAGATAACTTTTTTTGGGTCTTGTAAAAAGAGAAAAAAAAATTTGGATTTTTTTTTTTAGAGTATTTTTTTTTTTGATCTGATCAAAAGAGACCAAAAATATTAAAGATAAAAGATAAAGATGATGTCAGAAATGGTAGTTTAATATTTTGAAAAAAATTAATCATTCACATGTGAAGTAAATGTTAGAAGTAACATTTCTCCCAAGATAAAAGTACAAATATATAAAATGGTAGTGCGAAATTAGCTTCCCATAATATTTATTATAATATATATATATATATATATATGACATGTATGTTATATAATTTATACTATTTTAAAACTAATATATATACATGCACAATTTTTTCTAACTAAATCTTTAGTGGTTTGTACTCTCACTAGAGTTATAATTATGACAGGCATCGACGCCCTCCACAAGCATCATAGGATCCTCTCATGTGATGGTTGTGGACCGTTTGATTCAATAGAACATAAATATGATTCAGACTCTTGCAATTCGCTCAAGTCATTTCTTGATGGAAGAATGTCTATAATATATCCGGTGTAAATATATCGGGTAAATTTAGACTTTATATGTTCTATATTCAAGATATGACTTATCCTACTTGTTGTACACACATGATTTAAATTCACTCGGTGTATTTACACCGAATATATTATAGATGTACTCCTCTGGATAGGTCCATTAAACTTTACAATTTACATACAAAATCTTTTAGTTTAAGTTAACACGTGACCGAGTTAAACTTGATTTACATTTAGGCTATCTTAAAATTTCAAAATATTAACTTAAAATATGAAGTTAAAAACCAACTAGAACTATATGGTTTAGAGTACATTTTTATTTTTTTAGGCTACACATGTATTTATAATTTGACAAAACTTACATTCACACTTTTTGAGATTTGATGCATGATTACACTTAACTCCAACACTATATGTATTGTCTGTTTTACTCCTCCATTGACTGAAAAGACATTATTGATATTATTTTTCACGTTTAAAATACTACATTGCCCCAACTTTTCTTCCATTACTTCTCTTTAACCATAAGCCACATGTGCGCACGCGCGCGCGCGCGCACACACACATATATATACATACATATATATATATATATATATATTTGCAGCATTAGAAATATATTACAAATTTTATTAAATATATTTTTAATATATGCTATATTACATATTTTAGTATAAAATAAATTTAAATTTAAAATTACAAATTATACATGTAATTCTTTCAACCTTTATGAATCTTAATATGATGATGATAAAACTTCATACACATACACATATATATATAATCATCGTTACATTAAGATTTATAATATTTGAAAAAATTTAAAGTTTGTATAATTTCTAATTTATATTTAAATTTATTTATTTTAGTAAAATACATAATATAACATATATTAAAAATATATTTAATAAAATTTGCAATATATTTCTAGTGCTGCAAAAAAATATATATGTGTATGTGTGTGTAGCTTAAGGTTAAAAGGAAAGTAATAAAAGAAAAGTTGAGAAAATGTAATCTTTTAAATGTAAAAAATGATTTCAAAATATATTTGCAGTTCATAGAGTAGTAAAACAAACAATACATATGGTGTTGAGATTGACTGTAATCATATATTAAATTTCAAGAAATGTAAGTATACGTTTTATCAAATTATAAATATGAGTGTAATTAAAATAAACCTCAAAAGAGAGGTTGAAATATTCGAATAAAGTGGATGGGTAAGGTTTTCACACTCGAACTAAAAAAAAATAAAATAAACAACTTAAACAGGACATAACATATCATGGGATAAAATTGGAAAAAATCAAGGACAGATTGGTCCAACCAAATTACAGCCTTTTTAGAGATAAAGTAAAAAAAAAAAAAAAGAATAGAATATTACAAGCTTGCGTGACATATCACACAGGGTAGGTAGGTCCATCAATATTATACGAATATGGCACGGACAATAAAAACACCACGCATTCCAATAGCAAAAGAGAAATCAATAATCAACCGTACACGTGTAATATACCTCTCACGTCGACAACCACATCTCTCTATCTCTCTCTCTCTCTCTCCTCCAACTCTCCATCTCTCTCTCTCTCTCCTCCCACCAATTTCACGTGTCAATTTTGTTGCCCAATATCTATTCACACATCCCCAATTAGCGCCACACAACGCCCATTTCGTTGTCTGCAACCAGCCATTGTCGTCTCCTACGACTAAAAAATTCTCCCAAATATTGATGCTTATTAGGTCACAAAAAGACTCAACAAGCTTCCAATTTCTACGTCTTCTGGAAGAAAATCGAACCTCCTTTTTGACCCACAAAAGGGTCTTCATCAATTTTTTTTTTGGGTAAAGGGTCTTCATCAATTTTTTCCTCCCCCAATCTGGGTCAATTTTTTGGATCTTCTCTCGAAGTTCTCTGAAACCCATCAAGCTTTTGGATCTTCTCTCACTTAACTTTGCGTTTCAAATTTATGGGGTCATTTTTATATCCACAAATTTTTTATATATCTCATTGGGTGATATAATATTTTTCGGGCATAAGGAGTATTTGTTCGACAATCTTTTAGATCGGAAGACTTTGGGGTCTTCAATGCTTGTAATTGTTGGAAATTGATAGAGTTTTGATGTCAGGGGCAGGGCAGGCCACCGTCAAGCATGCGAATTTTGGGAACGTGGCCGCCGAGGACCACCGCCGGGAGCGTCCCGGCTGTTGCAATCCGGTGAAGAAGCCGGGTCCGGTGTCGATGGACCACGTCCTCTCGGCATTGCAAGAAACCAATGAGGAAAGGGACACCAGAATTCGGAGTCTATTCAATTTTTTTGACGCTGCCAATCTTGGGTACTTGGACTATGCGCAGATTGAGGCGGGTCTCTCGGCGCTGCAAATTCCGGCGGAGTATAAGTATGCCAAGGATCTGTTGAGGGTTTGTGATGCCAATAGGGATGGCCGGGTCGATTACCAGGAGTTTAGGAGGTATATGGACGATAAGGAGCTAGAGCTTTATAGGATTTTCCAAGCGATTGATGTCGAACACAATGGCTGCATTTTGCCTGAGGAGCTCTGGGATGCGCTTGTTAAGGCTGGTATAATTTCCCTTATGTGTTCTACAATCTACCCTTTTGATGTTAGATGCAATTGCTTTGATTGGATTGATAGTTCGACCATGCTATGCAAATGTGTTATTTTGAACTAGTAACCTTCCTCGTTAGAAGCATGAATAGTATTTCAAGCTGTTGCATGATGGAATACATTTCTCTCTCTGGAGCTTGAAATATTTCTTCTGTACTTCTAACTAAAGAAAAAGCTAGAAGTTTTAGGTACTTCTGAAGGAAATGCGATACATATTATTGCCGTATTAATACTCTGTTTTGGTTTTACTTCAATTTAAAACCATAATCTCTTAATTTTGGTCTCCATATGTCTACTAACTATTGAAGCCGATAATTATTACCTTCAAGGCTTCTACCGTCTTGATAATATTCTTGCAATATTTCTTGCTCTTGCAGTGCAATTCGAACAGTAAGAAGTGGAAAGTTAGAAGTTTTTGGTACATAAAAAGGAAATTGGATTTTGATGGTAACAATAGACTCTTTTTGTTGTCACCCAAATTTCAACCAGGCTTATTTCCTAAACATTTTGTAACACTCTTTCCCGTAGTTAGGTTAATAACTGTTTTGTAGACTTTACCATTGAATTTTTAGAGCTACAATAATCCGTAATACCCGAAGCACTCTTCTATCTAACCGTCCTGTTCTAATTATATCAATAGCATAATGTTCAATCCTTCCTCTCGATGAATAATTGAGTTTAGGTAACAAAACTGTTTTCCTTCTGGTTTCTTCTGATCCTTGATCTTCATTATGTCCCTATTTGTATTTCTAATTTTACTTGTATTATCTTATTATATTTGGTTTGTCATACTTGTTTTATATCCTTGCGACAAACCTCTAATTTTTTTATTTTTTTTCTCACAACCACTTTTGCCCCTAAGGGGGACTTGAACCCTCGACCTTCTACTTGGAAGGTGAGGAAATACAACTAGGTTACAACCCTTGGTGTAACCTCTAATTGATCATCTATCCCTGTTTTGGCTTCAAGCAAATCAATATCTTTGATATCTTCATCAAAAGCATATACCATGGATTCTTTTCTTGAATGTGTTTTGTATGTAAGTTTATCCATGATGAAGGTAATCCAATAAGAGGATAATGTTCATATTATAGTTATAGTTCCATCATGGATGTCTCGTATCATACAAATTATCTATTAGTTTTTCCTTTCTTTTCCAAAATCCATTATATTATATTTTTGGAACCCTATATATATATATATTTTGAATCCTATTGTTCACTTTGTGCATATCTACGAAATTACATGAAGGTTATTATTTTCTTTTTTTCTACATATTTTGATTAATCTCCTTAGTATGTTGACTTGCTTGGCATAAATTCAATTTGGTTGTTTAATACTATAGTTTCAAGTGTAAAGCTCTGCTATGTCACTCTCCAAAAGTTTCATAGTATGACTCTTCAATGCAATTCTATGATAATTTGTACAACTTTGGATATTCCGCTTGTTTTTATATATTATTAAATTAAAGTACTATTGAACCACTAATCTTGCATTTCCTTAATGGTATTCTTAGTATTAGAGAACTATTGATGTAGTTTGGATATGTTGGAATACATTTTTATCTTAGAGCATAGGATTGCTATTTTTTTTTTACCAAATGTGCATGTGATGCTATTGTATCAGTGCTACAGCTTATAGAAAGTAATATCTCTTTATTTTTCAATTTTTTTTCCAGATATCACAGTTAAAATCATTCTGTAAGATGGTCAATGTGTAGAAGATTTCTCAGCTGTACAACATTGGTTGCTTTACTTCGAGTATGATTTCAGAATCTAGAATTGGTTATTGTGTTGACTTGATATATAAAAAGAAAGAGAACAATTGAATGTCACGTGAAATTTTAGAGTTAGAAATTAACTTGAGTTTATAGAATAATTTAGATCTAACTATATTACATACGTTGATTTATATGTTTATGGATCGAACTTGTGTGGAGGCTTAGTAAGCTTAATTACATATAGGATATTGAGCCATCTGTTGGCAATTTCTTACACAAAGCTAGGGTTGTAAGATTGACCAAAATGTCTTTGAGTTATTTTGTTTACAACCAAAGAAGATGATGAAGATAAAGAACATTGAAGAACACGATAATTCTGTCAAGCTAATCACATAGTTAGGTTAGGGTAAGATGAGACTTTTGCGGACATAGGAATCTAAGTTGGATTATTGAATGACATTGTTGGACCTTCCCTGTCCTAGGTTTGATCTTTAGAAGGCTCAAATTAATGTTTAAACGAGTTTTTCAAAGTTTGTGGACATTGATAGATGGATTGATCAAACATGTTTGAACAGGTTTTTATAGAAAAATAGTGAGCTTCAATTGATGGATGGATCGATTGAACATTGCTTGAACCAACTCCCTAGAGCTTCGATCGATCAAAGGCTACTAGAATGAGTTTGATTGATTGAATCTGTTGAACAATTGAACGATGTTGATAAGTTTTGGAAACTCTTAACATAAGAATTTTAATTGGTTTACTTCTATTTCATATATGACTCCTATATTGATTATTAATATTAGTCTAGGATGTTATTTTACATTGTTGTGAGATATATCTTTTAGAGAGTGTGTGTTTGGAATCAATCTGGGTTTTTCATATAACACCATACTCTATGTGAATGAATCAAAGCAAAGAGAAAATTTGAAAATTATCAAGCTTCCATCAACTGGATGTATTTTTGAAGATCAAGGGTTTGAACAACCAAGGAGCTGATACTTGTGGGTGAGCAAGTTTTGTTGATCGTCGGCAGTAGAGTCCGAGGAGGAATATCTAGCGTAACTAGGTTATTCTAGGGTTTAGAGTCTGGTATCTAGTGATGTAATGCTTTCTTTATAGTGGATTTTCGTGCCTATAGCAAGGGTCCTGTGGTTTTTCCTTTTCTTAGGTTTTCCAAGTAAAAATCACATCTCTATTTTAGTGCTTTATGTGTTTGTGATTGAGACATGTGGAACCATTGAACTTTTTGTACTTTGACATGTCAGAGCCTAGGCGTCGATCCGTACTCCATCTCATAAATTATGCTTTTGGAAACTTGAGTTTCATAAAAAAAGATATCATACTTCGTTTATTATGTTAGATAATAGTCCATATCTTCCGGGATTTAATTGCAGGTTCACAGTGGATATAAAACTAACAAAAGTTACAAAACCCTCCTTGCTCTGGGCTTTGTACTCATTTTGTGGAAATATGGAATATAAACTAGCAGGAGCTCATGTTGTGTTAATCAATTTTGTTTGAATGAAAGAAAACGGATGGTGTTCAGTGCGTCTTTAACATGCCACTTTGCTATTTTAGAAATACACATACAATGCGGATGTTCATTGACGTGCGTCTGTATGGTCATGGTCAATTCTGTAAAGGAATTTACTATGTTGTAGTGGTTACATTTGTGTGTTTTTCTTTTCAATTTTAAATCTTAAGGTTTAATTACTACATATAAATATACCCTAATATATTACACTATAGGAGGAAGTATTGTACAAAGAGTAATCTCCTCTTAAGAGATCAGAAGGTTTGTGTTTTTCCTTTAACTTTTTTAGTTCTTGTTCCCACTTTGTGTTTAGTCATCAGAAGGAACACGCCAATAAAGGGATGACTAATTTGTGGCCGAAGAAGACTCTTACATGGTATGTGCCGCTCTTCACTAAAATTGCTCAAAGCTATAAAGGTTTAATTACTACATATAAATATACCTAATACATTACACTAGAAGAGGAAGTATTCTACAAAGAATAACTTCCATTTAAGAGATCAGAAGCAATGAGGTTTCCTAAATTGCTACCGCTAATGTTGTTGTTAGTGGTGGAATTAGCAGGAAGTAACTCCCTCAATGACTCTTGCCAAGCTCGGTTGCCCACATAGCTGGCCACCTTACCATCCCATACCTATTCAGCACACGCAAGAGTTGTTGCCTAAATGAGTCATTCCTGATAACATGTGATGACTCCAAACCAATTTTTAGCCGGTAAACACCTACCTGTTCTTAATATATAACTTGATAGCGAGTTGCGAGTCTCTACCAACTCATTTAGGCAACTTGTTGTCAAGTGATATGTTAAGAACATGTAGGTGTTTACCGGCTAAAAATGGTTTGGAGTCATCACATGTTATTAGGAACGACTCATTTAGGCAACAACTCTTGTGTGCGCCGAACGGGTATGGAAGGGTAAGGTGGCCACAACTGTGTGGGCAACTGGGCTTGGCAAGAGTTGCTGCATTTCCTGCTAACTCCACCACTAACAACAGCATTAGCGGTAGCAATTTAGAAAACTTCATTGCTTATGATCTCTTAAGTGGTTTATATGTAGTAATTAAACCTTTATAGCTTTGGGTAATTTCAGTGAAGAACGACACATACCGCATAAGAGTCTTGTTCGGCCATGACAAATTAGCAATCCCATTATTGGCATGTTCCTTCCGATGACTAAAGGCAAAGTGGTAAACTGCGCAACTAAAAATGTTAAAGGAAAAACACAAAACTCATTATTTCTGATCTCTTAAGTGGAGGTTACTTTTTGTAGAATACTTCCTCCTCTAGTGTAATGTATTTGTATTTTGAAGATCAAGGGTTTGAACAACCAAGGAGTGCATACTTGTGGGTGAGCAAGTCTGTTGATCGTCGGCAATAGAGTTTGAGGAGGAACATCTAGCGTGAGTCTGGATCAGCGGAAACCAGGCGATTCGAGGGTTTAGAGTCTAGTACCTAGTGATGTAATCCTTTCTCTATAGTGGATTATTCGTGCCTAGACTGGGGTCCCACGGTTTTTCCTTTTCTTGGGGATATAACATAAAAATCACTTCTCTGCTTTACTCTATTTTAGTGCTTTATGTGTTTGTGATTGAGACATGTGGATAAATAGGTAAAAAAAAAAACAGGACAAAGTATAACAGAAATTTGAGTAGTTATTAACAAGTAGTATCCATAAGAGCAGTTCACCCGACCTCTAGGTCTGAATTGAACCTTTTGTACTTTGACATATTAGAGCCTAGGTGTCGGTCTGCTCTCTCATCTCATGTTATCCTTTTGGAAACTTTTATTTCAGAAAAAAAGGTATCATACTTTGTTTATTATGTTAGAGAATAGTCCACATCTTTCAAGGTTTAATTGCAGGTTCACAGTAGATATTAAACTAACAAAAGTTAAAAATCCCTCCTTGCTCTGGGCTTTGTATCCATTTTGTGGAAACATGGAACTCTAAAAACCAAAACAGGAGCTCATGCTGCGGTAATCCATTTTGTTTGAATGAAAGAAAACAGACGATGTTCAGTGCGTCTTTAACATTGTACTTTGCTACTTTAGAAATTCACATGCAACTTGGGTGTTGATTGATGGGTGGTCTGTATTGTCATGGTCAATTCTGTGAAGGAATTATTTTTTATGGTATGTAATTCTCTGAATTTACTATGTTGTAGTTATTACATTTTTGTGTTTTTCTTTTAAAATTTTAAATCTTTTTTAAGTGTTCAAAAATTCGGGGATTGATTTGCAGTATGCTAATTTCATTTGCATATGAGTTAGGAAATTGCTTGTGACTGTATTTTGTGGAATGAGTTTTTTGATGATCTTTCTATAATTATGAATAGAAGTGAATTCAAGCACTTGTGTGTTTTGAGTTGAGACTATCTTATTTATTTATTTTTCTTTCTTTTTATTGGGTTATTGTACTGTGTGGTTTGGACTTGGACATTACTTCTGAAATTTTTTTCCCTCCCCTGCTGTTTGGGTATTACCACCAATAGTTTTTTACCCCTAAAACTGATGGCATTATCTTAAGTGCTTTAGAATGAAATATGGGCACTTTTAAAGGAAAAATCTCTGTTTTGTTTTTCTTCTCTTTAAAACCGAAGGAAGTAACTAGATTCACCACACTTGTAAACCTTCCAATAGGCATCGATTTCCGAAATATAGAGACTCTGTGCAGCCTTTTGAAGTATATTTGTTTATTTCTTTGGAGTTTTAAAATTTGGTTTCCATGTAATGTGCATTTTCTATAGAAAGTTTGTAATGGAATGGATGGGTTCAAAAAGTAGGCACAAAAGGAGGTTTCTAGCTTATTAATAAGCCTGGTAAAATTGTAGAATTGATTGAAAAGCCTCAAATAATATTTATGGCTTAGAATGGTGCTAAGGGAATTAAAATTGTAGGGGCTGGATAATAAAGGAATCTTTTATTGTAGGATGAGATCTGGGAAGGTGGAGGAGTTAATTTCATATTTATTTAAGGGGAACCATGTAGAATGCTAATGGGTAAGGGAATTAAATTTCTAATTGAAGCTTAATATTTTTTGTTGAGGATAGACTTACCTGCATTTCCAGAAGTTAGAGCATTGATGTTAAAAAAATAAACTGAAAATGAAACAAGAGAGGTAGTATGACCTGATGTTGAAGATTTATGGTTCGGTTGACAACTTTATTAATCAAGGTCATAATGATTGAAAACGCCAGGTGAATGGGTAAAATTACTCCTGTATATGCAGAAGAACCAATATAATGTTCAGAGGTACTAACTTGTGGTATCAAAAAGAGTTGTGGCTCATGCTATGAAACTGCAATCAGTGTTCAAGAAAAATAACTGACACGAGTACAATAAGGAGCCTCATGTTCAAAAATCTTGATGAGACTATCGAGTTTAAAAAGAAGGAATTCTATATGCAAATATGAGCTCAATGAAAGCATTAATAGAATTGCTAATGGATCTTGTGCTGTATTTTAGAAAATCAAGGGATCTGAATTTAATATAATGGTGAAATTTCTGATCAAGGATATGTAAAGTGGAGTGTTGAATAGAGCGATGGCATTTGGTGGGGGAGATCAAAGGTAGATTCATGGTTTGAAGTATTGGCAAGAGTCTCGGCAACTCGGCCAAGTTGAAACGGAATTGGTCCTCCACTCCTCCACGATATCGAGTCTGGCCTATATATTGGTGTGAGTCAAAATCGCAAATGACTTGGCCGGTTTGGTAGGGACTCCGCCAATTCGCACAAGCCTCGGATTATTCTCATTAGACTCGGCTGTTTGGTGAAAGACTTGTCCCCTTTAGCAGTGACTAGAAAAGAAGAAAAGAAATAAGGGAAAGAAAAAAAGAGGGAAAAAAATAAGGAAAGACGCGATGCATATTTCTCTGATCTGATGGTTTTGGTAAATTTCATGTCATGGTGGCTTGAAAACACGCCGCCTTTGCAATTGTGATTCAATTTCCGGTGAGATATAGGCAATTGATTCAATCACCTTCTTTGCAATGCAAAGAAATGGTAGAGCTAGGGTTTGTTGAGAGAGAGAAACATATGATGTAATTAAACAACCTTATTCACAGAGTAGAGAAATTGAGTTAGAGTTTGTTCACAGAGAGAGAGAGAGAGGTGTCTCTAAAGTACAAAGAGACCTTTTGTATTCTGTAACCATTGTGCTACATCTTTATTTGTTCTCTTTTTTCATTATGGCTGCGCTTATCTTTTTCTCATCTTTCCTTCTTCTATTGGCTACAACGAATGGCTACTTTTTTTTCCCCATATTAGTCTACAACTGTCTTTACCATTTTCTTTCTTTCTTTTCTTTCTTTTTTATTTTTATTTTTAGCAGCAGTTCATTATATTTTTTTAGAAGATAAATATAAAAAAAATGTCATTACTATATAAATTGCATGACTTTTGTTTAACTTGTAACTTGCATCAAATTTATTATTTCTTACAATATTTATTCCACATGTGGAGATCTTGTTTATTCTTTTTCTATAAACTTTCTTTTTTCTTTTTGAAAAGTTCTATAAATTTAATCATCTCTTGTATTACAATAATCGAAATGATCTTAACAAGTTTACCAATAATCTCTAAAATTCATTAAAAACTCAAATTTATTGGATTATGTCATAAAAAGTTGCATATCAGTCTTTTTGATCCTGAGTACAGGATCGAGACTGAGACAACCAATTCTATTACATAATGCCCGATACAGCCCCACGCCTGTTACACTGCATCTGTGTTGGCGGCCGTGACTGCAGACCATGGGTAGAATTCAACTTCGTATACATTTTTAGTCCTAGTGATGATTTGTGTTAGCATATCAAGGAGAGTCTTGTGGTCTGTTACATTTCTGATACTTAGTTTCTGTTGACTAAATTACGGTGGACACTTTGACACTAGAAGTGTTTGAAGCAGATTTGTAATACTTCCGTTGTATGGCTGAAGAGACAAAACGACAGACAGAGATGATTGTGATGATGAGGTTTGGAATATAAAGGTAATAAACCAAGGTTGGATGATAGCAAGATTTTGATGGTTACTTGATTGGGCAAAATGTTGACAGTTATTGTTTAACAAGTCACATTTGGAAAATGGTTAAGGTATGAACAGTCAATTAGGGGTATGACATCTTTTGACCATTGTTTACATCATGAGGTAAAGTTTGTACTTCAAAGTGGCAGTATTTGTGAGAATATCCTTTTTTTGTGGGAGATTATGAATACTTTGCTTATGGTCTAGGAAGCACGGACACGGGTACGACATGACACGACACGACACGGACATTGCAATATGGGAAATTCTAAAAAAAAAAGGGGACACCGACACGGCGAGGACACGGCTATAAAGTAATAATATAATATATTAATATATATTAATTATTCAACAAAAAAAAGACTACATTACAGAAATACTTCAGTTTATTATTAAGCAATTAAGAATCAAACAAACTTATAAACAAAAATAGACAAATAGATTAAAGAACCAGACTTATTTAGTCCTCTACATATATAGCTTAGATTTTTAATTATAACTTAGGAGCATAATTTTCTTTCGAAATACTTAAATATATACATCATTGCTACGAAGTGTCCGACACGTGTTCAAGGAGTGTCCTAAAAAGAAAAATATTAGGATACTTCTACAAAGTGTCCGAGGAGTGTCCGACTCGGTGTCCAAGTATCCGACACGGGAACGGCACCCTCGGTAAAGTGTCCATGCTTTCTTGCTTATGGTTGACATTTACGAATGACCTTTGAAATCACTTCCTAATTCATACAAGATTTGTATGGATGGATTAAAAAGGGGTTGATTTGTGGTGCTTAATTTATTTTTCAGTTGGATGTCATAAACGGATGGGCTGTGGTTAGTTATTTCTCCATGGAGGCTTTTCTGAAAACGAGGTGTTTTGCAATTTGGTAAGTACTGAAATGAGTTTTGTATTGCCTTGGCTGGGCAACACGATAAACATATTGTACACATCATCTGGGTGCATATTCCTTGAAGGATAGAAAGAAGATTATGCTAGCACCAGTCTCACAGAGAACCTTGATGGTGAAGTGCAATAACCGATATAATAATGATCAAGATCTAAGTAGCATAGACGATACGACACGGATACATCGACACATTAAATTTAAAAAAGTAGGACACGGATACGGCGTGGACGTGACTATATATAAATATTAAATTTTTAATTATATACATCTATTGAGTATGACTATTATAGAACTTTATTTCATTTCTATTTTGAATATTCTATACTGAGTTATTCCGACATATTTTAGAAGATGAAGTTATTAGATTATTGTAATGATTTTGTTATATCATATAGGATATAATTCTATTGCTTTGTCATTTCAATTATGTTTTTGTTATATATGAAAAAATTATCATTATTTACTTCTTGTGACCATGTGTGTATTTTCTTTAAAAAAAAGTTGACACTTTGAAATGTGTTCATATTATTCCCAAATTCCGATCATTGCTACTCTAGATGTGTTTCTGTTATACAAGACTCGTTAGGGGTTTCCAGAAAGTGTTGGGAAATAACGGCGAAATGTTCGTAAATGTCCAAAACAATTAAATTTATTTTTAAATTATGGTCAAGTACATGAAGTGTTGGACACGTGTCTAAGAAGTGTTCGTGAAGTGTTGGTGTCCGACACGGATACGACTCGGACACGTCTCCTTCATAGAAGTGTATGTGCTTCCTAGATCAAAATCTAGTGTATAATTATCAGATTTTTTTTTTAACAAGTAAAAAAAAAAGTGGCAATGTTAATCAAATGCATTTACCAGGAATGAAGTTGCAAGTAAGGCATGCAACGGAGATTGAATTGGGAACTTTCCAAGAAGGGGAATTTGATCTAGCCATTCTTAGGGTTCAAATCTCAGAGGGAACATGGGTTTCTGTAGTACTTATTAATAAACGCGGGTTGGGGAAGGGTGGGTGGGCTTGGAATCTGACACTGTAGCCATACACCAAAGATGGCTGTGATTGTTTGAACCAAAGAAAAGGTCGCGTGATCTTGATCCTAGATCAAGTCTGGTAGTCTGGTGGCTGGTTCCACTTGCTTAATTTTGAGAATTTTATTATTTTGGTATAATTTAAGATTACTTTTAGAGAGCATTTGATAATTGTTGTACTTGTCACTGTGGCAACTATGTTGAGTGTTAGATATACTAGGATATTAGACTATTTCAATTAAGTGTAAAATTTTCAAATTTAGGAGACATGTTTTGTTTAACAATAAGTTCTGACATTTTGTTTCTTTTTTCTTTATAAAAGGAAGAGTCAAGATGAGTGAGGTTTTATGTTTATTGTAAAGAGGTCAACATTTCTTTGTTGTTTACTGGAAGTCAATCTAATAAAAAATCCTACGTGTCCTTTTATACATTCCATCACAATTATTTGATCAAACAATCTATACTAATTGCTTTTGTAGGGAGACTTAGTTTTGCCTTTGTTTCTACATTTTTTTCCATGTATTGTTCCTGAATTTATTTGTTGTTGCAAGTTTGAATTATATTTTATCGTTGGCGGCAACATTTGCAAGTTTTTTTTATTATGAATAGCAACGTATAACGTTGGTTCTTAATTTGGTTATCATACTTGACTTTTGCTGAAAGCATAGGGCATTGCAAATAATAAGTTTTCATTTTGCTTGAATTTTTGATAAAATGAGTGCTCCTTTTCGATTTTATGTCATCCTCAATTACTCTTCTGGAATCTGAATCTTTGGGACCTAAATATGGGTTTGGGTTGCTCTAAGTGTCCTTGATGATAGTCTTGATACACTTTTTCATGTACCTTTTCTGATTATTATATAGTCAAATCTATGTTTATGCCTGTTATGTGAATTTGCAGACATTTTATCTTTTTCATACCTTAAGTGGTAGCATTTCCCAGCCAATGATTCGCATCTCATGAGTTGTCTTCATCTTATATAAGCCACGGCAGTTTATCTTTTGCAGGGATAGAAATGGATGATGATGAACTGGCCAGTTTTGTGGAGCATGTTGATAAGGATAATAATGGAATTATAACTTTTGAAGAATGGAGAGATTTTCTTTTGCTCTATCCCCATGAGGCAACCATTGAGAACATATACCATTACTGGGAAAGGGTATACCTTGTAGATATTGGTGAACAGGCTGTTATTCCTGAAGGCATAAGTAAGCATGTAAATGCAAGCAGGTATTTAATTGCAGGAGCAGTTGCGGGTGCTGCTTCTCGTACTGCAACTGCTCCTCTTGATCGTCTAAAGGTGCTTTTGCAAGTTCAGACTTCACGTGCTTGTATTTTTCCTGCAATTAAAAACATATGGAAGGAAGGTGGTTTCTGGGGATTTTTCCGAGGCAATGGGTTAAACGTTATGAAAGTTGCTCCTGAAAGTGCTATCAAGTTTTACACTTATGAAATGTTGAAGAATGTCATTGGAGAAGCTAAAGGGGAAGACAAGGCTGATATAGGAACTAGTGGACGACTTGTTGCTGGTGGTTTTGCTGGTGCAGTGGCACAAACTGCCATCTATCCCATGGATCTTGTGAAAACTCGGTTACAGACTTATGCTAGTGAATGTGGGAAGGTTCCCTCGTTAGGGAAATTGTCCAAGGACATTTGGGTTCAGGAAGGACCCCGGGCCTTCTATAGAGGGCTCGTACCATCTCTTCTTGGGATCATACCTTATGCTGGCATTGACCTTGCTGCCTATGAGACCTTGAAAGAGATGTCAAAGACACATGTTCTTCATGACAGGGGTATAATATTTTTTATCTTGTGTTTTTATATAAATGTTCCATTTTTTTGGGTTGTAGCTCTGTTCTGCTTTATATGTGCATGTATCATGAAAGTCGCATTCTGAAGATTTATTGACATTCTGTAGAACCTGGCCCTCTTGTGCAACTGGGTTGTGGGACAATTTCGGGTGCACTTGGAGCAACGTGTGTTTATCCATTGCAGGTCATCAGAACAAGGTAAAGCCCTACATGCGACTATTATGTTTTACTTGTTCCTTGGGATTATCTGAACTAGTTTTGCTTTGTGTATGCTTGCTGTTAATACAGTTCTACTTGTCACTTTCCAGAATGCAAGCTCAACGTTCTGATACATCTACTTCTTATACGGGAATGGCTGACGTGTTTCGGAGAACTCTTCAGCATGAAGGTTTTAGAGGTTTCTACAAAGGAATTTTTCCAAATCTGCTGAAAGTTGTTCCCGCAGCAAGCATTACGTATATGGTCTATGAAACCATGAAGAAAAGTCTAGATCTTGGTTAAAGACAATTGAGATGTATTTCTTGATTGTTTCCAGACATTTGGATGTTGAAAATGGTTATGCTGATGATGACGAAGACAAGAAGAATAAGAAACTAAATTAAGTAGTAGGTGACATGATTGTTTTGAGGTATATGATAAAGAGCCACAGGATTTTGTATTCAAAAAATGTTTTCTCTTCTTCTTCTTCAGGTTTGTCTGAACTAATCACATTGAGAATCAAGGGGTAGTATCAATCACGGTCTCTAATTTTCATGTAATAGGGTATAATCTTTCTTTGATACTTTTGTCTTCAATATGTTTAAATGAATACAAAAGATGCAGCACTTGCCATTTTTCTAATTTATATAAGGTTATGCAGAAGTGTCATTTTTAGTTATACTTTCCTTTTTTGGGTGGACATACAGGTTGTACAATGAACTTTCATATTTGATTGCTTAGTGATAAGAAAAATTGAGACATGTCTGTTTGCCTTAGTTTATTAATCTCTTAGACTAGAATTTCTCATCAGGGACTATTGAATATTGATAATCATGCTTGACAAATAAAGTTTCATCTAGTTTTTAGCATCATTACAACATGTTTGAAAAGAGAATGTTGACACCTTATGATTCAGCTGTGTTTGGTACCTATAGGCACTCAAAAATGAGGCGGAATAAGTGGGTTTGGGTTTGAGTTTTGCTTAATTGTGTTCGTGTCATAACCATGTCAACCCTAATTGACACGGTATTTGAGTTTTGCTTAATTGTTTTATGTAATAATCGTGTCGATCTGATTGAAATGGTATTTAAACGTGTTGTGTTCGTGTTTGACCTGTCAATCCATTTACAACCCGTTTAACTAGACGTGTCATGTTCGTATTACAAATGACCTGTTTAGCTAAATGTGTCAGATAAACGTGTCATGTTTGTCTTAGAAAGGACTTGATTTATTTATTAAACGGATAACACGTGTCGTGTCTTATTATCCATGTAATAATTGTCGTGTTCGTGTCAATCTGTATAACAGGATACTCATGTCCTGACACGATACCCCAACACGAATTGCCACCCCTACAAAACTCTGAATTCACTTGAAGGGGTACCAAGTCCTGGTTATACTTTCTCCATCTTGCTGCAGACCTCGCACAAGCTAAAGCATCTAGTTTCATGTGATTGTGTGATAATTTCTGTTTGATATCTAGAAGCTAAAGTGTATCATATGATTGTGATATATCTGTTTGATATTTTGTGAAAAAAGTGTTGCATTAGTTAATGTGTGTAGTTCATGAAGTTATTCTTGAATTGGGAACATATTGTGACCTTTTGCTGCAAATGAAGCAGTTGTGTTGCTGAGGCATTGCCCATTCCTTATCCTCCTCGTTGAAGTAGGCTTTGAGTCTAACCACCGAAAGGAATGAACACATTAACTATTTCTTCTTTTAATCAATGGACCTTGTGGGAACAGATTTATATTTAGATGGGTACCAGATGGAAGATTAGAGGGTGAGAAATGGTGGACCTTGCAGCATTTTCATTGTTTTTGGCATAAACAGAGATTATATCATGTACTCAAGTGAAACACAGAGAGTAAGATATATGGACATGTTTTCATACACACATGTACATGTCCATGTGTGTATGTGTAAATGAATTATTTGAAATTAGTTAACAACTAAGCCATTAGAATTGAAAACTGTAGTTTCAATCATTCTTTGAAACAAGCTAAGGGCCTGTTTGGTTGAGTTTCTAAGAACAATTTTCAGTTTTCAGAGAATTGAAAATCAGAAAGTGTACAAAAACTTGTTGAGTTGTCTGTACATGTGTGTATGTGTAAATGAATTATTTGAAATTAGTTAACAACTAAGCCATTAGAATTGAAAACTGTAGTTTCAATCATTCTTTGAAACAAGCTAAGGGCCTGTTTGGTTGAGTTTCTAAGAACAATTTTCAGTTTTCAGAGAATTGAAAATCAGAAAAGTGTACAAAAACTTGTTGAGTTGTCTGAAAACTTAGTTAAAAAAAGATGTGTTTCCGAAGAATTACCTTTTATAGTTCTTCGAAAACAGTTTTTTGTTTTCCGAATTCTTCTTTTCAGAAAACTGAACCAAACAAGTCATTGGGTTTCCCTATTTCCCATTCTTCATTGTTGTTTCAAGTAGTACTGCAAATTCTGCAATATTGCCTTGCCCCTGCCATTGAATACACATATCTATATATATCAAGATATATCAATAACCAAGGCAGAGTTTTCTGATTTTAACCATAGATATATAAACATTAAAAGCAGGTACAGAATGAAACCGAAAATGATAGCATGGACACAGCCACTTATCATGAACACTACTGAACAGGGTTATGCATAGCACTGACACAACTCAATTAGCTAAAAAGAGAAGGAACATGAAAACTCTGGAAGAAAGGCATTGCCTTCCCTTTGCCTCTATGACTTGCCTTTGTACCCTTTGCATCCATCATGCATGGAAGAGGGCCATCACTTTCTTTCTCTTCTTCCTCCACATCTCTTGGGGTGTCGCCGGCACGGTTCCGAGTTCAGGTACACAGCATGCACTGATGAAAAGGATGATGGAATTGTTGTTTCCTTTACACCTATTATGTATATATAACAACCCTTCAGCAACCTTCCATCTCTCTCTCATGATATGATATGATATGAGAAATTATTACATAGTCTCGGGACCATTGGTCTCGATCAATCACAGGCTGATACAAAAATACAAAAACTAAATAAAATTGACACATTTGCTTGTGTGTGAGTCTGTGATTGGCCGGAATCACGTGTTATCAATATCATGTAATAATTTCTCCTCATTATAGTGATCTAGAAGAAAAAAAAAGAAGAAAACTTCAACACAGAGGATCACATCTTGAATGGTCCCCCATAGCATTATTCTCATATTAGCTAGGTCCATAATTCATTCTTATCCCCCACTAAGAATATTTTTTTCCTTCTTACATTAGTCTAGAGAGAGAGAGAGAGAGATAATTAGGGGAGAAGGATGAACAAATGTCAGCTAACAGGTGGAAATGTTGTCAAAAGTAGTTCATTAGAGGGATGAACAGAAGGAAAAGGTCACTAAAAGTAGTTAAAAGCAAGTAAGCAACAAAACAGATCAGACTAAGAGAGAATATAAAACCAGATATGCCTTTCTCTTTATAGGATACAAACACTTTGCACCATCCACTGCTCAAGACTAATGGTTCACGGAATCAGTATCCAAAGGCACTAATCAATTTAAGAAGCAAATATGGAAAGGGGTACCATAGTGAATAGTCAAAACATATATATATATTTTTTGATGAATAATACTTGTCCCCATACCAATAATGTGGTAAAATGATAATGTTAATAATGTACATTATACACATATTAGCACTCACCTATAATCTTCCTTGCAGTCACCTACTACGTTTTTTCGTACTATCCTTTATCACCTAAGGTTTTCTTATATAACACCAGTGTACTTGTACTAATATACCCTGTACACACAAATTTCGAGTTTGAAAATAAAATCAAAATACGTGGACAAATAAATTAAATATTTTAATTAAAAAAAATACGGATTACAAATTTCTGTAGAATTTTACAAAAGAAAGATAAATTTCTCTGATTCGATCTCCTTGGTGATCTGGATTCAAGGGTTGCTGGAGCTTGATCTTGAATTAGATTGAAACTTTGGTGAAGACTAACACGTGGATTATGTGTTTGTTATTCTTCTCCTTTAGGGTTTAGATGCTTTGGAGCTTTGGATTTTGAGTGAAGAATTCTACAGAATTTTAGCTTTCTCTTAGAGTCTTTTGGTTGTGTTTTTTTCAGGATTCAAGGGCTATTGGAGTTTGATTTTAAATCGGGTTATTGAGAGTTCTCTTCAAATGTTTGTTGTTGAAGAAAATTGGTGAAAATTTTTGATCGAGGGCTGAAGAAACTTGATCTCGAACAATCTTGTTGATGATTCTTTGAATTTGTTGAATCGTGGAGGAAGAATGACATGACTTTGAATGTGCTTGTTGTTGTTGTTCTTTAAAGATTTGAGGGTTGGATGAATGTATGTCTTTAGAGTTTCAAATGTTGATTGAAGTCAGAGTCTGACAGAGCTTTAGTATTCTGTCAGAGTCTTCTCCCCCACCTCTAGACCTTTATTTATAAGCTCACCAGAGAAATAGATTTGTAACTTTCTTTTATGATAATTGTGATAATTATCCAATATATACATAATTGTGATAATTATCTTTGATGATAATTACATATATATCTATATCTATATATATATATATATAATTATCCATTTGACCCATTTCTAAGTGGGCTTGGACTTCTTAGATAATTTGGATCAGCCCATGATTTATTTATTTGTGGTGAGTCGGGACTTTGAATTATCTGACTCATTGGGTCACATTCCAAAGTGGGCTAAATTGAAGATAAGCTTAAATTATATTTTGGGTTCATCATGTAATTTTTTAATGTCTACAAATTGCCCTCACTTCAAGTCTCGCACTATATCAAGCTTGTCACGTATCTAAAGTGGGACTTAAAAGTATTTAATTTTCGCAAATATATATATTTTTTTGGGTGCAAAAATTCAATTGCAAAGAGGATATCTTCTTTGTCAAGTTGAATTGGAGTCTTGAAAACTTTATTGCAAATATGACTTTTTTTTCTTGTTCAAGTGGAATTGAAGACTTGAGAATCCTATTGCAAATGAAATTTTTTTCGTTGTCCAAGCGGAATTGAAGACTTGAGGATCCTATCACAAATAGAATTTGATTTTTCATGTTCAAACTAAATTGGAGTCTTGAAAATCCAATGGCAAATAGGATTAATCCACAGTGCAGACCCTTCACATAAGAGGAAATTGGAAGAAACTCACACCTAACAACCGTAAGCTCTTCTTTCTTTATCTTTTCTAATTTTTTTTTTTGAATTTTTTTCCTTCTACTGCCTTTTTTCTTTTCTTTCTTCTTCTTCTTCTTTCTTTCTCTTCTTCTTTTTTTTCCCCACACATTGACTTTTTTTTTCTTTCTTTCTCTTTCTTTTTTTTTACTCACTGCCTTATTTTGTTCTTTCTTTCGCTTTTTTTTCCTTACTGACTTCTCCTTTTTTTTTCTTTTTTTCTTTTCTCTCTCTCTCTCTCTCTCTCTCTCTTTTTCTTTCTTTCTCTTTATTGATTTCTTCTTGACTTCTTGTGCCTTCTTTTTCTTTTTCTCTTTATTGACTTCTTTTTTGCCTTCTTTCTTTTTGATTTTCACAGCTTCTCGTTTTATTTGGAATTGAAGACGACTTTGTTTTTCGCTTTCTTGTTTGAGATCTTTGTTTTGTTGACTATTAGAGACAGCCCAAGAAAGTGACTCTTGAGGCATTACTCGTGTGTTTCTGGGTAATGATTCTTGCGAGATCTTTGCAAGACTATTCTCATCTTGAACTTTCTTTTTTCGCCTCCATGTAGGCATAATTTTCTAATCCTTTCTACTTGAAGTTGTTTGAGGGGAATTTAAAGAATTACCTTTATAATGCTTCTTTGATGCAAATCCTAGCGATTTGTCACTTTGGTTATGCTTTTGTTTTTCTTGTTCTTTCCTTGAGACTTCTTTCTTATTTTGATGTTTGAGAAAATGTGTAGGTCTTTTTAAAGGACATGCGTGAATCTTGCTCCCTTGCTAAGGGTATTTTATATGAGAGAGTTGGGAATGAGCTTTGTATGGAGGGTTTGCCCCCTGTTTGTCCAATCATCTACTAAGAATTTTTTTGACTCAATGCCTTATGTAACTAAGAACCTTCAGATGAAGTCACTGAGCCAACATGATGTATTTTTTGATACAAGTCTTTAAAGAGAATGCTTGTAACATAAGATGTATCTATTTCATCGTGAAAGTTAAGAAATATTTTGTTTTCCTCTTCGGACTCAACCCCTTCCTCTTTAAGATAATTGTCAGACATTTTGAGAAAGGCAAGAGCTTTTGTACCACGATTTGTTATGCTAAACTCCATATCATGGGAATGAGTAACCAGTTTTTCAAATGTATAAGGCCTAATTCCTTGTAGAATGTAGAGAAGCTCTCAGTGTATGCCTTGCATACACATTTCGACCGTTGAGACTTCAGAGAGACAATCTTTGCAATCAAGACTTATAGATTGCCAACAGTTGATATAGTCGACCACAAGCTCGTCCTTTATTTGTTTAGTGTTAGTGAGTTTTAACTTGTTTACTATTCTATAAGTACTATAGAGGTGATTGAGACACTCTCGCTCCATCCGCTCCCAACAGTCAATACTTCCATCTTTGAGGTCTGTGTATCAATCAAGTACATTATCTTTGAGGGAACAAACAAATTGCTTGACTAAGAGGTCCTCTTCGATGCCAGTGTTATTGCAGGTCTCCACAAAGTGTGCAACATGTTGTTTGGGATTGTCTCTTCTATCAAATTGTTGGGACTTTGGTGGTTGATACCCTATTGGCATTTTTAAGTTGTCAATTCTTTCAGTGTAGGGTTTTCAGTACATGAGAGTGATTTGAGGGGCGCCACCATACTGTGTTTGGATTGTGTTGGTTATTATATCTTGCAATTGTTAGACAGATAGCGAAGAAATTAGCGAAACACAGTTAGTTTCGTAAACCACATGTCCTGATGCAGATGTGTGATGATGATATTTTTATTGGGCACCTTGTATGGTTGAATTTGAAGTATTCACAGGTAATTGTGTTAACTCGTCAGGATTTTGGATTTCAAACTTACTCCTTAGCGCGACAATCTGCACGTCCTTCTTTTCAACAGTTTTTGTGAGGTTTTCGATTGCGCTTGCCATCACTGCCAATTAGTCTTCAACCGAGGTTGTTCCAGTCATCATAGATGCGACAACATTTGAATAAGAAAGTCCTTGAGGGCTAACATTCTTTGAAGTGATCGATTGTTCTGAAATCTCAACTAACAACTTCGAGAGTGAACCAACGCTAGAGTTAGTGTCAGAGATGGAATTAGGTGAATGTGGTGGCACTGACTTTTTTGAAACGTCATAATTCTTTGCCCCTTAAGGATCAATGGTGTTAACATGTTTAGTTTTCACATCCATTGGTTTAGCAGGATTGATTTTTACTAAATCTTGCTAATTCTTGAGCGAATCAATTGTTTTGGTCTTACTACGCATCATAGGACCTACTGAGGTGCTTCTAACACTCGATGGGTTCCTAGTGTTCTTGCCTCTGCTTGTGGCAACTTTGATGTTGGCCAATGCAATAACGGTGTCTTTTGAGGTTTTCTTGTTTGTTGGAACCTTGGGAGGAGTTATAAATTCTGACGAACGGAGTTTGGAATGTCTGATGTAGTAGATAGAGATGAAAGGTAAAGATGGTCCCACCGGGCATGCTAGAAATTTGTACACACAAATTTTGAGTCTGGAAATAAGATCAAAACACGTGGATTACAAATCTCAGTAGATCTTCACAAAAGAAAGACAAATTCCTCTGATTCAATCTCCTTGGTGATCTGGTATGAAAGGCGTTGAATGTTACGCATTCTAGCCTCTTAACTTGTGTATTTTATTCTCTTAGTGATAGATTATTTTGTTATTTTACTTTGTTTTAGTGTTTTCTGTATTTTCAGGGCCTTAATGATTATTTCAGTTAAAATCATGATTTTGAGTTTTTAAAGATGACATGCAAGATGGTTAGATGAAGCCTACATCAAAGGGATCCATTCAAATATATATTTCAACTCAAATCAGCTCAAGAAAGAGGTCCAAGAGAATTACAGCTGCTTAAGAAGGTTTCGGGCCTGAAGCCCAAATTTGCGCATAATACAGTCTTAATTCCGTTTTGGAAAACAGACCAAAAGTCTTATTTTTGAGCCTCAAATAGACTTAATTTTTACGTAGGATTAAACGAAATTTGATTTTGCACACTTTTGTATTTCACAAAAATTTCGTGAATCGGACTTCTAGTGGGTCAAAAGTTGGGCCGAACGTCAGCAGGAAAAACCCACCTGATTAGTGCTGCGGGAAAACCTAATTGGATTAGGACTTTGGTGTATTCTCTTGGGGAATAAAGTAAAGACTTGGAGGCTGAGTTTGGGAGAGAAAAAGAGGGATTACAGAGATTGGAGAGTCTGAGAGGGTTGAGAAGAGAATAGAAACATACTTTGCAGAGCCATTGGAGAACGAAGTCATACGCGTAATTCATGAAGATGATGCCTTCTTCCTCAACAATTGAAGCTTCTTCTTCTACCATGAGCGGCTAGTTCATCTACTAGGGTTTTGATGTAGCCCTAACTAAACATCACTGGTTTGATTGTTCTAATTATTGGGGATTTTTGTATTCATTCATAGATTGTGTAATTTAGAGGATTCTTATTATAGAATTGAGCAATAAAAGTCTTATAAATTCAGTTTCAATGATTCCTTATCTTGTCTTAGATATTTGATTGTTGTTATTGAACTCGTCCTTCTTATTTTTTGTGATCATGAGAGTGATTATTACACAATAGTTTTCATTGAATATATCATTAAAAGCTTTGATGGATTATGCCTAGAGAAGATGAACCATACTGCACCCTAGAGTAGAGTAGTTAGGCAGATGGCTCATGCCAATCGAAGATAGTCAATGACTTAGCCTTAATCATATGTTATCTTCTTGACGGATGGAGGTGAGCTTGTAGCCATCGACACCATTTATGCATGATATGATGCCCCATAGTTAGTTCAATTGACCATTGATTGTGAAGTTAGTGGTGAAATCAATTACCCTAGACTTATCTTATATTCTCTACACTCCTTAGTTTCTCTTGCTTTTGTTCAATTGCCTCATTAGTTAATTTAGTTATAAAAATTAGCAACTTATTTCTTTTAAATTTAATTAGAATTAATTCCTTATATCCAACTCAGTCAGACCACAGTCCCTAAGGTTCGACACCCCTTTCGATAGCCCTATTCTGCAAGGAATTCATTCTATTGCGAAGTGTGGTAATTTTTAATTGATACACTTATTGAGTCACACTCACACACGAATCAAAATACATAGCATTTAAGATGTCTTGAGATTTTTGTTGCAAATCTTGGCAAAAGATATCAGTTGTTCCCATAATTTCTTTCACCAAATGCAAAATAAACACAAACTCAAATGATATAATAGCATCAAAAGCAGCATCGACATCTCCTCGTTGGGAGTAAGTGGATCCTTCTTTAATGATGCTTTGAAGAACTGAACATGTTGCACCAAACATCCTTATCAAGTTATAAACATAATCAAAATGAGAGCTCCAATGAGTATTTCCTAGTCGTTATAAGGTACCAATCTGATTAGCTCCTCTACCAGTCTTAAGTTCATCAATAGCTATCAAATGGGCAATTTTAGCAGCTTGAGCAGATTGCAATTCATCATTTCGTTTACAAGAAGCTCCAATGATATTTATAATGAAGCTCAACTTCGAAAAGAATTTATGGACAGGGATTGCCTCTCTAGATGCTGCAACTAATGCCAGTTGTAGTCGGTGAGCTAAGCAATGCACATAATATGCATAAAGGCAATCATTAAGAAATAATGCTTGCCAGTTATTTCATGCACCGCGCATAATGCTAGCACCATCATAATCTTGACCTTGGAGATTGTGAACACTAAGATTATAATGAAAGAAAATTGCAGAAAGCTCATTTTTTAAAGTCAATGAAGTTGTATCTATAACACGCACAAGATCAAAGAAATACTCTTGTAAAAAATCACCCTTATCGATGACTCTTAAAACAAGAGTTATTTGCTCTCTCTTAGATTCATCATACGCTTCATCAACAAGAATACAAAACTTGACATCTCCAATATCTTCACGAATCTTACTTCTCACTTTTTTAGAAAGAATATGCAAAATCTTATTTTGAATTTGTGGTGAGGTATACTTGACATTTTTTGGAGTAGTTTCTAGAACAAGTTTAGAAATATCATCATTATATGTTGCCAAAATCTTTATCATTTCAATAAAATTGCCCCTATTTCTTGATTCAGGGCATTCGTCATACCCTCTAAAAGCACAAGCTTGGAGCTACATCAATTGAGGTCTTCAATCTCAATCGATTATTTGAAATTTGTTCTGAAGTTTGTCTTTCCATCACTTTGGGCCCGTTTGGTAACCGTTTATGTTTAGCGTTTATTATTTATAAAAACAAAATTTCAGGATAAACATGTTTGTTAATTTTTATTTTGTTTATAAATTTTTAAAACGCTTTTAAAACAACACTCTTCCTAAGCCTTCAAATCCTAAACACCAAAATGATGTTTATTGTTTATGTTTATTAAAAAAAAACTTTTTTTTCTTTTTTATCTAAAATGGTGATTATATTATTTTAATTAAAAATTGAAACTAAAATTGAAAAAATGAAAAGAAAAAAAATTATAAAAGGCTATTGTTTGATACAATGATAAAAATATTAGAATTATCAAATGTGTACATAATTACTAATATACTTGATAATAAGAAATAGTTACTTAGGGGCACACATGCTAAAAAGAAAAAAAAATCTTATTTAAGGAAAATAAAAAAAGAAGTCTGAATCATCTCCTTGTTAAAAAAACAAGAATGATATTTTGTACCATGTCATTCATTCATTTTCAGTGTTGAAACAAAAATAGAAATCAAAAAAATGAAAACGAAAGTATTAGCATGAGAAGTTCAAGAGTAAGAGTATGCCCTCCAAATCACTCTTCTCACTCTATACAAATTGAAAAACTTTTAATTTTTTCATAGTTATATATATTTTATTTTTTTAGTAGGGGTGTACAAAGAATCAGTGGAACCATAAAGAACTTTAGCTGAACCGAACCGAATCGTTCACTACAGTTCCGGTTCCGACTCCAAATTTTAAGAACCGTTCACTACGATTCCGATTCCAATCCCTGAAACCGGAACCGTTGAATATATATATAATGTTATAAAATAATTCTAATAGTTATAATAACCTTTTGTTATGTAAAACATTTTAAACAATAGAGTTATTATAACTATTATAAGGTTAAATACAACTCTTATAATAATTGAATATTTGAACCGAACTCATTTATTCCGGTTTCAAAATTAAGGAACCGTTAAGAACGGTTCTGGTTCTAGTTCTTCCAATAACTGTAAGAAACTGAATCGTGTGCATCCCCTTACTTGTTGGGACCTTCTGGGTTATGGGTAATTCTAGTTTTACAGTATAATTTGCAGTGTGTAGATATATATGTAACCCAATATTATTTATTTATTTTTTATGTATATTTCTTACTCTGTTATTACTGTATAGATTTGTTATAGCATAAACTTGACTTAACAAATATGTTTTTCTGTTTATGATTTTTAAAATAAGCTAAATGTTTTTTCGTTATCAAACAACACTCATGTTTATGGATAAACAAAATCGTAACATAAACATTGTTTATATAAACACTTAAATAATAAACATTAAACATAAACGGTTACCAAACGGGCCCTTTATCAGTATGACAAGGTTGATTGATTAAATCCTTACAACATCTCTCGGCTATGATGTGAGGTGAACAAGGACCTTCTCCCACATGATTTAGGAAATCACACATCTTTCTATCATTAACTTTCTTCCAATTTCGAAATCATTCAATAGTGAATGCATTAGTTTTGGGACGCCCAGTTCGTTTCTTTCCGAAAAGAAAGCAAGGTAAGCAAAATGTAGCACATTTAAAGGAGAATACTCTAACCAAGAAGGGAATAATTTGAACCAAGATGGTTGAAACCGACGGAGATACTTTTCTGATCCAAAACGCGGATACCCTGAAAGAACAAATTAGTATGGTCCTGCTTTGATATAAGCTCGACGAATTTCATCACGTTGGTTAATAGGATACTCCCATATTTGACGATGTAATCTTGGATCATGTTGTAACAAGCTATGATCAACTACTTTATGTTCAACTCTAGGAGATTTTGGAAGATGTGGGTTATCAAGAACCGAAGTATCAAGATTAGATGCAAAAGGTGCATCATCTTTTGAGTTATTGATGTTTTCTCTTTTAAAGAACGCGTCAATAGTTTTTGGTGACTTGACTATCATATAATACTATACTTAGGCTTGTGCTTCCAAAGTAACCAATTAACCTGAAAATTAATCTATCAATTAGTTACTTAAAAGAAGTTTTTTTTATTATCAAACTTTTCTAATAAAAGACAAAAAGATTTAACGCAGATACAATTACAAATTAATGTAGTAAAATTACCTCTAATGTAGTACAATTAAACAATTAGAGTTTAAACAAATACAAAATTCATGTCGTAATATCACAAATTAATAATGAAGCAAAAATTGGTACACGTCATATGTATTAACATATCAACTATCAATTAATAGTATAATCATATTAAAAAATATTATCTCTAATTCAGTAGTCCTTTACACCAATTTTTGCCAATATATGAGTATGTCTTTGATCACTGATTAAATCGATCCAGACTTCAAGGCTTTCATCTACCATAAAGTAAGTATACATTAGAAAAGTAAATGCTAAAATAAAAAAAATAAAACAAATGGACAATACTTGAATCGATTGAATCGGACAAATGCTGATTGAATCAATTCATACAAGAACTTGAAGACAATAAAACAAAAGTTACACACGATTCATCAATTAATGGATCCAATCCAGTCAAACACTATTAAATAATTGCCCTTACCCAGTTACCTATATAGAATTTGGGATTTTTTAATTAGGGTTTTGAAGAATGATAAAATAGAATCTGAGATTTTTTAATTAAGAAAATGAGAGAGAGAGAGAGAGAGAGAGAGAGAGAGAGAGACTTACAATTTATTTTATCTTCCACCATGATCACCAACTGGTCATGTGGTCCATCAACAGGATTACTGGAATGAAAAATCGATGGAAAGTGACTTAGTGACGAGTTGAGAGCTTTGCATAATTGTGCGCCTTGTGCTTTACTATATCAGTGTACACTTTTGAATAAGATAAAAGGAAAGTGAATATATTACTGGGTCACGTGTGTATATATGTGTGTGTGTGTGTGTGTGTGTGTGTGTGTGTGTGTGATATTATAATTATATGATTTACTTTTGAAATTATACCTTTTTTAGTTTTGGGTTGCTGAAGAGTGAAGGCCCATATATTTTTTTAGTTTTGGGTTACTGAACTTGCTGAAGATTGAGGGTCCACTTGCCAATGAAAAATTTATTTTGAAGGGGCCAACTAGTGCTTGTACACTTGTTATTTTTGAAAAACCATATATAGTACTAAAACAATTTCAAATTTTTTTTTTGGCCCCCCTCGGTAAAGAGGGTGTTCCTGCAACAACTAAGACTCATGAGAGCATGTAATCAAGTAAGGGTTAGGCTCTGACCAAAGCCTAGGAAAAGGTAACCTCACGAGCATACATAATTCAAGGAGGATCTCTAAAGGGGCAGGTTCTCCTAAGTGAGCATGCCTTAGTTTTTCAAAATAACTCTTGCCCACAGAGGGCAAGAGAATCGCGAGAGACTCTTGGTATGTGGTAGGAATCCTATAAATACCTAGTGTACTTGTGACATAAGGAGGCAGAACATTCAATAGTCCATTCCCAGTCTGTTAGTCTCTTTGCCTTTTCTTTCTCCCTAATCAGTAATCCTCAACTCTCAATTTCCTTTTCTGGTTAGTCCTGAGTGTGAACCATTCCTTCATTCAATTAATCCAAACACAGAATCCCTTGGCACCTATGTAATGGACTAATATGATGCCCATTTTGATATATTTTCTATTTAATAACATATTTCTCTTAAAAATGGAAACAAAGTTATTTTACCTACTTATTTAGCGGATAACTAATGCAAGGAGGTAATGTGCAATTTATTTATAGTTTAGAGGAGATATCTATCAAAAACATAGTCAAGGGGTTATGTGCCACAAAATGATAATAGAGGAGGTTAAGTTTCTTATACTTTATTAATATTATATCTAAATGATAGTACATGAGTTTAAGTGCTATTAAACCTTATTAATATTTTATCTTTCAATTTGCAAAAATAATTTTGCAAGATAGTTAAGTTGGATAAGAGCATACGAGACACTTTCAGAAACCTCCCTCCAAGTCAAGCCTATATACTAGACTAGCATGATGCTCATAACTAGGAAATGATGGTAGGTGTCCGACTTCAAAGGGGGGGTTGGAAAATAATACAAATGGTAAGAAGCCTATGTAATGGGCTAACATGATGCTCATTAACCAGGATTCTCTCCTGCGTCATTTTCTTCCTTTGTCTGTCCTGTACTTAATGCAACAACTTTATATTGTGAATGCAATAATTTTAAATTGAAAACGCAACAATTATGTAAATATGTTAAATTCTTGATTAAATGGTGTTATAACGTTGTAACACAATATAATATGTTGCATGTCACGCCCTAATTTTTGACTCTTGAAAATCGAGGGTGATCTAATCACACATCATTACCTCATATCAACAATCTCACTATGATGTCATATTTTGATATCAAGTTGTCACGTCCCGATTTCAAGGTCACCGGAGACTCTGTCTCTGAATCCAAATCTCGAGCGTGGACCCATCCACTAGGCTCTAATGAACCATCTTAACCTTAAATTATCGCGGAAGCTTAATCACGTGCATATATATGTACACATGCACAACTTATCATCAACCAATTCTAATGGGCCTCACACCTAACCTCTCATACTTATCCAAACACATCTAAAATGTCCAACACAGCCATGAATTACGATACATTGTAATGCTGGTTACGATACATCGCAGATGTTGCATAACATCTTACGAAAATCTCTATTTTTAACCCAATTCTCTAACACAATTACGATACATCATCCTTGGAACTTCGATGCATCGTTGGATTACGATGTATTGTAATCACTCGACCTGCAATCCTTGCATTTCCCTCAAGTGATCACAATCACAATCAATTCGCCTCCAAACACATTCTAAGCCGTTAGAATCATCCATATAACATTATAACATAATTGAAATGTTACAATTTCATAAATCTCATACATTTGAACCAAATCATACATCTCATACATATAATCCTCCCAATTCATAAACATCATATGAATTACATATATAAGGTCCAAAAGTACAAGTAGCTTAATTCCAACTACAAGTTTAACAAAATCAATACGCCACAAGTCGACATTGATAACATAAGATATAATATCCAAAAGAAATATTAAAATGCTACTAAAAGCTCCACTTGACTATTTAAGTCCCGTCTGTCATTGGTGCCTTATTTGAAAAAGGTTTGGGGGTAAAGGGGTGAACAAATCAACGAGCTCAATAGGAATGTCCCAACTAATCTAGGCATCAACTTGACACCAACCTACTAAATATGCAACCTTGATGTCACTACACTCCATGACATATATTAAGTTCTCATATCAATCAACACAAATGCAATTCGACAAGTGTGTATTTAATCCATACAATATGCTTAACAGTTTAAACACATAAGTATAAAGATGTTTACATCTCCTTGGGTCATAATCCGATACATAGACATTATTGGTCAACTTCGACAAACATGTGGTGTTGGTTAACTCCGACGATACTCGTATGATTAGACAACTCTGATGATCATACTTTCTTGGCATTATATCGGTGTTGTCATTGTGATTGGGCATCCTCACATGAGTGGTCATGTTATGACAATCACGTGATAATAACACGTGATTGGTCACATTCCGATGGTCATGTAATGCCTAGGTATGATTGGGTTACTCCGAAAGTCATACCGAAGTGGATAATTTCCCTCATCCATGACATGGTTGGGCATCTCCGATTTTCATGTATGATACACTTGGAAAACACTCTGATATACACACACGTGCTCATTAAGCACATATATATCACATAACATATATTTCTCATGCTCTTCCATGCACATTCTTGCTATATTTAAGTCTAACATGCATTTTATCTACACATTTTTTATAAACTCACATATGTGCTTCAATACATGCATATTATTTACAAATGTATACAATATACACATAGCTAGATATGTCCTCATTTCATACACATTGCATGTATAACCTATCAAGTCATCATATATCACAATATGAGCCAAATTAATATGTATAAACACATATTAAGAGGGGAAAGGTAAAATCACTCAACCCTAACATTCTCCCACACATACCAATACACCCAACACATCTCCAAACTTACCAAAACCCTAGAATTGATGAGTAAGAGGGAAGAAACAGCTATACCTCGAATTTGAAGACTTTCTAGTAAATCTTCAAGAATTTCTCCAAGTTCTACCTTGCCGAAATTCACGTTTATTCTGTTTAAACTGAAATCCTTGACCCGTAGAGCAAGTTGTCATTCTTCGAGAACTCACAAATTCAAGCTCTAGGGTTCCAAAATGAAGAGAGAATGAAGAGAGATGAAGTGGGAGAGAAGAGAGAGATATAGACGGCTGTGTAATAGCTGGAATCTCAGCCCCTCTAGATATTTATAATATGACCACGTTGATCTCATTAGTAGTCCATTTTTTATTATGTCATAAGAAAATTAGCCAATATTTTCAATTATTTCAATTAGTGATAGAGGATGTGCACTCCAAGCATATAAAAGAAGTAAAAAGTAATTTTTAAGTTGTATAAAGTCAGTATGACAACTTGAATTATAATTCAAGATATCAATTCGAATTATAAATCCGAATTTAACCCGACTTAAAGTAGAATTTAAAATAGATCAGGCTTAAGATTGAATTAGAGTTGAATGTTTTATATATAGGATTGAGGCTGACTTGTACGCCAAACCGGCCGAGTTGCACCATACATGAAACCATAAGTAAATTGTCTCCGTTTAAATGGTGGGAAAAGACAATGGTTGAATTTTTGAAAGGAAGTGGGAGAAAATGAGGAGAAGAGAAAAAACAAGAGACTAATGCTAGTGTGCAAACAATCTGCATATCTCATAGACACAATCAAACACTGCAAAAGCATCAAACAAGTACACCAAGTTCATGCCCAGACCATCACCAGAGGCCTCCTCTCTCTCTACCCTTCTTCCTCTCTCATCCTCACCAATATCCTCCATGCCTTCACTTCCCTTCTCACTCCACCACCTTCCCGTCATCCCCCACTTTCCATTCGCTACGCCATTGCCGTCTTTCACCTCATCAACAACCCTTCAACCTTCTGCTACAACACCATCATTCGTGCCCATACCCTCCTCTCATTCTCTCACAATGCCTTCCTCTTCTTCACCCAAATGCGCCGCCTCTCCGTCCTGCCCGATGCCCACACCTTCCCTTTCGCTCTCAAAGCTTGTGCCCAACTCGGTTCACTCTCACTCGCCAAAACCCTTCATTCCCAATCCTTCAAGTTCGGGTTTTCTGCTGATATATTTGTATGTAACTCCCTAGTTCGTGTGTATTCTGTTTCTGATCAAATTCATGATGCTTATCAGGTGTTTGATGAAAGTACTCAAAGGGATGTTTGTTCGTATAATGTGTTGATTGATGGGTTTGTTAAGGCCGGTGAGACTAGACGAGCAAGTGAATTGTTTGAAGAGATGCCTGAAAGAGACGCGGTTTCATGGGGTACCCTCTTGGCTGGGTATGCGCGAATGAAGCAGTGCAGGGAGGCGATTGAGCTCTTCGAGCGGATGGTTGCATTGAATGTTCAGCCTGACAACGTTGCATTGGTTTCGGTTCTCTCAGCTTGTTCACAGCTGGGGGAGCTAGATAAAGGAAAGGCTATACAAGATTATATTGAACAAAATGGGATTCTTATAGACGCATTCTTGTCAACTGGCTTGGTGGATTTGTATTCAAAATGTGGGTGCATTGAGACTGCTAGGCAGATCTTTGAATCGAGCCCCGATAAGAATTTGTTTACGTGGAATGTGATGATTGCTGGACTTGCGATGAACGGTCAAGGCCAGCTGTTACTTGATTACTTATCAAGAATGGTGAAGGGCAGAATTAAACCTGATGGGGTGACTTTTTTAGGAGTTTTGGTAGGGTGTAACCATGCAGGTCTTATTAATGAAGCCAGACAGCTTTTTGAAGAAATGGAAGCTGTTTATGGGGTCCCTCGAGAACTCAAGCACTATGGATGCATGGCTGATTTGCTTGGGAAGGCTGGTTTAATCAGAGAAGCAATGGAAATGATAGAGGTGATGCCAATGAGAGGCGATGTGTATGTGTGGGGTGGTGTGCTTGGCGGATGTAGAATACATGGGAATGTTGAGGTTGCGGAGAAAGCAGCTGGGCATGTGATAGAGATGAAACCTGAAGATGGTGGGGTCTATTCAGTCTTGGCCAATATTTACGCGAATGCAGAGCAATGGGACGACTTGGCAAAGATTAGGAGATTGAGAGATTGTAAGAGGGTCAAGAAGAGTGCTGGTTGTAGTTTGATTCAATTGAATGGGGTGACACATGAATTTGTTGCAGGGGATAGCTTGCATCCTCAAACTGATGAGATATATGTGGTTTTAAATGGTATTGGACAACATAAATCTGAAGCATGTTAGATATACAATTTTGAATATATAAAAATGTTGTTCTTGTCATCATATCACAAAGAGTGTTGTTGTTCTACCTCAAAGGGTTAAATTGCTGAAGTTTGAGGCCTTCATGCTGAAAAGATGGTTGCCACAAATTGGTGGATGTTTCTTCTAGAAGTGTGTTCAAGATCTGGGTACAGATCTTCTTTGGTTTCTTGGCATACAGATCTATCCTCGGTCTTCTCTCCCAACTTATGTCAAATGTTAAGTCTGTCTTTCGGTCCGATTTTGTTTTTCTTTTAATAATTATATATGCATTTTTATTTTTTAATAAGTAAAATGTTTATTATGCACAATTTTAAAAAAAAAAGAGAGGAAAGAAACAAGCAACTTTTGTTACTTTAGACTATGTATATTGTACAAGTACTTAAAATGAAGCAAGCCATGAAGAGGTTCAAATCCATAAATATTATGCCATACTATTGTAATTCATAGAATTAGTTATCATTAGTATGCCCTGACATGCACACGCGCGCGCACACATATACATAGCATACATGTTGAGTGCAGAAACATTTGTATTCTATCACCAGACTTTACGCAGTCTGTCAGCAGCAGAAACCTGCCATTGAGAAAGGATTGAATGCCCAATATTGTCACCCCCATTGATTGCCTAGAAGACCTTTTCCCCAAAAGCAAAATAATAGCTGCTCATTATTTTGACAATGTAAGCTCAAAACTAGGGTTTGATAGTTGCATTCCTGAAAGATTTAGAGTAATTCAAAAAGAGGAGTGCTAGCGGCAGTCGCTCAAGCGAGTGTCCTTGCACAGTCGCTCCATTGATTGGTGGAAATTAATTCCCAAAATTAAATGCTTTCCTGCAATAAATGTCCTACTTTTTCATCAATCAATATACCCTTCGAGTTCTAAAGTATTTACAGTGGTGCCATCAACAAATAAATAAAATTATAAACATAAAGTATTTAAAAAATTTTAATACTTTAAATATTTTTAATAATCTATATACTTATTATAATCATTTCCTATATAATTTTTAAAAATTTGTAATTATGGTTAATTGAATAAGTATATAGATTATTAAAAATATTTAAAAGCAAGAAAATATAAAAAAATATATTCATAAAAATATTTTAATACTTTAAAAATATGTTCTTTTATTAAAATTTTGTAATTATGGTTAATTGAATTAAAGAACATATTTTTAAAGTATTAAAATATTTTTATGAATATTTTTTTTATATACTTATTCAATTAATTAAAATAATCTATATACTTATTCAATTCATCTATATACTTTATGTTTATAATTTTATTTTTATTAATATTTTTAATAATCTATATACTTATTCAATTAATCTATATACTTTATGTTTATAATTTTATTTTTATTAATATTTTTAATAATCTATATATTTATTCAATTAATCTATATACTTTATGTTTATAATTTTATTTTTATTAATATTTTAATACTTTATGTTTATAATTTTATTTGTTTGTTGATGGCACCACTGTAAATACTTTAGAACTGGAAGGGTATATTGATTGATGAAAACGTAGGACATTTATTGCAGGAAAGCATTTAATTTTGGGAATTGATTTTCACCAATCAATGGAGCGACTGTGCAAGGACACTTGCTTAAGCGACTGCCGCTAGCACTCCTCATTCAAAAATATCATTTGAGTTCAAGAGCAAACTTTTTCATGGACAACACTCTTCGAGATCAAGCTTCACCAGGCCTCAATTAAAAATCCATCCGAGTCTTCTTCAACCTTGAAGAACATGACTTACCGAAAATAAAACCTTGAAGAACTTACAAAAATCGGTTCAAGATCAAGCTCTTTTGCAGCCCTTGCGCCGAACGACCCAATGAGATTTAATCAGAGAAAGATTCCTTATTGTAAGATAATCGACTATAGTTTCCACACCATAAAAATATCTGTTTCGATTGTTAAATATATACTTAAATTCCCGAAATAATAAGGGGGAAAAAGGAGGGGAACAATGCCTCATTCATGAGCTCTCCAACTTGCAGCGATATAATGAATTCAACACATCTGATGAAATAAGTACAACACATCCGATGAAATAAGTACAAGAATACCGAGAAATGGTTGGTTCTGTGTTCATAGCCCTCCAGAGAATGGGCACTGGACCTTTTTGCACCACCTAGCTGATATTTTAGAAGTCACATACTTACATTTGCCTTTGCTTCCATTTCCTAACAATAAAATGACATTATCTAACAGATTAATTGATACAGAAAGATTTATTAATCTTTCAAGTTTGAAATGTAAACAGAATCTTAATGCCAGTAAGGGAATTTACAACAATGTTTTAGCTTAGAATAAAATTAAACACGTCTGTTAATGTGATTATGCCTTCCACACGCTGGGTACCAGCATCGGTGACAATAACACGCCGCACCACTGAAACAAGACGAAGAACATGTCAATTGTAAACCTTAAAATATAAATAGACGACTAGATCAAATACGAAAAGAACGAAAAATGCATGAAAATACAGACCTGGATCTGAAAGGAGCTCCATGACCCTATACAAGGAATCAGAACGCGTACATGTATGATACCTATGATGGTTTGGTCCATCTATCAGCTCCAGTGCCTGGATCAGATTCCAAAATTAGAGATTTTCAAAATCATTTGACATCTTAATTTACATTTGTTGCTGACTGCACAGCTTGCCATGAAATTCTATTTATTGAAAAAATTGTAATGATCTTAATGGTTATGTTTTTAGTCCAAGTCTCAAAACATAAAATTTGGGTTCAAGCACTGTGATAAACAAATATCATAACAGTCAGTCTCCCAAACCACCCCAGCCCCTCAACAACAACACGAGCGCACGTGCACACACAAAAACCTCTACCTAGGAGCTTTGAGCCTAAAATTAGCATGATATGATGCTCAGTCACCATCTAATTTTAAACTGTGTTGGCTCCTAAAATTTTCAACTTGCTTCAAAGAAGCAAGGTAAAATCAGACGGACCAAATTATCTGTGTGCACTTTCGAATGTCTGATTACTCAAGTATTAGGATTTCTCTTGAGATGAACATTATGAACTATTATACTTTGGGGAAGCATAACTTCGTTTTTCCCTTGAAAGAGGATATAAATTTTCAAACTAAATTTAATAGCCCATATTGCAAAATTTACAAAATCTTGATCACGATTTCTAAAATCGTGTAAGTTGGCAACCTGGATACATGTGTAAAAAGAAAATGTAAAGGATTTGAGTGTGAGAAAAGCCATGACATTGTAAGACTGACGAATATGGTTTCGTCTCAATAGAAAAATTCAAAAATGTCAACCCACCCAGAAGAACTGCCTGAAGTATATTACTATTCATATCCACAGACAATTCAACATAAAATCTTAATCTGTCCTATTCACATCACCCCAATCCCATCAACAATATAATGCTCAATTAATAAAGGAGTATAGTGGAAAAATTGATGAAGTAAAATTTATTACAAGAGTAACTATGAATATTGAATGATAATTCAAGACAATGGGCCAACAGGACTTACTTGAGATATAACTGTCTGATCAAGCTGAATATGGGCGTATATGTTGCCCTTTGCCAATGAGGTGATATCACTAACAAACACAGTTAAGTATAGATTAATGCTGGAACAATGGGAAAAAGAATTGAAATTAAAACTCATACATGAGATTCATGATTAAAATTTTCAAATGACAAATTCAAACCACATGTCAATTACCTCCGGGAGTACACATTTATCAGGGCTCCTCTATCATCAACAATTGGTACAGAACTTATTTGCCCTGGAGAGAGGAAAAGGATGAAATACACACACATAAGATAGTTTGAACACATTGAGATACATTACTTGCTAAAGCAGAAACTTCCCCAAAAATCCAGGTATTCAAAAGAATATAAGGTTTGTGAACAATCATATGAGTAGATGGTAAACCAATAAAGCCATAATCCTATTCAAAAAATGATCCTCAATAATAACTATCTTGGATCACTTGATGTTTCTAAATTTATGATACAGTCACACCATACCAAATAGACCTACAGTTGAACTCTTTGTACAACCAGAATTTCCAAGAGAAATAATATTAAAGTTCTTTTTTCTTTTGGTAAACTAAATAAGAATGAAGTTAGTAACATATAATTGATTATATTGGAATTCACACCCGCGAAAGCCTGGAGAGGCCAGCTTACTATCCAAGAATCTGAACCATTTTGGCGCCCCACCCTTTTCTGAATTGAATAACCCATTTGGAAACTTATTCTTTAGGTGCACATATCATTGGAAAATAATCTATAGGATTTTATTCCAATGAAATCTAATATATTTAGTAAAACGGTAATCAGTTTATAGACTTATATGTTTGGAATTGTGGCTCATATTCCTATTATAATTGGGTTTCTATTTCAAAGTTCTAATTGAATTAGTAACTTCTTGTTAGACAAGGTATGAGAATCCTTGTTCAAGAAGGAATTGGTTTTGGAGACTATAAATAGAGGTAGGGTTAAAGGAAAAAGAGAGAGAGAGGGGAAAGATGTAAGGGGTTGGTGAGTGATGTGAGGAGATGAGAGAGTATATGTAATTCCGGGGGGAAGATGCCAAGAGAGAGTGAAAGAGTGTGTGTGGTAGGCATGCTTTCCGTGTGTTGCATATTCTCTTTTCAATATAGTGAAATCTCTCTCTCTCCCCATGGACGTAGTCCTAAAGTTGGGTGAACCATGTAAAATATTGTGTTGTGCGTGGATGTGTTTATGATTGTGATGTGATGATATGCTTCCGTTGTGCTGAATGAAAGGGGAATTAATTCCCAACATTATATGCATTAGTTAAATGTCGAAATATAAAAAGAATCAAAAAGAGAAAAAAGAAAGGTTGATGATAAAGAAATTCAGTTTGCATGCATGAGAGATTTGAAATCCATTTGACAAGGAAGAACTTGTCCCTTCTAATCAGACTACAAAAGGACTTCCTAGGCACATGTTTGATGAATAACCTTACACATCAGTAGCCTTCAATTTAAGTTCAAGTTTTAAATCTAGCAACAATTGGAAGACAGAATTCAAAAAACATGCAGTAAAAAGAGCTTCAATTTTTTTTCTTCTACATATAACTTGGGCATTATCTCAGAGTCAAATATTAGAATGTGCTTCCATGTGTTCTCCAATGTAACACTGATTTAGGGCTGGCTGTGACGTTTCTCAAACACTTGAATAACTAGGCAGCAACTACAAATAGCATAAACAGGTTTAAACCTCTGGTAAAGCACATTAACCCCTGGTTATATCTCAGAAAGCACAAAAAAATTCCTTTGACAAAATTTAGACAGCTGAAAAATGTTATAAATCATAAATTACAATTGAAAGAGATTACTGCATCTATATCAGAAAGTATACAAGATAGATGCAGTAATCTCTGATGTAGATGCAGATGAAAAAGAAGCAACTCAAGAAATTTAATTGGCTCCATGGAGTTGGAACCTACGAGAGGAAACAAAGCAACTCAAGAAAGGCAAATTGGCTCCATCAAACATATTAAATAAAGGGAATAAGCGATTCCTCCTACTTTGCTATCTGTCTCGCTGTTATACATGTTCTCACATAGATGAGAGAAAGATAGTAACTTGACTTTCTTCACTTTGAGAGAAAATTCAACACCTTTTTTAATTTAACAAAATTAAATTTAATAAAAATATCAGATTAAACCTTTTTTTATGCTCTATTTGTTTTTCCAGAGCTACAGTTGCTCAAAAATTGAATGATAAGAGTCATAGCACTGTAAGTGGAAGAACGGATTTTCGGTTGTAGGCATTAGGCAATGAACAATTAGAAGTGTAACATCCAGCTAATAAAATCTAGATTTGTCCTGTCCGTTAATTGGATCTCAAGACTTGATCCAATTAGGCTTTTCATTAGATTACCCGAGAGAAACAAACCATATAAAATGTCCTGTGCATCAACCCTTTGCCCCAAAGAGCCCCAACCATTCCCACAACTGTCCTTTCTTTTCCTTCAAAGTGGTGACAATGACGGCACCCCCCGCCCCCACCAGAAATAAATAAATAAATAAAATAAGTTCTCTCATCTGTAATACAAACAAGGTGACTAACTGCCTGATGGCTATGGGGCAAAACCCTAATATAATAGCATGGATGATGGTGGATGCAACATAGTAATATAATTATTGGTGAGGTAAAAAGATAACCCTTTTGCTGGAGCAGTTCATTACAAATTCCTGACCTCTAGGGCTCCAAATGTGCTGAGGCAAGTTAAGTGCTACACTGTTTGGCTTCATAGAACTTGGACTGTACTTGGCTCAACTAGCTTGTTCAAGCATAACAAGTTTTCTCTGAGTTTAAGCTTGAGTTTAACTGAGCTTATTCACATAACCTAATCCAATGTGTGTGTTCAGTAAGAACCTAGTGTTCTAAATTAATTATGCAGAATTGTGATCACAAGCTTACATTATATTTACAAATATCACTCCATTCTTCATCATTTACTACTAATAATATATTCTAGCATATATTTACACTCAAAAGTATTTTCTTTTTTAGTAGCTTATTTGTTTAGGGTAAGTATTTATGCAGCTTATGTTACCACAACTAAGCTCTTTCAACTTCTCATAATCTTCAACATCAGTTTAGGCAATTAAACACAATGTTCAAAACTTGGCCAACTCAGCCCGACTTTGGCCTAGCCGAGTCCACTTGGAGTCAAGTCCGAGTTACGCCGAGAACTCAGCCAGAATAAAAATCACTGCTGCCTTGGCCTGACTCAGCTGAGACGTGGGCGTCTCAGCCTCCACCAAGTATCAGCTGAGACGGCTGTGATTTTCGAGCAGCTTATTGGTTGATTTGCATTAGAACCAATATATATCTAAACTTTATCTCAACATTTTTTGGAATAATATAATTATTTAAGGGTATAAACCCAATATTCTGTTAAGACAACCTCAAGTTCTTTCATTTGATATTTTTATATATGTATTTTTTAAAAAGAACCATGTAATGACCATTAAAAAAATTAAAGGAAACTTCAGCAAACCAGACAAATATATTTTTTCCCTAAAGAGAAAAAATCATAAAATAAACTTTTATCTATTATGAATAAAAATTCAAGTATGGAAAGCATTAGATTAGAAGATATCTACTTCTTGAAGATAAAATTAAGTGGAATGAAGAACATTGAAACATCAGTATAAATGTGTGACTTATATCCAGTTGTAGGCACCACAAGGACAAGAAGATGGCCAAATAGAATGATTGAAATTTGAAAGGCTATGACATGAGATGCATGTGTATCATTTGACTAATAATATGACCCTAAAAAGAGTTGAATAGCAAAATTAATTTGTGAAGTTGATCCTAAAGTTGTTAACTGTCAGCGCAGAGCGGAAGATGCACCGGTTATGAGAGGAAGGGTTGTTTGCCGAAAAAGTAAAAGACAAAGAGGGCAGCCAAAATTTACATGAGATGAAGTAATAAAAAATGATTTTAAAAAACTAAATATTGTAAGAGACATGGTTTATAATAGGAAAGAATGGAAAAAGAGAATTTATGTGGCCAACCCCATTCATATGGGACAAAGATAGATGATGATGATGATGATGAAGTTGTTAATTGCCAGGTTGTACTCTGGACTTATTTACGAAATCAAGAAGTATCTGTTCACAAGAAGGTCCATCCTTCCTCCCCTCCACCCCTCCCTCTCAGATTCATTGAGGAGCAGGATTACAACGAGATTGATAAATTTAAAGAAAAAAAAGAAGTGAGAAAGGACTTTAGAGTGATTCAAAAATATTGATCATTCTATGAGAAAATAATTTCCACAATGGCTTCAAAGCAATCATGCTTTTTTGTATCAAATCATAGGCAACTAACAAACAACAAAATTTAATAGTAACTGACCAGAGTTGATTCCTTTATGAAACTTTTAAGAAAGTTGGACATACTAAATAGCCGTTTCTTGTAAACCATAGTTCTTGGAACTTGTTGAGGATTTAAATATTTAAGTTGCACTCTCTCTAACAGCTTAAGCTTTTAGAGTAGATGGTTGTTAACATGGCATTAGAGCAGGTTTCTGCCGTAGGCAAGGTCCTGAGTTCGAACCTCACTGTCACCCTAAGTCCCTAATTAAAATTGAAGCACGTGTTGGACCAAAAGAAGGCCACCCGTGAGGGGGCGTGTTGAGGATTTAAATATTTAAGTTGCACCCTCTCTAACAGCTTAAGCTTTTAGAGTAGATCGTTGTTAACATGATATCAAAGTAGGTTTTTGCCGTAGGCAAGGTCCTGAGTTCGAACCTCATCGTCATCCTATGTCCCTAATTAAAATTGAAGCACGTGTTGGACCAAAAGAAGGCCACAAGTGAGGGGGCGTGTTGAAGATTTAAATATTTAAGTTACACTCTCTCTAACAACTTAAGCTTTTAGAGTAGGTGGTTGTTAACATAACTAAACTGCCTTTGTCACAACTGATAGACATCAACTACTTGAAAATATTACACCATTCTGATATATCTAACATCCTTGGACTTCCCGTCATCCTTGGAACCCATTGATGTCATCAACAAAATACCATGGCAGTGTTCATTTCTCACTCTCAAATGTCTTTCCAACAACTCTACAACTCTCAATCTGGACATGAGCATTTCAGCAACACCTCTGCTGGGACATGTATCTTTATTGCGCAACATGGTATACCACAAAGCAATTTTAGTCTAGTAGCTGCCTTAAAAACATCCCCTCTAGTTCAATGCTAGTGAACTGCTCATACAAAACTCCAGAAGAGATTCCGCACTTCTCCCACAACTTCATAGCAAGAAACCTCCTTATTTATGTTTGCTAAAGAATTATAGTAAGATTTAAATGACTTAAATCTAGTCTAATGTTAATGCAGTATAGCAAACCAGAAGATCAGGAGTAAAGTAAAAAAGAAAAAGATAGAATACAGAAGGCAGATGTGGCTTCCATAGTAATTATGTTTCCTATTTTGAAACTAGAATCACCAAAATAATAATATAACAATCCTTTAATTGAAATTAGTTGCTTCTACTGGAATTGAGTTACAACTACAATAAACTGAGATAGGAAACTTAAATCAATGTTTACCTTCTATTAATAAATTAAGAGCAGAACTAAGAGGGTCAATGGGACGTAACGTTAATAGTACACGGCCACTTCTTCCAACTTCTCTCCAGGTACCCAAAGGGAGGCTACCAATTGGTTGTTGTAGAAAAGACAGATTTTCAAGACGATGTCTTAAGTGCCTGCATATAACTAAGTTTTCACCAGAGAAAAAGAAAAAGAAAAAGAAAAAAAGTAAGCAATTACCAACACATACTATTGTGAGAAGTGGTCTTTCAATAAATTGACAAAACACACATTTTAAAATTCCAGAGAGGCATGCTATATGTAACAACTGTGGACAGGATCCGTCTTGCATTGAGTGGATAACAGGAACTGCAGATATCTTATTTTGCAGAATCCTCAGAGCCACATCTCTTAGTGACTCATCTGGTCCAGCCTGTGGGTAACAAAGAAAAACAAAAGGGAAAATAACTACAAGGATACAATTCTATTGAAGCACTCGCGTAAGACAATGGAAACATAAACCTCACAATGGAACAAGCACTAATGAAATATTTCTTCGAAATTTTCACACCAAGGAATTCCTTATTCTTTCGTATCTCTTTCCAGAGGAGGAATGAATAAAAGAGTAAAAAAGTCAAGGATTTCATCCCTACAGAATTGATACAGGCTAACCAGCAAAAGAGCCCATAAGTACTATGTGCGAGCTAGAGTGTTTACTTGGATTAAAGGCCTTCTATACAGCAGTTGTGTTGCCCCAACAGCTTCTCTGTGAAGTTGGAATTTTCTTTCTTTCCAAGCAGAAATTGTATGCATTTCAAGTTGTTCATTGTTCAGCATTGGACGATTTCTGTGAAACTGCAGAAATGAGAAACTTAAGTTATTACTATTAGAGAAAGAATATTTCAAGAATAGCAAGTGTGACGAGTGTTTAAGAAAAAAAACCAATTATAAATTCAAAACACAAGGGGTTGCAACAATAGCATAACTATAAATTTATATGACAAAAAAATTTAGCAAATTAAATTGCTAGTAAACTGATTATAGAAGTCAGTTTGTTTAAATTGATTTACTGGCCAGAAAGCAGTGAGAGAACTCTCAAGAAAACTGGTGTCTTGCAGTATCTACCACGATGTACATGAATTCTTTTTTTTCATGAAAGTGACTGTTGGGATACAGGGCTGATATTGATAGCCTTTGAATGTAAGTTTAGTGGAAGAACAAGTGTAAAAGAGGATATTGTTTGTATAGGACGTACTATGGTTCAAGGAAGTAGGTGTCTGGAAAGATATTATCAATTGTTGCTCAAGGGCAGTTTCTTTGTTGTTGGATACAGAACACATAGTAACATTTCAGCATGATGTTTAATGTGAAGAAGTCTATTCTAAGGTTTTATTCTCCAAATTTTCAGAATCACAAGGAAAAAGAATACAAATGGCAACATATAGTATGCACTGGAAGGATACAAGTTTTATTGATCCCCAAATTTTGTGGAACTAATCCATGTTAGGGAACTAAAAATAGGCTTTCGGCATCTTTGAGGTCTTATTTTACATAGGTGCCACAATTCGCTAAAGATAAATAATCATGAAAAGCTTACTGGAAGTTCATCTTTTTGGTAAAGCCACTTGCAGTAACAAAGGTGGGAGGATAAGAAATGAATTTCTTAAATTCTACCTAGCCCCCAAAGATAGGCATTTTTTTCTCGGGTGGCTGCTAGGTAAAAATTCTTGACAATTGACCACAATATTTAAGTGGTGGATTATCCCAAATGGACAAGGAGGCAAATTAATGTCTGGGATTTTCCTTCTTAGTCTTTTTATCCATAAATTACCAAACAAATAAAAAATCTACACAATATCGAAAGAAAGGTCAGCACAGATTTAAATTACAAAAATAAAGATCGTCTCAAATAACAAGCTACATCATGCAAACTATTCTCACAAAGCTATTTTTAATGGTACATTAAAATCTTGTGAGGATCACTATCATGGCCGGCAGAAGTAAAAAACTTGCACTATACCTCCATCAATATCAAAATGAAATCAGAAGCAGTCAGCATTCCCAGAATCTGTTTGCTGCAGTCATCCCAGATAGGTACAACAGCAAGTCCCTGAAGGAGGAAAAAAGGAATAGTAGATGGGATTAAACATACAAAGTTTTGTGAAACCATTGATGCCAAGTCACACAAGTTAAAGGTTTCCATTAGATAAAAGAAAAAAGGAATAACAAATCGTTGTGCATAAACCAGGATCAAACCAAGGTTATTGAATTTTTTCTCAACGTGGGTTCTGGAGATCACTATATCAAGAGAATATCCCGAATGGACCAATCATTAAATATGGGTTGGAGATGTTGGCAAAGATAACAAAGGCGTGACTCGAGATCTAATGAGAGTCCTAGAGTTTCAGGTAGCACAACAAGGTGAAAGTCAATGCAAGCTCAAGGAGAGAGAGAGAGGGAGAGAGAATGGTGTTGCTAAACGAAAGCACCACCATTTGTTAGATGTTGCTTGTACCATGTTATTCAATGTGCAGGTAGCCAGGTACCAACACAGTTTTGGACTGATGCAGTTCTTATTGCGTGTCATCTCATTGACTTTATGCCCTCTGTTGTTCTGAGTAATCAATTTCCCTTTTCTCTTTTATATCCTGGTCTCTCTCCCTTTCAGCTCACTCCTCATGTATTTGGTTGTGTAGCTTTTGTTTATATCTTGGATCGTGATCTTGACAAATTGTCCCCTAATGCTCGTAAATGAGTATCGTTGTTACAATCCTGAGTCTCGGTGATATTTTGTGAGTGCCGATGTTACCTTCTTTGAGTCCATTGCTTTCTTTTCATCACCCAAACAGAATTTGTCTCTGGATCTCATATCTACTCATGAGGGAGAGTCTTTATCTTCTCCTATTCTTCCGATGCCATTAGCTCCACCTTCTAATCCTCCCTTGCCAATACCATTAGCTCCACCTTCTAATCCTCCCTTGCCGATACTATTAGCTGCACCTTCTAATCCTCCCTTGAAGGTTTACCACTGATCAAGATCTCAACCCGTTGTTTCTTATAGTCCAGACAAGACATCTTCTCAACTTGCGGTTCCTGTTTCTCCATCACCCACTTCTGCTATTGATGATTTACCACTTGCATACGTTGAGGTGAACGTACTTGTACTCAACATCCCATTGCTAATTTCGTGTCCTATAATCGTGTTTCCTCATCCTTGCAATCTTTTGGTTTTACCTTGTCCTCTATCTCTATTCCCTTGTCTTATCAACAGATTTTATCTATGTCTGGATGGAAACACGCTTTGGTGAGGAAATGACTGCCCTTCACAAGAATCAGACCTAGGAGCTTACTGTTCTCCCTTTTGGGAAACAAACTGTTAGTCGTCGTTGGGCTATACTATTAAGTATCTCCCTCATGTGCGCCTTAAGGCGCGTTTGGTTGCCAAAGGGTACACACAGACCTATGGGGTTGATTACTTAGAGATCTTTTCTCCTGTATCCTGCCTTAACCCTGTAAAGGTTCTTTTTGTGGCAGTTTGTTCTTGGCCTTTATATCAGCTTGATATAACGAATGCATTTCTTTACGACGACATACAGGAGGGATGCTTAGTTCCTATATAGCCTAGTTAACATGTACCCCCGTGCAACCCTTGTACTCCATGTACAATTGAACTCACCCGTGCAACCCTCGTACTCCATTTACAATTGAACTCACACCCCATACAGTCATCTTCTCTTCAGCAACTTACTCGATATATCCTCAAGCACACGCAATGAATGAAGTTACAGTTCTATTTCCTTCTCATTAAAATTGTTGTCTAACATGATTTGCTGATTCACTTGACAACCGTACTTCTTCATTCTATAGCAATTGCCTTCACAGGATAGAATTCTTAAGTCCCAATATTCTCATCAAAAGTCATTTTTAAGATTAGTCGAATCTCAAGGACCGGTTAATTTACCTACATCCCAATATTCGTCGGATCATCAAGACTAGACTTTGACACGCCCACACAATCATCAAGCCAGAAGTAAGAACAATAGCATAACAAACCAAGGATAAAATATAACATTTTATGATAGTATAATAGATAAATAAAATAACGAACTTAAACTCCGTACCTCTTCGTACATAACATGGCAAGCCTGTTCCACAGCCACTTTAGCATCTAATGCAATAACCTACATTTTACACAACCGTTCCAAATTCGACTAATTAAATACACCCATCTATACATGATAAAGGAGGAGAAAGATAAATAGAAAATTGAAAACAGATATGAAGAAGGGATTCAGACCTTGCCTGAATTTGGAATCAACTCAAATGTTTTATAACTTGACAAATGCATGGATAGATGATGACGAGAGACATCTATCATGTTATCTGACCATGGCAACACTTGCTCAGGATGTACGCTACTTGATGATGAAGCCTACTTGGTATAACAAACATGTATCCAATTCAAATGCGTAAGTTAAAAATGCAACAAAAAAGAGCAAGTTGCAATAGTTTGTATTAAAGAAAAAATAATAATAATAACATAACTTTCATGTTTCAAAACTAACCGGTTCATTTACAAGAAGAATATTATTAATTGTTCCATATTCATCACGAACACAAAGTTGTTGTTCATCAAACCGCCATACGCCATCAACCAAGAATTTATACTGCATTACATATTTAAAGCCAAAAATTCAAAATATTGCAATCTAAATAAAAGAGGAATACTTCTTCTATATCCAAGCCAGCCAAAACCATACTCCTAACATTGAGATTGATGAGTACGACTAAATAGCTGGCAGAGAAACATATTAGAAAAACTTGAAAAGAATAAAAAAATTACTTTTTTATTGCAACATAATCAGAAAAAAAAAAAAGACATGCAAAGAAAGTAAAAATGGCCAAAGCGGAGAATAATAAATATGTTCATGCGCATATCTGTAAGCTTGTTTAAGTGGGGTAAGAAAGCCATGATTAACACGGCACACAAACACATGGTACATACAAAATGGAAGCAAAATGGTCATACACTGTAAATAACTGTATGTGTGTGCATTAGTTTGCCAGAGCATAAGTGCTAACAATTAAAATGACACATATGCATCTGAATGCATAAATAAAAATGCGGATATAGGTGAAACTAATAGTTTTGCGAGCATGTTTGAATGTGTGATAAACTGGGGTTGAAGACAACAAGACCACATATGTTACATAGATCTTGGTATATGTTAGTTACAGCCACGTGTCTAATGATATAATTCATGTAATCCCCAAATCTAACAACACAAGGAACAAGATTGAATGGTCAATAAGCCCAATTTTTCTCCTTCTACACCTAATGAAAAATTGGGGTATTCAGAATTGTATGTCCAACATTTTTTGACTCAATTTACACATGCAACAATAAGATTGACATAATCTTTAGTAAACTTCTAGTAAACCAGAAATGTGTTACACTCTCCCTTAGAAAGTAATCAAAATGGGCATAAAGGTGAAAATAATAGTTTCACATGAATGTGTCAATGTGTGGGGTTAAAGGCAGCAATGCCACACATGTTAAGTAGATCTTGGAATATGTTAGTTACGGCAATGTGTCTGCTAATAGGATCCATGTATCCCCAAATCTAAGAACATGAGGGACAAATTTAAAAGGTCAATAAGCCTGATTGTTTTCTTTCCACACCCTATATTAAATTGAGGTATTTAGAATTATATTTCCAACACTTAACTGAAACATTTTACACATGCAACAATACGATTAATGCAGTCTTCAAGGAAACTTCTAGTAAACTAGAAATTTGTTGCACTCTCCATTTGATGGAGATCAGAATGGGGTTTGGAGCAGCGTCCCACGAATCATTCATATCTATGCCAACCAATGCCTCAAGAAACAGATTTTAGGATTTGTTTTCTTTTAATTTTAGGGATTATATTACCTAATAATTATAACTATATATGTTACTTATCTTTATTGGCAAATGACAATATCCATTTTTTGAATATTTAGTAATTAGGGTTTTGCAAGGACTTTGCCCATAAATAAGGCCTTATGAAATAAGGGTTTAATCTTGAATGACCATAGTATAAAGTGATACAGATTTTCCTTCCCACTCTCTTGGTTCTTCTTCTTTCTTCCCCTCCTCCTTCCCATTCTGCATCACCCTTCTTTTTTCTAAAAGATGTATTGGGCTTCCAACACATCTTATAACCACACTGATAAAGTGTTACATCTAACATGTATAAGATACAACACTAAAAATGCATGAAGATTAAAAGAATAATTGTTCAGGAGCATATTTAGGTCCAACTGAGATTCAGAACCAAGTGGTCCACTTGAGAGAACGACACTTATTCTCTCTTATGTTTTGGAGATTGTAGCTTATACGAGGAGAAAATTTTAACCCTTTTATTCAGATTGTGTCATTCTTCACAACACTTATATTTGACTTTTCAAGATAAATCTCCTTACGATTAATACTTGAGTTGAATGTGAAAGTTTCATCACAAAATTCTATCAATTTTCATATCAATGGAAACAATATCTCATATATTGCTCAATCATCCGCATGCATAGAAACAAAATGGAATAAGATGGGTCTACATGGATCACACCTGATGACAACCTGGAGGAAGATCCTGGATTGTTTGGAAAATCATGGAGGAACCCTCCACCAATATCATCTGTATGCGCTCAGTCCACCTGCACAAATAACAACAACATCATATATATATATATATATACACACACACAAATATTCTAGAGAGAGAAGAACAATATGGTTGGGAAATAAAATGTACCCACTAAAGGAACCGCAGAGGAAAACCTCGTGGCCTCCATAGCACCAAGTAAACAGTGTATGAACCATTCTTGTTGACAATTGCTCTCCCCAAACACCCAATTCATATAGCTATATGTACATACGTCTGTCTATGTATATACATATATACATACAGAGCAATTTGAAGTAAACAAGAAAAGCATTTACTAATCGTAAAAGCTGTATCCAACAAGTGAATTCCTATGTAAATCCGCCGGCTAAAACTACAGGAATTTTTTCCCCATATATATATATATAGAGAGAGAGAGAAAGAGAGAGAGAGAGAATTTTCAGAGCTAAGTCTTATGCACGAGATTCGCCTAGAAATCTCCGAATTGTAACAAAAATTATGCTACTAAAAAAGGAGGAGGAAAGGGATAAAGTTAGTGGTGTGTGTTGGTATTGTGTGTGTGTGTGTATATATATATACAGGGTGTTGTATAGTTTCAGAGAGAGATTCTATTTCGATTGCTTTCTATGTGAATTTTTATATAAGAATTTTGACTTTCAAAAGCATTAGAACAAAACCATGTTTCAGAATACTGCGGTTGGTTGAGAGTTGAGACTTATTAGAGTGGTAGTGAACTTTTATTTGTTGGGTTTCACATGGGTGCATAGCTATTAGGTACTGCCTACTAATGTTTGGAAAATCTATCTTGGGCCCATAATTGGTGCATAAGAGTCTAATTACAAATCTTGTTCCCTTGACCTAAGTTTGAAAAGTGTGACAGAACTTTCAAGTCTAAAACCTCTCTCCAAAAGTTTGGAGTTTTTTCTCACAGTATTGAATGGAGAGAAGTGTACGCTCATAATAAGAGTTCATTGTCATAGACTTACTGCAAAGAGCAATTTTTTCAAGACCAAATTAAAAAAAAAAAATAACTTGACTAAAAGTTTGACCTCAAACTTATTTGACTAACCAATTGTTGCAAAAGTCCTCAATGGCAGAGAATTTAATGTGTTAAATTGGAATTTGCAAAGCACTTTAATACTCATGGACGAAACTATGTCATTTTTAAGAGTTATTTTTCAATGTTAAGATTAAAATTAATACAAATAACTCATTCACTACAGTGTTGTTAAAAATTATTTCTAAAAAAATATATTTAAATGGATTATATTTGTATAAGAAAAAATTATTAGATGCGCCTATGAGAAAGGAACATTTTTCAAAATTTGCTTAAATTTCTATTTTTAAAACTTTAAAAAGACAACAAAACCTAAAATGAAAATTACTTTTTTATATAAAAAAAATCTAATTTTTTCAATAAAATTTCTATTAAGAGGGGTTTTGTGCAAAAAAAAAAAAAAATGATAGTTCAAGGGAGTTTTATGCAATTTGCCTTTCTTAAATTTATATTAAAGGACATTTTCACCATAATAATATTACTGTATGCACATGTGTGAAACTCAAGCACCCTTTAGCTCTTAATTTTCTAACAACTCTTTGACGTTGGTCCCAAAGTCCCAACAATTGATTAGTCAAAGGGGAGTTTTAGGTAAAAAATATAGGTAAGGAGAGTTTTGTGCCAATTTTTAATGTGTTGGCTCTTTTTTCAAATGACATCTTGAAGCTTAGTTACATTGATAATTCTTGTTCTTATTTTATTAGGTAACCCTCCCATCGTATCAAATGTGAATACCAAATCATGTGAGATATATTATTTTATGTTAACAAATTTCGGTATCCAAACTATATTCATCAAGTTGTAATTTTTGGTTTATTTTGGGTCTCGATCATGGATGTTGAAGAATAAGGGCATGGATACCATTTATTCGAAAAGTACATCACTTAGTACATGTATATGTGTGAGGACACTTTGTGCATGTTTGGGAGTGCTTCCTGATACCTCAACAAGTCTTTTCAAGCATTAAAAGTCCTTTTAAAAAAAGTGTGACATTCGATTACACATATGTAAAGACTTTTTTGAAGAAGCAGGTGGTGAGGAAGTCTATTTCAAAAAGGTAAAAAAATGTTACCTTTAGAACCTCCTTTTAGGAAGTCAAATTTTATTTTGACATAAATTTGTTATTTTATTAATTTATCCGTGTACAGTTTATATATTAATAAGATTGTGAGATATTATCTCTTTAGTCATTCGTTCCTCCACTGTCGCCACCCTCCACTACTACCACCTCCACCACCACCGCCACCACCATCGCTACTTCCACCACAGTCATCACCATCTCACCTCCTCCACTGCCGCCACCCTCCACTACTACCACCTCCACCACCACCGCCACCACCATCGCTACTTCCACCACAGCCATCACCACCTCACCTCTTCCACTACCGCCACCACCTCCACCTTCCACCACCACTACTGTCACCGCTACTATTGTTGCCACCTTCCTTCACTGCCACCATTACTATCACTGCCACCGCTATCGCTGCATTTCACCACCATGGCCACTTCCAGTGCTGCTTTCTACTACCATTATCTTCATGTCCATTGCGGACCTCATGCTTTCTAAAGGTTGCAATCGTTGTTAAGGATAAGGGATAATATTATCAAGAAAAAATAATTTAAAAGTTAAATTATATTTAAAAAATGAACTCGCCAAACATCTTTTTTCTTCTGAATTCATTCTAATAACATTCATTTTCTAAAGAAGTTATCAATGAAGTCCTTTTGATATTAGGAAGCTCTCCCAAACTGGCATTTATATTTAGAGTTTCAAAGGTTTAGGACTTTAAAATATAAGCTTTGAGTGATATTTTGATTTTTCTCAAAGTCCGACCGATCCAACTTAATTTAAACCAGTCCAACTTTTCTCGATTTCTGTAAAAATTCAAATCCTATATAGTGCGACTGGTCTAACTCAAGTGCAACCAATCTAACTTTTCTAATTCAAAAAGGAAAGTTATTTTTCAAGTTTAATTTGATTTTCTTTTGATCTAAATATTTGGGAAACATCCTAAAAAGTTTTTTAACTTGTTTTCAAGTAAAATTAAGACTCTATCTTCTATAAAAATCTTCTTATGTTTTCTTTACAATTATGGAATTAAAAAATTATTGTTCAACAAAGAGAGAGCTTTTGGAGAGTATTTTTGATAGAAAAATCACCCTAGATTTTTCTGAAGTTTTTCTTTATGAGAGCACACGCTATTACACGTGAGTGATATTAACGTGATGTTCTCAATCTGATAGATAGTATAGAGGCTACTATAGAGTTATCTTATTCGATCAAGTATCAACTTTTTGATTTCTTTTTAACAACTTGTTTATGAGAAAAGAGAAGTCATATTGCACTACGAAGGGGACATAATATTCGCGAAATATTCATTTTCTTCTAGTAACCCTTCTGCAAGGATTGTAACGTTAGTTTCAAGTTTGCAGTAATTGGACGCAAAGTCACAAAAATAAGTTTGAGATGTTCAACATCAAATTCTTAACAGAGTGGAGTGTGTATGAGACTGGGACTGAGTCCGTTTACTTTACTCCGAGATAGTGAATTTGTTTTTCTAGGGTTACAACCTCACTTGTGGTTTTCTCCCTTTTAGGATTTTCACGTATATCTGGTGTCATCTCTTATTTTACTTTATTTATTGCTTTGTGTGGTTGTTTTTATTTTAATTGGGCAAAATTAAACAATCTGAAAAATTGAGTAAATAGTTCAAACCTATTCACTATCACGCCCCGAAATCCAGACCGCCGGGACTCCTCCGGTCCAAGCCTGAATCCCGAGTAGTGAGGTGTCATGATTGCCTAATCGTCACTCCATGACCCGAGCAACCATGGCAAACTACTACCAACATCACTCCCGATTTCCACTCGGTCCACCGAGATCATCACATATAGCAGAAGTCTTTACTTTATTGATACTTTCACTCTTTATTGGTTACGACGTAATGATCATCAATCTATAATGTAATCTAAAAATTCAGTAGAAGCATTCTTCATACTATTAACACAATGTAAACATGCATACATAGTCAATACATGTTCACCATGGACACCCTTCAATGAAATCATGCATGTACAAGTCCTTTCAAGTCATCCAGTTTCTTGCAATTTTTCGCGCAATCAAAAGTGCCACTTCGCACAATCTAGATTTTTCGATCAATCGAAACATAGGTTTTGCATGATCGAAAATTCTATTCTCACATGATCAAATTCTTATCGAAATATAATCAAAGTTTTCCAACATTCGGGATCTCTCACCTGCAATTTTTTTCTGCAGAATTTTCAGTAGCTTAACATTTTGGTCATTTTAGGTCTAATGTCCCTCATTAACGCATCTATGCATTACATTTCGCATATGCATCAACATAACCATTCTCACAAGTTTTTACATGTGGAAACAAACATAAATGAATAATTCATTATTTAAACATCTAACATTCTACCATGTTCAATACTATGCTTACAATGTATAAAGTAATAAGTCATGAATAACACATGCTTAAACCATAATCAAACGTACACAACCATAAAGCATAAACGATGCATATTCTTGGAGCATAAATGGTCATTACATGTTTGTCACACTCATATAGTCCACAATCCAAGCATGCATTCAAATAAAGCAATATAAAGTCTTTAAATGAACCCAAAACCGCTTCACACCAACTTTACTGTTGGGGAGACTCATCCACTTCCTTTCCTTTTGTGAAAAAAGTTAATCCTCATGGGATGAGCAACCACACGCTCAATAGGAATATCTAAAACATAATTTCGCAAGTTCTATAAGGACTCTGTTTTAGGGAGTATCCTTTTTTATTCTAACCGGAGCTCCCTTATTGGATCACTCCATTGGGTTCCTTTACCAGATTGCCCCACGAGGGTTCTCTTTACTGGATTACCTCACCACTCCTCAAGATGACTTAACTGTCCAATTAAGCTCACCACCCTCACCACATGTCTACCCATAATGAAGATGGATTATATATACTCATGACAATTTTGAATGAGCAATTTGAGACAAAATAGCTTTTAGTGGTCATGCTTACATAATTCATCAATTAAGCACTACATGCAATCACATTTTCCACATTCTACATAATTAATATGGTAACTAAACATGTTTTGCACATAACTTATTTTCAAGACATTTTTACAAACACATAAGGGTCACTTTATCACATATATATGAATACACCTAATTCTTCCACATTTCAATTCCAACATGCTTCATAATTAACTAAGGCAATTATAAGCATGTAAATACATCAATTAACATAGAGAATTCATTAATTAGCATAATTGAGCATGTTTTGGTATTGAAAAATATCTAATTATACCCACATAACTAATTGGTTACCTTAATAACTAATATACTCACAAAAACCCTGAATTCTATTGGTTAGGCATTCTTACCTCAATTTGAAAGAGCTTTCAAATGATTTCTCCAATTCTCTCAAAATTTAACTTTCTTCAAAATTAATTTTGGATGGATCAAACTCTAGCCCTCAATGTGTAGACCGTTTCTCTCTTCTTTGGCGTCGCCCAATTCTCGACCTAAATTTCTCAAATGTGATGAAGAAGTGAAGAAGAAGATGTAGCTATATATGGATATATATATATATTGTTCACCATTAGGCTTATGAGAATGAGAAATGAGGGTGGGGTCGTTCTCTTGTTATTTATAAAATTTAGCATCCCCTTATTTACACAAATGTCACTACCTTTTCACTAAACCTTCCCGGACTCAGTTTTTAAATTCTGTAACTCCGATTAATACAAAATTGACTTCGTAACACGTAAATATTTTATTTAAGTTACTCTAAAAATTTAGTGTCATTCCGACACTTTCAAAATTTTTTGACCCGTGGTCAACCGAATCCGAAAAAGTTAACTTTTTGCCAAATGCTTTGAAAACTTTTTCACCCCTTAAATAAGTTTCCAAAACATGTATTTTATATTTAAAACACATTTATAATTATTTAAAACATTAATATGACAATAAATGAAAATATTAAAAAATTGGCCAAAAATGGTCACGGTTCTTACATTCACCCCCGTCTAACAGTGTTTTTTTTATCACACTTTCACAACCACTTTCACATCCCACTGCTCACACTTGGTATCAGAGCAGTTTCTCTAAACAGTGAATTATTCCTTATGGAAAGTTTTCAAAACTAAAATTATTTTTGTTTTTTAAAAAATTACTATGAAATTTTTTATGAAATATGCTGATTCGGTTCAACAAACTCCTTTATTTAATGGATCATTATCTAGAGGAAAGAAAGGAATATAGAAGACTCTAAGGGAACAAAAATTACTTGTTGGACATGTAGTGGTAAAGGTCATACTTTTAGTCAGTGTTTAAGTCCTAAAAATACTTTTGTGTTAAAAAGATTTCAAAATATAAAAAGAAATATAAAACTATGAAAGTTGTTATTTCTGAGTCTGATTCTGATAGTTATTCATTTTATGATAATGTTAATTATCACCTTGCTTTTATTATTGTTTTGAATGAAGATACCGCTAATAATTTTTCTTCTGATGTAGAACAAATTAGAGAAACATAGAAATATATAACTTAAAGTCAGGTTAGTTTTAATGATGAAGCTAATAAACAACCAGAGTAAGTCAAGTTGCAAAAAGAATTTGATGACTTTTATGAAACATACAAGGAGCAGACTAAGAAATTGAAGCTGGTGGAAAGAAAAAGAAATACCTTGAAGAAGGAGAATGAGCGAAAATAACAATTGATTGATGATGGAAAAACTGTCATTCAAAGACCTCAAGAAAAGGTGAAATTTCTCAAAAGCGAGGAAAGTCAAGCTATGTCTGCTAGGGATTTTCTTGTTGTTAAAATTGATTTTCCTTGAACTTGAATTGAAAAAGTTATAAGTGAAATTAATTACTTTTACTTCTGGGCAAATTAAGCTTTGATGATATGATTAGTGTTAGTAAACCTATAGGAGATAAGATTAGGTTAGATTTTTATGGGTCTACATCTAATTAGAAGGGTAAAACTATTTTTGTTAAACCCAATATTTTAAACATGACAGTGCCCAACCCTAAACCTCAATTTAAGTTTTTGCCTGCTAGGATTGTGTTCAATGTGCCTATTGTTCTTTATTGTACTTGTTGTGGTAAGATAGGTCATAGTCAACATTATTGCTACAAGAAGAAAATGGATTATTTTTATAGATCATGCTAATAATTATTTTACACAGAATAAGGTTCATGTTAAATGACAAAATAATTGGAACAAACCCAAAAAAAATCATGCTCAAAGGAATTCAAATAGGAAAAATAATAATAATTCTCCTCCATAATTTCTTCAAAATAATTTGTGTGTTAAGACTATTTGGATGAAGAAAGAGGATTTACATAAATCTGTGCCTATTGATGCAACTGGATTTATTCTCAATAGGTTTGTGGGAGCAAACCCTACCCATTGAGATACTAGGATTTGTATGGTCATGGAATGAGCTTATGTTCTTTATTTTGTATTCCATTGGATCATATCTTGTAGCGTGGGTTAGGTTGTTTATTTTTTGGTTTTTATGAGAATGTAAAAGTCTTAGTTTTTTTTTTATATAATGTAAATTCTCTATATTCCTTTTAAATTCACTATGGTTTGTGAATGCAAATTGGGACACATAATTTATGAGTGAATGAATTTATGAAATTATTATCTAAACATTGATGACTAATTTGGTTTATTTATTTATTTTTAGCAATGAGTCTTTTAAGTCTATACATTTTGTGATGCTTGAAAACTAATATGAAGTTGACTAGATTACATTATACGAATAGCAAACTGAGTATTTACATGATTAAAAGATTCCATGTTTATTGAATTTAGCCAAAAAAGAAAAAAAAGAAAGAAAAGTATATAAAAAAATGTTGAATAAGCTACTGAAATCTAAAATAAAAGAAAAGGCTACCTTCGGAATTTTTCTAAAGCTACCATGACAACCAATTCTCCAATGAAAAAATTAAATAATAATGTTGTTAATGGAAAGAGCTGGCGGGTAGTAAGAGTGAAAGTTGTTGTCTCAGAATTAAAATTTTTTTTTTAAGTCAATGATTAAATTGATCATGTGTACGTTGCTCTTAATGTTTTCTATACAATGTGATTTAGCCAAATGATCAAAGAAATTTGATTAATTATTGATGATGTTAGATTGTACACACACATGGATTTATTAGATGAATTTTTAAATCTTTATAAATATTGTGAATTGGGATTTGTGTCATGATTTTGAAATTGCGAATGATTTTTTTTGGCAAATTTATGGGCTTTAAGATTATGTGTTCATAAGTATATTGAATTTTCTGGAGTTTTTAGAGCTCGTAATTATGCATGGGAAAAGTTTGGACTGAATATTTACTTTTTAGTGATCTTTATTTTCCAAAATTTCAAAATTTACAAAAATATTTTCTAGTTTTTAGGTTTTTCTAGTTTAATAACTAGGCCTAGAATATCTTTTGGTTATGATGATCATAGAGATCCGAATTTTTTTCTTTTATTTAATTATTTTAGGAAATAAGATTTTAAATGATTATAAATGCGTTTTAAATGTAAAATACATGTTTCATGACTTGTATGAAGGTCCGGGGAAGTTTTGGAAGCGTTTGGAAAAAAATGACGTTTTCAGGTCAAGTGGGTCGGGGATGCAGGACCCATGGGGTCCAAAAATCCGAAAGTGTCGAAATGACACCAAATTTGATGAGTAGTTTAAATAAAATATTTAATGCACTACGGAGTTAATTTCAGATCCATAGGAGTTACCAAAAGTGAAAACGGAGCCCAGGAAGGTTTGGTAAGAGACTAGTGACATTTTTGTAAATAAGGATTCTAGGTCTATAAATAGAAAGTAGGAGAATGCTGAATTGATTTCTCATTCTCATCAGCTGCATAGAGAGAACAATATATATCTCTATATAGCTATATCATCTTCTTCTCTTCTCCATTAATTTTGAGAGGCTTGGGGCAATAATTGGAAGGCGCCAAAGAAGGAAGAGTTGGTCTACGCATTGAGATTTCAAGTTTGAAATTGAGAATGATTTTTTTTGTCAAATTTATAGGATTTAAGATTATGTGTTCATAAGTATATTGAATTTTTTTTTGTCAAATTTATAGCTATATCATCTTCTTCTCTTCTCCTTGTAGGTCTCCAGTTTGTTGGACTGAAGTAGGCGAGACCGCAGCCTTAGGTCCAGATATTGTGCACCAAACTACAGAAAAGATTAAGTTGATTAGGCAACGATTGTTGACAGCTTAGAGTCGACAAAAGGAGTTATGCCTATCGGAGGAGGAGGTCGTTATCCTTTGAGGTGAGGGACCATGTGTTTCTAAAGGTTTCACCATGAAAAGGATTAATGCATTTTGGGCGGAGTGGCAAGTTATCATCGAGGTACATTGGACCATTCGAGATTCTTGAGTGTGTCGGTGATGTGGCCTACAGATTGGCTTTGCCACCACAATTGGAAAAGGTTTACAGCGTATTCTATGTTTCGATGTTGAGGAAATATGAACCTGATCCATCACATGTTCTGAGTTGGGTAGATGTTGAAGTTGATGAGGATGTCACCTATGAGGAGAGACCAGTTCAGATTCTTAATGCTAGAGAGCAAGTTCTGAGGGGTAAGACCATTCCGTTAGTCAAGGTTTTGTGGCATCACCACAATGTTGAGGAGGCTACTTGGGAGCGAGAGCAGAAAATTTGTTCTAAGTATTCAGACTTATTTTTCACAGAAATGATATGATTTCAAGGACGAAATCCTTTTAAGTTAGGTAGGTTGTAAGAACCGTGACCATTTTGTCCGTTTCTCGTCATTTTTTTTCGTTTAATCATCATATTAGTGTTTTAAATGATTTTTTATGTATTTTAAAAGTGAAATACATGTTTAGATAACATATGTAAGGTTTGGGAAAGTTTTTGGAGAGTTTGGCAAAAGTTGATTTTTTCGGGTCCAGTCAACCCAGGGGCGCGAGTCCCGTGGGCCTAAAAAAAAATTAAAAAATCTCAGAATGACTACAAATTTAGAAGGTAGCTTAAATAAAATATTTGACGTGCTACAGAATTGATTTCTTGTCAATCGGAGTTATGGAACTCCGAAAACGAGCCCGGGAAGGTTTAGAGAAAAGTAATGGCATTGTTGTAAATATAAGTAAATCATTTTTCTATAAATAGAAAAGAAGAGTCAAAGGGGAACACGAACTCAAATCGAGCCCAGATGACTTTGGTTATTTAAATGAGTGGTGCTCAATTTTTTAAAATAATGACGAGTCAAACTCAGCATTTCGAGCTCGTCACAATCTTAAGCCGAGTCCAAACTGAGCCCATAAACGAATGAGTTGAGCCAAAAACCACTCAAGCTTGTCTCGGCTCATTTGCAGACCTATAAATGCTATAATGGTCCCTACTATATGAAGATCAGACACAGACATCATTTACAACAGTGCTTTTTGTTGAAATGTATATAAAGAGTGAGGTGAATTTTTTTAGAATAAATCTCTCTGCACTAAGGTCCCATATACCATTGCATATGAAAATGGAGGAATGTATATGATCATCGCAATAAATATATTGGAAAAACTACAATTAGGTTAAGCTAGTAGTGCTAAATAACAAAAAAAAAGGCATTTTAAAAGTTTATTTTTTCACATAAGTTAAAATAGGCAAAAATAATTACAGAGGCATTGAGAATTTTTATTCACCTTCAAAATGCCCTCCAGACTCTTATCTCAAATTTTGAAACTATTCTTATTTAATCAAATAATCATATTGAAGAAGTCTATTATTAGTCAAGCACATCATTCCTTCACTTCCGTTTAGATGGATGATTATATTTATATCTCACGGTAAAGACAATCTATTGCAACAACCACCATAATAATAACTAGTGCTTATAAACTTAGATTGATTTTTATATGATATACTCTCTCAATATATACAGACACTAGTAAAAAGCATGTGCGTTGCACATGGGAGTCTCTAATTATTTTTTCTTAATTGTCGTTTGCCTTTGATAGGTTTTTTTTTTTTCTTGTAGTAACATGTTTGCACATGGCATCCTGTATTATTTATGTGGGATCCTCTAATGTGTTATGATATTTAAATATTCATATATATACACATATATATCATATGACTATATGTACATATATTAGTTGGACCTCTGGTTCATATCCACTGTTTGTTGCATCTTGTGCTTAAAATATTATCACATTAATTTAGATGGCCCTACATCAGTAATTTGTGAGGATAACACCTCAAAGAACATTAATTGAAAAATATTACATTGGTAGAATACAGAAATCCTAAAACAAACAGAAAAGTGCCCATACTACTATTAATTTAGAGTCATTCAACAATTTATTCCAAAATTACTCCGTAATTTATCGAAATTTGTAACTTCTAAAATGCACATTGTTTTGTATTTCATAATTTGTATATATTGTATCCAAAAGATAAAATATATTGGAACAAATAAATCTTCTATTAGTCACATCTTACTTACTATGGCAAAGAATCAAAGATAACTATAAGAAATTAAGTAAAAACTACTATTATAGCAATTCTTAAACTATTTATTGCTCTCATTTTGAAAATTCCCTATCTCTTAGTAATTCTTCAAATGATTCATCGTCAAGTCAAACTTCTTTGACATCTACTTACACAAAACAATTTGTAATCAATTCATTATTACTATTGTTTATCTTCACCATAAAAAAGAGTGATTTTTCTTTCTGGCTTGTCACTTTGCTATAGAATTCATTCATCTCATCATTGTATAAAAAAAACAAATTTACTTTAAAAATATTGATAGATTTAAATGAGTTATTTTTTTATTCTATAATTTTAATGGAGAGGAAAAAAATTTATCTCAACTTTTAACTGTTGAAAATCATCAAATATTGTTAGATATTATACTTTTCTCAAATCTGTCACTTGAAATTGCATCATAAATGAGTACATACTTCATTAATATATAATGATAGAAAATCATATATTTGGCATATTCTAAGACCATTGAAAAAATTAAGATTGTTTAAAAGATATAATAATACATTTGAAACATTTTGCATCACTTGTATAGCAATTTTTACAAGTCAGTCCATTCTTTTGTACTTTGAATTTCTTTTTACATTGTTTACATGCATTGTACCACGATGCACTTGGATTTAAAATCTCTTCAATTCTTCTTTCGGAAAAGTAATGTGTTTTCTACCGGTTGAGTAGCAAAATATAATTTTTAACATATGAATTAATTATAATAAAGAAAGATTAAATAAATATAAAAAAGAATAGTAATTTAATACGTTAAATGCAAGTCCAGAATTTTAAATTATGTCTTTGATGCAGATAGTTTCGGCCTCTTTGAACAATTGATATTTTGAACTTAAAATGAAAGGGTTTAAGATAGAAACTCTAGTAATGAGGGAATGAAATGTACATTGTTGACAACTTACAGCTTTGTCGTTATAGAATTTAATGCATTATATATATTCTGCGCTCTTTTGAAAGTTATGTATATCCTATTCTTCTTATAAACAAAATAAATCAACAAAAAAATGGGAATTTAGCCTAACAAAAACAAAGAGAAGACAATTCTCCAATACTCAGTTTCAATATCAATTATGCTGTGACTTTAATTCCTTAAATCCAAACTAATATATCCAAAACCCAAAATATGAAATTGCACAAATCTGATAATACTCCTGTACACACAAATTTCGTGTCCGAAAACCTAAGAACGAAATTGAGTAACTAACAATCAATTTTATTAATTCAAGAAAAAGGGGTACAATTCTCTATGGTCGATTCTTTTATAATAAAGATTCTTCCTTTGATTCAATCTCCTTGATGTTCAATACAAGGGCTTCGAAAGCTTGTTCTTAAACCGGTAGTGACGAGCTTTTTTCAAAACTTCAGCATTGAGGAAGGCTTGACTGAATTTTCGATCGAGGGTCGATAGAGCTTGATCTCGAATGGTGGATTGAAGGTCTTCGAAGAAAAACAGCACTTGTGTGGCGTGCTTGATGTTCTTCATCTTCAGAACTTCGAAGGTTGAAGGTATTTGAAGTATAACAACACTTGTGTGACGTGCTTGATGTTCTTCGTCTTCAGAACTTCAAGTGTTGGTTGAGGCAGAGGTTCGGCAGAACTTTTGTGTTCTCTTCAACTCTTTGTCTCTGTGTTTCTCTGTCCTTCTGTCTATGTGTTGAATGTGTAGGGTGACCTTGTATTTATAGGCAAAAGGGGTGGAGGTTTAATTTGGTAACTCCCCATTAATTGTGCCAACTTCCATAAAAAGAGATTTTGCCTCCTTTTATATAGAAATAAATCAAATTTAAATTTGAATTAGAACACATGTTTTTTTAAAGGCCTGAACCTTCACGATTTTGACACGTGTCTGTTGTTGGGACCCACAATCGTAAAATTAAATTGATCAAAAGTGTTTGACTTATTGAGCAATCAGACGGTGATTAAACCATCATAAAATTTATGTGTCTACAAATTGCCCCCACTTCAAGTCTCACGCTATATTGAGTTTGTCACGTTTTTAAAGCGGGACTTGAAGTATTTAATATATATATATATACATATATATATTTTCAAACATAATTGAAAATTTAAAAATCATATTAGAAATAGGATTTTTTTTTCTTTTCCAAACAGAATTGGAAATTTTAGAATCCTATTAGAAATAGGATTTTTTTTTCCTTTTCCAAACAGAATTAGAAATTTGAGAATCCTATGTCAACTAGGATTAATCCACCATTATGTATATGTAGCCCACGCTATAAACCTTTCAGTTCAGAGAATAATTGAGAGAAGTCTCTCCAACTGCTACTGAAAGGAAATTGGCAGAAACTCACACCTAACAACTGTAAGTTTTTTTTTTCTCCCAGCCGCATCTTCTTCCCTTTTTTTTTTCTTCTTCCAGCCGTATCTTCTTCATTTTTTTTCCTTCTTCTTCTTCTTCTTCTTTCTCTTTTTTCTTCTCCCAGCCGTCTCTTCTTCCTTTTTTTTTTTTTTCTTCTTCCAGCCGTCTTTTTTTTTTTTCTTCTTCTTCTTCTGCTTTCTCTTTCTTCTTCCGGCCGTCTTTTTTTTTTTTTCCTTTTTTCTCTTTTTTCTTCCAACCATCCTTTTTTTTTATATATATATATTTTTTTCCTTCTTCTCTTCTTCATGTGTTGACTTTTTTTTTGTGTGCAGAAGCTTGGAAACCAACTGACTTAAGGGAAGAGACTCCAGCTACATAGGTATTTATTTATTTTATTTTATTTTAAATAAATAAGTAAAAATTTCTCTTGTAGTATGCTTCTGTAACATAACTTGCAGACTAAATGTGCACTTGTGTAACAATTTTGAAAAAGATGTGACCGTGGTTTGCACAAGTGGCTTTGAAGACTCTAATTGTGTGTACAATTACTCTCTTGTGCACCAGTTTGGAAAGCGTGGTTTGGAAGACTCTGATTGTGTGTACAATTGCGCTCTTGTGCACCAGTCTGGAAGGCGTGGTTTGGAAGACTCCGACTGTGTGTACAATTGCGCTTTTGTGCACTAGTCTGGAAGGCGTGGTTTAGAAGACTCCAACTGTGTGTACAATTGCGCTCTTGTGCACCAGTTTAGAAGGCGTGGTTTAGAAGACTCTGACTGTGTGTACAATTGCGCTCTTGTGCACCAGTCTGGAAGGCGTGGTTTGGAAGACTCCGACTGTGTGTACAATTGCGCTCTTGTGTACCAGTCCAGAAGGCGTGGTTTGGAAGACTCTGACTATGTGAACAATTGCGTTCTTGTGCACCAGTCTGAAAGACGTGGTTTGGAAGACTCCGACTGTGTGTACAATTGCGCTCTTGTGCACCAGTTTGGAAGGCGTGGTTTGGAAAACTTCAACTGTGTGTACAATTGCGCTCTTGTGCACTAGTTTGGAAGGCGTGGTTTAGAAAACTCCGACTGTGTGTACAATTGTGCTCTTGTGCACCAGTCTGGAACAATGTTTGGCCAGAACTACCACCATTATCTTAAAACCATATTTCATGCAAATTTGATTTTGTATTCATTTGAAACATAGGGGTAAAATTACACTTTTAATTTCACACACTTTTTTTTTCTTACTTATAATTCTCTTTTCTCTTTCAGCTCTTGATTCAAATCAATCATGGTTGTCTTTCGGTGTGTCCAAGAAGGCACTTTAACTGTTGTTGAAAAAGAAGGTGATGTTCTAGAAAAAGGGACGACCCTTGATGCTCACAGGTCGTTAATTGGTCGATTGGCTGTATCTATGCCTCATTTTGGACATTCACTACACTTGTCTCATTGGTCCAAGGAATTTTCATGTGAGCTTTCGACCTTTGGTCCTTTTGAAGCCGAGAACCATACTTCAATTCGGCGCGCGTAGTTATTGCAATCACCTTTACACGAATAGGTGAACAATTCTAATAAATTCTTACTTCTGGGCAACAAAGTTCGTAATGGATATGCAAGATGGAATTTCTCCTCCAAAATGATGTGTGATTTGACTTACACCGAGAAGTATTAGGAATGGTCAGAAGACATTTTGAGTCGTAATGTTACTTCTCTCAAGGCAGCGAGATTATATGATGCCATTTTTGCCTCTCTTTTTTCCTATGATAGACACCCAAATATGTTAAAGGCATTCTTCAAGTCTTAGTCCCATAGAACTAACACTCTTTATAATTCGGTTGGTGAGGTCTCCATCTCCCTTTGGGACTTGTACGAGATAGGGGGCCTTCCATTAAGTGAGAAATTCTATGACGAGGTTATCCCTAACGCAAAGGAGTTGTCGGGCAAGACCAAAGACGGGAAATTTTTTCTTCCGACGTGCTGTCAAGATTTATTTTTAGCCTATCACCGACTTGCGCAAGAGTTCAAAGGGATCGTACAGATCTCTGACTGGGTGAACTTTTGGTATAAGGGTTCATTGAAGCATCCTAAGCCTCTACGTAGAAAGTTAAGGAACAAAACCAAACTACCAAGAGAGTTTCACAATCCTTCTGGTTCTATTGGTTCCATTTGCAAGCGAACGTCATCAGAAGAAAAGGTGTTTGTTGACCTCGGTGTAAATGATGAAGTTAAATAGAAGACTTACTTGGCTGCTTTTTTAGCATGTTGATTGTGTAAGTTTGTTCTTCCCTCAAGTCCTGCAAACATAATTCGGCCTGGAGTGTTTAAGATTGCAAGCAAGATGGCATATGGAGAAATATTTTGTCTTACTGTTCCAGTACTTGCGAGCATCTATAGGGGTTTGAATGACATCGTCTCACTTCCCGAATCTCTCAATTCTACAGTTATATTTCCTAGTCATTATGTATATGCCTGGCTAGTAGAATATTTTCAGACACATTTTCGTTCTCCAATCAATCAATCTTCACCTCGAATGACTAAATATGCAAAAGAAGGGATGGCAAAGCATTTTGAAATTCTGAGGCGCAGGATTTGTTCAAATCTTGTAAGGGTCTTGTGCTAAATCACTTAGCAATGAAGTTTCACCAAAAGGAAGTTAAAATTGATGATGAGATGACAATTATTGTTTTTGAGTATTTGGCCATCTTCGCTCCAGTTTTTTATCCTTAAGACAAGGCGACTATTATGTCCTTGAACCCTACAGCCCTTATAAATTTAGCAGGCAATTTGGTTTTCACCAAGATGTTCTAGGAAATTTGAAACAAGACATTCGCACTAGCTCGTTGGACGAGGTTTTCAAATATTGGAAATCATATACTCTTCGTAACACCAAATCCTCAGTATTATTGCCAGAGACTACAAGTCTAAAAGAATTTTCAGTCACCAAAGCTTATGTTGATTGGTGGTCAAAGGTCTATGTTGACCCATTCATGACTACGACAGAGAACTTATCGTAAAATAAACATCCAACCTCTCCAAATAATAAAGAAGTAGAGTCTAGGAAGGGTGAGGCTCCAAACCGAAGACCTGGAACGCATACTAAACACATAACTAGAGAATCTTCAAAAACTAAGAGTGGTGACAATTTTGTTAATGGGTCAACTACCCCTTTCAACCCATCCAATCATCCTTCTAACAACCAGAAACATCCTCGATCTATGGTGATCCAAAGTGGCGGTGGAAGAGCTAGTGGTGAACGCAACTGGAAGCATATACTGAAAGTGTCAAACTGTGCCTCTTCAGTAGAAAATGTTGTTTCTCTTCCAAATATGGAGGACTTATTTGACGGACTTTCCAGCGGTTCTTTACCAATGCAGGTTGAGGATTTGCAGGTATATATATATATACTTTTTTTTTGCATATGTTCACTTTTTTTTTTTAAGATGGAAATTGGTAATGGAGCGATTGACGGTGCAAATCATCTTGGTGGTGAAAAGTCTGTTTATGGACCTTCCGCCTTTGAGTTGGCGACCAAAAAAATAAACATTTTACCTTCCGCAGCAGATGTCACATCTTCCCTTCATGGTTCTGATCAAGTGTTGGTAAACCCTCATCCTCATGATTCTTCTGTTGGACACAAGTCTCAACTTCAGGCACATGTGGAGACAGTAGGAGGGCATGTGATACCCCAAGTGAATATTCAGGAATCACATTAGGCCACATTTTCTGAAGTACCCACTTATGATGTAACGAATATAATTTTTGGAATCAGGCGTCAATCGGTCTTAACATTGGGAAACAACCTCAATAGGATGTTAAAGAGGACAGAGTTTTCTAAAGTTCCATTACTTAGATCAAGAGTTAGGGAAACTTTTGATGAGATTTCTTCACTTTCCATGGATTGTTCTGAGTTTCAGGAGAGAGTCAACTCATATTTACAGAGTGCAAAGGATTACAATGATCTTAAGTCGAGATATGCCCAAGCTTTGACTAAAGAAGCACACTCCCAACGCTTGGTCCACATTAACTCACGTCTTAACGAAGTCCTTTCTTCAGATATTGCAGATGTGGCACATGTTCAAAAACTTCAAGCAGATCTTTTTAATGATAAAAATGAGTTAGATATTTTACTTCTTCAAATCGAGAAGCTTGAAACTTCAATTTTGGAGGCTAATTAACGAATCTCTCAGAAGCAAGATGTCATTGCTCGCATCAAGAAAGAAAAGAAAGCAATCGAAGAGATTCCCATCATTCCTGATCATGATCGTGGTGTTGTAAGCACTCTAGAGAAGTTGTTGCAGAAAGAACAAGAAGAGATCCTGGAGTTACCTTGGCTGTCTTAACTTCTCTCTTTTATATATTGCCTTGTTATCAATGCATTAAACAAACTCTTGCAGAATTATTATGTCGTCTATTTTAATAATAAAGTTCATTTTTTTTTACAAACAAAAAGTTTTATTTGTTTAGCCGTTCACAGTTTATACTCTTGCAGGCCAGGAGTAATACAAGAATTTTTTTTTTTGGATGACTGAACTCGGAACAAACCTCTAAGCTGCCTACGTACCTTCAACAGGAATCAAGTCATTTACGTAGTTCAAATTAACAAACTTAAACTTTTTTTTTTGGGGCCGTACACAGTTTATACTCGTGTGGGCCAGGAGTGTAGTGCAGTTTAGGCTCGTGCAATCAGGAGCAACTTCCATTATTTATGGGTAATATTGTTTTAGAAATTTGGCATTGATAGGCCTAACTCTGACCCCATCTTCATCGACAATTTTGTAGGCGCTATTAGTGTAGACTTCTCGCACCACATATGGTCCATCCTATTTTGATGTAAATTTGTTACCCATACGATGACTGGTGGTAATGGGCCTTCGCACAGCAAGCACCAAGTCATCGACTTGAAAGGATCGAGGACGAACTCTTTTGTTGAAGGCACTTGAGAGTCGAGCTTGGTAACACTCCAACCGCTGTTGAGCTTCAAGTCTTTTTCCATCCAACGCCTCCAACTCTTGAAGACGCAATTTGACATTTTCTTTATTTGTCAGTCCTTCTTGTATGGCAATCCTCAAAGAATGAATTTGTTGCTCAAGTGGGAGAACTGCTTCAACACCATAAACGAGAGAATACAGTGTTGCTTGGGTTGGAGTACAATATGTTGTTCGATATGCCCAAAGAGCCTCTGCCATTCTTTCATGCCAATCCTTTTTAGACTTAGAGACTACCTTTTTCAACAAATCACAAAAAGTTTTATTGAAAACTTCTACTTGTCCATTTGCTGGCGCATTGTACATTGAAGACTTGTGTTGTTTGAAGCCAAAATTTTCACATAAATTGGCCATTAGACTATTTTTGAAGGGTAACCCATTGTCAGTTATGATGTGATGAGGGACACCATACCGGAAGATAATGTTCCCTTTGATGAAGTCCACCACTGTCTCTTTTTTCACTTCCTTAACTGGTATGGCTTCAGCCCACTTTAAAAAATAATCAGTTGCTGCAAGAATATATAGCTGACCTTTAGAAAATTTCAGGAAAGGCCCAACTACATCTAATCCCCATGCATCAATTGGCCAGGACATAATTGTAGGGTGCAACATCTCAGGAGGCTGGTGTATGAAATTGGCATGAAATTGACAAGTCTAACATCTTTTAGCATAATCCATACAATCTCTGACTTTGGTTGGCCAATAGTATCTCATTCTCTTTACTCGAAAGTGAAGCTTAGGACCTGATTAATGAGCCCCACAGACCCCTGAATGTGCTTCTTCCATTGCGTGGGTTGCTTCTTCTTCTCTTAGACAACGAAGGAAAAGACCTTCATATGAACGTCGAAACAATGTATCTTTGTAAAAGATGAATCGGGGAGCTCTTCGACGAATCTCAGTTTTGTGACGAGGATGTTCAGGAAGCTCCCCATGTTTTAGGTAATTGATGATGGGTCGTCTCTAGTCTTCAGTTTTAACAATTGAAACAGAGATTGCATTTATTTATTCTAATTGGCCTTCGAGTAACTTTGGTAGTACCCATCGTTGACATATTGGAACAGTAATTGCCTCATCTTCCGCTAATGCCATTGTGGTTGCCAAGTTAGCTAGTGCATCTGCCAACCGATTCTCTTCCTTTGGAACATGTTCTAAGATGATGTTATTAAATCTACTAAGTAGATTTGAAGCATATTGAGAATATGGGATCAAGTTGTATTTTTTGACTTCGTAATCCTTGAGAAGTTGGTTGATCACTAACATAGAATTCCCATAAACTTCAATGTTTGTAATTTTCATTTCCTTTGCCATTTGAAGACCAATTATCAGAGCTTGATTATTCGCTGACATTATTTGAACAATTTTCTAGAAAGGAAAATGCGTATGGAAGAATTTGCCTTTGTGGAGAGACAAATACCATGCTCGCCCTAGTTCCTTCAGAACGTGCCGCACCATCGAAAAATATCATCCACGGGGGAAGGATATCAATAAGGAACACCTCCTCATCAGAAAAGTCCTCTGAAATTTCCCAATCGGCTGGTATGGGATGGTCAGCTAAGAAATTAGCAAGGGCTTGTCCTTTGACTGCTTTTCGCGGAACATACAAAATTTCGAATTCATTAAACAAAATCAACCACCTTGCGAGTCGCCCAGAAAGAACAGGTCTTGACATAACGTATTTGAGAGGGTTTGCTTTTGCAACCACATGGACTATGTGAACCAAAAAGTAATGTCTCAATTTTTGGAAAGCAAAAACTAACGCAAGAGAAGTATTATCAATTGAAGGGTACTTGAACTCTGTCACGGTCAGTCTTCGACTCAAATAGTATAGAGCCTTTTCCTTATTCTCATTATTTTGTGCTAGAAGAGCCCCGGGAGATTCTTCTTGAGCAGCAATGTATAGTATAAGTGATTTTCCAGGGATAGAAGCTCCCAACACCGGGGAGTTAAGCAAGTATTTCTTGATGTTGTCCAAAGCATTTTGGTAGGTCTGGTCCCATATGAATGGAGCATCTTTCTCATAAGTCGGCTAAATGGTTGACATCGTCCAGCCAAATTTGAAATGAATCGACGAATGAAAGCAAGTTGTCTTTGAAGACTTCGTAACTCACGTAGATTTTTAGGTGGTGCCATTTTTTGAATGGCATCAATCTTTGATGGGTCGACTTTAATGCCACGATGTCAGACAATATATCCAAGGAACTTTCCTGATGTGACACCAAATGCACATTTGAGAGGATTAATCTTCAGTTGGAATTTTCTTAATCATTCAAAAACTATGCGAAGATCTTTGAGATGAGTCATTCTTTCCTTGGTTTTGACAACCAAGTTATCAACATAGCATTCTACGATTTTATGAAGCATGTCATCAAAATTTTTTTGCATGACCCGTTAATAAGTAGCACCAGCATTCTTAAGTCCAAAAGGCATAACCTTGTAGCAATAAATCCCCTTTGGAGTGCGGAACGCAGTTAACTTTTCATCTTTTGGCGACCTTCTTATTTGATTGTAACCAGAGAAGCAATCTATGAACGAAAGAGCCCCATGTCCTATTGTTGCATCTACCGTGAGTTCAGCCATAGGAATAGGAAAGTCATCTTTTGGGCATGCAGAGTTCAGGTCACAGAAGTCCACACAAACTTGTATTTATCTATTTTTCTTTTTAACCGGGACAATACTTGAAATCTATGTTGGATATTTAACTTCTCGAATGAAGCCTACATCAATTAGTTTGTTGATTTCTTCCTCAATCTTTGGGATAAGATCAGGCCTGAAGAAACATTGAGATTACTTGATTGGACGTGTGCCATGCCTAATCGCAAGGTTATGGACTGCAATCTTAGGCTCAAAACCCGGCATTTCTTTGTAAGTCCAGGCAAAGATGTCTTTATATTTCGATAGCAATTTGACATACTCTTTTTCCTCCAGAGGACTTAAGAGTGCGCTAACGAAAACTGGCTTAGGTTCTTCAGACGAACCCAAGTTTATTTCTTTCAGTTGATCAACAGTAGATTGCCCCCCATCTTCAAGTGTTGGAGGTGCGTCCTTGACTTCTTCATTTTGTGAATCAGAATTCAAATCTTCTTTCTCCACTGTGATATGGTGGGAAGTAGCATAAATCGTTTCCTCTGTAACTTTTGGTTGGTCTTCTTGGTTAGGATGTCTCGTGCATATGATGGTTCGTCTTTTGACTTTTAGCACTTCATCAATGTTGATTTCTAAATCCACTTTACGCTTCATTTGTGATGGAATTAGGCTTTGAACATCATCATTCTTTTCTAATTTAAGCTCAATTTTTCTTTGACTTACCTCATTACCTCTTTCCTCATGTGTGGAGCTTATGCCTTTAATCAGAGAAAATACAGTGTTTCGTGATTGAGAATTTAGAGCTTCTCTATTCTGAGGAGGGGTATCTAACCTGCTGAATACTGAAGCTCGGGAAGAATGGTTACTATGAGGAGTCGACCTATTTGTTTGACCACCCATATTCAACCTTTCAAACACCGAAGCACGGGGGCTTGGGGCTTCAATTCGATCAAAGACCGAAGTCCGTAAAGTAGGTACGTGGTCCTCATTCTCTTCAACTTCTTCAACGCTAATATACTGTGTAATTTCTCATTTGCCCTTTCTTCCTATAGAGACTCGGATAGGCTCTGCTCGTGTGAATCTCAGGCCAGTTTTAGGCAGACTGATTCTATACCTTTGTTGGCATAACTTTTTTTGAGTTTCATTAGGCTATGAACCTTCTCACCTCTGACTTCGGGACTGAGTTGCCCAAGTGTTGTAGGATTTTCAAAGTCATATCCTGAATTAGCTAAGAGCTTGTATGCATTTGGATCGAATCCTTCTTTAGTTCTTTGACAAATGAGTGATTTTTGTCTCGTCGAGTCATGAGAGCCAAAGACAAATCCCTTTAGTGGTGGTTTGGCAATTTTGAACTTTTCCAGCTTCTCGACAGGAATTATAAAACTCTCATGACGTACCCGCATATCACTTTCTGCTATAGCATGAGTGGGTTTTGTCCTCATTTTTTTTGTCTCGGTAAGCTCAACAAATGGGGATTGTCCTTCTTTTCTCATAAACTTTGGAACATACTTGAAAACGAGATTGCCTTTGGGAGTTTTTGAAGATGACCCAGACTCTTGTGTAACAGTTATAAACTTCTTACTATCACAATCAAGAGTTTCTTCAGAATTAACCGGGACTTCTTTACCTTTAGGTTTTCCTGTCGAAGGAATTTTTGATGGAAGAACTTCTGTTAGTGTATCAGCATTTAAGTAAAACTTGGCATCTGCAAAATGTGATTCCACCTTGGTGAATGGCTTATTATCCGCAAACATAGTCTTCATGCCATTCCTATAAAATTTGAAACATTGATGCAATGTAGAGGGAATTATGTCGTTTCCATGGACCCAAAGTCTCCCTAACAACAAGTTATAGGAGGTCCTCGCGTCAATGACATGGAATAGAGTTTCAGCATCTAACTCCCCAATGGCGAGGTGGACCTTAATCATTCCAATTGCTCTCTGGCCTCCTTGATTAAAGCCTTGAATGATTAAACAACTTTGAGCTAACTCATCAACCGTGATGCCAAGGTTCTTCATAGTAGTTTTTGGCATGATGTTCACTGCAGAACCTCCATCAATGAGGATCCGAGTAACTTTCTGTTCTCGAACATATCCAGAAATGAAAAGTGGTCGATTATGTGGCTTTGACCCTAATTGAAGATCCTCATCAGTGAAAGTGATTGCTGCACAACAAGAGGCACAGGTCGTAGTAGGGACTTGCTCATCATTATCTTCCAGGACTTGAGATTCTTTAGAATTTTCTTCTTTATTCTACCAGTCAGTTTCAGCAATAGTTACTGTGTAAACAGTTTGAATTTGATCCTCACTAAAATACCCAGTTGGGAAGAAATCTCGTAAAGTAGCGAGCCTGTGAGAACCGTTGTATGAAACTTCATTCACTTAGTCATTTTCGATGACTGTCAGTCTCTTCTGAGCTATTTTTTTAGGGTGATGATGTCGATGTTTGTCTCTTCTTTACCCCCTGTTAGAATGAGTAGGTTGCAATAAGGTAGTACATTGCTTTCGTGACTTCTTTCTCATCACACGAGTTCATCCTTCATCTTCTCGTCTAGATAGCTCTGTATGTGGCACTGGGACAATCACTGGTTCCAACAAACCAAACTGGATAATCTTGGTACCGGTCAAGTTAAGAAATTCAGACCTAATGGTAGCGTGATTTGATTCGGCTACTTCATCACCGTCCAAAAGAATCTTCCCTTGTTTATCTAGGGTCATAACCAATTCTTTGAATATGAAACACTTCTCGATTGGATGGCTGACAATACGGTGATACTTGCAATATTTTGGGTCATGCACTCGTCCCATCTAATCCGAGCGTTTGCATTCTGGGAGTTCAATTATTTTCTTTTCAAGCAAGAATTCCAATATACCAAGTACATCGGAGTTTGGGAATGGGTACTCCTTTTTCTCCAATTCCTTGAGTGTGGGACGAGGTCTCTCTTTCTCTTGGAATTTGCTTTGCTTGCTCTCTTCTTTATTCTTTTCTTTCGCAAAGACTTTCAAGGGTACAGCTGTGGTGGCCATAGTCTCTTTGGAGACCTTCTTTGATAGTTTGTCATCTTTCTTTCCTTCCTTTTTGTCCTTGTGTTGCTCCAGGATAGAAGGGTTCTTTCCACCATGAGCATTAATGCTGATTTTCATGTCATGTGCACATGTAGCTAGCTCTTCAAAGGAATGAGGTTTGATGCCTTGAAGGATGTAGAGGAGTCCCCAATGCATACCCTGCATGCACATCTCGACACCAGAAATTTTTTAGAGTCGGTTCTTGCAGTCTAAACTGAGCGCACGCCACCTGTTAATATAATCTATAACAGGTTCATCCTTCCATTGTTTAGTATTGGTGAGTTCCATCATGCTCACGGTATGACGAGTATTGTAAAAGTGATTTAAGAACTCTTGCTCCATCTGCTCCCAACTATCGATTGACTCATTCTCCAAGTCAGTGTACCAATCGAAGGCATTTCCTTTAAAGGAATGGACAAACTATTTTACCAGAAGATCACCCTCAGACCCGGCATTATTGCAAGTCTCGACAAAATGAGCGACATGTTGTTTAGGATTGCCCTTTCCATCGAATTGTTGAAGCTTAGGAGGTTGATACCCAGCTGGTATCCTCATGTTGTCAATCTGTCTTATGTAAAGTTTTGAATACATGAGCGAGCTTTGAGAAACACCGCTGTACTATGACCTGATCGTGTTAATGATCATATCTTGAAGTTGTTGAACAGACAATGAAGCGATAGAAGGAGCAAAACTGGGATGATTTGCCCTTTGTTCGGATGTGTTTGCATAGTGAGCCTTGTTGGTCGTGGCCCCTTGTGGTGTGAAACTGGGAGGGTGTGAGAGTTTATGACTCGACTCCTTAGATTTCTGACCTTCCAACCTATTTATGAGGGAAGCAATTTGCAAGTCTTTTTCTTCAACGATTTTGGTGAGCTTTTCAATAGCGCGAGCCATGCTCGCAAGTTATTCCTCTACTGATGTTGTATTGGTCATCATAACTTGCATGTTGGTTGATTGTGATTGAGTCTAAAAATTTAGATACCTTGGAGAAATCAACTCTCTCGGAGATTCAGGGGAGGAAACTGAGCGTGATCCTGAACTTGAATTAGAATTCGACATCGAGCGAGATGAACACGGTGACATGTCTTTCGAAAAAGAGCTTTCAGAAAGTGGTGGAACTTCTTCAAGAGTTATGTTGTTGAAGTTCATCGTCCTCAACGACTCGAGGGTGATAAATGGATGATGAGCTTCTGTACTTGCAAGCTTAGTCGAGTTGACATCCGCCATACAGACTTGGTCGAGTTCATATCCGCCATACTTTGTTTCCGTGCTAGAGAAACAGGTGCCTTTGTTTTACTGCGAGTTGTCGGTCCAGTAGAAGTGCTACTACCACTTGATGGAGCCATAAAATTCTTAGCAAGAGAGGTGTTGATTGTTGTAGCGGCAATGTTCTTGACAACATTCTTTGAGCTTTGACCGAGTTGAATCTTCTTAGGGGCCATCGATGCAAGCAAGAAAAAAAATCTTTGATGAATTGATTAAGGAGATTGAGATGAGAGGAAGAGAGGTCCCACCGGGCGTGCCAGAAATTTGTATACACAAATTTCGTGTCCAAAAACCTAGGAACGAAATTGAGAACAAACAGTCAATTTTATTAATTCAAGAAAAAGGGGTACAATTCTCTATGGTCGATTATTTTACAATAAAGAATCTTCCTCTGATTCAATCTCCTTGATGTTCAATACAAGAGCTTCGAAAGCTTATTCTTGAACCGGTAGTGACGAGCTTTCTTCAAAACTTCAGGATTGAGGAAGGCTTGCCTGAATTTTCGATCGAGGGCCGATAGAGCTTAATCTCGAACGGTGGATTGAAGGTCTTCGAAGAAAAATGGCACTTGTGTGGCGTGCTTGATGCTCTTCATCTTCAGAACTTCAAAGGTTGAAAGTGTTTGAAGTATAACAACACTTGTGTGACGTGCTTGATGTTCTTCATTTTCAGAACTTCGAGTGTTGGTTGAGGCAGAGGTTTTCAGAACTTTTGTGTTCTCTTCAACTCTTTGTCTCTGTATTTCTCTGTCCTTCTGTCTGTGTGATGAATGTGTAGGGTGACCTTGTATTTATAGGCAAAAGGGGTGGAAGTTTAATTTGGTAACTCCCCATTAATTGTGCCAACTTCCATAAAAAGAGATTTTGCCTCCTTTTATATGGAAATAAATCAAATTTAAATTTGAATTAGAACACATGTTTTTTTACCCTTTGTTTGGTAGGAGAGAAGGAAGAGGGGTGGAGGGAAGATAGCAGAGAAGGATCAAAATTCATTTGTTTGGTAGAGAGGAGGCAAGGAGAGAAGAGAAAAGAGAGTGGATGAGTCATCCTCCCTCTTTCACAAATTTTTATCCCTCCAAATTTGGACGGAAGACAGGGAGGAAGAAAGATAACGCTATTAATAATATTTCAAATTACAAAATATCCTTGTAATTATTTGATAAATCCAAACTATAAATTGCAAATTTTTTTACGCGCACACAATCCCATCTCTCGCGCGATTCACACATAACCCTACAAATAATCCCCTTCTCTCATAACCCTATCAAAAGCAGACCAATTTCTAGAAAGAGCGTGGGAAAAGCAAAATAATTTGTCTTTCACTCAAGCAAGCATCTCTCTACTTTCTGTTCTTACTCAAAAAAAAAATTTATTAATTTTTTAGTTCTCTGATTCTTTGTTTTTTTTATACCTTTTGCTTAGTGATGAAATCAGTTTTTTCATGATGACACGTAACTATCAAAAATAGGATGTTTCAGTTTGTTTTGTTTTTGTAATCATTGTTATTGGTTTGATGAAGTATAAGATCTCTAAGTTGTTGAATCATCATGGACATCATCTGAATCATAATATATCTAAGGCATATTACTTGTATCAATTCAATAACTCTAATACTGTTGTGACCTTGTCATGTCATGAATATATCTAAGTATACATCAATTTGTTTCATCAATATATACTTGAGTATACATTCATATATACATCTGTACAAATACACATGTTATGGTTTTTATTTAGTACATGCACGGTGTTATTTTTTATCTATTTGATATTTTGAGATTTTGAGATTTTGATGCTGGATAATTTGAGTAACTGAGTAACTGTTTCACTAATTATTTAGATACAAATAGTATGTATTTGGTAGATGGACAACGCACCTAATTGGCATGATAATTTTGAAGACAATATACATGATAATTGGGATGAGAATGAAGAGATTTTGCAAGACTATCGCGAAGAAAATTGGTGGAAAGATATTGTAGGGAATTTGAATACTTGGGAACAACAACGACATTTGGCAGGGGTACAAGTAATTTGTTATGCCGTTTATGCTCTTTATTTGATGGGAGTAGTATTCCATTCATGTAATATAGAAGTACCTATCAACGACATCAACAGAGATAAACAAAGAGCAAGAGAACAATTAATGAATAAAATTGCTTCAAATGAAAATTGTCATAACATAATACGTATGGGGCCATATGCATTTGCCAAGTTGTGCAATATACTCCGTTGCACTGGTCGCCTCAAGGATAATAAATGTACTTTAGTCGAGGAGCAAGTGGCCAAGTTTTTTTATGTACTAGCACATAATGTGAAAAATTGTGTCATTCAATTTTTTTTTTGCCGATCCGGTGAGACTATTAGTCGCCATTTCCATGACGTGTTACGAGCAATAATCACATTAGAAGAATTTTTTCTACAACAACCAAGTGGTTCAGACGTCCCTTCACAAATACTCAACAACAGTAGATTTTATCCATACTTCAAGGTAATAGTTTTATACCACTAATTCACGTTATTATATCCACTTATCAAAATTGTAAAGCATTTTTAATAAATTTCAGGACTGTATAGGAGCAATAGATGGAACTCATATCCGCGTAAAAGTGTGTAAAAAGGATGCACCAAGATATCGAGGAAGAAAAGACTATCCAACACAAAATGTCTTAGCAGCATGTTCATTCGACATGAAATTTACGTATGTTTTGCCGGGCTGGGAAGGAACTGCATCTGATTCAAGGATAATTAAAAATGCTTTGAAGCGTAAGGATAAACTAATAATCCCTGAAGGTAATTCAAAGACAATTGATATATAGTCTATAATTTTTAAATAAAAAATAATTTTTTTCTCATGTTTTCATTAGGTAAATATTATCTAGGAGATGCGGGTTATATGCTAAAAAGAGGACTGATTACACCATATAGAGGTGTGCGATACCACTTGAAGGAGTACTCATCACGCGCACCTGAGAATGTTGAGGAATTATTTAACCACCGCCATTCTTCTTTACGAAATGTAATTGAAAGAATATTTGGAATAGTAAAAAAAAGATTTCCAATTATTTCAAGTGGGGCAGAAGCTCATTATCCAGTTGACACCATGACGGAAATTGTGTTAGCTTGTTGTATACTTCATAATTATGTAATGGGTGTTGATCCTAATGAAAGATTGATTGCAGAATTTGATCTTGATCCGACTAATGTTGATCTAGACAATGAAGAGGACTTTGGTATAAATAACAATGAAGAAGATGCTAATGAAGGAGCAGCTATAAGGAATGCTATAGCAGCTAGCATGTGGGAGGATTATTTAAGACATGGAGCATAATTTAATTTTTTTCTTTTAAACTATTTTAATGTTTTATCTATTTGTGTCATATTAGTAGAGCAACAAAACCTCCTCCACGTTTATAGTCATATGACTTTTATAATGTTGTGCAATTTTGATGTTACTCTTTTGAAATCAATATGATTAATTGTTTCTTGTATTTATTTTTCATATGATATTGGAAAATGCAGTGTTTGAAAATGATGAAGAAAACCAATAAAGATATGAACACAACTGAAACTAAGAAGGATGCAATAAGATGGATAGAAGAAATGGATGAGATATTACTTGAAGCACTATTGGAACAACAACAAAATGGTAATAGAGTTGATGGAACTTTCGCCTCTACAGCATATTCAAATGTTGTAAAAAAATGTACTGAAAAAATTGGTTATCCATTTGATAAGGTACACATAAAAAATCGCATGAAAACCTTGAAACTTAACTTTAATACCTGTTATGATCTATTCAAGAATTTAAGTGGATTTTCATGGAGTCTAGAAACAAAATTGTTTGAAGCTGAACCTGAAGTTTGGAAAGCCCTTATAGAGGTATGACACTATTTATTATTGTTAGTTTTTTTCTCAACAATTGTTTCATCTACATTGTTATACATTTTTTTACTATACCTAATATATGTTATCCTATTTGTAGGCAAAACCATCGGCATCAAAATGGAGGAATACTAAAATCAAATTTTATAATAAATTATATGATCTTTTTGCAAAAGATAGAGCTAATGGTGAAGGTGCTATAAGTGCAAGGGAAAAAGTTCACCAATGGGCAAGAGATGAAAGTGCGAACCAAGTTGATAATAATTCAGACAACTATGACACAAATTCTCCCATAGATGCACATTCTCAACAAAATTCACAAGTTGCTACATCCTCAGGGGGCTCCAAAAGAAAGAAGTCAATGACTGATTTATTTGAGAAAGAGTGTGAAGTTATTGGATGTGGAATTAAAAAAGTTGTTGAGGCAATCGAAAAGGGAAATCTTGTTGCAGAAAGAGGGCTTGCAATTGCAGAAAAGAGAATTGCTATTTCTGAGAGTGCACGACCACGTTCAGATGAAGATGTATTTGCAGAATTGTTGAACATTGGGGTACCCGAGCAGCTTCAGTTAGATGCATTCTTGTTCCTTATTAAAAGTCAGGCACACAAAAGTGCATTCTTCGCCGTACCAATGGAGATGCGATTGAATTTGCTATATAAGATGATGTATGGAGCAACCGACTCGTGAAGGATTATTGCTTTGGAGTCTTCCACTAATTAGCTGAAATTCATTTTCTTTCTTTTTTTCTTCTTTATTTATAGTTTTTTGTCTTTTTTTCCTCGTAAAGATAATAATTTATTTATGTCTTTTTGGGATTTTTACTTGTAATTGTTCATCATTTTAGTTATTAGACGCACACTCCTAGTTCTTGTTATATATTTGATTTTTCTTGGTTTAATTGAAGTCTCGTGGGAACAGTGAATAGAATAGACTCTTCTATTTTTTAAATTAATGTATCTAGCTAATAGTATTCTTTTCGTTTATCACGAAGATAAACCCAATTTCATAAATTAATTAGACAATCATTTCTCCAACGTTATTCAAAATATACCCAAATGAGTAGGTTGACCACTTTTTTTTTTCATGATAATACAATTCTTTACCCAAAACAAAAAAAAATTACAATCAAAGTTAGCATACATGAAGCAATTAGAGTGAAATTAACAATACATACAGCATTATAAAGGTTCAAAGGAGTACTATAAAATAATGGGTATAATGGTAAAAATAAATAAAAACTCTCTCTTCTCTTCTCTCCTAACAAACAAACTAAAGAGGGAAAAATATAATCTCTTTTTTCTTCTCTACTATCCAACCAAACAAAAAGAGAGAAGAGTACAATCTCTTCGCTAGGAATGTCTCATACATCCATTCTTCTCTCCCTTCCATCCAATTTTCTTCCTTTCTACCAAACAAAGCATTAAAGTCCTGAATCTTCACGATTTTGACACGTATCTGTTGCTGGGACCCACACTTGTAGAATTAAATTGATCAAAAGTGTTTGACTTATTGACCAATCGGACGGTGATTAAACCATCATAAAATTTATGTGTCTACAACTCCAACTATGGTTATTGTTATTTGCCTCTCAAAAATTCAAATAACCAAAACTGCTACACCAAAAAGAAAAAAAATGCAGAACTAATACTTGACCGGATTAGAGAAAATAAAATGTTGTCAACTAAACAGAGGCAGACATACCAAGTCTTAGTCTTTCAAGCTACTACCTAATGTTGGTCCCTGTTAATTGTAGATACGAAAGGAATTGGTGGGTATAAACACAATCACAGAAACAATTTCACAAATACCATTTTTCTTCACTTCCCCCAAATTTCAGAACACTAATACAATCGAGCAATTAAACTTAAAAAATAAAAATAAAATTAAAAACCACAAATTTTAGAACACATCAAACAAAACCCCAAATTTTAGAACACCACTAGCAATCAAGCAATTAAAAAATTAAAGAGAGATAATGGCTTTGTTTAGGTAAAAAAATTCCAAATTTGATAACATTATACAATACCATGAAATCTAAGATTTTTTAGTAGAATTTTAATGGCTATAAATTTGAAATTTAAAAAAAAAAAAAAACAAGTTTCATATACAATACTATGAAATCTAAGGTCACATATCTTATAACACAATGAACAACTACTAAGAAAAAATTAAAGAGATTACTTACCTTTAAGAAATTACATTGAATATGAACCGAAATAGAGAACTAAGAAAAAAATTAAAGAGATTAATTACCTTCACGTAATTACCTCCAATGTGAACTAATTACCACTTCGAAAGGTAAAAAACAAGCCCAAATACTTAATTGTGGTCGTGATTGTACAAAATATTTGTTGTCTACGTAGATTAATCCACCAAATAATAACACAGAGATTAGAATAACTGAAATATTACTTATAGAAAAATAAGAATAGCTTGAAGAAATTGAGATATAAAACAATAAAGCCAATTGAACTGTATATCAGTTAATCATCGATCAAATAATTTGTGATAATTTGGCCGAATAGCTCTACAATGAAAAAATTGAAGTTAATCATCGATCAAATAATTCGTGATAATTTGGCCTAATAACCATGCAAAGGAAAAATTGAAGATTTTTTCATATTAGGGTTTTGGAAGATGCCTTGATGGATTAAAGAGCCGTTAAAAACTGTATTCTCTAAGTTGGGTGGCGATGATGGATGAATATAGTAGAATTTAATTCTATAGTTAATTTAGGACTCTACATAAAGGAATAATAATTATGGAAGAATTTAGGACTCTATATCAAAAGGAATAATAATTAGAAAAGAATTTAAGTGTATAATTAATTTAGAACTCTATGTAATATATGTTTTTATTTTTCTTAATTTAAAAAATTAAAAAATAATTGAAAACTCTTTGTACTTTTAATAGTAGTATAGATATAGATATATATTGAGAGAGAAAATTTAGTTATTTCTATTTGCTTAAATAAAAAAAAAATTAATTGGTATGCATGTCTGAATTTGATGTAAATATAGTAATATACATGGTTTAATTTTTTTTTTTTTTGTCTATGCGAGGTATTAGGAGAGTATTTAACACTATCTACAAGTGACTGACATCAAACAGAGTTAACATAGCAAAATGAATTATTGTTTAGTAAATAAATTGTTAACATTAAGAAAATTTTTGTAAGTGAAATGATAAAGACTGAAGTGATTGTTCAAAAATCAACGTGAAAAACCTCTCTTACCAAGAATTTGATAAATGGGTCTCTTTTGACGGTGGTTTCTTAATAGAGCATGAAATTGGTGAATGATTATATTTTGTCATTTGCTTTGATCTACCATTGGAGAAAGTACCAGGAGTATCGTATCCCACCACAGTACCGTGAGTGTCATATCCCACCACTCACAACCAATAGAAACTCTTCATTCTCCCCTTAATAATAGAAAATAACAATGTGTGGTCGAAGATTTGGTACCTGGAGTAAAAGATCATACTTGTATGCTTCAATTTTTATTGATATTTTATAAAATAAATAAATATTATTAAATCATAAAGGTAATTAATAAAGACTAAAGAGAGACATTAAAACTATGTGATAAGCACCATCAATTGATGGTTCATTGGCAAGAGCATCAATTGATCATTCATTGGCAAGAAGATGAGTACAAGAGTCCTTCAATGGGATTCTTTGATTCAATAAAGAAAGTTGGATAATTTACAAATTAGAGTTTAAGGTCATTTTAAACTTGTCATAATTCTGAATGATGATCTTCATCGCATGTGTAAATTATTTTGCCTATTTCAATCTAGATGAAAATTTAAAATTTAAAATACACCACATTGTTATTTAGGACAACTAACTCAACTAAAGTGTAGGTTTCCCAAATATATTCTTCTAGATGCTGCGCGAAGATGTCTATATCACTATATATGCATATTCTTCAGAGGTTCTCCTTCTCCTCTATCCCTTCTCATTTCAAAGCTTTTTGATTCTTTGGCAATGCTAGATCAATTCATCGGAGTCTGTATTGCCAAGTTTGGAATTCCTTTCAAGCCACTCCAAAGAAATTAGAATTACACATGAAAGTCACAAATAAATCTAAACTTTGGGGTGACTTGAAACTAGAATCGAGGATTATATCAATTCAAACTTCAAAATTGATTTCCTTCCTTGGAATCCAATTTCAATGCATGGATTTCATGCTGCCAGATGCATCATAAGAGAAGAGAAAATGAAATCAAGTACCACCTTCAAAAATTGTATCTTTTACCTGCTAATATAAGGTGGACTGAATAATGTATGATCATTGCAGTGGGCCAGATAGGGAGGTGGCGATAGCATTATGATGGAGAAGCTGGTTTTAGCTTACTGAGGCAAAGGTAGACAAGCAAGGAGATCATACTCTGAAATTTGACTCGAGTATTGTCTTTGACATAAAGCAGTGCCTTCCATCAATGGACATTTCAACAGGGAAGGAGTTGTACCAGCATATGTTATCATTAAGCCACATTAAACCAGCCAATTCCAGTAACTGTGAGCAGGATGTCACTAATAGTTCCCCACACTAGGCGTCCGCGGTCCTCCAAGTGGCTGTTAAACCTCATCCTTTTCCTTTCAGTATAGGACTTCTCAATTGATCCATCTAAAAGCTAATGTCTTAACTTGCCAAAAGCCATTTCTGGAGCCCCTAAAGCCCTAGTCACCTTCAAAATCAAAATGTGATGGTTGGTTGAGTCATATGCCACTGTACTCGCATGTATAGTGTGCTTTTTCCCTCTTCAACATCACATTCTCTGAATGCCTTCTGCTGCCATATGTGAGTACCATGTTCATGCCATGCTCATATGCAATTTGAGTTGCCACCTGCCAATTCTTTCTTCTTCTTCTCATGATTCATTTTGCTTTAGCATCGACTCAAAACATATATCAGCCCACTATTGGCGAAATCCATATTTCAGATCCTCTCCTTGTACAAGTTGCTGATCATTAACTTTTTCAAGAAACTGGTGCTTTCCAGATTCATTTAATCATGAGTGTTGTCTTCAAACACATAAATTTACTGAAGACCGGAGTGAAAAATTATACGGCTCAAATTACCAGAAGCTTAACTAAGATATAGTTCATCTGGAAATGTGGTAACAAATTCAAGACAAGTCAGATTGTAAAGTTTCTCACATTATTGTTGATAATCCTCAATACCTAGGTCAAAACCTTCAGTTCGTAGAACTTCATTGATTCTAACAATTGTCTCGCATATAATGTCAATTTGACCATGTGAACCATCTGCAACAAAAAATTCATGGACGAGACCATTTATTTCAATGAAAGAACAACCAGGCTGCTTTTGGATTCCCTGAACAGACATGCCTCTCCTCACCCTCCTCACATCACTCCATCTTGAGGCAGAAGCATAAACATTGGACAAAAGAACACGTGCCCCACACTTTTCAGGCTCCAGTTCTTGAACTTGATTGGCCGCAAACTCAGCTAATTCCATATTCCCATGACTTCTACAAGCAAAAAGCAGTGATCGCCAAATAACGACATCAGGTTGAATAGGCATTGAGCGGATAAATTTCTCTGCCTCAACCAAGAGGTTTGCACGCCCAAGAAGGTCAACCATGCAGCCATAGTGTTGAAGTTGAGGGGTGAGGTTATACCGTTGAGTCATTGCTTCCAAATAAAAAAAACCCTCATCCACAAATCCACCATGACTACAGGCAGATAAGACCCCAAGAAATGTGACCTCATTTGGCCTAACATCACTTGACTTTTCCATTTGCCAAAAAAAGTGCAATGCTTTATCAGATTGCCCATTCATGGCAAGCCCCGAAATCATCACAGTCCACGAAAACACATCCTTTTTAGTCAACCCATGAAAAATTTCAAGAGCCTTTTCAACATCTCCACACTTTGAATACATATCAATCAATGCATTCTTTACAGTTAGGTTCATCTCAATGCCACTCCTTTCACAGTAAGTATGCACCCACCTTCCTTGATCCAGCATGCCCGAATGCCCACATGCAGAAACGACACAAGCAACTGTTGGCGAATCTGCCTTTAACCCAACAAACTGCATCTCCCTAAACAATTCAATAGCTTCCTTATGTAAATCCCATTTGACATAACTCGCTATCATTGAAGTCCAACAGACTACATTTCTCTCTGGAATTCTATCGAAGACCTTTTGAGCATCCTCTAACTGCCCACATTTTGCATACATGTCAATCAAAGAAGAACTCAAGAATACATCAACAAATCCACTTACCACAACAAATCCATGAACTTCCCTTCCCAACTTGAGCAATCCAATCCTCCCACAAGCTGTAAGAGCACTCACCATACTCACCTTGTCCGGCCTCACACCATCATCACCCAATAATCCCCCAAACACCCTCAGTGCTTCGGCACAACAATCACTCTGTACATAACCAGAAATCATGCTATTCCAGGTCACCACATCCCGGACCAAACCCGGAACAAAATCAAACACTTTCTTTGCAAATTGAAAGACACCACATTGAAAATACATCGATAACAGCGCATTCTGCACGAAAACGTCAAACTCAAGCCCTAGTTTCACACTCAAACAATGTATTTCTCGGCCTTTTTCAAGACCCGAGAGTCGGCCACATGCTTTGAGTACAAAAGGGAATGTGTACTTATCTGGGACGATACCATTGTGCCGCATTAGATTGTACAGAGTGATCGATTCTACGGGGGATGAGCTCTGAGCATAGGCTCGGAACATGAAGTTCCAAGCGAAGATGTTAGGGTTTTGGATTTGGGAGAAGAGGGTGGCAGAGAAGGGGAGGGCATTGTTGGAACTGGAAAGAGAGTGGTTGAGGAATTTGCTTGATACAAATGGGTCTGTGAAGTGGCCAGAAGTGATGGCATGAGAGAGAATTTGGTTGAAATGTTTGGGGTTTGTGTGGGTTTCTAAGAGAGAGATAAGCCTAGGGCTTGGGAGGAGAGAGATTGGGGTTTTGGGCATTGAGGGTTTGGAAATGGAGGGAAGGAGTAAGATGAAAGTGTCTTGAATAATATAGAGTGGTTGAGGAGTTTAGGACTTAATATTTTTTTTTATTACAAATATTGAATTTAAATAGCTTGTTAAATATTTTTAAAAATTGTTAATTTTAGTGGCAATTTTAACTGTCTTTTTGTTATTATTATAAATTGATACTAATTAAAAAAATTAGAGATAAGAGGTATACATAGTTAGTATTTTATTTTATTTTCCTTCCAAAAGATATAGATATATTAGTTAGTATTTTAATAAGAAAATAACATTTAAGTTATTTATAAGAAAAGGCAATGTTGGAAAAAAAAATCATTATTAATAGAATTTTGAACTTGTTGAAATATTTGTTAGAAGTTCCACTTTGAAGTCTTCATAAAATTTTTGAAGATCCATTTGTCTTTCAAATAAAAAATTAGTACTAATTCGTAATTTTACGGAGTTATAAATAGAGTAGCCTTTAGTGTTCACATATTATACAAGACCTTTATTGTAGAATTTGTGATAATGTAATTCTAGAGAGAGAGAGAGAGAGAGTTAGTTAGTTCAGTAATATATTGCCACCACTTATATTTAAGTAGATTTTTTTAAAAGAACAATATTGTACGTGATAATTATACTTTATTATTTTTTATAAACATTAGATATAAAGGTGTAAAAGTTTGGATTCATTTTATCTACTAGTAAATGCTTAGCATATAAATTAAAACCTATAAGTAAAACATTTTTAATGTTTAGCTACTAGTAAATGTTTCAAATCAAATTCAAATTTTGTCCAATATGATAAACATTGACTTAAGTTTAAATTAAGGTATCATTAACTCCATTAAAGTAAATTCAATTAATGTAATTTTGTTTGGATGTTATTCGAACAAGAAAAATGTTGTGTTTGTGAATGGCTGATTGTAAAAATGAGGTGAACTCTGACGAGAGATTATTGAGATACCAATGAAGAATAAAATCAGTAGGTGGAATGAGCCATTTTTACTTTTAAGGCATAATAGAGATCACTAGAGAGAATTTTGACTGATTGTAGTGTAACCAACTTTGATCTCATTCATCAATATGATTACTTAGAAAGTATGTTGTTGTTGTTGTTGTTGTGAGTAATTGAATATCATTTTACCAGCGTTCTTCAAATAATGTGTGACTGTAAATTAAAGCAACAATTTTGCCTAACTAGTGTGATCTAATCGAACATGTTAAAAAGTGAGGACCGCTGCTGACATTGAAGTAAACCAGATATATTAGAAAGTGAGCACCGCTGCTGACAGCAAACTAAAATTTGAGTAACCGAGTATTATTCACCAGCACTCTTCGAACAATGTGTGACTGGAAATTAAAGTAACACCACAGATGCCAGCCGTACAGACCTGCAGTTATTCGACCAGCACTCTTCGAATAATTAGTGACTGAAAATTAAAGTAACAACACAGATGGCAGCTGCACAGACCATTAGTTAATAAATATCGTAAAAATAATCTAGTCCAATTTTACCTCCTCTTGTGAAGAGATTGATCTTATTTTAAATTTGTTAACCTTGAAGGTCATAATGGACCAAACTTACATGGCACAAGGGCTGATCCAAATTGATTTTTTTTCTAATATATAGAGATGGTTCCTCATTTGTTGTGGTGGTTTCTATGGACAATTGTGGGATTTGTTAGTGACATATATAATCTTTGTAATTATAGCCTTTATTTTAGACATCCATGGAGAAAATAGGGATGGAATTTATATTGGCCTATTCCCAGCACAATGGATGCATATATGTCCAGTGTCTTCAAAGTTTAATCATGGATTGAAATTCAACTCATGCTCACATAAATATCTTCACAAACAGGAAGCCGCAACTGACACAATTAATATATATATATATATATATATATATCATGAAACGCCATGGACATGGATTTCCAACACACACACATATTATCTACATATTGTCAGAAAGCTTGATATACATTCTTGGGTGGATATGTAGATAATATGTGTGTGTGTTGGAAATCCATGTCCATGGCGTTTCATGATATATATATATATATATTCTCTAATACTTTATGATGCATGAATCGCCTCAAACTTCTCCACTTTGAGACTAAATATTCTAAAGAAGATCTTATTTGAAAAGAAAATCCACTACATTTCTTTTTGCAAATTTTTTATTATTTCTTTATATATATATATAACTTTAAAATTCTTAAACAACCCCTCCTAAAAAATTTATATTTTCATTTTGCTTATATAAAATTTAGAATTCTAAAACCGCCCAACTTCTAATATTTAGCCTCTAATTAAATCTCTTTATTTTTCTCTTTGATAATTGGACATTCAATATCTCCACTTTAATTCTCTCTTTCCCTATGTTATGCAACTCTTTTTTTTGGCTACTTTTTCTTTCTTTAATGGAAAGATCACAATCTCTAAGAAAGTACGGAAAAAAAAATCTAAATAAAGTATTATTGTCTACTTATCTTTCACTGCATATGATACATGAAAATCATGAATATACACTCGTTTATAAAAAATAATAAAAAAAGGTAAAAATTCATATTGCAAAGCACAATTTTCTTATTTATTTAGTTAAATCTAATTATGAATTAGTTCTTAATTTTTAGAGCCTAACTAAAAATAATTCAAATATCCAATACAAAGACAAGTTTCATTCATTAATTTTTAAGCATTGAAAGTGATGACTTTCTAGGTTTGTTGAGGCCCAACTAATGTGACTTAAACTGTACGTAAGAGAAAATACATTTGAATTTGTTTTGTTTTGTTTGTATTAACTTAAATATATGTAGTTAATTTTTCTCTTCAATACGTATGAAAATGTTGTTTAATGTAAAAATGCATAGAAAACATTTATAAATGTAATGGACCAAATATTGGCAATCACTATTGTTTTTATGTTCATTATTTTATTCAAAGAATTTTTTATCTTCAACGTCGCTTTCTGAACCGAATTTTTGACTCCGTCAACGACGATGCAATCATAAAATATTAATTTCATCTTATTCATGAGTAGTTTTTTTTATCTTTATTTATTTTTTGTTAATTGCAGGTAATAGTATTCATAATTAACTTGTAAATAAAGTGTTTCTTCCTCTTCTCTTCTTCATTTTATATAAAAAAGTTTTATTAAGCTATATACAATATCTCCTAAGCACAACACAACTATGTGGAATCAGATAAAAGAATATAATGAACGAATTATAACAAAGCCAATACACTAAGACCACAAAAGTAAACCAGTGAAAAAGAATCTGGGGGTGCTTGTTACATCTATGTGCTTTATTGGGTATAAAGTAACTTACTTTTTTTTCCTTTTCAAAAGTCAAAAGTCAAAACAAACATACGTAAGGATGGGAAAGAATCGGTAGAATCAAAATCGTAACTGAATAGAATCGAATTATTCACTTCAGTTCTTGTTCCGATTTCAAATTTTAGGAACCGTTCACTACGGTTCCGGTTCCAAGTCAAGGAACCGGAACCGAAACCATTAAAAAAAATATTTATATATAAATAAATAATAATAGCTTCTAAATTCTAGTGTTCCATATCTATATATATATGAGTATAAAATATATTATATAAATAAATACTAATACCTTCTAAATTATAGTCTTCTATTTATATATGAAGTATAAAATATATAATATATAGGTCAATATATTTAGCTTCTAAGTTCTAATGTCCTATATATTTATATAAGATAAAATATATAACTAAATACTAAAAGCTTCTCATCTATTACGATAACTAGGAGTGCACAACAATGAATATGTATCTTGCCAATTAACAAAGAACCGGAACCGCAAAGAACCGAATCGAGCCGAACTCAACAGTTTCGGTTTCAGTTCCAAAAATAAAGAACTGTTGAGAACGGTTCCGGTTTCACTTCCATCAAGAACCGTAAGGAACTATACCTTGTGCACCCCTACACACAGTCGCAACACACTGCAACATATTTAGTATTTTTTGACGATATTAGAAGTGCCAAAAATTGGCATATATTACCGGCCGAAAATGACTAGAAATTTTAACGGTTTATTTTAAACTATCATAAATAACTATGTAAACCGACACTTTCTAGAAACTGTCACAAAAAAATAGGTTTATCGACAGTATTTTTTTGGAACCGCAACCTACTTACGATAACACTTGCAGGGTCAATGATATAAGAAGCAAATACTCTTTGCCAATTGGAGATCCTTATTTCCTTGTGTGTCATTGCAATCTATTTTCTCACGGACTTTTTAATCTCCATATCTTTCTCCTCTCTCATTCTCTCATATTTTTCTTCTTCACTCATTACAACCATAAATTTATTGGAAGGTTTTAAGTTACTAGCTACAAAATAATTAAAGAATTTTTGAAATTTGGTTCTCAGAAATCAAATTTAAACTTTTACTAATATTTTGCATGTTAATATATATATATATATATATATATATTTTGCATGTTGAAATCAGTATAGTCACTTGGGAATTAGGTGATCATACAGTACACACACATACACGTATCACTGACCATTGATTGCATTTCCATTATTTTACAAGAGAAACATCTGTTCTGTTTATATATATATATATATATATATATATATATATTGCATGTTGAAATCAGTATAGTCATTTGGGAATTAGGTGATCATACAGTACACACACATACACGTATCACTGACCATTGATTGCATTTCCATTATTTTACAAGAGAAACATCTGATCTGTTAAATCCAATATTGAAGTTCTAAAATCACAAGTTCAGAGGCCTCTCAGCACAATGGCTATGAATGTATTCATGTTATGGAGTCCTTGTACTTTCTAGAAAAGCCTATTCAGACCAAATAAGTACATAATATATGATACAATTTAGCTGCGCTCTAAATCAGACAATCTAAATTTTTGTACACACACACATATATATGTTTCACTGGCATGCCTTATAATTCCTAGATATACTAACCAACCTTAAGTTTGTTTGATGACAGGAATGATCAATGAAGTCCTAAAGGTAAGTTTTTTTATTTATTTTGGGGTGTATAATTACAATGCTTGAGGTGGTGTGTGGATATATATATATATATATATATATATATGAGTTTTTTAACACCAAAAGCCAATCCACAAGAAAGGTATTTTGTTACCGAAGAACTTCATTAGAAGATATTTAGAAATTAAAAAAGATTTTTATAATGAAAATGCTTTTAAATGAAAATTGCTCTTTAGTTGCATAATTATCTTCAAAATAAATAATCGCTTATCTTCAAAATTGCTCTCTCTCTCTAGGATGACTTTTATTATAGCTAGGAGGACATTATAATGTGTATTTTGTTTGATTAATTAATTTAATCCATCACCAATTTTTATCCAAGAGCAAAGTGTCACGTATTTTCATTAAAAATCTCTAAAGAAAATAACTACATGACACCATCCAACACGTATGGTGAGTTCACACTACGTGTTATGCACACACGACTCTGATTATCCAATACACCGGACGCATTGAATATATCTATTTCTCGTATAATAAGTTTTCAAATCTAACATTTCATTATTTTCAACTTACAAAAAAAAAAAAAAAATCCATTATTTTGATTACATGTAATTTATGAACATTTATCTTAACTACACAAAAATATATATATATATCTATCATGTGACATCATATATCTTGTTGACACTTATATGTGTGATACTTCTTAACTATATAGACGTGTGTGCAAAATGGATAATATTTACGCGACCCGTTTCAGAGAAGAACTCTTCTAATTGTGTAGATGCATTTTGAAAAAATCGTAAGTAAAAAAAATATGCAAAATAAATAATATTTGCACGGTGTAAGTAGAACCTAACACATGAATATAAAAAATTAATCATCAAAAATTGTAGTCCAGTGCTATCTTTAGTGTCTGTCAAAGTGGAAGACAAAGTTATTTAGAGCATTATTTGACAGGAAAAAAAAAATTGAAAAAAAAAATCAATATAGAAAATATTAAGAAAAATACTAATAAAAGAAATGGTCAAAGTCTTACGGTCAACCCACCACGGATCAATCTAAGCCATTGAAGAAGCTAAATCCATGTAACGAAGTTCCACTGCAGCTAGTAGGGAGTTTGAACTTGTTGTGATCGCTGACGTGGCGAAATACAAAGGCTTCAATCCACGTGGCATGCAATATCATTGGTTGGAACAACTTTGTTACTACTTATCCCAAAACAGTATATAATACACACACACATTATATATATAAATCTCACTCTAGTTTAGAGTTAGACTGAGTCACAGAGAGATCCGAAATTTGAATCTCTGGTTGCTTTTAACCGATCGATCAGTTTAGGGTTAGGGTTTGACAATTTCACGTCTCAGATATTGTAATTTTTTGGTAATAATTTGGGAATTGTTGAGTCTATTCTAGCAATGGAAGAAGGTAAACGGAGGAGGATTTACCTGCAATTTGTTTTGCTTCTTTTGATCGGTTGCTTTGTTTCTCAGCTATGCGCTTCTTCTGATGAGGTGAGAGAGCTCATTTACACACACACACACAAACACATATGTTTATCTACATCTCTCTGTGTCTGTTTGTGCGTATAACTGTGTGTGTGTATATATATATATATAGACTCACATATAACTTGATCTATTTTTGTTCTGAAAGTAGTTTTTAATGTTGTAGATCTTTTACGAGTCATTTGATGAAGATTTCGAGGGGCGATGGATCGTATCCCAGAAAGAAGAATATACAGGTCTTTTTTATAACTAGTATTGTTATTATTTCATTAGAAATTTTGATTTGTTAATTGGTAGTGTTGATTTGTTTATAGCAATAAGTGGATTGAGCTAAGACATGTTCTCTTTGTATAGATATGTTTCATTATAGATTGAATTGAATTGAATTGCATTGCATGTATGCCTTTAGAGAAGGCATTTAGTGGAAAAATTGAGTGCAATCTTCCTAAAGACTATTTTTGATATTATGAAATAAGCCCATTATGCAATTCTTTTGCTTTTTAGTTGGAAATGATTTTCAGATTATGCATTTGAATAGAAGTAGATCTTTTCATTGTTTGGAGCAAATGAGTGTCAAGGGTGTGATGTTACTATATGTAGATGCAGGCATATATTTGTTTTAATATAATTTGAAGAGCTCTTCAACTGCATTGAGAAATTAAGTTCAGACAATAGTAATGTGACCTATCAATTACGCATAACCTCTCTAAACACAAACCTTTGACAGTTTGATGGTACTCAGTTGAGACTTGATTGAATGGATTTTCACTGTCTCTTCAGCTCGTACCATTTCTGATTGTTTGGCTTTAGTCACCTTTTTTCTCCTCAACAGCATTTCCATTATTGTGCTAGTAAAGAGAAAGAAAAAAGAAAATGGATGCTGTTTCAATGTTTGTAGTTTAGGTGGAATCTCACTTTTATTTTTTATTTTTTAACATGCATATTGGGTTCAGCGAAAATATTATGAAGATAATTTTGAAATTATCAAATTGTGAGGAAAACTTTATGATCTCAACCCTTCCTCAATTGAGTCATTTCTTGCTCAATTTAAATTTATAAAATGGATGTCTAGAATATAAAAATGCCTTTGAATGCAGTTCCATGTAATTATTATCTGACACACGATGACAATTTCATTGCACTTTTTCAACACATTTAGGAAGGATCCAAGATTTGTTTTTTGGTGTTTCTCTTCTGTCCTTCTTCACATATACACACACACACGCATAGGGCAAAGTGCGAAAAAAAACTCTTGAATTATTAATTCTTTTTGTGTAAAACCTCCCTAAACTATTCTTTTGACAAATAACCCCTTCAACCTCATATCAAGAGGAAGCTTAGCTTGTTTCACTGGCCTAAGCGGCACTTTCATGTAACATGCTTTGGTCTCAACAACTGTCTGCAAAGATCACCTGCTGCCAAATCTAAAATTAACGGAATTAAATCACGTCCAATGAACGACTGATATTTTTTATGTTATGACCATTATACCCTTTAACTATCAATCGTTTTGCAGAAAACCTCCTAAACTATTTATTCAACCAAATCCCTTAATATTTTCAAAAAGTTACAAGTACCCCTCAGGTATCATATCACCTTTTATAAATTAACATTATTTAGTTGTGTGGGACGCATATGACTAATACTTTTGCTGTTATGATCATTATACATTTGGATTTTTTATGATCCAACATTGTTGAATTCAACCCTTTACTCAATTTTATTACCAAAAGTGAAAGATCTAACTTACCCTTATCAGTGAAATTAAGAGCTCTCTTCTACCCCTGATTCTCTCCTATTATTAAAAAATTTACTTACACCTATTTTACCCTGAAAGTTTGTTTAACAGATAAACCTTTTGACATTTCATTCAATTGCTGAGAATTCATGTGGCTGACCCCATTCATATGGGATTAAGGCAAGGATGATGATGATGATAAATTTTAATTTTTAATAAAAGAATGAGCAAATTAGTAATTTTAGATTGCTAGTAATAATAACCTAATTCTGCGGCATAATTTGCATAGTTTGGCAGATTAATGTCAAGGGTTTATTTGTAAAAAATTGTCTTTTGGCAATTTTACCCTTTTATTTAAACAAAGATTGAGCAAATTAATGATTTTTCATTGTTAGTAATGGTAGTTTCACTCGAGGTTGTTATTTGCAAAACGGCAATAGCTCAAGTCATTTTTCTGCACTTTATCCTTTTCTTTATTTCTTTGTCCAACTGACAAAATAATCATTTTACATTACTACTAATGGTAGACTGAAGTTGTTATCTTATTTGCAATTTTTTAATAGTTTAGGGGGTTATTTGCAACAATAAGGACTTATCTGCAACTAGCTAACAGTTCAATGGGTTAGTTGCAATTAATTATATATAGTGTAGGAAGTTAAAAAAAGGATTTTAGGTAAAAAAAAAAAACGATTTTGAAGTCTAGGAAGTTAAAAAAACGATTTTGAAGTATAGGAAGGTAAAAAAATGATTTTGAAGGATAGGAAGTTAAAAAAAACGATTTTGAAGTATAGGAAGTCAAAAAGGGACTGAAGATGTTATCTTATTTGCAATTTTTTAGTAGTTTAGGGGGTTATTTGCAAAAATAAAGACTTATCTGAAACTAGCTAATATTTCAACGGGGTATTTGCAATTAATTATATATATATATATATATTTGCTTTTGTTGAACTAGGATGCATCTTATCATTATGGGTTCATTTGAATCATAGTTTTGGTTTTGCAATACATGGACTGAGGATTAATATATTTATTTGATATCTAAGTAAATCCATGTGTGAAATAAATTGCTTGCAGTATGGACAAGCATAATCCTCTCATAATGTGTATGTATATTGGCTATATGTCACCTTTATAAAAGGTGATATATACAACTTCAAGTGACCAATCCATCCCTACCTTCTCATGGAAGTACAATAGATTGGAATTTTCCTTTTTGTGAAGTAGATAATGATGTTTAAATGCAGTAACAGAATGTCTCCTTTGGTGGTATTTAATTGTGGAAAAAATAAATAAATAAGTTGATGATGACAATATGCTGTAGGAGTCCATAGACATAAGTGACTGTCTCATATACTTTCATGTTTTAGTAATATATTTGTGAAGTGGAAAATTTACATTTCTGTTGTGTGATTATAGGTGTATGGGAACATGATAAGAGTGAGGGACATGATGACTATGGGCTTCTTGTGAGCGAGAAGGCCAGGAAGTATGCAATTGTGAAAGAGCTTGATGAGCCTGTGAATCTCAAGGATGGAACTACTGTCCTTCAATTTGAAACTCGTTTTCAAAATGGACTTGAATGCGGTGGTGCTTATCTGAAATATCTACGACCTCAGGAAGCTGGGTGGTCATCCAAGGAGTTCAACAATGAGTCCCCCTACTCTGTAATGTTTGGACCTGACAAATGTGGCACCACAAATAAGGTTCACTTTATTTTCAAGCATAAGAATCCCAAGAGTGGGGAGTACATTGAACACCATCTCAAGTACCCACCCTCTGTGCCATCTGACAAACTAACTCATGTTTATACGGCTATTTTGAGACCTGCTAATGAGTTGAAAATCCTGATTGACGGGGAAGAGAAGAAGAAGGCTAATTTCCTTTCTGCCGAAGATTTTGAGCCAGCACTCATTCCTGACCAGACTATTCCTGACCCAGATGATAAGAAGCCCGAGGACTGGGATGAGAGGGAGAAAATCCCCGATCCATATGCAGTAAAACCAGATGACTGGGATGAGGATGCACCCATGGAAATTGAAGATGAGGAAGCTGTAAAACCTGAGGGATGGTTAGATGATGAGCCTGAAGAGATTGATGATCCCGATGCAACAAAACCGGAAGATTGGGATGACGAGGAGGATGGTGAGTGGGAGGCACCAAAGGTTGACAACCCAAAGTGTGAGATTGCCCCTGGTTGCGGTGAGTGGAAGAGACCAATGAAGACGAATCCCGCTTACAAGGGAAAATGGGATGCCCCACTTATTGACAACCCTGATTACAAAGGTATTTGGAAGCCTCAGCAAATTCCAAACCCCAACTACTTTGAACTTGACAAACCCGACTTTGAGCCTATTGCTGCTATTGGCATTGAGATTTGGACAATGCAGGATGGCATACTGTTTGATAACATCTTGATAGCTAGTGACGAGAAAGTCGCAAAATCTTACAGGGAGACCACATGGAAACCCAAATTCGAATACGAGGAGGAGAGACAAAAAGCTGAGGAAGCAGCTGCCGGCGCTTCCGATGGTCTCAAAAGCTTCCAGGTAATTTGGTTGGGTTGTTTTTTTTTTCCCCTGTTGTTTTATTGTCGCTATTCTATAACTTATTGTTTTTGATTACTTGTTGCAGAAAATGGTATTTGATGTCCTCTACAAGATTGCAGACATCCCTTTCCTTAGCACATACAAGCTTAAAATTTTGGTGAGTGTTCTCTTTTCGAACTTTTTCTTACCAGTCCTTTCTTTGTTTAAAAAATAAATAAATAAAAGGCTATTCTGATGTTCCGATCTTTACATACATGGCTTTATATGTGCTTTGCTTATAAACTCCCACCATAACGTTGCCTTGCAGGACATCATTGAAAAGGGAGAGACACAACCAAACCTTACAATTGGCGTCCTTGTCTCCATCATAGTGGTTATCTTCACAGTTCTTCTAAAGATCATTTTTGGCGGGAAGAAGGCGGCAAGTTTTAGTACCCTTTTTAACTTGCGGCGTTGTTTTTCATATATACTTGTGTCTTAGAAAATGGCCAATCTCCTGTGTGCAGGCAAATGTCAGTGGGCAGACGAAAAACACGGGAGCTGAGACTTCCGACAATCAAGGAAGCAGCGAACAAAAGGAAGAGCCGAAAAACACTACAGCTACTTCTCCTCCTCGTAAGAGGAATGCCAGGCGCGAGAATTAGGGAAAGAGAGAGAGAGGAAGTGATGGGCTAGTAGTGGTTAGTTTCACTTTTTGGTAGGATTCAAAGCGTAGTTGCTTTCTGTGCTGAGTTTTTCCAGTATGCATTTTTTTTTTCACCCTTTGATGGAAACAATTTAACGGATGAGAATGTAAATCAGATTTTTAATCGGGTTCTGATCCACGAGTTATTTCTCTGCATGAAGAGAAAGAGAAAGATAAATTGAGAAATTTTGAAGATTTCGGAGTTCATGATTGTTGAAAATGCTAGTTATTGGTTTGATTTTAAGCTTTTGTTAAAGCATTGCTTTCTAGACATGCTAGCTTAATGTTGTGATTGTGAGCTGTTTCACTCCCTAGTGCTTCATTTGGATTGATGGAGAGAAAAGAAAAGAAAAGAAAAGAAAAGAAAAGAAATGGAGAGATATTTTTATGTTTAATTTACAAACAAGGAAGGAAAAGAAATGTAAAGGAGATTGTTTAGGCCCAATTTGGTAACACTTTTAATTTCAGATTTTAACTTTCATTTTTATTTTTTTTGGAAGTCACAGTAGAAATTACATTTGGTAACGCAGTTTTTATTTAAAAAAATATAAAAGTGATGTCAAAATTTAACAATCTTTAAGCATAATTTGAAAATTTTATAACAAAACTTTCATTTTCAATTTTCATTTTTCAGTTCAAGTTTTCATTTCTAATTGTTTTATAAAATACAATAAATAATAAATAAAAATTTTGTATGCTCAAAAATATAATATAATATAATACAATACAATAAATTAAAATTTTATAAAAAAACAAGAATAAAAAAATTAGAAAATATAATAAATACATACATATATATATAAAATATAAAGATATATATAATGATAATATATATATATATATATACTAGCTTAACTGCACATGCGTTGCACGTGGAAGACTCTAATTATAATTAAGATTGTTCACGCAGTTGGGAGTCAAGAGTGGAGAGAAGAAATAGAAATAAAAGAAAAAAATAGTTGGAAAGGTTATGTTAGGCTATATAAAACAGGGGTTTGTAATTAAAAAAAAAAAACAAGGATAATTATAATTATATACAGAGTACAATTGTTTCTTTTAATGCTATTATTCAGGTATCGTATGGTAAATCGTGTGGAATTATTATTCGTTATAATTTTTAAAATTTAGAATTATGATTGATTATAATAAAAGAGTTTTTATATAATAAATAAATTTTATCAATAAAAGGGTTTTATATAATAAATAAAGTTTATATTGGCTAGAAAATTTAAGTTTCACGGTGAAAACAGAGAGTAGTTTTCAGGCAGTTGGGAGTCGAGAGTGGAGAGAAGAAAAAGAAATAAAAGAAAAAAAAATAGTTGGAAAGGTTATGCGAGGCTATATAAAACAGGGGTTTGTAATTAAAAAAAAATACATGGGCTTTTTTTTATGCTATTATTCAAGTCTGGTATGGTTATTAATCTTCTAAATTGTTCACATGAGCAACAATTTCATCAAAAAGAGAAAAAATACACACAAATCAATTGTTGAAAAAATAATAAATAAATAAGAAATGGAAATGGCAATTAAAATTGGAATAAAAATAATTATATAAATAATCTCTTTCAAGAATAAAAATAAAATTTTAAATAAAATAAATGATATAAATAATCTCTTTCAAGAATAATAATAAAAAATTTAAATAAAATAAATGATAAAATAACAAACTAATCTTAAAACCAGGTTTGTATATGAAATTCAGAATTTTTAAAGCAACCAAATTTTATTGGCTAAAAATTTTAAATATATTATTTCAACAAATGATCAATGACTTCTGTTGTCTTTTGGTGATAATGGTAAACCCTCGATTGAACACATACTTAACCATACTCCTTTGCCAGTACACACACATGACTAGGGATGGCAACGGGGCGGGGCGGGACGGATTTTGCTTTTCCCATAACTGAAACCGTTTAACTTTCCCCGCCCCGTCCCCGCCCCGCAACCGTGTATAAACGGGGCTGGGCGGGGTGGGTTTTGACTTCCCCATTCCCATAACCGTTTAACTTTGCCCGCCCCGCCCCGTTTATACATTTTTTTTTAATGCAAAATTTTTTATAATAATAAATATGATATTTTGATACATATACACCAAAAACACACATTTAGGTACTTGCAACACAATTGATAATATTGAGTCATCCATTACTGATATAATAAACTTGTATAGTTGTATGATATATATAATATTAATATTTTCTTTATACATTATTAATATTTTCTCTATATATTATATATATAACTATAAATATATATATACTTAAACGGGGCGGGTACCCGTCGGGGTAAGGTCTTACCCCCGTCCCTGCCGTGTTTAAATGCGGGTTATTTTCTCTAACCCCATCCCCACCCCGTTTCCTTAAACGGTTCCGTAAACGGGTTTTAAACGGGACGAAGCTGGGCGGGTACCCGACGGAGCGGGACAAATTGCCATCCCTACACATGACACACCTTTATCTAAGTCTTGATAGTCTCCACACTTGTCAAATAAAAATGTGGTATCCATGCAGCGATTCATGGAAGATTAAAAAAAGAAAACCACCCCTTTGAACAATTGAGTGGTGAACTATATAGCCGAACAAGTAACATAATATGTTTGTGTGCAATAAATTTTATATTATGATTTATCTCGCTTCAAAACATAAAAATTTTAAATCCTAATCTAAATAGTAAATAAATGTGAAATGGGATCAAACAATCTAATCAAAGGTTGTTCTAAAAAATTTAGGAGGAAAAACTGTATATTATAATTATTACATTTACAGTAAATAAATGTGAAATGGGAAAGAGGCTAATTTGTAAAACAAGGAGATCAATAAAGAAAATTGATAAGCAGTCAATGCTACATTTGACAAATAAGTTATAGCCATAAAATGAAATTTTATGAAAAAGACACAGCACCTCCCTCAAATGTCGATTCTTATATTCGTCTACGTCTGCTGTTCAGCTGCAATTGAGGCCCTTGTGATTTGCATTTTCGGATGTTTGGTCTATATACCTATTTCCACCAAGCTTAATTTTAGTAACAATGTTAATATATTATAATAGAATTTAGTGATGATACAACACAAAAATTACAAAAGAGAGAGGGTTATGATCAATTACTAAGATGCTAGAAGAACAATGTGCAAAAAAATTGTGAGCAAAAAAAATTGGTGAGAAAATTTGATTCTTGCATGCAATTTAATTGATGGAAAGAGTTGGGAGGAGTTGAGAGTTAGAGTGGAGATATGAGTGTATTAGTTGAAGAATAGCATAACAACGTAAAAAATATTGTGACCAAAAAATGTAAAAGTGATGTCAAGAGGAGTTGAGAGTTAGAGCAACCAAATTAATAAATAATAAAATCAAGTTTGTATCTGAAATTCAGAATTTTTAGACTAACAAAATTTTATTGGTTAAAGATTGACTAAAAAAAGTGAAATTGTGAAAAAAAAAATGAATGTAAAAAAAATTGTGAGAGTTAGAGTTAAGATAGGTGTGTATTGAAGAATTAGGAGTGTATTAGATGAAAAATTATTATAAAAGTGATGTCAAGAGGAGTTGAGAGTTAGAGTAGAGATAGGAGTGTATTGTGACAAAAAAATGAATAAGGTAAAAAAAAATAAAAATAAAAATAAAAAATAAAATAAAATAAATGATAAAATCAGGTTTGTATTTGAAATTGACCAAAAAAAGTGAAATTGTAACAAAAAAATAAACGTAAAAAAAATTGTGGAGTTAGAATGGAGATAGGAGTGTATTAGATGAAGAATTATTATAAAAGTGATGTCAAGAGGAGTTGAGAGTTAGTGTAGAGATAGGAGTGTATTGTGACAAAAAAATGAATAAGGTAAAAAAAAATAAAAATAAATAAATAATAAAACCAGAATTGTATCAAATTGTGAGAGTTAGAGTGGAGATAGGAGTGTATTGAAGAATTATTATAAAAGTGATGTGAAGAGGAGTTGAGAGTTAGAGTAGAGACATGAATGTATTAGTTGAAGAATTTGCATAAAAGTGAATGATTTGAAACAACTTCTACTTTTAATAATAGTATATATAAAAGAAGAAAATACAATAAAATAAGAGTTATATATAAATACAATTATATATAATATAAAAATATAAAAGAAAAGAAAATAAATATGTATAAAAATATATGACAATTACCAAAAACATGTAAATAGTTAGAATTTATGACAATTACCAAAAACATGCAAATGCATAAAAATGAATTTTTAATTAAAATAAACTAAAATAAAGTCCTAACAAATATAATTTTGGAGAAAAGAATATATATATAATATGTAATATCATATTTATGTTGGTTAAAATGAGTTGAAACTATATTACTCAAACGCAATCTTTAGTCGAATATACTACTACTTGTTTTTTGATAATTAATTTTGGGTTACAAAACATATTTTTAGAGTTGTGCTTTCAAAATTTTAACAGCATATAACGTTATCAAACGTATTCTGCTTTTCACGAAGATGACAACACAATATGTTTTCAGGTTTCATTTTTCAGAAATCATAAAATGGAATCCAACAGTGTAATCTTCCAATTTTACTTAGACCCAATTTTGTCGGAAAGAAATAGAAGAAAAAGAAAAGAAAGGTAATGGAGGGATATGATTTTTTGTGTTTGGTACAAAATTTTGGAAGGAAAAAAAAAAAGAAACTAATGGATTTGGAGGGATAGCCTAATACCAACTTTGCTCTTATTTTGATAAAAGATAAAATTTCTCTTTTAAATAAAAAATGGTATATTTTTTAAAATAGTTTCTTTTCATTTCTTTCTCCAAACATGTTAACTGTCATTTCTTTTCTTTTCCTTTGTTAATCAACCAAACACATTTAACCTTATCCTTTCCTTTCTTTTCTTTTCTCTCAAAAAGTAATGCTATTTTTTCTTTTCTTTTCCATTATACCAAACATATCCTTAGATATAGTTTCAAAATCCAACTGTGTAGCTCATTAAACTCTCATCTGAAGAAAAGAATATATCATTTACCATTTTCACAGTGATCAGTTCATGTTACTTAGAAAATCAATTAATTAGGTCCAGGTAATAAGTTTCACTTGCTAAATTGAACATTTTTTGTGTATACAATTTTGAATGAGATGTACTATATATATATATATATATATATATATATATATATATATATATATATATTCGGTAATTCAAAATTTCATTAAGGAAAAAAAGGGAAAAAACAACCAAAGGGCTTAACCCAAAAACAAAACAAAACAGCCCAAAGGCAGATAACCAAAGCAAAAAGCCCAAACACCTTCGAAAGATCGTTACACCAACATTTCCCAAATCAAAAGCTATTGGGGAAAAGATTAGAAGGATGCCATGGAACTATGGCTCAGCCTCAGATACACTAGAGCATGGTAAGTTCCACACTTCAGCAATAATCCTTGAGGTTCTGCCCTCACGCAGTTTGTAGCCAAGAAGCCGATTCCTCACACTGTTATAAACCTTCTGCTGGACGACCATTGGAGAAGCATGCTTCCCAGAGAAGGTACATCAATTTCTTTCTCTCCAGTTGAAATAAATGCACCCAGTAATACATAACTTGAAGGTCTTGGTATTGGGCTCCCACATTGCTGTCGTCCATTCAGCAATAGCATGCATATCAAAATCTCTGATATAAATACCACATTTGCATTGAAAAAACTCCCAAACCTGAGCTGAAAATCTACAATTGAAGAAAATGTGGGAATGACTCTCAACATTAGCCATACATAATGACAAGAAGTTAGGCAAATGCTTATGGGCAAAACTCTTGTGGTCTCTCGCCTAAAGTCTACAACACATAGCAAGCCAAGAGATAAAAGAGTGGCGAGGAAAGTTGTTGGTGAACCCTACAATAGGAGTCTAGAACACATTAGGTGCAGGAGAAATAAGAGCTCTGTATGTCATGCCAAGATTGAAGCTTCCTAAATTGTAGAGTGATCAAACGATGGTGTCCGAAACAGATGGTCGGATTAAAGGAAGTTACTCCACGTTCCCAATTGTAAGAACCAACTTAATGAGTCTAGGTGGAATTCTCCACTGATGGTGCCGAATAAGAGATCCTACTTTCATTGAAGGACTCCACTGAGAATTGGTAATGAGATTATAATCAATCCTCCAATCAAGAGGTCCTAATAGTAACCAGTAGTCATGCCATAAAGAAATGTCCTTCCCCTCCCCCACAATGTGTTTGATAAAAGGTCTAGCTAATCATTCTCCAACTCTAAGAGCATAATTGGAAATTTTTAATCATCCAAAAACTCTTATTTTTGATGAGATTGTCCCTTACCCAGTCAACCCAAATAGACTGCTCCTTGTCATTAAATATATTCCAAATGTGCCTGATTATAGCCACTCTATTAAAACTAGCCAAGTGAGGTAAACCAATGCCACCAAACTCCTTAGGTTTACAAATATCAGTCCTAGCTTTCATATCCACCTCAAACCATAGGAACTGTCTTAGAACACATGTAATTTGGTTAATAACCAATTTAGGAAAGATGAACAATCCACTCTAGTAGCCAATAATACTTAGTAAGATGGATTTGATAAGTTGCAATCTACCTACATATGAAAGGAATCTAGTAGTCTAGCAACTTATCCTAGAGATAATTCTCTCCATCAAACCCCGAGAATGAACCTGTCCATTCAACCCTAATAAACCATCTTAACTCATAATTACCGCAGAAGTTTAATTATGTACACACTCATGTATGTGTGCAACTCAAAATCAACCAATACTAATGGAAAGAGGATCAAAAAATACCTAATTAAAAAAAAACCATACTCAATTCTGATCTAAAATGAAAAAGTTATGCCCAATTGAAGTTTGGACCAAGTTTTAAAATTTAGTGTAAATAGTAATCACAATCCATCGTAATTACAAGGGCAATGGTGTCCATTATACTATAATGGAACTACCTCAATCATTGAATCAATGTGGAATCATAATTACATACATATGTTTACTTACGTATGACTCAACCTCAATAATCAATTATGACCGCACACGTGCCACATATTGCATCCCCATTCCATGCCCAAATTTGATCTCAACCCACCCAGCCACACATTACGATGGATCATAATATTGGTTATGATGTATCATATTTATGATATATACATCGCACAAGGTGCGTGACATCCTACAAAATTCACTGGAATCCCTCTCAAAATACTCAACGATTACGATGCATCGTTATGAGATTTATGATACATCACCGTATTACGATGCATCATTATTGGGATTACTGTAGAGACCGTGTCCAATTTTGGCCAATTTTTATTTTTTTTATCATTTATTACTTTAAATGCGTTTTAAATGATATTTAACGTGTTTTGAATGTGAGAAACATGTTTGGAGAGTTGTTTTAGGGTTTTGGATAGTTTTTGAAACTTTTGAAAAAGTTTAACTTTTCGGTCAACGGGGATCCCGGGATGAGGTTTAATGAGTCCGAAAATTTGAATATTTTTTTGAAAATTTTTATTTTTGGTTATAAACCAATTAGAATATTTGGAGAGGCGTAGAAGTGATTTCAAGTCCATAACTTCTTTCGGATTCAAAAACGGAGGTCGGGAAGGTACGTTAAGTGAATTAGGGGTGTTTTGGTCTTTTTGCGCCCTAGGGCTTATAAATATCTGGGAGACAGATATTTACAGCTTATTTTCTCTCCCAAATCAGTCGTGAACCTCTCCTCTCTCTCTTATTTGTGTTCTTCTTCTTCTCTCTAGAATTAGAAGGTGTTAGGGCTTGATTCGGATGGCGCCAAATAAGGAAAGTGTGTTCTATACGGCAAAGGCTTTGCCTGAAACCAAACAAAGTCGCGGTTAGGTAAATTTGGTGTTAGTGAAAGTGTGAGATAACTTGAAACTAAAGCTATTGAGGTAGGGGGTGTGTGTTGTGTCTTCTAGTTTTAAGTTTAATTTCATTTCTTTTGCATAACATAAATGATTTTCATATCAAATGTGATAATATGAATTTTTGTTAAAGTTCATTTGGATGAGCATATGTTTCTTTTGACTAGAAATGGTTAGTGTATGCTTGGAATTACATGAATTGCATATATGTGTAAAATAGAGCTTAAATTACATATATGGGATTTTGGGGAATAAATGATGAAAAACTTACTTTTGGGGGTTAAGTATCTATATATATATATATTCTTATGATCTTTGTGTGACATACTAGGATTAAACTAGGACATATAATGGGTGCAATGTATCAAACTTGTGAATGTGCGTGCAAAATGTGAAATATTTTGTGTGAGTGTGAGGCGTGTCTCGAAAGTGGCTCAGGTGAAAGTAGTAGGGGAACATATCCTTTGAGGCTGAAACACCTCAAACTTACGCAAGAGGGTTGGTTACCGGTGGGTTAGTAGCCCTAAAATAACTAGGAATTGAGATATGGAGTTTCGGCACGTATTCGGATGTGTATGAGTGTGAACCAAATCCGAGAGTGTGTTGAGTCTTATGTGTAACTTAAGTGAATTACAGGACTTGTGTGGATGTTTATCCGTTTTCGATCTATGTTACATGTATGATGAGAATGTGCTATGTGTATGAAATACGTTTTATATAGTTGTCAAGTTATAATTGATGTGTATGTCATGACGTGAACAAATTGAGCTTTTAAGCTTGTAACTAGAATGTTAGGGAGCATGACACGTAGTCGATAGACATGAGTTGTGTTTTATGCATTAAATATGAAATGAGGCCTTGAATGGATTGCACAATGCATTAACCTTGAGCCCGTTGAAAATTGCTCATCCCCCTATACTAACACTTTCAGGACATGGCAAGGAGGTGGTTGAAGATGCACAACCATGAGTTGGACCTAGAGTAGAAGAATATCATTTTTGGACTTTTGCATTTTTTGAGATAGGTGTATGGACTTCCATGCTGACTTGTGGCATGTGGACTAGATTATAAGCATTGTACTTATTTTTGGATAAGAAGCATGTATGAAACTTTCAATTATATGTGATAAGTTTGCTAACTTGTGAAGATTATATAAACATGATATTTTGTTGCAATAGGTATATGATAATGCGTGAATTATCATTTTTGTACCGCAAGTGTATGTGGTGGTATTAAATGGTGATGGTTTCTCACTTTGTGGATGATTGGAGATTTGTTGGGAATATAATTATGTTTTATGATTGTTTGTTAGAAGAATGGATTGGGAGCAAAATTGTGATTGTTATCACTTTGTGTTTTGTTAGTGTTCCAGGTTAAGTGAGTTCGATGCATCGAAGTCACCATTTTGATGCATCGAAGTGTGTCGATGTATCGTAAAATTATTTGATGCATCATCAATTAAAGATAAGGGTTATGTACAAAAATCTAGTAGGTGTCGCGGGATACTTCGCATCTTGTTCGATGCATCGAAATATGTGGCTAAGTGTGTTTGTTGAAAATGAAATTGGAGAATTCTTTGGGGAGAAAATGTGACCACGTGTGACATCATAAGTCATGATACATACGAAATTATGATTCTACGTTGGTTTAGTAATTGAGGTGGTGTATTAGAAGTAAATGGATGAAATCGCCCTTGTAATTTCGAGTAAGCTCTGGGATTTGTCCAAACTTCAAACGGGCGTAACTTCTTTATTTTAGATCGAAATTGAGCGTAGTTTTTTTTTTTTAAATTGAGTATTTTTAGATCCTCTTTCCAATAGACTAAGAATCATTCTAAAATTTTAAATACACAGAAAGTTAGATTCTGAAATTGAGCGGTTCATGAGTGTGAACCGGGTGAGACTTTCACTGTTCACCTCCACTTTCTATATCGATCTTGGTATCGAAAAGTAGGGGCGTGACAACATGGTACCAGAGCATGGTACTATAGTGGGGATAATAGTTAGAGGAGATGGTTTATTACATAATCACCCTCGATTTTCAAGTATTGAAAATCGGGGTGTGACAGATTACGATGCATCGTAATCACTAGACTGTTACTATAACAAAGCCACCAAGTGATTACAATAATCATTCTCCTTCTAATTCATCATCCTAAACATATAATCATAGAACATAATTATCATTTTTACACATCTCAAGCATCCACAAAGTGATAACTCATCACAATTAGATTCCACCCATACACATGGAGCTAAATCACATCCAAATATTTCATATAATTAACCTTTAAATCATAAGCATTCTTGGACATTAATGAGAATACGATTCATTAACACAACTGTTCTCAATAGTTGTACATCTAAAAATAAACATAAATAAAGGATCATCATTTGCTCAATACCATGCTTATAATGAAATAAATCACAAGTCATGAACAACACATACTTAAAAATGTATTTAAATGTACGCAACCATAAATCATAAATATTACATGTTCTCGAAACATAAATGATCTTTACATGTTCATTTCGCTCCACGCCAATTGTCTATTAGGGAGACTCCACTACTCTTTTCTATTTCCTGAAAAGAGTTAATCATCATGGGATGAACAACATGCGCTCAATAAGAATATCTAAAACACAATTTCTCAAGTCTTGTGAATACAACATAACATATAAACATGTTATCGTGTTAAGCACAATTCATATACAAATATTCTTGCTAACAATCATGTCATAAATGTACGCATCATTCCACACACTCACACATTGTCTGTGTCTCACACACATACACGAATCCCATCGTTTGACCTTAGCTCATCGCTCACAATGTCAACGATAACAATTGATCCGAATCCTGACTTTTGGCAATCCGTCTAACCATAACCTTTCTATTTTATCACGGATCCCGTCTCTTGGCCATCCGGTTCCTACAAACTCATTCATATCTCACACCCAGATACCGACTCTTGGCTACTTGGTTACCACAATCATACTCATGCTAACCATGTATATACAATTAAGGGCAATATAGTATTAAATGACATGCTTGTCCATTCTTACAAACAACCTCAAATGCATTCACATTAAACATGTTACACACTTTTCACATTTCATATTAATCATATTGACAATTAAACATGTATTGTAAATAAACATGCCTCCAAGACATTTCATCAAACACATAAGTGTCATTTTCACAATTTCATATGTATAAACATAATCATCCCATAATTCAATCTCAATATAATCACATTATCATCTAATGCACTTATAAGCATATTATACATCATTAAGCATGGTGAATTCATCAATTGGCATAATTCAGCATACTTTACTATTAAAAAATATCTAATTATCTCACGTAACCAATTAATTGCCATAAATAACCAATATACTCACACAAATCCCGGATTCTATGGGTTAGGCATCCCTACCTTAATTTAAAAAAGCTTCCAAATGATTTTTCAATTCTTTCAAAAATTAACTTTTTTTGAAATTGATTTCGGACGGATCAAACTCGAGCCTTTAGTTCGTAGACCGTTTCTCTCTTTTTCGGTGAACTCCAATTATGAACCTAAGCCCCTCAAAATCAATGGAGAAGGAAAGAAGAAGATGTTGCTATATATAGATATATGTATATTGCTCCATTCGGCTGAGGAGAATGAGAAATGAGGGTTGGGATTCTCTCTTGCTATTTATAGAATGTAACATGCACTTATTTACAAAAGTGTCATTACATTTTCACTAACTGACTCGTTTTTTGAGTTCTGTAACTCCGATTGACACGAAATCGATTCCTTAGGACGTAAAATATTTTATTTAAGTTACGCTCCAAATTTGGAATCATTCTGACACTTTCAGATTTTTTGGGCTCACCGGGCGCCCGAGTCAACCAGACTCGAAAAAGTCAACTTTTGTTAAACACTCTGAAAAATTTTCCGTACCTCTACCCAAGTCCCCAAACATGTATTTTACATTTAAAACACTCATATAATCATTTAAAGCATTTATATGACAATAAATAAAAAGAAAACCGATCAAATATGGTCACGGTTCTTACAACAATTATAAGCCTAATGTGTTCCGTATCAAATTCTTGACAGAGTGAAGAGGACTGTGAGTCTAAAACAGAGTCGACTGTACTTTGCTTCATTATAGTAAGTTGGTTTCCTGAGGCTTTCCATCCCACTGTGGTTTTTTTCGATATAAAATTTTCATGTATATCCCGTGCATTCTTTACTTTACTTGCTCTTTAAGTTATTTACTTGCTTTATGAGTTTGGTTAATTGGTAATTGGACTTAAAATCAAATCAATTTAGAAAATTAAGCAAATGGGCAAGTTAACTTATTCACCCTCCTCTAGGTTTTAAATTACTTTCGCAGCCACTTTCACATCATGCAACTCACAATATGTTTACAATCATACTCGAGTCCAAGTCTAGGACTATAGCACCCCCACAAACTCAGAAGTGAGCAAACACAATTCTAACATTATGTATGATTTAATCATGTCACGACACTTTAGCGATAGAGAGAATTTTTTCTTAATGTTGCATTTATTACGTAGGAATGGAATGCCCATTCCTCATTCTCATGTTTGGTATGAAAATTAAATTACTGATTATTCCCTTGGAACGAAAAATAATAAAAAATTATTCCACATCTTAACCTATGAAATGATCATTCTATTCCATTCCCAAATAAAATTTTAAAAAAAAATCATGTTTCCAGTAAACCCTTCCACATTCCAAGTCTGGTCTCTAACGTTCTCTCTCACAGAAACTACCTCTACTACCACACCACCATCACCTTCCACTGCCAACACACTGCCACTATTGTCGCCTTCCACAGCACCACTGAGAAGCATATTTTAGAGAATTCAATTTAAAATTAATTTAATTCGAGATTTTAAATTAGTCTAACCAAACACTAGAATGATGATGATCATTTTATTTCTACATCATTTTATATTTGCAATCAAGCAGTAAAAATGTGAACAACTATTTCCTTCTATTTTTCATCTTATTTCATTTCACTTGTATTTCATTCAAGGATAATGCTACCCAGGCAGAATTCATAGGCAGAAATTCTTACATTCATTGGATGCATGTGGTGAGTGTATATGGTGGGGCCTACCACATGCATCTAATTAATATAAAATTTTCTATTTATGAATTCTGCTTAAAAATTTTGCCTGAATAGCATTACCCTTCATTCAATTCTTGCCTACCAAACTTATCGGAGAAATATTATTAGAGACAAGTAGAGTATCTGGTAAAGCAAAAAGTCGTTGGGCTTGAATATAAATTTCTTAGTAAGATGTTGACTTTCGCAATCTGTGAGTTTCAAAAAGGACCGCTGTTATGGGAAAGTAAAGACGTTGACAAGTAATTACAATTTGTGACCCAATCAAAGCCCGGAAAATGACTAGATACATAGTTGATCTTGAAAGTTTGAATGAGGCATGAGGCTAGCATCACCATCCCACCGAGTCAAGCGCTTCCAAGACCTGGCCTATATAGTAGTCGAAGTAAACAAGAACTCTTCTATACAAACAGAATTGAAACTTGATATACACCAGTCAATGAATGAGATCTAACCAAGAAGACCATGTTAACAAGACAACATCAATAGCTTAATACACATAACCTACAAGTGAAGTGTCAGAGAACTTTTAAAAATAATTGTAGTATTTGAAGGACAATGGTGTTACTTTATTAAAATAAATAAAATAAAAAAGAACAAGTATATATATAGTAAAATGGAGTGTTAATATTATTTTTCTAAAAAACCAAAATACTTGTGCAAAAGACCTTGATTTTAGAAGAGGGAAAAAAAACTTATAAATGCTATATAAGAAGTAAATGAAGCAGTCAATGTGGTATAAATATCATATATATATTAGTGTGCATTCGAAAGGTTCCAACAACCAATCCAGTCAATCTGAGTTAATTCATAAATGGAAATAATTGTTTTCTAAGGCTGCAAAAGTCCAATAGTAATAAAAGACTCCAACTGTGCATCCGTTTGACTAACATTTTCATGAAGGTTTTCAATGGTAATTTCTTTCCATTTGATATCTCAAAATTCTAGGGGCCCAGCTGAATTAAAACTAAAACTATATTAGTTATTAATTATTCAAAAAAGAAAACTTAAGCTCTTAGATTCAGAGACAGATGAGAGGGTGTGAGTTGCGCAATGCAAAAATGATTGTGAAAGTAATTTAAAATTTTGAGGGAGCGATTATATTTATTCGTTTTTTAACTAATTTTTCAAATTATTCAATTTTAAGTCCAATTAAAATTCTAAGCAATTCCACAAAGCAAGTAAATAAATAAAGTATAGTCTAGTAAACAATGCATTAGATAAACGTGGAAAACTCAGATAAAAAAAAAATCACAAGTGAGCCTTTGTAGTGTCAGAGAAGCAAATTCATTATCGTTGAAGCAAAGTACAACACACTTTGTCCCAGACTCACACCCACTCCACTTTGACAAGAACTTGATGCAAAACACCTCAGGCTTACTATTGCGACTCCCTTGTTCAATTGCTGCAGATTTTTGGCTAACGTCAATATCCTTACATAAGGGTAATAGGAAAAAAACGAACACTCAGCAAGTATTTTGTTCCCTTCGTAGCACAATCTTCTCCTTTCTCACCAACGAACAGTTGTAGAAGAAACTAAAAGTTCCGATACCTGACCAAATAAGATAACTCTGTAGTAGTCTCTGTACTGTCGATCAGATTAAGAACACTACTCTAAGATCACTCAGTGTATATGTGTTTGCTCTCAAAAGAAAAACAAATAGAAAAATCAAAGGGAATTTTTCTGCTCTAAAAATACTCTCAAAAAGCTCTTTCTCTCTAAAAATAATAATCTATTTAAGTACACTTGTAGAGAAAATATAGAGTAGTATTTATAGGCATAGAAGTCCTAATCCTGCTTGAAAAATAAGTTAAAACCCAATATATATATGACTTTTCTAGAAGTTTCAAACCCAATAAGAATCAGAATTTTCGTCAAAATAACTTTCCTATTTGGAACATGCTAAGTAGGACCGGTGCTCAAAAATTAGAACCGGTGGGACTTTGTGAAAAGCCTATGAAAATTAAATTGCCGAGAAAAGTTGGACTGGTCCTAAATATTGGGGACCGGTGGAACTTTAAAAAAAATTATATTTTCAGTTTAAAACATATTTTTTAAGTCCTAAGCCCGCCAAACTCCAAAACCTAGTGTCCTCACTCACATACCTGTATTAAGTGATATTCTCATTGAATACATGATATCGAGACACTTGTTGTTCAGCTTTCATGATAGAAACATAAGATCGAATAAAACTTACAACTCGATTAATAAGTTTTGACACCAAATTTATCAATTACAAATATATACGTCACATAGGCTTGGTTTAGGGCATTGCTCAAATTGGGTTGGGAAGTAGTGTGGTCCAATCAACCATATTGTTTGGGTGGGATTCCAACAAACTGAAATGGTTTCGTTGGTCAATCTATGTTTCAATTTGTAGTGGTCTGGTTGTGCTTAATTACGTAGTCATGTCTATGAATGCAACTATGCTAACAGCAACGATGGATGTAAGAGATATGAGCCCCTATATGGTGGTGCATTCCGGAAATAAAAATATGATAAAATAAATAAGTTTTTACGCCCACCTAAACCCTTTTTTTTTTTTTTCGCCAAATCCAAACCCAAACCCAATTTACTTTCGGTTTTCAATTTTATATTCCAAGTAGACCCGGACTTATATATATATATCCAGCGTTAGAATTAGTCGATGTTGATTTATAGTCGCCCTCTCAATTTGAAGAAGAATTAATCTTAGAGCGCGTAGAAAATATTCAACTAATGTCCCGTGTGTCTATTCATTGTTGGTCAATATAAATTTTGATAATATTAGAGTTTACTGAAACCAAAGACTGCAATATGTCATATATATATATATATATTCCCCCTCTTTGTTGACATGGCTTTGGTCAATACTCTCTTCTCCAGGAATTTAGAATTTTGTAATCTCCTTTAATATATGCAAATAAGACCCACCACATGCATGGAAATTTCCATATCACAAGATATTGTTGGTCTTCTATTCCTATATAAGAACCGTTGCTCCCTAAAACATTACATACTCGATCATATCATCCTTCTTTCTCTCTCTAGTAATTTTAATATCAGACACAAAATCTCTCTCTCTCTCTCTCTCTGTCTCACTCGTTTAATTAAGACCATGAAGCTTGAAGTACAGAAAAGATATGCTTTGCTACTAGCAGCAAATGATTCTGAGTATGTGAAGGAGGTGTATGGTGGTTACTTCAATGTGTTTGTTGCAGCTTTTGGAGAAGAAGGAGAGAGGTGGGACTTATTTAGGGTTGTTGAAGGACAGTTCCCAGACATGAATGAGCTCCAAAATTATGATGGGTTTGTGGTGAGTGGTAGTCCTTTTGACGCTTATGGCAATGACCATTGGATTCTCAAGCTTTGCTTTCTCTTGCAAACCTTAGACTCCATGCATAAGAAAGTCCTTGGTATTTGCTTTGGACACCAGGTAATTATTTATACACTACTTTTCATATTGTAAGCATATATATATATATATATATATATGTGTGTGTGTGTGTGTGTGTCATATTATATTTACAAGTATATGTTTGATTCATTCATTGAAAAAGAAACTAATGGGTCCATGGTAATATATATACAGGTTTTGTGTAGATCATTGGGTGGAAAAGTTGGGAAGGCTAACACTGGTTGGGATATTGGGCTAAGAAAAGTGAAAATCGTGAAAGATTTCTCCCCATGCAGTTTTCTTGAAGGGAAGGATGAAATCCCATCATCCCTTTCAATCATTGAATGCCACCAAGATGAGGTATGGGAGGTTCCCGTTGGAGCTGAAGTGATTGCATTTTCAGATAAAACGGGTGTGGAGATGTACACCATTGGAGACCACATTCTAGGGATCCAAGGTCATCCAGAGTATACCAAAGATATTCTTAACAATCTCATCGATCGCCTTCTCAAAAATAACTCTATAGAGGTACTAACCTGTTCCATTAATTTGTTTCTCGATCATTCCATTCATTTTTCATAAAACTTCATTTTCATTTCTCTCAAACTAATATATATATTGTGGTTAATTGATAACTTGCAGAAAGGATTTGCTGAAGACGCCAAGTTGAAATTGCATATTGCCGAACCAGATAGAAAGTGTTGGGGAAAAATTTGCAAAGGCTTCCTCAAGGGGAGATGGAATTAAGTAGCTAGCAAGCTAATTAATTGCATATATAACTAAATTTCCATTATGATCTCTTTATTTATTTTACTATGATTTTCAGCTGTTGTTTTGCACTTCTAGTGTAACCAACTTGGTTATATAGCATAGGCAAAAAATTAATTTTTTTATATTTACCGGAAAGAAAAACTTGGTTATAAAGCATAACCAAGTCACATACAATGTATACTCTTTGATCTGATAATAAAGAAATAAATATTGAAATTAAATAAGATTGCTTCTACAATATTATATCATGTGTGTCCCTTATATTTGTCTTAAACCTTGAAAAACCATTATTTGTGAAATTCTAGCAACTTGTTTGGATAATTGCCATTCTTTTTGGATTGGATGAATCATGAAAAGGTATAAATAATATGCCAAAACATGGTATGAAAGGGAGGACCACTCCACCAGTCATTTGAGCAAACAATTTACACAACATATTTGAAGTGAAAGGAACTTGACGCATGAAAAATTCTATTGCATGATGTGAATGATACACATCATGAATAGGATTGAGAAACTATAATTAATGTGAATTTCACTAAAGTATTGAAAATCGGGGCGTGACAGATTACGATGCATCGTAATCACTAGACTGTTACTATAACAAAGCCACCAAGTGATTACAATAATCATTCTCCTTCCAATTCATCATCCTAAACATATAATCATAGAACATAATTATCATTTTTACACATCTCAAGCATCCACAAAGTGATAATTCATCACAATTAGATTTCACCTCATACACATAGAGCTAAATCACATCCAGATACTTCATATAATTAACCTTTAAATCATAAGCATTCTTGGACATTAATGAGAATACGATTCATTAACACAACTGTTCTCAATAGTTGTACATCTAAAAATAAACATAAATGAAGGATCATCATTTAAATCATCTAGCATTTTACCATGCTCAATACCATGCTTATAATGAAATAAATCATAAGTCATGAACAAAACATGCTTAAAAATGTATTTAAATGTATGCAACCATAAATCATAAATATTACATGTTCTCGAAACATAAATGATCTTTACATGTTCATTTCATGTATACAGTTGACAATCCGGACATAGATTCAAATAAAATAAATTAGTCTTTAAATAGAATTCATTTCGCTCCACGCCAATTGTCTATTAGGGAGACTCCACTACTTCCTTTCTATTTTCTGAAAAGAATTAATCCTCATGGGATGAACAACCATGCGCTCAATAGGAATATCTAAAACACAATTTCTCAAGTCTTGTGAATACAACATAACATATAAACATGTTATCATGTTAAGCACAATTCATATACAAAATATTCTTGCTAACAATCATGTCATAAATGTACGCATCATTCCACACACTCACATATTGTCTGTGTCTCACACACACACGAATCCCATCGTTTGACCTTGGCTCATTGCTCACAATGTCAACGATAATAATTGATCCGAATCTTGACTTTTGGTAATCCGTCTAACCATAACCTTTCTATTTTATCACGGATCCCGTCTCTTGGCCATCCGATTCGTACAAACTCATTCACATCTCACACCCGGATACCGACTCTTGGCTACCTGGTTACCACAATCATACTCATGCTAATCATGTATATACAATTAAGGGCAATATAGTATTAAATGGCATGCTTGTCCATTCTTACAAACAACCTCAAATGCATTCACATTGAACATGTTACACACTTTTCACATTTCATATTAATCATATTGACAACTAAACATGTATTGTAAATAAACATGCCTCCAAGACGTTTCATCAAACACATAAGTGTCATTTTCACAATTTCATATGTAAACACATAATCATTCCACAATTCAATCTCAATATAATCACATTATCATCTAATGCACTTATAAGCATATAATACATCATTAAGCATGGTGAATTCATCAATTGGCATAATTCAGCATGCTTTACTATTGAAAAATATATAATTATCCCATGTAACCAATTAGTTGTCATAAACAACCAATATACTCAAACAAACTCCGGATTCTATGGGTTAGGCATCCCTGCCTCAATTTAGAAGAGCTTCCAAATGATTTTTTCAATTCTTTCAAAAATTAATTTTCTCCGAAATTAATTTCGGACGGATCAAACTCGAGCCCTTAGTTCGTAGACCGTTTCTCTCTTTTTCGGTGAACTCCAATTATGAACCTAAGTCCCTCAAAATCAATGTAGAAGGGAAGAAGAAGATGTTGCTATATATAGATATATGTATATTGCTCCATTCGGTTGAGGAGAATGAGAAATGAGGGTTGGGCATTCTCTCTTGTTATTTATAGAATGTAACCTGCACTTATTTACAAAAGTGTCATTACATTTTTACTAAACCTTACTGACTCGTTTTCTGAGTTCTGTAACTCCGATTGACACGAAATTAATTTCTTAGGACGTAAAATATTTTACTTAAGTTACGCTCCAAATTTGGAATCATTCTGACACTTTCAAATTTTTTGGGCCCACGGGGCGCCCGGATCAACCAGACTCGAAAAAGTCAACTTTTGCTAAACACTCTGAAAAATTCCTTGTACTTCTACCCAAGTCCCCAAACATGTATTTTACATTTAAAACACTCATATAATCGTTTAAAGCATTTATATGACAATAAATGAAAATAAAAAGAAAATCGGTCAAAAATGGTCACGGTCCTTACAACAATTATAAGTCTAATGTGTTTCGTATCAAATTCTTGACAGAGTGAAGAGGACTGTGAGTCTAAGACAGAGTCGGCTGTACTTTGCTTCATTATAGTAAGTTGGTTTCCTGAGGCTTTCCATCCCACTGTGGTTTTTTTTCAATATGAAATTTTCATGTATATCTGGTGCATTCTTTACTTTACTTGCTCTTTAAGTTATTTACTTGCTTTATGAGTTTGGTTAATTGGTAATTGGACTTAAAATCAAATCAATTTAGAAAATTAAGCAAATGGGCAAGTTAACTTATTCACCCTCCTCTAGGTTTTAAATTACTTTCGCAGCCACTTTCACATCGTGCAACTCACAATATGTTTACAATCATACTCGAGTCCAAGTCTAGGACTGTAGCACCCCCACAAACTCGAAAGTGAGCGAACACAATTCTAATAATATATATGATTTAATCATGTCACGACACTTTAGCGATAGAGAGAATTTTTTCTTAATGTTGTATTTATTACGTAAGAATGGAATGCCCATTCCTCATTCTCATGTTTGGTATGAAAATTAAATTACTGATTATTCCCTTGGAACGAAAAATAATAAAAAATCATTCCACATCTTAACCTATGAAATGATCATTCTATTCCATTCCCTAATAAAATTTTAAAAAAAAATCATGTTTCCAATAAACCCTTCCACATTCCAAGTCTGGTCTCTAAAGTTCTCTCTCACATAAACTACCTCTACTACCACACCACCATCACCTTCGACTGCCAACACACTGCCACTATTGTCGCCTTCCACAGCACCACTGAGAAGCATATTTTAGAGAATTCAATTTAAAATTAATTTAATTTGAGATTTTAAATTAGTATAACCAAACACTAGAATGATGATAATTATTTTATTTCTACATCATTTTATATTTGCAATCAAACAGTAAAAATGTGAACAACTATTCCATTCTATTTTTCATCACATTTCATTCCACTTGTAATTTCATTCAATTCTTGCCTGCCAAACTTATCGGAGAAGTATTATTACAGACAAGTAGAGTATCTGGTAAGCAAAAAGTGGTTGGGGTTGAATATAAATTTCTTAGTAAGATGTTGACTTTCGCAATCTGTGAGTTTCAAAAGGACCGCTGTTATGGGAAAGTAAAGACGTTGACAAGTAATTACAATAACGTGGAGTAATTAATTATGTCACTGTATCATTACGCAAGTCAATGTCTTTATACAACCATGGTTGTGACCCAGTCAAAGCCTGGAAAATGACTAGATACATAGTTGATCTTCAAAGTTTGAATGAGACATGAGGCTAGCATCACCATCCTACCGAGTCAAGCGCTTCCAAGACCTGGCCTATATAGTAGTCGAAGTAAACAAGAACTCTTCTATACAAACAGAATTGAAACTTGATATACACCAGTCAATGAATGAGATCTAACCAAGAAGACCATGTTAACAAGACAACATCAATAGCTTAATACACATAACCTACAAGTGAAGTGTTAGAGAACTTTTAAAAATAATTGTAGTATTTGAAGGACAATGGTGTTATTTTATTAAAATAAATAAAATAAAAAAGAACAAATAGTATATATATAGTAAAATGGAGCGTTAATATTATTTTTCTAAAAAACCAAAATACTTGTGCAAAAGACCTTGATTTTAGAAGAGGGAAAAAAAACTTATAAATGCTATATAAGAAGTAAATGAAGCAGTCAATGTGGTATAAATATCATATATATATTAGTGTGCATTAGAAAGGGTCCAACAACCAATCCAGTCCATCTGAGTTAATTCATAAATGGAAAGAAATGTTTTCTAAGGCTGCAAAAGTCCAATAGTAATAAAAGACTCCAACTGTGCATCCGTTTGACTAACATTTTCATGCAGGTTTTGAATGGTACTTTCTTTCCATTTGATATCTCAAAATTCTAGGGGCCCAGCTGAATTAAAACTAAAACTATATTAGTTATTAATTATTCAAAAAAGAAAACTTAAGCTCTTAGATTCAGAGGCAGATCTGAGGGTGTGAGTTGCCCGATGAGAAAATGACTGTGAAAGTAATTTAAAATTTAGAGGGGGTGATTAGATTTATTCATTTTTTGCTTAATTTTTCAAATTATTCAATTTTAAGTCTAATTAAAATTCTAAGCAATTTCACAAAGTAAGTAAATAAATAAAGTATAGTCTAGTAAACAATGCACTAGATATACGTGGAAAACTCAGATAAAAAATCACAGGTGAGACTTTGTAGTCTCAGAGAAGTAAATTCACTATCGTTGAAGCAAAGTACAACACACTTTGTCCCGGACTCACACCCACTCCACTTTAACAAGAACTTGATGCAAAACACCTCAGGTTTACTATTGCGACTCCCTTGTTCAATTGCTGCAGATTTTTGGCTAACGTCAATATCCTTACATAAGGGTAATAGGAAAAAAACGAGTACTCAGCAAGTATTTTGTCCCCTTCGTAGCACAATCTTCTCCTTCCTCACCAACGAACAGTTGTAGAAGAAACTAAAAGATCCGATACTTGACCAAATAAGATAACTCTGTAGTAGTTTATGTACTTTCGATCATATTAAGAACACTACTCTAAGATCACTCAGTGTATATGTGTTTGCTCTTAAAAGAAAAACAAATAGAAAAATCAAAGGAAATTTTTTTGTTCTAAAAATACTCTCAAAAAGCTTTTTCTCTCTAAAAATAATAATCTATTTAAGTACACTTGTAGAGAAAATATAGAGTAGTATTTATAGGCATAGAAGTCCTAATCCTGCTTGAAAAATAAGTTAAAACCCAATATATATATGACTTTTCTAGAAGTTTCAAACCCAATAAGAATCAGAATTTTCGTCAAAATAACTTTCCTATTTGGAACATGCTAAGTAGGACCGGTGCTCAAAAATTAGAACCGGTGGGACTTTGTGAAAAGCCTATGAAAATTAAATTGCCGAGAAAAGTTGGACTGGTCCTAAATATTGGGGACCGGTGGAACTTTAAAAAAAATTATATTTTCAGTTTAAAACATATTTTTTAAGTCCTAAGCCCGCCAAACTCCAAAACCTAGTGCCCTCATTCACATACCTGTACTAAATGATATTCTCATTGAATCCATGATATCGAGACACTTGTTGTTCAGCTTTCATGATCGAAACACAAGATCGAATAAAAATTACAACTCGATTAACAAGTTTTGACACCAAAATTTATCAATTACAAATATATCCGTCACATAGGCTTGGTTTAGGGCATTGCTCAAATTGGGTTGGGAAGTAGTGTGGTCCAATCAACCATATTGTTTGGGTGGGATTCCAACAAACTGAAATGGTTTCGTTGGTCAATCTATGTTTCAATTTGTAGTGGTCAGGTTGTGCTTAATTACCTAGTCATGTCTATGAATACAACTATGCTAACAGCAACGATGGATGTAAGAGATATGAGCCCGTATATGGTGGTGCATTCCGGAAATAAAAATATGATAAAATAAATAAGTTTTTACGCCCACCTAAACCCTTTTTTTTTTTTTTCGCCAAATCCAAACCCAAACCCAATTTACTTTCGGTTTTCAATTTTATATTCCAAGTAGACCCGGACTTATATATATATATCCAGCGTTAGAATTAGTCGATGTTGATTTATAGTCGCCCTCTCAATTTGAAGAAGAATTAATCTTAGAGCGCGTAGAAAATATTCAACTAATGTCCCGTGTGTCTATTCATTGTTGGTCAATATAAATTTTGATAATATTAGAGTTTACTGAAACCAAAGACTGCAATATGTCATATATATATATATATATTCCCCCTCTTTGTTGACATGGCTTTGGTCAATACTCTCTTCTCCAGGAATTTAGAATTTTGTAATCTCCTTTAATATATGCAAATAAGACCCACCACATGCATGGAAATTTCCATATCACAAGATATTGTTGGTCTTCTATTCCTATATAAGAACCGTTGCTCCCTAAAACATTACATACTCGATCATATCATCCTTCTTTCTCTCTCTAGTAATTTTAATATCAGACACAAAATCTCTCTCTCTCTCTCTCTCTGTCTCACTCGTTTAATTAAGACCATGAAGCTTGAAGTACAGAAAAGATATGCTTTGCTACTAGCAGCAAATGATTCTGAGTATGTGAAGGAGGTGTATGGTGGTTACTTCAATGTGTTTGTTGCAGCTTTTGGAGAAGAAGGAGAGAGGTGGGACTTATTTAGGGTTGTTGAAGGACAGTTCCCAGACATGAATGAGCTCCAAAATTATGATGGGTTTGTGGTGAGTGGTAGTCCTTTTGACGCTTATGGCAATGACCATTGGATTCTCAAGCTTTGCTTTCTCTTGCAAACCTTAGACTCCATGCATAAGAAAGTCCTTGGTATTTGCTTTGGACACCAGGTAATTATTTATACACTACTTTTCATATTGTAAGCATATATATATATATATATATATGTGTGTGTGTGTGTGTCATATTATATTTACAAGTATATGTTTGATTCATTCATTGAAAAAGAAACTAATGGGTCCATGGTAATATATATACAGGTTTTGTGTAGATCATTGGGTGGAAAAGTTGGGAAGGCTAACACTGGTTGGGATATTGGGCTAAGAAAAGTGAAAATCGTGAAAGATTTCTCCCCATGCAGTTTTCTTGAAGGGAAGGATGAAATCCCATCATCCCTTTCAATCATTGAATGCCACCAAGATGAGGTATGGGAGGTTCCCGTTGGAGCTGAAGTGATTGCATTTTCAGATAAAACGGGTGTGGAGATGTACACCATTGGAGACCACATTCTAGGGATCCAAGGTCATCCAGAGTATACCAAAGATATTCTTAACAATCTCATCGATCGCCTTCTCAAAAATAACTCTATAGAGGTACTAACCTGTTCCATTAATTTGTTTCTCGATCATTCCATTCATTTTTCATAAAACTTCATTTTCATTTCTCTCAAACTAATATATATATTGTGGTTAATTGATAACTTGCAGAAAGGATTTGCTGAAGACGCCAAGTTGAAATTGCATATTGCCGAACCAGATAGAAAGTGTTGGGGAAAAATTTGCAAAGGCTTCCTCAAGGGGAGATGGAATTAAGTAGCTAGCAAGCTAATTAATTGCATATATAACTAAATTTCCATTATGATCTCTTTATTTATTTTACTATGATTTTCAGCTGTTGTTTTGCACTTCTAGTGTAACCAACTTGGTTATATAGCATAGGCAAAAAATTAATTTTTTTATATTTACCGAAAAGAAAAACTTGGTTATAAAGCATAACCAAGTCACATACAATGTATACTCTTTGATATGATAATGAAGAAATAAATATTGAAACTAAATAAGATTGCTTCTACAATATTATATCATGTGTGTCCCTTATATTTGTCTTAAACCTTGAAAAACCATTATTTGTGAAATTCCAGCAACTTGTTCAGATAATTGGCTTCTAGCAACTTGTTCGGATAATTGGCATTCTTTTTGGATTGGATGAATCAAGAAAAGGTATGAATAATATGCCAAAACATGGTATGAAAGGGAGGACCACTTCACCCGTCATTTGAGCAAACAATTTACACAACATATTTGAAGTGAAAGGAACTTGACGCATGAAAAATTCTATTGTATGATGTGAATGATACACATCATGAATAGGATTGAGAAACTATAATTAATGTGAATTTCACTAAAGTACTTGATTTTATGATATAAACATTCAATTCAATTCAACATATATATGTCAATGACAATTGATGTGAAAAATAATGAGGGTTGACAACTAATGTGAATCCATTTAATTATATTTATCGCTGCAATGAACACCCCCACCACCACTACCACCACCACCACCTTAACAACCACCGCCACCCCTAGTGAACTTTGCTCAACTAACCCATCATTGTAGCTACCAGTTTTTAGCCCACGTGTGTTCTAACACATTCAAATCACCTTATACAGCATGGCCAGCTCTAGCAATCATCCTTCTCCACAAGGAGACCTTTCATCCATTACCGAACCAGTCTCTGGTAACAGGGCTCCCCTTGATTCCATCCTTGAGGAGCATGATGATGATGATGATTGGGAGGTGGCTGAGGACAGAAGATCCTTGGCTCTCGCAAAACAAGTTGTTATGGAGGCCCCTACAAGAGCCTTAGCCAATGCTAGAAGGGAACTTGACCATGCCCGGAGCAAAATTATTGAACTCGAAGATGCCCTTAAGATAGCTCCTCAACCAAATGGCCAGATTGTAGGGAAAGTTAAAGAGCTCAACAATGGTTTAAAGTCTAAACCTCTTAATAGATCAGAAAAGGCAAGAATGTGGCAAATGAACATGGTCACCAACATGGTAACTCTTCTGCTTACAACCTTGGGAGGGGCAGAGATTTCAATGGGAGAGGTAGGGGATGTGGAGGAAGAAATCAAATGGGAGGTAGATACCTTTCAACTAACCACGCGCCACCTGTGGATGGGGGTGACAACATTGCTTCAAATGTGAGGTTCACTAATCCCACACACAAGCCAAATGTTCCTATCAATGTTGATTTTCCTCCTTTGTGGTAAGGATACACCATCTTCCAACCAACCACAGAACCAGTCTATTTCCCACACTGACACGTTATCCATTCCCTGTACTGGTGCTCCTCGAGACCAACAACCTAGCTGGTCCACTGTTGCTGGCAGTGTACCTGATACTAGGAAAATGAATTTTGAATTTTTTCCTCCAAGAATAGGAATGGGGATGCCAGATGTTGTGGAACCACTTGCTGATCTTGCTGATGAAGGATTAGATGAATAGAAATCATGTCTGGTAGGCTATTTCATTCAAAAGAGATTACCTTTTTCTATTGTCCAAAATCAAGTATTTAAACTATGGAGCAACATGGGGCTAACTGAAGTACTTACTGATGACAAGGGGTTTTTCATCTTCAAATTTTCTAATGACGAAGCATGTCAGAAAATCCTATCAAATGGACCTTGGATGGTCATGGGGAGGCCAATTATCATGAAGAAATGGTACAAGAATATGGTCATGAGCAAAGAATCTTGCAACCTTATTCCACTTTGGGTTAATTTTTTTAACATACCATTGGAGTATTGGACTGGAAAAGGCATAAGCTACATAGTTAGTATTGTGGGAAGACCTTTGTTTGTTGAACAACTTACTGAATCCAAGAAAATGATCAGTTTTGCCAAGAGTTTGTGTTTGTTAAGGTTAATGTGCTTTAAATTAGCACTGTAATATCTAACTTACTATCACTTAACCATAGTTAAATATATGTATACTTGGTTATCTTTTGTGGTTGATATGTATACAAGTCTCTTGACTTTTTATCACATGTTTTATATATGTATTTTGCCCTCTTTTGTATTCTCAGAAGAAGTGAAATGAAATCGTGAGAAAAGCTTGCTCCCTCTGTTCACTCTTCTTCCTCTGATTTTCAATTCTAACCTTCTCATTCCAAATACAAATTATTGATGTGAGTTTTATGTGTATTAATCAGTGTATATGCTAAGAATTATCCAACATAATCTGGTATCAAAGCTTGGGTTCGGTAGATTGAAGTAGCAGAGTTCCTCTTTTCTTGAAATCTCTCCATGGCCACCTCAAGCAATCAAATTCTGGGCACTCAACAAGCATTAATTCCTAAGTTTGATGGAGACCGGTATGATTACTGGTATATCAAAATGAAGACAATCTTTCAATCTCAAGATTTGTGGGATTGTGTTGAAATTGGGTACGAAGAATCCAAATCGACAACAGAGCTAACGATTGCTGAGATGGATCTACTCAAAAAGAACCGGAAAAGGGATGCGAAAGCTCTCGCGTTCATACGATAAGCAATTTCAGATGAGTTGTTTTCAAGAATCATGGAAGCTACCACAGCAAAGGAAGCTTGGAACATTATTCGGAAGGAGTTTCAAGGAGATAAAAAGGTACTCACCGTTAAACTTCAAACTCTTAGAAGAGACTTAGAGAATTTGAAGATGAAGGAATCAGAAACTTTAAAAAATTACTTCTCCAAAATCATGCAGATTGTTAATCAAATGAAGTCTTATGGTGAAAAGATAGATGATAAAAGAATTGTTGAGAAAATTTTGGTGAGTTTACCTAAAAAATATGATTCAATTGTTGGTATAATTGAAGAAACAAAGGACATCTCTTCATTGAGTGTTCATGAGTTGATGGGTTCTTTGAAATCCCACGAGCAAAGATTGACACGGCACTCCGAAAAGTCAATTGAAAGTGCTTTTCAGTCCAATGTTAATCTTGGCTCCAAGTTTAATGTGAAAGAATCATCAAAAATTGAACAACCTAAAGGAGAACCATCTAGAGGTGGTGGATCATATGGAAGAGGAAGAGGAAGATCAAGAGGAAGATATTCATCAAGAGGAAGAGGTAGATTTAACTATGATAGAAGATCAAATGTTGAAGGAAGTTCACAAAAATGTAGTATTTACCAAAGGAGCAGCCATGTTGACAAAGATTGTTGGTTCAAAGGAACACCACAGTGTTTTAACTGCAAAAAATTTGGGCATCTTTCAAAAGATTGTAGACTCAGAAATCAGCAACAAGCCAATTTTTTTGAAGATAATGCAGCTGAAGGAAGCTTGTTTATGCTTGCCAAAGTGCTTCCGAGCATAGTAATAATGTTTGGTATTTGGATAGTGGTTGTAGTAACCACATGACTGGTGATAAAGCCATTTTTCTTGACATTGATACTTCTAAAAAATCTCAAGTCAGATTGGGCAATGGAGCATTGGTGAATGCAAAAGGCAAAGGAATAATTTGTGTTGAAACTAAAAGAGGGACTAAATTTATTAGTGATGTGTTACTAGTCCCAGATTTGGCGCAGAACTTACTAAGTGTTGGGCAACTTATTGAACACGGATATTCAGTCCATTTTGAAGGAAAAAGATGCGCAATTCAAGATAAAAGTGCTCCAAGACAAATTGTGGCGCAAATACAAATGGGAGAAAATAGAAGTTTTCCACTTACATTCAAGTATGCTGAGAATGTTGCTTTGAAGGCTCAAGTTGATGATAGTTCATGGTTGTGGCATAGAAGACTTGGGCATTTGAACTTTCATAGCCTCAAGTTACTTCATCAAAAGAATATGGTTCATGGTCTTCCCAACATTGAAGAATCTCATGGCATTTGTGAAGGGTGTGCACTTGGGAAGTATCACCGACAATATTTTCCAAAAGGAGTAGCTTGGAGAGCCAAAAAAGTGCTGGAGTTAATTCATACTGATGTTTGTGGACCAATGAGAACTCTTTCACATGCCGGTAACAAATATTTCATTCTCTTTATTGATGATTTTACTAGAATGACATGGGTGTATTTCATGAGGGAACGATCTGAAGTTTTCTCTATTTTCAAGAAGTTCAAAAATCTTGTCGAAAAACAAAGTGGGCAGTACATCAAGATTTTGAGAAGTGATAGAGGAAAGGAATATAACTCTAAGGAGTTTGTTAAATTTTATGAAGATGAAGGCATGGAAAGGCAGCTTACTGTTGCTTATACTCCACAACAAAATGGAGTGTGTGAAAGGAAAAATCAAACGGTGATGGAAATGGCTAAATCAATGATACATGGAAAAGGCCTACCCAAAACTTTTTGGGCTGAAGCTGTTTACACAGCAGTGTACTTGATAAATAGAAGTCCTACAAAGGCTGTTTGGAATCAAACTCCCATAGAAGCTTGGAGTGGGAGGAAACCATCGGTAAATCATCTCAAAGTTTTTGGTTGTGTTTACTATGCTCAAATCCTGAAAGAAAGAAGATATAAATTGGATGAAACAAGTGAGAGATGCATATTTGTGGGCTATAGTACAAAGTCTAAAGGCTATAGATTATATAGCTTGAAGAAGAACAAAATTATTATCAACCGTGATGTTTTATTTGATGAAGATGCTACATGGAATTGGGATCAAGGCAAAGTTGAAAAAAGTACTAGTTTGATTGAAGAAGAAGAAGAAAAATTTGTTCATGAAGATGAAAGTGATGAAGACTCACCTCAATCAACTCCAAAGAAAATGAGGAGTTTGAGTGAAGTGTATGAAAGGTGCGACTTCTGTTTGCTAGAGCCTGAAAATTTTGAAGAAGCTATCAAACAAAAAGCATGGAAGAAAGCAATGGAAGAAGAAATTCAAGTTATTGAAAAGAACCATACATGGGAGTTGGTTGAAAGGCCATCAAATAAAGAAGTCATTGGAGTTAAATGGATTTATAAGGTGAAGCTGAATTCAGATGGTTCGTGGCAAAGAAACAAGGCAAGGCTGGTGGCAAAAGGTTATTCACAACAGCCCAGAGTTGATTTTCATGAAACTTTTGCTCCGGTCGCTCGCTTTGACACCATTAGAGCTCTTATTGCTTTGGCAGCCCAAAGAGGTTGGTTTTTATACCAACTTGATGTGAAATCAGCGTTTTTAAATGGAGAACTCAAGGAGGAAGTTTATATTGAACAACCCCAAGGGTTTGTCATGAAAGGAGAAGAAGAAAAAATGTATAAGTTGAAGAAAGTCTTGTATGGGCTGAAGCAAGCTCCACGAGCATGGTATAGTCAAATTGATGCTTACTTCATGGAGAAAGGCTTCACGAGAAGCAAGAGTGAGCCAACCTTGTATGTGAAGACTCAAGGTAACTCCATTCTCATTGTTGCTTTGTATGTTGATGATTTACTATTTTTTGGAAATAATTCAAAAATGGTTCAAAATTTCAAGAAAGAAATGATGAAAAGGTATGAAATGAGTGACATGGGACTGCTACAACATTTTCTTGGCATTGAAATACATCAAGATGATGATAGAGTTTTTATTTCTCAAATGAAGTATGCCGAAGATACATTGAAGAAATTTGGTATGAGTGGTTGTAAACCAATGGCCACACCTCTTGTTGTGAATGAGAAACTCATTAAAGATGATGGAGAAATGAAGGCTGATGCAACTTTGTATAGAAGTTTGGTTGGAAAATTGTTGTATCTTACTGCCACAAGACCAAACATCATGTTCGCAGCTAGTTTATTGTCGAGATTCATGACTAGTCCCAGTCAAATTCACCTTTGAGCAGCAAAAAGAGTGCTGAGGTATATTCGAGGTACTACCAACTTTGGGATCAAGTATTGCAAAGGCTTGGATGTGAAATTAAAGGGATTTTGTGATAGTGATTGGGGCGGCTGTGTTAAAGATATGAAGAGCACATCTGGATATATTTTTTCTCTTGGTTCAAGTGCATTTTCTTGGTCATCAAATAAGCAACAATCAGTGGCTCAATCCTCTGCAGAAGCTGAATATGTTTCGGCATCCATGGCAACTTCACAAGCAATTTGGTTAAGAAGAATTTTAGAAGATGTTCAAGAGAAGCAAGAAGAAAGTACAAAAATTTGTTGTGACAACAAATCAGCTATTGCTATGGCAAAAAATCCAGTTTATCATAGTCGTACTCATCACATTGCTCTTAAACATCATTTCATTCGAGAAGCCATTGAAGAAGGTGAAGTTTATCTAACATTTTGCAGGTCAGAGGATCAAGTTGCTGACATTTTAACAAAGGCTCTTCCAAAAGAAAAATATCTGAAGTTTAGAGAGCAGTTGGGAATACAAGAGCAGCACATTAAGGGGGAGAATATTAAGGTTAATGTGCTTTAAATTACCACTGTAATATCTAACTTACTATCACTTAACCATAGTTAAATATATGTATACTTGGTTATCTTTTGTGGTTGATATGTGTACAAGTCTCTTGACTTTTTATCACATGTTTTATATATGTATTTTGCCCTCTTTTGTATTCTCAGAAGAAGTGAAATGAAATTGTGAGAAAAGCTTGCTGCCTCTGTTCACTCTTCTTCCTCTGATTTTCAATTCTAACCTTCTCATTCCAAATACAAATTATTGCTGTGAGTTTTATGTGTATTAATCAGTGTATATGCTAAGAATTATCCAACAGTGTTGAGGTTGATGCTTCTTTACCACTTGTGGAGAACTTCAGACTTAAATGAGAGATAATGAATTCATTAAGATCAGAGATGAATTCCAATGGAAGCCACAAGTGTGCTCTTCTTGTAAGTGTTTCGACTACATCAGTGCTAAATGCATCTCTACAACTAGGAAAACTCCATTACCTCACCCCAAACCTAGCCTTAATGAGCCTACAAGTGAATGGACTGTCATTAACAGACCAAATAGAACTTGCTCTGAATCCACCCATCATATAGACCATAGCTTACCCCAAGTGAGTAAATACTCTAATCAATTTGTTAGCCTTCTCTCCCCCATTACTAAAGCTAAAAATGATGTGATTCTTGCTCCCAATCCTATTATTGATAACCTTTAAGCCTTGAACCAATGAATGCTTCTACAGGTTTTATTGAACCTTTCACCCAAATTCCTCCTTCTGAGGACTCACAACCCAATCTTGTTACACAACCTAACATGGGGGTGGATCTCTTAAAACTGTTCTGCCCATACCAGCTAAGGATGTGCAGAGTACAATTGATACCACCATTTATGGCACTTCAAGTTTAATTGAACCTTACCCCCAAATTCATTCATCTGAGTTCATATCCCAATCTTGTTTCACAACCTAACATGGGGGGTACTGGATCTTTAAAATTATTCTGCCCATCCCAGCTAGGGTTGTGCAAAGTACAATTGATACCACCATTTGTGGCACTTCAACTCAAATTGAATTACCTATTGAAACCTGTGATCCCTCTGATGAAGGATTTGGTCCAACATTATGTTTTAATGATACTTTCACTGACACTGGGCTGGGAGGTTATTGGAATTACAACGGATTTGTTTTCAGTAATTAGACATTACAGCTGTATGTCCATGTATTAGCTGTTTGTATTTATATTTAAATTATTTTCTATATATGGATTGAAGTAGGTAAGATCTCTAGGAATTAATTCAAATTTGTATAGTTATTATTGATTCCGTATAGCTGGCAGATTTATTTTTTCTTAATATTCAGTCTTGTATAAATATAGGCTGGGTCCTATCCTCTAGTAAAGTCGAATATACAAATTATTCTTCATCTCTTCTTCTTCTTATTCTGCTTATATGGTATTAGAGCTGGAATTTTGAATATGATATTTTTTTTTCTCTCTTCTCTGTACCTCTTGCTAGCCCAGCCTTTGTGCCTCTTCGTGGCTATTTTTTCTATCTAGTTATTTGTTCTAATGGCAGAATCCTTTGTTCCAGCCACTGTGGTGACTAAACCTGTCATCCACTTTGATAACCCCACTCTCCAAATTACCCCTAAAAAACTCAATGGAAAAAATTTCCTTGAGTGGTCTCAATTGGTGCAGCTATTCTTCAAAAGCAGAGGAAAAATGGGGTATCTTCAGGGGACTATTAAAGAACCCAAAGAATCAGATCCTTCTTATGATTCTTGGGAAGCTGAAAATTCCCAGATCATGACTTGGTTGATTAATTCCATGACTCCAGGAATTAGTAAACCATTTATCCTCCTTTTCCACAACAAAAGAAATATAGGATAGTGTGACTTGGAGTTACTCAAAAAAAGGCAAGGCTCCACGAAAGTTTGAACTGAAAAGAAAAATCCATAACACTAAGCAAGGAGACTCCTCCATGACAGAGTATTTTAATACTTTTATGGTATTATGGCAAGAGTTGGACCTTCACCAACACTTTGAGATCAAGGGCATTGAAGTTGCTAAATAACTTGCTAAGATTTTGGAGGAGGGTCGAGTTTTTAAATTTCTTGCTGGACTCAATTCTGATTTTGATGAAGTCAGTGGAAGGATTCTAGGAAAAGAGCCTCTTTGCTCTTTGGAGGAAAGTTTTTCGTATGTTAATAATGAAGAAGATCGAAAAGCAGTTCTCTCTAAAACTGCTGCTCCCGAAGTTTCTGCTCTCAAAACTAAAGGAGTTCAGTTCAATTCTGGGCAGTATAAAAATCAGAATAAATAAGGAGAGACTGACTCAAGGTGGTGTGATTTTTGTAATAGACCAAGGCATACAAGACAAACTTGTTGGAGATTGAATGGGAAACCTTCCATTGGAGACAAAGGAAATCATCCACAGCAAAGCAAGGCCTTTCAAGTAGTGACTGATTCTATGGAAAGCAATATAGATCTCTTTAATGAGCAGATCTTCTCTAAAGCACAACTTGAGGCTTTACAACAGATGTTAGGATAGTCTCTCTGGTATATCAAATTCTAATTCAGTTGCCACTAGCCACTTTGTCCAATCAGGTACTACCCCTACTGCCCTCCTTAGTAGCACCAATAAACCTTGGATAGACTATGGAGCCTCAGACCACATAACAGGTAATTCCTATGATTTCTTAACATACAATCCATGTTCAGGCAAAGATAAAGTTAAGGTTGCTGATGAGTCCTTTGTTCCTATCCATGGAAAAGGTTTTATTCCTATTTTCAATACTCTATCTCTTTCTTCTATCCTACATGTCCCTAGTTTTACTTGTAATCTTTTATCCATTAGCAAGATCACAAACAATCTAAATTGTTCAGTGACTTTTTTCCCTACTTATTGTGTGTTTCAGGATCTAACCTCGGGGAAGAAGATTGGCAGTGGTGAAGAGAGAGACGGGCTGTATTATCTTCATCCTGGTAAAGAGATTACTCAGGCCCATACTTCAGTCAGTAATAAAGAAAATCTGATATGGTTGCTCCATTTCAGAACTGGTCATCCAAACTTTAAGTCCCTTAAAGTGTTATATCCTGGTTTGTTTTCGGGTTTAGATCTTTCACTCTTTCAATGTGGAATTTGTGAACTTTCTAAAAGTCACCGTGTTCCTTTTCCAATTAGTAATAAACTTTCTGTAATTCCTTAATTTTTCGATGGTTCACACTGATGTTTGGGGACCCTCCCATATACTATCCTTGTTTGGCTTTAGATGGTTTGTCAGTTTTATTGATGATTGCACACGTACATCTTGGATTTATTTGCTTTGAAAAAAATCTGAAGTTAGTAATATATTTAAGTCCTTTCACATGATGGTTAAAAATCAATTCCAAACCAATATTCAAGTCTTTAGATCTAATAATGGGAGGGAATATTTCAATGAAACTCTGGGAACCTACCTAAATGAAAACGGGGTTTTACACCAATCATCATGTATTGATACCTCTCAACAAAATGGGGTAACAAAGAGAAAAAATAGACATTTACTCGAATTGGCAAGAGCCTAATTATTTTCTAGGAGTGTACCCAAGTGTTATTGAAGCGATGCTATTCTAGCAGTAGCTTACTTGATCAACCGAATGCCCTCTAAAACACTCAATATGAAAACTCCAATTAACTGTCTTTAAATATTTTTCCATAAATGAAAGTATTTTCAACAGTCTTCCTTTGAAAGTTTTTGAGTGTGTAGCCTACATTCACCTTTCAAATAGTTAGAGAAAGATCTAAACTTGACCCTAGAGCACAAAGATGAATCTTTCTTGGTTATTCCCCAAACAAAAAAGGCTACAAACGTTTTCATCCTCCTACGAAGAAATATTTTGTCACTATGGATGTAAAATTTTTTGAAAATCTATCCTACTATTCCAAGTTCGATCTTCAGGGGGAGATTGGTGATGAAAAGGAAGATCTTTTCTATGATCTTTCAATAAGTCTTGACCAAATAAATCTCGATTCTACTCATACTCCTACTCCTGCGCCTATTGCTTTACCAGAACAACCGAGTCTAAGGGAGGATATTCAAGTTGAAAAATTAGAGGGAAACAAAAATATAGTTCAGCCAAACACTCCACTTGTGTACTCACGAAGGGAACCTGGTCAGACTATACAGCCCGACACTCTCACCCGCAATCAATCTTCAACTCCAGAGTTGGAAAACGAGCACTCTATAAGTCCTCAGTCAGTGTTTACATAATCCTTCTTTGCCTCAATCTAATACAGATTTAGATATTCCTATAGCTATCTGAAAGGGAGTAAGGTCATGTCCTACTAAACATCCCATTGCCAATTTTTTATTATATCACCGAATTAAACCTTCCTTTCAGGGTTTTATTTCTCAAATTTCTACCGAAAGTATTTCTGCTAATATTTCTGAGGCACTAAAGGATCTAAATGGGGAGGAGCAGTTCTTGAGGAAATGAAAGCTCTACAGCAGAATGAAACTTGGGAATTGTTAATCTATCAAGAGGGAAGAAACCTGTGGGCTGCAAGTGGGTCTTCACTGTGAAGTATAAATCAGATGGGTCAACAGAAAGATACAAGGCAAGACTCGTTGCCAAGGGGTTCACTTAAACCTATGGTTTAGACTACCAAGAGACATTTGCTCCGGTTGCCAAAATGAACTCAGTAAGAATCTTGTTTTCTCTTGCTATTAACTTAGATTGGCCTTTACATCAATTTTATGTAAAAAAAAAAAAACATTTCTGCATGGCAATCTAGAATAGGAGGTTTATATGGAGTTACCTCTTGGTTTCAGATTTGCAAGTAGTGAGAAAGTTTGCAGGTTAAAAAAATCTTGATATGGGCTGAAGCAGTCTCCTAGAGCTTGGTTCGAAAGATTCTCAAAATTTCTCATGAAGTGTAGCTTCTCACAAAGTCAAGGAGATCATACACTATTCTTCAAACATTTCCCTCATAAGAAGATTAATGTTCTTATTATCTACGTTGATGATATTATTGTGACTGGAGACAACTTCGAAGAAATTAGAGATATGAAGACTCAACTGGCAAAAGAGTTCGAGATTAAGGACTTCAGAAATCTAAGATATTTTCTAGGTATGAAAGTGGCAAGATCAAAGGATAGTATGTTTGTTTCTCAAAGAAAATACATTCTTGATTTGCTTAAGGAAACGGGTTTTTTTAGGAAGTAAACCAGCAACAACTCCAATCGATCCAAATCATAGATTAGGACTTGACAGTGAAAATAATCCAATTGATAAAGGGAGATATCAAAGGCTAGTAGGAAAACTGATTTATTTATCCCACCCAAGACCAGACATTGCCTATGTTGTAGGGGTGGTAAGTCAATTTATGCACTCTCCCTTGGAGTGTCATATAGAAGTTGTTCAAAGAATTCAGAGGTATCTAAAAGCTACACCAGTATGAGGTCTTCTATTTAAAAAATCTGAACATCTCCTAGTGGAAGTTTACACACATGCCGATTGGGCTGGTTCAATCACAGATATGAGATCTACTATTGGTTACTGCACTTTCGTGGGAGGCAATCTGGTTACTTGGAGGAGCAAGAAACATAATGTAGTTGCCAGGTCTAGTGCAGAAGCAGAATATAGAGTTATGGCTTTGGGAATTTGTGAGATTCTATTGATACATAAATTGCTAAAGGAACTTAAACTAGAGTCTATATTTCCTATGAAAGTATTTTGTGATAATAAGGCAGTAATCAGTATAGCCCACAACCCTGTTCAATATGACCGGACCAAGTATGACAAAGTAGACAGACATTTCATCAAAGAGAAGATTGAAAGTGGACTGATCATTACACCATTCGTAACAACTCATCAACAATTAGCTGATATTCTCACAAAAGGAGGTACAACAGTACTCTTTGAAAATCTAAGGAACAAGCTGGGAATGGTTGACATATACTCACCAGCTTGAGGGGGAGTATTGGGATTACAGCAGATTTGTTTCAGTAATTAGACATTACAGTTGTATTTCCATGTATTAGCTGTTTGTATTTATATTTAAATTATTTTCCATATATAGATTGAGGTAGGTAAGATCTCTAGGAATTAATTCAGATTTATATAGTTATTATTGATTCTGTATAGCTGGCAGATTTATTTTTTCTTAGTATAGAGTCTTGTATAAATATAGGTTGGGTCCTATCCTCCAGTAGGTCGAATATACAACTTATTGCTGAAGTGTGGAACTTACCATACTGTGGTGTATCTGAGGCTGAGTCATAGTTCCATGGCGTCCTTTTGATCTTTTCCCCAGCAGCTTTTGATTTGGGAACTATTGGTGTAACGATCTTTTGAAGGTGTTTGGGGTTCTTGCTTTGGTTATCTGCCTTTGGGCTGTTTTGTTTTGTTTTTGGGCTAAGCCCTTTGGTTGTTTTTTTCCCTTTTTTCCTTAATGAAATTTTGAATTACCAAAAAAAAAAATCAACATATATATGTTACATCTCATTCAAAATTTTATACGCGAACAATGTTCAATTCAGCAAGTGAAACTTATTACCTTGACCTAATTAATTGATTTTCTAAGTAACATGAACTGATCACTGTGAAAATGGTAAATGATATATTCTTTTCTTCGGATGAGAGTTTAACGAGCTACACAGTTGGATTTCGAAACTATATCTAAGGATATGTTTGGTATAATGGAAAAGAAAAGAAAAAATAACATTACTTTTGAGAGAAAAGAAAAGAAAGGAAAGGATAAGGTTAAATGTGTTTGGTTGATTAATAATGGAAAAGAAAAGAAATGATAGTTAACGTGTTTGGAGAAAGAAATGAAAGGAAACTATTTTAAAAAATATACCATTTTTTATTTAAAAGATAAATTTTATCTTTTATCAAAATAAGGGCAAATTTGGTATTAGGCTATCCCTCCAAATCAATCAGTTTCTTTTTTTTTTTCCTTCCAAAATTTTGTACCAAACACAAAAAATCATATCCCTCCATTACCTTTCTTTTCTTTTTCTTCTATTTCTTTCCAACAAAACTGGGCCTAAATGAAATGGAAAATTAACACTGTCGGATTCCATTTTATGATTTCTGAAAATGAAATCTGAAAACATGTTATGCTGTCATTTCTGTGAAAAGCATAATATGTTTGGTAACGTTATATGCTGTTGAAATTTTGAAAGCACAAATCTAAAAATATGTTTTGTAACCCAAAATTAATTTTCAAAAAACAAATAGTAGTATATTCGACTAAAGATTGTGTTTGAGTAATATGGTTTCAACTCATTTTAACCAACATAAATGTGATATTAAATATTTTATATATATTCTTTTCTCCAAAATTATATTTGTTAGGACTTTATTTTAGTTTATTTTAATTAAAAATTCATTTTTATGCATTTGCATGTTTTTGGTAATTGTCATATAATATTATATATATTCATTTTATTTCCTTTTATATGTTTATATTATATAAAATTGTATTTATATATAACTCTTATTTTATTGTATTTTCTTCTTTTATATTTAAATATATATATATATATTGTACTTATAAAAAATAATATTCTTATTGACTTATAATTTTGTATTTATTGTATTTTATTCATATTATATTATTTTTATTTATTGTATTTTATTTTGTTATATTTATATTTTTTGAGTAACCATTTTTTTATTTATTGTATTTTCTAATTTTTTTATTCTTGTTTTTTTATAAGATTTTAATTTATTGTATTGTATGATATTATATTTTTGAGCATACAAAATTTTTATTTATTATTTATTGTATTTTATAAAAAAAAATTAGAAATAAAAACTTGAACTGAAAAATTAAAATTGAAACTGAAAGTTTCGTTAAGAAGTTTCAAATTATGCCTAAGGATTGTCAAATTTTTGACATCACTTCTATTTTTTTAGAAATGAAAAGTGCATTACCAAATGTGATTTCTGCTGTGACTTCCAAAAAACTGAAAATGAAAGTTAAAATCTGGAATTAAAAATGTTACTACACCGGGCCTTAACCCCTCAAATTGCATTTCCACTATCCTTCGAAAGTGGGAGGATTTGAAGGTCAATGAAACTTTCAAATCTTGAAACCTCTCTTAAGATATTAAAGAAGAAAAATAAAATGACATTTGAATCCTAGAGCGTGATATTTGTATATGTATATCTTTTTTATTTATTACACAATGCCTATTGCTTTGGATAATATCAATTTGATTTCACCACATCTATTTGTTAATGTCGCCTTATGAAATTGGTGTCTAGGGTTGGTTGTTTTTGATTGAAATGATTCTCAAAATGCCCAAGTTTTTGAGTAATTTCTGGGTTTTAATTAAGTTTTCAGGCCTTTGACTGATTCTATGTTGTTTCATTTGTATGTGGATGGTTGTGGGATTCACACTCTTCATCATTTTTGTGATCCACTAACAGAAACTAGCAGAGATTTGTATGTGTGTATCTAAATGATTTGATTAATATATATCTTCATAATATGAATATTCAACACCAATTTGAATCCTACTCTTTTTGAAGTCTTTCTATAATTTCAGATAATAGATTGAAGGTTTTCTGTTGTGCTCCCACTTGTCCTTAGGCCTTCAATTGGGGAATACTTGGGTTTGAATAGGGATGACAATTTGGACCGTTATGGCGAATAATCATACGGTTCCGTTTAAATTGGTAATAGGAGAACTGTTTATAAATGAGACAAAAATGATGTTAAAAAAGTGAAAACTCAGCTCATTTTGGAATGAGGACTGGGAGAGGTCGCCCGGTCCCATTTATACTATATAATTACAATATTATATATGGATTAAGTATGGAAAACTCTTCTGATATACTAAAAATGTGCAAAAAAATACTTTTGTTGCTATAATTTTAAATTTTGGAGCAAATTGCTCCTATTGCATGTAAACAGTGGTTGACGATGAAATATTTTTCTAAAAATTCAAAAATACCTTTTTTGTGTGACAAATCTCTCTCTAAAATCGTGTCTCTATCTTACCTAAATTAACTTTCTCTCTCCTACGTTCTCTCTCTTTAAAATTTTAACTGTCTCTGGTTTATCTCTCTCATTTTTTTTTTCTCTTTCTATATTTTTTGGCAGTTGATATTGGCGCTCCACCAATATCCTTAGACGCTCCAACCTCTTATTTTCTTATAATGAAATTACAACATAGTCCACATATATCAGGATACTTGTTTCTTATAATTTTAATTCCATATTTGGCCTTATTTATTAAAATTAGGACTCTCAACATTACAATTCATTATTCTCTCTCAACGATTACAAGAGTAGAAATCATGTTTCTTCCTCCTCCAACATCACCATCTCTGCCCAATTCCATTGAAACCATTAACATTTTTTGATTGTGTAAAAACAGTAACATCTACCAAAAAATTAATTAAGCTTCTATACTCCTAAGATAACATATACCAAGCATTAAAGATCCATATAATCAATATAAATCTAAATCAAGCACACAACTCATATGAAGAAATAACAGAGAAATAATGAGTACCATAACCAGTCAAATTGGGTAATAAAAAGGGGATAACCAGTTAATATTTTTTTTTAAAGAAAGTCTCAAACAACATAAAACTGTAAATTTAACTTCAAACAAATGTTTTATATAAAATATTTCAAAAAGACTTGGGTGATAAAAATGATAACAAGCCAATTTAGATATACCAAAATGACATTTACACAATCAAAAAATATTAATGGCTTCAATGAAGGACGGGGAGCTATGGCGACGATGGAAGAGAAGGAAATTGAATTTGTGTCGTGGTGGTAATGGTACAAATTAATATTGGTAATGATTTCTCCTGTTTGTTATGATTGAGAGAGTGAAACGTTAGAGATAATAATGAATTGGAATTTTAAGAATCTTAATTTTAATAGATAAGGACAAATACGAGATTGAAGATATATAAAACAAGTATTCTGTTATACGTGGATTATATTGTAATTTCATTATAAAAAAATAAGAGATTGGAGTGCCTAAGGATATTTTTTTTTCTCTCTCCTAGATATCTCTTTCTAAAAATTTAACCCTCACTCTCTCGTTTATCTCTGTCATTTTTTTTCTCTTTTTATACTTTTTTCTCTCCTAGATTATCTCTCTCTAAAATTTTAACTCTCTATGGTTTATATCTCTCTAATTTTTTTTTCTCTCTCTCAGTTTATTTTTGTTTCTCTCTCTCTTTCTTTTAACTCTATTTCCGAGTGTCAGTTCCATTCATTGGATTGGAACTGGACTAGGACTAATACGTGAGGATTAATTAAAAAAGGAAAAGAAAAAAGAAAAAAAACAATTAAAACAATGAATGATTAACCCAAAACAAGTACGTGTGTATAATTGTGTGTATGTATGTATATATATACACATATATATAGTTATACGCTCTCTCACCTCTCTCTCTCTCAATTAAAAGACAAATCTCAAAATTAGGAAAAATTGAATATTGATATGACTAAAATATATATATATATATATATATATATATATATTTATTATTTTCATTTTCCATTTATATAATATAGAAGCTTAGTAAAAATAAAGACAAAAGAGGTAATTTAATGATAAAAATAGTTTAAAAAATTAATTTCGTGATCTAAAATGTTTTTTTGTAATTTATGATTTAAAATTACTTTATTTAACAAGAAGCTTGGTATAATAAGGACAAAAGAGGTAATCTAACGATCAAAATAGTTAAAAAATCATTTTTGTGGTCTAAAATATGGGAAATGCTAAACGTCATCAAATTTTATCATGAATTGCCTTCATGAATGATGTGGCAGATGATAATACCATTGAGATTTCGTGTATGAGAGAATCCCACTAATACTAACTCACCATTTAATTGCCACATCATTCAAGATAAAAATTCATGAAATATTTTCATGACGTGTAACATTGCTCCTAAAATATCTTTTGCTAATTACGATCTAAATCACTTTATTTAACGATAACGATTGCAAGTGACCGTAAACACTGGTTTGGTTTGTGTATATATATATATATATATCATCCTTTGCTATAAACCAAATTTCCAATCTAAATCACTGAACACTTTTTTCGGAGTCCATTTCCACCATTCAACCTCCAAAGCCTTGTGCGAAGATTTATATATATAAACATCTAAATCTGTCTAGGTTCTTTGAAACTATATATTATAACATCAAATCATCAGATTAGTTATGCGGGTGTGAATATGTATGTGTGGGTCAAGTTATGTTTAGTCAAAAGAAAATAATGCTTTTGAATTTAAGTTCGGTACAGATCGTTGAGTTAGACTTTAGCGTGGAGAGAGAGATTATGGCAAGCAAGAGGAGTAAAGAGATGCTTAATTAGATGAAAACTCCGTACTTTGATATTGATATGGAGTGGACTTTCTTTCAAAACAAAACTACGTAGTTTTTGAGTTTTTCTTTTTAAAGAAAGAAAGGTAATGCTACTCTGACTGAATTCGTAAGCAGAATTCGTAGGTAGAAAATTTTACATCCATTTAGATGCATGTAGTAGGCCCCACTACATACACTCACCACATGCATCCAATGGATAGAAAACTTTCTGCCTACGAAATCTGCCTGAGTAAGGCATAACTTATGTAGTTCCGTCATCCCATGTCATATGGGATTGGTAGTCCGGATGGGAGACTAACACATGTGGAACGAAAAGAGCAAACGAATAAAAGGGCACTGGCAGGCGAGACGTGTACGAGCACATCGATCGGACGAAGGGACGTAAGTGCAGCAAGAAAACGGCAACGCGTGAGCTATAAGGCTTTCTAGCTGGCTAGATCAGATTCGTAGAAAGACCTGACCTTTAACCGTCACTCCTACACTCTTACTCGAGAAGTGGTGCCCCTCACCACATGCATCCAATGGATAGAAAACTTTCTGCCTACGAATTCTGTCTGAGTAGCACTCAGGCAGAATTCGTACATCCATTAGATACATGTGGTAGGCCCCACCACATACACTCACCACATGCATCCAAAAGATAGAAAACTTTCTGCCTATGAATTCTGCCTGAGTAGCATTAGAATTCGTAAGCAGAATTCGTAGGCAAAATTCATAGGCAGAAAGTTTTACATCTATTAGATGCATGTGGTAGGTCCCACCACATACACTCACCACATGCATCCAATGAATAGAAAACTTTCTGCCTACGAATTCTGCCTGAGTAGCATTACCCTTTAAAGAATGATGTGGCGCGGTGCGACACATTTTAAATCAGAGATACAAGAGAAGTACACGTGTCAACATTACAAAAATTTAACTTATGATAATTTAGAAAACTTTTAACTTAGAAGATCCAAATCTTAAATAAAAATATCTGCTCAAAAATAATTTTTACACAAAATTCTTCAAATGCATCAAAATACGTGTCAAACTCAATGGCATTTTTGTATACAAATAAATTATTATACAAAATAATAATTTTGCAGTATAAATGGGGTGGAGCAACCTTTCCCATCCCTGCCCTGTACCTACATTGATTTTGAGTCCAAGACGGGTTGTTTTTCCATTCCTACAAGAAGAAAAAAAAAACTGCACTATATCTTAAAATATAGTACAGAATAATAATACGTTTCACCTGATACCTAGATGATAATCGAGGCAAATTTGGTTTTTCAAGATTTAGGTTAGAGAAAGAGAGAGGGAGAGAATAATAGAGGGGAGAGAGGGGGTGGGAAAGAAGGATGTTGTTAGAGTTGGAGGTGCTAGTTGAATGAGATGGTGGTGAAAGCCGTAGGGGTGGTGCATCAGAAGAAAATGAGGTGGTGGAAAGAGGTGGCAAGGGAATGACATTGTAGCAACAATAGAGAGAGAAATGTGTTGTGTGTGTGAGAGAGAGAGGGGGAGGGGGGAGTGGAAATGTGTAAAGAATGGCTCTTAGAAGAGTAATTGAAGTATTTCAATTTTTTTAATATTATTTAGTCACGTTGATCATTTCTAATAGTTTTTCTCTTCAAATCTCTCCAAACCTATATAATATCTTTACTTTTGGATTAAACAACACATCACCATCTTGTTTGGATTAAGTTATGTATATAATACCTTTACTTTTTAACTTGATTACTAAAATATAACCTTTATAAACCAAAACCCCTGTATAATATCTTTACTTTTGGATTAAACAACACATCACCATCTTGTTTAGATTAAGTTATGTATAATTCACTTTTACTTTTTAACTTCATTACTAAATATAACCTTTATAACCAAAACCCCTATATAATATCTTTACTTTTGGATTAAACAACACATCACCATCTTATTTGGATTAAGTTATGTATATAATATCTTTACTTTTGGATTAAACAACACATCACCATCTTATTTGGATTAAGTTATGTATATAATATCTTTACTTTTTAACTTCATTACTAAAAAATAACCTTTATAAACCAAAACCCCTATACAATATCTTTACTTTTTAATTAAATAACACATCACCATCTTGTTTGAATTAAGTTATGTATATAATATATTTACTTTTTAACTTGATTACTAAATATAACCTTTATAAACCAAAATCCCTGTATAATATTTTTACTTTTGGATTAAACAACACATCACCATCTTATTTGGATTAAGTTATATATATAATACCTTTACTTTTTAACTTGATTACTAAATATAACCTTTATAAACCAAAACCCCTGTTAATATCTTTACTTTTGGATTAAACAACACATCACTTTCTTGTTTGGATTAAGTTATGTATATAATACCTTTACTTTTTAACTTAATTACTAAAATATAACCTTTATAAACCAAAACTCCAGTTAAGAGCCTGTTTGGAATAGCAGTTTTGGCTTTTGGAGCTTAAAAGACATATTTTTGGACGGTTTGAATTACAAAAGCAAAAAGCTTAAGTTATGGAAGAGTGTTTTGAGGAAGCTTAAGATACAGAAGCTGGTGGATTCCTCAAAACGTTCTTCTAGATAAGACACATAATTTGGTCAGTACAAACTTTCTCAAAACACTTCAAAATAAGACACGAAAAGTTGTTTCGTGTTTAATGAAACTTTTTATAATTTCCTTTCCGAGCAATGCTACACGTCATGAAAATATTTCATAAATTTTTATCTTGAATGATGTGGCAATTAAATGGTAAGTTAGTATTGGTGGGATTCCCCCCATACACAGAATCTCAATGATATTATCATCTACCACATCATTCATGATGGCAATTCATGGTAAAATTTCATGACGTTTAGCATTTCCCTTTCCATAATACCCCTTCTTGTTGAGACACTCCCTCTCCACCTCCGGCAGAGCTGGCAGAAGATGATGCGAGGGTAGGTGACGATGACTATGCCCCGGTGATGAAAGACGACCATGGCGATCAACGGAGGGCTACAATAAATAGAGAGCTTTGAGAGCTATGTTGGGCAAGGATGATTGAGACAGGAAGAAAATTGGGAACAACAATGTGATCCACTCAAATTCGTTGTGTTCTGATGACTGAGAATGCACCATCTTTACCTTATTATTTGAAGAGTGCCTGCCATTTAATGGTGCATTCTTAGGGTCTGTTACTATGGTGTGTGATGGGGTTTGGGTGTTTGGTGTTCCTCATGACTGATGTGGGTCTGATTTTGACTTCTATGTGTTTGATAAAATTGCTAACCGAAACGGTTTTCCATTTTGTTTGTTTTGGACATGAGTTTGAAAATTTCCCATGGCACGATGTGTCCATAACCTTTTTCCTATGGCTCCGAAATAGCAGGAAATGTATTTTTTTTTTTGTACATTCTAAGAGTTTGGTTAACCCAAAAAGAAAATTTTTGTGAGAAAGTAACTTTCATAACTACATTTCTTACAAAAAATTTCAATTAAAAACACAAGAAAATTTTGATTTCTTGATAAAGTTTTATAAATTTACAATAATTTCCTTTCTTTTCTTACAAGTTTAATACATTCCAAATTGTAGAATTGTAATTTCTAATTCCTTTCTTGAAAAAATTCCATGCTAAACAAATGCATGTTGAAAATTTTAAATTTCTTTCATTCACTTCGCTTTCTTTCCATTCTTTTACTTTCACTTTCCGGTATTAGTTTACATCTAACATCTAACCAAACAAACCCTACAAGAAAATTCAAAAGAGAAGTTGACAATTTTTTTTTTTGAAAAAAGGTTGACATTGTTTGTTTCATTTTTGTGTTCTTAGTTTGAGGTACAATTTTGCTTTTTTTTAAAGTGTCAAGTTCAGATTCTTCTAGTGTTCTGTCCACTAAGGATTTAATTTCAGGTGTGTACTGTTGATGAGAAATGACTTCATATCAGAGAAGGTTCAATCAAAGATTTCTTGGGTGAAACTATTATGTGAATTTTTACCATACAACAGACAGTATAAGAAGATTCAGAAATTTTTTCCCACCCACTACGAATAAAAAATAATAATAAAATTAATATTAAAAATACACCAAATAAAATATGGCAATTGGATCATCACAATGAAAGTTCATATGTACTATTTTATATGTATTTTTTTGGTACCAACTCTTCTATATGCTATGGAACTTATAATTCGATAAACATTTTGTCGTTCTTATATATGGCATTTCTCATATTTAAAAAAAAAACACTCCTTAGTATCTAAGGGCAAAATAGTTATTTAAAAATAAAACTTTAGCAAATGTTTTTCTAAACAGACAAAAAAAACATTAAAAGCTCTTCTAAAATACAATTTTCAAAAGCTCACGACATGAGCCAGTTGAATGTGATGCCTTCTGCTTTTCTTTTTGTTATACAAATAAGCAGAAGCAAAAACTATGCCAAACAAGGCCTTAAGCAGCACAATACAAAGGACCCAATTTCCTAACCACCTCCACCACCGAGGATGCAAATGACACATCTGGTGTACCACTTTCAGTTCCTATGTTCATAGGAGTGTGGCTTGGTCACATATGAAACAGTTGAATTTTAAATTTTAAATTCAGCTAGTGGAATCAAACGAATGACCACTGAGTTCGCATACCCCCAATAAAATGAAAGTTCAAATGTAATCTTCCCCTTTGGCAATTAATCATGTGACAAATGACAACAATAAAAGCCTAACATTCATGACATAATCTGACCCCACACTAGGCTCCGTACACAAGGCTCCCGTACCTTACCTTACCGTACCTCCATGCGGGGAGTGGCTGTTTCGAATTTTGAATCCGTGACTGAACAACCTTTCCGTTGTGTCAAGGCCCACCCTCCAACCCCACACTAATGGGTGTTTTTAACTGGCTCAAGGTCCACATATCCCAACTCTCAATTACAGTGGTCATAAACATGAGTTTCTTGATATGTCAGAATTAATTTTGGTTCACGCAAATGAGTCACACAACCAGTCTCTTAATCTGCAAGCAGATTGCTACTTCATACTAGATTAAATGTCTAACAAGAAACTGAAAGAATCTATCGAAGGAGCACAAATGAAAGGAAGCACTTTTTTTCTGGTGAATAAATGGAATGCAGCACATTTAACACAGACCAAGACATGAAATCAGCATAAAACCTCATAGCTTTTTTAAACTGAGAAAAAAAACTTGTCTCTGCTATATTCCGTACATGGAGGAACTCCTTATTAAGAGTTTGTATAAATAAACAAATAAAGGAACTTCACTAACTTTTTGAAAGAAAAAAAGTACAGAACAAAACATAAATTAAAAAAAGAAAAAACTCACCTGCAAAAAGTTTTCGTTATATTTCTCTAGCAGCAATTTATGCGCCTATAACTTTAAACTCTTCCCAAGGAAGAGTTTGTTCATCTTAAACCAAACTCATGTCGCTGAAGTTTGTGTTCACTTTTTCCCACCAGTTTTTCTAACAGGCGGACCTGTCTCCTCGTCATCTGACTCGATATCTCCGTATTCCCACATCCCAAGTCTCTTGTCTCGTGCTTCCGTTTGGAACTTCTCCAAATCATCCATAGCTTGTTGCCTATCCTTTGGCTCCCATCTCTTCCTTTTCTCCATCCTTGCGAGTCCATCCTACAGGTTTCACAAGTTTTTATTAGGCAACTTTTAAGCTCACAAAAAGCATAAGTAGAAAAAGGTAGTGCTGCAGTGCATAGTAATCTGCATTTTGATTAAGCTAGATGAATGCAGACAAAAGAAATAAAAAAGAAAGGGAGTATCTATTTTCAGTTTTTGTCAACGCCAACAGAAGTCACATGTGCATCCAGATTCTGGAGAGAGAATTCGATTATTGGTGAATAAATTGGATTCACCAAACTACGTATTACATATGAGAGAGTGTTACGCACAGTCTAACCATAAAAATTAAAAAGTGGAAGTTTCTACAGTTGACTGGCTAAACCAAACAATAAGGAAAAACCCAAAAAGAGAGTATGTGGTATCATAATTCGATCACTGAGACATGCCAATTTTAGGTAATTATGGAAAGAGGAAAGAGCCCAAGGAGACCTTTGAGAGATGATATCATACCTACACCAGTTGGATTTACAGAAATGCCACAAGTGCACAACTAGATGCACTTCCCTGATTTTTTGTCATTATCGTAACAAAAAGATCAAATACCGAATCCTTTTTTTTTTCTGGTATTCAATTGGATTGGAATATGTAATGAGCCATGGCCTAAACTGAACTTGGTTCAGTTTATCAAAAAGAGGAAGCCTCCTCCAGACCATCTCAGTCAAATTCTCTCATGGGAGGACAAAAGGACCCTTCAAGAGGTTCAAAGCTTAACTCTTCCTTCTTCTTCCTTTACCTTTTCTTTCCCACTTCAATTCTAAAGTAAACAAGAGATATCCTGTCTCTCAAACTTTCCTCTCCTTTCCTTCCAGCACCCTCAAACAAAAAAATCACTCTTGGTGTGGGCTCTGTATGCAATTGTATCTTTTCTCACTATCTAATCCCAAAAATGGACATGGTAATGCAATGTGGAAAAATAAAATAATAAGGAATGCCAAACAAATAAAAGCTAACAGAGGGATATTATTCAAACCTTCAGCATTGCAGCATTTATACTGGAATCACTTTCAGGATCAACCAAAGTTACCGCAAGGACAGTCCCAGTTCCCTGCCCTTTCGCTTTTCCACCTGAAGTATCCCTTTCCTCAATCACAGCCTTGAATTCTGCGGGACCATTTAAAGTGAGATCACTCAGACGCACAGCTGCTTCTTGCCCATAATCCTCCTCCAAGCTTGGAACTTTTATGTATGCAAGGCTGCAAAGATGAGCAAGGCTAGATGCAGAGGATACAGAAGCATCAATTGGTCTTAACTGACTGTAAGGAACAGTTTCTTGATTTCCATAGTCTATGTAGAACACTTCAAATTTGTCCTTTGGAGATTCAACAACACCTCTTGGTCCATTAACAATCTTGACAAGTTCAATGAAAAAGGAAGAGTAAGGTACAGCATAAAAAAAGTAAACCTAAAACAAAAAGTAGAACATCATTTGGTACAAGGTGTATACATAGATTGAATTCAGATTCCCCCATAATCATCCTTGATGATCATCCATAAAAACAAAAAGCATAGTTGGACCTTAGATACATTAGAATACTAGAAAGTGATCAAGATAAATAAAGACTTGGCAGTTTATTTTCCTTATTTCTTTAGGGTTTTATTTTTGGTAGTAAAGTTTGATTGGTGTTCTACTTGATGCCTATATATGTGGCTTGCGACATTGAGAAAACACTTATGATGATTACTGATATTTTTATTTTCCTTCTGTTCTCTCTCACCTCTGTCTTCTTCTGTTTTCTCTCATCCTGCATCAATTTTGATGCAGGGTGGGAGAGAGGAGAAGAAAGAGAAGAAAAAGAAATAGAGGGGGAAGAAATCTCTGAATAATTTTAATCAATCAATCAATAATCATCAGAAAGTAAAGTGTTCTCTCAATGTCACAAGCCACATATATATAAGCATCAAGTAGAACCCCAATCAAACTCTACTACCAAAATATAACCCTATGCCTATAATAATTATGTAGACCACACGGCTCATCAGGATCTTCATGAATTTTTTATGTAGGATGGGAGAGAGAATGAGATAGATGAGAAGACAGAAAAAGAAATAGAGTGGGGGAGAAGTCTCTAAATAATCTCTAAATCAATTGTCAAAAAGTTTTTTTTTCACAATGTCAAAAGCCACATATATACAAGCACCAAAATGGAAAATAAAATATAAAATAAAATAAATCCCAAGTAGGTGGACCACGAGGCTCATCAGGATCTCCATCAGGGTAAGGCATTGATGCTTTATATATATGTGGTTTGTGACATTGAGAGAACACTTTTCATGATTATTGATATTGATTACAGAGCTTATTCAGAGATTTCTCACCCCTGTTTCTTCTTCTCTTTCATTCTCTCTCATTCCGCATCACAACCACTTCGGCAGTACTCGTTTAGACACTTGCTAACATTAATACTTCAAAAAATGCACAAGAAGGGAGTGCCTTCTTGTTCAAAAATATATGTAACAATTGCTTCAACAAATTTTAGTAAGGCTTTCCATTAATATTAAGGCTTAAAAGAAGATAAATGTATGTCTTCCATAATACAGAAAATTAACAAACATTTATTACAAAAACCTGTGTCACCATCTCCAGAGTCCAGGAAGGCCATCACTTCACCCAGGTCAAAGTGTGACACCCTGACCTGCGTCCGAAATTCATAAGCTATATATGCTAATAAGAGGGATAATAATAATTTTATTTCCAATGCCAACTTCTCATTTTACTTGTAATAGATGGGATTGTAGAATTTAAAATATACAAGGCTGAAATTTAAATTTCATGGTGTAAGAATTGCTATTTTTACACCCTTACATCATATCCTTCTTCAAGGACATCCATTGGACAAGATGCCTTCCAATATTTTCATGCATGCCAACTATCAATATGGGTGGATTTGAAAAATGCCCCATTCATATCAAATTCAAGACAGTTTTTTTTCTTTTTTAAAATTTCTTTTACCAGAAAAAATATGATTATATGGGATCAGAAAGACACAGGTGCCTAAGCAACCAGATATTTAGCATGCATGAGAAGCTTGAGGTGATATGTAATCCAACAGTGGACTCAAAAGTGAGTTTCAAAAAAGTTACTCATGGTAAAAAATAGAAATGTTTACATCTCAAGTGTAGAAGTCTAAGTTAATGTAGACTCGTATGCATCTCATATATACTTGTGTCAGCATGTGTATATACTCACACAGACATACATGCACAGCATCTCTCAATATTCTCAGTAATAAACTACCATATGGTTATGCCTAGCCAATTCCTATATGCTGCTCATCACACTTCCAATGCACTGAATTGACAGCTCCTACTTGATTTCCAAACCCCCCACCCCACAAATTCAGTTTGGAAGCATTTATACAAGCACAAAGAAAGGTAAAACTGAAACATTCTTCCGAAAAATGAACAGAGGTATTGGATTGTCACCCTTACCATTGCTCGGTTCCAAGAATTATCAGCACTGAACTGAGCAAGGACAATGTCACCCTTCTTAGGATTGAAGGCACCAATGACAGGACCTTCTTGTAACTTTAAAGATCCAAGATGCTGCTGAATAGAGGCCACTTTCTGATCTCCAACTATCTGGACATAAAACTTGCCACCACCCAAGACTTCGGTCACTGTAACCTGAAAGTATATATCATTAAGATAAATTACTGATTATGTTAGCACATTGAGTGGCATAACACAATTAGCATAACACAATCGTATTACAAGCACCTTCAGCTCTTCTTTTTGTTTTCTTTCAGAAGCTGCACCATTAGAAACTTCCTCTCCTTCAACGAAGTTCTCCCATATCTGCAACAAAATATTCACCAGCATCACTAAAAGATGGAGAACAATTGCAAATTTGTAAAATGATATACATTCTTCTGCCTCTCACTTTTAGTTTCTGAGCTTTGGCAGTCCTTTCAGCCTGCGCAAGAAGGTGAACATCCGGGATCCTGTCCGTGCCAAAGCCAGTTTGAAACCTCGCCAGGCCAGATTCCAGAAGTGTCACTGCCAAATTGGTTTTTGACTCCCACAAAGATCCCAAAAATGTTCCAGTTCTATCAACAGTTTCCACTTCAATCTGAGAACAAAAGAATAAATTTAACCACAAAGCATAGAATAGAAACTTGATGAATACTAAGTGGAAAGAAAAGCAGTACCTCAACATCCCTCTGCATTATCTTTCGTCTCATTAGTGCAATTGCTTCGTCCGAGAAAGGCTCATCACGACTAGGGCATCTAACACCAGAGAACGAGAAAGCAATGCTGCATGTTTCCTTAGGAACAAACAGCTTAAATCGATGGCCACTAAGGACATATTCCACAACGGCAGACATCCTCCTATTCCTTTGTAGAAATGGCAAGAAATCTTTGGCTTTCTTGGCTGAAGCCTGAAGTGACATTTCAACAAAATTAATGAATTTTCCAACTGGTCATTATAGCATGGAAATACTATTCTAAAGTTAGGTTTCTAACCGTAGTCAGGTCTGTTATGTGCATTACAGGAGGCTCCTTGGAAGAATGAACCCCCTTCTTCCCAGCAATGGCACGTGACTCTGCAGAAAGAAGAGCATCATAGTAGTTTGATCTTTCCTCAAAATCCCGGTGCCTAATTACGGTGCCATAGCCACGGGCAATCACCAGCTCAGCAACATTTAGCCCAGCCGGTTGGCTGCCTGCAGTAGCCAGAGCTGGAGATGGGGCATCATCACCCTCACCCTTGCCTGAAGAAATCAAGAAGACTGATCCGAAATCCATGACCCTTGAATCTGCAGGGCCACCTGGAGCGGCAGCACCATCTGCCATGGTGACCTTCCTGGAATATTCCATTGAAACATTCACCTGAAAAAGAAAAAAAATGTACAATCACACCAAAAGTACTTGTATGTCAGATATGATGCACATAAAAAAATCATCCATACTTGACGGCCAATTAGTCGCGTTCGTAAAAGTTCCTTTGCTTCACGAGCATAAGGAGCAGGTTTTTCATCTCTACGAGGATTTCCCATTTTGGGGCACCTGATACTTGAGAGATTGACTCGTCGCTCTGCTAATGGACTGCCAAATGGGACAGAATCATCAGCTACAACGATGCAATCCCCACTTACAACCTCAACCACCTGGAGAAAAGCCAAATTTAGATGATATTAAACAATAGAAAATTAAAAACACAAGCTGTAAAACTAAAATAAGCATTACTTCGACCTGAAACTTACCTTCCCTGTGAAATTCTGGTCATGAATTGCCTTTGAGTTTGTAGCTGGGGGTACGTAGTTTGTCCAAATCTTCAGCTTGGTCTTCTTTGCCTGAAGTTCCGCAGACTTCAACTTGCGCTTGGCATCGTCTTCCATCAAGCTTGCACTCCACTCAACATATTTAGCTAAACCCTACATCAAAAGAAAGAAAAAGAAGGGAGTGGTGAACACATGCTATGAGAATGGAAATTCTGAGGGAACTAGTCTTAGAGCGAAGAAAGGTATTCAGTTAGCTAGAGTATTCTCTGGTGAAGGAAAATGATTTAAATATAAAAGTTTCATTTGGATAAATTAAAGGTGCAAAAGTATTCAAACATTAAAAAAATAGGCCTATAAGCAACCGCATGGCGCAGCCAAGGAAGTTGGACCATCACACTGTCAACCATCAAATGAGGGCAAGGGTTTGGAGCGATATTGTGGTATGTAATCATTTGCAGTTTACCACAAGACAATATTTAGACTATTTACAGTCATTTAAGAGATGGCTGCCATTTATCCTATGGCTCCATTGAGGATAAGTAGATAACAAATTTTCAACCTTGAAATGGCTATGCAAAATCAAATGGGGCCATTCAATTTCCATTAGACATCCAAACATTCCCTATGTTTGCTTTAGAAATATCAAAGAAGAAACACAGAAGAAACAATAAATTTTGAGGAAAAAGATTGAATTAAACACAGAAGAAACAAAGTAATCAATGTCAAAAAATTAAAAGAAATAAGAATAAACACCAAGCAATTCTTACTTTTTTAACTGTACCATATAAAAAAGGACCCATTTATGAATTTTGCAACCTACAAAGAGCAGATATTAGCAGGAGTTGACCAACCTTACCAAATCTCATCGTCAGAACTTCCTGCAGTTTCTAGCAACTAATCAAATCAAAGTATCAATAGAACATTCAGAAACACAAACTCTTCGTAATTTGTCAAAATTCAAAGTTTTAAGCATCTTTGCACGATCCCCCCAGACATCTATGGGGTAGGAATGTAAGTATAGAACTTTACCCAGGGTTGGACTGAAAAAGAAGGATAACAGTTTTCCACTACACATCATAAGTTAAAATTCTTAAGTGAAGGGGACAAAATAAAGGTAGTTGAAAGGTGCCAAAAAGACTAGATGAGGCCAAGAAGGATGGTTGAAGCTATCAGAAAAAGATACGATTACTGATAATTTAACAATGAATATAGCCCCAGAAAGCCTAGGTAAAGTTGGTAAAAAAAAAAATGGAATCACACCATGTAACTAGGATCAAGGCTTTGCCTAGTTCAATAGTGTCAAAAAATGTTAAAAGAACCTCTGTGCCACTGCAGACAAACCAAAGAACTATGACGACAGAAAATGAAAATAAAATATGTTAAGTTCATGAGAACACAATAGATGTTCTTTGAATATTTCATCAGTCAAGTTGTATAAATAAGCATTGGCATCAGATGCCTTAATTCTTTATGTAAAGGCCATAATCCAAATTCCTAAGAATCTTTAAATGGTAATGCAGAAGAGAACAAAAAAGATTGAAACCATAGCAACACATAATATGAAACCTTAATCAACACCAAAATTAATAATTTATCACATTATTTAAAATGAAAATTAGTTCACTTCTAGAAATGTTCTACATTCAACATACCAGCACTATAAAATTTATGGCTTACATTTTCAATGAGCTCCATCGCCAGGTCTTTCGCTGATTCACCATCAGGATAATATACTGAACCAATCAAATTGCTGAATTTGTCAACACCCTCCAGAACAATACGGACCTGTAAGGTGGATCATAAACTTAGATCACTGGAAAGTGGAAATACAATGCAATCGCAATGCAATAGGTAGCAGACGTTCACTCACATCTCTATTCAATACACGAATCTCAGTAAAATGTTTGGCCTCCCTTCCAAATGGATCTGGGGCAACTTCTATTGAGGATGGCGACGAGGCTGCAAGTCTCTGTGCTGATGTTAAGGGTGCCCGAGGTTCAGCGGAAGCTTCTCCATTTGGTTCATCAGATGTCAATTCAGGTTCAACAACAATATCTGTTGCACCCCTTCTTCCCATTGATGGTGCCTGGTTCAAACATGAGAATGATGAATATTTGGTAGCCAAGCAGGTTCTAGTAACTAGAAATGAAGATTAAGTTTCAATTCTGTACCTGGATTCCGGCCACGAACACTTGGACAAATTGAAATTGTGGAAACAAATAGACACGAAGCGTGCTTCCATCACGAACCTGCTCCACAATAGCTTCCATGGGGGTACCCTTGTTTGAAGCTAAGAGGCCCATTGCATCCAAGTTACTAGCATCCCCAACAGAAGAGGGCGGCAACTTCCTGATGGCTGCCTCAGAAGCACCCGGTGTCTGCAACCACCAGTTCAAAAGAAAAACAGAGAGAAAGAGAGAGAGTTAGATGATATTATTCAATGCATATTCCAATAGTTTAATTCCAACTGATTTTAGGAACTACAATAATAGGAACTAGGGGGCATTTGGTACAATTTTGAAAGATGAGGAGGTTTTTGACTCAAAATAGTTCAGGGGATTTGTTGCAAAAGACTGATAGTTCAGGGGTTTTTTGCAAGTTTTCCTAATCAGTCAAGACAGAAATCACATATGAAAAAGAAGAAAATCATGAAAATTTTGGGTGTGTTTTGTTCAATTCTTAAATACTTTCTCAATCCTTGAAGAAAAATAAAACAGAAATTAAGGTTAAAAATCCATTTGGTTCATTGATTTCCAAATATATTTTCACAAATGTGAGTAAAAAAGAATCTCTTCTAGATATATCATACTGATATATCCTATTTTTGGTTTATGTTTTCTGGTCAAGATTGCAAGATGATCGGAGACATCATATTGTCAAGCATTTTCTTTTTCATTCTGAAATTAAACCAAATTTGTCCTTCATAAGCATTTCTTCAGTTTCAGTTTTAATTGTATAGGTCCTTTGTGGACTAATTCTGAGACTGTTGGATTGCTGTAAATCCAAAAGGGACCACATTAATATCACTGGCTGTCCTTGCACTGAGCTCTATGTTCTTACATTTTTTTTCCTCTCTTTTGTTGTTTTTTTTTTTTCCATTTTACTTTCGTCCCCTTTTTATATTCTTTCCAGCATAAAAACAAACTGGAAAACAATGAAATTGAATACGAAAGAAAAACCTTTCACATCTATAAAAAAAACTAATGACATGGTCAACATGATTAAAGTACAAATTATATAATCACTAGAAGGCCATGTGCTGAGTGAGGGAAGGCCTCTCTCTCTCTCTCTCTCTCTCTCTCTCTCTCTCTCTCTCTCTCTCTCTCTCTCTCTCTCTCGTAAACCATTCATATCATACCTGTTGTAAGGTTAAAGCATTGATATCATAATCCTATCCGGTTTGAGTTCTTCAATAGATGTACAAACTTATTTTCTGTCACTAATGCATTCAGTGTGTGATTTTTCATATCCAGTAAGAATTAATAGGATTGCTTCCTTTGGGACTTGATTTGATTTCTTACTTTAAAGAAATTATATTTTCCAACTTCTGGCAAGAAACTCACACACCCACTTTTGTCCCTATGGGACTTGAACCATCGACCTTCCACTTTAGAAGGTAGAGACTCCACTAGGCTACAGTCTTGTTTAATAATTTAGATTTTAGCTTGCCTCTTACTTAATTTCAATTATTACAGCTCTTAATGATCTGCTCTCTCTCTCTCTCACACACACACACACCAAAAGAAAAATGTTAACTAAAGCAATTACTAATTAGAAACTTAATTAAACACCAAGTTTTGTGATTTCCTTTTACCTAAAGTTGACTTATCGTGCAACTGATAATCCAAGCCACCAATCAACCAAATTGCTGATAATAAAACTAGATCATTACAATTTTTCTTGCCTCTAAAAAAACCACTCATTGTTGGGTTTTTATTAAAAAAAGGATATCAACTTCTAAACTCTTACTTATTGGCGATATGCCCTTATTAAAAATATATATAGAAGGACGGGACTCTTGAAAAAAACTATCGTGCAAGTTCAAGATGTATTGCTTTTGGTTGGGTAAAAGGAAATAACTTCTTAACCCATTACATTTATTTAATCTTTCTCTTACCTTTTTACTTGTCAAAAAACAAAAACAAAAACAAAAACTGTTACTTTTCTCTCAATATATGTTGTTTCCCATGCACCTGCTACAGATGACGTAAACCATATTTTAGTAATTTTATCAAGGAAAAAGAAATCATCACCTAGAGCCAACTTACGGAGGCCACTCATCTAGATGTTGCCTAGATGCCAAATCCACAACATCAATCACAGCAATTAAAATATCTCACAAGGCCCAACAGAATGCTTTTAGCCTGTGGGAAAAAAGAGAGAAATGCCCCCTCAATTCTCAATATATTAGAGGACTGCCAAATGCCCCCTAAATTTTCAATATATGAGAGGACAGCTTCTGCAGCAGGAGCTCTTGCTCCTGTTAATGTATCCCTCTTCTTCCAGAAAAGGTCATCACCATCCATGTCTTAGGCATAAAAACAAGTATATGTACTGATTGTCAGCCAAATTGCCATTATGAATAAACAATAAATAAAGAGCAAGAGCAAAATTTTACCCTGCTCCAACGTCCTAGACCATTTTGCTTGGCCTGCTCTTCAAGACGTAGTAGTTCTGCTAAGAAAGGACTAGCTTCTCCTTTCTGTTGACCCTGCTCCCTAACCTGCAGCCATCAGATTCAGCATATGCCTATATATAGAAACCAAAGCGAATATTAACATATTTAAGCTTAGAAACAAAGGGATGTAACCTTTGCCCAGCCTTCAGCAACAACCAACATTGCGACATTCTTGTCACCAAGGAAAACTGAGCCAAATTCTCGACCTATGCTAGGAACAGTGTAATCCACTCTGAAAGTTACCTCCTATTAAGACGGGATAAAAAAAGAGGGGAGTGAGATGTAATAATTGTATCTCATCCATTTTTTTTAATAAAAAATGAGGAATGATAGATTGCAATGACAGCTGAAGTATTCAAATAATGACAACCTTTCCTATGCAAAGCTTCCGTAAATACTCTCTGCTTTCCCACGCAAATGGCTCATCAACACCACCTCTACGAGCCTACAAATGGAAAGGGGGAGTGGGGGAGAATATTCAGACATAAAGGACAACTCCAGTATCAGACAAAAGTCTAATCTAGAAATCATGCAATGTAATTGAATTAGTCAATCAAAATTCAAAATAATTATTGGATCTGAGAACAAAAACAAAATTGCTCACAACTCATATAAACAATTGGCACAATTCAGTGTCGGAATTTTCCTCTGTTAGGCAGAATTGATAACTTTTTTGAAACAATAGACAGATTCATTTATTCACATGACCTCTTTTTGGAATGACCAAATTCAAATGAACTTTAAATTGATGTATCTATCATGCAATCATCCCGATTCCTTTAATGTTCAAAACATTTGATTCTTGATCTACAGAAACTAGTTGAGATTGAGACCTTGTGAAGCCAAAAATATAATGTGTAAGATTGGAAACTAAACAAAAACAAAATATTAAAAAACTGCAAAAAGTAACAGGCTAATATACGGGTAATAAATACACTGAAAACAGGTAATTCCACAACATGGCTCAAGGAACATAATGGTTAATAGTTAATGCACCTGACTCATACAAAATTCAAATACCAATTCACATGAGCAATTTTTCCTAACACTTTCATGAACAAGTCCCTAATTCAGAGAGAACGTCAGAGCAACACAGAATAAAAAATTCCATGAATAGAATTTACCAGTCTGGGAGCAACAAGGGATGACAGAGTGATGGTCTTCTCAGGGGGGAGCTCAGCCTTGGTGCTCCCCATTATTACCAAAGCATCACCTGAAGTAACGGCTTTGACTTTTCCTCTCAGCCATCCTGTGGCTCCAGCTGCTGATGCCATCTCAACAGCTAAAGACCTGCAAGAAAAATAATTCACATAAGGATCCTCCACCTCAACATCAAAAAATTGTTTCAGCTGGCTGTGATTGTTATATTCATTCGCATAAATTAATACATTAGCAGAAAAGGAGGCCTAAACACATGTTCATTTTATGACCCGTTTAAAAGTTTTTTAATGCTCATATTTAGACCATTCTTGCTCATCTTCTTCAATTAGTATCCCTATACACCATTCAATGACGAATTTTCATCTTCATAAAACTCATCGCAAGCACCCCGACCGCAATTAAAAACATAAAGTACAAACCTTTTTGATAAGGAAAAAGGCTCTCGCCATGAGCTCCTCCTTGCATTCATTGGATGGAGAAACTGTCAATCCAAGAATCTCAATCCAAAGGCTGCAGGGGAAGCTCACACTGACAGCACCCCCTTGACAGCCTCTCTCTTTTGTTGATCCAGAACCGTTTCTCAATCCAAGTATCTCAACCAAAGTGCTGCAAGGGGAAGTCAGGGTGGGAGCACCCTCTCGACAGCCTCACTCTTTCAAAAATCCAAAACTTTTACAAAAACAGGTCACCATGACATATACGTGACACACTTTCACAGATAATTAAGAAACTCAATTAAAATTACCAATGACTCGAGAAAGAATCAGCTCTTTCTGCTAATATGTTACAGATACAACTAACAGGCAACAAAATAAAAGTAACTATACTTTAGAAAACGGCTACCACAACATTAAACCATAATCATAAATTGTTAACAAGAACTTGCTCATAGAGAATCTTCAGATCCATAAATTAGAATAGTACAAAAACAATCAAAACTTTGAAAAAGAAGATATCTTACAAATCATCCTATCAAAAGACCGTTAAACTTGATCAGAACAGACAAATACACACACACCAAACCGCTTCAATTTATACAATCAATAAAACTCATAACGACATACATGCATAAACACATCGATGCACAAAAATGTATGACGCGAGAGCAGATTGAACAGCATGCAGATCTGCAACTGCAAACAAGACTCGCATAGCACTAACATTACAGTACAAACAAACTAATCAGAGAATCCGACTAAAGGAGCTGAATTCAATATATACAGATACATGCATTGATGTATATACTCACAAATACATATACATACAGCGAGAGATCTTGATAAACATATCACAAAATCTCAACGAAGGAGCTAAATTCATTTCATTCAGATACATGCATTCATGTATATACACGTACATAGATATGGAGTGAGAGATCTGAGAGTAATACCTTGATAATCAGTGCAAAAAGTCTCTACCTTGACACCGATCGGAGCCGGAGGAGAGAGAAAACCAAATCAAATCGATCCGATCAAGATTTGAGAATTAAATTAGCAAAACTGAACAACAACAACAACACAGAACAATATAGGATTAGACTTGTGATTGTTATATATATGCATATACATATACATATACATATAAGGAGAGGGAGAAGGAGAAGAATACCGAGGAAGAGTCCTTTCCGTGAAGGGGTCGGACGGCGGATCCGAGAGTAAATAGTCGAAAATCTCTATATATAGATAGGTACAAATATAACTATATATATGTCAATGAGGAAAATTGATGAGGTGAAAGGACGAAAATACCCTTTATTTTGTGGGGGAATTACGTGAAATTACCTGAAACGTTGTATCTATGTCCAGTTCTCAAATCTATCGAAAATTTACTGCTTCAACTGAGTGTCAGTGGACCGATAAGAACAGGTTAAGTAGCCGACTTTATGACGACAATATTATGATGACTAAGCTGAAAGAGCCAATAAGAGCTAGCCAAACAGCTCTTTGTTTAAATCTTTGCCACGTCAACACTGTGAATTCCAGCACAGTTACCATTGGATGGTGTGATTTTTACTGTTTTTTGTGCATTCCTCATCATATTTACTTTAAATAACCACTGTAATAATGAAATTTCATTAATTTTTTTAATCAAATTAAGTGGGGAAATTGTACCATTTTAAGTGGTGAAATTAAGGTACAAAATGTGGTTGTTTTTAATAAGTGAGTAATGCGAGGCTTTGTATGTGATTAAATTTGTACCGCGGGAGAGAATTTAAGCATGTGCGTTATAAGTGAAATATTCTGTTTGGTAGAGTTTTTCTTTCGGTTTTTACGTAGAAGAAAAATAAAAGAAGAAGGTAAATGAGAAAATTGGTATTCATAAGCTTTCTTTAAACATTTTTTTTTTTAACTCCAAATCTTTTCAGCCTTATCAATCCAAACATTCTTCAAAATAATTTTTAAACTTGAAAAATCGAAAGTCTCTTTTCAAAAGTCATTTCAGCCCGTATAAACATGAGCATCAGTAATTGGTGAAATTTTAATTAAAGATAGAAATAAAACACATACAAAGTCATTTATATAAATTAGAATCAAATATATATTTTAATGTCATGGTTTATGTATGGATCCGAAGTTAAGTGAGATCCTATATAGTAATTTATATTTGACTCATCTAATATACGAAACACAAATACAAATTTTTTCTATAAGATAAATACAATTTTTTTTTTTTGTCCCACGAATAACTCACATTTCCAATACAAATAGGCTATTTTACTCCCTATAAAATGAACTCAATTAAATCTATAAATCGAATTCAATTTCTTATCACCAAAGCAGAGAGCCTAGAGGTATCATCTTTCATTTCAAAGGAAAAATGTTCAATTCTCATCAAGAGCATGGTGAGAGTTTTCTCTCATATATATATATATATATAAATTTCTAAAAAAATATATTATATTCATATGATTCAAATTCAAGACAGGTCTTTTAAAGGTATACATCTGACCCATTTTAAAATCTAAATTTAATACTATAGTCCAAATCTGGTGGAATGGATTTGGGATACAATTGGATTGGATTCGAGACAAAACTATACATGTTTGAGCACGATGAATAGTTGATTTCTATGTTTGAGCACGATAAATAGTTGATTTCTATATGGGGGGAATCTAAGAAACATGGATACTTCTAAAAGAATAATGTACATGTATCAAATGTGTATGAAATATCGGTATTTCTCGAATACTCGTTGATACGTGTCCAATACTTCTTAAACGTATTCATATTTTTAAAATATATTTTTTTATTTCTAACACATATTCGATACTTTTCAGAAACTTTAATAATGTATTCGATGGTTTCTCATAAACAAAACACATTTTTTAAAAGTCTTGAACATTAAAATGTAATTTTTTTAACAATAATATTATAGTATAATTGTTAAAAATAAATTTAAAATTTATTTTAAAAAGTAGTGTTGAGATATATATTATAATTTAGTTTAAAATTTATCCATGCAAATTATACAATATGATTCTTAACTCTTATTTTGTTTGTTTATCATAATATTTTATAAAGAAATATTAATAACTCAATTTTTTGTATTTTTTTTTAATGTTAAGTCTATTTTTTTGAGACTTGTAGTATTGTTGTACCTGTATTGTGTCATACATGTGTCCCATATTCGTATTTATATTTCCTATGGTGCAATTTTCCAACCTCGTGAGAGCAAAAAAAAAAATTGAGATTTTTTATATCAGTGGATGAAAATCACAAACATATATAGTTTTGATTCATCGTATTTTTAGAAAATGTATATATATTTTAGAGAAGCGACACAAAATACAAAAACAAAATAATTGTATTTGTGAATTATCTCAAGATCTCTAAGAACATAATATGAAATAGAAAACTATTATACAAGCTAAATTGGGTTATGCGACTCTCTCACATAAGAATACATCTAGAATACACCCATTATAAATATACAGGGTGAATCTGGCATCATACATGTACAATACACAAAGTGAGTTCCATCACGAGTGTACAACACGCAAGGTTCAAATCGATTTACCGGGTGTATTTATACCGGATGTATTGTAAATCTTCTCCTTACATAGGAGTGGTGTGACCTACCACTTACTTTGAGAACCTACCACTCTTATGTGAGAAAATCGGTACAAGCCGATTCGGCTTTGAGTAGTATTAGTCCGTGAAACTATTTCAAAAACAAAACTCTTAAGAAAAATGGGAAGCTTTGAGCCTATTTGGCTCAGTTTTCTGAGAATTGAAAAACATAAAATTGTACAAAAATTTATTTGGTTGATAGTTTCTGAAAACTCAATTAAAAAATACTTATTTTTCAGAGAACTATCTTTCATAGTTCTTTGAAAATAATTTTTTGTTTTTTTAATTCTTGGAAAATACTTTTAAGAAACTAAACCAACTAGGCCCTTTGTTGCTTGGGGTCTTTGAAACATTAAGCCCCTGATTGGAGAAGCTTTTTTATTCTAAAATTCCTTCCATTTAGAAGGCATTTAAATGCCTTCAATAAAAAGAATTTAAAAGAAAAAAAGTTATTTAGTGGATGCATTATTTGAAATTCCTTCAACAATTAACATAGTTTTAACTTGACAAATTTATCTTTAATAATTATACTCAATAAACAAGTTTTACGAAATAAAAGCGATAAAAATTGTCTATAAAATTTGGTACTTAAAATAATTATGGGGCCGTTTGGGGGAGCTTCCTGTGAGATTGAAACGGGCTTCCAAACCCAAAAAGTCCTTCCAAAAAAATGTTAGTGTTTTGGTGAAATAAGAAAAATAGACTTCTAATGAAAGTCAAAGTTCTAAAAAGTCCGTTCAAAGGAAGTTAGAAAAAATGTCTTTCTTTCAAAAACAAGTTTTTCCAGCTTTCTCTAAACGGACTTTTTCGAACTTTGACTTTCATTAGAAGTCTTTTTTTCTTATTGCACCAAATACTAACATTTTTTTGGAAATGAATCTTTGGGCTTGGAAGCCCATTTTAATCCCTAATGAAGCTCTCCTAAGCAGGCAATAAAACTCTAATGCACTCTGTTGAGTACAAACAACCCAGGGGCAATTGCCTTTAAATCTTAGAGAGATAGACAAGATTGGATAGCCCCACTCTTGAAACCTAACTAATAACATCACTAACCCATTAGGAAATTTGTGAGAAAGTATCATTTTATGGTTAGAATGGCAAGAACATTACAAGAAAATATAGTGGTTTACCTAAATTGTCCATATTTTTATTAAATATGTTAAAAAGTCTAAATAAATTTGTATTGAATAACTATTGTATTTTCTTAAAAATAAAAGCAATATAAAAATCGAAATAGATAATTTTGTAGGACATTTAGAAAGGGAATATAGACTATTATACTATAAAAAGTTATGCATAAATATAGTTGATTTTAGGGGAAAAAAATAAAAGGGCATGATTGTAAATTCAAATTTTGGAATCTCACACCATTCCATAACCAAATATTGGTGAAATTTTCTATACATTGTCTTAAAGAACTTTGGAATCTCACAACATTCCCCTGCTTTTACTTTCCAAATGTAGGTGAAACATAGTTAGGGATCTTCTGCATATGTAGTACCAAAATAGTAAATTTGATGAAACAATATATCAACCACCAAAAGAAAAAGAAAAGGGAAAAAAGAATCTCCAAGTTCATATATATTAACAACACATGAGCCATCAAAAGAAAAAAGTAAGGGTAAAAAAGAGAATCCCTTGGCATTAGCAAAAAGAAAGTAAATAATAGAATCAATTAGGAGAAAGAAAATATCATAGAAAAAGATTGCTGCAAATCTTCTGTTTTTTTAAAAGGATAGTAGAAAGAAAGAAGGAAAGAACAGGAAAGAAATGTTTTTTGTTATGTGAGTGGAAAGAGTAATAAAACAAAAAAGGAAGGATAATCACTCAATTCCTTATACTTCCCTAGGCTGTGAAAGGATAGTAATTTGGTATTTTCCTTTCCCTCCTCCTTGTAAATCACATATTGAGATAAAGCCCTCTTCCTATCAATTTCTTTCATTCCTATCCCTATAATCCAAACTCATTGTAAGAATTCCAGTGTTTTTACACTAGGTAATCAAATTAGTTGAAACCTACTTTCTCCATAAAAATCTGAAGGAAATTCTACTAACACGGGCATAAGTCTTACTAACGAGAAAGTATACAATACTCCATTACTCCATATACTAATAATGTGGTATCCCGGACAATGTAACAATTTCACTATTATTAAAAAAATAAAATGAAAGACTTACATTGTCCGAGAATACCACATAATTGGTACTTCCGGAATAGGTCAAATCTCGCCCGTGTCAACTTTTATCTCGAATCTTTTTATGTTTCACAAAACGAAAAAGACATGAGCAACAAGATCCGTTCGAGACAACTATTATATTCAATGTTGCATAAGCTGGTAGTGGATAACAGTAAGGCATAAATGAAGCACTATATGAGGCCCTAATTGCATAAATCCCTTATTAATGTCTTTGTTTTCTAATGGCATAACAGATTTTGAACAGGCTAAATTCATGCTTCTGGGACCCACACACTAACAAGTTTCCAAAACAAATAAACTATAGGTGGATGTACATAATAACATCTTCTTCCTTGTGACTTTAACCCAAGAATTTGATTCCTTTTCCTCTCCTTGATTGTTGCTTCATGAACAAGGGGGAAAAGAAAAACAGAAAATAAGAAACTCAAATTTCAGTGTCCACTGTTTGGGTCCGGATTTTCCATTCCGTTCGGAGTTGTAATTTTTTAAAAAGTATTTTAAAAATGGAACGGAATGAATTGAGATTAGATTTTTAGCAACAAATTGACAATTTCGATCAAGGACCTTTAAAAATATATGGAATTACCATCTAACATTGAATTTTGGTGTTAGGTCATTCTTTTGAAATCAAATTATTAAAAATGTTAAAAAAAAAATTAGTACAATATTTTTGAGATAATAATTTTTTGAATGTCCAATTTAATTGATTACTCCATATAGAATGAAAGGGTCGATTATGCTACAAGAAGATGTTAGGTACCTCTAGAAAAATCAACAGGATAACATGGTTATCAAATTACTAAAATTTCCTTTTTATCCTTATCCTATAAAATTTTATTTAGATATACATTTAATTTTAGAAAAATGAGCTTTTAGGTTTGTAGAAAAGGCATGTGATGCCTTTGAGTATCTCTAACTTTGATATCTACAATAATGCTGCGTTTGATACGTGTGAATGGAATGGAATGAAATTGAGAATGGAATGAGAATGAGAATAAAATAGAATGACCATTCTCATTATATTGTTTGGTTGCAAATATGAAATGAGGTAGAAATGAAATAAATTTTAAATCAAATTCTCCAAAATACCCCTCCCAGTGACAAATAAATTAAACCAACAAATATATGGTGGGGGAGGAAGGTGGCGATGTGGAGGTAGTAGTAGTGGAGATGGTGGCGAGGTGTGGTAGTGGAGGTGGTGAAGGAATGTGGCGAAGCGGAGGTGGTGGAGGAAGGTGGCGAAGCGGAGGTGGTGGGGGTGGAGGTGGAGGTGGAGGAAGGTGGTAATGTGGTGGTGGTACCGGTGATGTGGAAATGGTGTAGTGGGGGTGGAGGAAGGTGGTGATGTGGTGGTAGGGGTGGTGATGGCGATGTGGAGGTGGTGGCAGTAATGTGGTGGGGTTGGCGGTGGAGGTGGTGGTGATGCAATGTGGTGGCAGTAGTGATGATGGTGGTGGAGGAAGGTGGCCATATAGAGGTGGTGGTGTGGTGGAGTAGGAAGGTAGCGATGTGGGGGTGGAGTTGGTGGAGGCGATGGTGGTAGAGCCGGTGGTAGTGGTAGAGCTGGTGTGGTGGTGGAAGTAGTGGTGGTGGTGGTGATGGAGGTAAAGAATTTTTTGGTCATATGATTTTTTTTTTTAATTTTACTGGAAATGAAATGTTCATTACATAGGTTAAACTATAAAATGAATTTTTATTCCTGTGAATGTATTTTCATTCTAAGGGAATGACTATTCTCATCTTAAAATTCATACTAAACAAAGGAATGGTTGGAATTAGCAATGGCATTCCATTCCATTCCATTTCATTTTTGCGTACCAAACGCAACATAATAGTCTTGAAATTAAATAACATGGTATTCAATTCCTTTTCCTTAGTATTTTTGTTTTTTAAAAAAATTGAGAAAATATTTTTAGGTTTTTCTTTTGGGAAAAGGGATTTTTTAATATAAAAAAATGGCTTATTGACGGTTAAATCATAAAATATTTGGTAAATTTGGTGGCTATATGAAAAATTATAAATGATGGTTAATGGTTTTTATTCAAGAAAGTTTTGCCGGGAAAATGAAAATATTATAGGGGCTTAAGTGGTATGCTTGAAAGCTAAGAGTACTTTTTTGGAAAAACAGTAAAGTAGCCTCTTCAACCACTTTTAGTGAAAATTTTAGTTAAAATAACAACGAGAGGGCTTGGCTTGATTTCCGTTTTTTCTGGTATTCATGGGTAGTTGGGTACTTTTGTGAAAATGGTAAAATGGTGGTAAGTTTCATGTCATTCAAACAATAAAATGGTAATTTTCTGTGCCAAAACAAATATACGATGGAAAATTTATTTTCCTTTCATTTCCTCCTTTTTTTAAATTTCACGTTTCATTATTAATTTCTACCTAACCAAATAGAAAGAGCACAAAAATTAAAGACCGAGAAGCACAAATAATTCACAGAGTATGTCGGACACTGTGTCAGACATTCGAACATTTTTTGGACATGTGTCGGACACTTCAGTGTCCTGAAATTTTTCTTTTTTAGATATTTCATAACATTTATGTATTCCAGTATTTTGAAAGAAATTTATATGCAACAGAGTTATGATTGAATAAATAAGTCTGATTCTTTAATCTATTTGTCTATTTTTGTTTATACGTTTGTTTGGTTCTTAATTGCTTCATGATTAATTGAAGTATTTTTATAATTTAGGCTCTTTTTTTGTTGAATAATGAATATACATTATATTATTATTTTATAGTCGTATCCTTGGCATGCCCGTAATTATTTTTAAAACTTTTTATTATCATCGTATTCGTGTTATGTCCTACCGATATTTGTATTGATGGGTCCTAGATTAAAGATCAATAGGTCAATAACAGTCTTTTAAGCAATAATTCAGTGAAATGGGGATCACATGAGACCCTAATTGGATAATAATAATAATAATAATCATAGTTTGACCCTTTCTTTATACATGGATAAAATGGCCTTTTTGCGGAAAGCAGTTGAATCTCAATAAAAGCAGGTTGTCTGTATCCATGTGATGTCATGGCTACCTCATCCATGATGGTAGGGGCAAAATTAAGTATTTTTGCTTCGAGGGCTAACATGAAAATAAAAACTAAACTACCATTGCAAAAATAAAATTAGAAGAAATATATGTCATAATCATTTTTTAAAATAGAATTTTTATTATAAATCCTTAATATATTAAAATATAATAAAAAATATTATTTATATAAAAAATACGATATTTGTACTCCTCCTTTTTACAATTGCACTACAATCTTAAAAGAAATGACACTTTCAACTTTGACTTTATTAATAAATAATTATTTTTTTTTCAAATACCACAACCACCTTGGAGTTAGATACGGAACGATTTTTTTTCGTATTCTCCTCTCATGCCACACTCCCAATAGAGCGTCTAGCATCAATCATATTTTTGTTTCCGATTTACCTTCTAATTTAAAAGCAATCAATGTCTACTGTTTTGTATGGATCAATCCATGAAAACAATCTTATTGCTCGGGGCAGGGACTTAAAAGCATGAAATTAACATGATTTATTGGTACAATAAAATATGTTTGTAACATGTGAAGTGTTAATCGACAAAGTTCTGTAAAAATAGACTACTATAAAGAGTTACTTTGGCAAAATATTAGAGCAAGTAAAAAAGGTAAAAAAATTTAAAATTTTTTAGTGTAATTATGATATTCTAAAATAAGAAATAATACATTAATGAACTTAAATGACTTTCTTGTCATTTTCTATAAAAGAAAAATGAAAGTGAATTGCAATTGTAGAAAAGTTGAGTATGACATGCCTTTGTATAAATTAAAAGTGCTTCATAATCTTTAATAAAGGGTATAAAATGAGAGGAATGACAATTTTAATTTTGTCTCTCTTACAATGAAACCTTTTCAAAAGTATGGTAAAAAAAGTCAAATTTAAAGTTTCTTTTTAAGTTTTGAAGGAGTTATTAATTTAATATCAAGTAATGCTGCTACGAGGTCTCTCTCGTGACACTTATTATGAGCTCTCTTTCTATTTGTGGTGATCATGTACAAATATTGAGATGCGTATCTAACCGTTTGAAAGACAATCGTATGAAAATTATATAGCCAAAATTTCGTACTAAAATTCATTTACAACAGATCACACGAATCAATCAAACTTTTACAAATTCTTTCTCTCGACTTCATTTTATCAACTTTGATAGCCTCATATAATAATTATTTGTTGATTTTTTTTTTGTAAAATATTATGCTTTATGAATAACATACCTCATTAATATTACCCATATTCAACCATTCTGGAATATGAGTTTTTAACTAATATTTAGCTAATAATGATTTAAAGAGTATATATAGGGAAAATTTTAATTTTTCTCAAATTTCAAACGAATATTACAAAAACGCAGTATCAAAAAGAAGTGGGGTGATAAATTAATTACATGTTTGTCATGTTTGACTATTCCAACATATATGATAAGATCCCAAGGTTTGTGAGAAATATGACTTAAACCCCAACTTTCTATTATTATTGTTTCTTTTTATCTTTCTGTTATTATTATTTCAGTTCTTTTTCATCTGGTATAAAAGCTTTTTTATGAAAACTGGGAGTAACCCAACTAAAAAAATGCATCCACCAAACAAAAATTGTACTTTATAAGTCAAGAAATAGATAACTCTTGAATTACAAAACTTAGAAAAGAAGGAAGACCAAATCTCAAAAAATCAAGAAAAATATTCAACTAGAGCACAATTAACAGAAGTAGAAAATATCTAGAAAATAGTGATAAAAATTTAAGTGATCAAGTAATTGGAGAACTTAGAACAATTACTTCAGAAATCGAAAGGATAGTCAAAACTTTAGAAGTTGATCTTGATCAATCAAATCCTTTCGAAGAAAGAACTGATAAATTAGCTAAAGTTATTTTTTAAATCAAAGTGAAATGAAACCGTTAATCCAAAAGATTGACGAAGATTATGAGTAATTTCCAGAAATAAGTAGATCAAAGATTCCAATTTCATCATAATCAAGCTATAAAAGGCTATAGATTACCACTAGAAAAAACTCTTGAAAATTTTTCGCTTGACATAAACCAAAATAATTGGTTTAAAACAGCAATAATAGAAAACAATGTATCATTAAATAAGATTAACCAGCAAATGGAACATCTTAATTATAAAAAAAAAAATCTATTAAATTTTTTAAAAAGAAAAAGAAAAAATCCTGGAAGAGATCCCTCTGAAAAAGAACTAAAGCAAATAAACGAATGTTGTCTTATAACAATCAAGCCAATAAAAATAATAATAGAATTTAGCCAAGGTCAAAAATCAGTGTATGAAAAAGTTGACATAAAAAATATGGAAGAAATAAAATTGAAAATTCAGTTGCTCTCTTTTGTTAAGCTTTTTCTAGAGAGAGAGAGGGGATAAGAATGGAGTGAGATGGAAAAGAAAACATGAGGATTTTAATTTCTATTATTTTCCACGTCACGAGGAGGAAGGAAAGGAGAAGCATAAACTCTCCATTTTATATTTTTGTAATTTTAAATTGATTTTAAACTAAAAATTGATATTTATACATTACAATTGTGCTTCAGGCCTCAACTTTGTTGGTGTGAATATCACATAGAAAGATAGATCATGCATATATAGAAATGGTGTAAATATTATTATCGTATGACCTCGTTTGCAAGATGAAGGTCTAGACGACGTGGATTCATCTCTCATCGCTGTAAGTCGCGTCCCTCCGCAACGGTGTGCAACTAAATATTATTATCAAATTTTCACCTATTTCTCTCTCCCACTCATCTTTTTTTTAATTAAAAAAATAAATAATAATACATATACTGAATTTGACAATTTTTGAATAAATTTTTGTAAGTAGTAGATGACATCATCATAACGTCATCAACATAATGGCGTCATGACAATGTTATACCCCCGCTCACAAAAATTCATTCGAAAAATAACTGAATTCGAAAGATATATCATTTTTTTAAAAAATTTCATTAAGTTTTCATTTTTCAAAACCCTAATCATATTTTTCTTATTTGATTTTCTAATACTCTTCTATACATTGAATATACTAATACATAATGACATATAAATAATATATATACGTTATGCATACATTTATCCATATACATTTATATAATATTTAATTTTTTGTTTTGGCCCCCAACCTTAAAATCCTTGCTCTGCCCGTGACATTTGTGTCAAATAGATCAAAAGCTTCAGATAAAATTCTTGAAAATATATGGTGTAATGATCAATTAGTTGATTTGTTTTTTTTAATATTATGCTTTATGCATAACCTGATACCTTATTAACATTAGCAATATTGAAACATTCTTGAATAATGGATTTTTTTTTTATAGCAAATAGTCCGGTCAGCTAATAATGATTTAAGGAGCTTATATATATATACATAACTTTATCCCACATCGATGAAATTCTAGTAGTTGAAATACTATTTATATCGTAGGGTGAGATAAGATCCCAAATCTGGATGATGAAACACAGTACGTTGTGATCAGAGCGTGATTAATGGTTCTATGGTCCTCATTTGAGGATCATTAGATCTATTGAGGTGATCGGGATCATGCGGGTGTCTGCTTCGGATAAAATTCTTGAAAATATATGGTGTAATGATCATTTTGGCCCCCAACCTTAAAATCCTAGCTTTGCACGTGAAATTTGTGTCAAATAGATCAAAAGCTTCGGATAAAATTCTTGAAAATATATGGTGTAATGATCAATTAGTTGATTCGTTTTTTTAATATTATGCTTTATGCATAACCTGAAACCTTATTAATATTAGCCATATTGAAGCATTCTTGAATATGGGTTATTTTAGCTAATACCTCATCAGCTAATATTGATTTAAGGACTGATTTGACTAAGCTAGTTATTAGACTGAATTACAAAAACGCCCATAATGAAACCGAACCAAACTTTCATAGTTTGATTTAGTTTGGTTTCATTGATTTCATTGTTCCATATGGCACAAAGCAATGAAGATACATGTACAAAGCCTCTAACCACCCAATTGTCTTGGAGGAACAATGGCTCTGGGTGGATTGGGGATCGAGTCGTTTGGCCCAAGATCGTCTATTGGCGGTCGCTGTTTGTGATGATTTGTGACTGATTGAAAAGCCATGGCCAATGCTAAAGCCCTCTGCACACAACAGAAAGAAAGATTACTTTTAAAAGGGCTTAAATGGTATTTTTGAAAGCTAAGAGTACTTTTTTGGAAAAACAGTAAAGTAGCCTCTTCAACCACTTTTAGTGGAAATTTTAGTTAAAATAGCAAAAAGAGGGCTTGGCTTGATTTCCGGTTTTCTGTTATTCATGGGTACTTTTGTGAAAATGGTGGTATGTTTCATGTCATTCAAACAATAAAATAGTAATTTTCTGTGCCAAACAAATACATTCTTTCATTTACTCCACTTTTTTTTTTTACTTTCACGTTTCATTATTAATTTTCACCTAATCAAAAAGTCTGAATAATCTGAGTTATGATTGAACAAATAAGTCTGATTTTTAAATCTATTTGTTTATTTTTGTTTATGCGTTTGTTTGGTACTTAATTGCTTGATAATTAATTGAAGTATTTTTGTAATTTAGTCTATTTTTTTTGTTGAATAATGAATATATATTAATATATTATATTATTATTTTATAATCGTATTCTTGTCGTGTTCGTATTTTATTTAATTTTTTTTTTATTATCATATTCATGTTATGTCGTATCTGTATTCGTATTTGTGGATCCTAAATTAAAGATTAACATAGGTCAATAACAGTCTTTTAAGCAATAATTCAGTGAAATGGGGATCACATGAGACCCTATTTGGATAATAATAATAATAATAATAATAATAATAATAATAATAATCATAATCATAATCATAGTCATAGTTTGCCCCTTTCTTTATACATGGATAAAATGGCCTTTTTGCGGAAAGGCAGTTGAATCTCAATAAAAACAGGTTGTCTGTATCCATGTGATGTCATGGCTACCTCATCCATGATGGTAGGGGCAAACTTAAGTATTTTTGCTTCGAGGGCTAATATGAAAATAAAAACTAAACTAGCATTGCAAAAATAAAATTAGAAGAAATATATGTCATAATCATTTTTTAAAAAAAGAATTTTTATTATAAATCCTTAATATATTAAAAGATAATATAAAATATCATTTATATAAGGGAGACGATATTTGCATTCTTTTTTTTTTTTTTTTTACAATTACACTATAATCTTAAAAGAAATGACACTTTTAATCCTAATTTCATTAGTAAATGATTATTTTTTTTTAAATACAACAACTACCTTGGTGCTAGATACGGAACAATTTTTTCATATTCTCCTCTCATCCCACACCCAAAACAGGTCACAGTAGTCTCATCTCAATGACGTTAACTCACTGGTGTATTTCTAATGGCAAAAATATCTAACATTAGGGCTGCTATTAGGATGGGTTGGGCGAGTTAGAGATATAACTTGGGCTTAACTCTACATATGAAATGTTCAACCCTAATCATACTTTCAACCCTAACTACTCAACCCTAACCTAACCCATTCTTAAATTTTTAAACTCGGGTTTGCAATTTAGGTTAGAAAGTCGGGTTATCTATATCACCAATCTCCATATTGAAAATTTAAAACGATCTTTAATAAATTCACATTAGATATTGACAGAATCATATATTCCCAAAATTATGGATTGCACCAAATTAGGGATTTCTTATTTTTAGGCATCTGTTACAATATAATTTTTTCTTTATATGTAAATTTTCATACTTAGTTTCATTGTACACTTATATATTTTGTAAAGTTGAATACAAAAAAAATACTGAATTATTCAAACACTTCTCCCTTCTCTCTTGACATGGTATCAGAGCAAGAAAAAATAGATCTTGCAACCCTCTCTTCTCCTTATCTTTTTCATCCTTCAGATTCACCAAGCTTAATCCTTGTCAATGGACTTCTAACCAGCGACAATTATCTCAAATGGCAAAAAGCCATGACACGGGCTCTCAATGCCAAAAACAAACTTAGTTTTGTTGATGGTACTCTCAAAACCCCTGAGCCTAACACACCCGCATACACCCAATGGAACCGAACAAAGGATATGGTTCTTACCTGGATCCTCAATTCTATCAGCCCCTCTCTTGCCAATTCTCTTGAATACCATACCAACCCACGTGATGTTTGGGTTGATCTTTCCTCCCATTTTTGTCATAGCAATAATGCCCGAATTTACCAACTCAAACAGGCATTTTCTTCCCTACAACAAACCACCAATTCAGTTCATGATTATTACAACCAAATAAAATAAATTTGGGATGAACTTGGTCACCTCCAACAGAGCACTGACCTCAAAGCTTTACAGCAGCAAGCCGATGATGAAAGGGTGTTCCAGTTCCTCCTCGGCCTCAACGATTCCTTCGCCTCCCTTCGCACTTAAATCTTGGCGATGGATCCACTTCCACCCATAAGCAAAGTATTCTCTATTCTGTTTCAAGAAGAGCAACAAAGGATACTCCATATTCGACCACCTTCATCGGAAACCATGGCCATGGCAGTCCGACATGGTGGGCGTCCAAAACCTTTTTTCAAATGCATGGCTTGCGGCAAAGAAGGACATATCCGAGATCGTTGTTGGACCCTAGTATGTTATCTTCCTGGTCGCACCCCGAGATCCAAGACCCAGCCCTCCATTCTCGGTCAACCTCCCTCGAGCATCAACCAAATCGTTGTGACTCCATCGGCCTGGCTTGTCACTGGAGTTATACCAAAAGCCCCTTGGCTTGCTCACACCCTCTCCATCTCCGATCGAGTCCTCCTCAGTCAGCTTTGTTGGTAACCTCTTCTCCCCTCAACTTGATTTTCTCTTCAATCGACGCCTCCATTGGGTGGTAGACAGTGGCGCGAGCCACCACATTTGCCACCACAAGGATGCTTTTATCGATCTACAAACCTTAGCCACCCCTCATTCCATTCGGCTCCCCACGGGTCAGGATATCCCAGCTGAGGGTCTCGGCACTTATATTCTCTCCTCATCTCTTACCCTAACTCAAGTTTATTTTGTCCTTCTTTTAACTTTTAATTTATTATCTGTTTCCCAAATTGTCCTTCAAAATTCTTGTATTATTACTTTTCCTTCTAATAATTGCTTATTTCAGGACCCACAGTCGATGAAGCTGATTGGAGAGGGTGAACTATGCAATGGGCTTTACGTGTACCGTCCTGAACCCCCTATGGTTTTTGCTGCTCAATCCACTGCTAATAAGACTCTATGTCATCAATGTCTCAGTCATTCCTCTAGTTTTACTATTCCTAATGTTTTAGATTCCCCTTGTATTTTTTCTGATTGTGATGTTTGTGCTAAATTTAAAGCACACAAGATTGCCTTTTTCAAATTTTGCTACTAAAAGTGTTTTTGCTTTTAATCGAATTTTTTGTGATATTTGGGGTGGATATCATACTTCTTCTTTATGTGGAGCCCATTATTTCCTTACAATAGTAGATGATTATTCTCGCACTACTTGGATATATTTAATGCGTTTTAAATTTGACGCTTACACTCATTTAACGCATTTTTTTCTCTTGTCAAAAATCAATTTAACACCACTATTAAAATCATTAGAACTGATAATGGACAAGAATTTCTCTCTAATCATTTTCAAAGCTATCTTGTTGACCATGGCATTATTCATGAACGTACCTGTGTTGAAACTCCTCAACAAAATGGCGTTGCGGAGCGTAAACACCGGCACCTTCTTAATATTGCCCGTAGTCTACGTTTTCAAGCACACTTGCCCCTTCCTTTCTGGGGAGATTGTGTTCTCACCGCTGCATATCTCATCAATCGCACTCCCAGTCGTACTCTCCAAAATAAATCACCCTTTGAGGTTCTCTTCCACAAAATACCCAACTACAACCACCTTCGTGTGTTTGGGTGCCTCTGTTATGCCCAAACTCTTAGTGCTCATCATGATAAATTTTCTCCCCGTGCTACTAAATGTGTCTTTCTCGGCTACCCCAACACCCACAAAGCATACAAACTCTATAACATTGATACACGATCCATTTTCTATTCTCGTGACGTCACCTTCCATAAACAACAATTCCCTTTTCAGGATATTCCTGACACCCCCTCATCTCCTTCTTCATCTCCAATCATTCCTTTTCCCATCCTTGTACCCATCTTACCTACTTCCCAAACACCTCTTAACCCTTTTCAACTCCCACCCTCCTCATCTTCACCTTCACCCTCTCCACCTTCACCTCCACCAGTCTCTCGTCCTCGTCGTCACACTACACGGCCTATATATCTCCATGACTACATATGCCCCACCTTACATATAGAGCCCATGGCATCTTCACCTACTACAATCGCTTCAGGTACTGCTCATCCTTTATCTGCCTTTCTTTCATATTCTCATTTTTTTCCTTCATATATTACTTATTTAAATGCTCTCACCTCTTGTCTTGAACCCTCATGCTATTCCAATGCTATCCGACAACCTCATTGGCGCGAGGCAATGTCCGCTGAGCTACGAGCTCTAGAAGATAACTCCACTTGGACTCTCGAGCATCTCTCACCTGGTAAGAAACCCATTGGTTGTAAATGGGTTTTCAAAACCAAACTCAAAGCCGATGGATCTATAGAAAGGTACAAAGCTCGACTGGTTGCCAAGGGCTACACTCAAGTTGAAGGAATTGACTATCATAAGACTTTTGCTCCAGTTGCCAAAATGACCACTGTCCGCTGCTTATTGGCAATCGATGCTAAAAGAAATTGGATCATTCATCAGCTTGATGTCAACAATGCCTTCTTGCACGGCGATCTTGATGAATAAATCTACATGATCCCACCACCTGGCTATTGCACTAAGGGGGAGACCCGTGTTTGTTGACTCAGAAAGTCCTTATATGGTCTCAAACAAGTCTCTCGTAACTAGTTTTTCAAATTAACTACTGTGCTTCTTGATGCAGGTTTTCGTCAATCTCAGGCTGATCACTCCTTATTCACTCTTATCACTCACACCAGCATCACTATTGTTCTTGTATATGTTGACGACATATTAGTTGCTGGAAATGCTCTTCCCCAAATTGCGTTCTTCAAGAACCTTCTCTCCACTCACTTCAAAACTAAGGATCTTGACTTTCTCAATTTTTTTCTTGGTCTTGAAGTTGCACGTTCTTCTGTAGGTATTTTCCTGAATCAACGAAAATATGCCATTGATATACTTTCTGATAGTGGTCAACTAAGTGCCCGGACCGCCCTTTTTCCAATAGAACAACATTTGAAGCTCTCCACTGAAAATGGGTCTCTACTTCCTAATCCTAGCATTTATCGTCGTCTGGTTGGTCATCTCATTTACTTGACCATCACTCGACCTGACATTGTTTATGCTGTCAACATTCTCAGTGAGTTCATACATGCCCCTCGTGTTCCTCATATGATTGCTGCTACTCGTGTTCTCCGTTACATCAAAGGGAGTCCCGGCCAAGGCATTTTTTTCTCTTTCTCCAGCACCACACAAGTTTCAGCTTATACTGATTCTGATTGGGCCAGCTATCCCACCATACGCCGTTCCACTATAGGTTATTTCATCCAGCTAGGTACCAGTCCGATCTTGTGGCGTACAAAAAAATAGACTATCGTTGCTCGCTCTTCTGCTGAAGCTGAATACCGTGCCATGGCTGTTACCACCTGTGAGCTCACTTGGCTAAAGCAACTTCTCACTGATCTTGGCATCCCTCATCCCAAGCCTTTCAATCTCTACTATGACAATCAGTCTGCACTTCATATTGCCCACAATCCAGTGTTCCATGAACGTACTAAACACATTGAGATCGATTGTCACCTTATTCGCGATAAAATTCACTCCGGTCTCCTCAAAGCAGATCACACTTCTTCCCATGAGAAAATTGCAGATATCTTCACCAAAGTTTTAGGCCAAGACCTTTTCCATCATTTCTCATGCAAGTTGGGCATTACGGATCTTCATGTGCCAACTTGAGGGGGAGTATTGACAGAATCATATATTCCCAAAATTATGGATTGTACCAAATCAGGAATTTCTTATTTTTAGGCATCTGTTACAATATAATTTTTTCTTTATATGTAAATTTTCATACTTAGTTTCATTGTACACCTATATATTTTGAAAAGCTGAATACAGAGAATATACTGAATTATTCAAACACTTCTCCCTTCTCTCTTGACATGGTAACCATGGCCATGAAAAAATACAAAAAATTAAGAACTTAAACCAAATTTCTAAAAAATTACAAACAAATTTTTAGAAAATTAATTATCCAACGTGTTAACATATAATAAATTAAGATTTAAATAAAGGAAATTGAAAAGAAAAAGGTTATCATAATTTGAATATTATATATAATATATTTAAAATTAAAAAAATGTATAAAAATAATATTACAATTCGAGTTCGAATTGGGCACAGGTTGTTGACACCTCAACCCTAGCCCAATCCTAATTAAGTTCGAGTTAAGATTTTTCAACCTAAGCTCAACTCTAATTGTAAACATGGTTGTCCAAGCTCATAAAAAATTGGGCTAAGCTCAACTTGAATTCGGGTTATCCAACCCAAGTTGCACCCCTATCTAGCATCAATCATATTTTTGTTTTGATTTACCTTCTAATTTGATTGGTGTTCACATAAAGTTCTTAAAAGCAATCAATGTCTACTATTTTGTATGGATTGATCCATGAAAACAATCTTATTGCCCTGGGAGGGATTTAAAAGCATGAAATTAACATGATTTATCGGTACAATAAAATCTGTTTGTAACATGTGAAGTGTTCATCGACAAAGTTATGTAAAAATAGACTGATAATAGAGTTACTTTGGTAAAATATTAGAGCAAGTAAAGAAGGTAAAAAAAAAATAAAAATTTTCAGGAAGTTATGGTATTATAAAATAAGAGATAATACATTAATGAGCTTAAGGACTTTTTTTTGTCATTTTTTATTAAAAAAAATGAAAGTAAATTGCAATTGTAGAAAAGCGGAGTATCCCTTCCCTTTATATAAATTAAAAGTGCTTCACAATATTTAATAAAGGGTATAAAATAAGAGGAATGACAATTTTAATTTTGTCTCTCTTACAATGCAACCTTCCAAAAGTATGGGAGAAAAGTCAAATTTAAAATTTCTTTTTAAGTTTTGAAGGAGTTATTAATTTAATATCAAGTAATGCTGCTACAAGGTCTCCCTCGTGACACTTATTATGAGCTCTCTTTCTATTTGTGGTGATTATGTACAAATATTGAGGTGCATATCTAACTGTTTGAAAGACAATCGTATGAAATTATATAGCCAAAATTTCGTACTAAAATTCATTTACAATAGATCACACAAATCAATCAAACTTTTACAAATTCTTTCTTTTGACTTCATTTGATCAACTTTGACGGTCTCGTATAATGATCAATTAGTTGATTTTTTTTTGTAAACATTATACTTTATGAATAACATACCTTATTAATATAAGTCAACTAAAAAAATGCATCCACAAACAAAAATTGTACTTTATAAGTCAAGAAATAGATAACTCTTGAATTACAAAACTTAGAAAAGAAGGAAGACCAAATCTCGAAAAATCAAGAAAAATATTCAACTAGAGCACAATTAACAGAAGTAGAAAATATCTAGAAAATAGTGATAAAAATTTAAGAGATCAAATAATTGGAGAACTTAGAACAAAAACTACAGAAATCGAAATGATAGTCAAAACTTTAGAAGTTGTTCCTGATCAATCAAATCCTTTCGAAGAAAGTACTGAGAAATTAGCTAAAGTTATTTTTCAGATTCAAAGTGAAATCAAACCGTTAATTCAAAAGATTGACAAAAGATTATCAGTAATTTCCAAAAATAAGTAGATCAAAGATTACAAATTTATCATAATCAAGCTATAAAAGGCTATAGATTACCACTAGAAAAAACTCTTGAAAATTTTCGGCTTGCCATAAACCAAAATAATTGGTTAATAGCAGCAATAATAGAAAACAATGTATCATTAAATAAGATTAACCAACAAATGGAACATCTTAATTATAAAAAAAAACTAATTAAATTTTTTTTAAAAGAAAAAGAAAAATAAAAAATCCTTCAAGAAATCCCTCTGAAAAAGAACTAAAGCAAATAAACGAAGAAGAAATCCCTCTGAAATAGAACTAAAGCAAATAAACGAATATTGTCTTATAACAATCAACCCAATAAAAACAATAAGAGAATTGACATAAATTGGGGTTTAAAAAATATGGAAGAAATAAAATTGAAAATTCAGTTGCTCTCTTTTGTTAAACTTTTACTAGAGAGAGAGAGAGGGGATAAGAATGGAGTGAGATAGAAGAGAAAACATGGGGATTTTAATTTCTATTATTTTCCACGTCACGAGAGGAAGGAAAGGAGAAGCATAAACTCTCCGTTTTATATTTTTGTAATTTTAAATTGATTTAAAACTAAGAATTGATATTTATACATTACAATTGTGCTTCAGGCCTCAACTTTGTTGGTGTGAATATCAGATAGATGAGTTTGTCAAGAGAGATACGTCATGCATATATAGAAATGGTGTAAATATTATTATCGTTCGACCTCGTTTTGCAAGATGAAGGTCTAGACGACGTGGACTCGTCTCTCATCACTATAAGTGGCTGGATTTACTAGCATATAGGAGCCTATACGTATAGGAGCCTATACGTAATTTGGCAATTTTTGAATAAATTTTTATAAGTAGTAGATGACATTGTTATGATGTCATGTTAATATTATACATCCACTCACAAAAATTCATTCAAAAACAACTGAATTTGAAAGATGTATCATTTTTCTAAAAAAAGTCATCAAGTTTTCATTTTTCAAAACCCTAATCATATTTTTCTTATTTGATTTTCTAATACTCTTCTATACATTGAATATACTTATACATAATGACATATAAATAATATATATACGTTATACATACATTTATCCATATACATTTATATAATATTTAATTTTTTTTTTTGGCCCCCAACCTTAAAATCCTTGCTCTGCCCGTGACATTTGTGTCAAATATATCAAAAGCTTCCAATAAAATTCTTGAAAATATATGATGTAATGATCAATTAGTTGATTTGTGTTTTTTTAATATTATGCTTTATGCATAACCTGATACCTTATTAACATTAGCAATATTGAAGCATTCTTGAATATGGATTCTTTTTAGCAAATAGCTCAGTAGCTAATATTGATTTAAGGAGTATATCTATATATATATATATATATATATATATATATATATATATATATAACTTTGTCCCACATCGATAGAATACTAGTAGTCGAAATACTATTTATACTGTAGGGTGAGATAAGATCCCAAATCTGGATGATGAATCACAGTACGTTGTGATCAGAACGTGATTAATGGTTCTATGGTCCTCATTTGCGGATCATTAGTGCTGTTGAGGTGATCGGGATCATGCGGGTGTCTGACAGATTATTAATATATATATATTTTTTAGCCTCCAACCTTAAAATCCTGTGAAATTTGTGTCAAATAGATCAAAAACTTCAGATAAAATTCTTGAAAATATATGGTGTAATGATCAATTAGTTGATTTGTTTTTTTTATTTAATATTATGCTTTATGCATAACCTGATACCTTATTAACATTAGCAATATTGAAGCATTCTTGAATATGGGTTTTTTTTAGCAAATAGCTCAGTCAGCTAATAATGATTTAAGGAGTACATATATATAACTTTATCCCACATCGATTGAATACTATAAGTCGAAATACTATTTATATCGTAGGGTGAGATAAGATTCCAAATCTGGATGATGAATCATAGTACGTTGTGATCAGAGCGTGATTAATGGTTCTATGGTCCTCATTTGCGGATCATTAGTGCTATTGAGGTGATCGGGATCATGCGGGTGTCTGACAGATTATTAATATATATATATTTTTTAGCCTCCAACCTTAAAATCTTGGCTGTGAAATTTGTGTCAAATAGATCAAAAACTTCAGATAAAATTCTTGAAAATATATCGTATAATGATCAATCAGTTGATTTGTTTTTTTAATACTATGCTTTATGCATAACCTGATACCTTATTAACATTAGCCATATTGAAGCATTCTTGAATATGGGTTATTTTAGCTAATACCTCAGTCAGCTAATAATGATTTAAGGACTGATTGGACTGAGCTAGTTATCAGACTGAGTTATAAAAAAGCCCATAACCAAACCAAGCTTCCATGGTTCGATTTGGTTTGGTTTCATTGTTTGATATGGCACAAAGCAATGAAGACGTATGTTCAAAGCCTCTAACCATCCAATTGTCTGGGAGGAACAATGGCTCTAGGTGGATTTGGGATCGAGTCGTTTGGCCCAAGATCGTCAATTGGCGGTCGCTGTTTGTGATGATTTGTGACTGATTGATAAGCCATGGCCAATGCTAAAGCCTGCACACAACAGAAAGAAAGATTAGTACTCCATAAGAAAAACCACTTCTAGAAAGTATTTGACTCGCCACAGAGACAGACATATCCAATACATAGCAATGATGGAGCAGCCGAATTTTATGTGAGAGGGGTGATGATGACATCAACCCATTCGGAAGTGTTCGAATGTCGAACGATTTATCGTTTCCATCTCCTATATAGTAACAATTAGTCTATCTAGAGTATAGCACCCACTGAACATTTTGTTACCCGTCTCTCTCTCACTCTTTGTTCGGCTTTTACTGCTTTCTCATACCCACACCACAAACCCTAGCGCCCTCATATGCTGGGTTACAATAAATACTAAATTTCGGATCCACCACTCGCAAGACAAAATAGGTGAAAGACCATTAATCGGGTCAAAACCGGGGCAGAACAAAATTGGGGTCACAACTTTACACATTTCTCATAGTATAGCCAAACTCGTAAATGGAACAATTGAGGTCGAAAAAAAATGATAGTTCAGTGTACTAATTGCTATTTGTATCCTTTTAGAAGAAAACAGAACATACAGATTTTGACAAGGAGGGAGCTTACAATGTGATCATGTTGAGGAGGAGCATAAATGCCTGTGGTGGCGGTTGTTCTTCGTCGAGTCTCACTTGAAGGTGGGTTCGATATTTTAGTAAATCCTGTAGGAACAACTATTAAAGGCATGCCCACAAGATTGCCCATGCAAACTTTCTCCCAGTCAGTTGCATTGCCCACAAATGCATCCACCGTGAAACTCTCTCTTACTTCCCGAATTAATTTTCCTCGTGCTCTCTGTGCCTGTGGATAATAATTCATTGTTAGTATTCAAAAAATAACTTGAAATAAATAAGAAAAAAAGGTCTACTTTATGTTATCATTGACTCGCACTAAACGAAAATTTCTGCCCACTAGTTCTTAGATCTCTTAAATGAAATTTCAAATTTCGCCTTATAAGAGTTAGTTGGATTCTTATTACATATGGCAACCATGGCATTTATTACACCGTGTTCCCTCGAAGTTAGGCGCGTGCCATCAACGACCTCCCTTCCCGTAATGAAATTTTAAAAAATGACTTAATTGCCCTTGCCTACAATGAAATGATGAAAATACTATTAAGACATTAACAAAATTTCCCTTGATAAATGTATAAAATACTCCATAGTCAATATATATATATAGTGAGCAAGATAGGTATTTCACAATAAAATATTTTCCTATTTTAAAGTATTAAAATATTAAGGGTAAAAAGGACATTTCATAACATTTAGGTGTGCATGGTGTAATAAACGCCAAACATGACTGCTAGGACAAATCTCAGGAGAGGTTAGTGTATTTTACCATTTTTTTAATATAGAAGGTTCAAATTTTTTTTTTTTGTTATGTAAAATTAGATACAGTTTGTAAGAAGACAGCCAAGCAATGATGAGGTCTCCACACTGATTAATTGCTATAATAGTCTATCAAATTCACATATGAGTTTCACATGAAGTCCAACAACCAATTAATCCCTACCCATCTCATCTCCAACAAACTTCAGTTATAGAAACACTATCTAATTCTGTCTCTGACTACTAAAACAGAAATGTAGGGAGCCTAAATTGTGATCACATATTCACATGAATGCTGCTGCCATTACTAAATGATGGATTGTTCGCAAAAACAACATGTAACCTAATTGGTCACACCATCGTGAGCTAGCTTACATCTAGCCTAATTGTAGCATACACATATGAAGAAACAAAGCTTTTATAGAGTGCTTCTTATATTTTCACAACCAATCATTAGACTTGGGATCAAAATCCAGAAACATTTAAGTTACCATGGCACTTGGTTATAAATGACTGCTTCTCAAGTCAAAATCTAGGCGGGAAATGCGGACGTGTTGAAACGAGTCTTTAGTCTGGAATATGTTTCACAAGCAAGTCTACCAATGTCTTGTGACTATTTGTGTTTAAAGGTGGCTTAGTGTAAGAAGAAAGGAATGACGAGGAAGATTATTGTCTTCAGCCTTAGGGTATGAAAGCATATATTCACGGGGAGAGAGTGAACCAAAGGGAAAATTGCAGCTTGGACAGTTCTTAACACTACTTGTCAGCAAATTATGTTTCAGAATCCCAGATTCATCAGTTAATCGATGTTGAATAACTCTACTTTGCAAACAAGCACCATAATTCTGGACATGCAATTTTCATATAGGAACTCTTTAACAATAAAGAGAAGGACATCAACTGCAATTCCTTCTGTATTTGCCAATGTTCACATACGAAAGCTTTAAATGCAGCCCCTTTCATCGCTTGTTTCAAGAAAGCACTGTCGATTAATCCTTTTTGATAATTCCCATTTTAATACCAACTTGAATATCTTAATATTAAGGAAGGATGAACAACAATGTCTTCAACCATTAGACATGAGACCATTCGCAATTCCCATTACAATCAATCGTAATTCCAACCCAAAATGGAGGACAATTCCAGTGTGAATTACAAGAACAACATTGAAGTCCTAGAAGGAAGATCAATATATATATATATATATATATATATATATATATATATTTTGCTCCAAAGGAGAAAAGACCAATATACCTAAATTAGCATAATGATTTTAACTCGCACTGGCAGTAAGCTTCTTTATAGTGTTTAACACCCTCTCTAATATTCTAACCTATGATAATCCAAATTCGACTCTGGAACTACTAGGACCACTTAGAAAATTTAAAAATCGTAAAAACTAAAAGAGAATTTAAGATTAAAAAGCTACACTAATTAAACATAAAGCACTCCTCTAACAAATCCTATTCATATAAGACGAGGGAACTCTAGAGTGACTCTTCCTACATCACAAAATAAGTTCTTAATTAATGGTTTACTTTCTTCACCTCATCAGATAACTCGGGAGTTCATGTGCTTTTCCATTTATCAAGATTTGCAAACCATTTTTATAATTGCAAGCTCCCATTTGACCATCAGTAACAAGATTGAACATACCTGAACATAGTCTACAGCTGGTATTACACGTGCACGGCGAAGTTCAAGAGGCCATTGATCTTGAGCTTCATAATCATCATCCTTACTCGAGCGTTGCCATTCATCAAAGTGAGCCAACATATCAACATCCATTGTGAAATTTAAGATACCTTGAACAGAGTCGACAGTGTAATTCAGTTTAAAAGGAACCATATTGACACCCTTTGATTGAAGCACATGGACAACCTGGCATTTTCATCACAAGAAGGTTAAATTTTGGAATTATACAATCAGTTTTGTAGGTTTTTTAACACCACAATCACAATCACGCTTAATTAAGGACCAAGTCTTGGTGAGTTTTTGGAATTAAACATAACATTTAGACACATGCAATGCTCATATACCTCCATCTCAGCATCCTCAAGATATCCAACAGTTAGCTTTGTGATGTCAACCGAAAATGGGTCACCAAGAGAAGTTTCTCTTGAGGAAAGGTCATCAGGATCCTTCCCCCGAATCGCATCAAGAACAATTGTGCAATCCGCAGCACTTCTACAGAAAGGGCCAAGCTTATCCTGTTAAACAGATAAGATTTAAAATTCTCAGTTGCTGCAACTAAAAAGGAAAACTGTGACATGTAAGATAAAGATGTAGGTTATACCAAGCTCTCAGATAAGCTGATCACACCGGTTCGACCAACAGTACCGAAAGTCGGGCGCAAAGCCGTTACACCACAACGAGCAGCTGGGAAGGATATGGAGCCAGCTGTTTCTGAACCAATGGCAAATGGAACCATACCTGTGATGAAGGAAACATTTTTTGAGTAGAAAGTTTGGGCATGTTCCATCTAGATCTGATCAATAACCAATTCAACCTACTCTTATAATAATTCAAGGAACAATGATTAGGGAAAAAGGCTTTTTTCTTTTATCCTTTTCCTTCTACATCTTTTTAGACATAAATATATGCCCACTATGATGGAAATGCATCATGAAAGGTTATAAATGTCTGTAAACACCTTTCATCCCACTCTTCCCCTAACTGGAAAAAAAAATGACATGAAAGGAAATGAACATGTAAAACTGCACAGAAGCTAGAAAGTACCTGCTGAGGTGCAGGCAGCGGGACCAGCTGATGAACCAGTTGAGTATTCCTCGATATTCCATGGGTTCCTCGTCCTACCCCCAAACCATATGTCATCATATGCCAATGATCCTGTAACAAGCTTTGCAACAAGAACTGCCCCGGCAGACTTCAACCTGTATTGAGTAGTCACAAACTACACAAGCTCAACACGACTTACTTTCTGACGACAGTCTCTACATATGCAAATTGATTAATACCTCTTATAAACCCAAGCTTCAAAGTTAAGAACTTGATCTTTGAATGTTTTTGAACCCCATGTTGTTTTGTATCCAGGCACTGCAATTATATCCTTCAACCCATAAGGTATCCCATGGAGAGGACCTACAATGCAAGTTAATTTTTAGTTCTGAAAGCTACCAAAAACCAACCAAATAATAAACAAGAGAACGATATAAAAGAAATTATACAGAGCGAGTCTACTCCGAGGACAAATATTTTCTACGTATCTATTGTAGTAGTGCCTAAAAAACACAATGATACCTACAAATGACAAAAAAAAGCAGAACTGCTCAGAAATTAAGATGATGGTAAACATCTTTACCTAAATATATTCCTTGAGAAAGTAATTGATCTGCCTCTTTCGCTTGCTTGTATGCTAGTTCTTCAGTATAAGTGACAACAGCTTCAAGAACAGGATTGTATCTGTGACATTATTACAATAAATCATTCTAAATTTGAAAACTAGAAACACAGAGAAACTAATCTCCTCATAATGGCTTCAAGAAGTGATTATTTTGCAGACTTTTACCTCTTCAATCTCTTCAGAAAAATCCCTGTAAGCTCCTCCGATGTGATTTGTTTTGTTTTAATGAGTTGCCCCAATTCAAGAATCTGGTGACCATCCCCAAACTCATTTGTAAAATATATATATGTATGTACATAGTCTATTGCATTCAACGGCAGTCAATCCAAATTTTCCATAGCAGCATGAACTTACACTCATAAAGGCAATGTCTTCTTCACTTTTTGGCCTCTGTACGCTAGAGAGAGAAGGATAACCGAACTGTTTCCTCGTGTGTTTTGTTTGTTCATTGCCCCACTCAGGGTTGAAAATCAAACAAGATGGATTGTGTAATCCTCCATTAACGGAAGCAACTAACTTCTGATTGGCTGTGATTATAGGAATATTGAACTCTTTTGCACCCTTTTCAATCTCCAGCATCTAAAGTAATTGGACAAAATAAAACCCCAAAACATTTGAGTTGAACCTTATAGTTTTGATAGGGATGATCCAGTCAGTGTACATTAAATATTAAAAAATTGCCTCCTCAATTAGTCAAGTGAAGTAAATTACCTTACTATCATTGAAGAAGTCCGCGTCAAGTAATTCAAATGCGCATTTAAGTGGTGAAGCATGACAGATCTTTTCTGTGCACTGACTGTTGTTCTTAGATTCGAATGTCCCACTGTCCTGATCAAAGAATGCAAGACGTCAGTTTGTGATACCAATGAAATGGACTAGCATTACTTTATCCTGGTTTTGGATGGATTTCAGCTGGACACAATGGTCCGGGAATGAACTGAAACTCTCTTAGACAACATTTTCCAGATAACTGCAGATGTTAGGTACATATATAGAAATTTTCCAAAATATGAAATGAAACTAATGAGGGCCTAAAGTTTAAAACTGGAAGTGCATTATTGAGGGCATGCTGCGAATAGGCACCTTCAACATTTTTTTCTTAGTAATATACATCTTTTGAACTTAACAACTGTTCTCCCAATGGAGATAATTGTAGAAACACTAACTGGTTTAAATTCATAACCATGCCATGAAAATCTATCTGAACTTTCAGAATCTCTACAAAAGTAACCATGAAAACACACACACACACACACACAAAAGGTAACCAAAGTTTATTACCAATTAGGATAGATAACATAATATCATGTCTTCATGTCTTGTGTAACATTTCAGAACACTGGAACAAGAATGGCAAATTCAGATGTAATATGATATGGGTTGACATTTGAATAAAGCGATTACTTAATCAGAAAAACATTTCATAAAGACATTAACATACATATTGTCCGAAGTTTTTAAAACCCGTTTACACATGTAGGAGGCATTCCCTCATAAGTGGGAGCAACTTCTCCCTTTAGACAATGTGAGACGTCACAATCACCCCTTCAACCAAGGGTCCTTGGTGCTCATGATTTTAAAATGTGTCTTCATACGGGAAACATCCCTTATAAGTGTCAGCAACTTCTTCCCTAGGTGACGTGGGACGTCACACATATAAACTTGGGTCAAATTATGTATGGAGTTCTAACAATGTAAGCCAGAGTTTCCAACTCCCATTTGAGACAATTTACAGTAATATCACAAAATTATAGAACAAGACAACATAATTGAAAAAGACATAAACACACACACACACAAAGGGTAAGAGAAGTTTACTACCTCCTATTTGTATAGTATTTCAGAACGGTAAAGCAAGAATAAGAAATCCCAGAAGTGATGTGAATACAATGTCACAAGTGTTTGGCATATAAAATTAACTGAAAGCTGCAAATCTCCTTGGAATATTCATTAGTACTAGTTCTAATTTTGTCAGGAAATAAAAAATTTAATTATTACTATTTTTTTTAATTTTGAAAACTCTGCAGTAACGTGTATAAGACCTCAAGTCAATGTCTGCCAATTTACAATTACAAAAAGGATTGAGATTTGAAATGGGTCTATATTTGAATAAAGAGACAAGTTAATTAGAACAACATTTCACACACATACACATATTCTTGGGTCGAAATGCAAATGGGGTTTTCACAATGTAAGCCAGACTTTTCAACTCCCCAACTGAGACAATTAATACCAATAAACAGAATTCTAAAAAAGACAAAAAAAAAAAAAAAATGAATAAGATATGAAAATGAAAGAAAAATAATAATCGAGAAAAATAGAATTTCATCAAAGAATTACATCCACGAATACTGGAATTACTGTACATGTATGTGTGTGTGTGTATATATATATATATATCGAGAGAGAGAGAGAGAGAGAGAGAGAGAGAGAACCATGTTTTTAAGAAGACGGTGAGGGGGTGGTGAGGCCGAGAGTGAAACTATGGTGGTGATGAAGAGGATCACCCATAGCAGCAAACGTGTCCATGGAGGTGCCACTGAAGGACACATGTTAAGCCACTTTCTACCACGTTGCAGGATTCTTCCTCTGCTGGAGTACTTAGTTACTGCGTCCAAGAATGACCCAAATCAAAACTGTACATATAAATATTATGCTATATATATATATAATTATATGTATGTGGGTGCATTCGGCTGAGGAGGAGAATGAAGGTGAAGAAATAAAGAAGGAATAAAGAAAAGAATAGGAGAAGTGTAGCCGACCGGTCAAATGAATGGTTAGGCTTAAAATAAGATTAATCCATTTTAATGTAAAAAAATCACATTTTTTTTTGAAGAGAGAAATGGCAAGTCCAATGAAGACTTTTTTTTTTCTTTCTTGAAGAAAGAGATGAGGATGGATTAATGTTATTTTAAGCCTAACCCTTCATTTGACTGATATTTTTTTTAAAAAAAGAGACTGTGATATTCAAATTCCACAAATCACTTTTGCTCTCCATTTCATATTTTTAGCCAAAAAAAAAAAAAAAACATGATATTCCTTAAAAGTAGAGTGCAAGAATGCTTTTTGAAATAATTATCTTGAGTGAGAGTATTTTTGAACCTCCGTTGTCATATTTTTAAATTTAATTTTTTGTTAGGCAAGTTTTGAGTTTCAAACAATTGTAATTCTTATTCACAAGGTAATTGAGTTTTGAGTTCTATAAATAGAAACTTAGAGTGTGAGTTGAGACTTATGAGTTGAGAGTTTCACAAGAGAGTTTAGTTGATGGATAGAGGGAGTTTATGGGTTGGTAGAGTGGAGAGAACATAGATGGTGAGAGGGATCTCTTGGAGTGGTACATGTGAAGAGTTTTAGGAGAAGAACTAGTTTTTGTACACTGTCTAGTGTTGGATATTATCTACCGTTATAATATCTCTATGTGTTTGAATGAAATTTCTTTTCATCTGTGGACGTAAATTGAGTTGTGTCAAACCATGTATATCTTGTATTTTGTTAGTAATTGGTGTGTGATTGATTTTATTATTTTTGCGCTTCCACTATTTCCAACAATAAGACAATCAACTTAATGTTTTATCAAGTCATTAAAAAAAATAGATAATCAACTTCAAGAGTAAGTTCAAAGGTTCAAATAATGGTTCTGGTTGGTTTTTCAAATTGCCTAAAAAGATCAATTTAGAATCTATGAACTACCCATAACAAAAACAAAAAGAAAAGTCCATATGACTGTTGACAACTACTCCAATGGCATTATTTGGATGGAAATGACAATTAAACACTTTTTTATTTTTTATTATTTGTTGTTGAACATTTAAATATAATTGTGGACTTCTTTTTTAATTCTGATATCTCTGTCACCATCACGTTCTACATCATCAACAGCATATAGAACTTGCTTATGGACTCATTGGGTATCAATACAGTAAAGTACTGAAAAAATAGGCCCAACAAAACGGGTAGTCTAGAAAGTACCTACACATGGCTTGTTGGGTGACAAAACGGGTACTCTAGAAAGCAAGAATAACTTTTACCCACAGACTGCTTGTTGGGTGACTATTAGGTGCGTCCAGTAACGAAAATATTTTTTATTTTTCAGTTTTTATTCCTTAAAAGGGTAAAAATAAAAACAAAAAATATGTTTATTAAAATATTTCTGTTCTCTGTAATGAAAAATATTTCTCATTTTTGTAAAAGAATGAAGAAATAAAAAAAGATGTTTCTTCTGTTTCTTTACTGTAGCAGAAAAATATTCTCTCTACTGTAGCGGGACTTACTTAATTAAATAATATATAATATTAAACATAACTTTCACTATTCATGATTTTTTGCACAATTATTTTCTTATTTACATATTATAATCTTTTTCTTGTCTACTTAGCTAAATAATTTATAATAAATTAATATAATAATATATAATGTGCATAAATTATCTATATTAAAATAAAAAAAATATTTTGAAAATGCTCTTAATTTCATCTTCTTTTTTAAAAAAATCACTTATAAATAATAACTCTTTATGATATACATGTTATGTATATTATTATCATTTAACTTGTATCATTTTTTTAATTTAATTTTTACATATATATGATATCAATTTTCATTTAATTTAATTTTCATATATATATGATATCATACTTATGGAAGACTAGTTCTGTTGAAATTTTTTTGTATTGTCTAATAATTACAAGTTTAAATATTAAAAAAAGAAAAAAATGTGTAACAAATGTTTTACTAAACACTGTTTTTTATTTTTTGTTCTAAAAAATGTGGAACAACAAATTTAATGAACGCTATTTCTGTTTTTTGTTTCCACTCATAAAAGACAAGAATATATCTCTATTTTTTTTCGAGTACAAAAACAAAAAAACGTTCTCGGTAGTGAACGCACCCTTGGAGTCTCTAAGGAGAGAAATTTTTACATGATTCATGAGTAACACGGTCACATCATTAGATGTGTCAACTTTTGATAATGTAATTATATATGATTGGCCGAAATCGTATAATAATTTCTTTTTTACCCATGCAAACATTAAAACATTAAAGTTGAACCATTAGAATTGTCCCAACTAATTAATCCGAGCTACATGTGGTTCAATTTGGCATATTTTTTTAACCTGGCAACAAAAGAGACATTACAAAAATCAAGCAATGGCTGCCAAGGAGAGATCAAGTGGACTAAATTGAACTCCCCTGTAAGCACCACGTCATCCAAGGTTTAAAAATACAAAAAAAGACTACAGTTTCAATTTAGTCCACTTGACTCACCGGTTAATGTTACACGCCAAACGGTTAATAAAATAATTTTATTCATTTAAATTGTTTTAGGGTAAATATCAGTGACCCCTAAAGTTTGAACTTAGTCCACACGAAGAGAAAGTTTTCTTAAAGTGACTGTATAAACCCAAATGATACTTTCATCTCTAACGGAGTTAAAATTAGCGTAAAATGTCATTTATGTCCCCACTTTTTAAATTTAAGGGTAAAATGCTCTAACTACCCCCCAGATTTTGGTTTAATACCCACGGAGAATACTAGTGCCTTTGACTGAGGTCAACCTCCCCCAAGTTTGAAAAACTATGCCCTGACACCCCAAATCAGAGATAACCTACATTAAAAACTAACGGTTCAACTACTTTTACCAATTTACCCTCTTATATTTAATGATATTGTAATTGTATTTGCTGATGTCATGATGACATAGACCCTCCCATACAAAATGACCTAAATACCCTTGACAGGCTACTCCCTTTTATATATATATATATATATATATATGTGAGTTGCGCGGTGCGGAAGCGGTTGCGAAAAGTATTTTAGAACCTAGAGGGGGGTGAATAGGATCACTTGCTCGTTTGCTTAATTTTTAATTAATTTAATTTTAAGTCCAATTAATCAAACAATCAAAGCAAGCAAATAAATAAAGTGCAAGTAAAGAAAAGAATGCACCAGATATACGTGGAAACCCAAGGCGGGAAAAACCACGGAGGGAGGCGGCACGCCTCAGGAAACCAATTCACTATGATGAAGCAGAGTACACCAGATTCTGTCTTAGTCTCACACCCCTCTTTACTCTGTCAATGATCTGATGCGGAACACCTCAGACTTATGATTGCGACAACACTTCTAACTGCTGCAGACTTCCGGCTAACATCACCACCCTTACAGAAAGGTTGCTGGAAGAACCAAAATACTCAACAAGTATTTTGTTCCCTTCGTAGTGCAATCTAGTCACATTTCTTCCTCAACAAGCAAGCAAGCGAAGAACCTTCAATCCAATGTTCTGATGAGCAAATCGATTTGATGCAGTCTCTGAGCAGCTAATCAGAAGTAGAACACCATCCTAAAAATCACTCGTGTAGTATGGATGTGTGTTCTTAAAAATATATAAACCCTAATTATAATGTATATACTTTCTCTCTCTAAAAATATTAATTTTCCAGGACTCTTTTGTAGAGAAAATATGAATACATATATATAGGCAAGGAAATCCTAATTCTACTTGGAAAAGAAGTTGAATACCAAAATAGAACTTTCCTAGAAGTTTCAAACCCAATAGGAATCAGAATTTTCATCAAAATCTATTTCCTATTTGGAACAGGCTAAGTTGGGCCGGTGCCAAATAAATAGGACCGATGAGACTTTTTGAAAACTTGTAAAAAACTAAACTGCCGAGAAAAGTTAGACCGGTCCTAAATATTGGGGACCGGTCTTGCTCTGAAAAACTCTAAATTTTGCATTTAAACCCTGGTTTTTCAAAATAGGCTCGGAACTAAAAAGTGCAGAGTGTCCTCACCATACTTCCCTATACTATATGGTGTTCTTAACTGATTTATCGACTTCCATGCACTTGAGTGTCAGCTCGAAGTTGTTGATGATCGGTTACATAAAATAATATGAAAATTACAACTCGATCATTCAAGTTTTGATCACCGAAATATGCCAATTACAAATTTATATCTCACAATATATACAGTATATAATATAAATATACATACATACAATATATATATATATATAATATAAGTATATATATAAATATACATATACATATATACTGTATATATATATACAGTATATATGTAAATATACATATACATATATACCGTATATAGTATATATATATACAATATATAAATATAAATATATAGTATATATATATACATATATATCGTATATATATACAGTATATAATATAAATATGCCATATATATATACATATACATATATACCATATATATATATATACAGTATATAAATAAAAATATATAAGTCCAAACCACAGGGGGTGTCAGTGATATTTACCCAAATTTTTACTAATTGAGACCTTCCCTCTTCACATCTCCCTCACTTAACGACCAAGAAGAGTGACAAATGAGAGTGAACCTCCTTCCGCCAATGATTAAGAAAACCCATTAAAGTCTCTGTTAAGTGTCCGGGCTCTTTTGTGGTTTGGAAATGCGGGCATGTCATGAATTATAAGAAATTCCAAATTGAAAAAGCCTTACAAACATTCAGAATGAAAAGATTTCAAGTGACTGAAAGAGGGTTTGGAATAACCACCCTCCAAGAATTTTTTCCCCTTTTAGATCAAGGGACTTTAGAGTGTCTGCTATGACTTGGAAAGAAACTAAGATCGTTGTGTGGTTGAGGAACCCCTTACAAATGGTTATATATATATATATATATATATATATATATATATATAACTTCCAATCATTCTAGTAGTTTGAATTGGCAATTGCATCTTTCATGACCTACCAATGATGTATTGCCAAGTGTCCCATGCGTTCTTGACTTCTCTTTATCCCCTCTTCAGACTACTTCATCCGTGTTTTATCATGAACCACCTTTTTCGTAAATTAAATGAAACTTCCTTCCTATCACGAACTTCCAATCACTTCATAATTCTAGAATTTCTTTGCATCTAGACGTGGACTTATCTAGATTCATTCTGTAACTAAACATTTACATGGCCAAGTGTTTACAATTAATAAGACCACATAAATTCTTGAAACTAATTTAAATAAGTCACAACCCACGTGTGATCTTCCAATGTTTAATTGGTTATATCCCACTTAGACCCCTGCCCCTTTCTTATTGGACAATCCACATGTCGCTAACTCACCACGTTTCACACTCAAGACTCATTCAAAGGATTATTTCTATATTTAAAGCTCTTACGTGCAATTGCTATGTGGCACTCTTTCATTTGTGGTTGCCAAATACGGTGTAAACATTGCCCCCCCTCAAATTGTACTCTTTTTGGCAATACGTATATACAAATAGTATAATTTGATTTGAAAATTCTGATTCTCTTTCCATACTTCAAGGATTTCACCAAATCAGTAGCTCTCTTAATTGCATTTAAATGATTACCTTCTTTAAAAAAAAAAAACTAACACACTCCATCTTTGCTTTCCACGTGGTAACTTCTCTTGTATCTTGGCCGTTTGAAGACAACACATGCCTTATCTTCTCCTTTGTGATAGATCGACGTCTAATTGTCCTTTAACAACTTGAATTTTAAACTTTCCAACCATAAAATTATAGCCTCTTGAAACTCAGAACTTTCATAAATTCAAACCTAAAAACTGATATATATATATGGGCATAAATAAGAAGAAAAAATAATATATACATATATATGTTATTATTTTTTTCTTCTTATTTATGCCCAAAATCATACTTTCTTCCCTCCAAATCTCAAAACTCAAAATCTCACATGACTCCTACAAAACATACCCCCAAGTAGAGTTCTTCATCAACTCATCCTTCAAAATCTGACAAACCCAGGTCTCAGAGTCATCAAACCCAGAAACTTCTCTAAGCCTTTGATAATTCTCAAATCAACCATCAGCATCTAATCTCCATTAACTCTTCTACGACTGGTTTGGGCTCTTGCTTTACTAGATAATTTCCTACAGATTTATTCAAGTTTTACCATATGGCCGATGAAGGACTTCCTTACACCTGGAAATTTTCCTCCTGTCACTTCAAAGGGCAAAAAGGTCAAAGCGGCATTCTCACTCCATTCATGGCCTAAAGTAGAGAAAATTTGGAAGTCTTGGGTTACTAGGCTATCCAATGATAAATATATATCATCTCAATGGAAAAGGCAAGGAATCTACGATGCCATCCAACTGAGCAAAACCTCCATGGTACAGGATAAGTCTATTTTCTTCCCTGATTTGTTCTTTTGTTCAAATGTCACAAATTCCCTCCATCTTCATTATGGCATGATGTCTCATATAAGAATCGTGATTGTTTTTGATTGATTTTCTTTTATTTTCATATAATACTTTAAATTATATATGTGTTTTAAATGTAAATACATGATTGGAGACTTGTATAAGGGTTCGGGAAAGTTTTGAGAACGATTGGTGAAATTTGAATTTTTTGGGTCGGGCAGGCCCGAAAAATCTGAAAGTGTCAAAATGACACCAAAATTTGAGGATAGATTAAATAAAATATTTGATGTGTTATGGAATATATTTTGAGTCTGTAAGAGTTACCGAAATTGAAAACGGAGTTTGGGAAGGTTTGATGAATGACTAGTGGTATTTTTGTAAATATGAGAGGCTAGGTCTATAAATAGAAAGAAGGAGAATACAACTCTCATTCTTCATCAGCTGAATTGGGAGAGAAATACACACACACACACACATACATCATCTTCTTCCTTCTCTCTGAATTTGAGAAGCTTGGGACGAGAATTAGAAGATGTTGAAGAAGAGAGAATTGATCTACAAATTGAGGGCTTGAGTCTGATCCATTCGGAATTGAATTCAGAGAAAGTTAATTTTGGTAGAAAATTGAAGATTTTATTTGCAAACTCTTCCAAATTGAGGTAGGGATGCCTAACCCATGAAATTCGGGGTTTGTGTGAGTATATTGATTATATATGGCAACCAATTGGTCATGTAGGTATAATAAGATATTTTTCAAGTTAAAGCATGCTAGATTATACAATTAAATGAATTCTCAATGTGAAGTGATGTAAATACATGTTTTTAATTGTCTCAAATGATTATGAAGCATGTTGAATGTGAAATGTGAGAGAATTATGTGTGTTCATGTTTATATGTGAATGTGACATTTGTGTGTTTGATGAATTATCTTGAAGAGCATGTTTAGATGTGAAGCATGTTAGATTATGAATATAAATGATATAGAATGTGAAAAATATTATACATGTTCAATGTGAATACATGTGAGGTTTATTTAAAAAAATGTGCAAGCATAACAATTAGTATTATATTACTTTGAATTGTATCTGCATGTTTAGCATGAGTATGTGGAATCCATCTTCATTCATTGGAAAACACATGATAAAGGTGTTGAACTCAATTGGGCGGTGAGTTATTTTGACAAGTGGCATGTGATAATCCAGTAATCGGTATCCTATGTGGAGTTATCCGGGGAGGAGCTCAATGAGGTAATCTAGTGAGGAGCCTCAGTTAGGTGGAGAGGATGATCCAGTAATCAGAGTCCTATGATGGGGGTGATCTGGCTAGGAGCCCCAGTTAGATGGGATTGGATTGTCCAGGGAATTAGAGTACAATTGTTATGTAGAGAGGATGAGGGAGATGTGCATATCATGTTGCATCATATGTTACTTATGATATGGTTGTGATATAAGGATATTTGTGTAACATGATTAAATGCAAATATATGTTTATATGGTATTCATAGAACTTGCAAAATTCTGTTTTAGACATTCCTACTGAGCGTGTTGTAGCTTATCCTATGAGTATGAACTCTTTTCAGGAAATGGTAAAGAAGTGATGGAGTCTCCCTAACCGTGAGTTGACATGGAGCAAGAATGAGTTCTTTTAAAGACATTTAATACTTTATTTGAATGTATGTCTGGAATGTGGACTATATGCATGTGGTGACCATGTATAAGACCTTTATGTTTTGAGAAAATGTTATAATTTTGCTTTATGATCTTATATATTATATGTATGGTTTTGAGCATAGTGAATGCTGGACAATATGAATGATGATTTTATATTTATGTTCATTTTTACATGTATAAACTTGTGGGAATGGTTATGTTGATAAATTGATAAATTGAGCTGTATGGCATGATAAGAATGGGGACTAAAGTATGAGAATGGACATTTAGAAAAATTTTAGAGGGAGACTGTTTGAGAAATTTTGATTAATCGAAATCCCTGTTTCACTAAATCGAAGAGTGTCGATTAATCAATTGTCAATCAAAAAATTGTTCAATGAAATGAGGATCAATTCCAATGGGATTACGATATTACTTTGATACAAGGTCGATCAAGCTTAAGCTTCGATTGATTGAAACCTCCACTTCGATTAATCAAAGTGAGGGCTACAATTAATCGAATGGTACGTTTTGATTGATCAAATTGGGCATAGATTGTATGTTTCAAAAGGATTTAAGCATGCATATGTTTCAATGATGAACTCACATAGTGGACTTAAATTGCTTATGAATGCATGTATATATTGTAGTTATGGTAATGGTTATGCTTCTGCTAGAAAATGAGATAATGGGTTGGATTAAATGACCATGTGTGGTATTCCGGTGAGGAATTGATGTGTTGATGATTAAAAGGCTTCCGTAGTAATTCATGACCCGAATTTTGGGGCTTGATAGCTTGGTATCAAATCATGATATTATAGTGTAACTGTAATTTAGGAATCGTTATCGGGATAGTTCATGCAATTAAATGTACGGGTTCACTCTTGGAATTCGGGCTCGAAATGGGAATTTCAGTGACTCAGATTTTGGGATGTGACATCTCCTACTTTAAGGAACATCTGTTGTATCATATGTTTAAAATATTTTGGTGATGAAGTTAATGCTTTGTTAAAATTTCCAAAGCCTTTCCAATTTCCAATAAAAAACACAAGCAGTAAGAAATTCATTATGGCTTATGTTGAGTTTCTGAAACGTTGCAAAAAACATTTAGGTACCATTTCAGAAGAAGAATATACCGCCTTCCTGCTTTATTGGTTGTCTAAACATCTTTTATGTGTTCCTTTTTGCCAAATCACCAGAGATTTTGTAATGTGGCCATGACTTTGGCTAAAAGAAGTGACTTAGCCTTAGCTCTGTTGGTGTTATCCCACTTGTATAGAGGTATTAGTGACCTTCTAGAGCATCGTTTCACAAGGGTCAGAGGCCCCTTTTGGGTCTTCTAGATCTGATTGAAAATATGCTTTCCAGATCTTTCTCCTCCTATGGAGATTCAATTTGATAACCTCTCATTTCCTATAGTTATTTAGATGCTCCTATTTTCAAGTTCACATTTTCAAGAAATTTCCACTTGTTTTATGACAAATTTGAACAAATTAACAACAATCAGATTAATCCTTTCTCCATTTATCAAATGGTTCCCTCCTAGCTTACTCCATCCCCTAGAGTTTCCACAAAAAAATCTGCAGAAGAATGGAAAACTCATTGGGCCAAATTCTTGATTCCTTATGATTTGCATTTTAGTCCAGCTGCACCTAAATCTAAGAACAACCGTTGTGGGGTTAAATTTTATAATCCAACTCAGCTTTCTAGAGAATTTGGATTAACCCAATGTATTCCTCTTCCACTATATGAATCCAGTAATAGAAATTTCAACAAAAGAGTTTGGTTTACTGAAGAATTTAACTTTTACAAAGTATCCACTTAGTTTGAGAAGAAAAGAAGACACTTCAACTTCACTGGATATACAGAAAATTCAAAATTTTCTATTGAGTTTGATGATTGGTGGTATGAATATATTACCTCCACCAGGAAAGTAAATTGTATCTTGGTAATTCAACTGTTTAACTTTTTCAGGCCTCTCTCCAGTAAAGAGACATTGATGTTGAGTATAAAGGTAATATCTTATTTGAATTTTTATCATTACTTTTATGAGTTTGATTGGTGTTGTTTCTTTCTAGGAGGTGAAGATGAACAAGGGGAAAAATCTGTGGAAGGTCATGAAGGTGAAGTTAGTGAAATCAAAAGGACTTCCTCTACCAATGATAATTCCTTAACGGAGAATGAAAGTGAAGAAGAAGAAGAAATAGATTAACTAGCCAAAGCTAAAGGAAAAGGAGTAACCGGCCAGAAAAAGAAGAAAGTTCATGCTCCTCAAGTGGTCTGCTCTTATAGTGAAAGCGATACGTTCCAAGATTAAGAAGAAAGCTCTTTTCAAAAAGATCCCTCTTCCATGTTGTCAAAAAGAGTATTCTAAAACCCAAGCCTTATTGCTAAAAAACCCATCAAGTCCAAAAGGAAAATCTTTCTTGAACTTGAAAAGGATGTCATAGGAATAACAAAAAGATGGTCCTTCTTTGTCCAAAAAGAGCAAGACCATAGGAATAACAAACTTAGTAAGCATATGTGAACCCTTTATTTGAGTATATTTATCTCTAGATTGCTAATTCCTCTTTCTTTACACAGGGAAAGTCACGTCCCAATTTTGACATCGAGAAATGGGAGTGATTGAATTAAACATCATCACCTTTAATAAACAATTTTCACTTTGATATCACGCTCTAATACCAAGTTGTCATACCCCGATTTTTGATACCCGAAAATGGGGTTAATTATGTCAAACATCCACATATAATCACATGAACTATCTTAATTATCTTACAACTACGGAAGCTAATCATACACACAATTTCGTATGTGTGTATTCATCACTATTCATCCCAATGTTCCCTACATTGGTCTATACATTTATACATGTCCATTCCTAATCCAAGATTTAAGAAATTCCAAACCCGCCTAGTTTCGGTCGGCTGGGCACTCCTTTCGGTCGGCTGAAACCTGGATTTAGCTAACCTCCAGTTAGCTAGTACACAAGAATTTAATTTTAGTTCACTCGGTTGGCTCGAGAGTAGTTTTGGTCGGTTGAAAAGGTGTTTTCGGCTGGCTAAAACCCTCCCCTGGTCGACCAAAATAGGTCCTCTATAGGTCCCCATTTACAATCTCTCGTGACTTTGGGAGTATTGATCGGCTGGAAGCTCCATCAGCAAGTCGACAGAGCCCAGAATTTGATAGTCTTAGTTTTTTAATCTCATCCAAGTCCACACATGCTATCTCCTATATTTATACATAACTCTAAGCATGAATAAAACTCAGCAAAATTCATATATTTAAGCCTCATAAATACCAATTCCATACATCACATGAACATAATCTAAAAACATACTTTTATACATATTTTCCTCAAGTCTTCAATGTTTCAAAACATAAATAACAAATATACCACTTCACATACATTTATATACAAAGTTTTTGTCAAAAATTACATATTATTCCAAATGTTTCAACATGCCATAAGCCGGCATGGATAGTAATATATGTAATAACCAAACTATCTCAACAATGCTACTGAGTGCTCCATATGGCCACCCAAGTTCCATCCACCACCAGTGCCTTATATGTAAAAAAGGTTTGGGGGAGAAGGGTGAGCAAAACACCTAGCTCAGTAGGAATGCCCCAACCCACCTAGGCATCGACCTGACACCGACTTACATAATATGTAATCCAGATATCATTACCCTATATGACATATTCCATGTTTTCATGCCAATTCAACTTAATGTAATTCATATACATATACATTTGAAACTTGTGAGATATAAATTTGTAATTGGCATATTTCGGTGATCAAAACTTGATTAATCGAGTTGTAATTTTTTGATTATTCTTTGTATCGATTATCGACAACTTCGAGCTGATATTCAAGTGCATGGATGCAGACAAATTAGTTAGAACACCATATAGTACAGAAAAGTATGGTGAGGACACTCTGCACTTTTTATTTCCAAGCCTATTTTGAAAAACCAGGGTTTAAATGAAAAATTAGGGTTTTTCAAAGTAGGACCGGTCCCCAATATTTAGGACCGGTCTAACTTTTTTCGGCAGTTTAGTTTCTGCAGGTTTTTACAAAGTCCCACCGGTCCTATTTATTTGGCACCGGTCCCACTTAGCCTGCTCCAAATAGAAAATAGATTTTGACGAAAATTCTGATTCCTATTGGGTTTGAAACTTCTAGGAGAGTTCTATTTTGGTATTCAACTTCTTTTTCAAGTAGAATTAGGACTTCCTTGCCTATATATATGTATCCATATTTTCTCTACAAATTGGTGAAGAATGTGCCCTGAAAATTAATATTTTTAGAGAGAGAAAGTATATACCATTATAATTAGGGCTTTATATTTTTAAGAACACACATCCATACTTCATGAGTGATATTTAGGATGGTGTTCTACTTCTAATTAATTGCTCAGAGACTGTATCAAATCTATTTGCTGATGTCACGCCCCGATTTCCAAAACTCGGTTTGTGATAAAATAAAAGAAAAATCAATTCAATATCAAGTGCCAAGAACCTAGTCAATGGAAGGAGGAAATGAATTTTTTTTATTTATAAAATTTGAAACCTTTGGATAAAATAACTTTATTGGAAAGAGAATTTTCGAGAGAATCATTTTAGATTCAAAATTTTCCCCAAATTGGAATTAAAATGAATAAATTACACCTTTTCAAAAAAAATTGAGAGGTTGAAGGAAATCTGTTCTCCTTATATATATATATATATATATATATATATATTTGTAAAGAAGGAAGGGAAATGAAATGAACAAATAACCAAACATCGATTGAGTGAATTAATTCAGACCAATTCAACTGAATTGATAATATCCATAGTAGCTCAAACGCTAATACAAAACCTCAATATCTAAATAAACATTCAATCAAAGTTAACAAGAAGACAATGTTTTTAACTCATTACATTTGAACTGGAAAGTTAAGATAACATAAAAACAGAACTAGGTCTTCATCAACACATAGCAAGACGTCCTCACACTAGGCTATCTGCTTGCCGACATCAGCTCTCGTATCTGCAAAATCTAGAGGGGGGTGAGCTTTTTTGAAAAAGCTGCGTAGATGATACTCTAACTAAGTTAAGCAGTAATTTATGAGATGCTACAACTTGCACAAATATACGATGATATAACATGCAAATAAGTAGTAAAACAATAGCATCACTCTACGTTTCTAGTTAAAGTTATATGATCAAAGCAAATTTTAACTCCGATATTTAAGAAATTAAACACATTTTATCCCATCATTTTTCAAGAAATAAAAGTTATAATTCAAAGCATATAATTCCGGGCGTTGTCCGTAGTTCCGTGCATTTACCGAAATAAATCACGTAGATTCCGTGCACTTACTAAAGTAAGTCACGTAGGTTCCATGCATTTACACAAAGTAAGTCACGTAAATTCCGTGCACTTGTTTAAAACAAGTCACGTAGCACTGCCGGTTTGACAGACAACTAGCCCGATGGAATCTGACACCAAGGTTGAGGGCCTTTCCCCTTCATTTTCCGGCACAACCCCGTCAATCAAATTGATTCCTATTCAATATCTGTGCCAATCATCCATTTTTAGCATTTTAGCAAAGATTGGTATACATTCAAAACAAAACAAAATGTCATCTTTTAATCCCATTTTTTTGGATTAGCACAGTAACATGCAAACATGATCTCATGAAATATCAAAAGAAAATAAATAAATTCTAGAACAAGGGTAGTACTAATTCCACTCAAGTTCGCTACAATTAACTAAGACCCATTAGTCAAAAAAAGAATAATATTCAGAAAGAACGAGGAACTCATGAATTTAGAGCATTCAAATCACCATTACTTAGCACAGTTCAATAAGAGAAATCCACTCTAAATTGTATATGTAACGTATCATGTATCAGCAATTGTTGAGTTTAGTATTTACTGCATAAATATACACATATGCACCTACATATATATTTATATACACACTGATGTATAAGGGATGAAAACAAAGTTCTCACTATTTGCGCACACACACACACACAGACACACACACATATATATATATATATCATGTATCACCACACCTAAACAATTCCAGGTCTCAACTTTTAACTCACAGCACTTGGTATATATGTATACTCACGTGGGGCATACATAAATAGAAGTCTTTGATATCAAACATCTTAATTAGAAAAGTGGAAAAAACCTGGGCACTTCATTTGGGCAAGAATTGTATGTATCATTAAACAAACACTTAAATCCAAGATAGAATGAATTAATGCATATATATATATATATATATATATATAGACATTAGTAATAGCTGCACTATTTAAACCCAAACCATATATTGCACCACACTTAAAAAAGACCCATAAGTCACTTTAATTCTCACTCACATCACTATTTTTTTTTATAATCACATTGTGCTACACCCAAACAGCCCCTTCTCAATTTTTATCTCACAAAGCCTGTTATACACACTCAAATATAGGAACCTACACCACACAGTCACACCACTCCCAAACAATCCCATTATCAACTTTAATTCTACACAATTTAATGCATATACACACACCACTATCAGTTGGTTGCACTACCCAAAATCATGTTCACTAAATTTTCAACCACTTTGGTTGCATTATTAAATGGTTATATTACTAATGATTATTCTTCTAATATAGGTGAAACAAAGATATACACTACTCTCTGTCAAGTAGGGTCTGATGATTCAAAAGTTGAGCAGTCTGATGTAGAACCATGTGAAAGCAAGCTGCCAAAACTCTTTGAGAAATTGCTGGAAGTTTATAATAAAAAATCTGAGAAGCTGAAGCGAGAAAAATCTGAGAAAGAGACTTTGAAGAAAAAGAATGAAGATCAAGTAAAGTTGATTGAAGAAAGTAAAACTGAAATTCTGAATCTTCAAGGCAAAATTAAGTTTCTCGGAAGTGAGGTAAGTCAAGTTATTTCTGTAAAAGATGTTCTTATTGCTAGAATTAATTTTCTTCAGCTTGAATTGAAAAAATTACAAGAGAAATTAATTGCTTTTCCTTCTGGGCAGATTAAGTTTGATAACATGATTATTGTTGGTAAGTCTGTAGGAGATAAGACTGAATTAGGTTTTGTTCGGTCATCATCTAAGGGAAAAACTATTTTTGTTAAACCCAATAATTTGATTGTGTTTGAACCCAAACCTAAGTCTCAAGTTGAGTCTGTGCATGCTAATGTTGTGTCCAATGTGCTTTATTATTCTTTTTGTGGTAAGAACGGACATAGTCAACACTATTGCTATAAAAAGAGAAGACATTCTAATTCTAATTTTCATGTGCATAATTATTTTGCTAAGAATAGGGTTCATGCTAAAAAGCTACATTATTGGAACAAACCCAAAAATTCTCAAGCTAAATAGAATTCAAATAAGAAAAAGAATATTTTTGTTTCTCCACAATTCTTTCCTGATAAATTGTATGTTAAAACTATCTGGATGAAAAAGGAAGATTTGGAGAAGTTTGTGCCTATTAATACTATGGGATTTTTTCCTAATAGATCTTTGGGTGAAAAACCCCCCAACTAGGTCATTAGGACTTTGATGGTCATGGACTGAGCTTATGTTCATTATTTGTTTTCCATTGAACCATATTTTTTTTGGTGAGGATAAGTTTTGTTTATTTTTAGTAATAATCATATGAGATTATGATAATTATATTTTTTTGAGAAATAATGTGATTTCTCTATATTTCTTATTAATTTCACTTTGATTTGTGAATGCATAATTAGGACACTTAATTTGTCAATGAATGAAGTACTTGATTTTATGATTTAGACATTGATAACCAATGTGCTGTATTTATTTCTTTTTAGAAGTGAATCGTTTGAGTCCATATAATTTGTGCACTAATCCAACTCTGAGAGAATTGATTGAAAACTAATGTGAAGTTAACTAGAGTATATTGTATGAGTAGCATTGAAAGCTTAAATGATCAATGAAAAAAAATGATATTTTTATTCAGCATGAAAAGAAAAAGAAAATAGAAAATTTGCTGAATATCTAAGACAAATGGAAAAGGCTACCTTCGGGATGTGTTTGTAACTTCCACTACAATGTAAATCTCCAATGAGATATCTTTAAAAAATTAAAGAGTTGTTTTGAGAAAAATAGCTATTTTGAGGGAGAGGGGTAAGTAAAACAACGAGCTCAGTAGGAATGTCCCAACCCACCTAGGCATCGACCCGACATCGACCTACATGATATGCAATCAACATGTCATTACCCTACATGACATATTCCATATTTTCATGCCAAGTCAACTCAATGCAATTCATATACATATGCATTTGAAACTTTCCTTATGTTTAACAATTAAATATATAAGTATATTTAAATATACATCTTTTTTGATCATAATCCAATATATAGACATGATTGGTCAACTCCGACAATCATGTAGTGTTGGACAACTCCGATGAAATTATAGTGTTGGATATCTACAACGATACTCGTATGATTGGACAACTCCGACGATTATACATGCAGGGCAATATATTGGTCTTGCCCTTGTGATTGGGTAACTCCGACAATCATGAAATTTGGGGTATGATTGGGCATCTCCGATGATCATCCCATTGTGGGTATTTAATACATGGTTTGACACCTCCAACTTTCATGTAAGGTACACTTGGACAAAACTCTGATATACACATACACATGCTCATTAGGCACGTATAATACATAGCATACTTTTCATCATTTTTTATGCATATTCATGCCTTATATAGATTCTACCATGCATTGCATCTATACATATCACATATAAACACTTATATGTCCAAAATCACACATATACCTCATACATATACACTAGGCCACATATACAAATCTTATGCTCACAATTTCATACATATTGCATGTATACATTCATATACATCATATATCACAGTTTGAACAATATTAACATGTATTAAATCACAATGAATGGTGAAATACAATATCACATAACCCCATCATTCTCCCATACATACTAACACAACTCACCAAAACTTTGGAATTGATGAATAAGAGAGAAGAAACACCCTATCTCAAGTTTAAAGTTTTTCTACCCAAAACCCTAGAATCCTCTAAGCTTCAATTTCATCGAAATCACATTTTTTTTTATTCAAATCGAAGCCTTTGACCTATAGAACAAGTTGTCCTTCTTCGAAAACTTCTAAAATAAGGCTTCGAAATGAAGAGAGAACAAGAAGAGATGAAAAAGGGAGAGAGAAAGAGATAGACGGCTATTTTGAATTTCACAAATGGCTATAAGTCTCAGTTATACTGATATTTATAATATCTAGAGTACAAAATGACCAAAATACACTTGGGCCACTTAACGTGCCCTCCCAACCTCCGTTTTTGATTTAAAAAATGGCTACACCTCCAAAATCACTTTCTTAACTCTTTTAACATTTCATTTGATTTAAAACCAAAAATAAGTTTTTCTGAAAAAATATCCGAATTCTTGGACCCACCTGACAATGTTGCCTATTCCACTTCCTCCATCATAGTAGCTGAGCAACAACTTCAGCAAAGAGAGGCTGATAGAGCTCTATCATTGACTTATGGACAAATCTCAAAAATTGGCTAATGAAAAAGAAGATTTATGAGAGAAAATGAACAAAATCCAAAAAAGGATGGAAGCCATTGAACAGGAGCAAAATTCTCTGGACCAACAAGTAAGTATTATTTATGACGAAATTGATGAAAGTAGAAAGATATTTCTTCAGTTGATTGGTGATCTCACCCAAATCTTGGAATCCAAAGCCAAAGCCATGGATCAATTTGAACATGCGAATCACTTATGGACCTTGTTTAAAGACAAGTTATTTTCTATCTAACCATGTTTCTGACAATTCCAATATTTTTGTGGCTATTTTGAATAGAAATTCTCTTTTACGAGTATATTTAAGCATGTTTTGGGAATTTGATGGCATGTTGCTAAACTCTGTAATGTAAATAAATGCCTTTATTTCCATAATCTTTTCTTTTGAACAATATTTACAAGGAAAGTAACAAAACAAATAAATTGGCCGAAGAACATTTTTTTGAATTAAATATCATCAGCCAATCCTTAAAAAGAAAGGAGTTCTTCAAGAATTAAACACTTAGGAAAATTTGATAAATATTATGATCGAGTTGACAGTTTGACCTCCATCTAAGTCTTTTATTTCTCTATAACCTTTCTCACAAAAATTGGAAAGCTTTATCGGCTGATTCCATTTCCTGTTTTTCCCACGCCTTGTATATGGAAGGAATATACCTTTTCAAGTATAATCCATTAACAAGCATTGGATGAAGCTCTCCATTTAAATCCCTTAACCTATATACTCTCTTCCCAAGAACTTGATGGACCAAAAAAGGGCCTTCCCAATTTGTAGTCCATTTACCATACATATTATTCTTCTCTCCAATTGGAAACTTCACCTTCCATATCAAGTATTCTTCAATGAAACATTTTATTCTAACTTTTTTTATCATTTGCTTTCATAACCTTTTTCTTTTGAACAACAATATGATCCAAAGCATCTAATCCTACCTCATCTAGATCTTTTAATTACACCAACATAGACTGATTGTACTAAGCTAGATTTAAGTTATTTTGGAGGGCAATCCTTGCATACTTAACTGTCACTTCTATTGGAAACACAAAATCATGTCCATAAGTTAACTTATATGGTGTGATGCCAGTACTTGATCTTTTGGATTTTTTGTATGCCTAAAGAGCCTTTGACAGGAGTCCATGCCATCTTTGAGGATGCTTTCCAATCATTTTCTCTATAATTCCAATAAGGACCTTATTGGGGGATTTTGCTTGTCCATTTGCTTGAACATAGTATGGTGTTGAATTGTTAACTTTATCCCATACTCAGTGGCAAAGTCATGAACCATTCCACTAATAAAAGAAAGCCCTCTATCAGTGGTAATAGTTTCTGGAATACCAAACTAATAAATGATATATTTTCTTGATGAAGTCTATGACTGTCCCTTGAGTATAAGAAATCAATGCGATAACTTCCACCCATTTGGTGAAATAATCAGTAGCTACTACCACAAATGTATGACATGCTGATGATGGGGGTCTTACTTTCCCAATAAAATCCATGACCTATCCTCTGAAAGGCTATGACTTCGCTATTAGCTGCATTTCAATAGCAGACACCCTTTGGATAGGTCCATGCTTTTGACAAGCCAGACAACTTTTAGCAAACTCAATACAGTCTTTTAGCTATATAGGATCCCTTCCAATGATAGCCATACCTTCTAATAAGCCACCTCCTTTTGATGTTAGCTTGGTGTGCCTCATATATTCCATAATGGACTTCTCCCATGACCAAAATTGATTCTCTCTTACTAATGCATTGTAATAAAAGTCCATCTTTTGTAAAGATCTCCATCTAACAACAAGAATTTTGGTGCCATTCTTTTTATTTTTTTTGTTGGCTCCAGCATTTGGGTTCTGTAAGAACTGGATAAGTGACACTCTCCAATCTTCTGAGTTGAGCTTGTTTATCTCTATAGCATATGACTCAGCCATTGACTTACTCTGATACTCACATGATGGAAGTGCTCTTTTCCTAATGACTATTAGATTTTCTTCCATACTTGTAGGAACTCTTATTCCAGAAGCTACTTGTGCAAGGTCATTTGTTTTTGTGTTTAGATATCTCAGCCAAAATTTTAATTGGATATCACTAAATTGCCCAATCAATTGCATGGTAGGGTGTAGAAAGGTCCGAGTTTCAAATTTAAACACTTGTATTCATAAAAAATTTGGCTAAGTACCAAATTGGAACCTCCAATGATTCACACACTTTAGCTTCCATTTCTAACATAATTTCCAAACTAATAATTAATGCCTCATATTCGGCCTGATTGTTAGAACATTTGAAATCAAGAAAAAAGAAAATAATGTCCTCTTACCCTTTGGAGAAATTAATATGATTCCAGCCCCAGCTTCTACACTAGTACTTGAACCATCAAAGAGAAGAATACAAGGTGTAAATTCTATAAAGGAGTTGTCTATTTCATCCCCAATCTCTGATTCAGTATCAACACATGGGTGATCGGCTAAAAAATTGACGAATGCCCTTCCTTTAACAGTTTTTTGTGGAATGTATTAGAGGCTGAATTCCATCAATGCCAATGACTATTTTCCAATACTTCCAGTGATCAATGGCTTTGACAACATATACTTAATGAGGTATGTTTGACACACAATGTAAACAACAATCGAAAGCATATATCCTCTTAATTTTATGATAGAAAAGTACAATACAAGACGTAATTTCTCAATCAATGTATACTTAATCTCGATTAAGGTAAGTATCCTACTTATAAAGTACAATATTTGTTTCTTTCCCCATTCATTTTCTTGGTTTAGAAGTGTACCAGTTGACTCTTTTGTGGTCGATAAGTATAGCTTTAGGGGCTGCTTCTTATGAGGTGGCATCATCATTGGAGGGTAAGTCAGACATGTCTTCATTTCCTCAAAAGCTCTTTGATGTGGAAGTTCCCACTTAAAATCTTCTACATTCTTTACCTTAAGTAGTGGTGAAAAAGTATAGACCATTCCAACATATTTGAAAATAAATCTGCGGAGGAAATTGATCTGGCCAATGAATTTTTGTAGTTCCTTCTTATTTCTGGGGGGTTGTGGTTCCAATATTGCCTTTGCCTTGTTTTTATCCACTTCAATGCCTCTCTGGTAGACTAGAAAACCTAAGAAGTTCATAGCTGAAACTCCAAATGCACATTTCTGTGGATTTATCTTCAACTTATGATTTCGCATTCTTTCAAAGGACATCTTCAAGTTTTCCAAATGATATTGTTTGGTTGATGATTTGATGACCACATCATCTATATACATTTCCATGAATTGGCCAATCATATCATGGAAGATTGTATTCATGGCTCTTTGGTATGTTGCTCTAGTATTTTTGAGTCCAAATGACATCACTACCCATTCAAAGGTTCCAATAGGACCTGGACATCTGAATGCCATTATTGGAATATTTTCTTCAGCAATATAAATATGTTTGTAGCCTGAATGTCCATCCATAAATGACAAAATATGATTCTTAGCTACTGAATCTACCCACTGATCGGCCACTGGCACTGGATATTCATCCTTAGGAGTAGTTAGATTCAGGTTTTGAAGTCACACAAACTCTTAACTTTCCATTCTTCTTACCTATATGCACTATGTTGGAAAGCCATTCAACATATCTAGTAGTTCTAATAAACTGTGCTTTCAGAAGTCTTTCGATTTCCTCCTTCACCTTTAGAACAACGTTCTGGGACATCTTACTTGGAGGCTATTTGAATGGCTAATATCTTTCCTTGATCAGTAATCTATGTTGTACTAGTTCCTTTGAAAGACAAGACATCTCTTCATATGACCATGCAAAGCAATCATTGTATTCTTTTAACAAAGTAATCACTTCTTCTCTAAAAGTAGGTTCCAACAACCCACTTATGTAAGTTGGCCGAGGATTATCTTCTGTACCCAAATTAACTTCCGATAAAGGTGTTGTGTGCGGTTGTTCTACTCGTAATTTATAAATTTAACACTCGCAATAGAACGAATCCTTGAAGGGTAGGGCTCTAAGTTGAGGGTGTCGATCCCACAGAGACTACGTGGGTATAACTCACTAAAGATTGAGGGTTGATTCTTGTTTAAATCACAATCGGATGTGGTTGTTTTCTTACTCTACTTTGAAAGCATAAAAGATAATTATAATACAAAGGTTGAGAGAAGAAGAACGGACTAGGGTTGGACTTCCCCACTAGCCTCGTAGTATGTCACACTTATAATAAATTAGAAAAATTTATACAAATGTGTACTAAATGACGCGTTGACGTGTCCCACCTACAACGACGTTGCCAAGAGAATACACACACTTTAATATACTATAATCCATCTTCGATAAACGTGATTTCCCTACCTACCTAATTACCTAAGTGTAGCGAAATCACTATCTCTTGATTTCCCTGCTTACCTACTTACCTAAATGTAGCGAAATCACCGTCTCTAAGCATGGACTATGCAAATCTTGCTATGCATGTTATAGTGAAAACTAGTCTCAAGCCATCACTTGTAGTTCTTGTGAAACTTACAAGTGTTTGAATATCGTGTGAGGAATTTAAGCATTCTAAGACAAGAAGATAAATCATAACATACGAGCATGAAGAATTTGTAAACTTATATTTATATAAGGCTCAAGGCAAAAGACATATACACAAAATATATAAAAATTCCCAATTCATTGAAGTTAGAACATATTTACAAAGCTAGGGTTTGTCAAAACCCTAGAGAAGGATTAGTTGATCATAAGCACTCCATAGACAGAGATGATCCCATGCTCAAAATGGTCTTCAAGGCCTTACAAAGCCCTCTTTAAAGCTTTCGCTCTCTAGAACTTCACTTTCTCTCCCTAGAATTCTATATATGCTCTCTAGTACAAGAATTGTTATATCTCTATCTATTACATATTCTCTAGCTATATAACTGATCTGAGGCTCAAAATATCATAGAAATTGTGTGTAAGGCTTTATCCAAGCAAAATTGGACAAGTGGCAAGTGGAGAAAATATCTTTAGTAGGTTCGGGCGATGCATTGAAGTAAGAACTTCGATGCATCGAAGCTGCGATGCATCGAAATAGGCACATCGATGCATCGATCTTCCTTATTCTATAGATCTTTAACTTTCTAACTTTTTGACTCCAATCTTGACACTCCATTCACTATTCCTTGATGTAGACTTTTCATGAAGTATGATAGAAAATATGAATGCATTGTTAAACTGATAAAGGAGTCGAATTATGCCACATTCTGAGTTTGAATCTGAAATCATCGAAAGCATAAAACATGTAAAAATTATACAATATGTGCAGCTATGGGATCAAAATACATAAGTAAAGGTGCGAGAATGCATAATTCAACATTTATAAAGAGGATCTTGAACTTTAACTTTCAAATCATCTAGCTTCACAGGAGCAGACTTGAGATCTTCCAACTGAATGCCATCTAACTTATCTGTTTCATCTTTAAAGATCTCGGCCATATTGGCCGATAGTGCTGGAAAGTTAAACAATATTTCATCTCTTTCTAGTTGTCTTTTGACTAAATACGCCTTTAATCTAGCTAGGCATCCCCTTGCAGCCCGACTGCTTCTTACTTCCTTATTTTGATCGTCTTTTATAATCAACAAATGAAATGATGTTGAATGTCATCCTGAGGAAGAATGGCAGGCCTTGACATTTCTCGAAAGAGTTCCTTGACTTATTTAAGACCCAAAGTTTTTCTCATAGTGCCCAATTTAGGTTGGCCTTTGCTTTCATTTCTAAAAAAATTGATGGGAACAAACAACTCATCATATAGTTAAGCGTTTGTGTGATACACCTTTGCAACAAAAGGCTTATTATCTGCTTCACAACTTTGACTTTATCTCCATCATAGAAGATTAAAATCTGGTGGAGTGTGGAAATGATGGAAAAATTAGGATGAATCCACTCTCAGCTTAATAACAAATTATAAGCCGCAATTGATTTCACAATGAAGAATGCAAATATGGAAGTTTTGTCTGCTACTATCAACTCTAGTGGAAGTATTCCTTGAGTCTGAACTACTCCTCCAGTGAAGCCACTAATAGTAACATCACTTGGAATAACATCTTCTGCTGTCTTTCCAAGTATCCTTAGGATATTTCCAGGAATCACGCTAAGTATTAAACCATTTTCCACCATAAATTTTGGTAATAGCCTTCCTTCCACAAAAAAATTTGATATGCAGAGGCCTGAGTTGCTTCGCCATTTCATAAGTGGGTTTCTCTAGTACCACTTTTTTGGGAGTAGAAAGAACCTCTTCCTGTACTTCGCCAGTTTTTCTGCCTTAAATTTCTTGGTATGCTTCTCCTCCTCGGTAATATCCTCTATCTGGATATCATTGATCGGCGTTGAATGTTACGCATTCTAGCCTCTTAATTTGCATATTTTATTCTCTTAGTGATATGTTATATGTGATTTTACTCTGTTTTTGTATTTTCTGTCTTTTTCAGGGCCTTAATGATTATTTCAGATAAAACCATGATTTTGGGCTTTTAAAGATGATATCCAAGAAGGTTATATGAAGCCTACATCTAATGGGTCCATTCAACTCCATATTTCAACTCAAATCAGTCCAAGGAAGAGGTTTTAGAGAATTACAACTGCTTAAGAAGATTACGGGCCTGAAGCCCAATTCTACACTTAATCCAGTTTTAATCCCATTTTGGAAAGTGGACTGAAAACCTTATTTTCGAGCGTCAATTTGACTTAATTCCCGCGTGGATTGAACGAAATTCAATTCTGGACACTTTTGTATTTCACGTAAATTTTGTGAATCGGACTTCTACTGGGTCAAAACTTGGGCCGAAAGTCAGCAGAAAAATCTACCTATTTAGGGCTGCGGGAAAACCCTAATTTTCTCCTAATTGGATTAGGACTTTATCTCCTAATTGGATTAGGACTTTATGTATTCTCTTGGGGTATAAAGAGGTGAATTGGAGGCTGTTTTGGAGGAGGAAAAGAAGTGAAGGCCAAGGCAGAGAAGACAGAGACAATCCGGGTTTTATTTATTCATTATGTCTTTTATTATTTTGTTATCTTCTTCTTCTATCATGTGTAACTAAACTCCTCAACTAGGGTTGAGGAGGAAACCTCCATTAATGAAGTGAAGTTCTTTTGTTCATTAATTAATTCTCATGTGTGTGATTTAATTGCTTATGATTTTTGCTTCTTGTGATTAATTATTTTATAATTCTTTCACCATCTATATCATGTATATGTGGTAGTTAGAAAGTATTATAATTAATCTAAGCTTGGGTTTGTATTTCTTAAAGGTGATAATCTTTGATCTTATGTTTTTCATTAAATTGGATACATAGGATGCTTAGAATTTTACACAAGTGAAGCGAAGGAAAATCTACCTTTTAATATATTTTTCATAGTGCTTTATTGTTAAATCTTGAGTAAGCAATAGATTGATTTCTTGATTGCTACTCTAACTTTGGGAATTAATGAATGAATATTAGAAACTTCATGGATTTAATGGTGGTGGAATCCAAAACCTTAGTTATTTTTTTTATTTGATTTCAATAGTGTTATTTTATTTTCATGTTAGTTTAATTTCTCTCAAATCAACTAAACTTGTGTTTAAACTAGATTAGTTTTAAATTAATTTGAATTTGTATTAGTTTTTCTTCTCAAAGCATTCCCTTGGGTTCGACCTTGTTCTTGCCGAACTATACTTTAATAGATTCGTACACTTGCGAGTTATTTAACAATTTTAAAACAACATCAATCATCATGATTTTCTACTAGTATCACTTCTGACAGACTTTTCTCTTCATTTTTTTGTACTTGAACTTCATCAAAAGAATCCTTTTCTACAACTCCTTCTATTGATGTTGGTTGACCTGCTTTTGGATCAAACACTAAAGGTAATATAAGAACCATATTATAAGATATCTTATTAGAAAAACTCTTAAAGCGGATTCTTTTCTTGTTGGAAGATTGCTGTGATAACTTATCACGAGACATTTTTGGTTCAACTTTCCTAAGGTTGCTTTCAATAGGGAGTTTTCAATCTTAGAAGAGTATGCAACTTCCATTGGGGTGTCTGATGGTCTCTCTCTCAGGTCTGCTAAAGGTGTGAGATATAAATTTGTAATTGGTTAATTTTGATGTTCAAAACTTGATAGATCAAGTTGTATTTTTCTATTTATTTTCTGTATCGATCTTTAAAATCTTTGAGCTGATGAATAAGTGCATGCAAACAATTAATTTAATGAGGACATCATATAGTACTGGGAAGTATGGTGAGGACATGTTGCACTTTCTGTTTTGAGAGCCTAATTTGAAAAACTAGGGTTTCTAGTTAAAATTATGGTTTCTCGAAATAGGACCGGTCACTAATTTTTAGGACCAGTTCAACTTTTCTCAGTAGTTTAGTTTCTACAGGTTTTTCAAAAAGTCCCATCGGTCTTGATTTTGGGCACTGGTCCTACTTATCCTGTTTTAAAAGGGAAATTGTTTTTGACGAAAATTTTGATTCCTTTTTGATTTAAAACTTCTAGGAAATTCCTACTTTGGTTTTTAACTTATTTTCCAAGCAAAGTTAGGACTCCTATGCTTATATATACTTATCTATGTTTTCTCTACATCTATACTTTCAGAAAAATATTATTTTAGAGAGAGGTTTTATAAGTAGTTTTAGGACAAAATATTATTCTATTTTTGAGAGCACACATCTATAATTAATGAGTGATATTTAGGATGATGTTCTTTTTCTGATTAGCTATTCAGAGACTGCATCAAAATTATTTGCTGATCAGAACATTGAATTTACAGTTGTTCTATTACTTGAAAAGATAAATTGCGGTTCTTCTATTTGCGGTTCTTCTATTCCTTTAAACATGAACCGCAAGAAAGTGGCATGAAAAGATAAATTGCGAGAAAAGATAAATGACATCACTTATTTATAGACTCCTAAAAGTACTAACAAACTTTCTAAGATTGTGCAACTAAATAAAGACAGAAAATAAATTAATAAATCGGTGCACATCCAAGACTTCACATGTCTTCCGTTCTTTTGTTTGAGAACTTTGACTTTTATCAAATAGCTTTGCAGTCAAATTACATTACCCAAAAGATAATCTTGAATGAAAGAACCCTTAGGGGTGTATTATCACATTATCTCATGACCTTAACAAAGTAAACCAATACATATAAATATTAATACATGATTTTTCCACTCATCATATGCATATTTATGAAGCTAGTGCCTTAATCTATGAGTCAAGTTACCATATAATCTACACACACATACGGGCACATATTTTATTCAACTGAACTCTATGTAATCATGTACCTGCCTTCTGTGTTTCATTGGAGATGCTTGTGCACTCCATTGGGAGAACTAAGATGATGACATTGCTTTATATATCGCGCATGGAAAGAAGGTCTAGCATGAAATATAAGAGCCAGTCAGGTTAGGCCATGGACGACTGCCTAGAAACCACAACAAGGGCTATGCACTGTATTATATATACGTACACACATATAATACAGTAAGTAGTACTTCTCTTAGATGTGGAGTGGATTTAGGCAAGTCATCCTTGGCTACCAAACAAGACTCTTAATCTTCATACAAGGCCTCTCTTCCTCATTTTGGATATGCATATATTGATCTGCAATGAGATGCCAATGCTCACTCACAAAGAATCTATATATATAGGCCATATTTTGACTTAGGACAGTAATCATTTCGAATTGCCACATATATAGTTTAGCTTCAATATATTATAAGACTTTCAACATATATATAACATTAATTTTTGTGTATATCTTTATTTTTTTGGATAATTCATCTCGAACATTCAATAATCAACATGCCCATAAGGGAATATATTCTTGTCTGTTTGAAGAGAACAATCATATGCTGTTTTAGATGTTTACATAAAGCTCGTTGAATTTGTGAAAACAGTGGACGGAGTGAAAGAGAGAAAAAGATGAGCGCCCGCGTAGAATATTGATCAATCAACTTGCTATCAACCATCCTCTGACCCTTGGTGTGAACCTGCCCCTCTGCAAGAGTCAAACAAGTCGGATAGTTTTAAAACCCGATTCACATCTGACTTTTTGACTCCCTCACACTTCAAATCGCACGTGAGTCTACTTAAAAAGCTTAAGCTATTGAATAGTGCCATTGTGACTCTGATACCAGTCGAACGCTTGATTTAAAAACTTAAGTCATTGATGAGTCGGACGCTTGATCTAAAAACTTAAGTCATTCATTAGTGTTGGTGCATATGATCCATATATACCTAGAATATTGATCAATCAACTTGCTATCAACCATCCTCTGACCCTTGGTGTGAACCTGCCCCTCTGCAAGAGTCAAACAAGTCGGATAGTTTTAAAACCCGATTCACATCTGACTTTTTTGACTTCCTCACACTTCAAATTGCATGTGAGTATACTTAAAAAGCTTAAGCCATTGAATAGTGCCTTTGTGACTCTGATACCAGTCGGGCGCTTGATCTAAAAACTTAAGTCATTGGTTAGAGTTGGTGCATATGGACCCATATATACCTAATACTTTTTTTATCCAGATTTGACGTGGAACACCTCCAACAGGTAATATGATGTAATCATGTTGTTTGATTGTAATATAATAATAAGAGTCATAATTGTAATAAATCTCTATTCGATGTGTTGGGTGGTTGGCAATTTAGGCGACATTTTTGCACTGTTTTGGCTCAAATTTTATGTGGTGATTCTTGGCAATGAGCTCTACTCCTACTAGTTCATATTTGAAGTTTGGCCTCTCTATGTTCATCAGTGTGATTAATCCTCTTTTGCCCACTCGATGACACCTAAATTCACCTATTTTGGTGAGTATATCTGTTGTGTTAAATTAAGAATAATTTAATCTTGATGATTATAAATCTCTAGACATGTCTAGAGAGAAAACCTTTGTACCCATTATTTTTACACAGTAGAAGTTAAAATTGGACTATGTTGTGATTTTTTTCCCTTGCGAGTTTTTCCACTCACATCTTTGGGTTACTGAGTTGATTAAACACATCCTGTTTTTTGAATTACACAAAAATAGAAATATGAATTTATTGATACTTGTATTATATATATATATAAACCAATAAACATACTATAGTTTGACCCGAACCTGGATCATAATAACCGGCCCATTTCCAGCTGCCCCTTTGACATTCTCAGAACTGTGAACAAGAGCTTTGAGATTTGACCTTATCCAGAGAAAGAATCTTAATAGAATTTTTAGGTTTTGTGAAAAAATTCAAGGGTTTTCAGCTTGGCTCTTGAGAGATACACCTGTCCTAATCTCTTCTTCATCACTCTAAGAGTTCGTTATTCCAATTTTATAGTCAACATTTGCCATATGTCCACTTGAAAACACAATAAATGTCAATGCTTTCAATGACCAAAATTTTGACTCTTCTGTTGACTTGAGAGAGAATTCAACTCTTTTTTTTTTTCCCTTGTAATTAATTCACAATTCAACTCTAGGGTTTGATATGAATTATTCCAAGCTTCTTCAGTTAAAAAGCAACAAGACCCATCTCTCACTTGCTCATCTTTATGTCTTTTTTATTCTCCTTTGGAATAACATGGATACTACAAATGACTTGTAAATGTGACTAGAGTTTCTCTACTTGCTTAAACTAGGTGTTCATACTACAATTAACAGTTGAAAAGTTATTAATCCAATGGGCTGAACTGATACACAAACGAACCAAATTAACTCAAGTCGGTTTAAGTCCAAGTATCAGCAAAAGTCCTAAAGGATTGTTTCAAAAAAAGGAATGAGCCTAGTCGCCCCATCAAAAGGCCAGTACAACTCAGTCCAAATATAAGTCCAAACTCAAAAAGGAATTCAAATCCTTGAGAGTATAGATAGCTACAAATAAGGGAATTTGAATCCTAAAATGATTCAAATCCCAACTTGTATAAACACCAAAGAGCATATGAATGAAAGAGATCATTGAATACTCTCTTTAAAATTCTCATTAAAAATATTCTGTTCTTAATTTTTTGGGTGTATGCATTAAGTTAATTAGTAGAAATTAATTAGTTGAACAATTTTTTGTACCTACACTTTTGGACCCTCCATTCTAGGCAGACCTGTGGGAAATGTTTGATCGTTTTCTGTACGAAAACTAGAAGAATTTATAATCATGGTGGACATGAGGAGGAATGCTTACGATGTTGCAGATCTAGGCAGACCCCTTAGGAATCAAAGGGGAGTGCCACCTATACAGCCAAACGTCTAGGATCCTTTGGCGTAGTCAAGCGTTCAGCAATTGATCCAGCAGAATGAAGCTCTATGTCAGCAGATCGCTAATCTCCAAGCAAGGATTGATCACGTCGAAAGCGTGAGAAACCTTGCACGACAGTTGAATGAAGTGGCTGGATTGAGTAACCACTCATTGAGTGCCTCGTATCACAACCAGCCCATAGGTAGAAACCCTATCTTGGCCAACCCAACAAAGATCAGATCAACTCTACACAAGTCTACCTAGAATGGAGGGTCCAGATGCAGCGGGAGATTGATGAACTAAAGGCAACAGGTCTTGTTATCCAACTAATAGGGCACTCGCCCCCACCAGGCTAACCGAGTCTCTTTTCATAGATAACATAGTCAAGACTGAAAGGTCGAGAAGGTTCACCCTGTCGATGTTCGTCGCCTTTGATGGAAAGATAGATCTGATGGAACACATTTTCTAGTATCAACAAGAAAGGACTCTGGATGCCAAAAATGATACGCTCATGTGAAAAATATTTCCATCTAGTCTAGCTAGACTCGCATTACTCTGGTTCAAACAACAACCGCCTCATCCGATCCTGGACTTTGCAAGGCTATGCGAACTGTTTGTAGCTTAGTACGTTGGAAACCGGGAATGAAAGAGAATAATCTTCTTATTATTCACCATGAGGCAAGTTAAAGGAGATATGTTAAAATCTTTCCTAACTCATTTCAATTTGGAGATGTCAATGATAGATTAGTGAGATCAAATTGCAACAGTGGAGGCTTTCAAGATATTAGTTTCACTAGAAGAAGGCTTCCATAGATCCCTGGTGAAAAGTGTCCTAAAGATATGGGAGACATGAACTTCTGAGCTTAGAAATATCTAAGGATAGAAGAAGATGAGGTGGCCAGAAGACAACGATCGACCTTGATCACTGAAGCACAACAAATGAAGACCCAGGTTGCTAAGGTACAACTACCTTGAGTTATTCATTCGTCTACATCAGAGTCTGCAAAAAAGCAAAAAGTTAAAAAGAAGATCACCCCTCTGAAGGTATCTCTGGCGAGGCTAGACTATGAAAATAAGAGCAAGAGAATCTTTCACTCACCTCCAACCATCAGATAACCCCTAGAACAGAGGGATAAGAACAAGCATTGTTCTCTCTATAGTGATTTCGGCCATACCACCAACGAATGCAGAAGCTTGAGGCAATAAGTGGAGGCTCTAATTGCTAAGGGTGGCTTGTCAGAGTATGTCATTCGGGAAGAGCAAGGCAAACCCTCCGATCAATCTTAACAAAATACAAATAGACTACTCTCGTTCATGTCATCAATGCTATTCATGGTCGACCTGCCTCAGATAGAGAAAGTGAGTCCAAAAGGCTATCACACCTTAAAAATGCTCAAAATTTTTAGAGGATTAGAGAAATCCACTCAGATAAGGACATAACAAAAATCCAGACGCCCTATGAGGATCCACTCTGGATCAGCCTCATCATAGCCAACTGCGAGGTCAAACGAGTGTTGGTTGATGCATGAAGTAGTGCGAACGTCTTAACCCTATCTGTAATATCTCGCTCTAACACATGGTATGATATTGTCTGCTTTGGGCTTGAGCCCGCATGGTTTTGCTCTTGGGTTTTTATCCCAAAAGGCCTCTACCATTTGAAGAGAACATACTACATATAAGCACATCCCCTTTTCCACACCCAGGCGGTGTGGGATTGAGCACCCAGTACACTATCAGTGTAGTAGCTCAACCCAGTGTCTATCTTCGCACCCGCCCACTCACACCTGTCCACAAGGGTTACTATAATCCACCCCCCTACGAGGCCCGATGCCCTCGTCGGCACATTTTCGGCTGGCTTCAAGCTCTGATACCAATTGTAATACCCCGTTCCAACATATGGTATGATATTGTCCGCTTTAGGCCTGAGCTCGCACGATTTTGCTATTGGGTTTTTACCCCAAAATGCCTCATACCATTTGAATAGAACATACTATATATAAGCACATCCCCTTTTCCACACCTAAGCGATGTGGGATTGAGCACCCTGTACCCTGTCAGTGTAGTAGCTCAGTCCAGTGTCTGTCTTCGCACCTGCCCACTCACACCCGTCCACAAGGGTTACTACACTATCGACTTTCCAACAGATGGGCTTGGAGGCAGAATGCGTCAAGCCCATTGACAAACAAGTAATTCTAATTGGAGTGGTGGAACTCCTAGTAACAGTAGCAGCTAGAACCTTAACTGAAACCCTCGTCATTGTCGATTTTAACATTTCATACAACATGATAATGGAAAGAGGTTGGATACACAAGATATAAGGAGTCCCTTCGATGTTCTATAAGCTAATGATGTGTGTAGCGCCGAACAGGAGAGCTATAGTCGACATCCTGGAAGACCAGGTAGCCGCCAAAAAATGTTATGCTCTAACACTGAAAGGAAAGACAGTGAAGGAAGAACAGACTAAATAGCAATTACAGAACTTTCTACCAAAGGACATTCTGCTTTAGTAAGAAAGAGAAAAGCAGATGAAGGAACCGCTCAAGGAGGTGAAAATTGCTTCAGGTAAGGATCCCACAAACTTAGGGACTTCTCTATGCCAGGAAGGCAGAGCTCAATTAATATAATTATTGAGGGAAAATAAAGATGTCTTCTCCTGGGATCACATAGACATGTTGGGTATTGATCCAATAGTATCATGTTATGTGCTCAATGTCAACCCAAATTACCCACCTGTGAAGCAGAGGCAAAGGGAATTTGCTCTAGAGAAGAATTAGACCATAGCAGTGGAGGTAGATCGCCTCCTCTAGGCAGGCTTGCCCCAAAGATAGTTTCCCTCTGCCAAAGATAGATCAAATGGTCGATGCCACTACTAGGTATAAGTGGCTGACTTTTTTTGATGCACACCTTGAATACAATTAGATTCCGATGAACCCAGACGATTAGGAAAAAAATTCATTCATCACTGAAAACAAAATCTATTCTTATAAAGTAATATCGTTCGACATGAAGAATGTTGGAGAAACTTACTAGCAATTAATCAATAAAGTCTTTAAAAATCTGATGGGCTGAACCGTTGAAACATACATAGATGACATGGTGGTGAAAAGTCTTAAAAAGGAGGATCACTCGAGATATTTGTAGGAGGTTTTTGATACTTTGCGATGCCATAACATGAAACTAAACACGTTAAAGTGCTCATTTGGGGTTTCTTTGGGACAGTTCCTGGGGCACATAGTAAACCAAATAGGGATAGAAGCAAGCTCAGTTCAGGTGAAGGCCCATCTTTAGAATAAAGAACCAAAAGCTCATAGGGACGTTCAGATCTTGATAGGATGCGTCGACGCTCTAAGAAGATTCATCTCTCAGCTGTTAGACAAATGCAAACCCTTTTTCGATGCCATTAGAGCAAAAGGAAAAGATGTATGAGGGCTGAGCAGAATGATGCCCTGGAAAAACTTAAGCAGTACTTGATATAATTGCTAACACTTTTAGTGCCAAACACAGGAGAGCCTATGTGTTTATACCTTGCGGTATCTCGAACGGCCACTAGTGTAGTTCTGATAAGAGAGCTCGACAAAAAAATATCCAGTGTTCTACTCGAGTAAGACCATAGCCGAGGCAAAGCAGAGGTACTCAAAAGTCAAAAAAGTCATACTAGCCCTAGTCTAAGGGAAGAGGAAACTTAGGCATTATTTTGAGGCTCACCCAATTATTGTCCCTACCAAATTCCTGATTAGTGCTATCCTTTATAAACCTGATCAATCGGGAAGGGTCACCAAATGGGCAATTGAATTAGGAACCTATGACATAACCTATGAACCTCGAACTGCAGTAAAAGGACAGATAGTTATAGTTTTTTGCTGAAGTATGAGCCAGAGAGCGACGAAGAAGCAAAAATTTTAGCCCAACTGAAATGAAAACTCTATGTTGATGGATCGTCAACACAGAAGGGATCAGGCGTTGGAGTAAAAATTTGAACTCCTGATGGAACTGCTTTACAACAAGCAATCCATCTAGAGTTTTTTGAATAAAAAATGAAACCGAGTACGAGGCCCTGTTAGTAGGACTAAGACTGGCACAGACACTCTAGGTAAAAAATTTGCAGGTTTTCAGTGATTCTCAACTAATCGTGAAACAGGTTAGCAGGGACTACTCCCCAAAGGATGATTGCATGAACACTTACAAAAGCTTAGTGGAGAAGGAGCTCAAGGAGTTCGACCAGGTCAAGGTATCTCAGATTTCAAGGGTCCTGAACCTGGAGGTTGATAGGCTAGCATGTTCAGTCCTAGTAGCTCAACCAGATCTAATCAGGATATCACTGATTGACTCTTTGCAAATGCCTAGCATCCATGTCCAAAAAGAGGTACTGGTCTTCCAGAACCGATCTAGCTAGATGGATCCCATGAAGGCTTATATCATCGATGGGGTGTTGCTAACTTCCAAAGAAGAAGTAAGAAAAACTAGGATGAGTTCCTTAAGGTACTTGATGATCAGTGAACATCTTTACAGGAGATCATTCTCCGGATCGTAGTTGAGACGTGTGATACCTGTAGAAGCAAAGGAATGCTCCCCAGAATCCACAAAGGCGTATGTGGAAATCATTCAGGAGGGAGGTCGCTGGCCCACAAGGCCATTACTCAATGGTACTTCTAGCCATACATGGCTTGAGAGGCTGAAGAGTATGTTAGAAAGTGCAACCAATGTCATTGACATGGAATAATACTCCATCAATAACTAGAGGATTTGACTACCATTGCTAGTCCTTGGCCCTTCGTAAAATAGGGGATGGACTCTGTCGAACCACTCCCGAAAGTTGCCAACAGCAAAATGTATGTCCTGTAAGTTACAGATTACTTCACTAAATGGGTTAAGGTGGAAGCATACGTAACAATCCTCATGTGCAAGTAAAAAAGTTTATCTGGAGTAGCATCATCTGCTGATTTAGTTTACCAGAATCCATTATCATGGACAATGCCACAAACTTTGATAACTAGCCAGTATAAAAGTTCTTCAGAAAGTACGAGATTAACCAAAAGTTCTCAAGATCATACCTACCGGGGAATGGCCAAGTAGAAATAACTAATCGACCATCTTTGAATGTATCTGAAAGAAGCTAGACGCTTGTAAAGTTAAATGGCTAAAGGAGCTACCTAAAGTGCGCTGGGCCTACCGAACGACGCTCAGGCATTCATCTAGTGAAAGTCCTTCTGCTTGGCTTATGGATCTGAGGCGGTAATACCAACCGAGCTGTCTACCCCAATAATCAAAATAGAAATACTTGACAGGGGGTAGAACAATCAACTGTTAGAACAAAATTTGGACCTCTTAGAAGAAAAAAAGAGGCAACTCAAATAAGGCTTGTGTCCTATCAAAGGATGTTCAAAAATAGTTCAGTTTGAAAGATTGGGTACTACGAAAAGTCACGGATAATACAAAGGAACAAAATGCTAGAAAATTAGCAACAAAATGGGAATGCCCATATGAGGTCATTGAAGTGATTGGGAAAGGCACATACAAGCTTCGTAGAGTTAACGACGCAGAATCAATTTGCAAGCCTTGGATTGCAACCCATTAAAAAATGTATTATGTTTAAATTCTCTTATACTAAAATTAGAATATTCCTTTTTGATAATGTACCTTTTGACTTCCAAAGATGGAAAGGTCCTGTAATAAAAAAGTGCATTCTTAAAAAGTAGTTTACTGTCAAAAAGAGAAAGGACTTGGTCCCACATCGAGAAAAAAGTGTCATGTTTTGTAATAAATAAAAAGTAGAGTTAAAACTCAATAGTCGTGCCAAGACATGGTCACTATGCAAGAATACATGCACAACGGTAATGTCTTGCCCTCCTTTTTGCCTTTCCTTCAAAGGTATTTAGCCACCCAAAGCAACTAATTGCAGATTCTGCAAAGATTACCCCTAGATGTCTTTAGGTAAATCATATGTTTAAAACTCAATATATTAGAGTTTAAATTTTGGCAATATAATCTTACTTTTTCTAAAGAAAAGAGTACGCCTTCTTTATCATTGGCCTCAAAGACAATGAGGGTCATTTTTTTTAGTTGGTTATTAGAAAGAAAATACATATGAGTGGGTATAATCCCACACTGAACAAAAATCCTTGTTTTCCCTCATATATAAAAGGAAGTAAACACCCGTAAAGTCATGGTGAGGACATGGTACGACGCAGGGAAAAAATGTATCGTAACATGCCCTTGTCTACTTTTATGTTAACAAAAAATAACCAACTTTCTTACAAAAAAAGAAGAGAGAGGCCATGGGCCCAAATTAAGCTAAGATCTCAAACGACCAATCGTTTATTGAAGCTAAGGTCTGAAAGACCAATTGCTTATCACTACAAGAAATCAGGTTTTTTATGGTAGGCAAAAAATGCTTTTACCAAGGTTTTGGCCCGTCGTAGTATTTGGTGTCGTAGTTAGTAAGGTTCTTTGAACCATGGGTTTAGCCCGTTGTAGAATCCTACTTTACACCACGAGCTTAGCTCGTGGTGGAAAGTTATATTTTCTACAGCGGGCTTAGCCTGTAGTAGAAAGTATTCTTTCTACCGTGGGCTTAGCTTAGCCCATTGTAAAAAGTAAATATTTAAAAAAATAAAAATAAAATATACCTCCCCATACATGCATTGTTCCCAACACAAAGCCAAAAACCTGAACCACCAACATCACCAAGCCTTGCAACCAAATCATATAATAAATCATTTATGATGCATAGTAATTAATTTAGCTTACACATTACATACCCAAGTAGGACTATACAAGTTTATAGTAATGGCGTATCAATTAACATCCTACAAAAATGAAAGGATTCCTTCTTAACTAGTATCATAACATCAAATAAATCATTTATATCAAAGTCACTCTAGTTCCTCGTTGATATGACTCTACTTCTAATGAAATTTCGATGTGAATGATCCCATATAAAAGCAACATGGTGAAACTAACACCAGTAGATGATGGTTTTGGAATGACATGACCTTGCTCTTTAAACCATTCCAGATATTTTGCTAGACTCTGATCTCTCCAAACTTGTGTTTCTGATTTAGCATTTGTAGAGAGAACAAAAAATATATAGAATATACTTGAATGAAGAACCTAAGATATTTGGAGCAAAAAAATAAATAATAAATAAATGAAGACTTCCTTTCATTTACTAAAGGAAAGAGTCTTAGCATCTATAATTTTACCAGTTGCATGACCACGAGCCTTATTAACCACATCAAAGCTGCCATCTCCAATTGGTTCAATGAACTTCCTTTGCCAATACATAAAGCATGATACTATAAGTCTTCTTTGTAGTAAAAAATATAAGTTAGCCTTTTAAATGTAACTGGTTGCCTGGTGGCTTCTCTTGTATAGTTTAGTTGATTGCATTCCGGGGGGCTTGTTTGGTTTTGTTAGTTTTTCTTTAATGCAAAATTGAGTGGTGATGGAAAATTTGGTACTTATATATATATATATATATATATATATATATATATATATATTGTTTTTTTTCCTATCCTTAGTAATGAATGTTTCATATTGACTAGTGATTTCCATTTGGTCTGTTTAAAGAATTTTGAAAACAATGACCAACAAGGGAATGTGAAAAAATTTAACCCCATTGACAGTGTTATGGTTGCTTATGATCTAGTAATTAGATTGCTTTATAAAAATAAGTTACTAAAAAATTTAATATTTTTTTGATTATTTGGAATTGACTACAAGAATCAAAGCACAAACTAATAGATCTTATTGACTTTGATCATAATTTATATAACACCCCGCTCTAACACATGGTATGATATTGTTTGCTTTGGGGTCAGCCCGCACGGTTTTTGTTTTTAGGTTTTACCCCAAAAGACCTTATACCATTTGGAGAGAACACACTACATATAAGCACATCTCTTTCTCCACACTCAGGCGATGTGGGATTGAACACCCTGTAGTCTACCAGTGTGGTAGCTCAGCCCAGTGTCTTTTTTTGCACCAGCCCACATCACACCCGCCCACAAGGGTCATTACAATCCACCTCGCGGGTGATTATAATCCACCCCCTATGAGGCCCGACGTTCTCGTCGGCACACTTTCGGCTGGGTTCAGGCTTTGATACCAAATGTAACACCCCGCTCCACCTAATGGTATGATATTATCTGCTTTGGGCTCGGCCCGCATGATTTTTGTTCTTGGATTTTACCCCAAAAGGCTTCATACCATTTGAAGATAACACACTACATATAAGCACATCTCCTTCTTCACACCCAAGCGATATGGGATTGAGCACCCTGTAGCCTGCTAGTGTGGTAGCTCAGCCTAGTGTCTTTTCTTGCACCCGCCCACATCACACCCACCCACAAGGTTCACTACAATCCACCCCGCGAGTGATTACAATACTGTAATCACCCTGCTCAAACACATGGTATGATATTGTCCGCTTTGGGCCTAAGCCCGCACAATTTTTCTCTTGGGTTTTACGCAAAAAGGCCTCATACCGTTTGGATAGAACACACTACATATAAGCACATCCCCTTCTCCACACACAGGCGATGTGGGATTGAGTACCCTATAGCCTGCTAGTGTGGTAGCTCGGCCTAATGTCTTTTCTTGCACTCGCCCACATCACACCCGCCCATAAAGGTCACTACAATCCACCCTGTGGGTGATTACAATTCATTTCAAGCTTTGGTTGCTATTAGTGAGGTATAGGTATGTGTGTGCAATTATGTAAATGTATTGTGTTTATATGAGTACGTATGTAGGTGCTTTAGTTAATTAATTGTTACTTCATTGAAATATATTTAATATCCATGGTTATCACTTACAGGACAAGAAATGGGGGACTAGTAATCAAAAATATATGAAAGAATAATTGAGTTATATATTAATAGGCAAAACCACTCAAAGGAAAGTGTGCCCCATAGCATTTTGTCGAGTCACCATACTGGCATCACCACTCTTTTCGCAAATATCGGCCATTGTAGGCCTGCAGAAAAGAGCAAGAACAATTCCAATAATTAGTAAATGTCACTTTGGCTTTCCAAGTAAATTGATAATTTTAAATCGACATGGCTTATTTGTAGTTTTACTAATAAACACAAAAAATATGAAATAGAAATTGGGCAATAGATGACCTAATTATATCAGTATATTAGACCATAATTTATATGAATTATTTTGTCGCGGTCCTTCCTTAGTTGTTAACTTTTTGACGTTCTTCCAATTTATGGATCAGATCTGATGGTGCAGTTCAACATGATGGATAACACAATGGAAAGTTAAGAGTATCTTATTAGTTTTATTTAGTTTTTTAATTCCCTTTTCAATTAGATCAATTGAGTCGCACCAAGCAAGCCCAAAAGGGCATACATTTTTCTATTCTCTTCTAAATTACAAGGCTGGGTTGATCAAAAAATAAGGACATGTTGTCTACCATAAGATATTCAAGTTTCCAAGGATACAAAAGATCAATGCTGTATAATATAGCAATTCCATAATCTAAGAAGAATAATGCAAGAAATTAAAAATTCGATGCAGTCAGAAACTACAACATAAAGATTGTGAGAACTCTATTATAACAATGCACAAATAGTTAGGTTCACCTTCAATACAGAGAGGAAAGAATCTGAAAGGCCTGTATATTTTCCAACCATGGCAATTCTGACCTGTAAATTAAATGACATCAATTTCAATAATACTGATAGAAAATAGTAAACCAAAAGTAACTCTGAATTCAAAAAAAAAAAAAGTTTACCTACAGGCTCACGCAGCTTGTCACAGAGTTCAGCCCTAGATGTCCATTCCCCCAAAGCATTTGCCAGCAACACTGCTTTAAATAAAAATAGTGTTGTCACTATGCTAGCAAAAGAACCAAAAAGTAAACTAAAAATTTAACAGTGAAAATAAATCCAGACAAACACAACAAAAGAAATGAGAACATGCTTTATCGACAAACCCTTGAAGGTTCAGCACTTTCAAGACTGCTTCATGTGCCTAGATGACTAGCATTTGGCACATCAATTACCAACAAAAATTATCCTGCTCAGCCAAAGATAAAATACCAACTAGCAACTTGGAGTGGGTTAAAAGCATTGCCTGCAAAGATTAAATGCCAAAATTCAAAAACCATGACCATCTCCAAAAATGTATACAACTAGCAACTTAGAGTGGGTTAAAACATTACCATTGTGGAGATTCTCTATATCAAAACTTTCACCATCTATATATAGAGCACTACATATAATATCAACCTTGTCAGGTGAAGCTTAATTATTTGTATTGTACGTGGGGAATTTATAAAAGAATATTAAATCAGAGATTCCTCTAGTCTCTATTCTTTTACAAACGTCCTACAAATGCCACATTAAATGGAGTTTCATATTGTCAGTTATCACATATGTAAACCAATGTATCCAAATGAGTTTCACACAGTAAATTAAGTTTCGTAGTGTGTCATAGAGGATTTCCCATTGAGCTAGAGACATTCATTGGATATAAGTTATTGTATCAAGTAATCAAAATAGAGTTTTGATGGGATAGACAGAAAACTCAGTGACACCATAAACAAAAATAATATGATAGCCGAAAAACAGAAAGTGTCACGCCCCGATTCCCGAGGCCCGGAAATCGAGGTGTGAACCCCGTGAGATCACCCTCACGCTATTACCATCACCTGATCATGCAACCTCAATTTCCTATTATTTTTTTTACGAAAATCGGGCATGACCCATTCTAAATAATCAGCTCCTGGCATGTTACACCTGCTTTACAATTCATATGGACACTTCTGGGCACGTGTCCCCCCAACATTTATATCTAACAATAAATATGGACACTTCTGGGCCAGTGTCCCCCCAATATTTCTACACATGCATAACACAATCATAAATACATGTTTCAGTCCTTGAATGTCCGTATTTAAATACATACATCACATGAATAAAATACAACGGAAGGAACTGAATCAACATAATCGCCTTATACATTTAATCCAAATGTAAAGCATCTATCTATCCACTACCCTGGACATGCATTAGATTCTAAGGAATCTACTTACTACCTCTGCAACTGGTGCTATCAGTTTTCCCAACTGACTCCAAAACCAGCAATACCTGCAAAACCTGGGAGGGGGTGAGCTCAAAGGCCCAACAAGGTAAGTAGAACCATACTATCACCGCTGCAGCAGGTCAATCCTCACATATTCTCAAAAATATACATGCACTTAAATATATCACTATATTTAAGACCATGCTCTACCTAGCATGCATGAACCAACGATGTATATGGCTACTCTAGCACATATGAACGTACAAAATCCAGAACACATGATTTTAGAAATCATTTTCAACATGCTTGAAAGCAGTAAACATTCAGCATCAATATGTATATAGAACATATATATCAACCCATTTACATAAACGATGTAAATCAACTACCACATCTCCTACTCGTCAAGTAGCACACCTCAAATGCAATAAAGATGCATTTAAACCATATAACATGCTCAAAAACAATAGATATCCAACATATATCATGTTCAATCACAGACAACGCATATATAAGAATGCGTTAAACACAAAGCATGCTTTACAATAGATAATGTAAGCAAGTTCACACACTTGTCTCTCTCTCGGACTCGACCCGATACCCTGACATGATTCTCAACCAATCATGTGACCGAGACACTTCCCACACAATTTCAGAATCGACATCACTGAGAACATCGGTCCTACCAAGTGATGAGATAATTTCGGAATGCACCACTGAGAACATCGGTCCTACCAAGTGATGAGACCATTTTAGAATGCACCACCGAGAACATCGGTCCTACCAGGTGATGAGATAATCTCAACATGCACCACCGAGAACATCGGTCCTACCAGGTGATGAGATACTTTCAAAATACACCACCGAGAACATCGGTCCTACCAGGTGATGGGACCACTTCGACACCGTGACCGAGTAATGACCTACTCTGGGTGACTCAACCACACTTCCCCGTTTTCTCACAACGGCACCATATATGCATTTCGAACATATAACAACCGAACATTCAATGTTCACGCCTCACAATGCCTAAGCTAGTTAAAAGAACATAGCCTGCATTTCATCTCCACATAAACCCACATATAACCACGTATGTGTCATTTCCCTCCTATACATGCAATATGGATGCATATATACACAGCATAATACTTTCATGCCTTAACCCATGCTTATGAATACTAAAAAGAAGTATTTAGCATGCTTTTCATCACACTCCAACACATATAGCACATATATGTTCAAATACTTGCATAACACCTCACATATGCAAACAATTCCAACTTAGCATATTTTTATCATGCTATAACCAATGCATACATTTTCTATAAACGGATATCATGCATTTCATTCACGTAACCCTACATGTAAACACGTACATGTCAAATCATGCATATAAATCACATATGCACTTACACTAGCATAAATATAGTCATACTCTCATTCAATGCATGTATTCATTACAAGTAGCTAACATGCATTCCAATCACAATATATATACACATATATATATTACATCACTCACATATGTATCAAGAACATATAAAACACTTAGCACATTTCATGCTTTTCAAATGCTCGCCAAAAGTTATATTCAACTTAGCATGCATTCCTACCATTGCAACCATATATATATATAATCACATACCTATATATATACTTCCTGAACACCATGCATAAGAACCACATATGCATACAAGACAACACAGAGCTAAACAAGTATTATTTAGCATGCTTTACATAGACTTTAATCTATACATACATGCATATCACAATGCAATCAGGCGATTAATCTAACATGTTATCGCTTCCCAAACCCACACATACATATATATATACACACGCATATATATATCCTCTCATATCCCATGTATGCACAACATCCACCTATACCCACATATATATAAGCACCTATATATATATGTATAGACACATACCACATATGATTAAATTAATAACATATGTAAATTACTCAACGTAAATAAAAAGTACGTAAGAGGTAGAGGCAAGAATCAACTTGCCTTAGGTCCCGCTCTCAGCCGGTCCGTGCCTGCAAATCGGCCTCTACCAAGTCCGGTCCAGTTCCGTGTCCAAGTCCACACGACAATCCTCTGAACCATTTCCTTGCCCTTTCTAATTTTCGGTCCAACCCAAAACACGAGCCATAACATCCTGTTATGCAAGACCCTCAAGCCAACACCAAGGCCGGCATCATCAAACCATTCAATCGAAGCTCCAAGCTTCGGCACTATTGTCGACCCCAAAGCCGAACTCATCAAATCAAAACCGTGGCTGCTACTCCAAGTAACCCCCATGAAATGCCCAGCTGAGACCAACTGAGACCTTCCGATATTCAACCCCCGTGGTTACCTCTTCACGGCCCAACCACGAAACCATCCATTCGGTAGCTAGCCTCTAACCGGCCACTACCCGAAATCAATCACAAACCTATACATTTGTAGATCTCCAACATTGCAGCCCAAAATTATGACTGCTTAAACAAACTCAACCCGGCTATCTGCCGAGTCTCATCTCGAATCCCAATCGAGAATTACAACCATGGAAGCCCAACCATCATTGATCCAAAATCAACCCAGCCGTAAGCACCAATCATGGCTGTCCATGAAGCCATGGGTACCACCATAGACCCTCACCTCAACTGTGAAAACCCAGCACCACAACTGAACCATAGGAGTCTAATTTGAACCCATCCGAACACAACCCAAGTGAAAAGACCCAGTCCGTGGGACCACCACCATCTTCCCCAGCTGTCCATCACCGGAACACTCCACCATAACAGCCGTACACACTCAAACCGTGAGCATCAGCTACAAACGGCCGAGATCAACCCAGCTTCCATGAAAATCCATCAGGATCGAACCCAAAATTGAGCCAAACCACAGCCAACCCAAACACAGATCCGTTCAAAAACCCGCAAGCTTCACCCATGGAAATCCGAAGTCCCCATTCGGATCGGACCCACGAACAAGAGGTGTTCGTGCGAACACCACTCGAACCACCACCACAGCCACCATCAGCCGCCGTCACCGGCCCACCGCCAGCGAACCCAACCTGCAAACCCCAGCCGCGAAACCCACCAGTCTCGGCCAGTCACCACCGTGAGCAACCCCCTTCGGTCCGACCCTCCATCGAACCCGCGAACCCGAGGACCGAGGAAACGAGCTCCGCAACAGCCCACTGCCACCGGGCCGTGGCCACCGTGGACGGCGGCAGCCACTGTCGGCGCCGGAACCGTCGCCTCCCTCTCCCCGATCTCGGCTTCTCTCTCCCCTCTCTCTCCCCGATTCTCTCTCTTCTCTTCTTTTTCTTTTCTTTTCTTTTCTTTCTTCTTTTCTTTTCTTCTTTTCTTTCTTTCTTTTCTCTTCTTTCTTTTCTCCTTTTTCGGCTGATTCTTCTTTCCCAGCCACATGTATTATATACAAATAACACATTTATATATATATATATATATATATATATACACCCAAATCAGCCCATGTGCAATTAAATAAAGCACATGTGTATGTACACACATACTCCATACATACATATTACACTACATACACATACCTTCACATGTATTTATAATTTAATATAAATACACTCACCACAACTATATATATATATATATATCCCTATATATATATATCTACACCCTCCATCAATATACATATAATTCCATATATGTATATATCTATGTATATCCACATTCTTTTCGAATTTAATTTATTCGAAAAAATAAATCCGGCCCAAAAATCATCCGGGACCGGTCAAAATATTCCGGTCCTTACAACCTCCCCTCCTTCAAGGAATTTCGTCCTCGAAATTAGCATAGTCATGGTCTTGCCAAAACCAATCCTTACCAGACGTCATTCTCGCCAATGATCGTCACTTTCCCTTTCCGCATACCCTAGGCGCTACACTTGCAACACCTAACTCATAACACTCAAGTCTAGCACAATCAGTGCGTCTCAACTGCCGTAAGGCAATATAACCATTTCCGTGACATGGCTGCGTGACTCCTAAGCTCATGTACGGTTCATCCACGAAATCCTCCGAAGCACTTGCTTCCCAGAGTCCACAGTCTCTATCTCAAGACCTACCCAGTCCATCCCCATCTCTAGTCTAAGGCAACACCTTCGACTAATCATTCCCATCACTCACAATGATACTTCCCCTATAATCCGGGATCATCAATACTCAAAGTCATTCTTTTATTATCAGACATGACTTTCAATCTCTGGCATACCATTCCCGGGCTTAGTCCAATATCCTGGGCATCATCACAACACAATCCACATCACTCCAATGCACATCACAAGCGCACTCACCAGCAAGGCACATGACAGTGTGCTCGCCGATAAAAACAACATAAACAGCGTACTTGCCGCAGCAAGCCACATGATCCTGCCCAGTCTCCTAGACTACAACCCACTGGAATCTAATGCCAAGTCCAGGATCTCACATCCCGCTGATTTCACAATTTCATTATTCAAGTGGAGATCCATTTCCCATTTTCATCTTTCACACCAAGGAATCAGTTGACAATTAGAGAGAGTTCCTTTCATATTAGTACTTCACTTTAGACAACCCTTACCAATGAAAGTTTGAGGTCACCTACAGTAGCCAAACAGCAGCCATACAGTGGCCGCAGCCCACTGCGTCTACACGTCCACTGCGTCCACCTCTCCCCTTCACGGTAAGAAATTATCCTCACTTCGATACCATATGTTAGGATCCTCGTCCATTATCAACCCATCCTTCTCTTAACATCGTACCCACACTATGATCCAACTGCATCAATCATGCGTATATCATAGCACACCACTGAGGTCAAGGCACATAAGGAGTGAACTTGTCAAAACAAATCATCCAGTCCTGTCCATTTTTGTGGACTACATTCCATTGGCATTTAGTGCCAAGATTAGGGTTTTACACGCCCTTAACTTCACAATCTCATTTCCTAAGGAATGAATCCAATTTACTCACTCGTCCATTAACCCTAACGGACGTTTTCGACTTTCTGGGTATTTATCCATTCCTTTCCAGCATCTCCTTTGAGACTCCAAGATCCTGACTGCTTCGTCTAGGACCCCACAATTCCAGACTTACTTTCGAAGCCTATCACTACATGTCTATTTCAACATCACAGTCCACTCAGTTTCAAACCTCTACCCAGGTTTACCAATCCTCAAGACTGGAACTCTCTAGGTGACTACATGTCACTACTAACCATGCAACGCAAAATGAAACACTAAAGTGCAATGCTCAGTTACATGTATCATATCTACCACATAGCACATAACACACAACATGCTAATCAAATAAACACATACTATGCATGATATGACATATGATGCATAAATTAATACCCTAGCCCACGGGCTAACACTAGGAAAATTCCCCTGACCATACTCGGTCCTGGCACCTCCTCTGCCTGAGCAAGCGTGTAAAACACGGCCCAGTCCCCCTAGTATACACACATACTAGAACACAAAATCTAGAGTGGTTCAAACCAACCTATTCTCATCCTCTGTACCCATTGGTAAACACCTACCAATCTATCCGCTTCTACAGTCTAAGGTAGCAACCTTGACTATCAATACCAACCACTTTCAGTGACATATCCCTACTATTGGAAATTCTTTATCTGTCGTCATCCAGACGAAACAACTCAACATCCACAAGAGCCAGCATATTGCAAGAGAAACGCTAATCCAAGAAAAATGTCTGGCCAGGCCACTTTTCCCAGTTAGCCCAACTCCGGCAACATGCCTTCCTTGTATCCCATCTCAATCTCAATTGCCAACCCCGGCAAAACACTCATCAACAACACATCATAAGCCCCTAAGTATTTCTAAGGACTTAAACACTCGCAAACTTCCTTGCGGTATCTCTTCGTTGCTCACTAATGGGACTTAATCACCAAATCCAAAGGTCTAAACTCAACCAACTCTGGGAGTTTTACCAACTCAATTCAATTCCATATCAACACTTTGCTCTTTCATTAGGATTGCTCAAACCGAGCAAATCATTCCACTACTGTCCATAGGTAATCAAACCTATCGTCCAGACAACTATCAACCATTGCCTATCTCCAAACCATCACGTGATTTGACCATCCGTCCTTAGGTTTTCGAACCTACGACTTTGATACCCTAGGTTTTCAAATCTAATGCTTTAACAGCAATCTAGAGTTCCTCAAGTCCTCAATCCTTACCCGTCGCCTCTAGGTATACCAACCTAGTGCTATCATAACATTCTGGTATTAGGTACATAATCCAACCTTCTCAACCATACACATGATACGTCCATCACCCGTCGTCCCTAGGTATTCCAACCTAGAGCTCTGATACCATCCTGTCACGCCCCGATTCCCGAGGCCCGGAAATCGAGGTGTGAACCCCGTGAGATCACCCTCACGCTATTACCATCACCTGATCATGCAACCTCAATTTCCTATTATTTTTTTTACGAAAATCGGGCATGACCCATTCTAAATAATCAGCTCCTGGCATGTTACACCTGCTTTACAATTCATATGGACACTTCTGGGCACGTGTCCCCCCAACATTTATATCTAACAATAAATATGGACACTTCTGGGCCAGTGTCCCCCCAATATTTCTACACATGCATAACACAATCATAAATACATGTTTCAGTCCTTGAATGTCCGTATTTAAATACATACATCACATGAATAAAATACAACGGAAGGAACTGAATCAACATAATCGCCTTATACATTTAATCCAAATGTAAAGCATCTATCTATCCACTACCCTGGACATGCATTAGATTCTAAGGAATCTACTTACTACCTCTGCAACTGGTGCTATCAGTTTTCCCAACTGACTCCAAAACCAGCAATACCTGCAAAACCTGGGAGGGGGTGAGCTCAAAGGCCCAACAAGGTAAGTAGAACCATACTATCACCGCTGCAGCAGGTCAATCCTCACATATTCTCAAAAATATACATGCACTTAAATATATCACTATATTTAAGACCATGCTCTACCTAGCATGCATGAACCAACGATGTATATGGCTACTCTAGCACATATGAACGTACAAAATCCAGAACACATGATTTTAGAAATCATTTTCAACATGCTTGAAAGTAGTAAACATTCAGCATCAATATGTATATAGAACATATATATCAACCCATTTACATAAACGATGTAAATCAACTACCACATCTCCTACTCGTCAAGTAGCACACCTCAAATGCAATAAAGATGCATTTAAACCATATAACATGCTCAAAAACAATAGATATCCAACATATATCATGTTCAATCACAGACAACGCATATATAAGAATGCGTTAAACACAAAGCATGCTTTACAATAGATAATGTAAGCAAGTTCACACACTTGTCTCTCTCTCGGACTCGACCCGATACCCTGACATGATTCTCAACCAATCATGTGACCGAGACACTTCCCACACAATTTCAGAATCGACATCACTGAGAACATCGGTCCTACCAAGTGATGAGATAATTTCGGAATGCACCACTGAGAACATCGGTCCTACCAAGTGATGAGACCATTTTAGAATGCACCACCGAGAACATCGGTCCTACCAGGTGATGAGATAATCTCAACATGCACCACCGAGAACATCGGTCCTACCAGGTGATGAGATACTTTCAAAATACACCACCGAGAACATCGGTCCTACCAGGTGATGGGACCACTTCGACACCGTGACCGAGTAATGACCTACTCTGGGTGACTCAACCACACTTCCCCGTTTTCTCACAACGGCACCATATATGCATTTCGAACATATAACAACCGAACATTCAATGTTCACGCCTCACAATGCCTAAGCTAGTTAAAAGAACATAGCCTGCATTTCATCTCCACATAAACCCACATATAACCACGTATGTGTCATTTCCCTCCTATACATGCAATATGGATGCATATATACACAGCATAATACTTTCATGCCTTAACCCATGCTTATGAATACTAAAAAGAAGTATTTAGCATGCTTTTCATCACACTCCAACACATATAGCACATATATGTTCAAATACTTGCATAACACCTCACATATGCAAACAATTCCAACTTAGCATATTTTTATCATGCTATAACCAATGCATACATTTTCTATAAACGGATATCATGCATTTCATTCACGTAACCCTACATGTAAACACGTACATGTCAAATCATGCATATAAATCACATATGCACTTACACTAGCATAAATATAGTCATACTCTCATTCAATGCATGTATTCATTACAAGTAGCTAACATGCATTCCAATCACAATATATATACACATATATATATTACATCACTCACATATGTATCAAGAACATATAAAACACTTAGCACATTTCATGCTTTTCAAATGCTCGCCAAAAGTTATATTCAACTTAGCATGCATTCCTACCACTGCAACCATATATATATATAATCACATACCTATATATATACTTCCTGAACACCATGCATAAGAACCACATATGCATACAAGACAACACAGAGCTAAACAAGTATTATTTAGCATGCTTTACATAGACTTTAATCTATACATACATGCATATCACAATGCAATCAGGCGATTAATCTAACATGTTATCGCTTCCCAAACCCACACATACATATATATATACACACGCATATATATATCCTCTCATATCCCATGTATGCACAACATCCACCTATACCCACATATATATAAGCACCTATATATATATGTATAGACACATACCACATATGATTAAATTAATAACATATGTAAATTACTCAACGTAAATAAAAAGTACGTAAGAGGTAGAGGCAAGAATCAACTTGCCTTAGGTCCCGCTCTCAGCCGGTCCGTGCCTGCAAATCGGCCTCTACCAAGTCCGGTCCAGTTCCGTGTCCAAGTCCACACGACAATCCTCTGAACCATTTCCTTGCCCTTTCTAATTTTCGGTCCAACCCAAAACACGAGCCATAACATCCTGTTATGCAAGACCCTCAAGCCAACACCAAGGCCGGCATCATCAAACCATTCAATCGAAGCTCCAAGCTTCGGCACTATTGTCGACCCCAAAGCCGAACTCATCAAATCAAAACCGTGGCTGCTACTCCAAGTAACCCCCATGAAATGCCCAGCTGAGACCAACTGAGACCTTCCGATATTCAACCCCCGTGGTTACCTCTTCACGGCCCAACCACGAAACCATCCATTCGGTAGCTAGCCTCTAACCGGCCACTACCCGAAATCAATCACAAACCTATACATTTGTAGATCTCCAACATTGCAGCCCAAAATTATGACTGCTTAAACAAACTCAACCCGGCTATCTGCCGAGTCTCATCTCGAATCCCAATCGAGAATTACAACCATGGAAGCCCAACCATCATTGATCCAAAATCAACCCAGCCGTAAGCACCAATCATGGCTGTCCATGAAGCCATGGGTACCACCATAGACCCTCACCTCAACTGTGAAAACCCAGCACCACAACTGAACCATAGGAGTCTAATTTGAACCCATCCGAACACAACCCAAGTGAGAAGACCCAGTCCGTGGGACCACCACCATCTTCCCCAGCTGTCCATCACCGGAACACTCCACCATAACAGCCGTACACACTCAAACCGTGAGCATCAGCTACAAACGGCCGAGATCAACCCAGCTTCCATGAAAATCCATCAGGATCGAACCCAAAATTGAGCCAAACCACAGCCAACCCAAACACAGATCCGTTCAAAAACCCGCAAGCTTCACCCATGGAAATCCGAAGTCCCCATTCGGATCGGACCCACGAACAAGAGGTGTTCGTGCGAACACCACTCGAACCACCACCACAGCCACCATCAGCCGCCGTCACCGGCCCACCGCCAGCGAACCCAACCTGCAAACCCCAGCCGCGAAACCCACCAGTCTCGGCCAGTCACCACCGTGAGCAACCCCCTTCGGTCCGACCCTCCATCGAACCCGCGAACCCGAGGACCGAGGAAACGAGCTCCGCAACAGCCCACTGCCACCGGGCCGTGGCCACCGTGGACGGCGGCAGCCACTGTCGGCGCCGGAACCGTCGCCTCCCTCTCCCCGATCTCGGCTTCTCTCTCCCCTCTCTCTCCCCGATTCTCTCTCTTCTCTTCTTTTTCTTTTCTTTTCTTTTCTTTCTTCTTTTCTTTTCTTCTTTTCTTTCTTTCTTTTCTCTTCTTTCTTTTCTCCTTTTTCGGCTGATTCTTCTTTCCCAGCCACATGTATTATATACAAATAACACATTTATATATATATATATATATATATATATATATATACACCCAAATCAGCCCATGTGCAATTAAATAAAGCACATGTGTATGTACACACATACTCCATACATACATATTACACTACATACACATACCTTCACATGTATTTATAATTTAATATAAATACACTCACCACAACTATATATATATATATATATATCCCTATATATATATATCTACACCCTCCATCAATATACATATAATTCCATATATGTATATATCTATGTATATCCACATTCTTTTCGAATTTAATTTATTCGAAAAAATAAATCCGGCCCAAAAATCATCCGGGACCGGTCAAAATATTCCGGTCCTTACAACCTCCCCTCCTTCAAGGAATTTCGTCCTCGAAATTAGCATAGTCATGGTCTTGCCAAAACCAATCCTTACCAGACGTCATTCTCGCCAATGATCGTCACTTTCCCTTTCCGCATACCCTAGGCGCTACACTTGCAACACCTAACTCATAACACTCAAGTCTAGCACAATCAGTGCGTCTCAACTGCCGTAAGGCAATATAACCATTTCCGTGACATGGCTGCGTGACTCCTAAGCTCATGTACGGTTCATCCACGAAATCCTCCGAAGCACTTGCTTCCCAGAGTCCACAGTCTCTATCTCAAGACCTACCCAGTCCATCCCCATCTCTAGTCTAAGGCAACACCTTCGACTAATCATTCCCATCACTCACAATGATACTTCCCCTATAATCCGGGATCATCAATACTCAAAGTCATTCTTTTATTATCAGACATGACTTTCAATCTCTGGCATACCATTCCCGGGCTTAGTCCAATATCCTGGGCATCATCACAACACAATCCACATCACTCCAATGCACATCACAAGCGCACTCACCAGCAAGGCACATGACAGTGTGCTCGCCGATAAAAACAACATAAACAGCGTACTTGCCGCAGCAAGCCACATGATCCTGCCCAGTCTCCTAGACTACAACCCACTGGAATCTAATGCCAAGTCCAGGATCTCACATCCCGCTGATTTCACAATTTCATTATTCAAGTGGAGATCCATTTCCCATTTTCATCTTTCACACCAAGGAATCAGTTGACAATTAGAGAGAGTTCCTTTCATATTAGTACTTCACTTTAGACAACCCTTACCAATGAAAGTTTGAGGTCACCTACAGTAGCCAAACAGCAGCCATACAGTGGCCGCAGCCCACTGCGTCTACACGTCCACTGCGTCCACCTCTCCCCTTCACGGTAAGAAATTATCCTCACTTCGATACCATATGTTAGGATCCTCGTCCATTATCAACCCATCCTTCTCTTAACATCGTACCCACACTATGATCCAACTGCATCAATCATGCGTATATCATAGCACACCACTGAGGTCAAGGCACATAAGGAGTGAACTTGTCAAAACAAATCATCCAGTCCTGTCCATTTTTGTGGACTACATTCCATTGGCATTTAGTGCCAAGATTAGGGTTTTACACGCCCTTAACTTCACAATCTCATTTCCTAAGGAATGAATCCAATTTACTCACTCGTCCATTAACCCTAACGGACGTTTTCGACTTTCTGGGTATTTATCCATTCCTTTCCAGCATCTCCTTTGAGACTCCAAGATCCTGACTGCTTCGTCTAGGACCCCACAATTCCAGACTTACTTTCGAAGCCTATCACTACATGTCTATTTCAACATCACAGTCCACTCAGTTTCAAACCTCTACCCAGGTTTACCAATCCTCAAGACTGGAACTCTCTAGGTGACTACATGTCACTACTAACCATGCAACGCAAAATGAAACACTAAAGTGCAATGCTCAGTTACATGTATCATATCTACCACATAGCACATAACACACAACATGCTAATCAAATAAACACATACTATGCATGATATGACATATGATGCATAAATTAATACCCTAGCCCACGGGCTAACACTAGGAAAATTCCCCTGACCATACTCGGTCCTGGCACCTCCTCTGCCTGAGCAAGCGTGTAAAACACGGCCCAGTCCCCCTAGTATACACACATACTAGAACACAAAATCTAGAGTGGTTCAAACCAACCTATTCTCATCCTCTGTACCCATTGGTAAACACCTACCAATCTATCCGCTTCTACAGTCTAAGGTAGCAACCTTGACTATCAATACCAACCACTTTCAGTGACATATCCCTACTATTGGAAATTCTTTATCTGTCGTCATCCAGACGAAACAACTCAACATCCACAAGAGCCAGCATATTGCAAGAGAAACGCTAATCCAAGAAAAATGTCTGGCCAGGCCACTTTTCCCAGTTAGCCCAACTCCGGCAACATGCCTTCCTTGTATCCCATCTCAATCTCAATTGCCAACCCCGGCAAAACACTCATCAACAACACATCATAAGCCCCTAAGTATTTCTAAGGACTTAAACACTCGCAAACTTCCTTGCGGTATCTCTTCGTTGCTCACTAATGGGACTTAATCACCAAATCCAAAGGTCTAAACTCAACCAACTCTGGGAGTTTTACCAACTCAATTCAATTCCATATCAACACTTTGCTCTTTCATTAGGATTGCTCAAACCGAGCAAATCATTCCACTACTGTCCATAGGTAATCAAACCTATCGTCCAGACAACTATCAACCATTGCCTATCTCCAAACCATCACGTGATTTGACCATCCGTCCTTAGGTTTTCGAACCTACGACTTTGATACCCTAGGTTTTCAAATCTAATGCTTTAACAGCAATCTAGAGTTCCTCAAGTCCTCAATCCTTACCCGTCGCCTCTAGGTATACCAACCTAGTGCTATCATAACATTCTGGTATTAGGTACATAATCCAACCTTCTCAACCATACACATGATACGTCCATCACCCGTCGTCCCTAGGTATTCCAACCTAGAGCTCTGATACCATCCTGTCACGCCCCGATTCCCGAGGCCCGGAAATCGAGGTGTGAACCCCGTGAGATCACCCTCACGCTATTACCATCACCTGATCATGCAACCTCAATTTCCTATTATTTTTTTTACGAAAATCGGGCATGACCCATTCTAAATAATCAGCTCCTGGCATGTTACACCTGCTTTACAATTCATATGGACACTTCTGGGCACGTGTCCCCCCAACATTTATATCTAACAATAAATATGGACACTTCTGGGCCAGTGTCCCCCCAATATTTCTACACATGCATAACACAATCATAAATACATGTTTCAGTCCTTGAATGTCCGTATTTAAATACATACATCACATGAATAAAATACAACGGAAGGAACTGAATCAACATAATCGCCTTATACATTTAATCCAAATGTAAAGCATCTATCTATCCACTACCCTGGACATGCATTAGATTCTAAGGAATCTACTTACTACCTCTGCAACTGGTGCTATCAGTTTTCCCAACTGACTCCAAAACCAGCAATACCTGCAAAACCTGGGAGGGGGTGAGCTCAAAGGCCCAACAAGGTAAGTAGAACCATACTATCACCGCTGCAGCAGGTCAATCCTCACATATTCTCAAAAATATACATGCACTTAAATATATCACTATATTTAAGACCATGCTCTACCTAGCATGCATGAACCAACGATGTATATGGCTACTCTAGCACATATGAACGTACAAAATCCAGAACACATGATTTTAGAAATCATTTTCAACATGCTTGAAAGTAGTAAACATTCAGCATCAATATGTATATAGAACATATATATCAACCCATTTACATAAACGATGTAAATCAACTACCACATCTCCTACTCGTCAAGTAGCACACCTCAAATGCAATAAAGATGCATTTAAACCATATAACATGCTCAAAAACAATAGATATCCAACATATATCATGTTCAATCACAGACAACGCATATATAAGAATGCGTTAAACACAAAGCATGCTTTACAATAGATAATGTAAGCAAGTTCACACACTTGTCTCTCTCTCGGACTCGACCCGATACCCTGACATGATTCTCAACCAATCATGTGACCGAGACACTTCCCACACAATTTCAGAATCGACATCACTGAGAACATCGGTCCTACCAAGTGATGAGATAATTTCGGAATGCACCACTGAGAACATCGGTCCTACCAAGTGATGAGACCATTTTAGAATGCACCACCGAGAACATCGGTCCTACCAGGTGATGAGATAATCTCAACATGCACCACCGAGAACATCGGTCCTACCAGGTGATGAGATACTTTCAAAATACACCACCGAGAACATCGGTCCTACCAGGTGATGGGACCACTTCGACACCGTGACCGAGTAATGACCTACTCTGGGTGACTCAACCACACTTCCCCGTTTTCTCACAACGGCACCATATATGCATTTCGAACATATAACAACCGAACATTCAATGTTCACGCCTCACAATGCCTAAGCTAGTTAAAAGAACATAGCCTGCATTTCATCTCCACATAAACCCACATATAACCACGTATGTGTCATTTCCCTCCTATACATGCAATATGGATGCATATATACACAGCATAATACTTTCATGCCTTAACCCATGCTTATGAATACTAAAAAGAAGTATTTAGCATGCTTTTCATCACACTCCAACACATATAGCACATATATGTTCAAATACTTGCATAACACCTCACATATGCAAACAATTCCAACTTAGCATATTTTTATCATGCTATAACCAATGCATACATTTTCTATAAACGGATATCATGCATTTCATTCACGTAACCCTACATGTAAACACGTACATGTCAAATCATGCATATAAATCACATATGCACTTACACTAGCATAAATATAGTCATACTCTCATTCAATGCATGTATTCATTACAAGTAGCTAACATGCATTCCAATCACAATATATATACACATATATATATTACATCACTCACATATGTATCAAGAACATATAAAACACTTAGCACATTTCATGCTTTTCAAATGCTCGCCAAAAGTTATATTCAACTTAGCATGCATTCCTACCACTGCAACCATATATATATATAATCACATACCTATATATATACTTCCTGAACACCATGCATAAGAACCACATATGCATACAAGACAACACAGAGCTAAACAAGTATTATTTAGCATACTTTACATAGACTTTAATCTATACATACATGCATATCACAATGCAATCAGGCGATTAATCTAACATGTTATCGCTTCCCAAACCCACACATACATATATATATACACACGCATATATATATCCTCTCATATCCCATGTATGCACAACATCCACCTATACCCACATATATATAAGCACCTATATATATATGTATAGACACATACCACATATGATTAAATTAATAACATATGTAAATTACTCAACGTAAATAAAAAGTACGTAAGAGGTAGAGGCAAGAATCAACTTGCCTTAGGTCCCGCTCTCAGCCGGTCCGTGCCTGCAAATCGGCCTCTACCAAGTCCGGTCCAGTTCCGTGTCCAAGTCCACACGACAATCCTCTGAACCATTTCCTTGCCCTTTCTAATTTTCGGTCCAACCCAAAACACGAGCCATAACATCCTGTTATGCAAGACCCTCAAGCCAACACCAAGGCCGGCATCATCAAACCATTCAATCGAAGCTCCAAGCTTCGGCACTATTGTCGACCCCAAAGCCGAACTCATCAAATCAAAACCGTGGCTGCTACTCCAAGTAACCCCCATGAAATGCCCAGCTGAGACCAACTGAGACCTTCCGATATTCAACCCCCGTGGTTACCTCTTCACGGCCCAACCACGAAACCATCCATTCGGTAGCTAGCCTCTAACCGGCCACTACCCGAAATCAATCACAAACCTATACATTTGTAGATCTCCAACATTGCAGCCCAAAATTATGACTGCTTAAACAAACTCAACCCGGCTATCTGCCGAGTCTCATCTCGAATCCCAATCGAGAATTACAACCATGGAAGCCCAACCATCATTGATCCAAAATCAACCCAGCCGTAAGCACCAATCATGGCTGTCCATGAAGCCATGGGTACCACCATAGACCCTCACCTCAACTGTGAAAACCCAGCACCACAACTGAACCATAGGAGTCTAATTTGAACCCATCCGAACACAACCCAAGTGAGAAGACCCAGTCCGTGGGACCACCACCATCTTCCCCAGCTGTCCATCACCGGAACACTCCACCATAACAGCCGTACACACTCAAACCGTGAGCATCAGCTACAAACGGCCGAGATCAACCCAGCTTCCATGAAAATCCATCAGGATCGAACCCAAAATTGAGCCAAACCACAGCCAACCCAAACACAGATCCGTTCAAAAACCCGCAAGCTTCACCCATGGAAATCCGAAGTCCCCATTCGGATCGGACCCACGAATAAGAGGTGTTCGTGCGAACACCACTCGAACCACCACCACAGCCACCATCAGCCGCCGTCACCGGCCCACCGCCAGCGAACCCAACCTGCAAACCCCAGCCGCGAAACCCACCAGTCTCGGCCAGTCACCACCGTGAGCAACCCCCTTCGGTCCGACCCTCCATCGAACCCGCGAACCCGAGGACCGAGGAAACGAGCTCCGCAACAGCCCACTGCCACCGGGCCGTGGCCACCGTGGACGGCGGCAGCCACTGTCGGCGCCGGAACCGTCGCCTCCCTCTCCCCGATCTCGGCTTCTCTCTCCCCTCTCTCTCCCCGATTCTCTCTCTTCTCTTCTTTTTCTTTTCTTTTCTTTTCTTTCTTCTTTTCTTTTCTTCTTTTCTTTCTTTCTTTTCTCTTCTTTCTTTTCTCCTTTTTCGGCTGATTCTTCTTTCCCAGCCACATGTATTATATACAAATAACACATTTATATATATATATATATATATATATATATATACACCCAAATCAGCCCATGTGCAATTAAATAAAGCACATGTGTATGTACACACATACTCCATACATACATATTACACTACATACACATACCTTCACATGTATTTATAATTTAATATAAATACACTCACCACAACTATATATATATATATATATCCCTATATATATATATCTACACCCTCCATCAATATACATATAATTCCATATATGTATATATCTATGTATATCCACATTCTTTTCGAATTTAATTTATTCGAAAAAATAAATCCGGCCCAAAAATCATCCGGGACCGGTCAAAATATTCCGGTCCTTACAGAAAGCTTAGTGACACTCTTAATATCCATAACAAAAAAAAAAAAAAACTGCACATGCTTTGTTCAAGCAAGGATAAGTAAGAGAGCATCACAACACTACCATTTGATGTTTACACAAAAATAAGATGTTGACATGATATTATGACAATTATCACCCAAATTAAGTCTCAGTGTGGTTGATAAGTGTTCAATTCTATGCATTTGAACCCTCTTTATTGCATATGTTAGTCCCGCTTCTACGTTTACCGAGATATGTTTACGGTATTTTTGTGTTTTTGATGTATTGCAGGTCTTGTAGTAAAAGGAGCAAAGTTTGAGGCTATTTGCAGCTGAAGAGAAAAGTCAGAATTGCAGTCAAGGTATCTCCATCAATCGAGATGTTGATCTCGATCAATCGAGATCTCGATTGATCGAAATCTCGATCAATCGAGATCCAATCTCGATCAATCGAGATCCAATCTCGATTGATCAAGATTCTGCAGAGCCACTTGCCCACTTGCTCACATGCTCTCCTACTTGTAACAAAATCCCCTTTTTTGCACTACTTAGAGGGATTGTCTGACTTGAACAAGACCTTTGGGGACCTTCTTGATATAGTTGGTATATATATATATATATATATATATATATATATATATATATATATGGTGGGCCCCAAGGTTGAAAAGGTAGCCATAAAGCACAAAAAGAAGCCATTCTCACATATTTCTCACACACATCAGAATACAAAAAGAGAGACAGTTGGGAGAGGGGAAGAGGGAGCTGAACCAGACCTTGAAGCTCCATTTTCATCATCAATGGAAGAGTGCAAGGCAACCATGAGCAACTAACTTCTATACTAGGGTGTTGTTGAAGCCCCTAGCCATGTAAACTTGTTCATTGTTGTAGCATTTTGGGATTTGTTCTTAAATGTTAATTATTTAGCCTAGTGACCATGTACACTAAGACATCTCTTTTATATATTCATTTGATTTTGATTTTATTCTTGTCTTAGAGTAGAATCTATCTTGTGAATGCACAACATTTGTTTCTTCCACAAGAAGGGCAAATGATGGCTAAGTAATAGTACTTTAAATGTATGTGGTGTGCTTGCTTGTATAAACCATGCCAAGATAAGGTAGTTTGGATGCATGTAGGTTCATTTAGAAAGTAGGGTAATTAGTTAGGTTGAAGAACTATGCTTGTTGAAGATGGATTATGATAGGTTGGTGCTCACATTAATCTTTTGATATGTCATTGAGGTCACAAGCCTAATGACATTGTTAGGCATTTAATTTATGAATCCCAAGCTTGCTACACTTATGAACATGTGAATGGCTAGTGGTGGAAACCACCCCTAGTTCTCTCTCTCCCAACTTTTACTCCTTAAATTTATTGTTATTACATTCATGCAATAGTTTTGTAAACAAAACTCAAAACCTTGTTTTTAAGATTAAAGTGAAAGTAATCTTTCTTTAAGACAATTACGACTAGTCCTCGTGGGATCGATACCCTCTATATAGAATCGTGTCTACAAAGATTCGTGCTCTTGCGAGTGGTTAAATTATATTTTGATAAAAGGGGCAAAAATAAGCTTACAATATAATTCAAGTTCCAACCATGCATTTGCAGGTGAGGTATAGCATAGGAGTACAAAATGTAGCTTTGGCATATAGGCAGAGAGAGATGTGAGTAATTAATGGATTCATAAACAATAAGGATGGACAAAAAAAATCATTTGGAACGATGACACTTGACTTCAACAAGAAAAACTGATGTTAAATACTATGAGATTGTAGGTAAATGAAAGGTATGATGCAAATGTTCTTTATGACACAATGGGCTTGAAAGAAAGAATTAACGACCCTCAAAAAATGGCTCAGAAAGATCCATTAATTTCATACTTTGATGTAGTAACCTCAAGTAGGTTATCCCTGAAAGATGGATCTTGAAATTAACCACACCTCAAAGACATGGATTATTCATCACTGAGCACTGTCATCACATTACAAAAAAACTATATTTACATAAAAATACAAACACCTAGATAGATGTATATATATATGTGTAAATATATACATATATAGCCATATACAGGCACAAACTTTTGCAATTAGATTTCCAATTCAAATTTACAGAAGTAATAGGGCTCAGATCAAAACAACTTTCTCTATTAAGAATTTTCAGAAGCAGAACTGGCAATTTAGCTGTGCAATCATCACTGCCACTACTAAAAACTAAATACTAAGAACTAAATTTAGGTGATTGAAATATCTTGTCAGGTGCAAAATCAGCAATATGTATAGGAGTAGGCTCATATAAAGAAATTCAACCAAATTTTCCTTTTATGCTTTATAGATTGCTCACTAGATGACGACGATATGTAAATGTTTACATTACACAAATTCATACATATAGGCCTATATATATATATATATATAAACCTGACTTCAGGGTTGATGTAGATGTTGCGTACCAACTGCATTCCGTATATCCCTGCAACCCCAAAAAGAGGATAAACCTACACATACATGTATACAACCATCAGCGTCGAAAATTCCCCGACAAACACCTCAAGTTGAAAAATAACTATGCGCAAACATCAAACACACACACACACACACACACATATAGAGAAAGAGGTAACAGAGGTCTATAAAGAGATAGTTACAAACCTCTGGCAAAATACAACTCCAACTAAAGAGGGCTAGGAACGGGCAGTTACTCGGGTGGGTTGGGCGGGTTAGAGGTATAATTTGGGCTCAACCCTACATATGAAATGTTCAACCTTAACTCAACTCTAACCCTACTTCCAACCCTAATTACTCAACCCTAGCCCAACCCATCCTTAAATTTTTAAACTCGGGTTTGCAACTCACATTGAGATTTCGGGTTAGAAAGTCGGGTTAATTCGGGTTATCTATATCACCAATCTCCACGTTGAAAATTTAAAGTGATCTTTAATAAGTTTCACTTATATTACTCCTAAACACACAAAAAAATTAAAAACTTAATGCAAATTTCTGAAAAATTACAAACAAATTTTTAGAAAATAAATTATCCAAAGTGTTAACATACAATAAATTAATATTTAAATAAAGGAAGTTGAAAAGAGAAAAAGGTTATCATAATTTGAATATTATATATAATATATTTCAAATAAAAAATATGCATAAAAATAATATTACAAATTCGGTTAGGGTTGGGCTTGGGTTGTTGGCACCTCAACCCAAGCCCAACCTTAATTAAGTTCAGGTTGAGGATTTTCAATCCAAGCTCAACCCTAATTGTAAAAATAGTTGCCCAAGCCCATAAAAAATTAAAGTGGGCTCGGGTTGAGTTCGGGTTGCCCAACCCAAGTTGCACCCCTAGGTTAGGGTGATAATAAGGGAGTGAGTGATAAGAAGGAGAGATCGACAATGTATTGATGCTTTGGTTGCAATGGGGCAAATTAAAATACAACTCCAATGAGAGCAGGTTAGGAATTCGATTGCAATGGGGCAAAATACAACTCAACCTAGATAGAGAGGATTAGGGCTTCGATTGCACGGGATAGTGCTTCAATCGGAGAAAAGATAGAGAGGGTTAGGGTATCAGGTGTTTAGGAATGAGATAATTTGTTTGTGGGAATTGAAAATTATTTCACCACACAAAGTTTATAAAACAAAAAAATAACACTTTCTATCACAAGCGTAGCGCGTGATAAAAATAAAACTTGTTACCATGGGCAAAGCCCTTGGTGGAATGAGACCTTTTACGACGGGCCCAAGTAGACTGTGGTAGAAAATTCTTTCTATGGCGGGTTACTTAAGCCCGCCGTAGAAAGTCACTTTTACCATAGGCTACATGAGCCCGCTTTAAAAAATCACTTTCCACCACGGGCTACACGGGTTTGCCGTAAAAAGCCTGTCGTTGAAAGCTAAAATTCTTAGAGTGTATAAAAAGTGGCCCTAGGCCTAAAATCAAGCTAAGGTCTTAAATGACCGATCACTTATTGAAGTTAAGGTCTGAATGATCAATCACTTATAAAAAGGGGCCATAGGCCAAAAATCAAGCTAAGGTCTCAAACGACCAATCACTTATTGAAGCTAAGGTCTGAACGATTGATCACTTATTGAAGCTAAGGTCTCAAATGACCGATCGCTTATTAAAGCTAAGGTATCGAACGGTCGATCATTTATAAAAAGAGGTCGTAGGCCCAAAATATGGCTATGGTCTTAAACGACCAATTGCTTATCAAAGTGAAGGTCTGAACGACCGATCACTTACAAAAAAGAGGCCATAGGCCCAATCAAGTTAAGGTTTTAAACGACTGATCGCTTATCAAAGCTAAGGTCTAAATGACCAATCGCTTACAAAAAAGAGGCCATAGGCCCAATCAAGCTAAGATCTTAATCGACCGATCACTTATCAAAGCTAAGGTTTAAACGACTGATCACTTACAAAAAAGAGGCTATTGGCCCAATCAAAGCTAAGGCCTGAACGACTGAGCGTTTACAAAAAAAAGGCTATAGTCCTAATCAAGCTAAGGTCTTAAATGACCGATCGCTTATCAAAGCTAAGGTCTGAATGACTAATTGCTTACAAAACAGTGGCCATAGGCCCAATCAAGTTCAATTTACAAAAAAAACAACCATCATCACAAGTCAATCGCTTGGACGAGTCCTATGCTAAAATTTCCTAGTAAAGAAAAATAAGACATCAAGTGTTGAATGTTGATCGTCTACATTACCAAACAAAAGTGGAAATGAGTTTTTGTTTTAAGTAAAGGCAAAGGGCCCAACCAACCAAGACAATTATTAGTTCAAAAAATTATCGAGTGCAGAAGTATCAAACTAAATCAGAAGATAAGTTTGAAGAGACTGAAGCACAAAAAAAAGTTATATTGGTCAAAATGGCAATTACAAAAAGGAGGGTACAAGCTATCCCTCGTAAGAAAAGAGCTTCTTCTGATCATTACAAAAAAAAAAAAGAAAGAGAAAAAAAAATTATAAGAGTCAACCTTTAGGAGCTGCCCCATCTTCCTTACTGAAATCTTGATCAAAAGAGTTAAAAGTCTGAGTGCCTTTCTTAGCTTGGGTTGGTACTTCTGGCATGGTCTGATTAGAAGGAGGAGGATGAGAGGGAATAACAACCGAGACAAAAGGGGGTGGAGCAGAGCACGAGCTCTTGAGAAAGTTCAAGAAATTTTTTTCGCCTTCACCAGGCACAGGAATGCTATACTCGTCGGACTGATCAATAGCCTGATCAGCATCAAACTCATCAGGATCTTGGTAGTCCCATTCAGCTTCAGGCTTCTCTCATTGCTCGAAGTCATAGCGAAAGCCATAAGAAAACATTAAAGCTGGGATCTTCAGAAACCATTGATACATTGTAAGCCCTCGAAACTTGAAGACCTGCAAGATATCCTGAAGCTTTGCAGCCTTCTGTTCGTCTTCTAGGGTCCTCTACTCAAAATAACCAACAACTTTTTACTTTTCAGCAAGAGACTTGGTCAAAGACTTCACCTTTCCCTCAAGGCTTTTGGCCTTTCGTTCATTCAGACGTTCGACCTCTAGAGCCTTGTAGAGGGAAATGGTCATATATGCGCTCTGCGGTACAGTAGGAAAAATAAAGTAAGAAAAGAGGCACAAAAAAAAAGTAAAAAAATACATGAAGGATATGGTGGAACAAACCTCCATGATATGAAGAGGCACATTGGCAAGGAGTATGTCCTTGTTAGCTCCTTGTTGGCATAGCTCATCCCTAAGAAACCAAATCCCATGGACAAGAACCCCAATCACTTCACGATCAAGGGCAGCACAATCCCCCATAGTTAAAAATAAGCCATCAGACTTCTTCAAGTCTGAGCCCACCGTTCGATCAAGCCAGTGGATGGATCATCAGCTGCATTACTAGCATGATCAGATAGAGTCAGAGCAAAAGAAAAGGAACTCTGACCCTTCATGGCATGCGCCATCAATTTTTGGCACTTGGGCATAAGAGCAGCACCAGAAAAAGCCCTCTTCTGAGGATAAGAAGTGGCAGCAGACTTGTTCTTGTTATGTTGAGCTTTAGACCTCCCCTCAACATTCTTGGCATTAAGGTGGCTAGAACTGGAAGATCCCCTCCTCATTTTGGGTTATGACATCTCCATCTCAGGATCTGAAGTAAGATACAAAGAAGAGGACTCAACCGAAGCACTGCAAGCACTAGCTTGAAGCTGGCGACATGATAAGTACTTCTTCACAAAGGGGCGGATACTCCAAAATTTCTCCTTCAGAAACTCAATCCATTCCGCTGTAAAACAAAGAAGAGCAGAACAAAGTTATGAAAAGAAAAAGTCCTTGTTGAAAAACACCCTAGAGTACCTACAAAAAGACTTGCTAGATAGAGTAAAGGAAGGAACCATAACGTTCCCAAAAGCACTAGGGATCGGGAAGTGTTGAGCCGCCCTAACATTCTAAGCCCCCTTCAGTAGAAAAAGTTTCTCCTTCCACAACTTGTCAGAAGTGGGGGTGTGAAAACAAAATTTTCTGTCCTTATTGGGGAACAGATGATAACGGTTATCTTCCGATCTAACCTGATGAAGGGAGTAGCAGAATAGAAGATCGTTCAAATGCAGGTTAAGTTTATGAACATGGTCCAAAGAAAGTAGGCAAAAAATAATGCAAAAAAATTAGGGTTTAATTGAAGCGGCGCAAGCTTCAGATTGAAAAAATAAAACTGAAGAAAGGGTGAAGAGGAAATCTGAAGGTCTTCAAATGAGAAGCCGAGAAAAGGACTTCACTTTCCATGACTCCTTCCCCGACACTATAGTTAGAATCTAAGGGGTAACCATCGATTATGGCATCATTAGGAATATAACATTCCTTTCTGATTCTCTCTAAGTCAACCAACTGCCTAGTCACCGGAGCAACAACCACACCCTAATCAGATGTGACTGCTTCCCAGCAACAGTAGTGGGTTGGACATTTTCTATGACTGGAAGAGAAAAACTAAACATCATGACTTCTTGATTATGAGAAAGGGTGTGATCGCTATCACTGGAAGACATCGTAAAGAACGAAAAAAACATGGGTAAAAGAATGAAGACTAAACTGCGAAGACAAATCGGTACCACAATGTTCAAGGGAAAATGAATCTAGAAGAGAAAACAATGAGTTTAGAAGATTTGTGGCTGAAAATGACGAAGTATCAAGGCAAGATACAAAGGTTAATGTGAAGAGATCACTTACGTGCTCAGCGCTGCCGTTAGTACCTCAACATTAATGAAAGACCTCAATATAGGCAACAAAATCATGACAAAACCTATACAAATTCCCTCCAGTATGGCAAAAGCTCATGACTGAAGAGAATTGGGGGCAATGTGTAGGGAAAAATTCTCATTTAATCCAATGGGCCAAACTGGTATACAAACGGACCAAAACTAAGTCGGTTTAAGCCCAAGTATCAGCAGAAGTCCTAAAAGATTGTTTCGAGAAAAGGAATGGACCTAATTGCCCCCATCAAAAGGCCAAAACAGCCCAGTCCAAATATAAGTCCAAATTCAAAAAGGAATTCAAATCCTTGAGAGTAAAGATAACCACAAATAAGGAAACAACTTGTATAAATACCGAAGGGCATATAAATGAAAGGGATTCTTGAATCCTCTCTTTAAAATTCTCATTGAAAATATTGTGTTCTTCATTTTTTGGGTGTGTTCATTAAGTTAATTAGCAGAGATTAGCTAAGCAATTTTTTGTACCTATATAAGTCAATGCAAAATTGACATGTGTATTGAAAAGACTAAACTAGTTGAGAATTTCAATGAGGGAAAGAAAGGAATTGGAATGCAAGCATGTCATAATCCAAATTGGGAAGACGTGGACCCTAGACCTAGAGGGGAGGGTTGAAGGGTAGATAATAATCCAAATTTGGAAGACGTGGACCCTAGACCTAGACTTAGATGGGAGGGTTGAAAAGTAGATATAGAGTGAGCCAATATATTATTTTACTATGATGTTCACCCAATAAAAAAATATCATTCAATAAAATTGGTCACACATACTACTCTGTGTGACTCACCCAATATCTACTCGGTTTGAAAATATGAAAGTAGAAATTCAACAAACTAATACATTGATTGGTAACACTTTCATTTCCAATTTTCAGTTTTCATTTCCAGTTTTCTTGAAATCACAACAGAAAATGCGTTTGGTAATACAATTCAAATTCTGAAAAATGAAAGTGATGCCAAATTTTTGACAATTGTTTAGCCAAAATTTGAAAGCTTTATAACAAAGCTTTGAGTTTTAGATTTCATTTTTCAGTTCAAGTTTTCATTTTTGAATTATTTTTATAAAATACAATAAATAAATTTTTTTATAAATCAACAAGAATAAAAAATTTTAAATATACAATAAAAAAATGGTTGTTCAAAAAATATAAATATGAAAAAATAAAATACAACAAATTAAAATTTTATAAATCAATAGGAATAAAAAAAAATTAAAAAATACAATAAATAAAAAATGGTTCTCAAAAAATATAAATATAAAAAAAATACAATAAATAAAATGTTATAAATACAAAAATATAAATAAAAATAAAAAATTGGTTCTTGAAAAAAATATAAATAAAATACAAAGTTATAAGTAAATAAGAATAAAAACTTTTATAAAATACAATAAATAAAAAAATTTATTGCTAAAAAATTTTAAATATAAAAAATAAAATACAATAAATAAAAAACTTTAAATAGAAAATATAAGTAATTTTTTTTAAAAATACAATAAATAAAAAAATTGGTTGCTCAAAAAGTATGATCCTTGTTTTTTTTTTTTTTTCAATCATTACAACTTTTTTACTTTAGTCAATGATAGTACTAATTTTTTTTTTTACCTAACATATTTTCGTTTTCTGCTTTCAAAACTTCAAAAGTAAATGACGTTACCAAACGTATTATGATTTTGTTAGAAATGGCAACACAATAAGTTTCACTTTTCATAAATCTAAAAATGAAACCCACAGCGTTTCCAAACCGTTCCTAAATTTCAATTTGGTCAATTCCAAAAATACTATTCACGCTTATGACAAAAAAGGGTATGGAATCACTATCAAAATATGATAGGTCTAATAAATAGTAAAGTAAAGGTCAAATTGTATTAAACTCCTCTATACTATCAAAAAGTTGTAAAATAACTCCCTTTACTAATTTTTTTTTTTGACAACAAACCCCCTCAATTTATCCAAAGTTGTAAATTACTACCTCCAAGGCATGAAAATGGATTTTTTTTCAAGTTGTCACCTGCAACGTAAGTGATGCATGGGTTGATTTTTTTATTTTTATTTATGAAAATACCCTTACACATATCCATTTTACCATTTCCAATTGATTTTACAATTGAGAAATTAGGTGCGTTTGTTACATATGTAAAGGTATTTTTGTAAAAAAAAAAAAAATCAGCCCATGTGTCATGTGCATTGCATGTGACCACTTGATTTTTTTTCCCAACTTTTAATATATTTTGGGGGGTTTTGTTGCCAAAAAAAACATTATTCTAAAGGGGGTATTTTGTAACTTGATAGTAGAGGGGGTTTAATGAAATTTGACTGTAAAACAAATAAGTTCGAGAATAAATTGGAAAAAAATACGTCCAATTAATTTTTTTTCTAAATAAAACAGAAAAAAAAGAGAAGTTCTAAAACCTCTTATCTGAAAGTCAGCAACAACGGCCTTCTCGATTTGCTCTCCAATCCAAACATCATTACAAAATCCACGTTGTGAATTAAGACTTCAAAAAAAGTGAAATACTGTTGTGTCTACAATAAAATCTGAGGGGATTAATTTTGAAAAGCTTAAAATTTGAGGATTTAATTAAAAGGGTAGAAGAAAGGTTGTAGGTGTTTGTACCCAAATTGGGCATTTTGTTTCAAAGGCGTGACATCACTCTTGTTGGGGTTTTGGGTTACATAAAGGTGGAAGAAATAGTGTCTACAATAAAATCTGAGTGTTGACTATCATCCTATGAAGCTTAAACGTCATCAACACTGAAGTGTTTCTACACAAACTTCTAGTAATTCATCATTTACTGACGATAAATGTAAAGAAACTTCTAAATAGTGAAAAATTAATTTTTGAGTTGCATAAGGAGAAAAATAAAAATATTGAATTAAATGTGAAACTCAAAATTGTTGAAAAAGAGCATGATGAACTCAAGTTAGAAATTCATAAACTTAAAAAGTATGGAGAATGAACGCAATCTTTTTAAGTTAGAAACTGATTTATTTAGAAATACTGAACATGAAAGACATAGTTTCAAACTTGAATTAGAAAAAGATCTATCTTTAGTTAATGAATTGAAAACTGAGAAAGAATCTCTTCTAAACATAATGCAATTTGAATATCACTAAAACGCTTATCAAATTAAGTACGTTTGATAACTCAATTCAGTACTTAATTATGAACAAATTAAACACTTACAAATCAAGTTCATTTGATAATGCAATTTGAATATCACTGAAACCAGTAAGGACCACTTAAAATAGAGTAAAATTTTAAGTAACAGAAATATCACTTATCACTAAATGCTGAACGCTAAAAATTCAAAAAGATATAAAAAATATTTATTTTTTAATTACCACTTAAGAACTTCAACACTTAAAATTCAGCTCTTAAAATTTTTGGAAACTGAAGTTAATCAAGTTATGGATTTTAAAAAGTCTTTTGAATTTAAAGTTAAAAAAATTAATAGTTGATTTAGAAATTTCAAAAGAGACTTTTTCAAATTCACTAGTGGAAGAGAAAAGTTAAATAAGATGTTCTTGATGACTAAAATGATAGGCGACAAGAGTGGGCTAGGATTTATTGATAAATCTAACACACTCTCTACCTTTAACACTAAGATTGAAACAGAGAAAGAAGTCCCTAAAATTTTGGATTCTCCTAGCTACTCTAAAATATATCATTGTTCATATTGTAAAAGAGAGGGTCGCATTAAAATTTTCTGTTATCAAAGAACAGAAATTTTACATAAAAAGGAAAGTTTGTTTAATATACTATTGTTAATTTTAAGGTAAATTATTTGTCTCAAAAGACTTTAGCTTTGAATAAGAAATTTTTAAAGCTTCAAAGTTTGAAACAAATAAAAATTTGATAATACAAAGGCATTCCAAGACTAAAGAGCAAACTGCATTGAAAAAAAAAGTGGATTAAGAAAGAAGATTTGAACAGCAATTCTGTGAATTTCTTTTAGACTCTTTAGGATACAAATATCCTAAGAAATCTAAAGAGAAAAATCTTGCTCTTTAGAAAAGAAAAATGAAATATAGTCTTAGGATGAATTAATATGAAGATTTATAAAGATTTAAGACTTGAAACTAGTTTAGTTTATTTATATTTCATCTATGTTTTTGGATTCACGCTTTATTTCAAAAGAGTATTATTGAATAATTACACTCTTTTGAAATTAACACATGAGACACATAATATGATGTCCCTAGGATTGTAGCCAATGATTGTCAACAGTGTCAAGGGTAAGTTCAATTAAAAATTAGCCAAACACATAAAGCAAATAATAAAATAAATTACAAGTAAAGTAACGATGACACCAGATATACATAAAAAAACTCAAGTCGGGAAAAAAATCTTGGGTGAGGCTGCAACCTTGGAGAACCAAATCCACTATTGTCGAAGCAAAGTACAAAAGACTCTGTCTCAGACTCACACCCACTCTACTCTGCCAAGAATTTAATGCGGAACGCCTTAGGCTTACTTTTGTGACTCCATATTCAATTGCTGCAAACTTTCGGTGAACCTCACAATCCCCAGAAGGGTAACTGGAAGAAGACGAACACTCCACAAGTATTCTGTCCCCTTTGTAGTGTGATTTTCTTTTCCTTCCTCGCGAACAAGTTGTTGATAAGAAGCCAAAAGCTCTGATATCTGACCAAATAAGATAACTCTGTAGTAGTCTTTGTATTCTTGATCAGATTGAGAACACCACCCTAAGATCACTTAGTGTATATGTGTGTGCTCTCAAAAGAAAAACAAATGAAAAAATCAAAGAAAATTTTTCTGCCCTAAAAATATTCTCAAAAAGCTTTCTCTCTAAAACTAATAATTTGTTTAAGCATACTTGTAGAGAAAATATATAGTAGTATTTATAGATGAGAGAGTCCTAATATTACTTGAAAAATAAGATAAAAACTCTTAGGAACGTTTTACAGAAGTTTTGGGTTTATTAAGAAACCAGTTCAGACTAAAACAGAAATTTTTGCACATGTCAGTGAAGTCGGGCCGGTGGATTGGTCCTTAATATTGGGGACCGGTGGGACTTTTTAGACATGTTAAAAATCAAAAATCCTGAAAGACTTTGGACCGGTCCTAAAAATTGAGGACCGATGGGACTTTAAAAAATCATATTTTCACTTTAAAACATATTTTCTAAGTCCTAAGCCCACCAAACTTCAAAATGTTGTTATTTTAAAAATGTATAGTGTACAAATCTATTGAAGTATAGATTGGCAAGAACGAGGTCGAACCCAAGGGAATGCTTTGAGATAATAAACTAACACAAATTCAAATTAATTTAAAACTAATCTATTTGAAGAAAGTTGGTTGATTTGAGAAATTAAACTAACATGCAAATAAAATAACACGATTGAAATTAAATAGAGAAAATTACTAAGGTGTTCGATTCCACCAACATTAAATTCATAAAGTTTCAAATATTCATTTATTAGTTTCCAAATTTAGAGTAGCAATCATTAAATCAATCTATTGCTTACTCAAGATTTAATAATAAAACACTATGAAAGATATATCAAAAAGGTAGATTTTCGTTCGCTTCATTAGTTTAAAATTCTAAGTATTTTATGAATCCAATTTAATGAAAAACATAAAATCAAAGATTATTACTTTTAAAAAATGCAAACTCAAGCTTAGATTAATTATAATACTTTCTAACTACCACATATACATGATATAAATGGTGAAAGAATTATAAAATAATTAATCACAAGAAGCGAAAATCATAAGCATTTAAATCATACACATGAGAATAAATTAAGGAACAAAATAACTTCACTTCATTAATGGAGGTTTCCTCTTCAACCCTAGTTGAGGAGTTTAGTTACACATGGTAGAAGAAGATAACAAATAAATAAAAGATATAATGAAATAACATAAACAAATAAAATCTAGTTGTCTCTGTCTTCTCTACCCTGGCCTCAAATTCTTTTTTCTCCCCCCTCTTCTCTCATCTCTTTCTCTTATATAGAGGTCGTCTAGGGTGTTCTCCAAGTAAAAGAAAATAAGAAAGTGTTGAGAAGAAAATCTGTCAGAATATTTTCTCTCACTTGAAATCCAATTTTGACCTTGAATAAGTTTGATTCAAGAACTTTTCATGAAATACAAATATCTTGGGATTCAAGTTAGCTTTCCATAACCGTTGATTTTGCTCAATTCCATTATTCGAGTCAAGAGACATGGTCAAATTACCATAACTGGTGTAATCTTTGCGCAGAATATTGTGACTACTTTGACATGCGATTTTCACCACTTAAAATTCGAAATTAGGTCTTCTTTGTAAAATACAAATCTATTACCCTATGAATAAGATTTTTAAAAACTTTGGACTTGCATTAATCCGATACTCAAGCGAAAAGTTATGGCCCAAATAATAAAGTTGCGCAGAGAAGTTGTGGACTTTATATTTGTTGAATTTGGGCATTTTCCACAAATATCACCATAAACCTAAAAAGTTACAAAACCACATTTATGAAATAAAATAATATAAAATAAATTACTAACAAATATACTTTTAGAGGTTTATTGTGTAATAATTATGCACTTATCACAAAACATAGTGTCCTCACTCACATACCTGTACTAAGTGATGATCTCATCGAATCCATGCTATCGAGACATTTTTTGTTTAACTCTGAAGATCAAAACACAAGATTGAACAAAAATTACAACTCGATCAACAAGTTTTGACACCAAAATTTTTCAATTATAAATATATACGGCACAAGAATCTCTCTATTAGAGATTTGATTAAATAGTTTGTCTTGTTCAAAGAATCTTGATGATTGGTTTGTTTGTTTATTTATTTTTTGTTAGTGATGAATTCATGTAGTTCACTTAATGCACACTAAATTTTACATATATACTCATATATTTGAGATGTGAACTTGATAATAGAGAAATTAATTTGAGAATCAAAGTGATCGTGCATGGAAATAGATCACATCTTAGTTTGAATAGCCAAAAGAAAAGAAAATAAAAATTAATTGCATATGACTCTATTTTTCATGAAAATGTCTACCTATGAGATTAGTCCGACGCTACCTAGACATGTGAAAATAAAAGAAGAATAAAATAATATCTCTATATATGATGTCTAAGGAAAGAGTTGGCTATACAATAGTGTGAAAGCCAACATGGTAATTGAAGAGATGAGCTTGTGTTTAAAATTTTATATTATATGAGTTCTCTTGAATATTTTATAATATGTGTTAATGTATCACTGAAGATTTGAGAGTTGATTTCATAAATTACCTTGGACATAAATTAGATAGTGTTTATATTTGTTGAAAGTTAAATATACAACATGTTACCCAAAAATTGTCTGGGGGGGGGGGGGGGGGAATAGCATTAAGCTAACAATTGAACTTTTTTGGTTTAGCTTGTTTTGACAAAAATTAGTTTGAATGGACTTTTGTTAAATACTTGGTGAAATTATGTATACAACAAGTGATAATGAGAATGTTACATCTTAGAAAGCTATTATGCACTTAAATGAACTAGTGGATACAACAACATGTGTAAATTCTCATGTAAGTGCAACATATCATGCTTGAAGTGTGTGAAAATGTTGATTGCACATTATATCAAACACATGGTATACGACTTAATTGGTAAAAGGATAATCAAATAAATACTCAATCAATTAATATATTCCAAACATTCATCCCATCCACTTCATATAAATCAAAGCATTTAAAATCATAACATTCATATATAATGTACAATGAAATTAAACATATGTGATAAGTGTTCAATTCTATGCATTTGAACCCTCTTTATTGCATATGTTAGTTCCGTTTTCGCGTTTACCGAGATAAGTTTACGGTATTTTTGTGTTTTTGATGTTTTGCAGGTATTGGAGCAAATGGAGCAAAGTTGGAAGCTTTCTGCAGTCAAGAGAAGAAATCAGGAAATGCAGCCCAAGGCATCTCGATCAATCGAGATGTTGATCTCGATTAATCGAAATCTCGATTGATCGAGATCTCATTTCGATTGATCGAAATCTCGATCAATCGAGATCCAATCTCGATCAATCGAGATTCTGCGGAGCCCACTTGGCCACTTGCTCACCTGCTCTCCCACTTGCAACAAAATCCCCCTTTTTGCACGACTTAGGGGGATTGTCTGACTTGAACAAGACTTTTGGGGGCCTTCTTGATACAAGAGATATATATAATGATATATATATATATATGGTGGGCCCCAAGGTGGAAAAGGAAGCCAAAAAGCACCAAAAGCCACACATATCTCATATCTCTCAAGACACATCAAAAACTGGAAGAGAGACCTTCGGGAGAGGAGGAGGAAGAGCTGAACCAGACCAAGAAGCTTCATTCTCTTCATCAATGGAAGGGTGCAAGGCAACCATGAGCAACTAACTCTTCTACTAGGGTGTTGGTTTCAACCCCTAGCCATGTAAACTTGTTCATCTTTGTAGCTCTTGGGATTTGTAATTAAATGTTGATTATTTAGCCTAGTGATTATGTACACAAATACATCTCTTATATATATTCATTTGATTTGGAATTTATTCTTGTCTTAGAGTAGATTTTGTCACTTGAATGCACAACATTTGCATATTCCACAAGAAGTGCAAATGATGGCTAGATAATGGTGTTTAAATGAATGTGTGATGTTAATTTGTATAGACCATGCCAAGACAAGGTAGTTTGGATGCATGTAGTGTTCACTTAGAGAGTAGAGTAATTAGGTAGTTAGTTAGGTTGAAGAGCTATGCTTGTTGAAGATGGATTATGATAGGTTAGCACACACATTGATCTTTTGATATGCCATTGAGGTCACAAGCCTAATGACATTGTTAGGCATTTAATTAATAAATCCCATGCTTGCTACACTTATGAACATGTGAATGGCTAGTGATGGAAACTAACCCTAGTTCTCTCTCCCAACTTTAAACTCTTTACTTTTCTTGTCATTTCATTCATGCAATAGTTTTTAAACACAAATTCAAAAATCTATTTTTTCGAATTAAAGTAGAATTAATCTTCCTTTAAGACAATTGCGACTAGTCCTCGTGGGATCGATACCCTCTATATAGAACCTTATCTACAAAGATTCGTGCTCTTGCGAGTGGTTAAATTATATTTTGATAAACAGGGAAAAATTAAGCTTACAATATAATTTAGTTTCAACCACATCAATATGAAATGCTATTAAGTAATGGAGTTAAGGGTTAGAGAAATGCAATCCAAATAACGCTATGATTTTTACATGATTTAGCACCTCTTGCCTACGTCCATGCCTTAAGAGCACCTCTTGAGGATTCCACTATGGGGCTTCCCTTAAGGGTAGAAGCAAACCGTTACAATTGTCAAGTGAATCACTTGGGTTTCTTTGCTTTGGTGAACATCTCATCAAGATTTCTTTGCCAAGCTCATGACTTGGGCTTCCTTGCTTAATGAAAACATCACCAAGACTTCTTTGCCAAACCAACCGTTTGGTTTTCCTCTCAATGAATAGATATTCAATACACACTCAAATTCAAGAATTAACTTTAGATTTCAAATGAAAAACTTAACTTTAGATATGCAAGATGAACCACAATAAATGATAGAGAAAATGAGGCTCAATGGTGGTTTCTATAAGAGATATTCTACCAAGTAGAATGAGAATATTTGCATTCTAAGAGTTTCTTAAGTGTATGCTCATGGGTATGTTTCTCTCTAGATCTATTGCTCTATTACCGTTTAGGGGGTAATTGGGTAATTTAATGCAGAAACAACCATTTGGAAACTAGTCGTTACAGCTTATCGGTATTATCAGCTGGCTGATGAATTCATCTGTTGACTGATGACAAAGTTTTGTTTGGTTGAAATAATATTTCAGCCTCCCTTGTTTTGCACACCCTACTAGAATGAATTCCAGTTTTTACTAACCGAGTGTTGGATTCCATCAGGCGACCGAAAGTCCTGTACCAAACGGCTGATGGAATCCATTAGGCGACCAAAAGTTTTCAGGTCAAAACTGTTCTCAGACTCAGTCATTTTCTCACTCAAACACAACTCTGCACAATGCTTCAACACACTACACACTGCTCCATCAAGTGACCAGAATTTCCCAAGTCAAAACTGTTCTCAGACTTAGTCATTTTCTCACTCAGACATAGTCCTGCAGAGTGTTTCAACACGCTACACACTACTTACTTATTTACATTGATAACATTTAAGTAAATCTCTTATAGACTTTTATATTTCGATTTATTTTAAGTTATTCATTGTAAATAAGCAAAGTATCCCCCATTTGGATTCAATAAAAATAGTTTCAAAATTAAATTTTAAGTGAATCAAAATCTGATTTTTCAGTTTTAGTACAAAACAGATTTTTACAGTTTTGACCTAAAAATTTATCGTGCAATATGATTGACCAAATCAAGTCATTTGGGGGCTGAGAAAATTCATATGATCATTATAAATCATTGGGTATAATTACCAGAACTTTTTATGTCAAGATTTATGTAAAAATCCATATTTATATTTTTGCCCCTAGAATCCAACACTTAGCGAAATTTAAGCGTTAAGTCTCCGAAACAACAACTGTGCATGACAAGGCTATATAAAGTGAGTCATTTGAATTCAAAGCCTAAGTCAATGTATCTAAGAACCATAAATGATATATTCTAATTCAAGTGTAGGTTCTAGAAGTTGTTTACTTAAGAATTGAGTTCTTTCAAAGCTAAACATAAGCTTGAATTAACTCAATCTCAACATAAGGCCTTCAAGATGATTCAATGAAATTCATAACCTAATTCTAAGTGTCCAGTGAACCATGATATGATAAGAATAATATGCATTAGTCCTAAGATCCACTGGGTCAATAGATGAGATTTCAAAAGAAGTTACTTCATAAATAATTTTACATTATATCTAGCACTAACTCAAGACTAGCCTAGCCAAGTCTTTTGATCTTCAATTCTTTAAGCTTTCAGATTCCATCATCATGTAGCTTGGAAATACTTTAACTTTGCCATTGATCTTGATTATTTTATATTTTAGTTCTATGATCATGTGACTTGATATATCTTCTTGGAAGTCCCTTTGAAGACTAAAGCCTTTACAATACTTGGGGTAGTTTGATACCTTTTAAACTGCACACTCAATTAAACTTATTAAGTCTATACTACAATAGATTTTTATCATCAAAATCACTCAAATAACCTTGGGTTGAAACCTTTAGGTCAACATAACACACTTGAAATTTTGAATGATTCACTAATGTTTAATAAGTGAATAAAACTAATAGATGAAATCTTTTAGCTTGACAATATTGTTTGGTCATTTTTTATGTGTGGAGTCTAGTGTGTTGATATGTCAATAATTTGTGATTTGACAAAAAGATTTAAATTTTTTTTGTTTATTTGATTAAGTTGAACTTTAATTTTTTTTTTTTAAAGAATAAATGAATTTGATTACAACCAAAGAACTTAATTCTCTCCTCCAAATTATGAATATTTGTCATTAGAACTTAGTGTTTTAAGGAACAAGTTTTATTTATTTGCATGTTTACATGTAATTGATAATTTGGTATATGAATTATTTTGTTTTGCTTTATTTGTCAATTTTGTGATCATAAAAAATGGGAGAAATAAGAAAAAATTATAATATGGTTTATATTTGAGGGAGAGTTTGCAATTAAGGGGGAGATTGCAATTTTAATTTATACTTTCTTTTGTGCTTCATTCATACTTTCTTTATCTTATCACATTGATATGATGCGCAACTATAGTTTTTTGTCTATGTTTTATAGGATTATAGAAATTTCAAGAAGACAATCAACTTTTGAAGTCTTTGAGTAATGTTTTTTATTTACTAATGTATTTTTTAGTTTATTTTGGTTTCGTCACGAAATTGGCTAATGGGAGATTGTAAGGATTAGAACTTAGTATTGAAAAATTTAATAAAAAAATACAGAGTCTGTATTTTATTTTAACGTTTGATTAGGTTGTCAAAAGTAGGTAAAGTTAGTTAGGTTGTGGTAGTACTTATGTCCAAGAGCAGAATTGGAAGTTCAAGCTACATCAAAGGAAAAAAAGGAAAAATCACCTCTTGAATAACTAACTCACCATTTAAGGTTTCATAATCATACATTTTTATCATGATCCATCTTAGGACACAATGCATATATGTTTTGATTCATTAAAAATATGTTTTGAATGCATAAAATTATTTTTAGTGAATATTTCAGGTTCTGAAAACTGACATCCATGTCTTAAAGAATTCATAAAAAAATAAAATAATTTGGATTTCGTTATAGGATTTGCATATTTAAAAACTAGACTTGATAGGGGTTTCAATGATATATTATATGCAATATTTTGAGTTTGTTTGACTTATCAACGAAGCATGATAAAATCATTCTGGAGGTTTTACGATCTATGTACCAACAGATCGAAGTCAATTATCAATCGATCGAAGCTGTTTATTGATAGATCTATCCATAGATCAAAAATTAGCCAGTAAACTACAATTTAGCACTGATAGATCGAGAATAATATCGATAGATTGATGCGACAAATCTTGTTGTGTACACAACTTTCCAAAATGTTGTTTCTATATACAAAAGGAACCTAAATACCTTAGAACACGTCCAAACATTTCATAAGCTATTTATAATCATTCCTTTGGGCTCTAAACACTCTATATAAACACCTCTAGGCTCTCATTAACATATACACACATACAAGTGATCTCTACACATATTATTGAGATATTATTAGAGAGATCATATATTGTAGAGACATATTTTTGTTTCATTATCTATATCTTGCATTAGATGGTGGGTTATTATTCTGAGTGTGATTATCATCGTGTAGAGTTGAAATGTCCTTAACGCCAAAGTGTTTCTACACAAACGCATAATTTGAATAGACTAGTGGCTAGGATTAATCATTGAAGAGTAATGTTCGAGTGTGTTGAACGTTGTAGACAATTTGGTTAATCACCTGGAGATCTTCGATGGTACAAAACTGTGACTTAGGATGTGCATCTCTTTCTTCATAGTGGATTAATTTTTCAGACTATGTCTCCTGGATTTTTAACCTTTGTTAGAGAGTTTTTCCACATACAATCTTGTGTTCTTGTGTGGTTACATGATTTATTTATTTTTGTTCTCTATATTTAATTGATTTATATAATTCTTCAAACTATAATTAAAACAAGTTAGAAATTAGATATTAATAGTTAAAATTTGACAAGATCTCGTCTATTTTGGGTCTGTTGTGAGTTGCGCGGTGAGGAAGCAGTTGTGAAAGTTTGATTAAAACCTAGGGGGGGTGATTAGGTTTGCTTATTTGTTTGCTAATTTTTTTAAATTAATCCAATTTTAATTCCAATTAAAATTAAAGCAATCCCATAAAGCAAGTAAATAAAATAAAGTGCAATAAAGTAAAGAATGCACCAGATATACGAGAAAAACTCAGATCGGCAAAAAATCATGGGTGAGGCTTATAGCCCCAGAGAATCAAATCCACTATTTTGAAGCAAAGTACAACATGCTCTGTCCCAAACTCACACCTACTCCACTATGACAAGAACTTGATGCAGAACGTCTCATGCTTACTTTTGTGACTCTCTCATCCAATTGTTGCAAACTCTTGGCTAACGTCACAATTCTTTCAGAATAGTAATTGGAAGAACACAAACACTCAGAAAGTATTATGTCCCCTTCATAGTATGATCTTCTTCTTCTTATTCACCAATGAACAGTTGTAAAAGAAACCAAATGATTTAATAGCTTGATCAATAAAAAATCTCTGAAGCAGTATTTGAACAATTGATCAAGCAATGAGAGAGACAACCTAAATCATTTATCATTTATATATATGTATGTGATCTCTTAAATAAATATAAATAAAAAATTAATAAAAACTTCTCTATCCTAAAAATATCTCAATGCTTTCTCTTTCTAAAAATAATAATTTTGATTTGTATTAAAAGCTTCTTGAAATCACTCATATAAAGAAATCATATGAGGTTTTTATAAATGTTAAAAACTCTAATTTTCTTTGAAAAATAAGTTAGAAATCTATTGGAAAAAATTTACAACATTTAAGGAAAGTTCAGAGTCTAATCCCAGTCGAAATAGGAATGCTGCAGTGCAAAATCACCAGACCAGGAAGCATGGACCGGTCCAACACATTCTTGGACTAGTCAAAGGCTTCTGCTTTGAAGGATTGAAGTCCCAAGACTTCATGGACTAGTCTAGCTCATGATTGGACCAGTCCAACCTTGAATATTCTATATTTTTGCCCGAATATCCTAATTTTCAAGGTTGAAACCTCCCATTTTGAAATATATGTGTTCTCACCACTTTACTTGGACTACGTCACTCTCATACTTCACCAACGATGTCCTCATGCATTAAAGCCATCTAAAAACTTCAATCAATCTTTGTTCAATTCATTGATGCATTCTTTTGAAGTTTCAAGCTTCATGCCTTTGAATATCATTTACATGTTTGGTGTAGAACAATGTTCTCATTCCGAGACTTCAATTACATGATCAATTACAAGAATATAAATAAAAGATTATAATTCAATTATGTTTAGTTTTGACACCAAAGATTGTCAATTATAAAAATATATGTCACACCTATATCTCTTGTGATAACTAGATCTATCTGGACCTAACCCGAACCACTCTTGTCAAATCACAAACAGGCTCTTTGATCGAACAAGATAGGGGAAAAAAGGTATTTGATAGCCCAACAATCAAAAAGATGTCTTGAGTCTGTCATATCATGCATGGGTGAAACTTGCAAGTCACATCTATGAAAATTAAGAGATGACGTCTCACTTACATGCATCAATTTCACCACAGACGTAAACATGACGCTCATCTAACAGTAAACCTCATTCCTCCACCACTATAGATAGAGCTTATTTATGATGAGGAAGACATCCCTGTACTAATACACATGCTTTCATATTTGTATCTTCAGCCCTAGGCCTCCTATACTTAGCTTTTTTTACAAGTGTAACCCTTAACTTACATTTCCTTGCACTTTACATGCTTTCATAATGTAACTTGTAGCTCTAGGCTTCTAGTTTATGCCATTTACATGCTTTTATTAGTATAATTTGCAACTCATAGATTAAGTTTCCTTTCAAACCTATACTCTTAGTTTAAGGTTTAACTAGTGAACCTTTCAGAATGTAACTAGGACTTCACTCTATGTACCATTCAGAAACTTGTAAGTGATACTCATTGTATTGCTTTGAGTTAATGAAGAGAAAATTACATCTTTCTTAAAAGGTATTATTCTTTGTTCTCACTTATCTGTGGTTCTACCCCCTTAAAACAACATCTTACTATAATCAACATACTTTAAACTTAATAGAGTCAAGCTAAACCACAAGGCACCCATGACCATCACGCTAAGAATATTTTATTGATTCTCAAGGCTCCAAATTTGGACCTAACAGTACTAGAACACCTGCAAATAGAGAAATTACAAGCATACCCCTTGAGGGCATACTAGCTTGGAGCCAAATAGTAGGTGTTGACCTCAAGGTTTCAACCTAAGGTTATTTGGGTGATTTTGATGATAACAACTTATTGTAGTGTAGATTTAATAAGTTTACTTGAGTGTGCAGTTTACAAAGTATTATATTATCTCAAGTATCTTAAAAGCATTGGACTTCAAAAGGAATTACAAGAAGATATATGAAGCCACATGATCATGGAACTCAAAGATCATTAATCAAGATTAATGACAAAGTTGAAGTGAATCTAACCCACATGATGAAGGAAGACAAAAGCTTAAAGAATTGAAGATCTAAAGACTTGGGTAGGCTAGTCTTGGGTGAGTGTTAGATTTAATGTAAAGTTATTTTTGAAGTAACTTCATTTGAGAGCTCATCTCTTGACTTAGTGGACTATAGGAATATGCATATCATCCATATCATCCATAATTCCTTGTACTATAAGCGATAGGCCATGAACTTCACTTATAGTATCACGAGGTCATTACTATGATTGAGTTAGTTCAAGTCATCATAAGCTTTAGAAGAACTCGACTAGTAAGTCATAACTAGGACCATGTATTTCAATCATATCATTTATGATTCTTAGATACATTGACTTAAGCTTTGAACTCAAATGAATCACTATATAAAGCCGAGTCATGCACAGTTACTATTTCGGGTACTTAGCGCAGAAATTTGGCTAAGTGTTGGATTCTAGGCTCAAAAATGTAAATATGAGTTTTTGTAATGAATCTTGACATAAAAAGTTTCGTAATTGTACCCCGTGATTTATCATGATCATATGAATTTTTTCAGTTCCAAATGACTTAATTTAGTTATTCATATTGCACGATAAATTTTTATGTCAAAGTTATGAAAATCCGTTTTGTACTAAAACTGAAAATTCAGATTTTGATTCACTTAGAATTTGATTTTGAAACTATTTTTATTGAATCCAAATGGGGGGTACTTTGCTTAATTACATTGAATAACTTAAAGTAAATAGAAATATAAAGTGTGCAGTGTATAAATGTTTTCAATGTAATTAAGTGTGCAGTGTGTAAATCCACTATACAGGAGAAACTGGCTGAGTCTGCGAACAGACTCTGACCTGGGAACTTTTGGTCGCCTGATGAACCCATCAGTTGACTGATAGAGGCCTTTTGGTCGACCGAATCTCTTCATCAGTCGACTGATAGAAGTTAGTATTCATTCCAATTGGGTGTGCAAAACAGGCGAGGTTTCAGCCGACTGAAGCATTGCTTCAGTCTACCGAAACAACACTTTCAGTCGACCGATGGATTCATCAGTTGACCGAAACCTGGAGATTCAAACTCCAATGGCTTTATTCCCCATTAAACAACTGTCACATGTCTCAAAAACTATTTTATTCATTTTTTAAATCCTTTCCAACGATTTTGTCGGCAAACCCTCAACTATGTAATGAACGAGACACTAAAGAGCAATATATATATATATATATATATATATATATATATATACTTTGTATATACACTTTGTCTCTAACGGCCATATTCTTCCAAAACTCTATAAATTCATTTGAGCTGCATTTTGCAAAGAGAGAGAGTGCTGCATAGAGTAGAAAATATAGCAACAATGTAGAGAAGAGAAGAGGGCAAGAAAGCTAGAGAGAAACCTACCCATAAGCATAAAATTAAGAAACTTTTGAATGCATATTTTTGCATTCTACTTGGTAGAATATCTCTAGTAGGAATCACTATTGAGCCTCATCTTTTCCATCATTCATGGTGATCATCTTGTATATCTAGAGTTGAGCTTTTCATTTGAGATATTCATATATAACTCTAGGATTTGAGCGTGTATTGAATATCTATTCATTGAGGAATATTGTTGTAATTGTATTACAGTTTCTTATCTACCTTTGAGAGGAAGACCAAGTGATACACTTGGCAATGAAGCCCAAGTCATAAGCTTGACAAAGAAGTCTTGGTGAGGTATTCATTGAGTAAGGAAGCCCAAGTCATGAGCTTGGCAAAGAAGTCTTGGTGAGGTTGTCATTGAGAAAGGAAGCCCAAGTAATTCACTTGGCAATTGTAAGGTTTGCTTTCCACCATTAAGGAATGCTTTATAATGGAAACCTCAAGAATTTCTCTTGAGGCATGGACGTAGGCAAGAAGGGCCGAAGCATGTAAAAATCATGACGTTATTTGGTTTGCATTTCTCTATACTAAACTCCTTTATCTTATTGCATTTCATATGTTTAAATTCTATATGCTTTATATATCAATGCTATAAATTTATATGCTTCAATTTATATGAGGAGGATGGGATGAATGCTTGGAGTACATTAGTTGAGTTGTGGAATTAATTAGTTGTTGATTGATTGAGCTTTTATTTGATTATCTAATCATCAATCAATTTGCATACCATGTGTTTGATAAAATGTGCTATCAAGATTTTCACACACTACAAGCATGATATGTTATACTTATACTTATACTTATTTATTGTATACATTAAGTGCATAATATATAGAGCATTCTTAATCCCACTTGTTGAATACACAAGTTCATCAAGTATTTGACAAAGGTCCATTCAAGCTTATTTTTGTCAAAACATGCTAAATCGAAAAAGTTCTATTGTTTGCCTAAAGTTCCTATTCACCCCCCTCTAGGGACAATTCTCAGGTCACAGTAGGGTTCATGTACTAGAAGGTAATGCAACAGGCATGAATACTCTTCTAGCCTTTAGATCTCATGAACTAGAGTTTAACTACAGATATTGTAAGGAGAACTAGAGTTAGACAAAGTTCGAATCCTCAAGATATATACTAATAAAAGTCGCTTAAGGGAGGTGATTACATTTTTCTTCTCTATGCTCATAGTAAATTTCATGTCTGGTACTTTGTGATTAAACTTATTTTCAGTTATTCAAAATAGATGCCTTATCTATGCTTCTTGCAGGAGATGTCAACCACAAGAAAGAAATAAATGTGTTGCCTATTTAAAAGGGTAGTTAAGTGCATGAGAGACTCTTGTCATTGTGTGATCCCAAAAATGTCAGATGTATGCAGTTTTACCTTTACATGCTGATAGACTATTTTTTGTTTCAAACCCGAAACTTTAAAGTAGTAATAGAGTAACCTTACCCTTGCGCCAGGTCCATTCTCAGCTTCATAGCATAATTTAGTGTATGCAATTGGACTTTAAAAAAGAGAGAATCAAAAGGTTTTGGCCTGCCAGCTAGAAAAGCTCCATCCACATGCCAATTTGGAGTATCCATGTTATTCCAAAGGAGAATAAGAAAGATGTAAAGTTGAGCTAGGTACTAGTGAGAGATGAGTCTTGTAAGGTTGGGTACTTTTAAACTGAAGAAGCTTGGAATATTTCATTGAAATTGCAGTACTGCTATGTGTTCAAGCCCAAGAGTTGACATTACTTGAAGTCAAAACAAAACAAAGCCCCAAAAGTTTTGTCATTAAAAGCCTTGATAATTATTGTGCTTTTGAGTGAACATATGGCATGGGTTGATGATAAGAATGGTATAATGAGCTCATAGAGTGATAAGTAAGAGATTGAGACAGGTGCATCTCTCAGTCTCTATCTTTATTTTTAAAAGCCAAACTGACAACCAACTTGAATTTATTCACAAACTGTAAAAATTATATTGTGATTGTTTCTCTGAGTAAGGTCAAAGCTCAGCCCTCATGTTCGTACTACTGAGAATGTCAAAGCCACAGCTGGAAATAGTTGGAAATGGGTCGGGTTAATTCTTCCCCAGGTTTAATTTGGATAAAATACTAGCATCATGTTTATATCTAACAACCAAACCTACCCACTTGTCTATATAACATAAAAAATGGAATTAAATTCAAATACAATTCATAGGCATTTGAAATTATTCTACAATAATTTCTCATGCACAATGAAATTGAGAAGAACTAACAAAAACAAGGGATATTATTAATTTAAATAACTCTTTGAACAATGCATGAAAGTCAATAGGCAGGATGTAGATTGGGTTTTAGAACCACACAACCCATTTGACTTGCAGGCTTGTTGGTTTATACTTGATATAGATTTTGTGATGGATATTATGTTTCAACCTTTGGAAGAGCTAAGGGTCACAAGGATGAGTCACTTCAAGTTGATTGATCAATAGACATGTGGTACTGTTATTTATCTCTTTCAATTCCTTCACATCCATTGGTTTCACAAGTCCACAAACTCCCAAGGAGCATATTTATCAACATTGATGGATATGGTTGTTCTCTTCAGACAAACAAGAATATATACTATGTTATTATTGAATTTTGCCAAAATAAAGACATAAAAAATTAGTGTCATACATGTTGAAAGTCTTATAGGGGAATAGATTAAAGCTATGTGACAATTGGAATTGAATATCCTCACTCAAAATATTGCCTATATATGTAGATGCTTTGTGAGTGAGCATTGGCATATATCCCATTGCAGATCAATGCAAGAGATGAGGAAGAGAGGCCTTGTATGAAGATTAAGAGTCTTGTTTGGTAGCCAAGGATGACTTGCCTAAATCCACTCCATTGGTTAATTTCTGAGAGAAGTACTTAATGCCTATGTTTGGGAGTACTTAATCGGTGTCTTAGAATTAGAGAAAATTTAGTTTAAACTTTTAACTAAATTTCTTCTAATTTTAATTTATTGTGCCGATTCAGTACTCTCAAACGTAACATTACTGTACAGGGCATAACCCTCGTTGTGGTTTCTAGGAAGTTGTCCTTGGGCTAACCTCACTGGCTCTTATATTTCATGCTAGACCTTCTTTTCCATGCACGAAATAGCAATGTCATCATCTTAATTAGTTCTACCAATGGAGTGCATAGGCATCTCCATTGAAACACAGAAGGCAGGTACATGTTGATATATACTACAGTTGTATAAAAATATGTTCGTGCATACACATATATAGCCATATAGGCCAATTTAAAAGTGTTTTATATAGGCCAAATAAAACACTTTCGGTAAATTTTTTTGAGAAATTAAAGTAGTTTTTTTGGTAATTTTATTTGGTATTTTTGGGTAAATTAATCACTTATTTATTTATTTATTTTATCTATGAGAGAATTTTTGTCATTTTAGTCAATTCTTAATTCAAATAATGTCTGGCAAATTGCACCAATTTATGAGTTGGAAGGTATTTTTAGCACAAAAAAAAAAAGAAAAGGGGGAGTAATGTGCATCATTCTGGATGGGGAGTTCTATTGCACTTTGGCCCATATATATATATATATATATATATATATATATATGTGTGTGTGTGTGTGTGTGTGTGTTTATTGGGTCTCATTCAAGCTTTTATCTTTGGTGGTTGAGACTTCTGAGGATTGCAAATTCCAGTCTAACCCATTACTCTTTTGATTTCCTTTTGTTTTGGAGTTGCAATACATACGGTATAACAGTACTCTCTGGCTCAAGGAAAACTACAAATCTTGGCCACTTTTCCAGAAATAAATATATGCCAAGTGTGTGTGTTAACTTTCGAATGCCTCTAAAAGATCACAAATCGATTAATCTATTTTAACATTATTCAATTATATCATGACCCTTGAGAAGTTCCTCCTTACATGACAAGTGAAAATGTCCCGAAATACCATCTTTGTTTTCCAACATTTTCGAATCAAAGACCACACTCAGTAATAACCTTTTAACACTATATTTTTGTGTGAGTTGCGCAGTGCGAAAGCGGTTGTGAAAAGTATTTTAGAATCTAGAGTGGGGTGAATAGGATCACTTGCTCGTTTGTTTAATTTTTAATTAAATCAATTTTAAGTTCAATTAATCAAACAATTAAAACAAGTAAATAAATAAAGTGCAAGTAAAGAAAAGAATGTATCAGATATACGTGGAAACCTAAGGCGGGAAAAACCACGGAGGGAGGTGGCACGCCTCAGGGAACCAATTCAGTATGATGAAGCAAAGTACAATAGACTCTGTCTCAATCTCACACCATCTTTGTCCCGAAATACCATCTTTGTTTTCCAACATTTTCGAATCAAAGACCACACTCAGTAATAACCTTTTAACACTATATTTCTTGAATTTAAATTTAGAGAAAATTTAATTTAAACTTTGATCTAACTTTCTTTAAATTCTAAATTCAATATTTCAATTCGGTACTCCCAAACATAATATTAATTTTAATTTTTGCAGTACCCACGCGTACAACTTTATTGTGCAGAACTGATGCACAATTGAAAATACTAGGCAACGATTTGGAAAATGATGCTTATTGGTTTCTCACAATTACATGCTGCCAAGATTAATGCTATTTGTAGTTGTAAAATAAAACAAATTTTGCTGTTCAACTTGAATTTTTAAACTATTTAATTTACCCATTATTATTTTTGGAACATACATTTAAAATTTTCATCTGATTCACTGATTTTTTTCCCCCTTTGTTTCCTCAAACTAGGATGACAAGCACCATAATTGTTTTCTTAAGAAACACAACCTTCTAAACTAAAAAATATGACAATTTCCACATCAATTGTGCACCCAATAAACCAAACAAATTCCACCATTTTGAGATGTTCGATCCTGGGTTATTGTGTTAAAAGTGAGGACAAAGAATAAAAGAATGATAAACCATCAAACTAATTAAATAGTTCAAATATATAAGCCTAACACCTTTCAATATATATATATATATATATATATATATATGTATGTGTGTGTGCGCGCGCGCGCCCGCCTAAATAGGACTTTTGCCTCCACTTGAGCCAACTTTTTTAGAAATCACTGCTCAAATTCCGTGAGAGAATCGCATCTGCCAATTAATGTGACCATTAGAGGAATTATAGGGGGTTCCACAAATGCATCCAACATTACTCATTCTGACAGTGATTCGGTATAGTATATATCACTACTCCACTTATTAAGCTGTCCTATTATAACATTTCAATTGCTGAGACACTTTTAGTCAGAACTGTCCAGCACAACTTTAATTAAAGTATAATAAACTTGTTTGACTTGCTCGAGTTTTAATTTCTATCGCAGGATGTCAAACAGCCAATTGAAAAAGAAAAAAAAAAAACATATATACACAAGAAGAGATTTACGGTGATTTAACAAATTGTAAGAGAAAAATAATATCACAATCAATTTCTCTCTCTTACATAAATTTAACTCAACTTTTTTATAATTCTCTTTTTTCACACTTTATTTTTTATATTCTTTTCTCAACCTCATATCTATTTATAAAATTTTCAAATCCAATTCCTTGTTGGACAAAGATTACAATTCCTTAGAGTCCAAGACAGTCTTCCTCCAACAAATTCTTCCTTCTTGTCCTTCCATCACACATCTATTTTGAGCAAACTCCAAATTCAAATAGTCGAAATTAGAATCTACTCTCACATCACCAAATTGAACTTTCCTTGCTTCCGAGATGAAAGTTGGTGTTGTTGCAATTGCTAAGACTTTTTCCTTTCCTTGCCACTCTAGATCATCCACTAGTCTAGTAGATCTAGAAATAGACTTTCATTCTATTTTTGCAACTACTCCACCTAACAGAGTACTCTCCAATAAAACATAGAGATTATTAACCTTCTTCCCAAAAACATGATATGTGGTTGTCTTTTAATCTTCATCAACCCATTTTTCACTGCAGCCCAACAACCCTTCAAATCCAAAGCTCCTACAGATATCACATTCTTTCTAACACTTGGAAAATGACGTACATCATTAGGGTCCTTACCAAATCATTCATTATTTTGATTTTGATTATTCCAATTTCCATAACATTACAAGAAACATTATTCTCCATAAATACCTTACCACCTGCAGGTTTGTAGGTAGCAAACCACTCTTTATAATAACACATATTAAAGGAACAAGCAGAATCAAGTATCCACTCCTTAACTTTTCTCTTGTTATTTATGATTGACAACGCTTCAACAGCATCACTTTTTTCATTCATAGCCCTAGACACAACAACAACAGCAGACGCATAACTCTTTCCTTTTGGACAAGACCACTGAAGATGCCTTTTTTCTCCACAATTGCTGCACATTCTTTTTGACAATAAATTCGGCACAAATTTCTTGGAGTTCCAAATTTCTTCCTTTCTTGTACAACAAGAACTTGAAGTTGATCATGTTGATCCTCACCGTTCAACTTTTTAGTGGAGAATAAAACACTCTTAACTTGTTGCATTGTGATTGTATATCTCCCATAAAGTAAAGTATTGAATAAATGCTTATGAGTAGAGCGTACAGATGTCAACAAGATAATAACTTTATTCTCATCACTCAAATTAATATCAATATTAGATAAGTCACAAACAATCTTATTAAAGTCGCTCAGATGTTCGTGCAAACTTACATATTCTTTCCTACAGAAGGAGTACAACTCTTGTCTCAAGACTAGTCGGTTGGTGAGATTCTTTTCCATATTAAGATCCTCTAATTTCTTCTACATAGTCGGTTGGTGAGATTCTTTTCCATATAAAGATACTCTAATTTCTTCCACATACCTGCTTGTAAAGCTTCCTCTATCATATTGTACACAACATCATCTGCCAACGCCAACCGAATTGTACTCATCACTCTTGAATTGATCTTCTCCCACTTTGCACCATCAATTTCTTCTGGTTCGTCATACAGTGCCTCTTATATACCATGATGTATCAGTATAATTCGCATTCGAACTTGCCACAGACTAAAATTCCTTTTCCATCAAACCTTTCGACCGAGTACTTTACATCTATAATAGTTGTCACCGTGGCTCTAATACTAGTTGTTAGGAATATAAATTCCTACCCCCAAGATTTCACACAAACAATTGACAAATAAAACTGATAAAAAGCACATACACAAACAAAATGAGATTTACGTGGTTCAGCAAATCGCTTAATCCACCGACAAAGAACGACTATATATTACACAATCTCTTTCTTTCTCTCTCACGCAAATTCAACTCAACTCTCTTACAATTCTCTCTCTCCTCACATTCTTCTTCCTTACATTCTCTTCTCAACCTCACCTCTATTTATAGAGTTTTCAAACCTAATTCCTTGTTGGACAAAGATTACAATTCCTTAGAGCCCAAGACAACTTGTCTTCCAAAATATTACCTAATAAAAAAAATCTATATATAATCGAAAGATATGAACCACAATTCCCAACAATCGTGTGTTAATTACTTATTGTGTGTAAGAAGGTAAATGGAACTTTTTTGACGTATTGTGTGTTAACCACTTAAACCTCATTTTATGTATTCATAAAATGAAAAGAATAAGAAAAGAAGAAGAAAGGACTGTGTTTTTCCCAAAAGAGGAAGGTTTTCCAATTTATCCTAGTAGTTTGCATGGCAGATAGATTGCATAGAGAAATGAATAACTCATCCAATAGCTCATTCTTCTGCCCTTATTACGATGAAATTCTCTATAAATACAAGCTCTAAATAAGAAGAAATGGCCCCCAACCACACAAGACACTACCTTAGTTCATTCTAACCTATTATATTATTTAGACTTAGCTTTGCTTAGCGTAGTTAATCTTAGTTGGTAGTAATCATCATAAACATTTATTTGTCTCTTTTGAAGTTCATTCAATGCAGTCTTGATTGCATTTATAGGTATTTTTGCCTCATTTGGTTGTACTTGACTGGCTAAAGTTCTCAAATTGCCGAAGTAGAAAATAGCCTAGTAAAAGGGGGAATCCCAACCATTTCATAATCACCTTATCATTTATAATTGGCCTCTATTTGGTCATTTGGGATATAGTTTGGTTGCTCATACACAAACACACTTGGATTCCTCTTGGATCATGGCACACCCACAATCCATTTAGTCTTCGGTCAAGGCTTTGTCTTGGCCACACAGACAACAGAACACTGTGAAATTGTGAATATATTATTCTTGAAAATTCACTTCTAGTGGCTCATTACCTAGGCATGAGTATCTCGTTTGAGCAATACTAGGTCACATAATCTATTTAAATGTACATGAATATTTAAAGAGATTCGCATATGTGATGGAGTAAAAAAAATTGTATTGATCGAAGAGCAAGATCAATGTATGTAAATAAGACCTCTACATTCAAATTATATGAAATCTAAATGGCTACATTATTTTATCTTTGAGTATCACATCCGAGATTAAAAATAAAGAAGACCATTTACATATTCCTTTGAAGTGAAATTGTTCTTTGATTACCAATTCTGATAGTTGTGCTTATACGGAAGTGGTTGTGAAAATTATCTCAGTTACAAATCTAGAGGGAGGTGAATAAGTTTAGTTTGCTCTTTCAATTTATTTTAAAATTTGTCAAGTTTTAGTGATTTAAGCATACAATCAATCAAGGCAACCAAAATACAAAATGAAGCAAGAGCAAAAATGCTGTAAAGTAAAACTAGATAGACGACACCAGAAATTTTTATGAGAAAAATCAAGAAAAAAATCAAACAGACTAGCTATCTTATTCTAATCAATCCAGTGCCTTCTAAACTACTCTCTATAAGTCACCAATTCTAGTGCTTTGGATGTTGGGAACAATGGAAGCGCAAAAACAAATTATAACCAATCTCACACAAAACACAAGTATACGTGGTTCGGCACAACCTGGCCTACGTCAATGGATGAGAAGAGATTTCATTACAATTCTAGAGAGATATTACAATAGTAGAGAATACACAAAACTAAACCGTGTACATAAGCTTTTGTCCCAGAGCTCTTCACCATGTACCAATCTACAAGACTCCCTATTACCCTTAGTGTTTCACTCTACCAAACATGTAACTCTCTTTGCCTATCAATTCTCTCATGAGGTTACATCTCTCTCAACTCATAAGTCTCAACTCTACCCTAGGCATCTATTTATAGAGCCCTAAACCCAATTTCTTGTTGGACAAGGATTATAATCCCTTGAACCCAAAAACTTTTCTGACAAGAAATTACCTAATAAAATACAACTCTAAAATAGAAAACCTTATTAGACTAGAATTAGAGACATAATACATAACAATCTCCACCTTGGCTGAAATTTCATAATGTTAATCATCGCTTGCCACAACATTGAATTGAACATTCATGTAGCTTCAATCTCGCACAACTCTTATTGTCCCCATTGTATGCTACTCGATTAATCAAACCTCCAAGGCTCCACTTTGAATACTCGAGCTCCGTGCCATGTAATTCATCATGATTTTTTGATTATCGTGACCAAACAAATCGATTGATTGACTCCACCTGCAATTGAAACATATTGCAGCACTAGTTAAAACTTATGTTTTCTAAATCTTTTGTGAATAAAGGTTGAATGTCCTAACATAAACCATCGGCTCTGATACCACTTGTTGGGAACAGCAGAAGCGCAAAAACAAATTATAACTAATCTCACACAAAACATAAGATATATGGGGTTCGGCACAACCTAATCTATGTCCACAGATGATAAGAGATTCCATTACAATTCTGGAGAGATATTACAATAGTAGGGAATATACAAAATTGGACCATGTAAATAAGTTTTTGCCTCAGTGCTCTTCACCATGTACCAATCAACAAGACTCCCTCTCACCCTTAGTGTTTCACTCTACCAAACATGTAACTCTCTTTGCCTATCAACTCTCTCATGAGGTTATATCTCTCTCAACTCATATGTCTCAACTATACCCTAGACATCTATTTATAGAGCCCTAAACCCAATTCCTTGTTGGAAACGTATTACAATCCCTTAAACCCCAAAACTTTCCTAACAAGAAATTACCTAATAAAATACAATTCTAAAATAGAAAACCTTATTAGACTAGAATTAAAGACATAATAAATAACAGTGGAATCACCTATTATTATTATACCTTTGACGTTCAGTGTTCTCCGACTCCAATGGCTTCAAAATCATCAACATCACTAATACTTTCCAATACAATCATCACCTTACAATAATTCGCCTCTCATAATAATTGATTGATTTCTTCTTCCACAAGAATGTGTGAAGAAATTGAGTGATTCTTTTACTCTAATCATCTTAGATATACTCGGCAAGCTCTCTAGATTTTAATAATTTCTATTATATGCAGACTAAAATTTTAATTGAATTTTAATATATAAGCATTCCTCTTTTTAGTTAAAAATTCATCCAAAAAGAGAAAAATATGTCTCTAGTTGTTTAGATAAGAACTGAAAGTTAAATATAGTCAAAACTCAAAATCCTAGTTGAAGCAAATAAGATTCTTATCCGATACAATATATAACATTTGGGACTTATATTATTTTAGTCGAGAAACATGTTATGCCAGTATAACAAAATGCTTTATCGGTACATCTTTTTGGACTAAGGTACCATTTCAACAAAGTGATGTTTTGTCGATGCAACAACTTTTTGGACAAAGGTATAATTTTAAAAGAATCCGTGACGTATATTTTTGTAATTGGCAATCTTCGGTGTCAAATCAAACATGATCGAGTTGTAATATTTGTTTTATATTCTTATCATTGATCATGTAATTGAAGTCTCAGAGTGAGCATATATGAAGTTCTTCACCAACCATGCAAGTGCTCTTCAAAGGATGAAGCTTGAATCTTTGGAAGAAGCCATCAATGGTCTGAATAAGGATTCGATCGATTGAAGTTTCAAGATGATTATGAGTGTATGAGGACATTGTTGATCACATATGAGAGTCACGTAACCTAGGTAAAGTGGTAAAAACACATATATATCAAACAATGAGGTTCCGACCTTGAATAGAGGGACGTTTTAGCAAATTACTTAAATATTCAAGGTTGGACCGTCCAGCTCAAACCTAGACTGGCCCAACAGGTTTTGGGAATTTGATTTTTGATAGAAAAAATCCTGGACCGGTCCATGGTTCTGCTCTAGCAAAATTTATCTTGTAGAGTTGTATTTTAACCCAGATTTGACCCCAAACTTTTCTAAAACATCGGGACATGTTTCTTATTGATTTTTAACTTATTTTTCAAGAAAAAATAGAGTTTTTAATCTCTATAAAAATCTCATATGGTTTATCTCTCATTGTGTTTTTAACAAATCAGAAATTCATATTATAGAGAAAGAAAGCATTGAGATATTTTTCTAGCAAAGAATTTTTTCCTTTGATTATTTGTTTATATTTTTGAGAGCATACACATATTCACTGAGTGATTTAGGGTGTCTCTATTGCTTGATCAACTATTCAAAGACTGCATTGAAGATTTATTCGTGATCAAGTTACTGGATTGGTTTCTTTTATAACTGTTCGTTTGTGAGAAAGGGGAAGAATATTGAGTTACGAAGGGGATAGAATACTTGCTAAGTGTCTGTGTTCTTCTAGTTACCCTTCTAAGAGGATTTTGACATTAGTCGGGATCTGCAGTGGTTGGATGAGGTAGTCGTAATTGTAAGCCTGAGGTGTTCTACATCAAGTTCTTGTCAGAGTGGAGTGGGTGTGAGTTTGGGACATAGCTATTGTACTTTGCTTCGATGATATTGGATTTGATTCTCTGAGGCTACAAAGCCTCACCTGTAGTTTTTTCCCGATCTGAGTTTGCCACATATATTTGGTGCATTCTTTACTTTACTGCGCTTTATTTTATTTACTTGCTTTGTGGGATTGCTTAGATTTTAATTGGAATTAAAATTGGATAATCTGAAAGATTAAGCAAAAAATGAGTAAACCTAATCACCCCCCTCTATGTTTTAAATATAACTTTCGCAGCCGCTTCTGCACCACACAACTCACAGAATCATGTTTTGTTAGTACAAGGTTTTAGAGTGTCATTCTGAGAAACCACAATGTAAGTCTAGTAGCATATTCAATCGGTGAAATATTTTTTACAACCGGTGCAATGTTACACCATTTTAAAGATACTTAGAAATTTTTTAAAAAACACTTTAACTGCCTTTTATACAATGTGTCCTCACTTCACCCATTTACCTCATGATGATCAATTCACACTTCGCTTTTGAACATTTGCAATCCAAGATTCAAATATAAAAGTTACAAATTCATAAATCTTTGACGTATATATTTGTAATTGGTAATATTCGGTGTCAAATATAAGTTTGATCAAGTTGTAATCTTTTATTCATCTTTTCTAATCAATCATGGAGTTGAAGACTGAGAGATTAGAATGTGTTCTTCATCAATGCATCATCTAAAGAATGCCTCAACAAAGACTTTGGCTTGATTGAAACATTCAAGTGGCTACAAGTGAGTATGGATGTCGTTGATATGATTTGAGCATCATTTAGTCTAGGTAAGTTGGTGAGGACATGTAGGTTTTTAAAACATGTTTTTCGATCTTGAAAAATAAAGTTTCAAGGTCACAATTCTATATTTTTCAAGGTTGGACTAGTTTAAGTCTTTCCTGGACCAGTCCAAGAGCTCTCAGGACCTCAGAATTGGTGACCAACACAGTTGGACTAGTCCAAGAAGTCTCAGCTTCTTGCTACAGGAGCTGGACAGGTCCAAGGGATAGGTTGGACCGTCAAAGGCTTCTGCTTTGCGAATTTTGCCTTCCTTTGTCCTGTTTTGACCAAAATTTGGCCCTGAACTTTCTTAAAATACCGAGATTCATTTCTTATTGATATTTAACTTATTTTTCAAGTAAAATTAGGGATTTATTATCTATATGAACCCTCATATGTTTTCTCTCTAAGAGGGGAAAAAGAGAGAAAAAAATTAATGTTTTCAATGAGCTTTTCATTATATATCAAAAAATCTTTTTACAGAAAGAAAGTAGAGGAGATATTTTTCAATAGAGAATGTTATTCTACTATTTATATTTTTTGGAGCACACACACATGGAGTGTTTAAGTTATGATGCTCTTCTTAGTCTGATCAAAGGATTTTCAAAGTCATCATTAGTCTATATAGCTTGACTAGAGCAGTAGAGGTGGTTCCTTAACACTACTTGATTTTATCTGAAGAGGAAAAGAAATGATCACTATGAACGGGACAAAATACTTGAGGAGTATTTGTGTTCTTTTAGCTTTCCTTCTAGAATAATTGTGACGTTAGCTGGGAGTCTGCAGTAATTGGATGACGAGTCACAAGAGTAAGCCTGAGGCGTTCCTTATCAAAGTTCTTGTCAAAGTGGAGTAGGTGTGAGTCTGGGAGAGAGTCTTGTACTTTGCTTTGAGATTGTGGATTGGTTTCTCTGGAGGCTTTTCCCTTACCCTGTGGTTTTTTCTTCTTAGGGTTTCCACGTAAAATTTCTTGTGTCATCTCTAACTTTTCTTACTTGCTTTATTTATTTTGTGATTGGTTTGGATGCTTAATTATTAATTGTTGTAGGTAATTAATCAATCATAAAAATTAGGCAAGAAGAGCAATTCACCCCCTCTAGGTCTAAGGATTAGAATCTCACTCTAAATTAATTAAACCGTTTGTGCACCGCGTAATTCACATTTGCTATTAGTGCGGGTTGCTCAATCTTGAGTTAGATTTTATTTGATTGATTTAGTTGTGAATTCTAGAATGCCTCATATCTTGTCTTCTATAATGATATTGTTTTACCTCAATTTTTGGAGTCTATCACTAGTATGCATCTTGAGTGGTATAAGCTGAAAAAGGAATATGAAAATTTGTTGGACAAATTGAAACTTACTAAACTTGATAGAGATATTTACAAATTAGAAGTTTATGTCACCAATAAAATTTAGAGGAAGTTAGACGTGATAAGATGAATCTTCTTGGTAAAGTTGAATTTTTGGAATAGGAAGTTAAACAGATTAAAGGGTTTAATAATTCACTTGAGCATAAGATTGATAATTTGAATAGTGAACTTGTTAAATCTAATTAGTCTTTTCAGAAATTTAACTCTGACACTTGCAAATTTGGTAAGGTGAATTTTTCTAAAAAATTGAGTAATAAAGGAGAATTGATTTCAACTTTAAAGGATTTGTCACTTCAAAAATTAAAAGATATTTTTGTGAAAGTTGAGACTAAGCCATCTGTTATTACTCATGCTCTAAAACTTGTTCAATGTGCCATTTTTGTGGAGAAAAATGTCACATCAAGTATAAGTGTTAGAAGAGAAAAATTGAACTAAAAAGGTATAAAATCTTAGACAATTCAAGAGCCTTGTTTGTTGAGATGAAAGAACTTGAAAATAAGCAACAGAAATTGAAATAAAAATTTGATAAATCGACTTACTTTAATTCTGTTCTAGATTCTCATAAAGGTAAAGAGAAGATAGAAAAGACCTTGGAGACTAATTATTCTAATTCTAAAACATTTAGGAAATTAATTGATCATAAATCTGAAACTGTTTGGGTGAAGAAGGATAGTCTAAAATGTCTGGTCATGCACACTGCACTTAGAGTATTTGGTCCTACAGGTTGGTATTTTGATAGTTGTTGCTTTAGGCATATGACTGAGGACAGAACATTTTTTACCACTTTTAAGGATTTTTTTGGTGGGTCTGTTACTTTTGGTGATGACAATGCATCTAGAGTGAGTGGTAAAGGTAAGATTGATTTTCCTGCTTTTGGTGGATTGAAAAATTTTCTGTATGTTAAAGGTTTTGCTTCAAACTTGTTAAGTATTGGTCAGTTATGTGATAATAGTTTTCAAGTTAATTTTACTCAACATTGATATTTTGTAACTTATGAGAATGGTGATTGTATTCTGAAATGATCTAGAACTTCTAATAATTGTTATGTGATATTTTTAAATCCTTCACATGTTTTTTTTTTGTAGTAACTGATGAAGCTATCTTGTGGCATATGAGACTTGGTCATATAAATTACAATGATTTGGTAAGTCTGTCTAATCATGATCGAGTTCGAGGTTTGCTTAAGTTGAAAAGGCCAACATATGAGGTATGTGGAACATGTCAATTAGGTAAGCAAACTAGAGTGTCACATAAGAGATTTAAGCATTGAGTCACTTCTAGACCTTTGCAGTTGATTCATATGGATTTGATGGGTCCAATCAAAACTCAAAGAATAAGTGGTAAAAAGTATATGATTGTAATGGTTAATGATTTTTCACGATTTACTTTTATTGCTTTCTTGAGAGAAAAGTCTGATACTTTTGTTTTCTTCAGGTTGATTTGTCAAAGGATCCAGAATAAGAAGGGATATGCAATAACTTGTGTTAGGAGTGATAGAAGAGGTGAATTTGAGCCTAGACTTTACATTTTGTATTGTGATGATCTTGGCATAAGTCATGAATTTTCTGCACCCAAAACACCTTACTAGAATGGTGTGATTGAGAGGAAGAATAGGAAAATTACAGAGATCACATGTACTATGTTTCATAAGAGTAAGTTAGCTAAATACTTTTGGGCTAAAGTTGTTAGTACTGCTTGTCATGTTTTGAATAGGGTGTAACTTAGGCCTGGAACTAAAAAGACTTCATATGAATTGTGGTATGGTAAGACGCCCAACATTAAACACTTTAGAGTTTTTGGAAGTAAATGTTATATCTTTAAAGATAGGGAGAATTTGAATCTAAGGACCGTGACCACTTTGGGCTGGTTTTCTTTTTATTTTCATTTATTGTCATATAAATATTTTAAATGATTATATATGTGTTTTAAATGTGAAATACATGTTCGGGGACTTTTATAAGTGTCCGGAGAAGTTTTGAAAATATTTGAAGAAATTTAAGTTTTTTGGGTCGGGCGGGCGCGGGACGCAAATTTCATGGGCTCAAAAAAATCAAAAGTGTTAGAATGACTCCAAGTTTGGAAGATAGCTTAAATAAAATATTTGATGCATTACGGAATCGATTTCAGGTTCGTACGAGTTACCGAAAGTGAAAATAGAGCTCGGGAAGGTTTAGTGAGTGGCTAGTGGCATTTTTGTAAATAGATGAGTTAAGTCTATAAATAGCAAAGAGGAGAATGTAGAATTCATTATCTCATTCCTTCATCAGATGTGAGAGAGCAATATAGATACACATATATCTTTATATCATCTTCTTCCCTTCTCCATTGAATTTGAGAAGCTTAGGGCGAGAATTGGAACGTGTCGAACAAGAGAGATTTGGTTTACGCATTGAGGGCTTGAGATTGGTCTGATTAAATTTAAATTCGAGCAAAGTTGAGTTGGGTGAGAAATTGGTTTGGAATTGAGGTAGGAATGTTCTCTCCACTTTATCATTGATTCCTTAGGAATTGATGTGATTTGAGTTGATTAGCATGTTTAAGAATGCTAAAAAATGAGTCTTGCAGCTTTAATTGGGCTAATTTTTGTTAATTGATAATATTGTTCAATTCAAATGAATTTGAATGTGTATCAAAGTGAATTATGATGTGAATTGTGTATACATGCTTATATGTTAGCAATTGTGGATAAATATTGCCAAATAATATGATTTATAGTTGTGGAGTCTATGTTGTACATGATGCATTTTACATGTTTGATAAAATATATGAGAATGATCTTTTCTATAAATGTTGCATTGATATATGCATGAAAATACCTGTTTTAGCATGGAAAATAAGAAGCTTATGTTGCGCCTGAATGTGGAATTGTTGCATTGTTATATGCATGGAAAGAACTTGTTTTAGCATAGAAACTAAGTGGCTTATGATGCACTTGGAATTGTATGTTGCCATACTTGAACCCTATGTGATTGATTGTTGATTTTGGGAGGAAGTTGGAAAGTAATGAGGGCATAGATCCCTAGATTACAAAACCTGAAACTTGGCCAAGGTGGTTCCTTCTAGACCCTCGAGTTAGTAGCTCGTAAAGTTAGATATGGTTCCTTTTAGAACCTCGGGTTAATCACCTGTAAAGTTGGATATCTTGGATAATTGGCTTTATGAGCAGTTATTTGGTGGTTCTATGAATACTCTCATTTTGTATGATTTTGAATTTATATGTTACTTGATTGATTTCGGTTTCTACGTGACTTGGTGTTTAACTCTTGTTATTGAATTGTGATATTCATATTGAAGCTTGCGTGACTTTTTACTCCAATTGAGCACTGTTGAGCATGTGTTCTATTTAAGTATTGAATTGAGATTCTTTGAGCATGTGCATTGTCGTATGCCATGTAGTGTGTAGGAATACTATGATAGCATTTCATGAGCATTGGAAGTATGTCATGTAGTATATAAGAATGCCATGATTGCATTCATGTAGGTCACGCCGAGTCGATGCATAAGTTGGTTTGGGTATCTCTAATGGGCATGTTGATGCTCACCCCCCTTCTCCAAACATTTTACAGATAAGGCACCAATCGTTGATGGAGCTTGAGGTGGTCGAATTATGAGATCTATATTTCATTGCTACCATTTATGTTATGCCTTTATATGCCATGTTTAGGCATTTATCGAACTTGTAATTTGAATTTAAGTATTGGATCTAATATGTATGAGCTACGTTTGATACTTTGAACAATTGAGGATAACGTATGGATTTATGCTTAAGTTGGATTATTTTCCTTTACGTCGTATAATTTTTATCGTTGGTGTAAATTGTGGGTTTAAATTGGACCTTGCTAAATTGAGTTGAAGGTTAAGCCATGATATTGCCTAAGGCATGGAAATGGACACTTAGAACATTTTTCAAGGATGCAGATTTGAGGTATTTTTATTATGAGAAAACTCCATTTAAATTGTGCCAAAATTTTGATTGTGCAAAACTTCTATTTAGATTTTGCAAAATGTGAGGGTTTCGATTGTGTGAAAAGTGCATTTAGATTAATCTAAATATGCACTGACAGGTTGTTCAATAGGTGCATATAGTGAATACATGGAGCTCTATTGTGAGGATAATCATTGGTTATGACGGTGTTGATGTATAAATTATGCTTCCGAGTTATGTGATTTCAAATGATGTAATGATTTAAATGAACGAGTTCACTCTCAGAATTTGGGTTTGGAATGGGAATTCCGGTGACTCATATCTTGGGGTGTGACAACTTGATATCAGAGCATGATATCAAGGCTTGATATTTATTGAGGAATGTCGATGTTTAACTTAAATCCCTCCCATTTCCCATGCCCCCTTTGGGTGCTGGAAATTGATGCATGACATTGGGAATATTTGACTCTATAAGTGATGAATGATACTTTTTGGGGTATGCTTTAAATAGTCGGGCTTTTAAGATTTTTAATCGTCGTACTAAGTTGTGATAGATTCTATTAATGTTGTGATTGATGATTCAAGGCTTAAGGAGATACATGATCAACTTGAGGAAGAAGAAGGGATAAATACCTTAGGGTTACCTAAGAGTGAACCTAGTGGGAGAGTGGTTAAGAAAGAAATTGAAGATGAGGTTGAGGATGTAGGTGGTGATGATATTGTTGAAGTGATTGATGATACTCATGCACCTATAGAAAATCTTGTACCATAAGAGGAAGTCCCAATGTCTGGTAGTTCTAGGATTCGAAGTAGTCATCCTTTGATTAATGTGATAGGGCCATGGGAGGAAAGAAATACTAGGAGTAGAGTCCGAGATAGTATAGGACACTAATGTCATATGGCTCAGTTTGAACCTAAGAATATTGATGAGGCTCTTCAAAGTTCTGATTGGCTTGTAACAATGCAAGAAAAGTTGAATTAATTTTTGAAAAATGATTTGGGAGTTAGTGCCTCAACTTTGGGATGTGAACATCATAGGAACCAAATGCATCTTTAAAAATAAACTTGATGAGAATGGTCTTGTGATAAGAATAAAGCCAAGTTAGTTGGACAAGGATATACTAAAGTTGAAGGAGTTCCTAGACTTGAGTTTATTCGTCTTCTTTTTGCTCTTGCAAGTCCCTTTAAATTTAAATTGTTTCAAATGGATGTTAAAAGTGCTTTTCTAAATGATATTTTGCAAGAAAAAGTGTATGTAGCTTAACCAAAAGGTTTTGTTGATCCACATAATCCCTGATCATGTTTTTCATTTGAAAAAAAGGCTCTTTAAGATTTGAAACAAGCTCCTAGATCATGATATGAAAACTTGACTTCTTAGTTGTTGCATAAGTGTGAGATATAAATTTGTAATTGGCATATTTCGATGATCAAAACCTGATTGATCAAGTTGTAATTTTTGATTTATTCTTTGTATTGATCATCGACATCTTCAAGCTGACACTCAAGTGCATGGAAGCCGATAAATCAGTTAGAACACCATATAGTACAGGTAAGTATGGTGAGGACACTCTGCACTTTTTAGTGCCGAGCCTATTTTGAAAAACCAGGGTTTAAATGCAAAATTTAGTTTTTAAATAGGACCGGTCCCAAATATTTAGGACCGGTCCAACTTTTCTTGGCAGTTAGGTTTTTGCAGGTTTTACAAAAGTCCCACCGGTCCTATTTATTTGGCACCGGTCCCACTTAGCCTGTTCCAACTAGGAAATAGATTTTGACAAAAATTCTGTTTCCTATTGGATTTGAAACTTCTAGGAAAGTTCTATTTTGGTATTTAACTTCTTTTCCAAGTAGAATTAGAATTTCCTTGCCTATATATATATGTATTCATATTTTCTCTGAAGGAGAAGCCTTGGAATATTATTTTAGAGAGAGAAAGTATATACAATATAATTAGGGCTATATATTTTTAAGAATGCACATCCATACTTCACGAGTGATATTTAGGATGGTGTTCTACTGCTGGTTATCTGCTCAGAGACTGCATCAAATCTATTTGCTGATCAGAACATTGGATTGATGGTTCTTCGCTTGCTTGCTTGCTGAGGAAGAAAGGTGACCAGATTCCACTACGAAGGGAACAAAATACTTGCTGAGTATTTTGGTTCTTCCAGCAACCTTTCTGTAAGGGTGGTGACATTAGCCGGAAGTCTGCAGCAGTTGGACGTGTTGTCGCAATCATAAGCCTGAGGTGTTCCGCATCAGATCCTTGACAGAGTGAAGAGGGTGTGAGATTGAGACAGAGTCTGTTGTACTTTGCTTCATCATAGTGAATTGGTTTCCTGAGGCGTGCCGCCTCCCTCTGTGGTTTTTCCCGCCTTGGGTTTCCACGTATATCTGGTGCATTCTTTTCTTTACTTGCACTTTATTTATTTGCTTGCTTTAATTGTTTGATTAATTAGACTTAAAATTGAATTAATTAAAAATTAAGCAAACGAGCAAGTGATCCTATTCACCCCCCTCTAGGTTCTAAAATACTTTTTGCAATCGCTTCCGCATCGCGCAACTCACAATAAGGGCTTAGGAGAGGGGGATCTAATAAAACTTTGTTCATAATCAGAAAAGGTAAAAATTTGCTTGTTGCTCAAATTTATGTATATGATATTATTTTTGGTTCTACCTCTGATAACCTTATTCATGAATTTGCTAGAGATATAAGTAATACTTTTGAAATGAGTATAGTTGGTGAACTAACATTTTTTCTTGGAATCCAGGTGAAGCAATTTGATGATGAAATTTTTATATCTCAAACTAAGTATGCAATAGAGTTAGTCAAGAAATTTGGTTTGGAAAATTCCAAGCATGTGCAAACTCCTATGAGTACTTCTTCCAAATTGGAGAGGAACTCAAATTCTAATTGAATTGATCATTCATTGTATAGGAGTATGATAGACAACTTGTTATATTTAACAGCTAGTAGGCTTGACATTACATTTAGTGTTGGAGTATGTACTAGGTATCAAGTTAATCCTAGGGAACAATATCTCATTGCAGTTAAGTGTATTATTCGTTATTTCAATAGTACTTTGAATTATAGATTGCGTTATTCTGCACAGTCTAACTCTGATATTGCACGTTACACTGATGCTAATTGGGCTAGTAACAAGGATGATAGGAAAAGTACTTCAAGTGGTTGTTCTAGGTTTCATCACTTTAGAAAATCTATAGGCATTTGTTGTCTAGACTAGATTGCATAGCATTGACATAATCTAGAGAGGAACTTCATATTTACCTTATGAGTCTAGAATATACATTTAACCTTGTAGTTTTAGGTTTTAGTTTTATTTTTATTTTTATGAATTCAAGTAAACCATGTTAGGAAAAGTATGTTGAACACAAGGAAATGAATGACACACAGATTACATATGTATGACATACTATGGCTATAAGTTGAAAATTTTGGTTTTGTTTACTATTTTGTTTAGTAGATGAATCATGGTGAGTACATTTACTAAATTACTTTTATGTCATTGTTTTGGTCAAAGATATTGTTGATTTGATGGAGCATTATCTTGGGAATTAAATTTTCAATATTGTGCTAAAAAGACCAAAAAGAGTGATGAGTGAAAAAAAAGAAAAATTGCAACAACTAGAAAAGAAAAGTAAAAAAAATATGTAAAAAATTATTGTTGAACATATTCTTAAGGAAAAATGCTACCTTTGGGATATGTCTAAAGCTACCAAGATGACATGATATCCAATGAGAATCATAAAAGAAAAAGTTGTCTTAGGAAAGAGCTAGTCGTCTGTAAGAGTGAAAGCCAGTGAATATGTATGTACGAGCAATAGAAAAAGAAAAATTGAAAGTCTGTGCACATGTTAATTATTTTCTGGTGATTTTACTACACTTACTAAGTGTGTGAAACTGATTGATTAAGCTTTGGTTTTGGTTTGTTGTGTTCATATAGTCTTGTGGAGTCAATATTTTCTATTATTTATATATACAAGTTCTATATTCTTGCTTGCTTCCTTCTTAGTTTTTTTTTTTATTCCCTTGTCAATTATTGACAAAAAGAGGGAGATATTTGAAGGAGTTTTATTTGAGAGATTTTGACTTTTGTGACTTTCAAGGGGATAGTTGTCTAGTAATTTATTGTTAAGTGGGAGATGAGTTTGGTTGTTTGAGGGAGAGTATTGCATAAGCATTATGCATTACATGAGCATTTTGTATGCATTGGTATTACACAATTATTTTTATTTGTGTTTATGTTTATTTGTCTTTACTAAACTTTCACGAAGGTATTTTTGAGTGTTGTTTTGCATTGCATTTAGGTTCATCATATTTGTTAAATATAAGTGTTCTTCATATTTGCCACAAGCTCAAGATCATAATGAATGCTCGGTTTGGATTAGCTGTATTTTTGTGTTTTTGACAACTTGTAATTTATCTTTTTTGCTGCGGGGTAGATTACATATTGTCTAGGTTGGTTTTGTCACGAAATTGCCAAAGGGGGTGATTGTAACGTATATATTTGTAATTGGCAATATTTAGTGTCAAAACTAAGTTTGATCAAGTTGTAATATATCTTTCATTCATATTTTTGTAATCGATTATGGAGTTAAAGATTGAGATCTTGGAGTGTGTTCTTCATCAATGCATCATCTAAAGAGTGTCTCAACAAAGACTTTGATTAATTGAAACATTCAAGTGGCTACAAGTGAGCATGGATGTTATTGATCATGATTTAAACATCATTTAATCTAGGTAAGTTGGTGTGAACACATGTTTTTAAAATGTGTTTTTCAGTCTTGAAAAATAGAGTTTCAAAGTCATAATTTCATATTTTTTAAGGTTGAACCAGTTTAAGTCTTTCAGAGACTAGTCTAAGAGCTCTCAAGACCTCAGAATTGGTCACTAACATAGGTGGACCGGTCCAAGTAAAGTTTGGACTAGTCCAAGAAGTCTCAAATTCTTGTTACAAGAGCTGAACCAGTCCAAAGGATAGGTTGGACCTATCCAAGGCTTCTGCTCTACGGATTTTGCTTCCTTTGTCCTGTTTTGACCCAAATTTGACCCTGAACATTTCAAAAACTCCGAGATTCATTTCCTATTGATTTTTAACTTGTTTTTCAAGGAAATTAGGGGTTTATTGTCTATATTAACCCTTATATGTTTTCTCTCTAATAGGGGAAAAAAGAGAGAAAAATGCTTTCAATGAGCTTTTCATTACATATCAGAAAATCTTTTTAGAGAGAGAAAGTAGAGAAGATATTTTTCAACAGAGAATGTTATTCTACTATTTATATTTTTGAGAGCACACACACATGGAGTGTTTAATTTATGATTCTCTTCTCAGTTTGATCAAAGGATTTTCAAAGTCATCATAGTCTATACAGTTTGACTAGAGCAGTAGAGGTGATTCTTTAGCACTACTTGATTTTATTTGAAGAGGAGGAGAAACGATCACTACGAAGGGGACAAAATTCTTGACGACTTTTTCTATTCTTTTAGCTATCCTTCTAGAAGAATTGTGACATTCGTCGGGAGTCTGCAACAATTGGATGATGAGTCGCAAAAGTAAGCCTGAGGTGTTCCGCATCATAATTCTTGTCAGTGTATAGTGGGTGTGAATCTGGGAGAGAGTCTGTTGTACTTTGCTTCGAGATTGTGGATTGATTTCTTTGGAGGCTTCTGCCTCACCCCTGTGGTTTTTTCCCTTTTAGGGTTTCTAAGTAAAATTTTTGGTGTCATCTCTAACTTTCCTTACTTGCTTTATTTATTTTGTGATTGGTTTGGATACTTAATTATTAATTTTTGTGGGCAATTAATCAATCATAAAAATTAGGCAAGAAGACCTATGCAACCCCCTCTAGGTCTGTGGATTAGCATCTCACTCTAAGTTAATTGAACTGTTTCCGCACCGTGTAACTCACAAAATAAATTTTGATTATCAAATTTGACAAACATTTGAACCAATACAATCAATAATAAGAACATCAAGTAACCTTTTGAGCCATACATCCCAATCTAGAGTTTAAATTTACTATTGCAAAAACTCTTTTACTCAACATGTGCATGACCTTATTACAGAGACAAGGCACTCAACACAAAGCATAATCTTGATTCTGCTAAAGAAGAACAACAACATCATCCACCAATACTATAGTAACTGAGTCCACTGGTTATACGTGTTGGAAAAAATTGAACAATACAATTTCTCCTTCTTGTGCAAGTTTTAGGAATTAACAATTGAGAGCGAAAACAATTAAACTCACATAGATCAATAAAATATAAATTTTAGCCACATGGAACACCAAGATATATGTAGAAAACCTGTTCGAGTTGAAGAAAATAATGAGGTTACAATTGTTCTTCTCTAGATTAAACTAAAGGTTTATAAATCAAATGATCATCAAGGAAATATAACTCTTGAACACCTATAGTAACAACAATAACAAGCTTCATCAAAATAAGGTAGATTCCATTAATAAACAAATAAATTTCACCAGCTTTAAGCTAAAATAAAAACATTGTTGAGGAATCAAAATGAAAATCTGACTATTGAAGATGCGCTTCCCAACATCACAAACTTGTTGGAATTTAATCCATACTCAACTTGTATAAATCAAGAATACTGAAATTAATAAAAGAGTAGGTTAGTAATCGTACTTGATTGATGATATAACACTTAAGAATACCTTGTAGTTTCTGTAAGAGATCCTTTGAGAGCTCTACCCCCTTTCTGAGAGTTGTCCTTCGATAGGGATGAATAAGGGTTTTTGAAACCTTTATTTATAACAACAATAGGGGGGACAACTTCTCTATAAATAAATACTTAAGTCTCCCTCCTATCATGGAAATGTAGATATCAATGGTTAATATTAAATACCACAAAATAAAGTTAAAAAATCATAATCCAACGGTGTAAATATTATATTGTCAATTAGACCACAAATTGACAAGTATAATCCCAACCCATCAATTAACGATAATTACATTGCAATCTAATTTTAGAAAATAGTGTTTAGGACCACAAAAAATATTTTATTTATTTAAACTATTTTAACAATCTACCACTTGGTTCATGCACTTTAAGTTTTATAAAACGACATTATGGATTGCAACACTTTAGAAAAGTCGAGTGGCAACTCATTTTATTTTAGAAAAATACAATTATCAAAACAGATGGCTTGAAACTTTAAAACACTTTCATCTATAGACTTCCTCAATAGTAATTCATGAGTGCATAGACAAGTAATATACTAGTCTAAACAGTTCCTTGGTCTCAAAACTGATTATATCTAGGATTCGAGCAAATATATTGGTTTTTACTGTATTTCATTAGATGTGCAAACTACATGTGGTCTAAACGCGCACCTCATTATCCGTCTTGCTTCACACCATTATGGTATGTCACCTGAACATATTACAGTAAACCGCCAACCTCCTGTCCAGTGTGAGGGTTTACCGATATGAAGCCAATACCATATCTAGCCCATGTTATCCATATGTTGTTTCATACCATCACAGTATGTCACTTGAACATATTACGACAAACTGTCAACCTTCTGTCTAGTGCAAGGGTTTACTGATAGGGAGCCAATCCCATATCTGGCCCAAGCTATCCACATGTTGTTTCATGCCACCACGGTATGTCACCAAAACATATTATGACAAACCGTTAACCTTCTTTCTAGTGCAAGGGTTTATCGATATGGAGCCAATTCCATATCTAGTCCAAGCCATCCTCATGAAGTATAATACCACTCTCATAGACACTTTAATAATTATATTTGAATTTACCGATGTGCTGTCAATCTTACATCTAATCTAAACACCCTTATGAGTGTAACATCACTCACAGGCAAACATAATAGCACGTGCATAAACCATATATAGAATATAATAATAATGATGCATCATTACTTTGTTTCACATGCAAATAACTGTCACCAAAAGGCATAAATAAACTTAAGAAAAATAACTATCACCATAAGGTGTAAATAAGTTGAAAGCTAACTGCAATGTAACATGATATAAAAGAAATATCATACATCATAACACAATGACTCTCGAACACCTATCTGGATCACGTGCTCTTGAAAAATTTATAGATAAATACCTTTAATGAGAGGATCTACAATAGTATTTTGTGTGGGGAACCTCAATAGAACCTTCCTTAACCTTCTCACACATGAAAAAATACTTTATGTCAATGTGTTTATTATGCTTGGTCAAAATTTCATTTTTCGCATACTTTATAACTTCATTATCACAGAAAATGTCATAGGCTTGTGTATGGAATCCACAACCTTCAAATCCACAATAAAAATTTCTCAGCCACATGGCATGTTTGGTTGTTTCACAATAACTGACCAACTCTGCATACGTAGTGAAATATGTGAAAATATATTGCTTAGAGATTTTTCATAAGATAACTCACTCTATGAGCCAATATAAAAATAAATTCAAAAGTGAATTTTTTACTACTTGAGCAACTTACATAGTCATCATCAGAATAACCATTTATCTCCAAGTAGTTTGATTTCATGTAAACTAACATGAACTCTTTGGTTCTCTGGAGATACCTCAAAAAATTTCTTCACTACCTTCCAATGAGCAATGTGTAGATTTTGCTAAAATCAACTTAACTTCTCACAAAATCATTATCGGGACACTTGTTATTCTGAAAATATAATTCTTTTAACAACTGAAATCTTGGTGCACAAATTTATATCTCAAAAAGTTTTCAACACTTTATCAATTCATACCTTTTAAGAAAGTCCAAAATTTTCTATAGTGCATATATCACATGGATGTTATTCCTAATTAACAAAATATCATCAATATATAGTACAAGGATAACAAATTAACTCTCATTGAACTTGAGATATATGCATTAGACTACGACATTCTTTAGGTTGAGGCATGTAAAGTACTTCCTTAATATCTCCATTGAGGAACATTGTCTAGACATTTATCTAATGCAACTTAAGATCATAATGTGTGACAATGGCAAAATGACTCTCAAAAAGTCCTTTGATGAACCTAGAGAGAAAATTTTAAAGAAATCAACACCTCTGTTATCTATTATACACCTCAAAATCATCAAATATAGCAGACCTCCAAGTCTTAGAAAATCTGCTAAGTTGAACGGACTCAGGAACTAGATTAAAACTGAAGGAAGAGGCTGCAAAGGAATAACTGAAGGAGTGAGAGTAGGAGCTCTGACTAAAACTTCTAAAGAAAATGAAATAAAATCTGAAGTAAATGGAATGGGCATTGAAAATTGATCCTCTGCTAAAAATAAACTATAAAGCTCTAGAGTCCCACTAGATTTGCCCATCCTCAATAGATTTTGCAATGACAAATTTCAACAATCTACATTGGTTTAGAGGGATGATAAAATCCATAACCAAAAGATCTCTCAAGATATGCAATAAAATAACAAGTGATAGTGTGAGGATCAAGCTTCTTGATATTTGGATAGTACAACTTTGCCTCTACAAGACATCGCCACACATACAAATGAATGAGACTAGGTCTACGATCTATCCATAGCTTGAATGGTATTTCAGAAATTACTTTACATGACTTTTCGTTAAGAATATCAACAAATATTTTGAGAGTTTCTTCCCAAAAAATCTCAGGTAATGAAGAATGACTTATCATGTTATGAACAACATCCTGATATGTGTAGTTTTTTCCTTTCTGTCCAAGAGAACCAGGAGTGGTGTACTGTGGCACAATACCATATTCCTTGAAATATGTACTAAAACACCAATATTCACACCCTCAATATCCATTCTCCTATAATACTCACCACCTCAGTCCAATCTTAAAACCTTAATCTTTATGCATATCTGTTTTTCAACTTCAGCCCGATGAAGTTTTAAACACATCAAATGCTTCGAACTTCTGGTGATTTAATTATATATAGCCATACCTTTTAGAAACCATCAATAAAGATAATAAAATACCTTTGCCCATCTCGGACAGCAATGGGAAACATACCACAAACATCGGTTTGAATAAGGTTCAAAAGACCAAATGGCCAACTAACCTCAAAATTGCATTTCTTCTACATCTTTCCCTTGATACAGTCAACACATAAATTATAATCTGAAAAATTAGTGGTCCAATGATCCCACGCTTGACCAAAAGTTCAAATCTCTTTCGAGAGACATTTCTCAATCTTCAATGCCATAGCATAGATAAATTCTCTCTAACAAAAAATATATTTTAATTCGAAAGGTATCGAGTCCACAGAAAAACAAGAGGTAGGTATGATCACACTAGAACAATCCACCATTTGTGAACATACACATTTAGCAAGTTTGGCTCAAATATTACTATAAGAATTTTCATATCTGCTTTGTTTTTTTTAACTAATTCTTATAATTGTAGAAGCTTTTATTTTTTATTTTTTATGTCTTTTACTTTTGCAAAACCAACATTCAACATTCCCATGATCAATGCACTTTTCTCTATTGTTCTACTTTCATATTCTTATTTTACCTTATTTCTTTTTTTGCTGCCTAGTTTCTTCTTGAAACTATTCTAACTGCTACTACTCATGGCAGGATGAGCTGGCTCAATTTAAACACCCTGAGTCACTCCACTTCAATCGCACAAAGTGCTAATAGCTGGTAAATGTTCCTTTTATCTCATGTGAATTATAATTCACCCTGAAAGTCTCAAAAGACCTAAGTAGATAATATATCACCATGTGAACTAATAACTTATCATCAAATGCAATTCTCTGCTCCCTTAGGCTATTAACCAACTTGCATATCTTATACATATGCTCCCTCACTAAACTCATTGTCATCATATCTGGCTGATATAAGCTGTCAAACAATAATAATGTAGTTGCTTTTAAGATGCCTGTGAATTGTTTCTTGATTAGATCAAGAAATTCATTTCAATATTAAATATCATAATACTACCCCGAATAATCTCACCAATAGAAGCATAAATTAACTTGATGGCCATGATATTACTTTTAGTCCATTTAATATACAACAACCTTACTGTCTCAGAAGACACTACAGTGGGTATAAGGGATTTTTTTTTCAAAAAAGCATAGACTTGAAGTCCAAGAAACCCAACAAAAAATAAATAAATACCTGTCCTCTAGTCAGTATAGTTTAAACCATCAAGTGGTTCAATCTTTGTAAGCTATCTATGAATTGCAGAATCGTCTATAACCTCAATACATGTTATATCAAATAACACCACATAAAACATATCATCGTTTATAATTTCATTCCTATAAACATTATATTTACATGCCAATAAAAAAAATGTTTCAAAATAATTAAATCACAGTGTCACAACTCAAGCAAATTTACTGTACATGTATTAAAATATATGATTGGATATTCAATCCAAGTTCCATTAGTAAAATACAAGCACACGTACACAAGTGATGGACAAAACAATCTCTCACCTTAAGCAAATACATAAAAGTAAACCAGTAAACTAGTACCTTAAATAGTCCCAGAATAAATGAAAAACCAGGGAATAGTCTACAGGTCATATACATACATATGTATACATATTGTTATTAGACAAAACTAATCAATCAACCACGCAGGTGTGAGATATAAATTTGTAATTGGCATATTTCGGTGATCAAAACCTGATTGATCGAGTTGTAATTTTTGTATTATTTTATGTAATCGATCGTTGATATCTTTGAGTTGATACTCAAGTGCATGGAAGCAGATAAATATGGTGAGGACACCATATAGTACAGGTAAGTATGGTGAGGGCACTCCGCACTTTTTATTTCTGAGCCTATTTTGAAAAATTAGGGTTTAAATGCAAAAATTAGGATTTTTCAAAGTAGGACCGGCCCCCAATATTTAGGATCGGTCCAACTTGTCTCGGTAGTTTAGTTTCTGCAGGTTTTTACAAAGTCCCACCGGTCCTATTTATTTGGCACCGGTCCCACTTAGCCTATTCCAAATAGGAAGTAACTTTTGACGAAAATTTTGATTCTTATTGGCTTTGAAACTTCTAGGAGAGTTCTATTTTGGTATTCAACTTCTTTTACAAGTAGAATTAGAACTCCTTTGCCTATATATATGTATCCATATTTTCTCTACAAAGGTGGCCTGGAAAATTAATATTTTTAGAGAGAGAAAGTATATACAGTATAATTAGGGCTTTTCGTTTTAAAGAACACACATCCATACTTCATGAGTGATATTTAGGATGGTGTTCTACTTCTGATTAGCTGCTAAGAGACTGTATCAAATCTATTTGCTGATCAAAACATTGGATTGATGGTTCTTCGCTTGCTTATTTGTTGAGGAAGAAAGGTGACCAGATCGAACTACGAAGGGAACGAAATACTTGCTGAGTATTTTTGTTCTTTCAGCAACCTTTCTGTAAGGATCGTGACGTTAGCCAAAAGTATGCAACAGTTGGACGTGTTGTCGCAATCATAAGCCTAAGGTGTTCCGTATCAGATTCTTGACAGAGTGAAGAGGGGTGTGAGTTTGAGACAGAGTCTGCTGTACTTTGCTTCATGATAGTGGATTGGTTTCCTGAGACTTTCTGCCTCCTTCTGTGGTTTTTCCCACATTGGGTTTTCACGTATATTCGGTGCATTCTTTTCTTTACTTGCACTTTATTTATTTACTTGCTTTATGGGATTGCTTAGAATTTTAATTGGACTTAAAATTGAATTAATTAAAAATTAACCAAACGAGCAAGAGATCCTATTCACCCCCTCTAGGTTTTAAAGTACTTTTCGCAATCGCTTCCGCACCACGCAACTAATAATTGGTATCAGAGCAGTGTTCTTGAATTTGTGAGTAGTTCCTTGTGAAGTATTTTTAAAATCAAAATTCATTTTTGTTTTCAAAATTATTATGGAATCTAATATGAAAGTGGGTGGATTGATTCAGCGAACTCCTTTGTTTGATGGTTTAAATTATACTTTCTGGAAGTCTCGCATGAAAGCCTTTTGAAAATCTCAAGGAGAGAGAGTTTGGATGGCTGTAAAGAATGGCTATAAAATTCCTACCACTACCACTGGTGATGGTGATGCTGCTGTGACTGTAGAGAAGGATAAAACAACATGGTCTAATATTGAACATGAAGATGTTACTAATAACAACAAGGGTTTATATGTTATATTTAATTCTATTGTTCCTTCTGAATTTACTAGAATTTCTACATGTTTCACTTCAAAATAAGCATGGGATATTTTACAGGTAACTCATGAGGGTACCACCAAGGTAAGGAGATCTAAGTTACAAATGTTTGCCACTAAATTTGAAACAATTAGAATGGATGAAAATGAGATATTTTCTAATTTTTATTCTAGGATTAATGATATTGTTCAAAGTAGTGCTAACCTTGGTGAGAAAATTTCATCTTTTCAGATTATTAGAAAAATCATGAGATCATTGCATGATAGGTTCCAAGCTAAGCTGGAAGCCTTAAATGAGAGTAGAGATGTAGATTCTATGGATCAATTCAAACTTTTGAGATGAAATATCCAAAGCTTCAGAAAACAAAAAATTTGGCTTTAAAAACCTCAAAGACTTCAAAGTTTTCAAGTTTGTCAAATGGTTCAAATTCTGAAGTTGAAAAAATTGAAAGTTTTGAATATGATTCAGATAATGATGTTGCACTCCTTGCTAGGAAATTTAGAAATATTTTTGAATTTGAAAAAGGTAGAAATTTGAGAAAAGAAAATCCTTCTAAATTCCGGAATCAAAGCTCATCATCATCCAAAGGTAAGGAAAGGAAAGAGAAAGAAGATGACTCTAGGGAGACTAAGCTTACTTGTTGGACATGTGGTGGTAAAGGTCATACATCTAATCAATGTCCAAGTCCTAAGAAAAATAGCTTTAGTGCACAAAAAAGTTCAAAAACTAAAAAGAAAGTCATGAAAGCTATTATTTCTGAATCTGAATTTTCTAACTCTGATAGTGATTCTTTTGTTGAGAATGATTCTCTTGCTTTTGTTGATTTATTGAATGATGATACTGCTAATGATTCTTCTTCTAATATAGGTGAAAAAGAGGTGTACACTACACTCAGTCAAGTAGGGTTTGATGATTCAGAAGTTGAGCAGTCTGACATAGAATCATGTGAAAGCAAGCTGCCAGAACTCTTTGAGAAATTGCTGGAACCTTATAATAAGAAATATGAGAAGCTGAAGTAAGAAAATATGACAAAGAAACTTTAAAGAAAAAGAATGAAGATCAATTGAAGTTGATTGAAGAGAATAAAGCTAAAATTTTGAATCTTTAAGGTAAAGTCAAGTTTCTTGAAAATGAGGTAAGTCAAGTTATTTCTGCCAAAGATTCTCTTATTGCTAGAGTTAATTTTCTTGAGCCTGAATTGAGAAAATCACAAGAGAAATTAATTGCTTTTACTTCTGGGCAAATTAAGCTTGATAGCATGATTAGTGTTAGTAAGCCTGTAGGAAATAAGACTGGATTAGGCTTTGTTGGGTCATCATCTAAGGGAAAAACTATTTTTTTTGAAACCCAAGAATTTGATTGTGTCTGAACCCAAACCTAAGCCTCATATTGAGTCTTTGCATGCTAATGTTGTGTCCAATGTGCTTTATTGTTCTTTTTGTGGTAAGAATGGACATAGTCAACACTATTATTATAAAAAGAAAAGACATTCTAATTCTGATTTTCATGTGCATAATTCTTTTGCTAAGAATAGGTTTCATGCTAAAAAGCCACATTATTGGAACAAACCAAAAATTCTCAAGCTAAAAAGAATTCAAACAAGAGAAAGAATATTTTTGTTTCTCCACAATACTTTAGGATAAATTGTATGTTAAAATAATCTGGATGAAAAATGAAAATTTGGAGAAGTTTGTGCCTGTTGATACTATGGGATTTATTCCTAATAGGTCTTTGGGTGCAAAACCCCCTAATTGAGTCATTTAGGACTTTGATGGTCATGGATTGAACTTATGTTAATTATTTGTTTTCCATTGGACCATATCTTTTAGTTAGGATATGTTTTGTTTATTTTTAGTAATAATCATATGAGATTATGATAATCATATTTTTTTGAGAAATAATGTGAATTCTTTTTATTTCTTTTTAATTTCACTTTGATTTGTTAATGCATAATTGGAAAATTTAGTTTGTCAATGAATGAAGTACTTGATTTTATGATATAAGTATTGATAACTAATATGCTGTATTTCTTTCTTTTTAGAGGTAAATCTTCTAAGTCCATACAATTTGTGCACTAGTACAACTCTGAGAGAATTGATTGAAAACTAATGAGAAGTTGACTAGAATATATTGCATAAGTAACATTGAAAGCTTAAATGATCAGTGAATAAAAAATAAAAAAAAATAATGTTTTTATTCAGCATGAAAAGAAAAAGAAAAACAAAAACAAAATTGCTGAATATCTAGGACAAAAGGATAAGGCTACCTTCGGGATGTGTTCGTAGCTTCCACTACATTGTAAATCTCCAATGAGATATCTTTAAAAATAAAGAGTTGTTTTGAGGAAAATAGCTGGCTGTTCGTAAGCGTGAAAGCCACCGTCTTAGAAAAATTAAAAAATTGAATGATTGATTATGTGTAGTTATATTTGTTTATTATCCAATATGCTTTAGAAGATGAATCAAAAGAATTTGATTAATTTTTGATGAAGTTGGATTGCACACACACATGGATTTATTAGATGAATTTCTAAATTTTTATAAATATGTGTGTGTTAGAAGTTGTCATGATCATAAATTTGAGGATGAATTTTATGGATAAATTATGGGTTTTAAAATTCTCCATTTATAAATGTTTGAAAATTTTCAAAAATTTTAGAACTCATGTTATTCCCTAAAAAATGTGCTTTGATTATTCTCATGAGATTGTTTATATTTTTTTTCTTAAAACTTTTTTTTCAAAAATTCAAAAATATGTTTTATATTGATTATGTGTTTATTTTTCATACTTTTGTGTGCTTAATTGCTAAATCAGATTGAAATGAGGTGTTTTTGGTGAATTAGAGGTCCAAAGTGTAATTTTTCATAATTCACAAAGTTGGACCGGTCCCAATTATTGAGCACCGGTCGCACTTCTATAGGTTTTGAGGAGCTGAGAGAAGTTGGACTGGTCCCCAAAAATTAGGACCAGTCATACTTAGTTGATGCCTAGTTTTAATGAAATCCGCGTGAGCACCTTAATGTTTTAAGTGGCATTCCTTGCACACTCGCACACACACTCATATCTCTTAAACTCTCACCCTCAAGCACTCTAAAACACTCCAACTCACTTATATTCTCTTTATCTATATTTCTCTTGATTTGTGATTATTGGAGGTTGGGATTAAACTTTTGAAGCTTGTATTGATTATTGTTGAGGATTGTGGTCATACTTGTGCAAACAAACACTTTTGAAACTTGAGGTTTATACCATTGCACACAAGGTGTTCGACAAAAAGCCCCAATGGAACTTTTGTCTTTATTTTTGATCACATTCATTGTGGTGTTGATGGCACGTAAAAGGGGATGTAGTGAGGCGTCTACTAGTGATGACAACCGTATTGTATTCACTTTAGACTTGTTTAAGGATGAGTTCAATTTTAACAACTTTGTCAATGTCATAAGGTGTCGGGCTATGAAAATTGAAAGGCGAGTCAATCTTTCAATAATCAAGCGCAAATTGGAGATGGACTTTGTGCAATAGGTTGAAGACAATAGTTGGGAGTCTCTTTGTGATCTTAGGGAGATTGTAAGGCCCGACATGGTTAGATATTTCTATGAAAATATGATTACTTCAAGCTTGGATGACTTAATGTTTGTGACTAAATGTTATGGCGTTAGTGTTGAGGTCACCAAGGACACAATTGCCAATGTTTTGGGCATTGCAGAGAATGAAGATGACATTGTTTTGTCATATCAAGTTGAGGATCCAAATAGACTGAGCATGGATGATATGATTAGAGAGTTGTGTATACCCGAAGCCCCAAGGCTTGTAGATAGGTTGCCTTCACTCTACCTTATGGATGAGGTCTCGGTATTGAACTTGATAGTATCATATAATCTAGATCCTCAATACAATGAGGAAACTTGATCAAAAGTCGAGCTGAGCTTTTATATCACATTGTTCGAGGAAATTCGATCAATCTACCCGCAACAATCATGTATACCATGATCTTAGCCACTCGACATTCACGGTCTTCATCTACATTACCTTTCCCATAGATAGTGATGGCTATTTTGAGGGATGCTAGGGTCCGTATTCCTGAGAGAGCTGATATTGAGAAACCGAAAGGGATGATTGATGCCACATCAATTACTCGCTCTGTAAACAAGAAGGAGAAAGACAGAAAGGCCTATGAGCTCAGTTAAGGAGCTTGAAAGGTTGTGTCTGGGGTCATGGAGTCTTCCAACTTCCTGCGGCTGACACACCCATGACGGCCAATCAGATGAACCAGGTTCTCAGGTTCATTCAGCAATGGCTCGACTGCTTACATGCTAGGATAGACAAGCTAGAGCCTGCTATTTCTGATGAGTCTGCTGATGAGGCTAACTAGACTTAGACTTTAGGTCTTGATATCTTTTGTTCTAGACTATTTTTGACTTTTTTATCCCTGATGTCTAGTTTATTTATTTTTATCATGTTTTGTTTATTTCATCAACTGACATGTTTTGGATATTTATTTGATCAGTGATGATGATTATTTGTATTTTTTTATTGTCTTATTCTCTCTATGTGCTTCATAATTTATCTGTTTATATAAATCTCTTAGGTATTTCTTTGTCAATTTGTTACAAAAAGGGAGAGATATATTTATCAGATATGATATTTTTGCTTAGGATATTAAGGGGAAGAATATTCATGGAGATTAAGGGGGAGATGATATTGATATTCATGTTTATATTTATTTATTAAGCTTTTCACAGGTTATGTTGTTTAAGGGATGTGCAGGTACACTTGGTTTTATTCTAACCGCCTTGAACACACAAGTGAAACGTCTGTTGATCAGTTCTTTATTTTTATGTATTTTTGGACAACATTGTAATCAAAATTTTCCAATGGGTTAGGTTATAATTGTCTAGGTGGTTTTATCATGAAATTGCCAAAGGGAGAGATTGTGTGATATAAATTTGTAATTGGCATATTTTGGTGATCAAAACCTGATTGATCGAGTTGTAATTTTTGTATTATTTTATGTAATCGATCGTCGACATCTTCGAGCTGATACTTAAATGTATGGAAGCAGATAAATCAATTAGAACACCATATAGTATAGTATGTATGGTGAGGACACTCCGCACTTTTTATTTTCGAGCCTATATTGAAAAATTAGGGTTTAAATGCAAAAATTAAGGTTTTCCAAAGTAGAACCGGTCCCCAATATTTAGGACCGGTCCAACTTGTCTCGGCAGTTTAGTTTCTGCAGGTTTTTACAAAGTCCCACCGGTCCTATTTATTTGGCACCGATCCTACTTAGCCTGTTCCAAATAAGAAACAACTTTTGACAAAAATTCTGATTCTGATTGGGTTTGAAACTTCTAGAAGAGTTCTATTTTGGTATTCAACTTCTTTTCCAAGTAGAATTAGAACTCCTTATTATTCCAAGTAGAATTTGAAACTTCTGAGGTGTTCCGCATTAGATTCTTGACAGTGTGAAGAGGGATGTGAGTCTAAGACAGAATTTACTGTACTTTGCTTCATGATAGTGGATTGGTTTTCTGAGGCTTATGCCTCTCTCCGTGGTTTTTCCCGCCTTGGGTTTCCACGTATATGTGGTGCATTCTTTTCTTTACTTGCATTTTATTTATTTACTTGCTTTATGGGATTGCTTAGAATTTTAATTGGACTTAAAATTGAATTAATTAAAAATTAAGCAAATGAGCAAGTGATCATATTCACCCCCCTTTAGGTTTTAAAGTACTTTTGGCAACCGCTTCCGCACCGCGCAACTCACAAAATATCCATCTAATCAATCATCGCACATCTGGAGATGTGTGTCATTTGCAATTAGGCTATCCCTATCATCAAGTCCTCTGGCATCTTGCCTCAACCCATGCCATCATCATTGATGGATCCTATTTAAATAAATCTATTTGTCCTTATTATTTAGTTGGCAAAATGTCAAAACTTCTCTTTAGTTTTTCAAACTCTAATTCATTCCCTTTAGAGATTTTATATACTAATTTATGGGGGCCACTCTTAATATGTCTCTCGTGATGGTTATCGTTATTATCATTTATTAATTAATGAGTTTTCTCATTTCAGTTGGTTCTATCCTTCAACAAGTAAAAGTGAATATTTTTAGTGTTTTGTGAATTTTAAATCTATGATTGAGAATGCATTATCCACCAAAATTAAAACACTAATACACCAGATTTTTTTTTGTTCATTTCATAAATTCTAATGGAATACAGCACTCATTCTCCTGCCCAAAAAAGCTTGAACGAAATGGCGTTGCAGAGGATAAACATCTCTATATTGTTCACATAGTCTAGCCCTTTTAGACCATTCCTGAATTTTCAAAACCTTTTCGGTTGAGGCCTTTTAGACCTCAGCTTATATCATTAATCGGTATCCCAACAAAGTTCTAGGTAATAAGTCTCTCCATGAAGTCTAGTTTTGTTCCCCCTCAACTTATGATAATTTGCATTTGTTTGGTTGTGCATATTACCCTTATTTAGTCTCATATAATACTCATAAATTTCAAACTCGCACTACCAAATGTGTGTTCTTTGGCTATAACACTTGTCATAAAGGATATAAATGTTTTGACCCTCTCACAAGTTGCCTCTACATCTATTGTCAAGTGGTATTTGATAAGACTCTTTTTCCATTTCCTTCACTCACTAACTCAGTCTTGTCTTCCCGGATCTCTCATTTGTTCTGTCTTCAATGGTTGGTTAGCCCTAGATTAATTTCCTAATCCCATATCATAGCACCTAACCAGCTTGTGCCACCTTCCTAGCTCGATTCCCCTCTTCTCTAGTTATGCTCTGTCCCCTATCCACATCAAATCACAATCCATCTCCATTACCTATCGACATGCCTCTCCACCACCATCCTCCACCTCTTACTACCTCAACTCATCCCATGATCACTTGATCTATGTCAGGAATCTAAAAAGCAAAAGTTCTCCCAGCCACCAAACACCTGTTACCATCTTGCCTTATTTCCACCTTATCCGACATCCCCCCGGGTCCCACCTCTTTTATGGTTGCTAGTAATCATCCTCATTGGCATGATGCTTTGATTAAAGAGTTCACTGCTTTTCTCAAAAATCATACCTGCACTCTTGTTTCACATCACCCTCGTTTGATTAAGGTTATTGGGTGTAAATGGGTGTTTCGTACCAAACAAAAATTGGATGGTGCTATTGACCGATATAAGCCCCACTTAATTGCTAAGGGTTTTCATCAACAAACTAGGTTTACATTGATGAAACCTTGAGTCTCATTATCAAACACCCCACAATTTGGCTCATTTTATCATTGGCTTGCATTTTCTCCTGGCCTCTTCGCCAATTAAATGTTAAAAATGTCTTTTGCAGTGTGATCTTACTGACATCATTTATATGCAGCAACCTCCTAGTTTTGCATATCCCACGTGGCTAGACTATGTATGCAAATTGACTAAGGCTTTATATTGTCTTAAGCAATATGCTCAGGCATGGTTCTCTCATTTTTGCATGGTTTTGGGTACTATGGGATTTCATGCCTGCAAGTTCGATACCCCTCTTTTTCTTCACTGAACAGACGTCGATTTTTTTTATTTTCTTATCTATGTTAATGGTATTATTATAACAGGGAGTGATATGATCGACATTCAAAATTTGATCATCTATCTCGGCCGTTATTTCGACATGAAGAATCTTGGTTCCTTTACTTATTTTCTCAGTATGGTGGTACGTCACTCTTCTCAATCTATCACACTCACTCAATCCAAATATGCTCTTTCTCTACTTGACTGTACCAGCTGACGGCCACCAAACCTCTTGCTAATCTAGTTGCCTCAAGTTCTAAGCTCTTTAAAAATGATGACACTCCTCTTGTGGATCCTACTCCTTTTCAGCAACTAGTTGGTGGGCTCCTATATATATTTCACCATCACACGGCCAGATCTTGCTTATGCCATGAATCAAGTATCTCTTTTTATGCATGCTCTGACCTTGGCTCACTTTGATGTCGTCAAACGAATTCTTCGATAGGTGAAAGGTACAATTCAGTTTGGCTTGCATGTTGTTCCTATCAAAGACATGCGTCTCGGGATGATCGTCACACCACTTCCAACAGTTGTATTTTCCTTACTTTTAATCTCATTATTTTGAGTTCCAAAAAGCAACCGGCGGTCTCTCGTTCCTCCACTAAGGCTGAATATTGTGCCATGGCAACTAGTACTCTAGACCTATATTGGACTTAGTCTGTGCTCCGTGAACTTAGTATTTTTCTTCATAAGCCCCCCACTCTATTTTGTGTTAACATCAATGCCACGTATCTTGTTCCAACCCAATTCCCCATGGCAGTATAAAGCACATGGAAATTGATTATCATTTTATCCGGGAACGTGCTGCCTTACAAGTGCTCTTTTTTTCTAGTCATGCTCATTCGGCTGATTCTCTCACTAAGGGTCTTCTTGTCGCCCTATTCAACCATGCACATGCCAATCTCAAAGTCGCAAGTGCATCTATGATTGCGGGAGGGTGTAAAGATATACATAAACCTCCTTGATTCTAGCATGCATTATCTCTTGTATTATTTGTATAGCTTGATTTCTAGGGGTTACTATTCTTTCCTACTATTGTGGAAATTCTCTCTCCATATCATTGTAATTCAATATTGTGTAAATCGCTTCTATAAACACAAATGGAGGCAGCCCTATTGGGTGATGCAAATCATAACAAACTACAAACTGCTCTTTCCATAACTTGGACTGAATGAATTCCATTGAAAATCCAGTTATTTCTTGCCTTCCACAAATTTCAAGTGACAAAAGCCTTATCTACATTCTTGGACCAATATGTAGTACTCTCAAACATTATGTTTACAGAGTACTGCTATATGTTTAAGCCCAAGAATTGAATTCACTTGAAGTCAAAATAGAACAAAGGCCTACCCGACCCGTTTGACTTGCAGGTTTATACTTGATAGGGATTAATTATCTCATGAATATTATGTTTCAACCTTATGAAGAGCTGAGGGTCACAAAGATGATTCACTGCAAGTTGATTGATCAATAGTCTATGTGGGACTTTTATTTTTCTCTTTCAATTCCTTCTCACCCATTGCTTTCACAAGTCCACAACCATTCAATGAGCTGTATGGAAACATCCCAAAGAACAAATTTATCAACACTAATGGATATGGTTGTTCTCTTCAGACAACGAAGAATATATTCCCTTATGGTAATGTTGATTATTGCACTATCCAAAAAAACAGATATATAGAAAAATAAGTGTTATACATGTGGAAATATTGCCTATATATATAGATGCTTTGTGAGTGAGTATTGGCATCCCATTGCAGATCAATGCAGAGAGATTAGGAAGAGAGGCCTGGTATGAAGATTAAGAGTCTTGTTTGGTAGCCAGGGATGACTTGCCTAAATCCACACCACATGTTTATTTCTAAAAGAAGTACTTCTCGCAGAAGTACTCAAGCTATATTTGAGAGTACCGAATCGATGTCTTAGAATGAGAGAAAATTTAGTTCAATTTTAACTAAATTTTCTTTAATCTCAATTTCAATGCTCCGATTCAGTACTCTCAAAGGGAACATTATTGTATAGGATATATCCCTTGCTGTGGTTTCTAGGAAGTCATCACTGTGCTAGCCTAACTGGCTCTTTTATTTCATGCTAGACCTTCTTTTCCATGCGCTAGCAATCTCATCATGTTACTTCTCCCAATGGAGTGCATAAGCATCTCCATTGAAACACAGAAGGCAGGTACATGTTGACTTATAGTTCAGCTGAATAAAAATATATGCATGTTGTTTTTTTTGGTCCCATGCAAGCTTTTATCTTTAGTTGTTGAGACTTCTGGGGGGTTGCGAATTCCAGTCTAACCCATGACTATTTTTATTTCCTTTTGTTTTGGAGTTGCAATACATACAGTACAACAGTTCTCTCTGGGTCAAAGAAAAATACGAATCTTGGCCACTTTTGTATAAATATATGCTACTTGTGTGTGTTAAATTTCAAATGCCTCTTTCAGAAAATCTCAAATCGATGAATTTAGGTCCTAATTGGTAACACTTCCGATTTCAAATTTTAACTTTTATTTTTATTTTTTTGGAAGTCACAGCATAAATAGTATTTGGTAATGCACTTTTCATTTCTGAAAAAATAGGAGTGATATCAAAATTTTGACAACCATTAAACCTAATTTGAAAGTTTCATAATGAAACTTTCAGTTTTAGTTTTTATTTTTCAGTTCAAGTTTTCATTTCTGATTTTTTTTATAAAATATAATAAATAAAAATTTTGGTTACTCAAAAATATAAATATAATAAATTAAATACAATAAATTAAAATTTAATAAAAAATATATATAAAATACAATAAAAAAAATTTTGATTGCTCAAAAAATATAAATATAACAAAATAAAATAAATAAATTATAAATAAAAATATAAAAATAAAAAGTTTGGTTCATGAAAAAATATATAAATAAAATACAATAAATACAAAATTATAAGTAAATAAGAATAAAAAACTTTTATATATATATATATATATATATATATAGTAATGGCAAATATATCTATTGAATATAAAAATATAAAAGAAAATAAATAGAGTATATATAATAATATATGACAATAATAAAAAAACATGTTAATTTAGACTATAATTTGAAAATTAGACTCGTGAATAGCTTGAATTTATGACAATTATGTATAAAAATACATTTATTAATTAAAATAAACTCAAGCAAACTCCTAACAAATATAAAGTCCAATTCAAAATTCATGACGCAAACTAACAAAAAGTAATGACCTTTTAGTTTTTGCAGTACAAGTAAAATAGTGTGAAACTTTATTGTGCAGAACTAATGCTCCAATTGGAAACACTAGGCAACGATTTGGAAAATGATGCTTATTGGTTTCTTAAAATAACCAAGATTATTGCTATTTGTAGTTGTAATAGTGTTCATATTTGTCATCATTGTTTTTGCAAAATTAAACAAATCTTGCTGTTCAACTTGAATTTTTAAACTATTTAATTTACCCATTATTATTTTTGGAACAAACAGTTAAAGTTTTCATCTGGTTCACTAAAAATAGTTTTTCCCCTTTGTTTCCTCATTCCATGTGTATCCCACCAAACTAGGATGACAAGTACCATAATTGTTCTCTTAAGAAACACAACCTTGTAAACTAATATATATATACAATTTCCACATCGCCTATGCACCCAATAAATCAACTAATTCGACCATTTTGAGACGTATGATGTAAGCCATACAAGATCAGAGCGGATGTAAGAGCAAGAGAGCAAAAGCGATAAATTTTATATTATACAGAAAAATGACAAAGATCCTAAGAGATTGACCCAAGTAGATAAAAAATTTAACACTAGTGTCTAGCAAACATTAAGTCTAAGAATGAAGTCCTCTTGAATGGAAACAATTCCTTAAATGTGGGTGTGTGTACCAATCAGGAGAAAAAAAAATACAGAGAAAGAGTGTTTCTGATCACGAAAACAAGAGCCTGCGCAGAGCACAACAACGACGCTCGTTTAAAAAAATTACTTGACTTAGTGTATGTAGGGATGACAACTAGGGGTGCACAAAGAACCGTCGGAACCGGAACCGGAACCGAGGGGAACCGTACCGGAACCGTACCGAACCGTGGCTACGGTTCCGGTTCCGGTTTCGGTTCCTAAAATTAGGAACCGTTACCAACGGTTCCGGTTCCGGTTCCAGGACCAGTAGAACCGTACCGGAACCGGAACCGTTGAGGGTAACGGTTCCTTGGAACCGGAACCGGAACCGTTTTATATTAAATATGTGTATGTATATATATATATATAATATAATAACTATATATAATATATATATATATATATATACATTACATATAATAATTATATATAATGTATATATATTATATTATCATATATTATATATAATAATTATATTATAATATAATTACTATACATAATATATATACATTATATGTAATGTATATATATCAATAATATAATATAATAATTATATATATATAGGGTGCCATTTTTAGATTGTAGGTCTCACATTTATTTAATGAATATATATATATATATATTTTGTATTTTCAAGCTTCATTAAAAAAAAAAAAAAAAATCCTAAGGAACCGCGGTTCGGAACCGGAACCGTACCGAGAACCGCGGTACGGTTCCTCACGGTTCCAACCCTTAACGGTTCCGGTTCCGAAAATCAGGAACCGTTGGTAACGATTCCGGTTCCGGTTCCACCAAGAACCGTGAGGAACCGTACCGTGTGCACCCCTAATGACAACGGGTCAGTTACGGGGTGGGGGTTCCAATCCCCATCCCCATAACTGTTTGATTTTGGAAACCCCATAACCGGTTATAAATTCTCCCTTCACCCCATCTCGGCCCCATAACTGACCTAACTCACCCTGCCCCAAACCGCCCTGCCTCATAACAGATTAAAACTCATTTGATTAATGAATTTTCAATATTATCCAAACATTAACATTCTACCCTTTCCAAAATTTCCTTATTTATTTTTGTTGTCATTGTTTAAAATAAAAAATTACACAACTTCCAACAAAATCAAATATTTTGAAATTTAACATTTTTTTAAAGTATATATACACACAAATAATATAATATAAATAATTAAGTGTAGTATAATCGGGGCGGGGTGGCCTTGTCCCACCTCTGCCTCGAAACTGACCGAATTTTAAATAACAAAATTCATTTATATCTCATTTAAATAAATGATTTTTCAAATTGGCTTTAAATGGGATGGAGATAGTGTTAAAAGAGAGGATAAAGAATTAAAAAATGATAAACCATCGAACTAATTAAGTAGTTCAAATAGATAAGCCTACCAACAATTGTGCATGGAATAGGACTTTTAGCTCCATGTGAGCCAGCTGTTTTATAAAAATTGATTCACTCACTGAATTCCGTGAGAGAATCGCATCTCTTAATGAATGTGACCATTAGATGCATTATAGGGGGACTGTCATGGGTTCCACTAATGCATCCAACATTACTCCTTCTGACAAGTGAATCGGTATCACTTACCCAAAAAGAAAAAAAGGGTATCACTGCTCACTTTTTTAAGCTGTCCTAGTACAACATTTCACTTGCTAAGACACTATTAGTTCGAAATATTGTCTAACACAATTTTTGTCCTGTTTGGCAGAGCTTTTGTTTCAACTTTTACGCAGAAAAAAAAGAGAAGGAAAAGCTAAATCAGGAAGCTAGCACCCACCAGTTTTCTTTAAATGCTCTTTTTGAATTCCAAAGCTCTTTCGCCTTACCAATCTAAACACTCTCTAAAACAAATTTTGAGTTTGAAAATCTGAAAGCCGCTTTTCAAAAGTCAATCCAAACAAGGCCTTTATATGATAATGGAACTCATTTGACTTATTGTGTGAAAAACCACTTATTGTGTGTGAGAAGGTAAATGGAACTTGTTTGGCTCATTGTGTGTTAACCACTTAAACCTCATAGTCTGTATTCACAAATGAAAAAGACGGTGGAAAAAAAAAACAGAAGAGAAAAGACTGTTTTTCACAAAAGAGGAAGGTTTTTCAACCTCTCCAGCTAGTATGTGTGGCACACATGTTAGAAATAAAAAAAAAATTTGTATTAAATTGAATTATCTTGTAAACAATAAATAAAATCTTATTTATAGGCACTTAATTTTAGAGACTAAGTAAATTTAAGAGACAAGAAATTCAAGTCCTAAGTGATTTAGGAGAATGTGTAAGAAACCTATGTACTTTAAAAAAAGATATATAATATAATAACAGATATAATAGGAAATATATATATATCTAACAACCCTCTGCAAACTCATGGTGAGTTATATGAAGCCAACTTGAGTTTGGAAACAAAATTTTGAATGAGGTTCGTGAAATCAATCTGGTTATGTTACCAGTTGTGACTACGAACACATACAAAGAAACTTCAAAAGAGCGACGCTCAGTAGACAAAAACAGCTCATTGGAGCGACAGAAAAACCAAAAACAACTCGTTGAAGCAAAAACTGGTTTGAAAATTAAAAAAGAGGCTCGTTGAAATCAGCAACTTTGACATACAGATGTTATGGCTCGTGAAAGCAATCTCGTGATGTTACTAAGAGTGACTGTGAATACATACAAAGAAGCTGCAAAAGAGAGACTCAGTAAACAAAACTAGCTCGTTGGAGTGACGGTATATAAGACCAAAAGCTACTTGTTGGAGCAAAAATTGATTTGAAAATTAGAAAAGGGCTCATTGAAACTAGCAACTTGAGCTCGGCTACTGGCAGAATGGAGAGATCCGGGGAGACCGAGATGATGGTTGTCATATTTTTTCTTCTTTTATTACCTACATAATATATATATATATATATATATATATATATATAAGGTGGAAGCTATTTTGATGATTGCCCGTCGAGGATGAAGCCGATAGTGCCATCTCCGGTGGTGAGGGCAATAAACTCTAAAGACAACCAAAGACTAGTAGGCTCTGATACCATGTTAGAAATAAAGAAATATTGTATTGAATTGAATTGAATTATTTTGTGAACAATACATAAAGACCTATTTATAAGCATATAATCTTGGAGGCTAACTAAGCTTAGGAGACAAGAAATCATAGTTCTAAATAGTTTTAGAGAAGGTGTAAGAAACCTATATGATTTAGGAAAAGAAATATAATATAACAGATATAATATGTGGTTTAGAGAACTGACTAATTTTCACAAAAGAGAAAGGTTTTCCAACCTATCATGCTAGTCTGTATGGTAGACAAATTGTATCAAGTAAAAAAAAAGAAAAAAACTCAACCAACAGTTCATTTTTCCCACTTCCTCGCAAAAGTCTCTATAAATATAAACTTTAAAGAATGAGTCCCTATCACACCCCGATTTCCAACACTCGGCTAAGAGCGTGGAAAATGGGGGTGATTATTATATGTGAATCATCATTTAAATCTTTAATTCATTCAAAATTTCATAACCACGGAAGCATAGTCAAAATCATACATTCAAAGTGTACACAAATTTTGTATACAATTTAACACCTACATGTGGGTCCTTCATTAGGGTATATGTGCACTCAATTACTATTACTCATTCTCATACCCAGCTGCTCAGTACGATCCATCATAATGTTCATTACGATGTGTTGTGTGCGGTTACGTTACTCACAATTTATAAATTTACCACTCGCGATAGAACGAATCCTTGAAGGATAGGGCTCTAAGTTGAGGGTGTCGATCCCACAGAGACTATGTTGGTATAATTCATTAAAGGTTGAAGGTCACTTCTTGTTTAAACCCCAACCATTTTGGTTATGTTTACTCTACTTTGAAAGTATAAAAGTAATTTAAATACAAAGGTTGAAAGAAGAATACAAGACTAGGGTTAGATATCTCCGCTAACCTTATAATATGTCACACTTATAACAAATTGGGAGAAATTCATACAAATGTGTACTAACGAAGCATTGACAAGTCCCATCAATAACGACGTCGCCAAGAAAATACACACACCTTAATATACTATAATCCATCTTCGAAAAGCGTGATTTTTCTTATTTACGTAATTACCTACTTGTAGTAAAATCATTGTCACATGATTTCCCTACCTACCTACTTACCTAATTGAAGCAAAATCATCTTTTCTAAGCATGGACTATGCAAATCTAGCTATGCATGTTATAGTGAAAACTAGTCTCAAGCCATCACTTATAGTCCTTGTGAAGCTTACAAGTGTTTGAAGATCATGTGAGGAATTTAAGTATTCTAAGACAAGAAGATAAATCACAAGACATGAACATGAAGAATTTATAAACTTATAATTATATAAGGCACAAGGCAAGAGATATATACATCATATATATATAAATCCCTAATTCATTGAAGTTAGAACATATTTACAAAGCTAGAGTTTGTCAAAACCCTATAGAAGGATTAGTTGATTACGGTGGGCTGGAAGCACTCCATAAACAGAGATGGTCCTATGCTCAAAATGGTCTTCAAGGCCTTACAAAGCCCTTTTTGAAACTTTCCCTCTCTAAAACTTCACTTTCTCTCTCTAGAATTCTAAAATATGCTCTCTTTTACAAGAATTGTGTGTCTTTTATTATTACATATTTGCTAGTTATATAACTGATCTGAGCCTCAAAATATCATAGAAATTCCATGCAAGTCTTTATCCAAGCAAAATTAGACAAGTGGCAAGTGGAGAAAATATTTGCAGAAAAATATTTTCAGTAGGTTTGGGCGATGCATCGAAGAAGGCACTTTGATGCATCGAAGCTACGAAGCATCAAAGTAGGGACTTCGATGCATCGATCTTCCTTCTTCTACAGATCTTTAACTTTCTATCTTTTCGGCTTCGGTCTTGACACTCCCTTCATTATTCCTTGATGAAGACTTTGCATGAAGTGTGGTAAGAAATAGGAATGCATTGTTGAACTGATAAAGGAGTCGAATTACGCCACATTCTGAGTTTGAACCTGCATTCATCAAAAACATAAAAACACGTAAAAACTATACAATATATGCAACTGTGGGATCAGGATACATAAGTAAAGGCGCAAGAATGTATAACATTCAACGCTTATCACGATGTATAATAATCCTCATTACGATCCATTTTAAGTGAGGTTGTGATCCATCGTATATTACAATCAATCATTGATGTATCGCGACATGTATCGAAATACACTAGTTTTGGAGCTCAATTTCCTTGCATTCTTACTATCCATCAACTTGGATATTAGGATACATTGTAGTATTATGATGCATTGTAATATTGATTACGATCCATCACAACCACTCGACTATAGATGTCTGTTTAATTTGTTATCATTACACATACGACATCCAATTTCCATTTACTTCCAAGCATACATTGAACGTGGATTAATATACTCTAACCATGTATATTAACATGAAAATCATAACTGGAACTTAATTACATCATTGAAATTGAAACAAGTCTGGAAGAAACATAAAGTGTCCTCGTTTAAATCAATTTGGAACCATAGTCATGCTTTTGGTCCATGAGTCCATTGGCATAACCTTGTGTGGAGCAAGTGTAGACCCAGAGCTTCGGTTACAACAACCTTAGTGCTTCAAAATGTTATCCCTTCATTCGTTAACTTGCAGAGGAGAGGGATACTGACTCTGACAATCTGTCACTGTTGTTATACTAGTTTAGATACGGTTGATCACGTGTTTGTGCACTGCACATTCACTACTGAGATGTGGGACTTTATTTTTCACATCCTTCATATCTCCTATCCAATCTTCCTCTCTATGGTACATTTGTTGGACTAGTTCCTGACTCACACAACCACCACTACTATGCGGAGTAATTTTTTGAAATGTCTCTTTCCTATAGTTATTTGGTCCATTTGGGGTCAAGGAAATGCAGCATTACATCAAGGCTTTAAGAAGACCTCACATGAAATAGCGCAAGGCATCACTCTATAGTGTCTTCTGCTTATGGATCTTCAGATTCATGACCTTTCGTTAATTTTTTAATATTTTTGATAGTTATGTTCATGTTTTACTTCACGATGTATTAGAAATGGTTCTTCTCATTTCCATTTTTCTTTTGGTTTTGAGGGAATTCCCTCTTATGTTTTTGAACTCTTTTGAGTTTCAGTTTTAATATATAACAACCCATTTAGGGAAAAAAAAAAAAAAGGTCACTCAAGCATCAACAAGAATATCACAACTCAATTGCAAGACTTAATCACCAAGGAATATGAATTTTGAAATCACACAAGGTGAGAGTAGCAGTAGATCCACGGGTTAAGGCCTTTTCAAGCTACCTTCCCAAATATTATGCTTTATTGGTAGTTAACCCGAGGGTCCAAACCAAGCCAATGTTCTAGTTTACGGGTAGCTAGCCCAAGGGTCTAGTGCAAACCAATATTCTGCTTTTCGGGCTACTAACCCAAAGGTCCAAACAAACCTCCTTGGCCAAGTTCCAAGCTCGGAGCCCTTCATACATTTCTAACCTACTCCCCAAATCAACAACCAATTATGTAGGTTCAAGTAGGATAACACATACAATTTCAACGTCTCATACATTTCCAAGCGTATCATAAGCCACTTGATTTCCCATGCTAAAACATGTCTTTTCTATGCATATAGCAATCTAACATCGATTCTCATACAAGGCATTCGTAAGATGCAATTTTTATAGAAAAACACGTTCTCATGCATTTTATCAAACATGTAGCATGTAACATGTAGAACATTGCATTGCAGAATTTCATCAGCACATATACATATAACATCAATGCATATAACTATTACCATAATTATCATGTGAAGACTCAATTAGGAAGTAAAATGTAAGCAAAGATGCAAGACACATTTCCTAACACTTCTAAACATACTTTTTAATTCAAAAGTCACATCAATTCCTAAGGAATCGATGATAAGGTGGAGAGAACACCCCAACCTCAATTCTAAGCCAAATTCTTAAAAATTTTCAAATCACCAAAAGTTTGAATTTGATACTCAAACTATAGACATGTAGATCATAGTGAGGAGAACAAATTTCTCTTCTTCAGCTACCTCCATTTCCAAACCCTAGTTTTTTTTTAAATCTTCAACTTTCACCAAATTGAGCTCTGAATAGGCTAATTAGGAGAGATTGATGAGGAGAACATTCTTTTCTCTTGGAACAGTATTCAAATCTCACTCTAAGACATCTTAATTGTAAAGAGAATTTGGGATGAAATTGTAGAGAGAGAGAAAGAGATGAGAGGAAATCTAATTTTTGTGGTGAATTAAATGATTTAATTTTATTTATATTTTCTCTCTTTGCAACTAAGTCCCTCTCTTTCTTTCAATTTGCTCCTTGTTACTTCCAATTCTCTACTAATCACATACTAACTTTCTCTTTTACTAACTTATGTTTTAAGTTGCTTAATTATTCACATATACCCTTCTACAAATTCCTGAGACTTGTGAGAGTCTTTTAGGTCATCCGACTCCTCCCAGGTCCCACACTCGAACTCCAAAAATTCTGAAAAAGTTCCATCGCACACAAAACACATAATTCAACCCGTTTCTCAGGCTTCATCACAATTAAAATATAATTAATTGTAATTAAAATTTTAAAAAAATTCCAAGGCTTTACAACCTCCCAACCTTCAAGGAATTTCATCCTTTAAATTATGACGTACCTCAAGTGGCAAATTACTCGGGATACTTTAAGAAAATTTCTTATTCCCACTCCAACAGAACCTCCTCGACTCCATGATGTCTCGAAAGCACTTTGCTCTCTAGAGTCCATAATATCTACTAGTCTCTCTTCATAGGACACATCTTACTCTACCTCAAAGTTTTTCCAATCTAGTATATGTGAAAAATCTGGCTCATACTTAGTCAATATAGAAACATGAAACACATTATGCACACTTGACATTTGTGGTGGCAATGCCAAGTGGTATACAACCTCACCAACACGTTCCAAAATCTCAAATGAACCAATAAACCATGGCGATAACTTGCCACTACGCCCAATCCGCATCAACCCCCTACGTGGAGCGACCTTTAGGAACACATGGTGTCCAATCTCAAATGCCAAGGGTTGTCGCCTCTATTGGCATAGCTCTTTTGATGACTTTGAGTTGTAATCAATCATTGCCTTATCAGTTTGATCTTTTCTGTGGCCTCTCGGACTATGTCGGGTCCCAAAGTCACTGTCTCACCAACCTCGGTCTGACAAATGGGTGACCTACAAGGTTTCCCATATAGGGCCTCAAATGGTGCCATTTCGATACTAGCTTGATAGCTATTGTTGTAAGCAAACTCCACCAATGGAAGGTGATCCTCCCAACTACCACAAAAATCTAAGGCACAACTAGCGTGAAGCATATCCATCTGATGGTGAAAAGTTGTACTAAAATAGAGGTTAGTGTCAAGAGGTGCTTAGAAAATCTGCCAAAATCATGACGTAAACTTTGAGTCTCTATCTGATATAATAGAAACTGGTATACCATAAAGTTTTAATATCTGCTCAATGTACAACTGAATAAGAGCATCCATATCATTGATCACCAGAATAGGGAGAAAATGAGTAACTTTGGTAAATCTGTCAATAATGACCCATACAACGTCATGGCTTTTCCTCGACTTTCAAAGTCCCGTCACGAAGTCCATGGTGACATACTCCCACTTTCACATTACTACTAGTAGTAGTTGTATCAAACTCACCGATCTTTGATGTTCGACCTTCACCTGTTGGCAAGTAAGACACTTTGCCACAAACTGAGTGACATCATTCTTCATTCATTGCCACCAATATTGTTGATGCAAATTATGATCCATTTTGGTACTACCAGGGTGTACTGCAAGTCTAGAGTGATAAAGTCTCTTAGTACATCCTCCCTATAAGCCAACAGTACAACCATCTTCCTTTGAATCTCAAACCCCCATCAGAATGAATTGTCTAACCTTCCACCATTTCGTAGCTCAAAATTCTAGTGCGAATGGTCTCCATTTCACTGTCCCTTCATTGTTCCTCAACTACTCTATTCACTAGAGTTGGTTAAACAATAAGTGTGAACAACGTTGCAACTTCCTCATCATAATGAAATAGAATCTCATTTCTGAGATATCCTCCATCATCTTCCATTCACGGATGACAATAGTCGCCAAGCTACCATGTGACTTTCTATTCAAGACATCGGTTACAACATTAGCATTTCCCGAGTGGTATTGTAAATCAAAGTCATAATCCTCCATATACTCTACCCATCTTCATTGCCCTCATATTCAAGTCCTTTTGGAAGAAAAGGTACTTCAAACTCTTGTGATCAGAGAACACTTTAAACGTTTCTCCATACAAGTAGTGTCTCCATACTTTCAATGCAAAAATTACTGCTGCCAACTCTAAATCATGAGTTGAATAATTTTGCTCATATGTTTCAACTATCAAGAGTCATATGCTACTACCCTCTCAGTTTGCAACAAAAAATAATGCAAACCATCCCGTGAAGCATCATTATAGATCACATACCCCGAACCACGTTCTGGAATAAACAAGATTTGAGCAAAAGTTAATCGGCCCTTCAACTCCATGAATGTATGTTCACAAGTGTCATTCCACACAAACTTAACTCCTTTACGAGTAAGTCGTGTCATAGGTATCGCCAATCATGAGAAGTCTCTTACAAAGCATCGGTAGTAACCGGCTAAGCCCAAGAAACTAGAGATTTCAATCACGCTCTTTGGTCTTTCCTAACTCATTACTACTTTAATTTTTGAAAGATCCACGAAAACTCCTCCTCCTAACACCACGTGTCCGAGGAACTTCACCTCTATTAGACAAAATTCACATTTTTCATACTTAGCATACAACCGATGTTCCCTCAAAAGTTGTAACACCATCCTCAAGAAATCCTCATGCTCCTCCTCCAATGATGAGTACACTAGGATGTCATCCACAAACACCATAACAAAATTTTCCAAGTAAGAACTAAAGACACGATTCATTAAGTCCTTAAAAGTCGTCAGTGCATTTGTCATAGTGCCTATATCGAATACGAAAAATGGTCTTCAGTACATCTTTATCCTTTACCCTCAATTGATAATATCCCGACCTCAAATCAATTTTTGAGAATCATTTCAAACCCTTTAATTGATTAAACAAGTCATCTATCATTTTGTTGCTCAGTTTAATTTTTGATAATCGATACACAATCATAAAAATCTATCATTTTTCTTAGCGAAGAGTACCAGAGCTCCCCAAGACATTGTACTCGGTTGTACAAATCCCTTGTCCGAAAAATCTTGTAATTGCACACTTAGTTCTTTTAACTCTACCGATGCCATACGATATGGTGCCATAGAGATAGGTGTGGTACCGAGAGCAATATCAATAGTAAATACAACTTCTCATTATGGAGGCAACATCGTCAACTCCCCCGAAAACACATCCACATAGTTATAAACCACGAGAGGAAATTCTTTACGTGTCCTATCCCCTTCATCAGCTAACAAGTTAGCTAAGAAATAACCCACTCTATGCCAGCTAATGAAGCTATACAATATAAACATATAGAAGTCGTCTCGATCTCCCATAAAGCAAAATCAATCACCCTCTATAGTACATATTATCACTCATCTACTGTAACAATCGATAGTGGCTATAAAAGTAAGCAACCAATCCATACCTAAAATGACATCAAAACTAGCCATGTCTAGAAGAACAAAGTCGAATATCAATTGACGTCCTGAAACCTCGATTTCACAAGACCGAAAAACTATACCTAGGGTAACTCTGCCCCCAACCGTTGTATCAACAGACAAAATTACATCTAGTGAAGACACCTCCAAACCCAAGGCAAATACAAATGTAATAGATATGAATGAATGAGATGTACTCGAATCAACTAATACCCTAGCCCATGAGCTAGAAACTAAGAAGATACCTTAGACAATTAATGGTCTTGTTGGGCCATCTATCTATATAAGTGTGAATTTATGACCCAGTGCCCTCTGACCCTACTGGCTAGTACCTTGGTATCCATACTACTAACTAGATGCACTAACAGTAGCATCTCTCATTACTCATAAACTATGTGCAAACAGAACTGGTTGGGATGGTGGTAATGCCCTAGAACTAGACTAACTCGCTGTAGATTGAGCATAACACTATTGTGATCCGATCCAATTCTAAGAACCCCAGTCTCTGGGGATAATTAGCCCTGAGATAATCAGGCTGGTGATAATAGAAACAAGTCTACTCTCTTCATAGGGCTACTATCCGCCTGTGAAAGCACTCTATCCTATAGTGACCTGGCTACTAGCACTAAAATATACAATCATAGATCGTGAAGATCCAGTGGATAAGGGCACTGAAGGTGTTGAGCAAATCTATTGTCCCTGAGAGAATGAAGTGTTACCCTTATGAATCTTCCTTGTCTGACCATCAGAATGTGGCCCTACACCTCGAGTCTGTCCCCCAAAATCTCACATTCTTTGGACATCCTTATCATCCTCCTCAGCTATAATAGCCCTCTCTATAATCATAATGTAGATCTTTAAGTCAAATATCAACACTCGCCTTCTTATGAAGTTCTTAAGTCCTCTCACAAACCGTTTCTCTTTCATCTCCTCATCCACCACCATCTTTTGGGCAAAATAAGTCGAAGAAGTAAACTTGGTCTCGTACTTAATCACACTCATGTCTCCCTGTGTAAGGTTAATGAATTCTTGAAATACCCCTTACAAATTTCACGCATGAGGTGGCCAATCTCATACATAAAACATAAGCGATATCTACAACTGATAGCAACAAGCATATAATACACAGACAGAATAAAAAGAAATATAAATACTGAAAGGAAAGTCTATCTGAAGTAATAATAATGTTAAGTAAATAAAGTGCGTGTATATGAAATACAACTTGGAAGTCTCATAACTTAAGGACCCCTTAACCGAAAAGAACAAGAGTTATTACTAAAGATTAAATAACTGAAACAACTAGCATCTCAAAAGAGTTCATATGCTGAACATAAAGAAAGAATAGGACCTTACTCTGATAACTAATGAGAGAGAAGATGTGTGCCACAACTACCAACCCACGACTCTATCCTCGTAGTGGAACCGACTTGGGACCTGAAATATCAATAAAGTGGGTTAAACCCAAGAGCAAGTTCTCTTTACTACAACTCAATCAGAGAATCGATAAACATACCCTCTATATGAGGGACAACAAATAAATATAATTATATACAAATTATTTCTTTATTTATCTCATGTCTCTAAAAATAAAAGCCGTCCTATATACCGTCCTACCCAACTCCTATCACACAAATTTAGAACCTATTTTCTAAGTTCAAACCAAAGGCATAAAATATAATGCCCTATTAAAACTAGGCAATCCTGACATGCCTCCTATACTATCATTAAATACCTTATTAGGTATTGACAATCCTGACATGCCCCTTGACAATCCTTACATGCCTCCCTAACTAACCTTAAATACCTTATTAGGTATTGACAATCCTGACATGCCCCCTGGCAATCCTTACATGCTTAAATCTACCTTTACACATTAATCAATCTAATGTAAGTTCAATAACCACAAGAACATAACTCATACAGATTTAAACAATATCAAGTATACCATGAACAGTTATGATTTCAAAGAATACAATTAAGGAAGAAAAATATAACTAATAATTAAAAGAGCAAGCACACAATCACATCCACAACATACCTTAATCATCAAGGGTATCCAAACCTAGTTTAACCTAGGTTTCCAGACCTATTCTATTCCTAAGAACCCTATTTTATTAGTCTGGATTTTCTAAAAATTTTCAAAAATTTTAAAAATATTTTCAAAATAAAAAAAAATGAAAACCTAATTTTGAGGCATACTTTTTATACTAATTTAACCACGAGGGGAGCTCATTTCCATTTGAAATTTAAAACCCAAGCGTATTTTATCCCAAAAGGTTATCTAAATTTTTTTTAGAATTTTTTGGAATTTAAAAGGAATTTTAAAAATTATTTTTCCAATTTAAAAATAAATTAAAAATATAAAAAAAGTTCTGGACTGGGCCCAAAGTGGGCCCAGTGGATGGCCCCGATGAGTGGTACCGAAATACCATTTTTTCGGTGCCCGCTGGCAGCGTGCGTGGGGGTGTGGGGCTCACTCTTCTTCTTCTTCCTCTCTTCTTTTCTTTTTCTTTTCTTCCTTTTCCCACAACTTCACGCAACAGCCATGGTGTCAAAACTTTTTGGCCATTTTCTAGCCACTTTCGGGCACCGAATCGTGCGTATGAATATACCATTCAACACCTTTCAATCTAAGCTACGCCTTGGTACCAAAATGCTCTCTGATCACAGCCTAAATCAAAAAGTCCCAAATTCAAGTTTTAAAATTCTAAAATTTCAAATTTAATTTCCTGTCAATCTACCCAACGCTTCGCAACAAAACTTACAGAATCTATTCGGGAGAGCAAGACCAACATATTAATTGAAATAAAAACCTTTGAAAATGATGATTACATCAAACACCAATTTCATGTATATATATATATATATATATATATATATATCCACCTATACACTTATATATACATGCATATACACTAGAAGAATCATCTCATAGCTATTCCACAACAACACCCTTAGTATGAATAATCATACAAATTCATAGTTATATACATGAATATACATATTCAAGCAACATATATATATAAAAATAAATAAATAATCTATGTTTACGGTTCAAAGGGGAAGAGAAGAGCTCAAACTTGCCTCTCGATGAACCAGATCTTCTCCCAATGAATCGCTCCTTTTCTCCCTCCTCTCCTGCATCTACGTTCTTTCGGTCTCTGTGCGTGAAAGCGACAAAAACCTAACCCTTTTTTTTTCTTTTTTTTTTTTTAGAAAACTAATTAAACATCTAAAATAATTAAAATGAAAATAATAAAAATAAACCCTAACCTATCAAAAATGAATATACACCTAGCCCAACTTAACCCAAAGTCCTCCCTAGCCAAATCTAAAGTTAAAATAAATGAAAATACAAAGATCCAGTCCCACTAAAATAAAATAAACTACTCCAAACTATTTAAAGCACTCAAAGGAATTTAATTCAACCAATTAAGCAATTCAATTTAAATAAAGAAAGAAAAAAATATAAAGCATTTAAATTAAAATTAAATTACCTCAAAATTACGGGGTATTACAATTATTGTTTCAACCGATCTTTCATCGGTGTGGAAAGTAATTTTCAAAGAATAGCCCTTTGAACACTTCCTAATTCATTGCCTCGGTATTGCAAGTGTTCCCAATAAACTTTCACCAACGATCCGCCTCTCCCGAGAGGTGAAGTGTGGCAATTCTTACCCTTAGGTCTTCCTTAATCTCAAGTGCAATTAAGAGCTTTAATGTCTTATCTATCCAATCCTTTTCCACAAAAGGATCGAACCCGCCTACATACTTGGGTGCGCTATACATGTTGTACTCCATCATCACAATTATCATCCTACCAAGCCCCGCTCTAGGTGCACTTGCACCTCATCCTCATGGGTTTCCCACTTGATCTTTCATATGGTCTCAACCATTTCTCTTATAAATTGTGCCCCATCAGCTTCTGCTTGTGGGACATTCGCACCTTGCCCTCATGCACGTCTCGGTGGTATCTCGCTACATAGGTAACAAGAAGACACTTAGTCCCAAGGCATACAAAATTAATTAATCAACCTCATTGTGCTTAACAACTATATGCTAAATCATTCTATAATTTAGCATGTAGTATTAAACATGTAAGCACGTAAGCATATTCCAAGTATTATCACATCCTTAAGTCTAAACATGATTCCTAGTACACATATAGTCCAACCCTAACCCATCATCCAAAGGTCGTAGAACCCAATTGCTCTTATACCAAGTTGTCATGCCCTGATTACCAACACTCGGTTAAGAGCGAGGGAAATTGAGGTGATTATTATATTTGAACCGTCATTTAAATCTTTAATTCATTCAAAATTTTATAACCACAAAAGCATTGTCATAATCACACATTCAAAGTGAACATGAATTATGTATACAAGTCAACACCTATATGTGGGTCCTTCATTAGTGTATATGTGCACTCAATTTCTATTACTCATTCTCATACCTAGCTACTCAATATGATTCATTGTAGTGTTCATTACAATGCATTGTAATCCTCATTACCATCCATCATAAGTGAGGTTATGATCCATCGTATATTAAGATCAATTGTTGATGTATAGCAACATGTATCGAAATACACTGATTTTGGAGCTCAATTTCCTTATATTCTTACGATCCATCGACTTGGACATTACGATACATTATAGTATTAAGATGCATCATAATATGGATTAGAATCCATCGTAACTCGACTGTAGAGGCCTGTTTTATCATAATTACACATATGGCATCCAATTTCCATTTACTCCCAAGCATACTATCAACATGCATTAATATACTCCTAACATGTGCATTAACATAAAAATCATAACTGGAACTTAATTACATCATTGAAATTGGATCAAGTCGGAATAAACATAAAGTGTCCAAGTTTTTGAATTGACATTCATAACAACTAAAGTGTTTAAAGTATATATCCAAATCCCATATTCGAATTATAGAGTGTCAACAAATGCCCAAACATGGCATACAAAACATAAACTAGGTAATCTAGAATAAGAGATCGAGCACTCCAATCCCAAGTACCTCAAGTTTCATTGACCATCGGTGCCTTATCTTCAGAAATATTTGGGGAAAGGGGGGTGAGAATCAACATGCCCCGTAGAGATACCCAAACCAACTTAAAAAATGATTCAACGCGACCTATATGAAATACGGTCATGGCATTCCTACACACTATGTAACATACATCAATGCTCATGTTCAAGGAACCCTAACGCAATACATAAACCACTCATATGTTCAACAATGCTTAATCAAAAGAAGGTCACTCAAGCATCAACATGAATATCACAACTCAATTGCAAGGCTTAATTACAAGTCACATAAATTTTAAAATCATACAAGGTGGGAGTAGTCATAGATCCACAGGTCAAGGACTTTTTAAGTCACCTTCCCAAATACTCTGTTTTACCGGAAGTTAACCCAAGGGTCTAGACCAAACCAATTTTCTACTTTATAGATAGCTAGCCTGAGGGTCCAAACCAAACCAATATTCTGCTTTATGGGCTACTAACCTGAAGATCCAAACCAAACCTACTTGTCCAAGTTTCGGGCCCAGAGCCCTTTATAAATTTTTGCCATACTCCCAAAATCAACAACCAATTATATAGGTTCAAGTAGGATAACACATACAATTTCAACATCTCATACATTTCCAAGCCCATCATAAGCCACTTGATTTCCTATGCTAAAACATGTCTTTTCCATGCATATAACAATGCAACATTGATTCTCTCACAAGACATTCATAAGATGCAATTTTTATAGAAAAACACATTCTCATGCATTTTATCAAACATATAGCATGTAACATGTAGAATATAGTCTCCACAAATATTAATCACTTCAATAAACAACATGTATTCTCAATTGCTAGCATATAAGGTATGCATACACAATTTACATCATAATTCACCCTGACACATATTCTAACATACTTGCATTCAATAATTTCATCAACATATATACATATAACATCAATGCATATAACTATTACCATAATTATCATGTGAAGACTCAATTAGGAAGTAAAAATGTAAGCAAAGATACAAAACTCATTTCCTAACACTTCTAATCATACTTTTCAATTAAAAAGTCACATCAACTCCTAAGGAATGAATGATAAGGTTGAGATGAACACCCCTACCTCAATTTCAAGTGAAATTCTCAAAAATTTCTAAATCACCAAAAGTTTAAATTGCTCCGAATTTAATTCTCGAACCGTAGACGCGTAGATCGTAGCAAGGAGAACAAATCTCTCTTCTTGAGCTACCTCCAATTCCAAACTCTAGTTTTTGCCCAAATCTTCAACCTTTACCAAATTGAGCTTTGAGCCGATCAATTCGAAGAGAATGATGAGAAAAACATTCTTTTCTCTTAGAACAATCTTCAAATCTCACTCTAAGACATCTTAATTGTAGAGAGAAGTTGGGATGAAGTTGTAGAGAGAGAGAGAGAAATAAGAGAAAATCTTATTTTTGTTGTGAATTAAAATATTTAATTCTATTTATATTCTCTCTTTTTGCAACTAAGTCCCTCTCTTTCTTTTAATTTGCTTCTTGTTACTACTAACTCTCTACCAATCACAAACTAGCATTTTCTCTTTCCAATTTATCTTTTAAGTCTCCCAATTATTCACATACGCCTTTATACAAATTTTCAAGACACATGAGAGACTTCTAGGTTATCTAACTTCTCCTGGGTACCACACCCGAACTCCAAAAATTCCAAAAAAGCCTCATCGAACACAAAACATATATTTAAATCCATTTCTCATGCTTTACACAATTAAAATATAATTAATTGCAATTAAAATTTAAACAAAAATTCCAAGGCTTTACACTCCCCGATCACACAACACACTACCTTATTTCATTATAACCTATTGTATCCTTTTAGTCTTAACTTAGCCTAGTGTAGTTAATCTTAGTTGGTAGTATTCATCACAAACATTCCTTTGTCTCTTCTTCATTGAAGTTTCAAAGATTAATTGCAATTGTTGGCCAATTCCGTGTATGGCCATCTCTCTTATAATCGACATTATCTTAAAGTTCATTCAATGTAGTCTTGATTGCATTTATGAGTATTTTTGCCTCTTTTGGTTGTACTTCACTAGCTAAAATTCTCGGATCACCGAAGTAAAAGAGAACCTAGTTGGGAATCTCAACCTTTTCATAATCACCTTATTGTTTATAATTGGTCTCTATTTTGTCATTTGGGATATAGTTTGGTTGCTCATACATAAACACAAACTTGGATTCCTTTTGGATCATGGCACACTTATAATCTATTTAGTCTTAGGTCAAGGCTTTGACAAACAATAGAACTCTGTGAAATTGTGACTACGTTATTATTGGAAATTCACTTGTAGTGGCTTATTACCTAGGCATGGTGTCTCTTTGGAGCCATTACTAAGTCACAAAATCTATTTTAACCTACATGAATATTTAAAGAGATTTGCATAAGTAATGGAGTCCAAAAAAATGTATTGATCAAAGAGTGAGATCAATGGCAGTAAGACCTCTGCATTCAAATTATATCAACTCTTAATGGCTACTTTATTTTATCCACGACTATCACATTTGAGATTAAAAACAAAGGCAACTATTTACATACTCCTTTGAAGTGAAATTGACCTTTGATTATCAATGATGATAGTTGTACTTTTACAGGAGTGGATGTGAAAATTATATTAGTTAAAAAATCTAGAGGGAGGTGAATAAGTTTTTTGCTCTTTTAATTTATCTTAGAATTTTATCAAATTTTAGTGATTTAAGCATACAAAAAAGCAATACAACACACAAACACAAAATGCACCAAGAGCAAGAATTCGGTAAAAAAAAAAACAATGAGACGACACCAAAAATTTTTATGAAAAAAATGAGAAAAAATTGAAGTGACTAGCCATCTCCTATTAATCAATCCACTATAACCATACAACATGTACAACGAGCTCTAGTACCTTCTAAACTACTCTCCATAAGTCACCAATTCCAGTGTCTTTGGAATCACATGTTGTAATTGTAGAGCCCTAGAATTTTCTTGGAATTTTAATTACATGTTAATTATGATTTAACATGGATGATTTTCTTAAATATGTGTTTTGAGGAATTTTAGTGTATTTTGGGTACGAGGGTGGGACCTAGAACAGGCCGAGTGATCCGAAGTGTGTTTACGGACCCTTTATTTTTGGTATAGGGGTATAAGCAAACTTTTGAGGGACTTAAATGGATTATAGATAAGAGAGAATGTTAGTATGTAATTTGTAGGAAGTTACATATAGCAAGGAGCCATTTTAGAAGAGAGGAAAACCAACTTGTAATGTCTTGCAAAATATCTAAGAGATAGATATATATGGATATGTATAGGCCAAATATCTATTTTTTATTCTTTCTCTCCCTGTCTTGGCCGGCTTTCACTTATCTGTCTCCTCCAATTTCATTTTCTTCCTTCTCCCTTCATTTTGAGGGCTAAGAAATGAGATTGAGGTCTTAGAACAAGGTTTAATGTTGTTCCTCTCTTCATCCTCTAAGGTTTGGATAAGAAAGCGGGGAATTTGAGATAGGGGTGTCTTCTCTTTCTTAACATCGATTCTCCCAAGTTACCAACTTGATTTGCGGTTGTTTAGCATGATTAGAAGAGTTTGAAATTTTTCATCTCTGATTTTATAACATTCTTCATGTTGTATATGTGCTAAAAATTATATTTGGTTGCTAAATATGATATATTTGGTGTGTATGGACAATGTATGTGTGTCTTGATGACTTTGGTTATTAAAAGTATGTGTAAGTATGTGTAAATATGAACTGCATTTGTATAATAATGATATATGTTATATATGTTTGCTAGGGAATGCATGAAGTCAATGGAAATCATTTATGGGCTATAGAGGTTGTATATGTACATGTAGCATGTTTAATAAAATGCATAAAAGAAGTTTTCTATGAAATTGCATATTTGTTGATACCTTGTGAAGGAAATGGCATTGTATTATTATATGCATGTTGTAACATGTTTTAGCTTGGATTTTTGTGGCTCATGATACACTTAAAATGTCACGCCCTGATTTCTAACTCTCAAAAATCAAGTGTAATTGGGTTTACCAAACCACACTTTGAACCATAATCCCTCTTCATATCATATTTTGATACCAAGACTTCACCTCAATACTCTCACTAAGGTGCCATGCTTTGGTACTAAAATTGTCACGCCCTGATTTCAAGTACCGAGAACCGAGGGTGAACTCATCCATTAACCTAAATGAACCCTCCTTACTCTCGATTACCGTAAAAGCTTAACTATATTCTTGCACATGGATGTGCACAACTCAACCTCAATGGGCTCCACATCAAGCCACATTGCATATTCCACATTTTGGTGGACTGCAAAATTTAGCACGATCGAAATGTAGGTTTTGCACAATCAAAAATCACATTTTGCACGATTGAAGTGCTTCGCATAATCAAAGTCCTTGCGAAATGCTATCGAAGTTTTTCATCACTTGAGACTTTTGCCACTCAAAAATCCTATAATTTTTCATGTGATCAAAACTACATTTTCACATAATGGAAGGATCGATCATGAGAAATGGACATTTTGCACAATCAAAATGTCTCCGGCTAAAATCCTGCACTTTTATAATTTGTCCATTTCAGGCCCCACAATCCATTTTAGCAACCTAAACTCATTCATATACATCCATGTAACCTCTTAAACATCAATAGAATGCTCTAACATTATTCATCCCATCTCAACTCAGTTTACTCATTGCAAAAATACCACACTTATAAACTACTTAATTTCTAGAACTTAACTCCCTGTGTGACTAGAACTTGAAACTGAAACCTACATAATTGGATAAAGGATTCAAAAATACTCAATTTCAAAAAATACCACACTCAATTTCGATCTAAAACGAATGAGTTATGCCCAATTGAAGTTCGGATACAGTAGAAAATTTTGGTTGTGCGAAATTGCCATTTCGCACAATCAAAATTGCACTCTACAAAATTTCCTGTAACCTGATACATTGGCCATTTTGAGTCCAAATCTCATCCTAACAACGTACGATCATTCATATCTCATTCTAGTCATCTACATTTGATATATCATCATATACATATTTCAAATTATCCATTTGGATCACTATGATGTCACAATCCTCATACATTTCTTACAAAACCATACATGTCCTTACATACATGGATTCCAAAAATACACAAGTTCCATATATTATGAATGCAACTACAACATTAACATAGTCACATGCCACGTGGATAGCCAAATATACATAATCCAAACATAAACCTCAAAACATCTAAAAACATGCTCATATGAGCTCCGAGTGATTAATCAAGTCTTTCACGTCCATTCTCAATACCTTACCTATAAAAATATTTGGGGAGAGAGGGGTGAGTAACTCAACGGCTCAGTAAGAACATCCCAACACACCTAGGCATCGACCTGACACCAACCTACATGTCGTTACACTACATGACATACCAATGCTCTCATACCAACAACACAATCTAAGTCATGAATAAATGTATTTAACATGTATATAATGCTTAACAACCCACACACATAAGCAACTAGATATATAACCTTCTCGGTCAGAATTCGATACATAGGCAGGATTGGTCCACTCCAACGATTATATGGTGTTGGGTCACTTCGACGACACCAAAGTGTTGGTCAACTCTGACGACACTCATGTGATGGGCAACTCTCACGGTCATATAATCATGGCATTATATAATCCTTGCACTAGTGATTGGTCAACTCCGACGATCACCATACTTGGGATATGATTAGGCATCTCTGATGTGTAAGATATAAATTTGTAATTGGCATATTTCGGTGATCAAAACCTGATTGATCGAGTAGTAATTTTTATATTATTCTTTGGATCGATCATCGACAACCTCGAGCTGATATTCAAGTGCATGGAAGCTAATAAATCAGTTAGAACACCATATAGTACAGGTAAGTATGGGGAGGACACTTTGCACTTTTTAGTTCTCAGCCTATTTTGAAAAATCAGGGTTTAAATACAAAATTTAGGATTTTTCAAAGTAGGACCGGTCCCCAATATTTAGGACCGGTCCAACTTTTCTCGGCAGTTTAGTTTCTGCAGGTTTTCAAAAAGTTCCACCGATCCTATTTATTTGGCACCGGTCCCACTTAGCCTGTTCCAAATAGGAAATAGATATTGACGGAAATTCTGATTCCTATTAGGTTTGAAACTTCTAGGAAAGTTCTATTTTGGTATTCAACTTCTTTTCCAAGTAAGATTATGACTTCCTTGCCTATATATATGTATTCATATTTTCTCTACAAATACGCCCTGAAATATTATTTTTAGAGAGAGAAAGTATATACAATATAATTAGGACATTATATTTTTAAGAACACACATCCATACTTCACGAGTGATATTTAGGATGGTGTTCTACTTCTGATTAGCTGCTCAGAGACTACATCAAATCTATTTGCTGATCAGAACATTGGATTGAAGGTTCTTCACTTGCTTGCTTGCTGAGGAAGAAATGTGACCAGATTGCACTACGAAGGGAACAAAATACTTGCCGAGTATTTTGGTTCTTCCAGCAACCTTTCTGTAGGGGTGGTGACATTAGCCGAAAGTCTGCAGCAGTTGGACGTGTTGTCGCAATCATAAGCCTGAGGTGTTCCGCATCAGATCCTTGACAGAGTGAAGAGGGGTGTGAGACTGAGACAGAGTCTGTTGTACTTTGCTTCATCATAATGATTTGGTTCCCTGAGGCGTGCCGCCTCCTTCCGTGGCTTTTTCACGTATATCTGGTGCATTCTTTTCTTTACTTGCACTTTATTTACTTGCTTGCTTTAATTGTTTGATTAATTGGACTTAAAATTGAATTAATTATAAATTAAGCAAATGAGCAAGTGATCCTATTCATCTCCCTCTAGATTCTAAAATACTTTTTGCAACCATTTTCGCACCGTGCAACTCACAATTGATATCAGAGCAGTGTTCTCTAATTTATGAGTAGTTCCTTGCGAAGTATTTTTAAAAATCAAAATTTATTTTTGTTTCCAAAAATTATCATGGAATCTACTAAGAGAAAGGGTGAATTCGTTCAACAATCTCATATATGTGATGTGTTAAACCATAAGGATGATATAAATCTCTGTACTAAAAAATATGGAAGATTCCTTAAGAATAAAGAGAGAGAAAATTTTAGAAAAGGAAATTCTTCTAAATGCAGAAGTAAAAATAATAAGAAAGATATTTTTGTTGCTTTTCCTGCTATTGCTCATGTCGATAATGATATTGCTAATGATTCTTTTTCTGATGTAGGTAAATCTAAAAAATATGCAACATTGAGTGAAGTTGGTTCTGATGATTCAAATGATGAGAAAACTGATAGAGAACCATGTGAAAGCTAGTTACAACAAGTCTTTGATGAATTATTAAAGGCTTACGAGAAGATGACCAAAAAGTTAACATTGGTAGAAAAAGAGAAAGAAGCATTGAAGAAAAAGAATGAGCAAAAGCAACAATTGATTGATGATGAAAAATCTGTCAATCAAAACCTCCAGAATAAAGTTGAATCTGAGAAAGAAAGTTTGAAGAAAAAGAATGAAGATCAATTGAAGTTGATTGAAGAAAATAAAGCTGACATTCAAAATCTTCAAAGTAAAGTCAAGGTTCTCGAAAATGAGGTAAGTAAAGCTAATTCTGCTAAAGATGTTCTTGTTGCTAGAATTAAATTTCTTGAGCCTGAATTGAGAAAATCACAAAAGAAATTAATTGCTTTTACTTCTGGGCAGATTAAGCTTGATAGCATGATTAATGTTGGTAAAGTTGTAGAAGATAAAATTGGATTAGGTTTTGTTGGGTCATCATCTAAGAAAAAAACTATTTTTGTTAAACCCAAGAATTTGATTGTGTCTGAACCCAAACCTAAGTCTCAAGTTAAGTCTTTGCATGCTAATGTTGTGTCCAATGTGCTGTATTCTACTTTTTGTGGTAAGAATGGACATAATCAACACTATTGTTATAAAAAGAGAAGACATTCTAATTCTAATTTTCATGTGCATAATTCTTTTGCTAAGAATAGGGTTCATGCTAAAAAGCCACATTATTGGAACAAACCCAAAAATTCTCAAGGTAAAAAGAATTCAAAAAAAAAGAAGAATATTTTTGTTTCTCTACAATTCTTTCCTGATAAATTGTATGTTAAAACTATCTGGATGAAAAAGGAAGATTTGGAGAAATTTGTGCCTGTTGATACTATGCGATTTTTCCTAATAGGTCTTTGGGTGCAAAACCCCCTAACTAGGTCATTAGAACTTTGATAGTCATGGACTGAGCTTATGTTCATTATTTATTTTCCATTGGACCATATCTTTTTGTATAAGTTAGGTTTTTGTTTATTTTTAGTAATAATTATATGAAAATATGAGAATTATATTTTTCTGAGAAATAATGTGAATTCTTTATATTTCTTTTAAATTTCACTTTGATTTGTGAATTCATAATTAGGACACTTAGTTTGTCAATAAATGAAGTACTTGATTTTATGATCAAAACATTGATGACCAATATGCTGTATTTATTTCTTTTTAGAGGTAAATTTTTTGAGTCCATACAATTTGTGCACTAGTCCAACTCTGAGAGAATTGATTGAAAACTAATGTGAAGTTGACTAGAATATATTGTATGAGTAGCATTGAACGCTTAAATGATCAATGAAAAAAATGATGAAAAAAACAATATATATGTTTTTATTCAATATGAAAAAAAAATGAATGAAACAAAAATGAAATTTGCTGAATATCTAAGACAAAAAGGAAAAGGCTACCTTCGGGATGTGTTCGTAGCTTCCACTACAATGTAAATCTCCAATGAGATATCTTTAAAAATTAAAGAGTTGTTTTGAGAAAAATAGTTGACCGCCCGTAAGAGTGAAAGCCACCGTCTTAGAAATAATAAAAAAAATGATGAAATTCAATGGAAAAAAAAATTGTGTGATCATGTGTAGTTATATTTGCTTATTATCCAATATGTTTTAGAAGATGGATCAAAGGAATTTGATTAATTTTTGATGAAGTTGGATTGCACACACACACATGAATTTATAAGATGAATTCTAAATTTTTATAAGTATTTGTGTATTGGAAGTTGTGTCATGATCATGAATTTGAGAATGAATTTTATGGATAAATTATGGGTTTTATAATTCTGCATTTATAAATGTTTGAAATTTTTTAGAAATTTTAGAACTCATGTTATTCTTTAAAAAATATGCTTTGATTATTCTCATGAAATTATTCATGTTTTATTTTTTATTTTATTTTTTTTGAAAAATTTTCAAAAATCCAAAAATATGTTTTTATTTTGGTTCTGTGTTTATTTTTCATTCTTTGTGTGCTTAATTGCTAAATCAAGTTGAGATAAGGTGTATTTGGTGAATTAGAGGTCCAAAGTGAAAATTTTCATAATTCACAAAGTTGGACCGGTCCCCTTTATTGAGCACCGGTTGCACTTCTGCAGGTTCTGAGGAACCGAGAGAAGTTGGACCGATCCCCAAAAAATTAGGACCAGTTACACTTAGCTGATGCCCAGTTTTGATGAAATCCACGCATGCACCTTGATGTTTTAAGTGGCATTCTTTGCACACTCACACACACACTCATATCTCTTAAACTATCACCCTCAAGCACTCTAAAACACTCCAACTCACTTACACTCTTCCTCTTCTATATTTCTTATGATCATTGACTATTAGAGGTTGAGATTGAATCTTTGGAGTATTGTGTTGATTGATTGTTAATTCTTTGTTAACTTGTGCGATCTTGTGCAAACAAATATCTTTCAAATTTGAGGATTTTCTTGGTGCATACCAAGTGTTTGATTAATTGACTCAATAGAATTTTTTACTTTATTTTTATTCAAATTACATAAATCATCAACCTATCTTGTGCTACATAATCTACATCATTATGGTTGATATTTGTGATTGATTTTGAATTGAAAATGGTGGAAGGGATTATCTTTGAAGGATTTGAGTTGATTTTGAGGTAATTGATCAAACAAGTTGTACTCATTTTTTTAATCTTGTTCTCCAAGTATTTGACAGAATTCTTTAATGGAGCTTGTGATCTTGTTTATGATTCCATTCAGTGTAGCTCTAATGGATAGATTAAAGAGCTAGGTTAGTATTTTTATAAGTAGACAAGAATGTTGATTTGAAAGACTTTGGTTGGGTGTCCTTATGTGATTTGGATGACATATTTCTATTTGGATGTTTATCTTTTACAATCAAAGTGTTTGTCATTATCATTGAGATGAATACAATTGTTATGACTCAATTGTTGATATTTTTGTTCTAAACAGGTGATATTATTTTGTAATATTTTTGGACAAATCTTGATAAAGTCATCTATAGAGGATAATGAGTTGAGCTTTATGAGTACCCAATGTATCTTTGATAATGGACATCATTCACTCTCCTACATCACTAGTTTTTAGGGTTTGATGTTTTGATGATTCAGACTAGTTCATCTGTTTGCATGGTGTCTTTGATTAGGTTGTATGTTGATCTTATGGATACCATACTTGTGCTTGGATCATACTTTTGTGGACTTTGATACAAAATTCAATGGATGAAGTTACATGTCCAATGATATCTTTTTGATAGATATTGATATCTAGTTTTTGGAGCTCATGATGATGATGAGGATTAGGTCTTGATGATAGACTTAGTTATGTTTTGCTAGACTTTGAGTAGTTAACTTTATTTTGTCTAGGTTTGATGCTTGATCTTGTTATGTTTTGATTATTCCATCAACTGATATGTTTTGGATATTTATTTGATTAGTGATGATAATTTTTGCTTCCTTATTGTCTTATTCTCTCTATGTGCTTCATGTTTTATCTATTTATATAACTCTCTTGGGTATTTCTTTGTCAATTTGTTCCAAAAAGGGGGAGATGATATTGTTATATGCATATGATATGATATGAGATTCTTTGACAAAACGGGAGATATATTTATATCAGATATTTTTGCTTGAGAGATTAAGGGGGAGATTATCTTTCTTTATTAAGCTTTTCACAGGTTGTGTTGTTTAAGAGACGTGCAGGTACAACAGATTTTTATTCTAATCATCTTGAATACACAAGTGAAGCTTCTGTTGATCAGTTCTTTATTTCTATGTATTTTTGGGCAACATTGTAATCTAATTTTTTCAATGGGTTAGGTTATAATTGTCTATGTGGTTTTGTCACGAAATTGCCAAATGGGGAGATTGTAAGATATAAATTTGTAATTTGCATATTTCAGTGATCAAAACCTGATTGATCGAGTTGTAATTTTTATATTATTCTTTGTATCGATCATCGACAACCTCGAGCTGATATTCAAGTGAATGGAAGCTGATAAATCAGTTAGAACACCACTTTGCACTTTTTAGTTCCGAGCCTATTCTGAAAAACCAGGGTTTAAATACAAAATTTAGGGTTTTTCAAAGTAGGACCGGTCCCCAATATTTAGGACCGGTCCAACTTTTCTCGGCAGTTTTGTTTTTGCAGGTTTTCAAAAATTCCCACTGGTCCTATTTATTTGGCACCGGTCCCACTTAACCTGTTCCAAATAGGAAATAGATATTGACGAAAATTCTGATTCCTATTGGGTTTGAAATTTCTAGGAAAGTTCTATTTTGGTATTCAACTTCTTTTTCAAGTAGGATTAGGACTTCCTTGCCTATATATATGTATTCGTATTTTCTCTACAAATACGCCCTGAAATATTATTTTTAGAGAGAGAAAGTATATACAATATAATTAGGGCTTTATATTTTTAAGAACACACATCCATACTTCACGAGTGATATTTAGGATGGTGTTCTACTTCTGATTAGCTGCTCAGAGACTGCATCAAATCTATTTGCTGATCAGAACATTGGATTGAAGGTTCTTCGCTTGCTTGCTTGCTGAGGAAGAAATGTGACTAGATTGCACTACGAAGGGAACAAAATACTTGCTGAGTATTTTGGTTCTTCTAGCAACCTTTCTGTAAGGGTGGTGATGTTAGCCGAAAGTCTGCAGCAGTTGGACGTGTTGTCGCAATCATAAGCCTGAGGTGTTCCGCATCAGATCCTTGATAGAGTGAAGAGGGGTATGAGACTGAGACAGAGTCTGTTGTACTTTGCTTCATTATAGTGATTTGGTTTCCTGAGGCGTGCCGCCTCCCTCTGTGGTTTTTTCCGCCTTGGGTTTCCACGTATATCTGGTGCATTCTTTTCTTTACTTGCACTTTATTTATTTGCTTGCTTTAATTGTTTGATTAATTGGACTTAAAATTGAATTAATTAAAAATTAAGCAAACGAGCAAGTGATCCTATTCACCCCCCTCTAGATTCTAAAATAATTTTCGCAATCGCTTCCGCACTGCGTAACTTACATGATGATCATCCTATTGGGAGTATTCTCACTAATTCAAACACATGGTTGGCCCTCTCCGAATTCTATGTACATCATACTTGGAAAACACTCTGATGTACACATGTATATGCTCATAAGACACGTACACCTCACATAGCATATATTTATCATGCTCTTTAATGCACATTCTTGCTATAATAGACTCTAGCATGCATTTCATCATCACATTCTACATACAGCCACATAGATATACCACAACATGCATATCATTCACTTATGTAGATAATTCATAACTTAACATACTTTTCATGCTTTTCCAATACACATCCATGCTCTATTTAAATTTAGCATCCATTCAATCCTCATACATTTCCATAACCAACATATAACCACATATATGCTTCAAATCATGAATACTATCTACATATGCATATAATACATCAAATAGTAAAACATGTTTTCATTTCATATACATTGCATGTATAACATCACAATTCATCACATATTATATAAAGAACAATTCTAGCATTAATAATTATACAATGTAAAGAGAAAAGGGACATTCACCCATACATGCTAACACAATTCACACAATCTTAATCTCACCAATACCCTATAATCGATTACTAAGAGTGAAATAATACCCCTACCTAAAGTTTGGAGCCTTCCTCTGGCAACCCATAGAATCCCCAAACTTCAACTTCCTCCAAGTCGCAATTTTTTTCTGTAGAACCATAGATCGGGTCAAGGAGAACACACTTTCCTTCTTGGAACTCTCTAATGAGGAACTTTAAACCCACCAATGTGTAGAGGGAGAAGTGGGGAGCAAACCTGTCTCTTGGAGCAAGCTCCAAATCTCACCCAAATGTGTTCAAAACCAAAGAAAAAGGTTGGAGAAGAAAGAGAGCTTGAGAGCTCTTCAAAGACCAAATTCTATATCTATAGGTTCTGTCCTAGCCATATACATATAGTGTATTTGACACCTCACCAAGGGCAAATGACTATTTTGTCCTTAAGTCACTTAACGTACCTTCCGGACCTCCATTTTTGATTTCGAAAGTGGCTACGACCTCAAAATTAATTCTTTAACTCTTTAAATATTTCATTTGACCCAAATTCAAAAATAATTATTTTTCAAAAAAATTTTGGATTTCCAAACCCACCCGGACAGCGTCCCAAAGCCCTGTTGACCCAAAAAGTCAAACTTCTCCAAACTTTTTGAAAACTTCCAAAAACCTTTAACTCTTTCAAATATATTTCTCACTCTTTAAATATCTATGACATCATATAAAATGTGTTTATAGCAAAAATGATGAAATATTAGAAACCGGTCAAATTTGGTTCCAGTCTCTACATGAAATGAATTTGGTAAATGCTTGAATTATGTGTTTAACATACTTGAAAACTTATGTGTTTGGTTATTCATTTTGGGAGGATGTCGAGTAAAGCAAGAAGGGTCTGGAGCCCTAGGCTGAAATGTCCCAAAACTTGGCCAGTAAGGTTATGTCTAGACCCTTGGGTTAGTAGCCTGTAAAGTATAATATTGGATATTTGACTAGAATGGTATTTATCCTGTGGACTCAAGACTACTCTCACATTCATTTGCTTTTGAATTTACTTGAATTGGTGATTAAGTCTTGTTGTTGAATAGTGAATTTACGTTGAGATGATTGACTCATGATAGTCATTTTTATTAATATATTTGCTTATGTCATTGCTTAACCATTACTTGAAACATCATGTTGAAGCATGTCTTATATGTTTTTGTCATTTACATCATGAGCATTGTGAAACATGCCATATAGCGGAATAGGGATGCCATATTGCATTTCATATACGTTTGCATCGAGACGTTGCTTAGGTTGGTTTGGGTAATCTTACTGGTTGGGCATGTTGTCGCTCACCACTCCCCCACAAACATTTTACAGATAAGGCACTGGTGGTGGATGACGCTTAGAAATGCTATGGTCGAAAGCACTTGGACGTTCTTTTCATTTTTTGTATACTTTTCTTGTGTATGCTATGTTGGGCACATTGAGAAGAAATGGAATATTAGATAGAAACAAATGATGCCATGATAAAGGACGTGTATTTTTTACTTTTTAAGTTCTTCCCTTCTAATATTCTCTTATTAGGATTCAAGTATATGTATATGACGATGGTTGGACATATGTATTCATTTCAGTTTTAATGTATGTAATTTAGACTCTGATTATTGTATAATGATGTTTCCTACATTTATGTAACTTACATGTATGGAAGGAGGATTGTCTTAGCTTCAATTTGATAGGTCATGGACCTTGTTTGGATTTAATTGAGTGAGTTATGCTTGTTTTGCTACTAGTGAGAATAATTTGACCTATGTTGTTGTTTTGATTACAAATCAAGTTTTGGGTAGGATTTTTGGATGATTTGAATTGGGTTGGAAACTAGGCATGCATGTTGAGGATTTTCCATGTCAAATTTTAGGTCAAATGGGTCTACAGATTGTGAGAAAATTGAATTTGAAATCAAGTTTGCATTTGAGGAAATACGAAGGTTCGCACTTAAAAATGCGAAGGTTTGCAACAAATGTGAAGGTTTGCACTACCAAGGGTTAACGTTCACAAGTTACTCAATTTTTGGCACTTTTTTTCACCTGAAGAATGCAAATGTTTGCAATGGAAATGTGAAGATTCACACACTATTCACAACACTATTATCCCAAATTCGAAAGGGCATAACTTATTTGTTTTAAACCCAAATCGAGTGTTTCTTTTTTTTTTTAAATGGAGTATTTTTAAACCCTCTACCCAATTGGATAAGGTTCAGTTTGAAATTCTAATCATATAAGAAGATAAGTACCTAGACTTAGAGGTTCATGAGCGCAAATCGGCTGATCCTTTCATTATCACCCCCACTTCCCTCGCTCTTGACTATGTTGGAAGTGAGGGCATGACAGCATGGTATTAGAGCATAATTGTCGGTGAAAAGCATTGATGTTTAACTTAATCACTCCCATTTTTGATTCCCTTTTCGGGTGTTGAAAATTAGGACGTGAAAATAATTATACCTCTAACATTCAATGTTCTCTGACTCCAATGACTTCAAAATCACTAACAACATTAATGCATGCCAACGCAATCATCAGTAACCATAAATCCCAACGTAATTTATCTGCATTCTTTGATTACTCCTGTAAGTTAATAACCATTTCCACCTTTGAGACCAATATGAAGTACTCTCAAACATTATGTTTATAGAGTAATGCTATATGTTTAAGACCAAGAATTGAATTCACTTGAAGTCAAAATAGAACAAATTAAGTCCCAAAAGTTTGGTCATATATTAAAAGCATTAACAATACTTTGTTTTTGAGGGGACATATGGCATGGGTTGATGATAAGATTGGTATGATGAGCTCATAGAGTAATGAATAAGAGACTGAGACAAGTGCATATATCTCTCAATCTATATCTATAAGTTTAAAATCCAAACTAAGAACCAACTTGAATTTATTCACAAACAGTAAAAATTCTATTGTGATTCTTTCTCTGAGTAAGATCAAAGCACAAATACAATTTATAGGCATTTGCAATTATTCTACAGTATTTTCTCATGCATAATGAAATTGGGAAGAATTAACAAAGCACATTAATTCAAATATGTAAGTTTCATGGTGCAAAAATGTTTGCGAAAGTTAACATAAAACCTAGAGGGGGTGAATAGATTCACTTACTCGTTTGCTTAATTTTCTAAATTAATTCAATTTTAAGTCCAATTAAACATTATTCAACACATAAAACAAGTAAAGTAAAATAAAGTGCAAGTAAAATAAAGATGGCACCAGATATACATGAGAAATCCAGATCGGGAAAAAATCATAGGGGAGGCAAAACCTCAGGAAACCAATCCACTATGATAAAGCAAAGTACAGTACACTCTGTCTCAGACTCACACCCATCTTCACTCTATCAAAAATCTAATGCAGAATACCTCAGGCTTACAATTGCGACTTCAAGTCCAACAGCTACAGACTTCCGACTAACTTTACAATTCTCACAGAAAGGTAGCTGGAAGAACAAAAATACTCAACTAGTATTTCATTCCCTTCATAATGCGATATGGTTCACCTTTCTTCTTCAGCAAGTAATAGAAGAACCGCAAATCCAATGTTCTTATTACAGAATAAATTTGATGCAGTCTTTAAACAGCCGATCAGTATAAGAACACCATCCTAAATATCACTCGTGAGTTATAGATATGTGCTCTCAAAATATAGAAAAATATTATGCCCTAAAAATACTTTTAAAAGCTCTCTCTCTTTCTAAAATAATAATTTTCTCAAGGCATATTTGTAGAGAAAACCTAGATAAGTATATATAAGCATAGGAATCCTAATCCTACTTAAAAAAATAAGTTGAAAACCAATATAGGATTTCCCTAGAAGTTTCAAACTCAAAAGGAATCAAAATTTTCATCAAAAACAATTTCTTATTTGGAATAGGATAAGTAGGATCGACGCTCAAAATGCAAGACTAATGGGACTTTTAAGAAAACCTACAGAAACCAAACTACCGAACTAAGTTGGACCGGTCCTAGAAATTGGTGATCAATCCTATTTTAAAAAATCCTCATTTATACCCAAAAACTTTAGTTTTTCAAAATAGGTTCTAAAAACATAAAGTGTAATGTGTCCTCACCATAATTACCTGTAATATTTGATGTCCTCACTAATTTAACTGTTTCCATGAACTTGTGTATCAGCTTGAAGATGTTGATAATTGATAAAGAAAAAAAATAAAAAAAATTACAACACGATCAATCCAGTTTTGAAACTTAAATTCACCAATTAAAAACTTATATCTCACAATCTCTTCCTTTGGCAATTTCATGACAAAACCACCTAGACAATTATAAACTAACCCACTAGAAAAATTATATTACAATTTGCCTAAAAATACAAATAAATAAAGAGCTGATTCAAAGAAGCTTCACATGTGTGTTTAGGACTTTAGAAATAAAACAAGTATATGCACATCACTTAAACAACACAACTTGTGAAAAGCTTAATAACATAAAAATAATCAACAAGTATATAATGTAAACATATAATGCTCCCCCTCAATCAGAAATATCTTTTATAAATATATCTCCCCCTTTTTGTAACAAATTCACAAACGAAGATCAAAGAGAACAATTTAGATAAAACAAACAATAACTCATGAGAGAGAAAACAAAACAATATCTAAGCAAGGATAAATGGTTAAACATTAACCATAAAGATAAATGACCATCGAAAATAAACATAAGTTTAGAATCAACACATAATATCCAAAAGATAACCTAGACATCCACATCTATCAAAACAGATCAAGTCTAGAACAAAAATAAATAAATAAAAAAAGCATGAAGGCCTAAAGCCTATGTCTAATCCTCAGCATCAGCAGAATTATCAGCAATAGCAGGGTCAAGTTTGTCAATCCTAGCATGTAATCAGTCAAACCTTTGTTGCATGAACCTCAAAACTTGGTTCATCTGATTTGCTACCACTAGAGTGTCAGCAATAGGAAGTTAAAATACTCCACAACCTCCAGTCACTGCCAGACCAGCTCCCAGTCCTAGCTCATAAGCCTTCCTATCCTTCTTTTTCTTGTTCATCGAACGAGTAATTTAGGTACAATCAATCACCCCTTTTGGTTTCTCAATGTATGCTCCTTCAGGAATAAGAACACTAGCACTCTTCAAAATAGCCATCACTATCTGAGGGAAAGGTAAAGCAGATGACGACCAAGAGTGTCTAGTGGCTAAGATCATGGTCCTCATGATTGTAGTAGGAAAGTTGATGGGATACTCCTGAACAATATGATAAAGTATGTCAACCTGACTCTTGATCAAATTTCCTTTGTGGTTATGAGGATCACGTTATATAAGACCACCAAGTTCAATGCTGAGACATTGTGAGTGAGATAAAGTGAGGGCAACCTATCTATGAGCCTCAAGGCATTGGGTATACACAACAAGCTAATCATGTCATCCATCGAAGGCTGGTTTGGATCTTCAACTTGATATAGCAAAATAATGCCATCCTCAACCTCTAATACTCCTAGTATATTAGTAATGGTGTCCTTGGTAACCTCAATTCAAACTCCAAAACACTTAGTCACACATGTCAAGTCATCAAATTTTGATGTGATCACATTACCATAAAAATAACTAACCATGTTCGTCTTAACTATTTCACGCAATTCACACAATGACTCCCAACCATTGTCGTCAAAGTATTTCACAAACTCCAATTGTCACTCTCTCATAATCGCCAACAAATTGACATTCCTTTCAATTCTCATCACCCAACATCCAACCACATTCAGAAGGTTGTTGAAGTTAAAGTCATCTTCAAACATGTTCTGGGTTAACACAATGTGATTTTTTACACTTGTTGACACATCCGTGCATCCTCGCTTATGTTCCATTAACACGACAATGAAAAGAATCAAAAACAAAGTCAAAAGCTCCATTGGGGAATTCTATCAAACACCTAGTGTGCAAAGCTTAAAACCTTAGCTTTCAAAGAGCTTGGTTTGAGAAATTATCCACTAACCAACAAAAAATAAATCAACCTCCAAATTTTGTAATCCCAACCTCTAATAATCAATAATCAATAATAAATTAGAGGAAGAAGAGAATGAGTGAGAGTTGAGAGTTTAAGAGTGAGATGAGAGTGTTTGAGAGTTTTAAATCAAAACGCACACGCGGATGTGCTCAGAATTCGACAATCGCTAAGTGTGACTGGTGCTCATTTATGAGAACCGATCCAACTTCTCTCGATATCTAAAACCCTGTAGAAGGTGTGACCGGTCCTGACTTTTGGGGACCGGTCCAAAATTGTGAGATTTTTGAAAATTTTGTAATTTTGGACCATAATTCACCAAAACTCACCTCAACCTATCTCAACTAAAATAACACTCAAATTTTAAACAAAACAAAATAATATTTTTGAATTTTTGTTTTTATGAAAACACAAAAAAAAAAAAAACATACAAGGATAATCAAAACATATTTTTCCGAGAATAATAATGAGTCCTAAAATTTCTGAAAAAATTCAAAACATTTATAAATGGATAATTTCAAAACCTATAATTTTTCAATAAAATTCATCCTCAAATTCATGATCATTGCACAACTTTCAATACACAAATAGATATAAAAGTTTAGAAATTAATCTAACTAATCCATGTGTGTGTGTATTCCAACATCATCCAAAATTAATCAAATTCCTTTGATTCATTTTCTAAAACGCATTGGATGATAAGCAAATACAACTACATATGATCAAATATTTTTTTCGTTGAATTTCATCATTTTTTTTATTTCTAAGACGATGACTTTTACGCTTATAGGCAGCCAGCTATTTTCTCAAAACAACTTCTTTTTTTTTACAAAAAAAAACAAATAAAGATATCTCATTGGAGACTTATGTCATAGTGGTAGCTTCGAACAAATCCCGAAGGTAGCCTTTTTTATTTTGGCTTAGATTTTTAGCAATTTTTTTTTTCATTTTTTTACTCTTTTTCTACTAAATAGAATCATTTTTTTCATTGATCATTTAAGCCTTCAATGGTACTCATATAATATACTCTAGTTAACTTCACACTAGTTTTCAATCAATTCTCTCAGAGTTGGACTAGTGTACAAATTGTATGTACTCAAAAGACTCACCTCTAAAAAGATATAAATACATCACATTAGTCATCAATGCTTAGATCATAAATTCAATTACTTCATCTATTGATAAACTAAGTGTCTCAATCATGCATTCACAAATCAAAGTGAAATTAAAAAGAAATAAAAAAAAATTCACATTATTTCTTAGAAAAATATGATTCTCATAATCTCATATGATTATTACCAAAAACAAAAAAAACAAAACCTAACATAATCTAAAAGAAATGATACAATGAAAAACAAATAATGAATATAAGCTCAGCCCATAACCATAAAAGTCCTAATGACCTCAGTTATCTCATAGTATCAACTGTCACAAACTTCTCCAAATTTTCTTTTTTCATCCAAATTATTTTAACATACAACCTATCAAGAAAATATTGTGGAGAACCAGAACATTCTTTTTTTTATTTGAATTCTTTTTAGCTTGAGAATTTTTGGACTTGTTCCAATTATTTTGCTTTCTAGCACGAACCTTATTCTTAGCAAAATAATTATGAGCATTAAAATCATATTTAGAATGTTTTCTTTTTTTATAGCAATAGTGTTGATTATGTCACGCCCCGATTTCCGACACTCAGTTAGGAGCGAGGGAAACGGGGGTGAATCCGTAATTTCACCTCAAGTTCCCACACCTTAATCTCATTATAATCTATTATATTGCGGAAGCATTCTATATGCACACCCTTCAAGTGGCATTAGATCATCAATGGCCCTTACAAATGATTTTCATCTTTGGTTCCATACATATAAACCACTAAGTCCCGGACCTCAACTTTTTACATAGATGGAATTTGATTATGAAACCTACACCATTGGATAGAGCTTTCAAAAATACTCAATTTCAAAAAAAACCACGCTCAATTCCGATTTGAAGCGAAGAAATTACATCGAAACGAAGTCTGGACAATTTTTGAACCTTGCTGTGAATAGTAATCTCGATCAATCGAGATTGGATCTCAATCAATCGAGATTCATCTCGATTAATCGAGATTTTGACCCCTTTAATCGAAGAAAATAGCCTCTCGGTAACTTGGACCTGCAATATTTTGATTAATCGAGATTGGGACTTCGATTAATCGAAATTAAGCCTGAAAAATCATAAAATCTCGCAACCATTTCGATCAATCGAGATGGGCATCTCGATTAATCGAAATGGGCATCTCGATTAATCGAAATGCACTGCCCAGCAATTCTCAAACACCTAAACAAGATCAAATTGAACCCAAATCTCAACCAAACCACCTTAGATCATTCATATCTCATGTAAATCATCTACCATTGATATAATATCATACTCACACATCAACCTACACATTTGAATCTCAAATCTTGTATAATCATAGAAAATTCATCCTAAGTTCACAATGCACATAAAATTTCAAGTGAACCAAACATCCTCATTTTTTTTCAAAGGTGATATTCATTAATCCAACCATACAATCTAACTTATACAATGAGATCCTACAACCATGATTCCAACATGAATCCACAACTCTAAACATTCATATCCACGAATTTAAGATACAAGAGACAAAAGAATACATTCATCCATCTAAATTCCAAATCCATACATAATCCATGGGACCATACATATAAGAATTCAAATGGCCCTTTTTGCATACATTCAACAAGTCTCAATTGAAGGAAGCCATTACACATACATTTCTCAAAAATCACTTTCCTACAAGTGTGGCACTTACATTTGAATTTCACATACATAAGAATGTACAAATGTAAAGGCAACACCACAACCATTGTCTACATGCCACAAGCCAGCATGGACATTTATCTACATCTCAAAAGAGCAAAAGTCCAAAAATAAGCTCAACATATCCATAGAGCTAATCATGTTTCGTCTTCCATTGGCGCCTTATCTGAAAATGTTTAATATAATGGGGTGAGCATCTCAACGGCTCAGTAGAAATGATCCACCCATCCCCACTCTAACCCGTAAGCCATGCATGAATGCACATGCTCATGCATTTTTACCCAAACATCCACGTTTTTCAAATCATGCATGATGCTTCACATAAAATGCAAATACATATGTCTATATATATATATATATACATATCAAATTGGACAAGTCGCAACTTATATATATATATATATATATATATATATATATATATATAACTCACACCAAATCACGACAAAGGGGCTTTCTCATCACTCCAATAGTAAGGGTCTCTTCGGCACCCAAACTCTGCTTGTGCTTTATCGGGTCACTAACCCGAAGGGAGCACCTCCTCTTGGCCAAGTTTTGGGTCTTTCACCCTAGGGGCCTTCCCCTTATCTTAATTTCACACTCATGCCCCAAAATCATCATATAGTGCATATAGTCACACCAATGCACATAGTCACACAATGCATGCATTTTTCATCAAATCAATGCATTTTCCTTCCAACTCAAGATTGTCACAATGCTATCACACTCACATCATGAAAATCACTATGTTCATGGATTTTGCTAGAAAATCATATTTTTCATGTTTTCATCAAACAAACACATTTTTCACCAAAAGCATTATAGTCACATTTGCACATATATACCATGCATAAGCCCTAACTACCATGTTGGACACTTATACATGCATAAATCACTATGGTATACATATATATATATATATATATATATATATACATAGACCTAGGTTCAAGAAATCAAAAGCTATCTCTTATGATATTTAGAAAGGGACCACAAGATCAAAGTAGAAGTGAGTCTAGCACCCCTACCTCAAATTGGAAGAGCTTCCAATTGATTTTCTCCAATCTCTCAAAACCCAACTTCCTCCAAAATGATTTTTGAACCGATCAATCTCGAGCCCTCGATGCGTAGATCGTTTCTTCCTTCTTCGGTGAAATCAAAATATCACTCTAAGGCCCTCAAATCTAGTGAAGAAGAGGAAGAGATGAAGCTTGTATGTATATACGTATATATCTCTCTCTCTCTCGGCTGCTGGAATGAAAAATGAGAGAAGAGCTGATCTCTCTTAGTATTTATAGCTAAGTGACCTCCTCTTAATTACTAGTTTGCCATCACCTTTTTGCAAAACCTTCTCGGGCTCATTTTCGGAGTTTCGTAACTCAGATTGACACGAAATCAACTCCGTTGCGCGTCAAATATTTTATTTAAGCTATGCTCAAATTTTGAAGCCATTCTAACACTTTTAAAATTTCTGGGCCCACAAGGCCCACGCCCCTAGGTTGACCAAACTCAAAAAAGTCAACTTTTGCCAAAAGTCCCCAAAACTTCCCAAAACCCTATTCCAACCCTCTAAACATGTTCCCCGCATTCAAAATATGTTAAACATCATTTAAAATGCATTTAAAGTAATAAATAACAAAAATTGAAAAACCGGCCAAAAATGGGCACGGTCTCTACAGATTATGTCCATTTTTACCACAAAAAATATAATGAAGCACATTGAACACAACACTAGCATGCACAGACTCAACTTGAAGCTTAAGTTTTGGTGCAGATAAATTCAAGTTCTTGGGTTTAACAAAGATAGTTTTACCCTTAAATGATGGCCCAACAAAACCTAGTCCAGTCTTATCTCCTACAGGCTTACCAACATTAATCATGCTATCAACCTTAATCTGCTCAAAAGTACATGCAATCAATTTCTCTTGTGATTCTTTCAATTCAGATTCAAGAACATTAATTCTAGCAACAAGAGCATCTTTGGCAGAGATAGCTTGACTTACCTCGCTTTCGAGAAACTTAACTTTACTTTGAATATTCAGAATTTTTGATTTATTTTCTTCAATCTTTTTTTGGATCTTCTCACCTTCTTCCATCAGAGATTATTTTTCACTTTCCACCATCTCCAACTACTTGGTTTTCTTTTTGTAGGCTCTTTTGACTTTGGCAGTTTCGGTAAACAACTCCTCAAAAGCTTTAAACAATTCCTTCTTGGTTGGTTATTCTTTTTCTTCATCTTCAAAATCATCAGACTCAACTTGACTTAGAGTTGTAAACTTCTCTGTTTCACCTATATCAGAAGAAGAATCATTAGCAGTATCATCATTCAGTAAAGCAATAAAAGCAAGTGCATCATTCTCAACAAAAGAATCATTATCAGAGTTAGAAGAATCAGACTCAGAAATAATAGTTTTCAAGGCTATTTTTTTTAACTTTTGAATTTTTCTTTGCACTAAAGCTACTTTTTGTAGGTCTTGGACAATAAGTAGATGTGTCACCTTTACCACCACATGTCCAACAAGTGATTTTAGAATCCTTAGAGTCATCAACTTCTTTTTTTTTCATCTCCTTACCTTTGGATGATGAGCCATGATTTTGGAATTTAGAATAATTTACTTTTGTAAGATTTCTATCAATTTCATATTTAAAGATCTTCCTAAATTTCCTAGTAAGGAATGTAACATCATTATCTGAATTATATTCAAAACTTTCAACATTTTTAACTTCAGTTTTGGAAGAATTTAAAACATTTGACAAACTTGAAAACTTAAAAGTCTTTGAGATTTTTAAAGCCAAATTTTTTTATTTCTGAAGTTTTGGATATTTCATCTCAAAAGTTTGAATAGATCTAACTAATTCTGCCACATCCATTGAATCAACATCTTTGCTCTCATCTAAGGCTTCTAATTTAGCTTGGAACCTATCAGGTAGTGACCTCATAATTTTTATAACAACCTGAAAAGATGAAATTCTCTCACCAAGGTTACCATAATTTTAAACAATATCATTAACCTTAGAATCAAACTCAAAAAATATTTCATCTTCATCCATTCTAATTGTTTTAAATTCAATTGCTAACATTTTTAGCTTTGATTTCCTTACCTTGGTAGTAACCTCGTGAGTTACCTGTAAAATATCTAATGCTTCTTTTGAAGTGGAACATACAGAGATTCTAACAAATTCAGAAGGAACAATATAATTAAATATAGCATATAAACATTTGTTGTTATTGTTAGCATCTTCATGCTCAGCATTTGACCATGTTGCTCTATCCTTGATTACAGTCACAATGGCATTACCAATGGTAGAGGTAGGAATTGTATATCCATTATAAATAGACATTCATACTCTTTCACCTTGAGATTTGAGAAAAGTTTTCATGTGAGACTTCAAAAAAGTGTAATTTGAACTATCAAACAAAGGAGTTTGTTGAATCGATCCACCCTCTTTCATACTTAGATTCCATAAAGATTTTTGAAAAAAAAATTTTGATTTTAAAAATACTTCACAAGGAACTACTCACAAATTAGCAAACATTGCTCTAATACCAATTGTGAGTTGTGCGGTGTAGAAGTGGTTGCGAAAGTTAAGTTAAAACCTAGAGGGGGTGAATAGGTTCACTTGTTCATTTGCTTAATTTTATAGATTAATACAACTTTAAGTCCAATTAAACATTAATCAAACACATAAAGCAAGTAAAGTAAAATAAAATGCAAGTAAAATAAAGATGGCACCAGATATACGTGAAAAACCCAAATTGGAAAAAAATCACGGGGAAAGCAAAGCCTCAAAAAACCTATCCACTATGATGAAGCAAAGTATAACAAACTCTGTCTCAGACACACACCCCTCTTCACTCTATCAAGAATCTGATACGGAACACCACAGGGTTACAATTATGGCTTTGTCTAACAGTTGCAAACTTTAGGCTAACGTCACAATACTCATATAAAGGTAGCTGGAAGAACAAAAATACTCGAAAAGTATTTCCTTCCTTTCGTAGTGCGATATAGTTTACATTTCTTCTTCAACAAGTAATAGAAGAACCGCAAATCCAATGCTCTTATAAGTGAATAAATTTGCTGCAGTCTCTGAATAGCCAATCAGTAGAAGAACACCATTCTAAATATCACTCATGAATTATAAATGTGTGCTCTCAAAATATAAAAAAAAAATTTACCCTAAAAATACTTTTAAAAGTTTTCTCTCTCCAGAATAATAATTTTATCAAGGCATATTTGTAGAGAAAACCTAGATAAGTATATATAGGTATAGGAGTCCTAATCCTACTTGAAAAATAAGTTGAAAACCAATATAGGACTTCCCTAGAAGTTTCTAACCCAAAAGGAATCAGAATTTTGTCAAAAATAATTTCCTATTTGGAACAGGATAAGTAAAATCCATGCTCAAAATGCAAAATGGGTGGGCACTTTTAAGAAAAACTACATAAACCAAATTGCCGAGCAAACATGGACCGATCCTAGAAATTGGGGACTAGTCCTATTTTCAAAAACCCTAATTTTTGCCCATAAACCCCAATTTTTCAAAATAGTCTATAAAAACATAAAGTGCAATGTGTCGTCACCATATTTACTTGTATTATATGATGTCTGTGATGTATATTTTTGTAATTAGCAATCTTCAATATCAAAACTAAACATGATTGAGTTTTAATATTGGATTTATATTCTTCTCATTAATCATATAATTGAAGTCTCAGAGTGAGCATGAAGTTCTACACCAACCATGCAAGTGTTCTTCAAATGATGAAGCTTGAACCTTCCAAAGAAATCATCAATGGTCTGAACAAGGATTTGATCAATTGAAGTTTCAAGATGGTTCCAATTGCATGAGGACATTTCTGATCATTTATGAGAGTCATGTAGTCCAAGTAAAGGGGTGAGAATACATATATTTCAAACTGGGAGATTCTGACTTTAATAGAGGGATTTTTTAGCAAAATAGTGAGATATTCAAGGTTGAACCAGTCCAACTCAAACCCTGGACCAGCCCAAGAGGTCTTAGGATCCTAGTCCAAGAATAGGCTGGACTAGTCCAAGCTTTCTGTTAGCGAAAATTAGCTCTACAGTGTCCTATTTTGATCTGAATTTGATTTTAAAATTTCCCTAACTTTAGGACTTGTTTCCTATTAGTTTAAAAATTAAGGTTTTAATCTCTATAAAAGAACCTCATATGATTTCTCTCTCAGTGTGCTTTCATAGAACTTTCAATACACATTAAACTGAGAATTTCTAGAGAGAGAAAGTAATGAGATATTTTTCTAGCAGAGAATTTTTTGCTCAATTCTTTATTTATATTTTTTATAGCACACATATTCACTAAGTGATTTAGGTTATCTCTCTTTACTCGATCAACTGTATAAAGACTGCTTCAAAGATTTCTTCTTGATCAAGTTATTGGATTGGTTTCTTCTACAAATGTTCATTGGTGAGGAATGAGAAAAAGATTGCACTACGAAGGGAACAGAATACTTGCTGAGTGTTCATGTTCTTCCAATTATCCTTCTACAAGGATTGTGGCATTAACTGATAATCTACAACAATTGGACATGGGAGTTGCAATAGTAAGCTTGAGGTGTTCCACATCAAGTTCTTGTCAGAGTGGAATGGGTGTGAGTTTAGGACAGAGTTTGTTATACTTTTCTTCGACGATAGTGGATTTGGTTCTTCAGGGCTACAAAGTCTCACCCGTGATTTCTTTTTCAATTTGAATTTTCTACATATATCTGGTGCTTTCTTACTTTATTTATTTACTTACTTTATGGCGTTGCTCTAATTTTAATTGGACTTAAAATAGGATAATCTGAAAGATTAAGCAAAAAGAGAGTGAACCTAATCACCCCCTCTAGGTTTTAAATTTAACTTTCGCAGCCCATTTCGCACCGTGCAACTCACAATTGGTATCAGAGCATTGTTCTCTAATTTGTGAGTAGTTCTTTGTGAAGTAAGTTTTTAAATCAAAAAGAATTTTTATTTTCAAAAATTATCATGGAATCTAGTATGAAAGAGGGTGGATCAATTCAACGAACTCCTTTGTTTAATGGTTCAAATTATACTTTTTGGAAGTCTCGCATGAAATCTTTTTTAAAATCTCAAGGAGAGAGAGTATAGATGGTTGTTGAGAATGGGTATATAATTCCTACCACTACCACTAGTACTGGTGATGGAACTGTGACTGTAGCTAAGGATAAAACAACATGGTCTAATGTTGAGCATAATGATACTAACCATAACAATAAGGGTTTATATGTTATATTTAATTATGTTGTTCCTTCTAAATTTGCTAGAATCTCTACATGTTCCACTTTGAAATAAGCATGAGATATTTACAGGTAACTCATGAGGGTACCACCAAGGTAAGAAAATCAAAGTGACAAATGCTAGCAACTAAATTTGAAACAATTAAAATGCATGAAGATGAGATGTTTTCTGTTTTTGTTCTAGGCTTAATGATATTATTCAAAGTAGTGCTAACCTTGGTAAAATAATTTCATCTTTTTAGGTTATTAGAAAAATCATGAGGTTACTACCTAATAGGTTCCAAGCCAAGTTAGAAGCCTTAGATGAGATCAGGTATGTTGATTCAATGGAGTTAGCAAAATTAGTTGGATCAATTCAAACTTTTGAGATGAAATATCCAAAACTTTAAAAAATAAAAAATTTGGCTTTAAAAACCTCAAATACTTCCAAGTCTTCAATTTTGTCAAATGTTTTAAATTCTTCAAAATCTAAAGTTACAAAAGTTGAAAGTTTTGAATATGATTCAGATAATTATGTTGCATTCCTTGCTAGGAAATTTAGGAAGATCCTTAAATATAAAAATATAGGAATCTTAGGAAAGGAAATCTTTCTAAATTCAGAATCAATGCTCATCATCCAAAAGTAAGGAGAGAAAAAAGAAAGAAGTTGATGACTCTAAGGCTACTAAGATCACTTGTTGGACATGTGATGGTAAAGGTCACACATTTACTCAATGTCCAAGTCCTAAGAAAAATAGTTTTAGTGCAAAGAAAAAATCAAAGATTAAAAAGAAAGCAATGAAAGTTATTATTTCTAAGTCTGAGTCTTCTAACTCTGATAGTTATTCTTTTGTTGAGAATGATACTTTTTCTTTTATTGCCTTATCGAATGATGATACTGCTAATGATTCTTCTTCTGATGTAGGTGAAACAGAGAATTTTACAACTCTAAGCCAAATTGGGTCTGATGATTATGAAGATAAAGGAAAAGAAGAATCAACCAAAGAAGAACTGTCCAAGGTTTTTGAGGAGTTGTTTACAAAAACTGTTAAAGTCAAGAGAGCCTAATAAAAACAAACCAAGCAATTAGAGATGGTAGAAAGTGAAAAGGAATCCCTGATAGAAGAATCTGAGAAAATCTAGAAGAAGATTGAAGAGAATAAAATAGAAATTCTGAATCTTCAAAGTAAAGTCAAGTTTCTCGAAAGTGAGATAAGTAAAGTTATTTCTGTCAAAGATACTTTTGTTGCTAGAATTAATATTCTTACGCCTGAATTAAAAAATTCACAAGAGAAATTAATTGCATTTACTTTTGGGCAGATTAAGCTTAATAGCATTATTAGTGTTGGTAAGCCTGTAGGAGGTAAGACAGGATTAGGTTTTGTTGGGTCATCATCTAAGGAAAAAATTATTTTTGTTAAACCCAATAACTTGAATTTGTCTGCACCTAAAACTAAGCTTCAAGTTGAGTCTTTGCATGCTAATGTTATGTCCAATGTGCTTCATTGTACTTTTTGTGGTAAGAACATATATAGTCAACACTATTGTTATAAGAAAATAATACATTCTAATTCTAATTTTCATGTGCATAATTCTTTTGCTAAGAATAAGGTTCAAGCTAAAAAGTCATATTATTGGAACAAACCTAAAAATTCTTAAGCTAAAAATAATTCAAATAAGAAAAAGAATATTTCTGTTTCTCTACAATATTTTCCTGATAGGTTACATGTCAAAACAATTTGGATGAAAAAAGAAGATTTGGAGAAGCTTGTGCCTGTTGATACTATGAGATTTAATCCTAATAGGTCTTTAGGTGCAAAACCCTCTAATTGAGGTCAATAGGACTTTAATGGTCATGGACTAAGTTTATGTTCATTATTTGTTTTCCATTGGACCATATCTTTTAGTGTATGTTATGATTTGATTATTTTGTATGATAATCATGTGAATGTGAAAATTATATTTTTCTATAAAATAATGTGAATTCTTTATATTTTTGTTTAAGTTCACTTTGATCTGTGAATACATGATTGTGACACTTGGTTTATTAATGGATGAAGTACTTGAGTTTATGATCTAAGCATTGATAAATAATGTGCTATATTTATTTCTTTTTAGAGATGAATCTTTTGAGTTCATACAATTTGTGCACTAGTCCAACTTTGAGGGAGTTGATTGAAAACTAATGGGAAGTTGACTAAAGTATATTGTATGAGTAGCATTAAAGGTTTAAATGATCAATGAAAAAAAATAAAAAGAAAATATTCTATTTTTATTGAGCATAAAAAGAAAAAAAAATGAAAAGAATTGCTGAAAATTTAAGACAAAAAGGAAAATGCTATATTTGGGATTTGTTCGAAGCTACCACTACAACCGTTCGTTGGTGAGGAAGGAGAAGAAGATTGCACTACGAAGTGGACATAATATTTGTTGAGTGTTCGTGTTTTTCCAGTTACTTTTATGCAAGGATTGTGCGTTAGTCGGAAAATTGCGCAATTGGACAAGGGAGTCGCGATAGTAAGCCTGAGTTGTTCTGCATCAAGTTCTTGTTAAAGTGGAGTGAATGTGAGTCTGGGATAGAGTATGTTGTACTTTGTTTCGACGATAGTGGATTTAATTTTTCGGGACTACATATATCTGGTGCATTCTTTACTTTACTGCACTTTATTTATTTACTTGCTTTGTAGGATTGCTTTAATTTTAATTGGACTTAAAATTGGATAATCTGAAAGATTAAACAAAAAATGAGTAAACCTAATCACCTACCTCCCCCCCTCTCAATTTTAAATTTAATTTTCGTAACCGCTTTCGCACCGCACAACTTACAATGCAATTTAACTGTTTTCACGCACTTGTGTATCAGTTGAAAGATGTTGATAATCAATACAGAAAATAAATATAAAATTACAACTCGATCAATCCAGTTTTGAATACCGAAATTTATTAATTACAAATTTATATCTTACAAAATAAAAGTCAAAAGGCAGGAAGTGGATTGGGTTTTAGCCCCACCCCACCCGTTTGACTTGCAGGTTTATACTTGATAGAGATTATGCGATGAATATTATGAAGAGCTAAGGGTCACAAAGGTGATTCACTGCAAGTTGATTGATCAATAGAGTATGTGGGACTCTTGTTTCTCTCTTTCAATTCCTTCTCATCCATTGCTTTACAATTCCACAACCATTCAATGAGCTTTATGGAAACATCCCAAGGATCGAACATATTTATCAACATTAATGGATATGGTTGTTCTCTTCAGACAACAAAGAATATATTCCCTTATGGTTATGTTGATTATATAATTATCCAAAAATAAAGATATATAGAAAAATTAGTGTAATACATGTGGAAATATTGCCTATATATATAGATGCTTTGTGAGTGAGCATCGGCATCCCATTGTAAATCAATGCAGAGAGATGAGGAAGAGAGGCCTTGTATGAAGATTAAGAGTATTGTTTGGTAGCCAGGGATGACTTGCCTAAATCCACTCCACAGGTTAATTTCTAAGAGAAGTACAAGAAGTACTTCAGCTATATTTGGGAGCACCGAATCAGTGCTAAAGAATTGAAGGAAATTTGGAATTAAATTTTCTCTAATTTCAATTTCAATGTTCAAATTCGGTACTCTAGCTCTCAAGCCTTGTTGTGGTTTCTAGGAAGTCATCCTTGCGCTAGCCTAACTGGCTCTTTTATTTCATGCTAGACCTTCTTTTCCATTGAAACACAGAAGGCAGGTAGATGATGAGTTGAATAAAAATATGTGCACACACATAAATATAGTTTTTTTTTTTTTACCTTCCCTTGCAAGCTTTTGTCTTTGGTTGTTGAGACTTCTGGCCCCATTACTCTTTTTTTCTTTTTTTTTCCTTATTGTCTTGGAGTTGCATTACATAGAGTACTCTCTGGCTCAAAAGAGAACTTCAAATCTTGATCACTTTTCTGGAAATATATATATGCTATATACATGTGTGTGTTAAATTTCAAAGGCTTCCATTAATCCATTTTAATATGGACAGGTCTTAGGCACTCAATGGTGAGAACCCATGTATCTTTCTTGGACGTACAACACTTTAGGTGAAAAATACATACGTAGGTCTTTACTGTCGATGTGTTTATTAAATAGATACTCATCGATGAGAACCTAAGTATCGTTTAATTAATGTAGTCTAATTATATAATGATGTGACTTAAAAGAAGAAATTTCTCCTTATATGTAATTAAAGAGGGAACTATATTTTGTTCATACTAGTAACCGTAAGATGAGAAGTGAAAAGACTACAACGAACATCATTAAAAATGACTGTAGTCATTAAAAGATTGGGGAGACACTAATCTGACTTAAAATGCAATGCTCAAAGTGGTTGAGGTGGTTTGGTCATATATATATATATATATACACACATGCTTGTATGACTAAATACTATCTCACTTCATCAACTTATTTCTCTACTCTCATTTGTTGATGGTATGGCGTTGCTAAAACTAGAATGTAGAAACTATTTCGTTTTTTTTTCTTGGAAGTGGAGAACTTTTCAACTACCGACTCTTTAGACTTATAATTACAAGATTAATTTCAGAAATTTTTATTTCTTCGGTTGGTTTTTGTTCTTAAGAGTCAAAATTCTCTGTTGTACTGCACTGAGAGGTTGTGATGACTTTCACACAATAGACAATCACAACCGTCCAATGCAGAGAATGTGCCGTTGAGAAATACAACGGTTATTGTTTAATTTCCCTAACTTGGGCCTATTTCATTATGTTGAATATTTGCGTTTCTTGTATTTGGGCTGGGCCGTTAAATACGTGTCTTAGTCTTCTTTCCAGACTTTTGTTCTCTCGTGAACCAAAGTCCAAACTCTAGACAACTGCATATATTTACTCCTCATTTATACCATTTGCTTGAATTTTTGAAATATATATATATATATATATATATATATATATATATAAGTCTGTGTTATAGAAGTTGAAGGGTAAAAGGCAACATTATTTGACAATTAATAAGTTTACTTAGAGAGAATGTGTATTCTGACTTCCATTAAAAACAAGAAAATTTTCTTGGGATTTTGTCCTCCACCTACATTTTTCAACATATATATATATATTGTTTATTCCTTCCGGGAAAAAAAAAAAAGTCAAGAAAATTTAAAACTAATATTGTGGATTACATATCAACATGTGACTTCCTTTTCTTAAGTTGTGTGTAATTTTTTATATATAGGCATGTATACTGAAAATATTACAGGGGAAATTTGCAACAGAAACCAATTGCAATATTTCTTGATATTCTATACTGAAGGGACTATTGATAATTTGGTACATGTGAGTTTGGGTTAGTACTTTGATGAGATCATATTAGTCCGAGAGAAAAAAAAAAACTATTTGATATATTCCAATTTTAATATAATTCAAGTACATACACACACACATATATATATATGCGTATATAGTTACATGAAATTATCAATTAGGCTAACACCTCAATTGATACAGTGAATTGAATTCTAAATCAAAGTTTTGGGTTTGCATGTACCCATGCAAGTTAACTCTACAAACTCATATACGTATATAGATGTTTAGATTTGTCTATTTCTATGTGTTTAATGTAAATATGACATATTAATGAACATGCATGCATAAACGCGCCTCTATATGTGTAAGGAGTAAACAAAATATACAAATTAAGTGAAGGATGCGCTCTACTTAAGTGGATAGTATTTTTTTTCTCCCAGCAAATAATTATATCCACAATGCACTTGGAAGACCTGAACCCACTATCTTTCATCTTGAAAAGAGATGAGACAGGACTAGACCACACATGTCTTGCTAGTAAGTGGATAGTTGATATAATTATGATCTAATGATTCCTTATTGATCTAAAGGGGATGATTATGTCTCCTTGCATATTTGTGTAACTAATAAAGCTTTAGGTTCAATTAACACTTACTAATAGAATCAATCACAATAATCCAATTCAAAATAATAACATAAAGTAAGAAAAGAACACACCAGATTTTTACGTGAAAAGTGAAAAAATAATCATGGAACTGGTCGAGAGCATAGTAATCCACTATGTTGAAAAAAAGTTACACCAACTTTAACTCAAACTTATGCCTAGACCATTTTGCCAAAATCTGGTTGTCGACTGTTTTAGCCTCGCTCTTGGTTCCCAACTTGAATACACATGAGCTTAGTTACTGTAGACTTCAGACACACTCTGTTAATCTTGCAAACGAGCTGTTTAGAGTTGAACACAATTGATCTGTGAAAAATCCATCCTATTCTTAATGATTTGGTGTTCCTTTGTTGTTAACTTCAAATAGAATGGATTGAAAATAATGAAATTATTGTGTAAATATACTGAAACTCATTGCTCTCAACTCAAGCACAAGTAATCATAAGGACATGTATTGGATCTTATATTTTTGAATGAAGAAAGTTCATAAATCCATAAAATACTAGGATCTTTGTATTCCTATGTACTCTCTCAAATTTCTGCAATTATTTTTTTTCAATAAGGTAAGATTGTTTTTTTTTTTTGGAAGGTTAAACAAGTTTATAAAAAGAGAGAAATTTACACTGGCTTCAGTTATAGCTGAAGGAAAATAATTGTAAAGCCCAACGGGCAAGAGCCCGCCAAAAAATAAAGGAGAAAACCATAGCCCATTAGGGCAAGAATTGAATTGAATTGAACAAAACAATTCACAACCTCTGAGTATAGAACTCGCATATCCGGTACTACGATGGTATCCACCCACCACAACTGTTGCTGGCAAACTAGCAAACCAGCCGGTGAATTTCAGTCATGGGGATGAGGAGGGGGTCTCAGGGAAGAGGGATAAGAGTCCCAAATCGCCAAAGCAAGTGTAGCTTCAATTCTAGATCACAGGGCCTTAGATTGAAGCTTGGCTCTAATGGAGTTTGAGATCTTCCTCAAAATTCCGTTCTGAGAGATTGGTTGTCCCCCAAAACTCCTCGAATTTCTTTGTTCTCATATATGGTAGACACATGCCTCTAGAACCAGTTTTGAGATGGAATTCCTGAATGATTTGGCCTTCAGTGAAATGAGGACTATGCGATGAGTTCATTCCAGTTTGAAGAGTTGACAAAAAATTTGCATTTGTACTAGATGAACTTCTAGATTGGGCAAGTGAATTGACACTTGAAGAATAGATGAGAGTGATTCTCCGGATCATGGCGACAAAGATGGCACAAATTTTATGTTTGGAGAAACAACATAATTGATATGTCTAGGGTTGACAATCGATTTTGGATAGCCATTCACATGATGAAATGGTGTTTCAAGATGGTTAATGAGTTCCACACCTGGTGAGCCCATGGCATTTGCAGACCCTGAGGTGAAAGAAAGGTTAAAGAACTTTTGAGAGAGTAGAGGCTTGATGGTGAAGCCATCCACGAAATCGAGTCTAGAGAGTTTGAGTTGGGTGGAGGTAGGTTAGCAAGTTCAGGGATTGAGTTAATGAGGTGTATGAGAAAGTTCCATGATGAATTGGCTGGTAACAGTGTTCGATAGGAAGGTAGATGGGATTTGAAGGTTGAGTCTTGGCAATATAGGGCCTCCTAGAAGCCAGTTGTCATGCTAGAAATGGGTTGAGGCACCATCACCAACAGTGGACTTCATTAGAGGCCTGGCAAATGATCTGAGATGCAACAGCTTCCTCCAACACCATGATGCATTTTGAGGTATTTTCAATTCCCATAGACTTTTATTTTTGATAAGATAAGTTCTGCACCAAGTAACCCAAATGCTTTGAGATTGAAGAGAGTTTAGAGCCCATAAGTGTCAGAAGACAACAACCTTGTTATTCAGCACCAAATTGGGAACCAAGACCTCCTTCTACCTTAGGCCTGCAAATCGAGTGCCCAGCAATTTTAGCTCTAATTTTTTTCAATTCTGGCCTTGACCACAAACCTTCTCAAAATAGTGTTAATATCATCAATAACAACTTTTGGAAGCACAAAAATGCAAGTCCAATATGTGATGGTACTAAGAAGCACAGATTGAATTAGTTGGAACCTTCCTACATAGGACAAGTATTTGTTCCAATGAGAAGTTTGTAATTTTTTCAACCAGAATTTTGCAATCAAAGGCTCTAAGGCAAGTAGAAATAAGGGGGACTCCCAAATGCTTAACTGGAAGGTTGCCTTTAGAGATGTGCATGCCTAGATAGGAAATGATGCTAAGTTCAATAAATGGAGATAAACCTGAGAAGAAAAGGGAGCTTTTGGACAAGTTTATGGAAAGGCTAGAGAGAGTTGAAAAATGGTTTAGAGCTTGTTTTAGAATCTTGACAAAATCAAGATTTCCATAACAAAAGAGGAGCAAATTATATGCAAAGCTGAGATAAGAGAGGTTGATACTTTTGCATCTCCCATGATAATTGAATGAAGGACTAGCTGAGATGTTGGATTTAATAATTGCAGAGATCATGAGGATGTCCATGGCAATCACAAAGAAAAAAGGTGAGAGTGGATCACCTTAGACCCTTGGTGCCTTTAAAGTATCTATGTAACTCCCAATTGATGGAAATTAAGAAGGAGGGGGAAGTGATGCACTCAACAATCTAAAAGCAAAAAAGAAGAGGAAAGCCAAGTAAGGATAAGGTATCAAGTAGAAACTGCCAAAAAATGTATCAAAGGCTTTCCTAATATCAACCTTCATTGCACATCTATGGGAAGGGGAGTGAATGTGATAGTTTCTGAAGATCTCTTGTGAAAGTAAAATGTTATCATTAATCTTCCTTCCTTGAATGAATGCAGTTTGAATGTGATTAATGAGAGATAGTAAAATTGGTTGAAGTTTGTTAGGAAGGAGTTTGGATATGCATTTGTCAATGACATTGCAGCAAGAGATGGGTCGTTAGTCATTTATGGAACTAAGGTTAGGGAATTTAGGAACTAAGGTTATGTAGCATGCATTGACCTGTTTAAAGAGCTTACCATTAGAGAAAAACTCTCTGATAGCTTTTTTGATAGTTCTTCCTACAATGGGCTAGGCTTGATAAAAGAAAAAACTATTGAAGCCATCAGGACCAGGGGACTTGTCCTTGTTCATTGACATGAAACAACCCTTGATCTCTTGGTCTTATAGAACGGCATTAAAAGAGGCAAAAAAAGAAGGTTGGATCTGTTTGGTAACAAATGGTCTTAAGGCATCAATACCTTGATATCCATGTGGGGGGCTGCCAAGCAAGTCTTGAAAATGAGAAATGATTTCTCCTTTGATGGCCTGGGCTCCAAAAATTTGGCCACTATGAGAACATTGAAGAGAAGTTATTTTTTTTCTTGTTGGTTCTAAAACAAATTGCCTTGAAGAAGAAGCTGGAGTTACTGTCACCCTTTTCAAGCCAAATCACTCTAGATTGTTGTTTGAGCATTAGTTCTTCCTCCTCTATGAGGCTTGTGTAGTCTTGGATAAGTTTTCTTTCTTGGGACCTTAGAGCATGATCCAAAAGAGAAGAGTCCACAGCATGTTGGCATGAAACCAACTCTTCTTTAGCTTTCCTAACTCTGATGAAAAGTTCAAAAAGCTTGATGTTGCAATCCTCTTTTAAAGCTTTCTTAGGTTTTTCCAGTTTTTGGACTAACTGGTACATAGAAGTGCCTACAAAAAAACCTCCCCAAATTATGTCAACAATTAGGATAAACATTGGATTGGAACACTAAGATTTAAAAAACTTGAAAAGAAGTTTCTTTTTGGGACAAGGCTCATCAATCTTTACATGAATAAAGTTGTGCTCAGAGACAGAGGGGGCCAGAAAAGAGCATTCTAACATAGGAAACAGATGGGATGATTGGTCATTGATAAGGGCCCTATCTAACTTCCTTACAATACATGCAGACCTTATGTTGCTCCATGTGAAGAATATTCCAGAGAATTTGAGTTCTTCAAGGCCAGCTTCATGAAGACAGTCTTTAAAGTCAATGATGGAGGTGTTCCACTTTCCACTGCCACCCATGTTATTTCTAAGGTGTATGATAGCATTAAATCTCCTAAAATGATCCATGGTTTAGAAAATAATGTGGAGTGTTAAATCAGGTCCACCCACAAATATTTTCTATTAGCAATATTATTGCTTCCATAAATAAAGGATACCATTAATTCAGAGTAATTGTCAAGTAATGTGATTGCATAGTGGATGACTTGGCTAGACTTATGAATGATGGAGAGCTTAACAGCTATAGGGTTCCACAAGACCCAAATTCTGCCTAATTGATAGAAATCATAGTTGATGGCAAGGGGCCATTGGCCAGCATTACATTTGTGGATAGAATCCTTGTTTGAGGGGCTGACTTTAGTCTCCAACAAAGCTAAGACATCAACATTAACTTCTCTCATTATCTTTTTGACTTCAAATTGTTTAGAGAGGTTATTAAGGCCTCTTATATTGCATGTAATAATAGACATTAAGACATGGAAGTTTTGTGAGACTTTGAGATACCTCTCATTAGCTTTATGCTTTTGATTGAAATGTAAAATGGCTAATTCTTTATTCTTCTATTTTGCAGCTGTAAGCATCATTTTTCTTGATATGGAGGACTTGATTTTCTTGGAGTTACTTAAGCAGCTGAGACTAGATGTCCTAGTGGTGGAAAGATCAATTCCATCAGTATCATTGATACAATCTTCATCTTTCTCAGTACATATTGCACTAGAACCATCAATGTCATTTGCATTCTGTAATGCTAGGAACATATTTCTCATAACTTTCTAGGTGGAGGAGGTGGATATTTGGAATTTGGGATAACATGGGTAGAGGAAACAATAGGTGACTGTAAGGTGTTTAAATGTTGTGTAGAGGAGGAGACTGGATGCAGGGGAAAGAGGTTGGTTGGTTATTGGGAGATGGTAGGAAGGGAGGTCAACACAAATCTTCGTGTTTTCAAGGTTGGTGAAGGATATAAGAAGGGGAGGGTTGTGTGGTGATGAGGGCTCATTTTCAAGGGAGTGGTGAAATGGGTCTTGAATGGGGGAGTTTAAAGGTTGGTGAGAACTAGGTGAAGGTTGTTAGGTGATGTTATTAGTTTGTTGGGAGATGTTAGGGTTGGAAGAGGGAGAAAATTGCTTAAGTGGTAAGTCAGGGAGGGGAGTAGTGTGCATTAGGGGGAGGTTGTTGGTCTTTTTCCTTGACACAATAGTCCATTCTTGAGAAGGAGTAGGGGAGGCCTGGTAGATGAGTTGTTTGCCAGGATTTTGAGTAACTCTTCTGCATGAGGTGGTGAGGTGGCTAATGGAATAACATCCATTATAGAAACTTTGCATATTTTGGAACATAACATATTTCTTATGCTCTCCTATATCCATTCATGCTTAACATTATTCTAAGTATGCATCATACACTCATATATCACATAAATACACATATGTACCCACATTCATATATATACCTCATACATCTATACAAGACACATATATCAGTCATATACTCACAATTCTATATAATAACATATATAAGTTCACCACCATCATATATCATAATATGAACAACCTTAGCATGCATTAAATCATAATGAAAGAGGAAAAAACATCATATTCCTCAATATCACCCTCCCAAACATGCTAACTCAACCAAACCTTCTTAAACTCACCAATACCCTATAAATCGATGACTAGGAGAAAAGAAACACTCCTACCTCAAGTTTGAAGTTTTTCTAGCCAAAATCCTACAATCCTCCCAGCTTTAACTTTTTCAAAATCTGATTTTGTACGATTCAAACTGAAGCCCTTAACTCATAGAACACTTTGTCCTTCTTCGAAAACTTTCAAATTCAAGCCTAAAGCTTCCGAAATGTCAATAGAAGGAGAAGAGATGAAGAGGAGCGAGAGAGAGGTAGTAGCTGAGTGTTTTGGTATGTAAAAAATGAAGAGAAATCCCAACCACTTAATATTTATAATATCTATGCCGTAAAAAGACCAAAATGCCCCTAAATCACTTAATGTACCTCCTGATCTCCGTTTTTGATTTTGAAGGTGGTTACGGCTCCGAAATAACTTCATTAGCTCTTTTAATATTTCATTTGGTCTAAAATTAAAAATAAGTTTTCTCCAAAAAAATATTCGATTTTTTGGGCCCACCCAACCCGTGTCCCAAGTCTTGGGTCCCGCTAACCCAAAAATCTCAAAATGGATCAATTGGCTCAAAAACATCCTCAAACCTCTAAACAAGCCCACAAACATGAATTTTGTTTTTATAATGTATGTAATATCATTTTACATTATTTATATGACAATAAATAGAAATAAAAGAAAACTAGTCAAAATTGGACCCGATCTCTACATTTTTCCTATGGTGAAGTGACAGGATAGAGATCATATACATGGTTTATGCATTCCATAAGATTCAAAATTGAATTTGAATTTGAAATGGGGTGGTGCTTTAGTATGGCGTGAGCTTGTCGTCCATGGAGAATGGTCTGGTAAGAGGATGACTACTCAGACTTATGGAACCTTGGCAGACGTGAGTGTGCAGGTTAGACACTTCTTGGAGGGTTTCTAAGTTGATGGTCATCAGAAATTTAGCAGACTAGGTTTGTATGGCATTGAAAGAACTCAATAACTTCTCATGGACAATAACAGCTTCACTAAGCTATTTTTTGAGTGTCACCACTAAATCTATCAAAGTTCCCTTGTCAGCATCCATGATAGTTTGTTCTAACCCCTCTAGGAGGAACTTGATCTCGAAAAGGTCCTTAACAACTGGGTTGATCAGATGGTCATCTTTAAGTGCTTGAAGCACTTTGGATAATGATGTTTGTGAGATGGTTGTGGTTTTTCCTGCAATCAGTGTAATGTATGGGGGGGACTTTATTTGAGGATGTAGACTTTCTATGGTGTTTGTGTGGGCGAAGAGGAAATTTTAGCCTGTTAGGTATATAAGTTTGATGTTGCTCTATGTGGATAACAGATGTCAAAGGTCCTAGGTGGTTTTAGATATGAATGAGATATCCTAAAAGGAAGAGAGTGGAGGTGAGAACTTGAACGAGAGTAAGGAATGGTTAGAGGTGGATGAAGGAGACGGGGAGGTGTAGGAAGAAGTTTCATGATTTCTGTTCAAACTGCTTGCTTATAAGGTCGTAAGATTGTATTGAATGTAAGGGTTTGTACAAAAGCCTAGGCAACAACCAAGCTAAAAAAATATAGAACTCTAGCTCAAATAAGCAAGACATACAAGCTTGATAAACATTAAGCATAACAGCAATCAGCAGTATAACTACTGAGAAAAGAAAAAGAAAAAGAAAACTACTTAGGTGGTTTACTTAATTTGATTAAGCTATGGATCTCATTGATCTTTGTTTGAGGGGAGGAGGATCTATTCCTGAATATTATCTAGTTTCTCTCTTTCCAAATACCTAGTCTATGTGATATGAAAGTTTGGTGGTTTGTCCAAAGGGTGGATAGCTAGTCAACTAGATTGTTCCAAGAGATGATGAGAGGAGGTGTAGTTGTGCAATAAAAGGAGAGAAAATAATTCCAAATATGGGAAGAGCATGAACATTGGAAGAATAGGTGGTTGTAACGCACGCTAGCAGATAGGCATAACGAACAAACATTAGGAATGCAAAGTGAGGCCATGGAAGGGTTATCAAGGGTGACAAGTTTTTCCTAAATTGTCATCTATAGGGTGAAGGGTGCGAGACAAAGAAAAATAGTGGGTTGGACCTGGGTTCCATATGATAAAATCATGAGTGTTTGTGTTGAAAGTAGGTAGAATTGATGTATCTCTAAGTTCAAGAATATGCTTAGAAAGTCTAGATGGGATTGACCATTGGTTGTTGGGTTTGTTTTGTATGCATTTCCAATTTCTACAATTTTTTTTTTTGATAAATAAATGTGTATATTATAGAGGAAAATAAGAACTATACAAAAAAGACATGTGGCATGCCCCATGGGCCTACAAAAAATGGCCATATGCAAAAAAGCAAACAATGGACACACATACCTAAAAAGAGAAGTTAGCCCAAACAAGGTCATCAGCCTAAGACAACTGCATCATATTTCACCCAAAAATGAAATTTTGGTAGAACACCAATGAGATAAGGGGCAAAACACATATCAGGCTAATTGAAGGAGTGGAAAGGGGTTCTCTCCGATAAGTCAAAGAACGAATTGGGAAAGTTCCAAGTGTTCACGATTGATTTAGCAAAGGGACAGTTAGATTTTTAAATTGAGAAGAGACAAAATTGTAATAAATCAATAATGGCATTCAGATTTTCGAGGGAGGAGAAGCTCTGTCATTGAACAACCTTGCATTTAGTTCCCTCTAAATGTGGTACACAAAACTTGCTAAGGTTACTTTCCAAATAAGGGTTTTGCTATCTTTTTATTTTTGTTTCCAATTTGATGATGCTCATATTAGGAATTCTGTTCAGTTATTAGGGTTTGTATAAAATCCACATTTCACTTGTAGAGAGTTTCAAATTGAAGAAGCGTTGGAGCAATTGTGAAATGTAATACCCCGCTCCAACACATGGTATGATATTGTCCGCTTTGGGCCTGAGCCCGCACGGTTTTATTCTTTGATTTTATCCCAAAAGGCCTCATACCATTTGAAGAGAACATACTACATATAAGCACATCCCCTTTTCCACACCCAGGCGATGTGGGATTGAGCACCCTGTCAGTGTGGTAGCTCAGCCCAGTGTCTATCTTCGCACCCGCCCACTCACACCCGTCCACAAGGGTTACTACAATCCACCCCTCTACGAGGCCCGACGTCCTCGTCGGCACACTTTCGGCTGGGTTCAGGCTCTGATACCAACTGTAATACCCCGCTCCAACACATGGTATGATATTGTCCGCTTTGGGCCATAGCCCGCACGATTTTGCTCTTGGGTTTTATCCCAAAAGGCCTTATACCATTTGAAGATAACATACTATATATAAGCATATCCCCTTTTCCACACCCAAGCGATGTGGGATTGAGCACCCTGTCAGTGTGGTAGCTCAGCCCAGTGTCTATCTTCGCACCCACCCACTCACACCCGTCCACAAGGGTTACTACATGAAAAGAGTGGTTTTGGCTCATTAGTAAAGCAAAGGTTACATGCATTTGGTTGCATTAGATAGTTCAAGGCAAGCTTGTCCTTTGTTAGGAGTTTCTCTTGTATTGTAAGCCGAAGGTAAAATGAATGTTTGGGGATAGAATGGATAAACCAAATAAGTTTTTACCAATCGACATTTGGGATAGGTTAGGAGAGGAGATTCATTGTGTGTCTAAGGGAAAAGGTTGTATTTGGAGAGAGAGACCATTGAATGGTGTCATTCTGGGTACAATTTGGTAGGAGCAAATTTGTAATGTTAAAAATAGGGATGATAATATTTGTTAAGTGCCTCGGCCAAGACCACTGACCATTGGAGATCAATAAGTCAACTTTGTCGATCATATTTGTTGTTGTTCCATCTAAATCTGAGTTCTGGAGGAAGTACCTGGTGTAAGAGGCCACATGGCAGCCAGTTGTCAAAGAAAATCATTGTAGACGGTCCATTGTTAGTCTTGTGGAGAATCATGGATTGAGAATTTGGTATCTGTAATACCCCGCTCCAACACATGGTATGATATTATCTGCTTTGGGCCTGAGCCCGCACAGTTTTGCTCTTGGGTTTTACCCCAAAAGGCCTCATACCATTTGAAGAGAACATACTACATATAAGCACATCCCCTTTTCCACACCCAGGCGATGTGAGATTGAGCACCCTGTACCCTGTCAGTATGGTAGCTCAGCCCAATGTCTGTCTTCGCACCCGCCCACTCACACCCATCCACAAGGGTTACTACAATCCACCCCCCTACGAGGCCCGACGTCCTCGTCGGCACACTTCTGGCTGGGTTCAGGATCTGATACCAACTGTAATACCCCGCTCCAACACATGGTATGATATTGTCCGCTTTGGGCCTGAGCCCGCACGGTTTTGCTCTTGGGTTTTACCCTAAAAGGCCTCATACCATTTGAAGAGAACATACTACATATAAGCACATCCTCTTTTTCACACCCAGGCGATGTGGGATTGAGCACCCTGTACCCTGTCAGTGTGGTAGCTCAGCCCAGTGTCTGTCTTCGCACCCGCCCACTCACACCCGTCCACAAGGGTTACTACAGTATCACTTGAAGAAGTTTTCTCCAGAACCAAGAGGAATTGTTTGGGATCTTCAAGTCCCAAGGTTTTGTGCTTAATGAAATATTTGAAAGCCCATTCCGTCCAAATGCTACTTGAATTTGTTGAGAAGAGGTTCCATATGTATCTTTAAATAGTTGTTTTGTTCCAAATGATGAGATCAGGAATTCCATGCCCACCACTTTTCTTTGGAATGCATATTTGTTCTCATTGAACTTTTTCCCTGAATTTATTTTTGGAAGGACCAGACCAAAGGAATTTCTGCAAGATGGTGTTCATGTATGTCTTGGATAACTTTGGCAAGGAGGATCAAGATGTTGGTCCAAAAATTATATATGTTGTAGAGGGTAGATTGAATGAGCTGTAATTTGTCTACAAAGGACAGTGTTCTGTTTGACCAATTGTTGATTTTACTAAGCATTTTTATCCATGAGAGAGTTGCAATCAACAATAGAAAGTCTGGAGGTAATGAGTTGGATGTCAATGTATCTTTCAGTAAGGAGCACAAGGAAAGTAAAAAGTTTGATGATGGGTTGTTTTTCATGGTCAGTGACACTACAGAAAAAGATATGGCTTTTGGAGAGGTTAGGGTTAAGTCCAAAGAAGCTTGTGAAGGTATCAAGGGTTGTTTTAAGTACACTGGTTGAGCTAAGATCATTGTTACAGAGCATTAGAACATCATGATCAGATTAGGCATTAATCCTAATTCGATCCGCAGTCTATGAATTGATAAAAATAGAATCTGATCTGATTCATGGGAAGGCTTTCAATCCAATCTGTTTCGCAAAACATCAGATTGGATTTACGGATTGGGCATGTTCTAATTAAACAACCCAATATTATTATTTTTTAACCATGACCCAATATCAATTTTTTAACTATGGCCCAATCTGTAATTTATAATGATGATTTAAATAAACCAATTTCAAATTTTGAGTCAAACCAACAGAGAACATAGACAATAAAATGATCATTAACCAACAAAATAGTAGCACTAGTCATTAGAATGTCAACCAACAAAATGATACATAAATAATCATTAACCAACAAAACAAAACAGTGGCCCAACTAGCTAGTCGGTAGAATATCAAACTAGTGAACAAAATAGTGATATTTAAATATAATTATTTATATAATATTTAAATATTATATATTTTAATGAATTTCTGAGACCCTAATCTGTAATCTAATATGTGAACTTCAAATTTTTATTTTATGAATTTGTCACCAATCTGTTGGATTGAAAATTTAATCTGACCCGATCCACACGAATCGGATTCACAGATTGGCGGATTATTTGAACACCACCTAGGTGGCAGTGAGTTGGTTGATGATTGAAGAAAGTGTATTCATGGCAATGACAAACGTACGGGGATCCCGTCTTAGGTCCTTGGAGCTCTTGAAGAAACTACAGAGCTCACCATTAATGGAACTGGAAAGGATGCTGTGGTGATGCAGGTTGTGATTCAAGAGATAAAAATTTGGGAGAATTTCAGAAGATGAAGAACTTCAATAATAAATGGCCAAATCAGGTTATCATAGACTTTAGTTAGGTCAACATTGATGATACACCTAGGAGAGTGTAAGTTCATGAGATAACCTTTTAGAAGTTCTCGTGCCATGATGATGATGTCCCCCTACTTTTCTTCCACTGACAAAGGGCATTTTGAGCCTTGTTAATAAGGAAAAGCAGGGTTTTAGTTTGTTAGCTAATAATTTGGAAATACACTTGTAGAGAACATTGCAACATCAAATTGGCCTTTAATCATTAAGATTAGTGGGATTAAGGCCAAATATGTTACATTTATTTCCTTGAGAATTTTACCATTTTGAAAAAACTGCTTGACAGCAAGAGAAAATTCATCTCCAATAATGTGCTATAGGTTTTTTTTTCTTCTTTTTTTGAAGAAAAAGGAGTTAAACCCATCTGGCCTGGAGATTTGTTAGATTTAATAGAGAAAAAACAGGTTTTAATTTCATCATCAATGGGAATATATGGTACTCAGCAAGCTAATCATCTCTTCACTGTTGCTCTGAGTTACATAAGGGGAGCTTTATATCTAATTTTTTAAACTTTAACCTTCAAGAAAACAAAAAACAAAAAATAAAAATAATAATAATAATAATAAAAATACCTGGATAAGGATGATCAGAATCATTGCCCATGAGATTCTTGAAAAAGTAAGATGAAGTCATGATGTTTGATGCATTCACACCAAAAAAAAAAAACCCGAAAATATTATCCTTCTACTGGTACAATAAAAATCTCAATCGGTACAACTGCATTCTATCAATAATTAATTCCATATATATAGAATCATATTGTACCCGTTACAACAAAGTCTTCAACCAGTACAACTTATATCTGGTATCACAGTATTTAAAACAATCAGTACAAGAAATGGTTCGACCGATACAATGTCAAACTCATCATCATGGTCACCATATTAGGAGCATCAATTTCCATGCAGTGTACATCAAACTCATCATCGAGGTCACCATTAATTTTCATACAGGTTACACAGATCGAAAACCACAAATTTACAGACGAAAAAGGAAATAAATAATATATATATATATATATATATATATATATATATATATATATATATTCAATTTGTTGTAAGCTATGAGAATAGCAAACTCTAGCTAGTTCAACTAAAGTACCCTATCTTAGCGTGGAGGAGTTGGCAAGGTAATTAGTTACTGATCAGCCATATATCCATAATGGGAAACGACACAAGAGAATTGTTTGCATGACATAACACAAAATCCTTCTTCATAAATATATCTGCATAAATATATAGTAGTCAAACATAAATCCAACAAACACACAAACATGAAAAAATTTAGAGAGAGAAAGTACTAGCATAGTAACATATATATTATCATCAAACCTAAACATCGATCCACAATACCCATATCATGTTTTCAATCAGCTAAAGCAGTGCATATCCCAAAAAGGGTAGAAGAGATAATAGTAGACAATTAAAACAACAATAGCAATACGTTTACTATGTGTAAATGAAGAAACCCAACAAACTAGAGCTTAAAAACTTGTATGATTTGCTTGATCTAGCTAGCAAACATTCGGACCGTGACGCTTGATTCCCCGAGAGACAAGAGATCGAGCTTAGAAAAGAATTGATGGAGTAGTCTTTGAAGATGAAGACTAAAAACCCTTCTCCGAGAAATGACTTTAAAAGTCAAAAGGAGGCTGGCTAGGGTTTTTATATGAGGAGTACATAACCCTAGCTAGTTCATCTTCAAAATCAATATCATAACCTCCTTCCTTCTTCTCTTCCTCTTCTTCTTCTTCTTCCTTGGGTTGTGGTGGTGATGATGGTGGGGTTGGTGGATGAAAAGGAAAGGGGTGTGAGTGAGGATGTAATGATGGTGGTGGAGAGTCAGAGAGAAGAACAAAGAGGAGGGCATGATGATTGCTGTTGGGTTCTGCCGTTGAAAGTGTGAAGAAAAATCCAAGGTATTGCGTGCCATCTCTATCTCACAAGGTTTGATAGGTCTCTCTCTCTCTCTCTCTATATATATATATATATATTTATATATTCCACACATGTAGAGAACTATCACCATTCACCAAACTCATGGTGCTGCCCTAGGTCTCTCTCTCTCTCTCTCATGCTTTAGTCTCTCTCTCTCTTATTTGGAAAAAGATGGAATGCAACAAAGAATGCACTGTCTAATTTTCCAAGGATACAAACACTATTAATCCACAAGATTAGTGCAAGTTTCAATGACTTGAGCGGTAAGAATTACTGCCTCTTAAAGTGGTCAATTACTAAATTACCCCTATGTAAGTGATGACAATGTATCTTGGTATCACTCATTTATGCAAAATGATTGGATGTTGAACCTCAAGGCTGCAAAAGGTAGTTGTAGCTGATTAGGCTCTTTTCTATTTTATATATATATATATGTATAGATTTATGTTTTTTTCTTTTTTTGTTAACAGTAAAAGGCTGTTTTCGACTGCATATAGGAGTGGATGAAATGGGAAGCTTTATTGGGTTTAGCTAAAGATAACATTTGGCAGGCCATAGATGTAAACTAGTAAGAAATTTAGAATGGCAGAGGAATCATAGAACTTTGGAACGAAAGGAAGAGAATCAAAAGATGTGTGTGTGTGTGTGTGAGAGATAGAGAGAGAGAGAGAGAGATGGAATATTACTTGCCCAAGAGAGAGATGTTACTCATGAAGTGAAGTAATTCATGGTTTACATGTCCAAATATTCATTTAATTTTTTTGGTGGGTCCCATTACATATTCTTCTTTTCTGATGACTTTGATGCTGAAACATCTATCATGCAGTCAGAAATTGTTCCTCTATCATTCCTTTTAAGGCCTTTATTTTAGCAATATTAGTCGTGGAGAAAGAATTAAGGTTTGAAAAATGGGTTAGAAATGAGTTCGAAAAGAATTTTTTGGTATAAAAGGACATAGGATTAACGTATTTATTGAATGAGAGACACTTGCGTTAGAAGTATGAAAGGAAGAACGAGGTTGTTATTTTTAATCTAGAAAGTATGAACACTTCACGAATAGTGTCATACTCGTTTCGAATATTTGGATACTGTGTCAAATAATCGGACACTTCGTAAAAATATTTTGATATTTTTCGGATACTCTTCGAAACACGTGTCGGATATTTCGTAATAGTAATGTATATTTAAGTATTTCAAAAAGAAATTATATACAACCAAGTTATGATTAAAAATTTAAGCAAAATATATATAGAGGACTAAATAAGTCTGATTCTTTAATCTATTTATTTATTTTTATGTGATTCTTAATTATTTGATGATAAATTGAAGTATTTCTGTAAGGTAATTTTATTTTTTTTAATAATTTGTCTTTTTTTAAAAAAAATTCGTATCATCGTGTCCATGTTACGTCGTGTCGTATCGTACCCATACTTTCTAATTATTAACACTTGTATGTATGAATATCACTTTGCAAATACGTTTTAAAAAAAAATTGTGAAAATCAAAAACCGAATATGAAAAACAGACAATATTTACACGGGCAACATAATGCCATCTGTACCTTAATTTAGATAAATTCATTTGTTGGTTAAAGTTGTAAATTTTGATTTATGTTTGTCACGGAAAGTTGTCAATAGGTTTAGAAAAGCACCGAATTTAGTCCTTTGTCCAATGACTTTTATGTTTGACTCTGTTAAAGTTACCCATCTAAACCAGCCTTTTGTTCCACTTTCTCCTCTTCTAGTGAAATTTTGTGGCAAAGCAGAGCAATTGATGATAAAGTAGAATTCTTAGAGAGAGAAAAAAAAAAATCTAGAGAGATTCAAATCTTTACAACACAAAACAAAGTCTAGACCTAAAGATCAAAAGTCCATAGTTTTTTTTATGTCTCAGTAGACAGACATGCTCTGCATCAGTATTTTGCTTTTATGTGTTGTTTTTTCACCCTCCACAATTACCAATCTAGACATGACACATTTCCTTATAAAAGAATTGAAAATTAACAATAATTATAAGATTGACTAATTGATGATGATAATAGTAATTGGAATTACATTAATTAAAAAAGCTAGCTATGCCCATTTAATAAAAGGACAAATCTACTCTATTACAGAGTCTAAGAATCATATATATATATACCTTTACATGTGTAAATTCTTTTTCTTTATTTTAAATTCATAACTTTTAGCTCACAATGGAGCAACATTGTCATTCAGTCGAAGCTCGTCTTTCCTATCTTATGCTTATTGTAGGTGCATAAAAATTGCTCCATATAGAATCAAGCAATGAATAGGCAAATAACACTCTACAATTTCAAATAATGCAGATATTGAAATAGACACACAGGATTTACATGGTTCGGCACAATTTGGCCTACGTCCATGGATGAGAGGAGACTTTTATTTATTTTTCATGGGATACTACAACATAATCTCACTGGCCTAGCCATGGCCGAATACCTCTCCTTTTCTTCCTCCTTTCCTATATATATTTATACAAGGAGTCTTTTCATTCTAGTGTTGATTTGGTGCCGATTATCCTGGGATTCTCCCTTGATTTAAGCCTGATTTGTATCAATCCCTTCTCTCAAGGAAAGAATCTAATCTTTCCTAACTTGAACCTGATTTGATGATCTTTCTTTGACCGGTTGACTGTTGTTGCCACGTGTGATGTCCACGTTAACAAAATTACTTGCCACATATCTTTCTTGATAACGATCTATATCATGCCATGTGTACCATGTTGACTATTCTCATATTTAGGTGTCTTCTTCTTATTGGTGGGAATTTTCCTGCCTCCACACTAGCCCCCAATTCCCTTTAGTTAGACGTAACGGTCTTAACTAGAGGGAATTTATACAAATTTGTACTTTTAGTCATGAATATAGACAAGATGTCATTGCGTAACTGGAACTAGAAATGTTGGAGCTGGTGCTGAACTAGAACCAAGTTTTCCTATCAAAGACTTGTCAGGACTTCAGGATAAGGAATTCTAGAGCTTTTTGATAAGGTTTTGAACACGCCCTACTTTTCTTCATCCGAAAGAGAGATCGATTCTGAAGAGTTTATCTTGCGCAATAAAGTTAGGGCTTGAGTGAGAATAATGACCCAAAAAGACACTTTCTTGAAGAGAGTTCCAGCATGACTGAGGACGTTCCAGCTTAAATGCTACCCAACGTTCCTATTCCAGTTTAGCCCTCTTCTGAACTTCCTTTTCTTAGGCTCGTTAGTCTTGATTCATTTTTGAATGTGTAATGAGATGGCTTTTCACTGCTTTTGTTTTGGTGATCAGCCTTTCTTTGGTTACCTTACTGGTGGTCAGCCCCCTGTGCTACTTGTTTATGGTGTTAGGCTAGTCATGCCTTTGCCATTTCATTCTCGTTTGGCGTTTGGCTAGTCTTGTCTTAGCCAATTTTCATTATATTTGGCGTTCGACTCGTCATGCCTTGGCCACTTCATTTATCTGAGACGTTCGGCTAGTCATGCCGAAGTCTTCTTTCATTCAGACTTAGCGTTCGGCTAGCCATGCCTTAGCCACATTTATTCATCAGAGACGTTCGGCTGGTCATGCCGAAGTCTTCTTTCATTCAGATTTGGCGTTCGGCTGGCCATGCCTCAGCCACATTCGTTCATCAGAGACGTTCGGCTGGTCATGCCGAAGTCTTCTTTCATTCAGACCTGGCGTTCAGCTAGCCATGCCTTAGCCACATTCATTCATCAAAGACGTTCGGCTAGTCATGCCGAAGTCTTCTTTCATTCAGACTTGGCGTTCGGCTAGCCATGCCTTAGCCACATTCATTCATCAGAGACGTTCGGCTGGTCATGCCGAAGTCTTCTTTCATTCAGACTTGGCGTTCGGCTAGCCATGCCTTCGCCAATTTATTCATATTTGGCGCTCGGCTAGTCATGCCTTTGCCAATTTTTCGTTCGGCTCTTGAAGCCTTTCTTCATTTTCTGAACCATTCTTAAAATTGATCAAAGCATTTTCAAAGTTGTACTAGGTGATATGGGCAGAGGATGCATGTAAATGATAAATTCACCACAATTTTTAGAAAATGACATGTCTTCAAAAAGAATCAGAGGTCCTTTAAATATCACCTGATTGTCACCTTTTGAGTAATCCATAGAGAGAGACTTTCAGAAGGCCCACATAAGTCTCTATTAGGTGAAATCTTACTGCAATTTTTTTCAAATTATCTCTTTTCTGAGTCAACGTATCCTCCATTCTTCTCAGTTTGGAAACATGCTGCATAGCTCCCTAATGACTTCATAATCATCAATGCTACTAGAAGATTGAGTCGCTTGGGCTGATTTTGGTGCCATGACATCTTCATAGTCCTTCTCCTGTATATAAGGGACAGAAAGAATGCAATTTCTTTGATTTTTTTTTTTGTTTGTTTGTTTGTTTGCTTTTTTTTTTTTTTGGGTAATTTTCAAGCAATTTGAGCATACTTATTGCCTTGATCTTTGACTTGGACAATAAGAGTTTAGGCATTCCTTTATGTTTATCTTATGCTGGTAGTTTAATCTTTTAACTGGGATAAAAGTGGTAAGAGGGGTCTTGCTGGTGAACTGATCTCTAGCATTCTGATTTCACCATTTTATATTCTTGAAGCTTTCTCTCTCCAAGTTGAACCAACATAAATCCCCAAAATTTGGGGCTATTATCAATCTACAAATTTCAGATTCTAATATTCAAAATTTGTTCAAATTTTCTTTGTTTAAGGAATTTTTCATTCTTAATTAGAATTCATTTATATATAAATACGCACCTAACCTGTGCACTTCAACCATATCCTATATTATACACTTGTACATATGTATCAAAAGATCTAAGTTCACCAACTTAATGACTCAGAATAGTGCATATATTCTTCACGTGCTAAGTGTTCGCAAGTTTACCAACATAAGGATTCAAGGCTCAGTTCATCACTATTTTATTTTCTGTCTAATGACATATTACTTAACCAGGATTATCATTATGTCTTGGTTCATGCTATCAACATTAAATAAAAAGTGAGTTGTTGAACTAATACTTGAATATATATAAAATTATATGTAAGCGTACCAGATTTGAGAGTCTGAACTCAGGCAATACAAAACCTTGATTTGATTCACTGTCTCTGGTAATGGTATGAAGCTGGTTTTCATCATCGCTTTCCATTGTTTTCTCCTTGGGTCGTCAACGAATCTGACAGAATTGGTTTCGGCTGTTCAGCACTTGGTATTCGCGAGTAAAAGCTTGGCCAATTCCAAACGATAAAGGCATTCATGTTAAAACTCAAGATCACTCATCTGCTTGGTGATCCCAGAGCAACAACATTGTTGAGAATTAGGATCACAATCAATTGGGCCTCAAATGATCCTCAAAATTCCTAATTATGCATGCTTTGATCCATGCCAATTTATTCCACCAATCAGTGATCAATGAACTTCCACGGCTGTTTGGACTTCTTGTTATTTTCATTTGAAATGGACGGCCAATCAGGTATCCGTTGTCGGCGAAATCTCATTTCTGATCGTCATAGTTACCAGACCCATTCCACCGATCTACATTACCAATCACAAGTTCTTATCGTCGATAGCTGGATTCACATATCTGACTCATCACACGTGATGCAACCATCGATTGGTTCAAAGATAGCAGGCTAGATGAACTTCATAAAGGCTGTAGATGGCGAGGTTATTGGGGGTTGTAATCATCTGTTCATGGTGATTCTTTCTCCCTACCTCTTCATGTTCCGTTTCTAGATTCAAGGCTGCCCACTAAGCCACCGAAGAAGATGAACAGTATACGGATCAGTTTTTATTTGCAATTTATTTAAGAAATATAAAACAATATTTAATAATTTCGTCATTCGAATAGGACTTATCTGAGACTTGAAGATCGATGGTCAAAATCAGATATAGCTTGAGCAAGGATCCAATTAAGTATGTCGATCGGCAGTGAAAGTTAATCTTTGCCTTTGCCAACAGTGGATGTCCAATCTGAATTTGAGTATAGAGTTTGTCCAGTCTAAATTTGAGTTGGAGATTGTTGCCTCTCATTACAAAACTCATTATTGTGTTCGAACGTGAGATGATCTTCTGCTCGTTAGGTTATTGTTCTTGCTGACCAATCGATGGCGATGAAAGAACCAATCCGAGGCCTCCATGATCAGCGTTGATGGTTCAGACCAGATTGACGTTGATGGATCCGAGCGTGGATCCGATTATTGATTAGTCGTGGGTGACTTGATCACCCATCAATGGGTTGTAAATCTTGACTATTGATCATTCTATTACTCCTCTCTTGAAACGAGGAATTCATATACCGGCACAAACACCATTTGCAGTCGTTGTGGTGAGAATTCTGTTATCATGGTGTTCCAAATGAAAGAATTTGGTTTGAGCATTTCATTGAATAATTGGATTGCATAGTCCAGGAGGTTTATTGCGGCACAATGGGCCACTAAATTTCCCACTGTGAAGCTGCATTAGTGAAGACCGGTTCGAAGAAGGCAGATGCTCCGTCCATCATCAGTATGGGTCTGCAACCGCTAATTCATGTCTCTGGTCGAATTGATCGTAGACATTGTGTTTTGGATTTAACCGATCAATGATTGTTGATGCATGGGTTTGGTTGATCGGGCTTGTTAGGATACAATGATTTGAGAATTTTTTGTAGATCAGCCTACGGTATGGGTCTTCGCTGGATCAAATATGTAGCTCGGGGAGATGTAAATGGCTTGATTAGCGGTTGGACATGAGCTAGATAGACTTTGATCAGAGTACGGACCTGGCTACTAATCGATGATGAAGTTATAGGAGTTTGGCCACTCGATTGTTGATGTTTGGCTGATCATTGGTTGATAAAGATACAGATCAGCGGCATGCATGATGGGCGCTGATCCATCATGTATTAATCACAGAGATAGATCGGTGATGGAGTCGCGGGGGACCATTAATTGAAATTATCTTGATCGGTGGTAAAGGCAGCCGATGGTAGGCTTGATCGATGACATCTATGATCGAATGATTCGAAGCAATGATCAGTAAAGCGATGATCTGAAGATCTGATCTGGTATAACGATGATCCCAAAAGCTGACATGAATGATTGGTGTAGCTTTAGCCATGGATGTTATAAATGCCATGAGACTGGAACTTGCAGATTGGCGCTACGAATTTGATCAGACATGGCCTGAGCTTTTTGAATTCTCTTTAGACAAAAATGGAGGAATTTCTCATAAACTTTCGGGTGTTGTTCTTGTTGGCTCCAGAACTCCGATCGAGTCGGCAAGTTTTGGAGTGCCCTGTGATCCGATTTCCTCAATTACATGCGCCTAAATCTGATGAAGGACTGACAGCCTCAATTATGGTTGGTGGGAACCGCAGGATTTTCAAATGCTAATGTAGAATCATCTCCCTCACTGAAGAGGACAAGGTTTCTATCCAATTCTTCCGGTAACTAATCCCAACAATGGTCGCGCTTCTTTGTGGTTGGAAAATATTTATGATTCTGTTATGCATTGAATACAAACAGAGATACATGTTTTAGTGCTCACATATATAACTGCATATATAAACATATAGGGAAGATGGTCATCAAATGAGGCAACGTTCTGTACTATCACACACTATATTATATATATATATATATATATATATAATATGGATCCATTTTTTAATACAGAAGGAGTGACTTTGAAAAGAAAAACTTATCTTTTCAATTGTAGATGTTTGAAGGAACGGCCTCGTTCTTCTCACCGAAGAAAATATTGACAGATAAATTGCGAATTAAATGAGTGACTCGCGGTGAACAAGAACAATTGAATTCAGTATTTCTTCCCACAGACGGCGCCAAAGTGTAGGTGCATAAAAATTGCTCCATATAGAATCAAGCAATGAATAGGCAAATAACACTCTACAATTTCAAATAATGCAGATATTGAAATAGACACACAGGATTTACATGGTTCGGCACAATTTGGCCTACGTCCATGGATGAGAGGAGACTTTTATTTATTTTTCATGGGATACTACAACATAATCTCACTGGCCTAGCCATGGCCGAATACCTCTCCTTTTCTTCCTCCTTTCCTATATATATTTATACAAGGAGTCTTTTCATTCTAGTGTTGATTTGGTGCCGATTATCCTGGGATTCTCCCTTGATTTAAGCCTGATTTGTATCAATCCCTTCTCTCAAGGAAAGAATCTAATCTTTCCTAACTTGAACCTGATTTGATGATCTTTCTTTGACCGGTTGACTGTTGTTGCCACGTGTGATGTCCACGTTAACAAAATTACTTGCCACATATCTTTCTTGATAACGATCTATATCATGCCATGTGTACCATGTTGACTATTCTCATATTTAGGTGTCTTCTTCTTATTGGTGGGAATTTTCCTGCCTCCACACTTATATATCTATACATTAAATGTTTTTTTATTTTATTTAAGTAAATATTCACACATGCATTTACAAATATTCACTGTAGTGCTCAAACCACTCACCTCCTCTTCTAAATAGTTAATTTGGCAAAGAAAAATGATTAGGATTTATCACAAAATAAATAGTCAGATGTCTCTATCTATTGGAGGACGAAAGTGAAATAAATATTTGACTCTCACATACACTATCTAAGTAATGGATGCGTGTTTCGATTTTTCATTTGATAATAACTTTCACTATGAGCATCATTACTCATTTGGCATATCACTCCACGTGCAATTTTTAAGCCTGCAAATTGTGTCATGTGATTATATTTAGTTAAAAAAATGGACAAAATGGGTTATATTTTGACCAATATATCCCTTTTCATAATCAAATTACTCATATAAAATTATAGTGAGGATTCATTGCTGTAATTCGAATAGAAGAAAAACATTTAGTTTACTTCAATAGTGGGTCTTGGGGTCTTAACTGAATTTTGGATAATTTTTTATTTCAATTTTTTTAACTTAATTTTTTATTAGTTGAATGGTGGAGAAGGGGGCTATTTGCAAAAAAGTAAAAACATAACAGTTTAAGGCTTTTTTTTTTTTAAAAAAAAAATTCAAGGAAGTTGTTTCAAATGCTGAATAATTCAAGAGGACTTTTACATTTTACCCAAAATATTTGTGATATTCAGAAATGTCCAGCACTAGGGAATGACCTCTACCTATTTCTGGTGAATTAGGAAGAAAGTATGATGAGAATAGATTTAAACATTTAGGTTACCTCAAATTGACTTTACTCTTTAAATAATCGAAATTAAATAGATTTAAAAAGTAATTGAATGTGTAAGAAAAGCAACAAAATGAACACACATGTATAATGCTGCCTTATATAGTACCATGTTAAGGAGTGGCGTGCTTATATTAAAAGCTAATTGTAGGTGCATAAAAATTGCTCCATATAGAATCAAGCAATGAATAGGCAAATAACACTCTACAATTTCAAATAATGCAGATATTGAAATAGACACACAGGATTTACATGGTTCGGCACAATTTGGCCTACGTCCATGGATGAGAGGAGACTTTTATTTATTTTTCATGGGATACTACAACATAATCTCACTGGCCTAGCCATGGCCGAATACCTCCCCTTTTCTTCCTCCTTTCCTATATATATTTATACAAGGAGTCTTTTCATTCTAGTGTTGATTTGGTGCCGATTATCCTGGGATTCTCCCTTGATTTAAGCCTGATTTGTATCAATCCCTTCTCTCAAGGAAAGAATCTAATCTTTCCTAACTTGAACCTGATTTGATGATCTTTCTTTGACCGGTTGACTGTTGTTGCCACGTGTGATGTCCACGTTAACAAAATTACTTGCCACATATCTTTCTTGATAACGATCTATATCATGCCATGTGTACCATGTTGACTATTCTCATATTTAGGTGTCTTCTTCTTATTGGTGGGAATTTTCCTGCCTCCACACTAGCCCCCAATTCCCTTTAGTTAGACGTAACGGTCTTAACTAGAGGGAATTTATACAAATTTGTACTTTTAGTCATGAATATAGACAAGATGTCATTGCGTAACTGGAACTAGAAATGTTGGAGCTGGTGCTGAACTAGAACCAAGTTTTCCTATCAAAGACTTGTCAGGACTTCAGGATAAGGAATTCTAGAGCTTTTTGATAAGGTTTTGAACACGCCCTACTTTTCTTCATCCGAAAGAGAGATCGATTCTGAAGAGTTTATCTTGCGCAATAAAGTTAGGGCTTGAGTGAGAATAATGACCCAAAAAGACACTTTCTTGAAGAGAGTTCCAGCATGACTGAGGACGTTCCAGCTTAAATGCTACCCAACGTTCCTATTCCAGTTTAGCCCTCTTCTGAACTTCCTTTTCTTAGGCTCGTTAGTCTTGATTCATTTTTGAATGTGTAATGAGATGGCTTTTCACTGCTTTTGTTTTGGTGATCAGCCTTTCTTTGGTTACCTTACTGGTGGTCAGCCCCCTGTGCTACTTGTTTATGGTGTTAGGCTAGTCATGCCTTTGCCATTTCATTCTCGTTTGGCGTTTGGCTAGTCTTGTCTTAGCCAATTTTCATTATATTTGGCGTTCGACTCGTCATGCCTTGGCCACTTCATTTATCTGAGACGTTCGGCTAGTCATGCCGAAGTCTTCTTTCATTCAGACTTAGCGTTCGGCTAGCCATGCCTTAGCCACATTTATTCATCAGAGACGTTCGGCTGGTCATGCCGAAGTCTTCTTTCATTCAGATTTGGCGTTCGGCTGGCCATGCCTCAGCCACATTCGTTCATCAGAGACGTTCGGCTGGTCATGCCGAAGTCTTCTTTCATTCAGACCTGGCGTTCAGCTAGCCATGCCTTAGCCACATTCATTCATCAAAGACGTTCGGCTAGTCATGCCGAAGTCTTCTTTCATTCAGACTTGGCGTTCGGCTAGCCATGCCTTAGCCACATTCATTCATCAGAGACGTTCGGCTGGTCATGCCGAAGTCTTCTTTCATTCAGACTTGGCGTTCGGCTAGCCATGCCTTCGCCAATTTATTCATATTTGGCGCTCGGCTAGTCATGCCTTTGCCAATTTTTCGTTCGGCTCTTGAAGCCTTTCTTCATTTTCTGAACCATTCTTAAAATTGATCAAAGCATTTTCAAAGTTGTACTAGGTGATATGGGCAGAGGATGCATGTAAATGATAAATTCACCACAATTTTTAGAAAATGACATGTCTTCAAAAAGAATCAGAGGTCCTTTAAATATCACCTGATTGTCACCTTTTGAGTAATCCATAGAGAGAGACTTTCAGAAGGCCCACATAAGTCTCTATTAGGTGAAATCTTACTGCAATTTTTTTCAAATTATCTCTTTTCTGAGTCAACGTATCCTCCATTCTTCTCAGTTTGGAAACATGCTGCATAGCTCCCTAATGACTTCATAATCATCAATGCTACTAGAAGATTGAGTCGCTTGGGCTGATTTTGGTGCCATGACATCTTCATAGTCCTTCTCCTGTATATAAGGGACAGAAAGAATGCAATTTCTTTGATTTTTTTTTTTGTTTGTTTGTTTGTTTGCTTTTTTTTTTTTTTGGGTAATTTTCAAGCAATTTGAGCATACTTATTGCCTTGATCTTTGACTTGGACAATAAGAGTTTAGGCATTCCTTTATGTTTATCTTATGCTGGTAGTTTAATCTTTTAACTGGGATAAAAGTGGTAAGAGGGGTCTTGCTGGTGAACTGATCTCTAGCATTCTGATTTCACCATTTTATATTCTTGAAGCTTTCTCTCTCCAAGTTGAACCAACATAAATCCCCAAAATTTGGGGCTATTATCAATCTACAAATTTCAGATTCTAATATTCAAAATTTGTTCAAATTTTCTTTGTTTAAGGAATTTTTCATTCTTAATTAGAATTCATTTATATATAAATACGCACCTAACCTGTGCACTTCAACCATATCCTATATTATACACTTGTACATATGTATCAAAAGATCTAAGTTCACCAACTTAATGACTCAGAATAGTGCATATATTCTTCACGTGCTAAGTGTTCGCAAGTTTACCAACATAAGGATTCAAGGCTCAGTTCATCACTATTTTATTTTCTGTCTAATGACATATTACTTAACCAGGATTATCATTATGTCTTGGTTCATGCTATCAACATTAAATAAAAAGTGAGTTGTTGAACTAATACTTGAATATATATAAAATTATATGTAAGCGTACCAGATTTGAGAGTCTGAACTCAGGCAATACAAAACCTTGATTTGATTCACTGTCTCTGGTAATGGTATGAAGCTGGTTTTCATCATCGCTTTCCATTGTTTTCTCCTTGGGTCGTCAACGAATCTGACAGAATTGGTTTCGGCTGTTCAGCACTTGGTATTCGCGAGTAAAAGCTTGGCCAATTCCAAACGATAAAGGCATTCATGTTAAAACTCAAGATCACTCATCTGCTTGGTGATCCCAGAGCAACAACATTGTTGAGAATTAGGATCACAATCAATTGGGCCTCAAATGATCCTCAAAATTCCTAATTATGCATGCTTTGATCCATGCCAATTTATTCCACCAATCAGTGATCAATGAACTTCCACGGCTGTTTGGACTTCTTGTTATTTTCATTTGAAATGGACGGCCAATCAGGTATCCGTTGTCGGCGAAATCTCATTTCTGATCGTCATAGTTACCAGACCCATTCCACCGATCTACATTACCAATCACAAGTTCTTATCGTCGATAGCTGGATTCACATATCTGACTCATCACACGTGATGCAACCATCGATTGGTTCAAAGATAGCAGGCTAGATGAACTTCATAAAGGCTGTAGATGGCGAGGTTATTGGGGGTTGTAATCATCTGTTCATGGTGATTCTTTCTCCCTACCTCTTCATGTTCCGTTTCTAGATTCAAGGCTGCCCACTAAGCCACCGAAGAAGATGAACAGTATACGGATCAGTTTTTATTTGCAATTTATTTAAGAAATATAAAACAATATTTAATAATTTCGTCATTCGAATAGGACTTATCTGAGACTTGAAGATCGATGGTCAAAATCAGATATAGCTTGAGCAAGGATCCAATTAAGTATGTCGATCGGCAGTGAAAGTTAATCTTTGCCTTTGCCAACAGTGGATGTCCAATCTGAATTTGAGTATAGAGTTTGTCCAGTCTAAATTTGAGTTGGAGATTGTTGCCTCTCATTACAAAACTCATTATTGTGTTCGAACGTGAGATGATCTTCTGCTCGTTAGGTTATTGTTCTTGCTGACCAATCGATGGCGATGAAAGAACCAATCCGAGGCCTCCATGATCAGCGTTGATGGTTCAGACCAGATTGACGTTGATGGATCCGAGCGTGGATCCGATTATTGATTAGTCGTGGGTGACTTGATCACCCATCAATGGGTTGTAAATCTTGACTATTGATCATTCTATTACTCCTCTCTTGAAACGAGGAATTCATATACCGGCACAAACACCATTTGCAGTCGTTGTGGTGAGAATTCTGTTATCATGGTGTTCCAAATGAAAGAATTTGGTTTGAGCATTTCATTGAATAATTGGATTGCATAGTCCAGGAGGTTTATTGCGGCACAATGGGCCACTAAATTTCCCACTGTGAAGCTGCATTAGTGAAGACCGGTTCGAAGAAGGCAGATGCTCCGTCCATCATCAGTATGGGTCTGCAACCGCTAATTCATGTCTCTGGTCGAATTGATCGTAGACATTGTGTTTTGGATTTAACCGATCAATGATTGTTGATGCATGGGTTTGGTTGATCGGGCTTGTTAGGATACAATGATTTGAGAATTTTTTGTAGATCAGCCTACGATATGGGTCTTCGCTGGATCAAATATGTAGCTCGGGGAGATGTAAATGGCTTGATTAGCGGTTGGACATGAGCTAGATAGACTTTGATCAGAGTACGGACCTGGCTACTAATCGATGATGAAGTTATAGGAGTTTGGCCACTCGATTGTTGATGTTTGGCTGATCATTGGTTGATAAAGATACAGATCAGCGGCATGCATGATGGGCGCTGATCCATCATGTATTAATCACAGAGATAGATCGGTGATGGAGTCGCGGGGGACCATTAATTGAAATTATCTTGATCGGTGGTAAAGGCAGCCGATGGTAGGCTTGATCGATGACATCTATGATCGAATGATTCGAAGCAATGATCAGTAAAGCGATGATCTGAAGATCTGATCTGGTATAACGATGATCCCAAAAGCTGACATGAATGATTGGTGTAGCTTTAGCCATGGATGTTATAAATGCCATGAGACTGGAACTTGCAGATTGGCGCTACGAATTTGATCAGACATGGCCTGAGCTTTTTGAATTCTCTTTAGACAAAAATGGAGGAATTTCTCATAAACTTTCGGGTGTTGTTCTTGTTGGCTCCAGAACTCCGATCGAGTCGGCAAGTTTTGGAGTGCCCTGTGATCCGATTTCCTCAATTACATGCGCCTAAATCTGATGAAGGACTGACAGCCTCAATTATGGTTGGTGGGAACCGCAGGATTTTCAAATGCTAATGTAGAATCATCTCCCTCACTGAAGAGGACAAGGTTTCTATCCAATTCTTCCGGTAACTAATCCCAACAATGGTCGCGCTTCTTTGTGGTTGGAAAATATTTATGATTCTGTTATGCATTGAATACAAACAGAGATACATGTTTTAGTGCTCACATATATAACTGCATATATAAACATATAGGGAAGATGGTCATCAAATGAGGCAACGTTCTGTACTATCACACACTATATTATATATATATATATATATATATATAATATGGATCCATTTTTTAATACAGAAGGAGTGACTTTGAAAAGAAAAACTTATCTTTTCAATTGTAGATGTTTGAAGGAACGGCCTCGTTCTTCTCACCGAAGAAAATATTGACAGATAAATTGCGAATTAAATGAGTGACTCGCGGTGAACAAGAACAATTGAATTCAGTATTTCTTCCCACAGACGGCGCCAAAGTGTAGGTGCATAAAAATTGCTCCATATAGAATCAAGCAATGAATAGGCAAATAACACTCTACAATTTCAAATAATGCAGATATTGAAATAGACACACAGGATTTACATGGTTCGGCACAATTTGGCCTACGTCCATGGATGAGAGGAGACTTTTATTTATTTTTCATGGGATACTACAACATAATCTCACTGGCCTAGCCATGGCCGAATACCTCCCCTTTTCTTCCTCCTTTCCTATATATATTTATACAAGGAGTCTTTTCATTCTAGTGTTGATTTGGTGCCGATTATCCTGGGATTCTCCCTTGATTTAAGCCTGATTTGTATCAATCCCTTCTCTCAAGGAAAGAATCTAATCTTTCCTAACTTGAACCTGATTTGATGATCTTTCTTTGACCGGTTGACTGTTGTTGCCACGTGTGATGTCCACGTTAACAAAATTACTTGCCACATATCTTTCTTGATAACGATCTATATCATGCCATGTGTACCATGTTGACTATTCTCATATTTAGGTGTCTTCTTCTTATTGGTGGGAATTTTCCTGCCTCCACACTAATGTTATCCCATTAATCAAGATTGGTACAAAGAGCCAGAATTATATATATATTAAGCATTTTGGACAATGAAAAAAACTATATCACAAGGTCTAAGTCGTTAAATCGAGGGACTAAAAGAAGAGTGTGTCATGATTGAATGGCTAGAGACAAGTTCTATCATGACAGACATGCCTTTGGACAATGCTTGAACAGTAATATATGCTAAAAATGTAGTTGGATTAGACTAGGAGAGTTGGAGGGTCTGCCCATAAATACTAGGTTTGGTCCAATGTATAAGACTTCAAAAACCCAAGCCAAACTATATCTCAGTTCTAAACTTGGATCTCAAGCTATTTAATTAGTAGAGCTCCTCTACTTATCTTTTCACTAATGCCTTTCATATTTTTCATAATCACGAATTGCGCGCTACTATTAATTATTATTATTAATTGGCACCGTCAGAAATCCATCGCTACAAGTTTTTAGTCTGCGGGCATCTATGTTCTTATAGGTTTGACCCCCCACCATTACAAAACCCATAGGAGGGGATTTCTGTGTCAAGATCCCCCATCCAGCATATTCAGTGGAGAAAAGTCACGTCAACCCATGCCGAGACCGATTGAAGTTTGATCTGATCAATTGAGAGTTTGATTTGTAAGGGTATCTACATAAGATAATGGTCGGGGATCAAAAGAGGGTAGTGTAACCCCACTTGAGGAGATTAAGACAGTCATCAGTAACTGATTGGAGAGATCAGAGCTATATCAGGAGGATTTGTTGGTGGGGCCAAGCTGCCTAGCTGATCAAGTGCCTAGCTAACCAAGCTATCTAGCTACCTAGCTAACCAAGCTGCCAAGCTGACAAAACTGCCTAGTTGCCAAGCTACCTAGTTGGCTAAGCTATTTAGCTGGCTAAGCTACCTAGCTAATCAAGTGCCTAGCTAACAAAGTGCCTAGCTATCAACCTATCTAGTTGGCCAGGCTTTCTAGCTAGCCAAGCTGTTGAACTGGTCAAGTTGATCGAGCTACTGAACTCCAAGCAGTCAAGCTGCTATAAGATCGAGTTGATAGGATTTATAAGGCGGCAACATAACCTCAACATGAGGTCTTCACTCTAATGTGGCTTGAATATATAAATGAAGCTAAAAGGCAATTCAACATAGACAAACTTGGAACTAAACTTGTGATCCAGGCTCCTCAACCTCAATAATAGTGATGGTGGACTTGTTATGGTAGACTGCATATCATACTGGGAATAACAGCCTTGCATCACCTCCACCTATCATTTGTTAATGTGCTTTCCAACCGAGCATAGTGTAAGCAAGCTAAGAGGTGATCAAGCTACAGCTCGGAGTGCTAAGAACCCATGAATGGTAAAGCAAGCCCACAACTGGGGGCATTACAGATTCATACACAGTCTCAAAAATCAGGGGCATATTGGCCCCAATCATTAGAAGAAAAATATATTCCCCTCAATAAAGGGGCGAGTTCACAAAGTTCAAGCCTATGAACCCCCTTATTAAAGGGGTGAGACTACAAATCCCTTTAAAGGGTTGAGTGAAGTCCGAAACTACAACAACTCCCCTTAATTACTAGATGGGCAAGTTGAGTAAAGCTCGGGACTATAACGATTCCCCTTATCGGAGGGGAGAGCTAAGTGATGTTTGCGACTATAACGACTCCTAAAAAAAAGGCGAGTTGAGTTAAACTAGCGGCTATCTTCCTTTATTAAAGGGCGAGCCAACATCTCCCCTTACTAAAGGGAGAGGTGACTACAACTCCCCTTATTAATGGGGCGAGTTTAGTGAAGCTCTGAAAATATCTTTCTCCCTTAAAGAGCTCTCCCTTAAAAAAGCTCTCCCCTTATTAAAGAGATCTTTTTTTATTAAAGGAACAAGCTGAGTGAATCTCACAACTCCCCTTATTAAAGTTTTGAGCAATATATTCCATTATTAAAGAGGAAATCTCATGAAACTTGCAAAATTTATTTCCCTTCTCAGAGGGGTGAGCTTATGGAGCTTAGAATAACTACTTTAACCCTTATTAAAGGGCATAAGTTAAGTTCAAAATATTTACTCTTTATTAAAGGGGAGCTAAGTACAACTAATTACCTTATTAAAGGTTCAAGGTAGCAGTGGCTACATATGCTTAGCCCGGGTTACTACAACCTGTAAAATAATATATATTGATGAAACAGAGACCTGCACTTATCAGAGCTAGAGTTTGATATCAATCCATGCATGAAAGCATATATGTACTAGTCCTATCTATTAAGAAGATAATATCTAGTATATCTACATTTGAAACAGAAATGTTGAGCAATAAATAGTGTTCCCAATGTTCAACGAGCAATCCCTCGATGAGGGGCAACTGATAAGAGAATTTTGATAAGCCTAATCCAACAACTCGAGAGTTGAAGAGATAGGGATATCCAACTGTTAAAGAGTAATCCAATTAGTTCTAATAAGGAAGCTGAGGAGATGAGGTAAGCCTAATAAAGTGATAATCCAATAATTTTGATAAGGGAGGTGAGGATGTGAGATAATCTGATCAGCTTGGTCGAGATGACGACTTGATAATCCCCTCTACCAAAGTCTCTGTGAGATCACGATAGAGAGTTTCATGTCTGCACGACAAGTTGATTCGATTCTCTATAAATAAAATGGGTCGATCAATGAACTAGAGACCAAAAACATTAAATACAAAATTACTTTTTTAATATATTCTATCAAGCATTAACTTGATTGTCAGAGTGTACCCGACTAGCACATCATCGGTGTTGGCTCTGGTCACATCTACCATATCTTACAAGACGCTTGCGCCAAACTAGATTGTGAAGATTTTTACTTCAACATAATTGAATGGCTAAAAATCATTAAATTCAATTATTATTTTTTGTTTTTCCATATATATATATATATGATCCATATTCATTTGATGGTGAGTCAAATAATCACCACTATTGGTTGGGTAGCTAGTGTGAGAAAAAGACTCACCGTTTAAAAGTGGGAGAAAATGTCTGAGTCAAAATAGGGTGGGGAAATGGGTTTCAAAGCATTTAATTATTTATTTACTTAATTCTGCAAGTAACACACACTTACTTTTGACTCTACGAGGACTTGAACCCTCAACATTTCTACTTTGAAGTGTGAGTAAATACCACTAACTACAACCATTGATAGTAATCATTCAAAATATTTATCAAGACCCTTTTAGATCGAAAAGCAAGGATAATAACAAAGGTTGGTTCAAGATATAGACATAGTTCTTGAAGCTTGTTAGTACCCCAAAACCTAAGGAAGTACTGGAATGGGGCGCTAGATGGAGAATTGGTGCTGCAAAATATGTGAGGATAAATGGAACCATCAATGCAATCTTTTAGAATGCACTACAAGAAATTTAGTATTTTTCGGTAGTTTCTTACCGACGGTATTGGAAGTGCTGGTGAATTAGAGATATTACCGGTAATTTTCAAAATCCGTCAAAAATGACTAAAAATACTGGCGGTTTAATGAGAACTGCCAGAAATAAGTAGTATACCTGTGGTTTACTATAAACCGCCAAAAATAATACACTTACCGACACTTTTTCTAAAACCGCCGGAAGGTGAAAATAATTAATTACCTAGTTTTGTCCATTTTTACAATTTAATCCTAATTAGTCTACGTTAATGAGCTGGCACCAAAAGTTCAAAACTCTTGTAAATGAACCTAGGTTTAAAAACACACGATCTGATCTCTCTCTCTCTCTCTCTCACACACACACATTTTCTCTTACTAGTTGATCTTTCTCCAAATTCATCATCATCTCTCATCGATTCGAGTACCAAAACACTGCGAGACTTAGGTTCTTACTCTCTATCTCTAGATTTTTTGTTCAGCAGACCTTCTCTCTCGTCTAGGGTCTCGGTAGAGCCTTTCTCTCGGAGGTAAGATCTCACTTTGTGATTTTCTACTCATATACTCGTTCATGAGAATAGTTCAGGTCTTCTCATACTAAATGGTGTCCTTCTTCTACTCATATACAGTTTCTCCAATATCAATTTTGGCAACCAAATGCGAAGGTCAATGAGCTCATTGACGAGGCTTTGGGTTGTTGGAAGACCAAATTAATAAAGAAGATCTTTAATCCCCAAGAAAGCTAATACCATATATGGAATTCCTTGTACTTCTCAAAAATAAGAAGATAAAATAGTAGGCGTCTATGTGTCACATGGTGAATTTTTAGTAGTGCTTATCACGCAATGACAATGAAAAAATGCATTGACAAGGCAAGGACTTTGAAAAGAGAAACATAGGCTTTCATGTTAATTTAGTTATTTGATTAATTATATGGCAAATTGGAGGTTGAGGTTTTGAATTACCTTGGGGCCACCTCTAGGAGATTTTTTTGGTAATGTGGGACGGGGAACTGCATGTATTCAGTGATAGATTACGAGGTACTTTAAGAGGATTGAGCCTTGACACACACATATATGGGGCGAATTATTTGGGTGGAGGACATGCAACAATACTTTGCCAACAGAAGATATATAAATTAGTGAATCATAGAAGTATAAGAGATGAAAGTCGTGGATATTTGTGGAAATGAAGTAGAAAGCGTGTCTCATGCATTGAGAGATTATTATTGGAGTGCAAATCTATAATTTGTAAGTTGTTTGGGTTTAATAGAAATAGGCAAAAATAATTTTCTTTTAGAGGTGGTTTGATCAACCGAGTGCCCATTAAGCTCTATATAAACTTAACAAAGAATAAAAGGTTAAGGGAGGTATGGACTCTACTATCCGAGAGAATATACAATATTAATTTAGATATTACATTTTCTAAAGCATCCAGAAATACATGGTTAGGGGTTTAGTTTGTGACTAGAAATCACACATATAACCTAGGTGTCTTGGGAAATAAACTTGGACTTTGTTGGTGTAGGTTCTTTTTTAGAGAGATAGCAAATAGTAATTGTTAGTGAATAATTACTTCACAATTCAACTAGGATTCCTAATTCATCTACGACTATAGTTTCTTATCTTCTAAGTAAACTTGGTCTCTTAGATTATGTGCCTATAAATAGGTCTTTATGTATTAATTCATATACCAATCCAATATTAATATAATTCTCTTTCTTTATTTCTAATATGGTATCAGAGCCTACCAATTCTTGGTAGTCTTCACTGTCCATCACCGTCATCGCCGGGGATGACATCCTCATTACTGGTGGTCAATCGTAGAAAATAACTTCTGCCAAATCAACACCTAACCAACGTCGATACACAACTGGACATAAGAGTTGTCAAATAATTCTCTCCTTTACCATAATTCAAAGGTGACTTGAAGCCCACTCTTCTCTAGCCGAGAAAATTAGATTCGTGGTGTTCGAATCATGTTCGCGAAGATTTGAAAATCTGGTATGCACTTTTTTGTACAGCAAAAATGTTCTGGTCATAACTTCTTCGTTACTAATCCGAACGATCTGAGACGAGTTCTAGAAGATAGGAAATTTGAAGAGCTTCGATTTGATATATTATATGTCTACATTTTGAGTAGAAAAGGATGGTCAAATCTGTATTTGAATTTACTGTCCTGATTATGAATTTCTATGCGAGAATTCATCTTTTTTGACTTGGATTTGCAAAGAGATTTAGATTGTTCTTCGTCCAAAGTCGTTGACAAATTGGAGGCCACCTCCAAGACCCACGATCATTGCCCCCCTCACATTATTGTACGAGCTTGCACAACTCCTTCGCTCACCGAGTCCTCATCCAGAGATTTATGTTACCGTATCTCTGCACGCTTTCAGTGGTAATCACACTTTTGTGATTGTGCTATTTTTCATAGTTCCGTTACCATGTCTCTGCGCGCTTTTAGTGGTAATTACACGTTTTTGTGATTGTGCTATTTTTCACAATTCTGTTACCGCATCTCCGCACGCTTTCAATGGTGATCACACGTTTTTGTGATTTTGTTATCTCTTCACAGTTTCGTTGCCGCATCTCCGCACGTATTTAGTGGAAATCACACGCTTTTGTAATTGACCACCGCGCTTCCTTGCGCCCTCCAACATGATTGATCACAACACTTACATGTGCCTCCTATGGTAATCACACGTATATTTGATTGACTACTATCGCACTTCCATGCACCTTCAGAATTTGATTAGTTTATGCACTTCCATTCACTACTATTGCGCTTCCATGCGCCTTTTGAATTTGATTAGCCTCTACGCTTCCGTGTGCTACTATCACGCTTCCATGCGCTTTCAGAATTTGATTAGCCTCTGCTCTTCCATGCGCCTCTAGAAGTATCAACGCGCCTTCAGAAGTATCATGTGCTTCCATGTGCCGTCAACGCGCTTTCAAGCGTAGCGAGTAGGCGTTTCCATACGCCTTCAGTAGTAGTCATACCGCACTTCCATGTGCTTCAATGTATCGGATCTTCAGAGTTTCATCCCCGTAATTTACTGTGCCCACCAAAACGTATCCACCAGAACGATTTCATGATTTAATTTTCAAACTCAAGTTGGTATCCACTCTACCACCTTGAGTTTGAGGGGGGATGTTAGTGAATAATTAGTTCTCAATCCAACTAGGATTCCTAATTCATCTACGACTATAGTTTCTTATCTTCTAAGTAAACTTGGTCTCTTAGATTATGTGCCTATAAATAGGCTTTATGTATTCTTCATAAAATCAATTCAATATATATATTCTTTTTTTTCATTTCTAACAGTAATAAATAAGAGAGATCACACACAATATGAAGGAACCAAAATGATGATATGGAAGAAGGTGAAGAAGTAGATAAATTGAAGGGATTATGGTAAAAGTAGAAATATTTACTATAACAGTGGGAAAATGAGTTTAAGAGTTATGGTGATTTTTTATTGCCTGTCCTACTTTTAATGCTCAATGGTATCAGTATTTATAAGAGCTTTCGAATAAACCCAAGGGGCTGAGACCTCGTTGGACATTACTTGAGGCCTAAGACTTTGAACTCATTATTAAATTAGTCGTCATCGTGTGTGACAACTTGTTATTCCTTTCCATCAAGTTTGATAGCAGCTCATTATGATTTCAACTAGTCATTAAATAGTAGTAGTTGACAATTAAATGAAAATGACATAGTATTAATTGTATTTCGCGTTATTTATGGTGATTTTGTATAGGAAAATTAAAACTCTTCTCCCTCACCCCACCCACCCCACCAAAATTTTAAAAATTCCTATATATGGTTACCTATTTATGGTTATTATAGGTAGTTTGCAAATGAAATTACTTATGACCCCTTCAAAGTCCAATACATCTTTTTAAAAATTGAAATATGGTAATGGTAAAAAGAATGTTAATTATTATTGTAATCCTTGCTACAATTCATTAGTACTATATATATATATATTATTTGTTATGAATTAAAGAGAGAAGAAAAAGAATGCTTGACACTTGATAACTTCATTATCGGCTGTCAACTATTCTTCTCTCCATTTTTTCTTCTCATATCATTTATAAACATGCTCTTAAAAAATTACATTAAAAATGTATTAAAGGAAAAATTGTTACAATTGCTTAGGGGAAAAAAATTGTTACAATTATTTTATTGTTTTTAAAATTTAATTTTATATTATTAGTTTGGCCCCCCAAATGAATATTTGTGGTTCCGCCCTTGCGTGATCGTGAGTTTATTTACCATGAGACGTCTTTACCATCTCTTTGGTCAGACAAAATATTCGAGTGTTTGGGTGAACTCTAACTTCTCATTCTTCAACACAAAGTCCTTTTAAGTCCTAGTTTGGTTGGTCCTTATAGTTTTTTTTTTCTTTAGCACTTCTAATTCAAGAAGAGTATATAATGTGTGTGTGTATATATATGGCAAGGAACTCACACATTCGGGCCTGCTTGGTAAAGTTGTCGTTTTTCTTTTCAATTTTATGAAAAATGGAAACTGAAAATTAGTTGTGCTGTCATTTCTGTCAAAACATAATATGTTTAGTAACGTCATCTATTGTCAATTTTTTAACATTGCTACAATGTCTTTAAAATTGAAAACTAATATTGATATCTTTGTTTTGATACTTTCAACTTATGCTTAACGGTTCTCAATTTTTTAAAATTGATTTTATTTTTATTGAAATAAAAATGCGTTAGCAAACGCGTTTCTTGTTATGCCTTCTCATTATTTAAAAATAACATCAGAAAACAACAAAATGACCAAGTTACCAAACAAGTTCTCACTTTTTTTTTTCCCAACGGGACTTGCCATCAACCATAGAAGAGATATCATTAAGCTACAGTCCTAAAAGTATTTCAAAAATAGAATTTATTCATCTTATTCAAATATTATGTAAGACTGGTCTTTAAATTAGAGAAATTATTAAGTGCTTCTGGACCCATTTGTCTCGGACTAACAGTAACATATCACCTTAATAAATATTGAAATAAAAAAGGACACAGATGCGCATAGCTATTGGCGGCCCGTTACCTAATAATCTCTCCTTTAAGCTGTGCTTTCTAGTCATGTTAGTGGGTCCCAATTGGCCGAGGTTGAAACTTTAACTAATCTCATCGTCTACGCGAACCATCGAGCGCGAAAAGATGCTGTTGTGTCGTAGCAAAATTTTCAACTTCTCACCTCAACTTTCTTTCGGGACTTTCGTCAAACACCTTCCGATTCCAACACTGATAAATCCTACCAGAATCAACAGAAAAACCATAACCACAGCAAAAGTCTTCAACACTCCCCACTTCGAAACCCTAACTCCTCTCCAGAAGGAACAGATTCATCTCTACGTCGATGCTCTTCTTCAGTGGAACCAGGTCAATCCATTCTCTCTCTCTCTCTCTCTCTCTCTCTCTCTCTCTCTATATATATATATATATATATATATAGATAGATATATATATGTTTTTCATATGGTCTGCATTGTTCCTGAGATTTTCAATCTGCAGAGGATGAATCTTACTGCTGTTACGGACGAAAGTGAGGTCATGGAAAGGCATGTTGAGGACTCGCTTGCGATTATACCTCCCATTCGGAGCTCATATCTCTCGCATTGTGAAGCTTCATGCGAAAACCTCACCCTTGTTGATGTTGGAAGTGGTCCGGGGCTTCCCGGGTTAATTCTGGCAATTGCATGCCCAAGTAATTCGTCTCAAATTGTTTGATGAAGTGTGATACATTATTGCGCTTGTTGTTTATTTTCCTGTTTGCTTTTGAGGAAAACATTGAGAAATTAATCTGGTAAATTTTGAATTATAAGTTGAATTACTAGTTATTACACATTCACGGCATCTTTGTTTTGTTTGCAGTTTTGTCATTGAGAAAATGGAGTAAATGAGATGGAGAAATTTTGAATTTTAGACTGAGAATGACTCTAGAATACAAATGAACGCATTCGGGTAAAATGAGAGAAAATCAGCTTACAGGTTTGCTGAGAATAAACCCAAAATACAAAAGAAGACCAGTGCAGTAAGAGACTAAGAGTGGCATTGAGGGTAATAATGTGAGGGGAGGGGAACCCAAAATTAAGATGAGCTTCCCGGCTTGTAACAAAGTGCATGATATTGTGTAGCTTGATTGAAATTATGGAGCTTGACAGAATGCAACAAACATGAAACATGATTTTTGTAGTCAACCCCAAAAAGATCAAATAAGGCTTTGCTGAGTTATGTGAGTTTGGTTACCCTAGAATACAGAAACTCCACTCTATTGAGCATAGTTGAGTTTTCGTTTTCCGGAAACAAAAAGATAATGCATGAGACTAAAAATTTTCTATTTTTTTTTTCTTCCATTTTATTAGCAGCCAAACTAAGGTTATTTTGCATTAGTGTGTTGCCTTTGGGATATATTTGCACTGTTCTATTGTTGTGTGCATGACTATGTTATATACTTGAACATTCATTCACACCATTAGCTGATGGGCAGGTTGGAAAGTGACACTTCTGGAATCTATGAACAAGCGCTGCATCTTCTTGGAGCATACAGTTGGTCTGACCGGTTTATCAAATGTGCAAGTTGTAAGAGGAAGAGCTGAGGTGTGCGTTTCTTCCTATAGGCTCTGTAGTTTTCACCTCACTAAGCATGCGACATGTAAATATCTAATCATTTTTTTTGCAACATTACTTGTTTAAATGGTCTCAATTTTGTCCTGACTTCTGATTCAAATTTTAATTGAGAATTTATTAGAAGCTCTCATTAAACTGTGCTGAAGCATTTATTATTTGATTGATCAGACACTAAATTGATGCTTAACAGTTTGCCAATACGAGATCACTCTGGTGAACGATAAGTGATTCGTCATAGATAAATAAGATTTCTGAACATGCTACTGGAGTAACGTACATGAAAATATGAAGTAATTAATTTCAAGTGTTATGATGATTAAATAATTCTAACATCAAATAGTTGTATCACTTTCTAGCTTGGGGCCTTTGGGCTCATGCTGAAGCCTTGTATTGGCACTACATGTTAATTGTTTTCAGTTTATCTGCCTGTCAAATTGTAACTGATTGCTATAAGAATATATAGAAAGAGGTGCTAAATTCTCCCTTATGAAGCAAGAATTGGGAATGCATTTCTGTCAAAATTTTATTGGTTTTGGCTGACTACCACTCAATTTTTAAATGCTTATTTGTAGTTTGATTCAGTGCTTGGCATGTGAACTTCTGTTTATAAGGATTGAGAAATGAATATAACTTTTTCTTTTAATCTCACTTGGTTCATAAACAACATATTTTGGATACAAGCTTTAGTTGGCTGTGGAATTCCCCCTTTTTTTTTAATTCTTTTGACTTAATCATCCATACAAAGAGATCATTACAGGAACACTGCATGCAGCAAACCCGACGATACTTTTGTTAGGGTTGGTAATCATTGAAAGTACAACCCGTGATTCTAGATCATGATTTGATTGTTGATCATCCATATAAAGAGATAATTACAGGAATGATGTGTGCAGCACACACAATGGTACTGTTGTTAGGTTTGATAATAAGTGAAATTACAACCCTTGATTCTAGATCGTGATTTGATTGGTTATGATTTCTTTGGGGAGCAATTGCTGGTATTGTACAAAATAAAGCCTTAAGTGACCCTCGTCCATAAGGTAACAGAGGTGTAATGTGAGAATATATTATAGGATCAACAAATCTCCTTGTGGAGATTTGGCTTTCAAGGGAATGGTGTTCTTCTTAGGTCTTGTTTCCTCTTTCAGTACAATAACCCATGGTAAACTTTGAAGGGCCTAAAATTGTTACGCAGCACTATCACAAGGTCTTTACTGGTTCTGAAAATAGAAACTTTGACATGGTAGTGGTGAGGAATTGTAGTTTGTCTGTTTGGATCTTTATCGCAGGATTTGGATATTTCTTCACATGTAAGTAATTATGTTTCTTGGTCAAATACTGAAGCTTTCAATGGTTTACCAGAATTTGGAAGCTAGATAATTTTGGTATATGATTTTTTGTAATTGGTTTTATAGCTTAGGGTCTTTTACCAGAATAGTTGTTTGACTATCACAATTCAAACAAACAAAAATATTACGGACCACTAAGAAAATAATATTTTATAAATAGAATGTTGGTGAACCAATAATAAGCTTGTTCATCTGATTGCACAGCTGAAGCCTGAAATGAATGTCTTCGTGGTACTGATTAAATATTTGGTCAAGGCACTGCTGAGTGGATCATTAAATATTTGGTTGTCCAGACATCTAAATATACCTTTTTTCACAAGTTCTATTTAGGCATGGCAGTTATTTTGCTTTTGGTGGAGCATTTAAGATAGACTGCACGACTTTATTTCTCTAATTCTTCTCTTGGATTGCATGAAGGAAACTGATGATCTTATTTTAGCACTGATTTACTTTTCTCTTCAAAACCAAATTTTTGGCATCAGAAAATGCTTTTCTAAGTTGATGACCTTAGATGCTATAATGATTGGAGTAGTATAATAATTCCTCCTCAAATTTTTCTCGTTATCTACAGATCTAAACGGTTTCTCTTCTTGTTTACGAAACTTCCAGTATGATTGTGTTCACATCCTTGCATAAATGGATGCTCTGACTCAAATTTTAATCATGTATGTGCTAAAATAGCTAAAAGGTCATTTCCACTGGAGCTGGTCCCACGGACATGGGATGCTGAGTGTGGTCATTACTTTGTGCAATGGTAAAATATCGACCTGACAAGCATGGCTGTGTGAGGACGTAGTTTCAAGTCTGAGAGCAGTGGCTTGCTCTACTAATGTTTTTATTATTGTTTTCCCTTTCATTTTTGGATAAATCGGTTTAGATTAGTTTTGACTGGAATTTGGAACTTCTCTTTATCTGAAGAAGTTTTTTCTGTACTTCTTTTTATATTTTTCTTATTTTTTACTTGTTCATTTCTGCATAAATATCAGTTTTGTATATTTTCACGTTCTCCCAGCTACAATGCATATTCGGTTTCTTAACCTTGTTATAGGACAGAATTTGGGACAAAATATTGGCTTCAGAGAGGTATTTGATGTTGCAGTGGCCAGAGCTGTTGCAGAAATGAGAATTTTAGGTAAATAAGAGAACTCCTCAACTGAGTTTCTTATATGTATCTTCAAGCATTTCGAAACTCCTTTAGGTGGTTCTTGCTGTTCTTTTGGTTTTCAGCTGAGTACTGTCTTCCTCTGGTTCGTGTGGGTGGTTTGTTTGTGGCTGCAAAGGGTCATGACCCTCAGGTTTGTGCTTGTTATCTCCATTTGTAATTGATCACTTGGTCATAATTTTCTGCTGAAGGTTATATATTCTATATGCACATATATATAGATATAGATATAGATAACTTGAAGGTTATGTATCCTATATTGTTGAAGTGTGCTGTGTTTTGCCTGTTGCAAGAAAAGTGTGACTTACTCTTGTCACAAAAAATAAAATAAAAAAATGAGAGAGACAATTTTGATGTTACAAATGTTAGATAGCAGATGATCTCTAGCAGAGGGTTTCTTCAGAAAACATTCATTACTTGTATGTATTATACATTTCCCCTAGCATTTTGTGAGGCTTCACTCAAAGCTTGCATCTATAAGCCAAACAGATATGTAGCATCTTGTGTTGTAGTAAAGCTGAGCTAACAAAAGATAGCTGCAAAATGGAATCATTTCATTTTGTCTTTCTATTAGAAGACAGAATCCATCCTCTTGTAGAGTCACTATAGAAAATTGAGGTATCAGCAGATATATTAACTTTAACAAAATCATATTTGCGAGAGCTTAAATAATAAAATAGAATTATTATCACTGCCATAAAACTAAAGTTAATTATCTTGAAATACTATGTTGTCTAATGTGGAATTATTATATTCCAGTGGGATGTGAAATTTCTCTCAAGGGACTTTTTGCGTCATAGATACCTATAAGAATATGTTGAAATGCCTACATCATCATTATTTTAATATTTCTCATATTTGAAATATCAGCTGATGTTCTTGTTTGATACATGTTGACAGGAGGAAGTTAGAAGAGCAGAAAAAGCAATTCGCTTGATGGGTGCTTCTGTATTACAAATGTGCTCTGGTATGTTTGTCTCCTACACTGCTTTCATTGCAGACAATATTAAGTCGTGTAACGATAAAATGAGACTAGTTAGTTGGTACGTTAATGCTTTGAATGACAATGGAAATTTATTCTAAGGTATCATGATAAACCTAATATCTTATCATATACTTTGTGAAAATTGATAGTTTTAGAAAGAGTGAAAATCATATTATGATAGCAACCACTTACTTGGGAGATCAGAACCAAATCTTTTCTTTCCATGCCTCTTGAAAATGTTGGAGTCTTGCAGATTGAAGCAGAGTCTTTCTATGCTTCTTAGAATATGGTGCATCGTTGCAGATCAAGTATAGGATTTTGAATCCCAGTTTAAGGCTTTTCTCAACTGCATGCTTTAGAACGTAAGACAGGAAAAATACTGCTTGCTTTCCGGGTTTCCCATTAAAGGCTTTGCAAAATCTAGGGTATCTTAACTTAGTTGGAGAGATTCCGAATGTGAAATCTAGTTGATCTGTAGTCATCCCTAGATCCAGAAGAAGATGACAATCTTTGGTTATGTACTTTCCATTATATGATCGAACTTGCATTACTGAACTTCCTTATAAAAGGAATATTAATTTCTCTTGTATTGAATCCAGTGGAATCACATAGTCCACATGGACAGAGAACTGCCATTGTTTGTTTGAAAGGTGGCCCCACCCCTAAGAAATATCCCCGTGATCCTGGTACTCCAGCGAAGTTACCACTGTAAGTAACTTAGATGCTCAATCTGCCCGCTTTGAATTTTTCTAATTTGCACTATTAATATTTTGTATGATAACTTAAGACGTCCAAGATCTTATTTTTTACAATTATATAGACAATGAGAGAGAAAAATGTGATCCTTCATTAATGCGCAGTTGACGAAAATGCACTCCATTAAGGGGGTGATGTGATGTAATTAGTTTGCACTTGACAATTAGATGCTTTTTTTTCTGTATGAATGTATCTTTTCCCCTTTTGAGGATATTTCCATTTCTTTTTTCTAATTTTTTGTCTTTTATTATTATTATTATTTATAATTGTATACTTTTTTTTTTTTGATGTTGGTGTGGGGGGAGGGAGGATTTGGAAAGAGTCTCCTAAGTACGTTGTTTCTTAGACGTACAACATTCTGTCCCATAAAGGACACCACTAGGGTTGATTGTGTTTTATTTGTCCAGAGAAAGTTGGCATAAACCTTGTTGGATCTCTCTTCCTAGGCTTCAATACACCACTAGATAAAGTGGTGGAGAATGGTGGATCTTCAAATGAACTTCTCGGCACCTTTTGGGATCATCTCTCCATCTCAATGCTCTTTTGGTTCACTGATACAAACTTTTGTCTTACTCATGTAGAATATTTATATTATATATATATGTACACACACTTGTGTAAATATACTTTTATATATATGGATTGCTAGTGTAGATGATAAAAAACAGTGTACATTTCTTCTTCTCAGTACACTCCCTTTATCTGGGACGGCATTATCAGTTTACTGTAATTTGTTATAAATGGGGATGGGGTTTCTTGCTCAAACCCATCCCAGGCATGGGAAATATATATTTTTAATTCACCCCGTTGCCATCCCTAGGAGTGACACATCAAGCATCTCCATGATCATGCACCATACTAACGATTATCCTCATAATCAATCCAAACCAAACATAAAAAGCACTGATAAGTTTCATTACAACATTGATTATAAGCGTGTGGGCAAGCTGCAAGCCTCATTTAAGATCAATCTAATGTGTACAATGAGCTAAAATATTTCTATGCGCACCATGGTTTGATCTTTAAATGGCTCAGGTGACTGTTGGAAAGTTGGAAGGACACTTTCCTTCAGGTCGAGTTTGTCTCAAACTTGATGACTTTGCTGCAAATAGAAATGCAATGGCAATTAAAAAGATCGAAGAGGTGGAGATACCTGAAATAAGAAACCATGAATGACATGCAACTTGTATTCCATTGATGAATAACAGATACACACTATGTATAACAATTGGGTTTAACATCAAGCTGATAACAGTTATAGCACCTTGCTACAGTACGCTAATTATCAAGCTATTGTGAACTAAGGCTAACAAGTAAGTTGCTAATTTCTGCAAATAAGGCTATGGAGATAAAGTTATGGTTAGAATGAGGACGTGGCTGCCTCTATGATGATTACTAAGGACTAAGGGATACAGAGACATGATAATGAAAAGGGTGAGGGATGTGGGAATCTCTTCTCGATCGGTAGAACTAATATATATATTTAGAATTTGTTGGGGTTGGCAGTTCCTTTCCTTGTTTAACTCCTCCCATCAGTTTCTGTAAGATGTCCCTCCATATATCATGTTGCTACTCTGCTACCAGAATCGTTCATGTATTGCATAATGAAGAATAACCACTCCTATGTTTTTTTTTTTTTTACCACTCCTATGTTTTTTGGTGCTTTCCTTAGTCTTCTCTATATTTTTGTCTTGTCATTCTGTGTTTTAACCATTTGATGTCTGAACAAGCCAAGGTTCTTCACCCCCAACTGCTAGGACTGATCTACCTTCGGGTTTCTAAATGTTAGAATGAGGAAAGGTTATAGACTGGTGTATTCGTGTGTAAACTGTATGGAAGTTGAAAGGGATTGTTAGAACTTCTTTTTTATTTATACATCATCATTATCATCATCCTTGCCTTAATTCCATATGAATGGGGTCGGTCACATGAATTCTCTCTTCAATCTTTTCTATTAAATGCCATTTCCCCTAACATCTTTAACTTTTTAGAGTTATTTTTAATAACCTCATCCCATATATATATATATATATATATATATATATATTGGGTTTATGAGACTGCCAGAAATAAGTGCCATTTCTGTAGCCTGGATTTGGCAAGTAGTTTTGTATTCATCCAAACCCCACGCTAGAAGTACTAGTATTCAGTTGTAGGTTTGAATCCTAATTACTCACACTTTACCAGGAGTATCGATGAATAATTGAGAGACTCAGAATATCAGTGCCTTGAGTAGATGCCTACCTTCAGGAGAACCTTAAGATTGATTCATTGTGTATTTTTTAAATTTTAATTGAAAGGACATGTTTTGACTGTTTTGTGGACGCTACATGTGTATATACACAACCAAATAAAAAGAAACAGGTTTACCTTGAACCTGAAACAGGATATGGTTGTTATATCTTGTTTTGTTGGAAGCATCTGAGAGGAGTACTAGATAAATCTTGTACTCGTGTCTCCCCCATTCTAATTTCAACTTTCCTCACATCATGAAAAGTGATGGATTTAAAAGAGAAACTGTTGGGTTAGATAATGTTGGCATGGGGGAAAAGATTTTTACCTAACTTCTGATCCACTTGTTATTAGTTGAAAAGGTCAATTAGTAATTAAGCATTATGCAGGTTGAAAACAGTTGTTCGGATAGATTTCTTTAATGTAATGATGCTGCCATGGAGTCATTGTACGATTTAAATATGTATATATATCATGAAGTTAAACATCTGATGTACGTGTTGATCTTTTTGGTTAGGTTTATTCAATTTAACAGATGCATCATGGGTCAGAGTTGTTTATTCTGCTTTGACATAACATAGCCTATTAAGGGCCTGTTTGTTTCTACTTGAATGCCTAAATGCTCAATTTCAGAATTGCTTGCCATGGGCAGTGGTCACTATTACTATAACTTCTGTTAATACCTTTAACTAAAAGTACTGAATTATTAATGCTACTGTACAAAGGGCAATTTTCTTCTTGGTTTGCCTAGTTGTACATTTGTTTATGAAAATGAGCCTTTTTTCCTTTCCTCCATTAAATCGACCAAGGGAGAGCATAAAACAGGACATTAAGGCCCTGTTTGGAGGAGCTTCCTGATTCTAAAATTCCTTCCATTTAAAAGTCCTTTAAAGAACGCCTTCAATAAAAAAAATTTAAAAGAAAAAAGTTGTTTGATGGATGATTTTTTGAAATTCCTTCCACAATTAACACAGTTTTAACTTGACAAATTTATCCTTAATAATTACTTTCAATAGGCAAGTTTCAAGAAATAAAGGAGACAAATTTGTTTATAAAAGTCTGAAGTTTGCTGGCATTTATACATTTTGGAGAGTTATATTGTAGTGTTCAAGAAAGTAGGAATTTTTTTAATGTTCACATACTAGAGTTGTGAAAGAATTTCTTTTATTATTAGAATAGATTCTCTTATCTGCTTTTTCATATAAATTTTCTGATGAAAGTTGCTTTTGCCTACCTACTGTTGAAAATGAAATTTGTTGAAATATGAGAAATATAATTAGTATAGTATCTTGGTTTGGCTTGTCAAAGTTAGATATGGAATATAGTGTCTTGGAAAGTTGGAATCAACTTAGAATAAAATGCTTAGAATATGCTCATCATCTCTAGAAGATGGAGGGTGAGAAATTATTGTGAGATTCACTAACCTGTATTAGAATAATTATTCATTGATGACCTCACCGTCCAACTAATCCTTGAATAACATATAATAAAACAGTGTCTGCATACATTAAAGAACACAGCACCAGTTTTAGTCGTTAAAAACTTATGTTTGAAAGGGAGGGACCATCCTTTTCCTCCTCTCTGTTTTTTCTTTTCAATATTTAAGAGAAAAGCTTCTTTAGGACTATCAAAAAGCATTCATAATGAACTCAATATAATATGCCTAGTGGATCATAGATTTCAAGTCTCTTACGATCATAACAATCCTAATACAACTCAAGTAAGAAAAATAAAAGAAAGATCTAAAAGAAAATATGAGAAAAGTACTTCTCCTAGACTTGTGCACAAAACCTTAAAACCTTAAAAAGTAGTAGTAGTAGAAGAAGAAGAAGTCTTCCAAGGCATAGGGACAAAAATCTGCCAGACCTTGATGTCACAGTCCAAACTGCCACTGTAGAGGAGATACGAAGATGTATCAGATTGATAAGAAGGGTGGTCACTTGCCGCAGTCAAGCACTTAACTGGCCCTCTATGACCCTCCAGGACTCCTAGGCAGTAGTAGCATCTCTCTACACCTCTCCATATTCTTACAGTTCTATCAGCCGAACCGCTGCATACCAAGTCGGACACAACGGCCAAGCACAATATGGACTTGGCATGGCCTCGGAGGGCACCAACAACCACCATGTTGCCACTATCATCTTTCTCCCAAACCACTATTGATCTGTCACATGCACCAGAGTATAACACGCATCCGTTGGTACTCAGTGCCAATGTGTTGACCCCTGAGTTGTGTTTCTCCAAGGTATTAACTAAAGAATGCTTCTTTTCTCCTGGGCTTTTATTCCACACCTTAATTTTCCTATCAGCTGATCCAGTGTAAATGTGTCCATCTTCAGATAATGTTATGGCATTTATTGCATCATCATGCGCGTTATCTATTGACTCTAAGCATTTGAAGTCAGTTGTTCGCCAAATTTTGAGTGTTCGGTCCCATGAAACAGAGTATAGGAGGGACTCGTCGCTTGACAGGGCTAGCGCAGATACAGTGTCCACATGATGAACCCACGTGCATTTCTTGTGGCGCCGGACCTGTACGTAGCTCTTGGGTGTTAGAAGCTTCAGGGCACGGTCACTTAGTGTCGGGAGCGTGGCCAAGAGTGTGAACTTGTGTTGATTATGATCAATTTTCCATACTCGGATTTTGTGATCTTGATGAGCACTGAATAGTTTATCATCAGCTAAAACTACTAGGGACTTCACTGCACCCTTTCCAGCTGCTGCCATGTTATCAGTTAGATTTACAGGAAGGAATTCGGAAGTTAAAACATTATGCTTCCACAACCGAATTTCTCTGTCAGAAGAGCCAGCGCAGAGTAAGTTTCCGGAAAGTGCAAGAGAGGATATGTAGTTGTGGCCATTAAGAGTAGCGATGCATTGGTGATGGGTGGTATTGGAATAGAGTACTTGTTCATTGAGTTGTGAGGTGAGGGAAGGAATTGATGGAAGGCTTGGCTGGGAATAATACAGGGATGGTGACTCTGGATGAAGGTTACTAGACTGAGATTGATCAGAATCATAACTAGTTGAGCAATAAGTTTGATGGTATGGCATCATTTCCATGTTAGAGAGAGAGAGAGAGAGAGAGAGAGAGAGAGAGAGAGAGAGAATTTTAGTAAAACATAACAGTTGGTCTTGATGGTATTTATCAAAAAATGGAGCCAGAACAACCCAGCTCAGATTCTTCAGAAAAATTGTGGACGAGGGATAGCCCTGAAGAGAGTTTGAAATTGGTGGGAGGGTCATGTGAATTGGTTTGGTCAGTCACAGCATCCATTTTAGCTTACACCTCTCTCTCTCTCTCTCTCTCTCTCTCTCTATATATATATATATATATATAATATCCACACTTATACATATATTTGGGGTCAGAGATCACTTTCAATTGGTTACTTAGAAAGGGTAGATGTCATAGAAATGATATTTACTTGTTTCCCTTTTTTCGATTGGTAAGTTTTGATTGTATCAATGAGCTTATCAACTTCTGCCTACCAATATCTTAAACGAACCTGACTTGGATCGGGTCTCCTTACAAATGGATCACTCCACCTAAAATCCCCATGGCTATGGTCAATCCAAGTAATGATCTTAATGCCCACTTAATTGTTTTAGTCATCCATTATGTTTTATATGTTTGTCTATAAATTGCATAGTTATTACTCTCTTCTGTAGATTATCCATAAAAAAATGATTCTTTTCATATTATTCTTAAATATTTAATCACTTGATCTTGAATTTTAGTGGACAAATTGAAATGTCAGAATTGAATTAAACCGATAAAAAATGTCTCCCTTTGAAATTAAATGATACTTTTTAGAATTATAATTTGAGTCCTCCTTTATTTGGGACCATCTATGTCATCAAATGATTCTACAAATACATACTCCCTTCGTCCTAAATTAATTGTCCCTTTTGAAAAACTGTGATTCACAGTTTTTCAAAAGGGAACAATTAAACCGGGACAGAAGGAGTATTTGTTATATTGATTATGAAAATATTTTCTCAGGATTGAAGGATTTCAAATTAATGAATTAAGGTTAAATAATTAAAGTAGTATATTTTAAATTTAAATTGAACAATTTGGATTTATGTTTTAAAAACATCCATGCAATGATTTGGAATGATTATGTGCAGATTTTAGGTAACAAGGTACAAAAAGTTATGGGAAATTCACGCCCTGTTTGCCAATGAAAACATGACTTTTGCCAAAATGTTATGCTATAACTATTTTTTTTTTTTTTTCATTGGGGAGAAACGCACCGGTTTATTCTTACGGGGACTCGAACACTCACACTCCACATTCGAAGGTAGAAAAGATACCGTTAAGCTACGTCCTTTGGTCTTTGTCACTCATTATTGTAGGAGTAACTGCCATGAACTTGGTCATGTGTCATTCATGTGCACATTTTCTTTCTTTTTCACATGAGAACAATGTTACACTAGCCAATAATTTAGACCTAAAACATTAGTTGAAAGACTTTTATGTCCCTAGAGATGTTTCAAGTGGGACCCTTGAAATCTCAATTGAAACATAGATACAAGCAAATAAGCTTTCCACTTATCTTTAGGTCTGAATTATCAGTTCAAATGTCATTTTCCTTTACATAATTACCAATTCTTATATTTAAAGGTAAATTGCAACTAACTTTAAAGATAAGTCACTTCAACTTGTACAATCTTCACTAAATGTGATAGAGTAAATGATAGAAAAAGTAAAAATTGAATGATCAAACAAGACACAAATTATGTGGAGTCCACTCCTAACACGAGATTTACAAATTTTGTGTTTTGTTTGATAATTGAGTTTTCAGTCACAAAATCATTCTATTAGAGTCATATCATTGGCATTTTTTTTTTTATTTAAAAAAACCCAAATTCCTTGATTTTAAATTCATTCATTTATCCAAATTAATCATAAATCATTCATTGGATAAGAAATGGTATCTTTTTTTTCCATTCTTGTTCATGATAGTGGAGGACATTAATGCTATTCAGTTTCTCTTTTGAGTATGTCTTGCACTAAAATTAAATTATTAACCCATGTGATGCCTACCTATCCAATTTTACAGGTTTGTTTTAGGTAACCTAATAATGATGTCGATCAATGGCAAGAACATGATAGAAAAGATTAAAAAATAAATAAAAATCCAAAACCTAAATTGTTGGCTCTCTTTATTTCGTTTAAAAGAGTTGGGGTTAGAGAAAAGAAAAGAATCATCATGGTCTTTCATTATTTTCCCAGAACTTCGGATATGGTACAACTCTTGATAGTAGACATGTTAGTGGATTGGATTTTTCAATTCCGATCCGATAACTAGGATATGAATCGAAACATTTAATTCAATAAATCATTAATAATAAAAATATAATAATTCAATCTAATATAATAAAAATATATAATATGCTATAAATATATTATTTAATGGTGGAACATAAAATATCTACATTTTAACAAAATGCTTTTATCATTAAAATTTTTTTCCTCTTCCCTCTATTTTTTTTTTAACATCAGAGTAAAATATCTAATTTTCATCTCTTATTTTTTGTTAATATTTTATTTTTCTTCTCCTTTTTTCTTTTTTTTCTTCTTTTTATTATTATAATTTTGTGAATCCGATGTGTGAGTTTCAAATTGGTTTTTTTAGTCCATTGATTCGACCACATATTCATAAATAAGTAAACCGTATAGATCGGTTTGATTTGCAGATTTGGATCCTAAAAATCCAATTTGAACCGAGTCAATCCATTACTTATATGATTTGTACAAATATATTATATATTATAAATAGTACTTTAAAGTTTTAATCCTAAACCTACCCAACCCACCTCCTATTATATTGTATATATAATACTTTTAAGTTGGCGTCATTGTTTGTATTTATAGTCCCTTTTATGACTTTTGCTGACATGGTGGACATGGGCATTCCATGGCCTTGCTGTAAATTGTAATGTGGCTCTTGCCTCTTTGTTAAATAAAACCTTGTTTTCTTAAAAAAAAAAAAAAAAAAAAAATTATAACAAAAGTTGGATTTTAATTGTAAATTGGGCTTCGGCTACTAATGGATATGTGGGGGAACAAAACTCTTGGACCGTTTAGAAAAGTTCAATCCGCTGTTTTATAGATTGGATCAGTTCGATTTAATACTCTCATTGATTCAGATTGGTTTCAATTTTTATAAAATTATTGAGATCGTATTGGTTTAGATTTTATATCTAAACTAAACCAATTCGATCAGTGTACACCCTGATTTCTTTTGATGTTAATTTTTTTAACAAAAAATTACACCTTTAACAAATTAGATTATCAGATTGAATATTCGATTAATAATAAGTTGAACAGGTTATTGGATTGAATTATATTAGAAGTAACTCTTATCAGTTTTGGATTAGTTTGATCCTGACCCGATCCAAGAATTCTACTTATCACGTTTATAGGCCTACTTGATGGAATGGGGGTAGAAATAATATTTTTAACGTATATTTATTAGATGAGTAAATAATAAAGAGTTCGAATCGGACTAATATGAAAATAGTTTTATCTGATAGTAGTGGTGAGCTCTACTACATGATGTCATGATGACGTAATGTGGTGGAACCCACCCCACTCACATGCAAGTAAAATCGGACTAGTGTGATCAACTTTTAAATCATTATTTTTATCAAATTTAGGTTTCATTACTTTTAACTTATCCAACAATTGAAAATTTCAATTTTGAGTTGAGAAAATCGTTACGCAGCTTAACAAAATCATTATGTAAAGCACAATTATTATCAGAATTAGTATCGGATAAATAGAATAACTATCATGCATTAAACTATCAAAGAAGGCATAATCATTAGAGTAAACATCTCTGATACCAAATGTGAAATATAAAATTGATATGCTCTGATACCAATTGTGCAATGTGGGATCATTGCCCAAGGTCTTGATACCGCAAAACATGCTATGAATTAGAGTTAGATTGTGTTGAATAGGTCTTATGGATATCAATTTGCAACTAACTTTCAAATTTTCATTAATCGATCCTTATTTAAAATCCTAATCATAGAAGGGAAAAATCAAGGAACATATTCAAGACATATAAAATTCACTATGAAAAAGAGGTGATAACTAAGTTACTAGATTTCACCTTAGAATCATCTGGTCCCATTCCTAGTAAGGATGGCAATTTGGCCCATCGAGCAAGGAACCACCCCACCTCATTTAAATCGGTTATAGGGAATCGTTTATTTAAATGGGACAGGGATGAGGTTAGGAAGTGAAAATCTCGCCAGTTTTGGGGTGTGGGCGGAGAAGGGTAGCCCCACCCCGCCTCATTTATATTATATATTTACAGTATTACCCTTATATATATACTATACACATACAAAATTACCCTTATATATATTATACACATACAAACTTTTCCTTTTATAGTTATATATAAAACCCTTTACTTGTTCAAATCTTATTGGAGGTATTCACATAAATTACCATGAACCTTATCATATAAGAGTGCAAAGACTAAAAAAGAGTACAATTATAAAAATACTCTCCTATGGTAATTACAAAATTACCATGGGGTTGGAGTCCCTGAGCCCAAACCCGTCCCATTGTCATCCCTAATCCCTACTTAGACTTATTCAAATCTTTAGCCGTTAATCCATTGACATACTCATTCCTCACTCAATCTGCTTCTCCATGGACTTGTGATATTTACAACTAGTGCCGTCCTTTTAACTTGCTCTTTAAGAACCACCAAGTTGATGATGTCTGATAGTTTCAATTCAGCTCCTTGCATTGATCTCTCAATCATATAGCATGGTAATCTATGAATAACTCTAGATTTATTCTCAAAACTCTCTCTAAAAGATTTAAATTTTCTCAATATATAACCATATTTATGGTTAGGGTAAATTACTCTAACTTCTCCCGAGGTTTGATTTAATTACTTTTAAATTAAAGTTTTTGTAAAATTACTCTGACAACCCTATCAGACCTACGATCCTTTAAACAAAATCAAATCTAACATACAATTACAAAAATACTCTTAAGTTATAATACTTTTGTACAAAAATAACCTTAATTTCTAATCCTTTGACTGGTATTAACATGTTAAATATATATATTTTTCCCATAATGCCACACCAGCATTACCGCCACTGAAAGTAGTTTTGGCATTTTGATTTTTTTGTGTTAATTGATTTTAACGGAGCTAATTGCCAATTTACCTTAAGAGAAGTTAGAGTAATTTACCCTTATAGTTAATTTAGGAGACCCGTGTATTATGACAAGTAAAATCCTTAAAGAATTTTGATTTGAGAGAATTTCCAAAATTATAGTTTTATAGGGTTCAATCGATCAAGCCTTCGATTGACACCTACTATCACTGCTTTGATCGATCGAGCCTTTGATCAAAGTTTACTGAATTTCGATTAGAATTTTCCTGCAGAATCGATTGATCATTTGATCTATACTCATTGTTTTGTAAAAATCATATTTTAAAAATCATTTGTTAAAAAACTTCAATTTTTGATAAGCAAGATTAAAATATTTTCTCGAGCCGATATAAAGGTCAAACTTAGGTCAACGATGGTATGCATGGTTTCATTTACCTTTAGCCTAGATATGTGATAGATTCTTAATATATCTCGGTCCTCTTCTTTGCTAAACTCCATCTCTATCATATTATGTTGTTTTAGACCAATGACTCGAGACTTTTACACACAATAAAACCTAGTTTTGAGTAAGAATATTTGTCAAAACACATGATTCATCAACCTAAAAATATTTTAGGAGTTTAGACAGTAGGATAAGGAAAATTTTGATTGAAAAGTAATTTTTCTTAACCACTTAACTTTTTCAAAAAAAGTTTTTCTAACAAAAGACACATGAAAATTTTATTTTCTTGTGAAAGTTGTGTACTATGTTTGAACTTACAATTATGCCCTTTCTTTTTATATCTCTAAAATTAAATGATTTTTTATATAATATTTTTTTAAAAGAATTATATAATAATTCGTATTTCTCAATCTGATTGTTCTAGAAATTATTATTTAGATTTTCCTATTACTTTTATTTTTAATTTTTTTTTTAACTTGGGACAAATCCATTTAGACTTCTTGTTTGTTAAATAAATAAGGACAACAATAATATTTCTTATAAACTTCATGCTATCCAACTATTAAACTGAATTTTTCTACAACATTCTTATAAAAAATTCATTCTAAACAAATAGGTGCTAAAAAATTTACTTTCCTTTCATTCCCTTCAATTTCCATTACTTTCATTCTTTATTTTTTATTTCTGTAATAAAGGTCTATGAATACTGATTCGCTTTCAATATTCAAACTATTAAACTAAAGTCGAAAATTATGTTCGATCGCATAGAATTGATGTCTTAGAATTGGCATTGGTGGAATTGGACTAATTTTTCTCCAATTCCACCAATTTCAATTCCAAAACACTAATTCAATATTCATGTCATGCTTTGTCTTTCTATCCTTATTTCTTTTCTACATCTTCGTCATCATCATCATCACCATCTTTGCCTTAATCTTATCTCTCTAATCTTTTCTATCACATGTCATTTTCTGTATCATGTTTAACTTTTTAATAATCTCATTCCAAGTTTTTTTTTGTCGCCCTCTGTCTTTTACCTTCTATTACAACTAATTTTTCTCGCTCAACCAATGCGTGTCTTGAGTGCATGATGGTAACGTATGTTGCATCTTACAATATGGAGGCCACGAAGTGTAGAGATTTTCAAACTAGTAGTACTGTGGGCATTGAACAGTAGATATCCATGCTAGTTGGATGCTCCTAATGGTTGATTGATACCAACTGTGAATCAATTTTTCTCCCAAGTACTTGAAACTTGGATGATGACTCCTTGAAAGTGATTTGGTTAAAATATTATATATATAGGGAAACTTTTCAATCAGCACTCCTAATATAATTGAAAAAATGAGTTGTCAGATGTTTGGAATTAGCATACAGGATCTTCAAGTTTGATTCCTAGTGCTTCTGATCCATTTTGACATTGTTTCCCACCAATTCTCCTTTTTCTACCATCTTGATAATTGCAGATTTGTTTTGTTTTGTTAAATTCCTAATTAAATTTCACATGAGTTTTCATGGTAATCACCAAGGTGGCCTAGTAATTTTTCCTCTCCTTTCAAAGTGAAAGGTTCATGTCTTCTCGAAATGCACTATGAGAATTGTTTGTGAGGAAAAAAATTAAAAAAAATTGGTTCTTAGAGCATAATTTTGTGGAATTTTGATTCCCAAAAAGTCCGAAGGACATAAAAGTTTGAATGGCATGAGAAACTCAAAATGCATGATAAGCTCAAAAAGGTAGTTATTTGATGGGTGTAAAATAGTGGATGCATGTTGTTGCTTCTTTACATTTCATAAAAAAATAAAATCTGCAAAAACTCTACTAAAAATCGTATAGTAATAAGCAGGATCGAACCAATCTCAAGTGAAAATAAGTGATAAGTTTCAAATTCAAAACCTCAATTTTTTGGAATGAAAAGTGAATATTTATTTATGTTTTTTTAATTATAAAAAACTACTATTAAATACTTTTGATCAAATGATGGAAAAAATCTCATAGAATCATCCACCACGGATCCATGTAAATAAAGTTTCTAATATTTTTATTTAATTTTTCCTCCAATAACCAATACACTTCACCAATCCAATTAGAACTTGAAAAGATGAAGAAAAATATAGCATAAAAAAAATATTCGATTATATATGAGAGTATTTTTTTATTCAATCTTATGTACCTTTATATGGTAAATAGAGGTAAGCATTATTTAGCAAACACGAAGAATTCTCTCTCTAATTTTTGAAAATAAAACTTAGAATAAAATAATGCTCTTGGGATAAAAAATTAGACAAGAAAATAAAATAATTTACTTATATTTCAGCCATAGTGACTTTCTCACTCCCTTGAGAAAGATGTTAACGCTTGCATATCAACAGAAAATAAACATATAAAAATAAAATCTCTATTCTTCATTGAATAAAGAAAATGATTACACTATTTTTCTACAATTTTTCTCTCTAATTTTTTAACTCATTCACCAGCCCTAAGACCCCGTATTTATAGAGTTAGAGGGGAATTGTTTAGGTGGAAAAACAAAATTTAAAAATGAAAATTCAAAATAAAAAATTTGAATTTAAATCTCTAAGATTTGATCTCCATATCTTCAATTTGAATTCTGAACTGCTAACGTGGCTGTGTAAAAAAAGTATTTTTCAAAGTTTTGAACTTGAGGCCTCTTGTGGTTACTGTTTGTACAAAATACCATATCTTCTACAATTCTTTTTATGTTCATTTTTTGCTATATATATATATATATATATATATATATATTTAGCTCTTTTTTGTTGTTTTTCTTTTCATTTTCATTTGTGCATCAACCCCTATGAAACATAAAATGCAAAGATAAGAACATTTAGATAAAATAAATGAGTAATTAGAAATTTATTTTGGGAAATAAAATAGAAAGTTTTGTGCACTTATCATATTACCCCCAAACGTGTTTTTGTTAGTCCTCGAGCAATAAAGGCAAAAGAGATTTGTTCACAAAATTGCTACTTTATTTAACTCCTAACTAAAGATGTGCTACTTTTGTAATCTCTTTTCGATTGCATTTACCATATGTAACCCTTAAACCCCTAAGTTACCCTTAGTAGACGAGCTATAACCTCGTGAGGGTTTGTAGTGTTGGTACCCACAAACATCCTAATGATTACAAAAAAAGGTTCTTTTAAGGTAGTAGTTTCCCCCTATTATTCAGAGAATCTACTATATATCCATGAAATATAAAAAATAAAAAATAAAATTGTCAAGTTCCTCATATACAACGAGCTACTAGGGTGTCATAAAAATAAACATTAAGGAAAATTCATCCACAAGTAACCTAGAAACAGAGTGCATGTGTGTGATGTGGTGACCCTTGTGGGCGGGTGCGAGAGACACTGGGCGAGCTACCACACTAGTAGACTACAGGGTGTTCAATCCCACATTGTCTGGGTGTAGAAAAAGGGATGTGCTTATATTAGTGTGTTCTCTCCAAATGATATAAGGCCTTTTGGGGGGTAAAACCCAAGAGTAAAATCATGTGAGCTTGATCCAAAGCGGACAATATCATACCATGTGGTGGAGCGGTCCGTTACAAATAGTATTAAAGCTAGACTAGTCGGAAGTAGCTGATGTGGACGTTAGGCCTCCTAAGGGGTGACCCTTGTGGGCGAGTGTGATGTGGGCAGGTGCAAGAGACACTGGGCGAGCTACCACACTAGCAGGTTACAGGGTGCTCAATCCCACATCGCCTAGGTGTGAAAAAGAGGATGCTTTTATATGTAGCGTGTTCTCTCCAAATGATATAAAACCTTTTGGGGTAAAACCTAATAGCAAAACCGTGCGGATTTTGGCTTAAAGCGAACAATATCATACCATCAAGTGTAGCGGGCTGTTACATGTGTAGTCGACAAAAAAACTATCCTTAAATACAAGTAATGTAATTTCCAAGTCACAAGAAGAAAAAGACGTTTCGACTTCAAATCTCACGGGTAAATATATCTCTAAAAGAACAACTCTCAGAGGTTTGACTAACTGTTTCTCTCAGTTGTATGTGAGTAGAAACTTCGTTTCCAAAGTAAAAGCAAGCTCACATACAAATATGAAAAACTGATACATATAAGTAGAAAAGTCTCATGATAGGAATGTTGATCAATTTTGCGAAAATGTCAAGTTACCCACCATAATGCCTTCTCACTTATTACCCACTATCATATCTTTCTATAAATTCTACAGGTGGTAATTAGAACGAGGTTGTAGGTGAATGTTTCTGAGAATTATAGGTCTTAAAAATATCTCAAAAGGAAAACTTTTTTTTTTTTTTAATAGAATATGATGGTTTTCTTGGTCTCTTTTTCTTTGTGCACAAGATCATCCTTATCACTTTTCAGAAACTAACAATAGAAAGAAGGGTTATGGTATGGTATGATAGTAGAAAATAAATTACAAGACCTATGTTTCTCTTAACTCGAAGTGATTTCATTCTTAGTAATCAACCAAAATGAAAGATAATGAGCTTAACAACAATTTTTAATATAGTATCCAAGAAAATTGAGTCATCTTGTGACTCAGAATTAACATAAAAACTTTTTACAAAGGTAAAAGATACGAAAGTTCATAAGGTCTAAGTCTCTACTATTAGATCTTCTAGATTTTCAAGAAGTTACTCACTTTTCAATTTGAATTGCAAAGTGCAACTTTTGTGCAAAAAGTATTTCTGCTTCTAAATACTCATGATGCAGTAATCTCTATTATTATATTACCCTAATAACAAGCTCAATTTAGATCTAAACATCAACATCTCTTGGAAAGGTACTATATTGCCAAACATAATGATTTTTTTTAATAAATTGAAAAATGACTCTATTTTGGATCAAAAGATTTTCAAAAGAGGCATGCGTTTTGATAAATTTACCCCACCTCCTAACAAAATACAACACTGTCTCTAGTGTTAAAAGTACAGAAACAAAATAAATAATGTATCGCTAGAGATAGATAGAAAATATTGGAACAAATTACCTCAATTGTTCTGGTGTGGTAGAAGTACAGTCCCTGCAAAGATGCAATGCATAATAATAAAGACTAAATGATATAGAGCTATATTAATCAAAGATCGTACCCCAAAATAGAATATAAGCATAACTAGATAGAGTCTAAAAGAAATCCTAAACTAAGTAGCAAAACACCTAAACAACTACGGAGCTATCGAGGAGTGAGATACAACTAAAGGTACTCTAAAATCAACCGGCAGGGTTGCCTCCCAGAAGCACTAAGTTTAACGTCTTTAGCCAGACACAAAGGAGATATTACCCCAAAGAGATCAATCCAAATAGACCGGATCGACGAGGAGAATGTCTTCAATTTCACAAGCCTAAAACTCAAGAAAAGGCTTTAGACGTTGAGTATTGATTTTGAATAACTTTTCATTTTTGTGATATTGAATCTCAATAACACCATGACTAGAAACATAGTGGACATAGTATGGATTAGACTATTATGACCTCAACTTCCCAGGGAACAATTCAAGATGGGAGTTATACAGAAGTACCTTCTGTCCTGTGGAGAAATCTTTTCTCAAAATTTGTTTGTCGTGTTCCAATTTGGTCTTAGCTTTATAAATCATCGAACTCTCATAAACATTATTTCTGATTTCCTCCAACTCGATGAGTTGAAGTGATCTGCTTTATCATAGTTAAAATTCATGGCTTTGATAGCCCAATAAGCACGGTGTTCGAGTTCGACAGGTAAGTGACATGATTTGTCATAAACCAAGCGATATAGGGACATTCCTATAGGAGTCTTATAAGCAGTACAATATGCCCATAAAACATCTTGGAGGTGGAGACTTTAGTCTTTTCTTGTGGGGTTAACCATTTTCTCTGAGATATGTTTGATCTCCCTATTGGATACCTCAGTTTGACCATTGGTTTGTGGGTGATAAGATAGGGCCACCTTATAGGTGATCCTATATTTAGACATTAAGCTTGCAAAGACTTTGTTGCAAAAAAGGAAACCACAATAACTGATTATGGTTCGAGGTGAACCTAATCTAGGCAAAATTAAGTCTTTCAAGAAATTTGCCATAACTATATGGTCCGTTGTCTAGGTGGCTAACGCTTTTACCTATTTGGACACATAATCAACAACAAGAAGGATATATATATACCCAAATGAGGAGGGAAAGGGTCTCATGAAGTTAATACCCCAAATATATAAGATTTTGACAACTAGAATTGATTATTGGGGCCACTCATTACGCTTAGTAATCTTACCTAATAGTTGACATCTAAGACAAGCGAGTCACTAGGTATGAGTGTCCTTAAAAAGGGTGGGCCAATAAAATCTTAACTGCAAGATTTTTACAGCGGTCTTTTTAGAGCTAAAGTGGCCACCACATATCTGATCATAACAAAAGGAAATGATAGACTCTTGGTCTACCTCAGGGACACACCTATGGATGATCTGACCTGGACAATACTTAAACAAGTAGGGATCATCCCAAAAATATGCTTTAGCCTTAGCTAGGAATTTGTCTCTCTCTTGCTTAGACCAAGTGGAATGGATTTGACCAATCAGAATGTAATTGACAATATTTGCATACCATGGTGCATGAGATACTGCAAAAGTTGTTTATCAGAAAAATAATCAAAGATGGAAAGGGAATCACTAATAGAATCAACAACAAGACGAGACAAATGATCAACGACTACATTCTCTGAGCCTTTCTTATCATGGATCTCAAGGTCAAATTCTTGAAGGAGTAAGATCCAGCATATTAACCTAGGTTAGGCATCTTTCTTGGAGAGAAGATGTTGCAATGCTGCATGATCGGTATAGATGATGACCTTAGATCCGATTAAATAAGAGCAAAATTTGTCAAAGGAAAAGATTGCCAACAACTCTTTCTCGTTGGTCGAGTAGTTAAGTTGCGCGTTGTTCTGGGTCTTGCTAGCATAATAGATGACATATGGTGCTTTATCAAATCTTTGCCCTAAAATAACCCCGACTATATAATATGACGCATCACACATGATCTTAAAAGGTAGGTTCCAATTAGGTAGACGGATTATGGGTGTAGTGGTGAGTGTTGACTTTAATTACTCAAAAACAAAGTGACTAGAAGATGGGTCAAAGGTCTTACTATCTTACTGAAACGCCTATGGAACCCAGCATGACCTAGGAAGGCTCGAATATCGAGAACAATTTTGGGAATAGGTAGATTTGAGATGAGGTCAACTTTTGCTTTATCTACCTCAATTCCCTCACTAGAAATAGTATGACCTAGGAAAATTCTTTCAAACCTAATTCCCCGCAACAAGCTTTAAACCGAATTCCTTCCTTACTGCAGTAGCTGTAGTAGTAGCAGTAGGAATAGTCGCCAAATAGACTGAATTAGTCTTAGTGCCGTAGTAGGATTACCTTCGTCACCTTCCCTTTGTCCCTTAACTGCTGACAGCAAGCATTCCTAGGGCAAGTAATCTATCAAAGAATAGAAAAGAGAAGTTGCATCCTCCTGGTGGAAGGTTTGAAGGAAATAAATCATCAGCTGTGGGAATAACCGCTGCAAGTCTTTTTTAAGTTTAAGAAGAATGGGTTTCTTTATCATGAAGTGACATTTTTTCCAATTAAGAAATAGGTCAGTGTCATGACAACGTCGAAGCACTAGAGTAAGATAGTGCAGGCATTGCTCAAAAGATGAACCAAAGACAGATAAGTCATCCATGAAGACTTCTAGAAATTTGTCAACCATGTCATGAAAGATACTCATCATGCACCTCTGAAATATGGCGGGTGCATTGCATAACCTAAAGGGCATACTACGATAAGCAAATGTGCCGAATGGACAGGTAAAAATTGTCTTGTTTTGGTCATCGGGGTGGATGAGAATCGAGTTATAACTAGAGTAACCTTCTAAAAAGCAATAGTATGCTTGACCAGCTAATTTCTCTAACATTTGGTTAACAAAAGGATAAAAAAATGCAGTGTTGAATATATGTGCTCTGAATTCTCAAACCTGATTTGGCAACGATGCCATTTGATGTGGGTAGAATAGTGGATGGATGTCGTTGCTTCTTTACACTTCATACAAAAATAAAATATACAAAAACTCTACTAAAAATCATATAGTAATAAGCAGGGTCAAACCACTCTCAAGTGAGAATCAATAATAAGTCTTAAATTCAAAACCTCAATTTTTTGGGATAAAAAGTGAACATTTTAAAATAAATTTCTGTATTTTTAATAATAAAAACTACTACTAAATACCTTTGATCAAATGATGAAAAAGATCTCAAGAAAAGATAATCCACCACCACGGATCCATATAAATAAAGTTTCTAATATTCTTATCTAATTCTTCCTCCAATAACCAATAAAGTTCATCAATCCAATTCGAACTTGGACAGATGAAGGAGAATATGGCATAAAAAAATACTTGATTATATATGAGAGAGTATTTTTTTTATTTAATCTAATGTACCTTTACTTGGTAAATAGAGGTAGGCATTCTTTGAATTATCTTTATTTAGCAAACACGAAGAACCATTTCTATAATTTTTGAAAATAAAATTTAGAATAAAAGAATGCTATTGGGAGGAAAAATTAGACAAGAAATTAAAGAACTTACTTATATTTCAGCCATGGTGGTTTCATCAATCCCTTGAGAAGGATGCTTACGCTTATCAAGAAAAAAGAAACATATAAAAATAAAACTACTATTCTTCATTGAATAAAGAAAATGATTACACTATTTTTTCTACAATTTTCTCTCTAATTTTCTAACTCCTTCACCAACCCCTAAAATCCCCTATTTATAGAGTTAGAGGGGAACGGTTAAGGTGGGAAAAGAAAATTTAAAAATAAAAATTCAAAATACAAAATTTGAATTTAAATCTCTAAGATTTGATCTCCATATGTTCAATTTGAATTATGGATTGCTGACGTGGCCGTATAAAAAGAATATTTTCCAAAGTTTTGAAATTGAAATCACTTGTGGAGTAGTTTGTATAGAATACCATCTCTCCTACAATTCTTCTTATGTTCATCTTTGACTATATATATCATTTTCAGCTATTTTTTTACTACTTTTCTTTTCATTTGGAAATGAACCCCTATAAAACATAAAATGAAAAGATAAGAACATTTAAATAAAATAAATGAGTAATTAAAAACTTATTTTGGGATATAAAATAACAAGATCTGAGCACTTATCATTACCTAAATCCAAAAAGGTAGTTACTTGTGGGAGAAGGCTTGGGTTACGTAATGGAGAAGGTAGAGGCTACTTGCTGAAGAAGACATATGCCATGTTTGGATTGGCTCTTGAAAAGCGGCTTTCGACTTTTCAAGCTCAAAAGTCGATTTGGAGAGTGTTTGGATTGGTAAGACTGAAGAGCTTCAGAGTCCAAAAAGAGCGTTCAAAGGAAGCTGGTGGGTACCAGCTTCCTCATTTAGCTTCTACTTCTCTTTTTCTTCTGCGTAAAAGCCGAAGCAAAAGCTTTGCCAAACAGGGCCATAAATTCCTATAAAAAAGAGAGTCGGGGCACATCAAAAGGTATGCCAAAATAAGATACATAATTTTTTTCTGTTTCATATTTCATCAAGCACTGACTTAATCGTTGGAGTATACTTGACAAGTCTGAGTCGTAATTCTTCTGTTTTGCAGGAAAGGTGCGCCAAATGGATCGTGCGAATTTATACTTCAACAATGTTTATATTACTTCAAATTTTAAAACTACTTTTCCTACAATTACAACTTTAATACAAGAATTTGATAAATTCCGTGATTGCATAAATTGTTGTTCTTTGATTTTTTTTCCACCTTTTATGCTATGTTTGGTTGGAGGGATGGATTAAGGAAGGATGGAGGAGAGGAGGGATGGTTGAGGCTTTTCATGTTTGGTTGGAAGAAAAGGAAGAGAGGGAGGAAGTAAAGAGGGATAGAACATCCCTCCTAACCGTCAATTTTGTGTCCGCCCAAAATTGGGCGGAAGAGAAGAAGGAAAGAATGAGAAACTAACCTAAAAATATGAAATACCTAATTTAACCTCCAATGAATTACAAAATTTCTTGTTATATCCTATTGAAATTCGATCACATAAACAACTATCCCAAGTATGTGGACTTTTTTTTTTCTAGTAAATACCAAGTATTAGGACTTTCTTTTTTTTGGTATGTGTAGTTTTATTTTTTAGTTTTTATCATGCATAATTTTTTTTTCTAAATGAAAATTTTCATTGAAACAAAACAAATCAACTATGAAAAAAAAATTTCTCCATGCATATGAACAATGCATGATTGATCAATTTACTAATAAGAATATATTGGTAAAAGTATATAAAACTCTCATTTCCTTTCTTCCAACCAAACAAAAAAAATTTGTTGCTCCACCAATCCTTTCTACTATCCCTTCCATTCAACTAAACAAAAAATGAGGGAGACACCATCCCTTCCCTAGGGATGCCTCATCCATACCTCCCCCTCTCCCTTCCATCCATTTTCCCATCCATCCAACCAAACGAAGCATTAAACTTATTTTAGAGTAACATTTCAATATTTCTGGGTGATTGAATTCTCTATTCAACTATTATTTATAAAAGAAGTAACTTCCGACTGTGGTCTCAAACAATAACCATCAGTTTGTTAGTTTTAGATTAGTTGGGATACCGTTCTAATTTTAAATTTAGAGTTCAAATTTGGACTGTCCAAACTGGTAGGAAGTGTGGACCCTGATTATACTGTACACCTTGGCCCAAATTTGTGGAGTCAGAATTTTTTTGGGGTATTTTGATAATTTTGCACTTCTTATGTAGCCTTAGGAGGTGCCTATATATACAGTCTGAACTCTCTATAATTGTATGCCAATTTTCTAATCATAGTGAAAACCTGCAACACTAAGGACGTAACCTTAGATTTTGGATGAGCCTTGTAAATCTGTGTGTCTTTGCTTGTGCATTTTGATTTTTTTCTTGTTAATTTTTGCAATAACTGGTATTAGAGCCTCAGGTTTGAGTGGGAGTGATGGGTGCAGAAGAAGGAAAGATCAAGATCAAAAGAAGGTTCGACGGTATATATTTCAGGTTTTGGAAGATGTAGATTGAAGACTATTTGTATCAGCCTCTTTCAGGAATGAAACTAGAAGACATGAAAGACGTTGATTGGGTTGTTCTTGATCGGCAGGCTCTAGGGATTATTTGATGGACATTGTCTCACAATGTCGTCTTTAACATAGTGAAGGAGAAGACAACTGCAGTTCTGATGGCAGTCCTTGCATATATGTATGAGAAATTCTTTGCGTCCAACAAGGTACATTGGATGTGGCATTTATTCAATCTGAGGATGTTAGAAGGTGTGTCAATGGCCAACCATCTGAATGAGTTTAACACAGTTACAACTCAGTTGAGCTCTGTGAAAATTGATTTTGATGATGAGATCATAGCGTTGATTCTATTATCCTCTTTACTAGAAAGTTGGAACGGTACTATTATGGCAGTGAGCAGTTATTCTGGAAAAGGAAAATTGAAGTTTGATGATGTTGGGGACTTGATTCTTAGTGAAAAAATTCGTAGGAGGAAACAGGTGAACCATCTAGATTTGCTCTAAATACAAAAAGTAGAGGAAGAACTTTTGAAAGAATAGGCGTGAATCGTATCAAATTGAAATCCAAAAGTAAAGGCAAGTCAAGTACTAGAATTTTTTTTAGCAATTGTTGAAATTGTGGAAAGAAGGACATTTATAGAAAGACTGTCGGACACCAAGGAAGAATGTCAGAAGAGAGCAGAAATTTGTAAATGCGGCCACAGAGGAGATTGTAGACACTCTGATTTTGAGTGTAGATAGTCCAGTTGAGTAATGGGTTCTTGAGTCGGGTATATCGTTTCACTCTACTCCACATCGTGAAATTGTGGAGAACTATGTCAGTGGTGATTTCGAGAAGGTTTATTTGGCTGATGATAAAACCTTTGAATATTGTGGGTAAGGGAAATGTTCGGATCAAGAAAATTTAATGGGACTGTTTGAAAGATTCAGAATGTGGAACATGTTCTCGGCTTGAAAAGACACTTGATTTATGTGGGACAACTTGATGACGAAGGGCATGCAGTAAACCTCGTGAGTGGTTTGTGGAAAATCACCAAAGAAGCTATGATTGTGTCTCCTTGAAGCAAGACTGGTACTCTTTACATGACAACAAACACCAGGAACATCATTGCAGTTGTTGATGCAGGCGTTGATTCAAACCTGTGGCACCATAGGTTGGGTCATATGAGTGAGAAGGGGATGAAAGCACTTCTGTCAATGGGGAAGCTATTGGAAATTAAATCAGTGGAAATTGGTTTGTGTGAGGATTGCATCTTCGGAAAAAAAAAGCCAATTTTTTAAAGGCTGACAAAAACCTAAGACAAAAAAATTAGAGTTAGTTCATATAGACATGTGGGGGACGTTCTCCAGTTTCACCTCTTGGCAACTCATCATATTTACCTTCATCAATGATTCGACAAGAAAGGTATGGGTTTATTTTCTGAAAAATAAATCTAATATATTTAACACTTTCAAGAATTAGAAAGCCATACTGGATAATGAAACAATATTGAAGATAAAGTGTTTGAAGTCTAATAATGGGGGTGAGTATGACGATAGAGACTTCAAAGAGTTTTGTGCTACTAGTGGGATTAGAATGGAGAAGACTGTTCCTGAAACACCGTAGCAAAATAATGTCTCAAAGTGCATGAACAGAACCTTGAATGTGCATGCTCGAACTATGAGGATATATCCTGGGTTGCCTAACTTGTTTTGGGCTAATGCAGTTAACACTGCAAAATACTTGATTTACTGAAGACCTTATGTTCCTTTAGATGGAGACTTACTAGAGGAGGCTTAGAGCAAAAAAGAGGTAAACATTTCACACCTAAAAGTGTTTGGTTGTGTTTCGTATGTGTACATAAGTCTTCATGCTAGAAGCAAGCTTGATCCAAAGTTCAGAAAGTGTACTTATATTGAGTATGATACTTATGAGTTTGGTTATTGGTTCTAGGATGATCAGAATCAGATGATTATTAGAAGCAAAAATATCATATTCAATGAGAAAGTAATGTGTAAGGACATGTCAACATCAAAATCTATTGATGCAGGTGCTCATGTTGAAAATGATGGATTTATTGAGTTAGAGGAAATCATTGAGGATGCTGTGCAGAGGAAAGTTCAAAATAATCTAGAAAATATAATTCCATAGGTGGAATAAGGCACACCCATGACTGCGGTGAGACGATTTTCCAAAGTCTCTAAACCTACACAACAGTATTCACCCTCTTTACACTATTTGTTGCTGTAAGATGGTGGTGAACTAGAATGTTATGAAGAAGCCATGTAAGTTGATGATTCAACCAAGTGGGAGTCAGCTATACAAGATGAGATGGACTCACTCATATTAAATCAGACATGTGAGCTAACTAAGCTACCAAAGGGAAAGTAGACTTTACATAACAAGTGGGTCTACTAGATTAAGGAAGAGCATGATGACAGCAAGCGCTACAAAGCCAGATTGGTTATGAAGGAATTTCAACAGAAGGAAGGTGTTGACTACACTGAGATTTTCTCTCCGGTTGTGAAGCTAACTACAATTAGATAGATACTAAGAATCGTGGCTGCAAAAAACTTGCAACTTGAGTAGTTAGATGTGAAGACTGATTTTCTTTATGGTGATTTGGGGGAGGACATCTAAATGAGGCAGTCATAGGGATTTGTAGTGACTAGAAAGGAGGGTTTGGTATGCAAGCTGAAAAAGAGCTTGTATTATTTGAAGTAGGCCCCGAGATAGTGGTATAAGAAATTCGATGGATTCATGTGTAGCAGTGGTTACAAGAGGTGCCAAACAAAAAAAAAATTGTTATGTAAAGAGGTTTGACAATAGTTATATTATTTTGCTTTGTACGTGGGATGATATGTTGATTGCAAGTTCAAGCCTTGATGGGATTAATAATATGAAAAAACTTGTCTAAGCACTTTGCAATGAAAGATTCGGATGATACAAAATAGATTCTTGGTATGAGGATTTGCAGAGACATAGTGGGTGGTACTCTAAAGTTGTCACAAACAGAGTATGTTAAAAGGGTTCCTAACCGGTTCAACATGCATGATATAAAACTAGTGAGCACCCCATTAGCTAGTTATTTTAGACTAAGGAGCAGTTACCCAAGACAAAAGAAAAGCAAGCACACATGGAAAGCAGGCCAGACATAGCTTACATAGTCAGAATTGTGACCAAGTACATGAGTAATCCATGCAAATAACATTGGGAGGCAGCAAAATGGATCCTTAATTACTTGAAAGGTACCATAGATACATCATTATATTTCACTAGGGCGGGTATTGCGTTGCAGGGTTATGTTGATTCAAACTTGGCTGGTGATGTGGATAATAAGAAGAGTACCACTGGGTATGTGTATACTTTAAGTAGTACGACAAGGAGTTGGATCTCTCAATTGCAGAAGATTGTCTCTCTCTCGACCACAAAAGCTGAATATGTTGTAGTTAAAGAAACGAGAAAGGAGTTGGTTTGTCTATAGAGGTTCTTGGAAGAATTGGGTGAGGAGTGAGAGAATTAACAGTTAGAGTGCTATTCATCTTGCTAAAAATATGGCGTTTCATTTTAGAACAAAGCATATACAGTTGAGGTAACACTTGTTTCGTTCACTTTTGGATGACAATGTGTTATTACTTGAGAAGATACATGAAAGTCAAAATCCAGCAAATATGTTAACCAAGGTAGTGACTATTGAGAAACTGAAACAATGCTTAGCTTTAGTTGATGTTTGAGCTTGAAGACAGAGGAGATAGTTGTTGCAATATTTTGATATGGTATGGAGTCATGAGGGAGTTTGTAGATTGATGTTATTAGTTTAGTCTCCAAGGGAGAGATTGATGAGAAGTGTGGAGTCTGACTGTACCCCTTGGCCCAACTTTGTAGAGCCCAAATTTTTGGGGCATATTTGGTAATTTCGCACTTGTTATGTAGTCGTAGGAGGTGCCTATATATACAGTATGAACTTTTTATAATTTTATGCCCTTTTTATCATCATAGTGAAAACCCTACAACACAAAAGAGTAACTCTAAATTTTGGATGAACCTTGTAAATGTGTGTATCTTTGCTTGTGCGTTTTGATCTTCTTTTCAGTTAATTTTCACAACGCAACACACACAATCACAAATAAATAAAATCCACACCACCTATCCTTGGCTGAAAGTATATGAAATTTAAGCCCATTAGACCTCTTTAACATCACTTCAATCCAACTTCCAAAATTATATGCATGGAAAACTCTTAACAAAAAATAAGGTGATGTTATTAAACACCAAAAAAATGATATTTGGGTAAAATTTTCAATGAATCTTACTCTTAGGATTGCAGATGATTCGCATTGTAAGTTGGAGTTAAGGATTGCAAATGAATCACATTGTATGTATATATATATATATATTTCCATTTTCTTCTAACTTGAAGGAGAAATGGCATCCAATAATGCTTTCAAAGGAGAAATGGCGTCCAATAATGCTTTCAATGCCCCCTTCTTCTTTTTTCACTCAATGGAGTCTTACAAGCAATCCACTCCTTCAAGTTAGAAGAAAATGGAAATATGTATATATATATATAAAAGCCATTACTACAATTTGAAAGATCCCTTTTGATATGTCATTCGAAGGACCAATAAAAAGGACCACGATCATATTGGATCAGAGTGATTCGATAGAACAGTTCATGCATGAATATATATGAATCCTCCTATGCATTCCACAACTTCCACTAGCAGACCAGTGTCTTGGTGTTTGCAGACTAGTGATTTTTCTGATACCCTAGACATGTCCTGGTTAAAATAAATCTAAATAAATCACCATGTGATCCATGCATCATTTTTCACCTTCTGATCTCAGTCTTTTACAATGGGGAGAGTTTATTGGTCTAAAAAGGAGTAAAATGATGGAGGTTGATGAGGGAAAAATATTCAATACTTCCGATACCGTATTCTTGTCAATGAAAATTCTCTCTCTCTCTCTCTCTCTCTCTCTATATATATATATATATATATATATATTTTAATAATAAAAAATAACAATTCGTCATTGGTCGGAATAGGATACTCATACTTTCTCGCTGATGTGACAACATTTGAACATAAATTATTAGGAATTTTTCTAAATATCGGATCCTAACGAACCGGTGAAAATTGAATCTGGTCTTATCGATGAGAAGACTTTACTTTGGATCCCATTTATGAAATATCGGATTAGATCAGATCAATTCTATGAATTGGACTTTTCTAAATAGTCTAATTTTTTTTCTTTTTCTTAACCATGACCCAATAGATGAATTATCAAATTGTCAATATTAATTCATATATTTAAAAATAATAATGGAAAAGAATCATTATAACCAATTTAAATCAATTTAAATTATTATAATGAAAAGTAATAATGAAAAAGAATCATTATCTATAATATTTATACATGGTATATTCTTAACGGATCAGATTTCTAATATCTAATTCATAATCCGATCTAACCCTTACGAATTCTTAGTTTACAAATCCGCTACCAAACTATTGGTCTGAAAATTCAATGTCATCGGCACGAATCAGACTAGATTCATGAATTAGCGGATCAAATGAACACCCCTAATAACTATTGGATTGTTTTTACAGCTATGAATACACAGTGTGGGTCATGTAACATGGGAATTTCAGGCTTGCTAAAAGCTCATTGCATTGCAGCACATGGTAGTCATTTATATCTTGCCTAGTAAAAATGGGAAACTTATTAAGCAAGCATCTAAAGCTTCACAATGCAATTGACAAATTGAATTGTGTTTAGTTAATTTCATTATTGTTTATTTTATCTCTATTTTTGGCTACATCATAGTGTTCCCTTATTATTTTAAAATCAAGACTCCTATGGATGCATAGAAAACCCACAAACCACACACATTTGGCAAATCAAGTTATCAATGGAGATTCAGAATTGAGTCTTGAGACACTTGGGGTCCAGAATCACTGCTTCAGCCAACTCATCTACATGTGCAGGTTTCATTAATTTCAAATTTTGTAAAGGGAAAAATAGTCATGCATTATGATAGGAACCTCCAATTCTGCAGTAATATTCAAGTAATGTCCCTAACTTCACCTATTAACCAAACATGAAACTTTGGTTTTTTTCAACTCTAAGAAAAAACCCCAGATCAAAGATGTCCATGGAATATGAAAAATCATTTGAACAATAACATTTGTTTTAGCTTTTTTGTGGTTTCAATTCTGATTGTGCTTATTCCACCCATTACATCTTCCATTTTTCCTCTTTCAATGAATAATTTGCCCGATTCCTAGATCGAAAATTGAGTAATGCAGCACTTATTTTATAAAAACAATGAAAATTTTGTTTTTTCTTAATCAAGGTTGAGTTGGATCCATAATTACTCTAAGAAAATAAAAAATTATTGTGAGCCAGTAAACAAATTACTACTAGTGTGCAAATTTTCAGCTTGACAAGTTTCTTCCATGTTTTCCATTGTTCTTTATTTTTTTTGCTTCATTTGGTTGGAAGGAAGAAAGAAGGCTGGAGTCAGCGCCGGCATTGAGATTCACAAAATTTTGAGGGGTCTTAGGCAAACTTTCAAATGTGATGCCCCTTATACATAAGGTTTCACAAGCGCATAAAATATAAAATAGTGCAATTTTTTATTTATTAAAATGAGACGATAAACACATTAAATATATTTATGTTGAAATTTATTCATTCTTTTTTTTTTTTCATTTTTTCATGCCCAGATTCATAATTCTAGTGGACATAATTCAAAATTTCTTTTCACAACTAAGATAAGTCTGCCAAGAGAGTAAATATGCACCTATATAATAGTTTATAAGGGAATTTCAATATGATAACAAATTAAAAATATCAAGGGCCAAAAAAAGAAAACCATAAGCTACATGAGAAACAACAAAGAATAAAAAACATACATTTAAATAGTTATGCTTTCAATTACTAGCCCATGAAGGCACAAGTCAACTGACTAAGGCAATCCACAGCTCGAACTAGAGAATTCTAATTAAGCATCTCATCTCACTAACAATATATAAACAACTAACAGCCTAATAAGAGAAGTAAAATAAAAAAGAAGAATAAATGTCAAATCTTTAATGACAACACTTAAATAATTAATTATGTCAACCATTGAATGTTGAGCATGCTTGAGATTGTACATGGCGAAAAAAGAAAAAAAATGTTTAGTTGTGTACTAGCTAGGACAAAAGATGAATCACGAAGGCAACACGAGAAGCTCATGAATATAATATTTAATACTCATATACTTTTGTAGAAAAGTTACAATATTTCATTAATTCGTTCCTTTTAAAAATGAATTTGAATGCAATATTATTATTAATTTTAATTTTGCTCTTTGAAATTATGAATATTTGCCTTAGTATTGTTCTAAAGGAAGAGTTTCCACAAAAGGTGATATATACAGTTATGAAAAATCAAACATACTGATTTTATTTTTAATTTTCCAATCACTGATGCCTAAAAAATATAATTTCATCTTTTTTTCGTTTTAAAAAAATTGCAATTACCAATGAAGAGAGAGATGATTTTTGCTCAGAAAAATAATTTTTGCCCATGAGGTATGATACATCAAGAGGCTTCCAATTTTTGGGTGAAAGTGAAACAGATGATGTATTGAAGATTAGAAGTATAGATCTAGAAATGAGTGAGAAACTTACCTAGGAGACGAATTAAACTTTGGTGGACCACAACCTTCACAAGGAGCAGTTATTGCTTGCTGCTATTTGGTCGTGAAGAAAGAAAAAAATGAGAGAGAACGAGCCGTGAATAAAGATGAAAAAAAAAGAAAACGCAAAACAAGCCCAAAGAAACGAATCAAACATTTAGTTAGTAATTTTTTTGTAAAAAAAACGAGGCTCAGTAGTATTGGGTTTGGTTAAATGGACCATAGATAATAAATTTTTATTTTTTAAAATGAGACTCAGTAGTATTGGATTTGGTTAAATGGACCATAATTAATAATTTTATTTTTAAATGAGGCCTAGTAGTATTGGGTTTGGTAAAATGAACCATAGTTAATAAAAAAAATTTTAAATGAGGCCAATAGTAGTATTGAGTTTGATTAAAATTTGGGAGCCCTCCAAAATTGGGGCCCTTAGGCGGTCGCCTGGGCCACCTAGCCCAGGACCGGCCTTGGGTGGAGGGAAGATAGAAGGGAATGAACAAATCTCCTTTATTTGATAGAAATGATGCAATGAGAGAAGAGAAAAGAAGATGGTGAGCCATCATTCATCTTTCACAAATTTTCATACTTTCAAATTTGGACGGAAAACAAGAAAGAAGAAAAGTATGACTATTATAAATGTTTTAAATTACAAAACTTTTCTTATTTTTCTTTCCTTCTCTCTTAACAAACAAAATAAGGTATTATCTTATTCTCTTCCCTTTTATTCAACCAAACGAAAAAAGAAAAAAAACACAATATCTTCTCTAGGAATGTCTCATCCATTCATCATTCTCTCCCTTTCATCTAATTTTCTTCTTTCTTACCAAACGGAGCATTAAATTTTTTACATATATAGATAGGCTATCCATGCAGACGTAACATTAACTTACATTTGATGCTCCCCAAACTCCGTAACAGCGGGAGTTGTGTACTGGACTACCCGTTACATATATAGGTTTGTATATGTTATTTCAAGCGTATGGAGGCAGCAGTTCTCACTCAACTTTATTATTACTTTTCTTCTGTATTTATATTTTTTTTAATTGTAAACTTGCCCCCTCAAAATTGTCAAAAAAAAAAAAGTCTTAACCATTCCAAACATTTTCATTTCACCTTTCGCCTCTCTTTTCCTCTCTCTCATGAAACACAGTCTGTTTATCTTATCCACTTTATTCTTTCGATCTCTCCGAGACAAAAAGTGTGAAGAGGCATAATTATAGAAAACCTTTAGTAAATAACAAAGGCGGGTCATATTCCGGTCCACTACTCTCCTCAGACTCCACTCTTTTTTTTTTTGCCCAAAAGAATCTCTAGATTGTCCTTTTCTATAAAAGTGAATTTTTTTTAATTCTAATTCACTCGCCTTCTCTATCATTTTTAGTTTTAATGCATCATTTTAGTTTAGATTGACTTTTTGTTCTTAAACAGCAAGAAAAGAAAATTATAAATCAAATATCACAAACATCCGTGAAGTAAATCTTTATCGTAATGCTTCTCTGCTTATCCCTGCTCTACGAATTAAGAAGAATTTTTTGAAAATTTTTTTTGTTGTTGTTTTGAGTCTCACCTTTCACAAATTTAAATAATACATATATCTATATATATATATATACATGGTAAATATAGGTACACTATATTATATACTACTTAAAAGTAATTAATTAATTTAATCACATAATAATATGATTTTTAAAAGTTTTATTTTTAAATCAAACAAAAGGTCAATAATAATAATAATAAATCATTTCCTTTGATTTTCAATACAATTAAACATACATTCCCCAAAAAAATATCAATTAAACATTAGTGTTTATCATAGAGATTGGTTTGCTTTCAATTTAATAATTTTCATATAAAATTTGCTTTCAACTCAAATACTTTTATACTAATCACATTTTACCCTAATCACATGCAAATGAGTAAAGATAAGTTTTCATATTGTCTAACCACATACAAATAAGTAGAAATGAGTAAAGATAAGTTTCATATTGTCTAACCACATACAAATGAGTAAAGATAAGTTTCCTATATTGTCTAACCACAAATATGTTAAATGTTAAAGAAAAGGCCAATTATAGTATTAAAAATATAAGAACTAAGTATTATGCATGAAGTATGGACTCTTTTGTAATTTGATGGAGCGCTAATATTGATTACCAATAACAAACCTAAATCAAGCAAATGTTGAAATGTTTTTATTTTTTTATAGAATAAAAAATTATTCTCAAAATACATATGATATTTTCATACGTACCTTTTACTTGCCACAAAAGAGATACTCACATACGCAATTACCTTTACTGGTTCCAATTATCTAACTATGAAGTGGAACATTGAGGAAGCCATCAAGTTGGCTTTACAAGTGTAAAATCCGGTTGGGACCAGATCAAGTTTGTCGGTCAGAGCCGGAGCTTGAACTCCCAATGTGGTTGCTCCAGCTAGTGGTCGGATCTTTCCAAATTTTAAGTGAAGATATTATTGCGAGTTTGCGACCCGTGGCTTTAAACTATCCAGAAGTTTTGCCAATGTATAGGTTTCTAATCTCACACCTGTTTGAAAATATTTGTCAAACTTAGTATTTCTTTGTCTTTGTAAGAATTTTATTAGATTTATTTGTCTTTAGAGTTTAATGATGTGTTTGGTATACGGGAATGGAATGGAATGCAATTGAGAATAGAATGAGAATGAGAATGGAATGCAATAGTCATTCTCATTCTATTGTTTAGTTGCAAATATGAAATGAGGTTGGAATGAAATATATTTTAAATCAAATTCTCTAAAATAACTCTCCTAACTAATAATAAATAAATTAAACCAACAAATGTGTGGTGGTGGAAGAAGGTGGCGATGTGAACGTCGTGGGGTAGTGGTGACAGTGTGGTGGAAGTGGAGGAGGGTGGCGAGAGGTGGTGGTATGGTAGTGGAGGAAGGTGACGATGTGACAGTGGTGCGGAGGGGGGTGGCGGTAGTGGCGGAGCCACTATGCCCAGAGGGGGCACATGCCCCCCTAAAATATTTTTTTTTTTCCTACTAGTATATGCATATTGTTTTTGTAAATTTCCAAAATGCGCCCCCTAAGATTTTTATTTTACCCCAATAGATTATTGATGGTGAAGACCCATGAAGACCTATTGGTCATTTGGTCTTACAATGTCTGTTAAAAGGTGAAACAACATATTTTCTTTGCATGTAATACATGCACGTGTATATATGAATACTTGAATTTTTTTTTAGATTTTAAAAATTCGTAAATTGTTGGGATTGTATGTCCTTTATGTCAATGTATTCAGTTGGTTGTGATTGACATTTGTATCATCTGAATTCAATCTGAGTTAGATATAAAATGCTTTACATATTTTTATGACATGGTGTATTGGTTTGTGCATGAGATGCATTGTGGTGTACACTTGATAATGCAATGATTTAGTATATGTTTATGATGGGTCTTCATGCAGAGATTATACTTGAATAATAACAGGTCTGTTGTGTCATAAGGGATGAACTCTCTATCAAATTCAAAATTAAACTGGATCATTGATGAGTTTATATAGAGCAATTGCGAGCGCAATCGTAGCAATTTTTTCTCATTAGTGTTATGGCGAATGACTCATAAGAATGTGTGTGATATGAACCTTTATATTAATTGATAGTTACTTTGATTTTGATCGATGGGCACCAAGGAGTCATTTCTCGAGTACTTTGGAAGCTATTTAATTAATGACATTGGAACATATACTCAATATTGCATCTATGAAATGCTTATTTTGACTTGATTAGTTTGATTGCTGTAAAATTGGAGGCGCCTCCATATTTTGATAAAATAGTTTTATATATTTATTTAATTAAATATATTATTTTATCAAAAGAATCTTTTATGTGATCAAACAAAAAATAATCAAGAAATTGAAATAGAGGATCAATTGAGTAATTGGAGGATGACTATTATATATCCAATGGCTCATTGTGCATAAAGGGGTCATGTCGTATAATTTACTTAGTGATTTTAACCATTTTCATATTGGAGTTCAAGCACGTTTATTTAGTGGAATAAAATGTGATTTATGGGCTAATTCAATTAGGTCATGGGGGTTTGAGAGTCAATTATTAGTCCATTGGAACCTTGAAGGAAATGGGCTCAGTCGATCCTCACTTCTAGGCCATGCATTGATTTACAAGCATGAAAATGAAAAAAAGCAAAGGAAATATAGGATACACTAGGAGCACTCTAAGAGAGTGTAGAGATTGATCTTTCAACTCCCTTATGTGTATATAAGTAAGTGTATACACTATGGTTTTGATGTGAACTTGAATGACCCATTTTCTCTCTACATTCTCTATATTCATGCTTTCTCTCACAGTTTTCACCAACCAAACTTGTATGGTATTCAATTAGAGGGACATAGAAGTGAATCTAAAAGGTTAGGACATTAAGGGAAAGAAGAGGAGCTCAAAGGAAAAGAGAATGAGCAATGAGGAAGAGGGAATTCCACCATCAAGATCTAGGGATCTCACATCAAATTTTGGAAAGAAGAGATTATAGGCAATCTCTTAAGGTGATTGTGTTCTTTAATCTTTATATCTATGTGTGTCATGCATATAAAATTTTAATTCTCACGTGTTCTACATAAACCAAAGAAATTTGATCCATACCATGCTTCCAATGTTTTTCAAATCCAATTTCCAACACTAAGATAATATAATTATAATAAATCTTATATATACAAATATAGATATAGATATAAAATAGGAGAGTTTGTGTTTAAGTAAAAGAAGAGTTTGTGCTAAATGAAAACTCTTTTATACCTTTTTGATAAAATAATTATTTAGTTAATATTGAATTATTAGGAGTTTATTAGTAGTTGATAGAATGAGAAAATAGAATGAGAGAAGAATTATGATAGAACTAAATGATTTGAAACTCTTTAGACATAACGTTCCACGTGGGTAAAATCTAATTTGAGACAAAGTTATAAATTAACCTTTTGAACCTCAAAATTCAATTTCTTAAGGAACAATAATGTACTTAAATTTAATTTACTATTCCATTATACATTTTCATGATACTAATTTTCTATGTAATTAAACAACAATGAAAAAAACTCTATTTTGGAAAGTGATTTTTATGCAAATTGTTTGAAAAAAATAAACATTAGATACGCACTTAAATATAATATTCAAATAAGTATTTCAACTGAAAAAGTAATCCAATGATCATTGAAAAAGAAGTTTTTATGATACCTAATTTCTCAAATATTATACAAATAATTTGGCTAATAGTGTGTTACATTATTTGAAATCAAATTATTACTATAACAAGATTATGCTTGACATGCATGCATAACCTAATCATGGATCTCTCGCTTTTTTTATTTCATTTTTCACCTACGATAGTTATTGTTGGACTTTAGGATTGGACCCATCCTAGGCCGCCCATGGATGAGCCCGACTCGGTTAGGAAAGCCCAAATGGATTTTCTTAGAGCTTAAAAAATGCAACAATATAAATATGTTATATTGTCCAGTCCTAATATGTAATGGCCCACTCCACCTGATGGTATGATATTATCCGCTTTGGGCCCAGCTCGCACGGTTTTGTTCTTGGGTTTTACCCCAAAATGCCTCATACCATTTGGAGAGAACCTAGTGTCTCTCAATCCACCCCCCTAAAAGGCCCAACGTCCTCGTTGGCACACTTTCGGCTAGGTCCGGCTCTGATACCATCTGTAATAGCCCGCTTTACCTAATGGTATGATATTATCCGCTTTGGGCCCAACCCGAACAATTTTATTCTTGGGTTTTACTCCAAAAGGCCTCATACCATTTGGAGAGAGCCCATTGTCTCTCAATTGATTGCGATGACCCTTGTGGGTGGGTGTGATGTGGGCAAGTGCAAAAGACTAGGCGAGTGACCATACTGGCAAGCTACAGGATGCTCAATCCCACATCGCCTAGGTGTGGAGAAGGAGATGTGCTTATATGTAGTGTATTCTCTCCAAGTGGTATGAGACCTTTTGGAGTAAAACCTAAAAACAAAATCATGCGGGCTTAGGTCCAAAGTAGATAATATCATACCATGTGGTGGAGTGGGCCGTTACAAATGGTATCAGAGCCGAAACCCAATCAAAAGTGTGCCGACGAAGACTTCGAGCCTCTTACGGGGGTGGATTGTAGTAACCCTTGTGGGCGGGTGTGATAGACACTGAGCGAGCTACCACATTGGCAGGTTATAGGGCACTCAATCCCACGTCGCCTGGGTGTGGAGAAGGGGATGTGCTTTTATGTAGTATGTTCTCTCCAAATGGTATAAGGCCTTTTAGGGTAAACCCAAGAGCAAAACCATGTGGGCTTACACGTAAAGCGAACAATATCATACCATCAGGTGGAGCGGGTTGTTGCATAATATGTATCGCATCATATCACAAACCCTAGATAACAAATATCCTTCTCTTTCTCTGTCAATTGTTTAGAGAACAAGAAAATTAAGCTTTTGGACTATGGATTACAGGATTGAACTCATCTTTGTAGTGTAGTTTCACCGTGAGATTAAAGGAGGTTGTGAAGGCACGTGAAACATCTAGTTGGTTTTTGTTTCGGGTTAAGGTTACTTTGAAGTAACCCGATTTCACTTCTACATTTATTTGTATAATTTTTCTTATATTGGTATCAAAGTCATTAGGTTCTTTTCATGCCTATAAGCCTTTGAATGATCAATTCATGCTTAGAAATTTTTTTTCTAGATTTATTGCATGAAAAATGTGCTTATTTTTGTGTAAAAATTCATCTCATGAAATAAACATCCATAAAGGCTAATTTTTTAGTATGTTGTAGCGTCTATGCAATATGTGTATCTGGAAATTTCATGCAAAAACTTGTTTGGCTTATTTCTCTTTCGTGATTTAGTTTTGTTGCATGAAACTTATATGGATAGAATTCTTATGTTATAATATTTTCATAGATATATTATTTGTGTTATTTGGATCTACAGTTTGAGAGATATGATCAATTGAATATTTTAATCAATACATGGGTCTAGGGTTTGAATGAAAAGATGGATTGTAGATTTTTTTTCATTTTTCACTCTCACCCGAGGGAGAGTGTGATTCACCCCTTTAATTACAAAGCTCGGATAACGGTCAACAACACACCAATGGACTCACGAGAAGGAGACGAGCACAATGGGGATGGTGACACAACAAAAGGAGGTCGGGACCCACACGCCTCCTGCCTCACACGTGGACGCCCAAAAGGCTACTGCCAGTCACAAATGCGCCCACTCGTGCATGTGGCACGTGCGAAGCTTCTGGAGCTCCGTTTTTTATGCCATTTTTTCCTACAACTTTAGGATTTTATTTCCTATTATTTTGTATATTTTTAAATATTTCCAAAAAGCAAAACAATTTATTTTTGAATTTTCTTCCATAAAAAATTATAAAATCCTAAGGCAAAACCTCACTTGCATGCGTGGGGGAGCGCGAGGGACCTTTCGGTGACCCGTTTTGTGGTGTTTGTGGAACAATTTAATTTATATTGCATGTTATATATTTATTATCTAAAATATATATATATATAAATGCAGGTTTTAAAATTTGAAAATTGTGAAATTGATTGAAATGATTCAGTTAGCATTCTAGAATTTATATGTTAGTATATATGCATGTTAATATGATATTTGTAGGGCTGCAGCTCGGGCGGGTTGGGCAGGTTAGAGGTACAATTCGGACTCAACCCTACATATAAAATGTTCAACCCTAACTCAACCCTAACCCTACTTTCAACCCTACCTACTCAACCCAAGCCCAACCCATCCTTAAATTTTTAAACTCGGGTTGAGATTTCGGGTTAGAAAGTCGGGTTAATTCGGGTTATCTATATCACCAATCTCAATATTGAAAATTTAAAGTGATCTTTAATAAGTTTCATATTATATTACTCCTAAACACACACAAAATTAAGAACTTAATGCAAATTTCTAAAAAATTACAAACAAATTTTTAGAAAATTAATTATCCAAAGTGTTAACATACACTAAATTAAGATTTAAATAAAGGAAGTTGAAAAGAAAAAGGTTATCATAATTTGAATATTATATATAATATATTTAAAATAAAAAATATGTATAAAAATAATATTACAATTCGGGTTCGGGTTTGGTTCGGGTTGTTGACACCTCAACCCTAGCTCAACCCTAATTAAGTTCGGGTTGAGGTTTTTCAACCCAAGCTCAACCCTAATTGTAAAAATAGTTGCCCAAGCTCATAAAAAATCGGGTTGGGCTCGGGCTGCCCAACCCAAGTTGCACCCCTAGATATTTGTATGTTGCAAGTTGCGTATTATGGCATGAACAATATCATTTTATTTATATTAAGTATGAATGATTTATTTGTAAATATTTTTAGCAGCTATTTTGAATAGAATTTATATATAGAAACATGCCTAGTAATGCCATATTAAGTGGGAGATTGTTCAGTTGAGAGATTTATTTCTTTTTCAAAAATCAAATTTTGCACATTAATTAAATTAAATATTGATGATAGTCCCTTGTGGCACGAGAGATGATTAAAATTTTATCTTTCTTTTCGATCTTCCAACTTGTGTTGTATTGTGATTGATTTAATTTATATTAAGCTGCAAAATTATAGTGTGTTGTGCTATTCATTAATATCCCATGCACATTTTCTCTATGTAGTTGAAAAATTGTAGTTAAGAACATTGTGGCTGATTTAAACAAGTGTGAGAAATTCAATTGGTGATTTTGAGAATTTCCAAACTGCTCATGAACTTTGGGATGCCCTAAGATAGAATTTTGGAATCACTTCATTGGCAAAGCTGCGTGGGTTAACTATGAAGTTTGACATTTACCAGAAAAAGTTGCATCATTCGATGAAGCAACACTTAAGAGTCATGTCATCCATGGGGACGTATGTTATCACCTGACTGATGAGCAACAACTTTAGGTAGTAATCCACTCCCTTCCACATTCTTTCAAACACATTAAGCAAAATATGACGTATCACGAGAAAGTGAGAACATTTAAAGACATATTGCGTCATTTGGAGCTTGAGGCTAAGCGCCTAAAGGCTGCTAAAGATGATGGTTCCACAAATGTTGCTAAGGCTACTCTGCATTAGACATTTTTGTCCAAACGCAAGAGATTTAGTGGTGCTTCTCCAAAGGAAGAACTGTTGGACTAAGGCCCAAAGGAGCCAATGCAACCAAGCGCAAGAGAGGTAAGGGTGCTGGTAAGAAAGATAATGATAAGATGGCTTACTTTAACTGTGACAAGCTTAGACATTTCACTCATAATTGCACTGAGCCAATGAAGGTACCCCCTAGATTAATTTCTCACACTGATTATTATGTGTCCAATCAAGTGTTAATATCTTATTCCCCTCATTTGTGGGTTATAGACTTAGGAGCAACCTACCATATTGTGAGGAACAAAGTTGGGTTCGTGGAGTATCATTGAGTCCTAGTTGGAAGCAGAAGAATTTACATAGGGAATGAATCTAACGTGGAGGTGCTCGGGATTAGCACTTGCAAACTTGATATGAAGAGTCAGTCTCCTACTGGGACATGTTCCCATGTGGTTTCTATAAATACAGAGACGGTCCACATACCAGGTACGTAATTAATACCCTTTAAATGCCTTTATAGCTTTAAAAGGGCTTTTCGATATCTGACTTGGTCGTCGAAACACAGTTGGCCAGTACCACACCGGTGTCCTTCCGATTAACTTTGTTTTAACCTTTTACAGATTGGCGTTTGACTAGTCCAAGGTGGATTTCTACTTCATCAGTTGACATCGTCTATGGGAACTGTCACAAACTTGACTGTTCTACCCAAAGTACTAACGAAGCATGATACACCTACGATCTAGACTAGATACTACCGCACAGGACCCTCTTATCAGCCACAATCCTCCAGCCACGCAGGACCCTCCTATCGGCCATATTCTACTTGCCGGGTAGGACCCTCCTCCCAGATAGTACCCTCCTACCGAACAAGATCCGTCTGCCGACCCGGACCTACCTAGTCACAATTTGCCGACAAAGGGAGAAGGAGGCATGCATCCCCCTGGTCAAGGAGATTTCCTTAGGGCACACCCTAGAGTCCCAAATAATTAGGAGCGTATCGCAGTGTTGGAATATCAGGTTCAAAACTTGAATCAAATTCTGGCCCAGTTAATCCAGCAAAATGCGGCAATCCTGCAGCGCCTCCCTCCTATGGCACCGGTACCTTCACAAAGTCACCTCAAGCTAGTTGACCTAGAAGAAGATGAGACAGGGTGAGGTAGTGGGGTTTTAGTAGACAACATGGCCTAGAGCCATGTTAGAAGTGATCGAGAAGGGATCAATCCTGTTCACCTAGCCCTCCCAGAGAGAGCTCGAACCCAGGGGGATTCGAAGTTTAGGACCCGTACTCACGAAGACTCAAGGCATCCAGGAGAAGCTGCCTACTATGATATAGAGATGCAGGACCTCAAAGCCAAGGTATAAAGCATGGCTCATGCCACAAAGAAGAAAGACCCTGTTATAGTGGAGGATCTGGTCCAACAAACCAACCTCCCTTTCTCCGCTAGGGTAATAAACTGTCATCTGCCCCATAAGTTCAAGATGCTCACCCTCAAAAGCTTTGATAGAACCAAGGGCCTACTAGATCATTTGGAGACCTACAAGGCTCTGATGCACCTTCAAGGAGTACCAGAAGAAATCATATGCAAAGCCTTTCCTACTACATTAACAGGTTCTGCATGGTCATGATTTAATAGCCTGAAACCGACATCATTCGCAGCTTCAAAGAACTGAGCCAATTGTTTGTAGGCAATTTAATTACTGCTCGAAGGCACAGAAAGCCCGCCACCTATCTCTTGAATATGACACAAACTAAGGGGGAGTCATTGCGAGACAACATCAACTAGTTTAATAGGGAGATGTTGCAGGTCGATGCTCTAGATACAAAGTGGCAATTATCACATTCATGGGGGGCTTGATGCTTTTAAAATTCTTGTACTCAATTTCCAAGCACCCTCCAAAAACCATATTCGAGCTACTCATAAAGGACCAAAAATACATGAACGCAGAGGATGCCCTTGATGCGAGGAGGGAGAAAGGAGATGGTGACAAGAAAGTGGACAAGAAAAGGGGTGGACAGTCCACTAAAGAGGAGAAAGAATCCAAGTATGGCATGACGTCACGTGAGTAGAGCCATAACACGTCGCGTCGTGATCGGGAATTCAACACCTTTACCCCTTTGAACACGTTAATAAGCCAAATCCTCCTTTACATCCAAGATAACCCAGTTGTGGCATGACCTCCAAAACTAAGGACCGATCTTTACAAGAGATCCCATCACAAGTATTGTAGGTTCCATCGCGACCATGGGCATGATACAGATGAGTGCATCAACTTGAAAATATGATTGAAAGTCTAATTTATAGGGGCCAACTGCGGAGATTTATGGCCGACGAGGAGAGGAGAGGACAGAACCACCCACGGGATGGTAAAGAAGACAACACTCAAAGAAATCCTCCATTCAGGGAAATTAGGCTTATCTCCGGGGGACATGGAGGCGGCAAAGAATCTAATGCGGCTCACAAAGCTCATGTGAGGAAAGTCAGAAGTTTTTTTGAAGTAAGCGAGGTGAGTCAATCACCCGCCAAGTGCCCTCAACTAGATGATTAGATTATCGCTTTCTCGAAGGCTGATGCAAGGGGAGTTTAGCAACCACATAATGATGCCCTTGTGGTCACACTGATTACCGCCAATTTCACAATTAGGTAAGTGTTGATTGACAATGGCACTTCTGCTAATATCCTGTTTGTAGACCTTTGACCAGATGAGGATTGGGTTTTCTAGAGAGAAGCTTCTTCCACTCGGCACTATTGACCTCCCGGTCACTGCTGGTACGAGTCCCAAGCAAGTCACTAAGATGGTGACCTTCTTCATTGTTGACTGCCCAACTACATATAATGTGTCACACCCCGATTTCCAATACTCAAAAATCGAGGGTGATTATGTAATAAACCATCACCTCTGACCATTATCCCCACTATAGTACCATGTTTTGATACCATGTTGTCACGCCCCTACTTTCTGATACCAAGATCGATATAAAAAGTGGAGGTTAACAATGATAGTCTCACCCGATTCACACTCATGAACCACCCAATTCTAGAAACCTAACTCCCTGTTTGTTTAGGATTTTAGAGTGATTTATAATCCATTAGAAAGAGAATCTAAAAATACTCAATTTAAAAAAAATTACGCTCAATTCTGATCTAAAACGAAGAAGTTACGCCCATTTGAAGTTTGGACCAATCCCGGAGCTTACTCGTAATTACAAGGACGATTTCATCCATTTACTTCTAATACACCACCTCAATCACTAAACCAATGTAGAATAATAATTGCGTACGTACCATGACTTATGACGTCAGACGGGGTCACATTTTCTTCCTAAATAAGTCTCTAATTTCATTTCAACAAACACACTCAACCACACACTTCAATGCATCAAAGTGGTGACTTTGATGCATCGAACTTGCGATGCATCGAACAAGATGCGAAGTATCCTGCGACACCTACTAGATTTTTGTGCAGAACCCTCATCTTTAATTGACGATGCATCGACACACTTTGATGCATCAAAATGGTAACTTCGATGCATCGAACTCACCTACCTTAGAACACTAACAAAACACAAAGTGATAACAATCACCATTCTCCTCCCAATCCATTCTTCTAACAAACAACCATATAACATAATTATATTTCCAACAAATCCCCAAACATACACAAAGTGATAAATCATCATCATTTAATACCACCACATACACTTGCAACATAAAAATTATAATTCACGCATTATCATACACCTACTCCAAAAATCATCAATTTTACATAATCTTCACGAGTTAGCAAACTTATCATATAAAATTGAAAGTTTCATACATGCTTCTTATCCAAAAAAATAATTACAATACTTCTAAACTAGTCCATATGCCACAAGCCGGCATGAACGTCCATACACATGTCTCAAAAGACGCAAAAGTCCAAAAATGATATTATTCTACTCTAGGACCAACTCATGGTTGTGCATCTTCAACCACCTCCTTGCCATGTCCTAAAAGTGTTAGTGTAGGGGGATGAGCAATTTTCAATGGGCTCAAGGTTGATGGATTGTGTAATCCATTCAAGGACACATTTTATATTCAATGCATAAAACAAAACTCATATCCATCAACTATGTGTCATACTCCCTAGCATTCTAGTTGTAAGCTTAAAAGCTCAATTCATTCACGTCATGGCATACACATCAATTATAACTTGACAACCATATAAAACATATTTCATACCCATAGCACATTTCCAACATACATATAACATATAACAAAGATCAAAAATGGATAAATATCCACACGAGTCATGTAATTCACTTAAGTTACACATAAGACTCAACACACTCTCTCAGATTTGGTTCACACTCACACACACACAAGATAGATACCGAAGTCCCATATCTCAAGTTCATGGTTATTGGGGCTACTAACCCATCGGTTACCACCCATTTTCTTGTGCAAGTTTGAGGTTTTTCAACCCCAGAGGATATGTTCCCTTACTATTTTCCCATGAGCCACTTCCGAGACACACCCCACACTCACACAAAATATTTCACATTTTGCACACACATTCACAAGTTCAATGTATTGCACCCATTATATATCCTAGTTCAATCCTAGTATGTCACACAATGATCATAAGAATATATATAAATACTTAACCCCCAAAAGTAGGTTTTTATCATTTATGCCCAAAATCCCATATATGCAATTTAAGTTCTATTTTTCACATATATTTAATTCATGCAATTCCAAGCATATGCTAACCATTTCTAGTCAGAAGAAACATATGCATATCCATATAGAGCAAGGAACTTAACAAAAGTTCATATTATCACATTTGATATGAAAATCATTCATGTTATGCAAAAGAAATGAAATTAAACTTGAAACTAGAAGACACAACACACACCCCCTACCTCAAGAGATCAAATCTCTAGCAAATCTCCAAAGCTAGCAGACCAAAAACTCTTAAACTCTTGCTTTGTTCGGTTCAAAACGATACCCTTTTCACGTAGAACACACATCCCTTCTTTGGCGCCTTCCGAATCAAGCCCTAACACCTTCTAATTCTAGAGAGAGAAAAAAGGTCTACGGCTGATTTGAGAGAGAAAATAAGCTATAAATATTTGTCTCCCAGATATTTATAAGCCCTAGGGCATAAAAAGACCAAAACACCCTTAGTTCACTTAACTTACCTTCCCAACCTCAGTTTTTGAATCCGGAAGAAGTTATAGACTCGAAATCACTTCTACATCTCTCTAAATATTCTAATTGGTTTATAACCAAAAATAAATTTTTTTAAAAAAATATCCGAATTCTTGGACTCCTTAAACCTCATCCCGGGACCCCCGTTGACCAAAAGTCAAACTTTCCCAAAAGTTCCAAAAACTTTCCAAAATCCTAAAACAACTCTCCAAACATGTTTCCCATATTCCAAACACGTTAAATTTTATTTAAAATGCATTTAAAGTAATAAATGATTAAAAAAATGAAAATAAAAATTGGCCAAAATTGGGCATGGTCTCTACACAATGTCATCCTAGAAAGAGCCACGTTAAACGCCATAAGAGTAGTGACCTCCACCTATCATCTCTTCATTCGATTCCCCACTGACTGTGGTGTTGGGGAGCTAAGAAGAGATCAGGCTACCACCGGAGAGTGTTATGCTACTTCCTTGAAAGAAAATAAGGTACTAGAAACCTTGAGTATAGCGGGCCTAGAGACAGAAAAGAAAGAGGAAGTCCGCCATGCAGAACCAATGGAAGAGCTGGTTGAGGTTAACTTGTATGAACAAGTTACAGGAAAAATGGCAAGTGTGGGGCCACCACTCTTACCCACTGCTTGGAAAGAGCTTGTTCAATTCCTTATAATGAACAGGGATGTATTTGATTGGTCCCACGAGGACATGCCCAAAATTGACCTCGCCATTGCTATACACTGGTTGAATGTTGACCTAGCCACCAAGCCTGTTAGACAGAAGAGGAGAACCTTTGCCTCAAAAAGAAATTTAGCAATCTATGACGAGGTGGATAAACTGTTGAAGGCCAACTTCATGCAGGAAACCCACTACCAAAACTGGTTAGAAAATGTAATCCTGGTAAAAAATTCCAACGACAAGTGGCGCTTATGCAAGGATTTCATCTATCTGAATGAAGCATGTCCAAAGGACAGTTTCCCCTTCCACGAATTGATATGTTAGTGGAAGGAACAGCCGAGTGCGAGTGACTCAGTTTCATGGATGCCTACTCAGGATATAATCAAAATCTAATGTTGTCATCAGACCAAGAGAATGCGTCCTTCATAACAAAAAGGGGGTTGTATCGCTACACAGTGATACCATTCGGCTTGAAAAATGCTGGCGCAACCTATTAGAGGTTGGCAAATAGGATGTTTAAAGAGCAAATCTGTAGAAACATGGAAGTGTACGCCGATGACATTCTTGTCAAAAGCAAGAGAGCCACAAACCATTTAGATGATTTGCAGGAAGCTTTTGATATCCTTTGAAGGTATAGAATGAAGCTCAACCCCAATAAATGCCCTTTTGGAGTTTTATCCGGAAAGGTCTTGGGCTACTTAGACAACAAAAGGAGAATTGAAGCCAAACCAAAGAAGGTATAGACCATCTTAGAAACAAAATCACCCAGAATGGTTAAAAAAATCTAAAAGTTGGAAGAAAAGGTGGCAACATTGAACAGACTGATCTCCCATGCCACAGACAAGTGTCTCCCATTTTTTTAAGTCATTAAACTGGCCTTTGAGTGGACACCAGAGTGTGAACAAGCCTTGATTGAGCTAAAACAGTATCTCAATTCACCCCCACTTCTATCTTATGCCAAGGCAGGGGGAGGAATTGTACTTATACTTCGCTGTCTCCCCCGCAACAGTCAGCCCTGCATTAGTGCAAGAAGAGGAAGGGGTGCAAAGGCCAGTTTACTATGCCAGCAGAGTGCTTCGAGGGACGGAAGAAAGATATTCCTTGATAGAGAAGCTAGCATTTGCCCTGGTCATGTTAGTCATGAAATTGAAGCCATACTTCCAAGAACATACAATAATGATACTTACTAATCAACCACTCCGGCAAGTCCTCCTCAAACCTGAAATCTCCGGATGACTTGTGAAATGGTCCATGGAGCTAGAGAAATTTAACATCTGCTACAAGCCAAGAACAGCAATAAAAGGCCAAGTAATGGCAGACTTTATAACTGAATTCATGTATCCCCCAGAAGAGGGGCAAGTTTGGTGGGAGGAGGAGGAGAGCCCAGTCCAACAGAACGAAAAGGACCTAATAAGCCCAGACTACAAATGGGATTATTCATGGATGGGTCATCGAATGCGCAGGCCAGTGGCACAGGAATATTGATCATATCCCCAAAGGGGGAAACAGTCAAATATGTCTTGTAGTTCAGGTTCAAGACAACAAATAATGAGGTTAAGTATGAAGCACTGATTGCAGGGTAAAAGCCTACACTAACTCCCAACTGGTTGCCCGACAAGTTCGCGTATAGTATGAAGCAAAGGGAGAAAAGATGAAGTCATACTAACAAAAAGTACAAGAGCTCGTCACTCATTTCTAAAAGTTTTCCATCACACGGGTCTCACGCAATGAGAATTCTAATGTCGATGCTTTTGCTCGATTGGCGACAACACATGAGCCGCTAATGGGGCAATGTTTGTGGAATGCATAAATAGCCCGAGCATAATAGAAGAAATGTTGTATAGGGTGAACCAAGTCACCCAAAACATGGAATGGGCAGATTTGATTGTCAAATATATTAGGGACGATGAGCTACCACTTGACAAGGCTGAAGCATGCAGAATAAGGATCAGGTGATAGGCGTTGAATGTTACGCATTCTAGCCTCTTAACTTATGTATTTTATTCTCTTAGTGGTAGACTATTTTGTGATTTTACTTCATTTTAGTGTTTTCTGTATTTTCAGGGCCTTAATGATTATTTCAGTTAAAATCATGCTTTTGGGCTTTTAAAGAAGACATCCAAGATGGGTAGATGAAGCCTACTTCAAAGGAAATTATTCAACCATTCATTTCAACTCAATTCAGCCCAAGAAAGAGGTCCAAAAGAATTACAGCTGCTTGAGAAGGTTTCGAGCCTGAAGCCCAAATCTGCGCATAATATAGTCTTAATCCCGTTTTGAAAAATGGACCAGAAGTCTTATTTTTGAGCCTCAAATCAACATAATTTTCAAGTGGGGTTGAACAAAATTTGATTCTGCACACTTTTGTATTTCATGAAAATTTCGTAAATCGGACTTCTAGTGGGTCAAAAGTTGGGCCAAAGTTAGTAGGAAAAACCCACCCTGCGGGACATCCTAATTTATTCCTAATTGGATTAGGACTTTGGTGTATTCTCTTGGGGAATAAAGTGAAGAATAAGAGGCTGAGTTTAGGGAAGATTGGAGAGCTTGGAGAGTCTGAGAGGGCTGAGAAGAGAACAAAAACATATTGCAGAGCCATTGGAGAACGAAGTCATACGCATAATTCATGAAGGTGATGCCTTCTTCCTCAACAGTTGAAGCTTCTTCTTCTACCATGAGCGGCTAGTTCATCCACTAGGGTTTTGATGAAGCCCTAACAAAGCATCAATGGTTTGATTGTTTTAATTATTGGGGACCTTTATATACATGCATAGATTGTGTAATTCAGAGGGTTCTTATTATAGAATTGAGCAATAAAAGTCTTGTAATTTCAATCTCAATGATTTCTTATCTTGTATTAGATATTTAGTTGTTATTATTGAACTCAATCTCTCTTATTTTCTGTGATCATAAGAGCGATTATTACACAATGGTAATCACTGAATATATTGTTAAGAGCTTTGATGGATTATGCCTAGAGAAGATGAACCATACTGCACCCTAGACTAGAGTAGTTAGGCAGATGGCCCATGCCAATCGAAGATAGTCCATGGCTTAGCCTTAATCATATGTTATCTTCTTGACGGATGAAGGTGAGCTTGTAGCCACTGACACCACTTATGCATGATATAATTCCCCATAGTTGATTCAATTAACCATTGATTGTGGAGTTAGTGGTGAAGTCAAATACCCTAGATTTCTCTCATATTATCTTCAATATCTATTTTACCTTGATTTATTTTATTTTAACTTTTTAATTAGTTTAAAAATCAGAATTCTTTTCTTATAAATTTAATTAGAATTAATTTCGTATTCCAACTCATCAAACCATAATCCTTGAGGTACGATACCCCTTTTGATAGCCCTATTCTACAAGGAATTCGTTCTATTGCGAAATGTGGAAATTTTTAATTGATATACTTTTTGAGTCACACTCACACACGAATCAATTTTTGGCGCCGTTGCCGAGGATTATCTATTTGATTGATTGGATTTTACAGAATTAATTTTAATTGGATTTTTAGTTTAGGAATTTTTTTTTTTTTTTTTTAACTTTGTTTTTGTTTTCTTTTCAGGTGCTTTTGGTTAATATATACAAGGTCGTCGTTTTGTAGCTGATCCTTTAATACCTCTTGATCCTGAGCCTGAACGTACTCTTAGACAACAGAGGAACATCCCTGTTGATACCATTGTGCAAGAGGAAGAATTAATTGAAGATATGGCAGAAGAGAGGAATAACAACCTTATTCCTAATGCTGATGGAGAAAAAGCTAGATTGCTTAGGGACTACTATATTCCTGAGACATATACCTCACCAGCAGGTTTTTAACTGCCTAATGTCACAGCACAAAATTATGAGATCAAGTCCAACATTATTCAGATGCTACCATCTTACTTTGGGCTGATTTAAGAAGACTCTTACAAGCATCTTGATGAATTCATTGAAGTGTGCTCAACTACAAAAATTCACAACTTCTCTGAAGATGCTTTCAGAATGAGACTTTTTTAATTCTCCTTGAAAGACAAAGCAAAGTATTGGTTTAATTCTCTACCGGTAGGTTCTATCACGACTTGGACTCCGATGTAACATGAGTTTCTCAAGAAGTATTTTTCGATAGGGAAGACCAATCAATTCAGACGTGCCATCACTGGTTTCTCCCAACATGAGGGGAAATAATTTTTTGAGACATGGGAAAGATTCAAGGACCTTTTTAGGAAGTGTCCCCATCATCAAGTTCCTAAGTGGCAACTAGTGTAGAGTTTTTATGAAGGGCTGACAGAAGCCAACAGACAAATGGTTGATGCGTCGTGTGGAGGTACTTTTATGTTGAAGAGTGAAGAAGAGGCATGGACCTTATTTGAAAATCTTAGTGACAACTCTCTACAACATGTGTCCTCTACTCGTTCTAGCAGACATGCCACTACAAGGAAGATTGATGGGATTTTTGAGGTTGGTGCTTCAGAAGCTATGCCAACTGACATTGATTTAATTACACAGAAGGTAGCAGCAATTATGGCTGCCAATCAAACTCCTTCTGCTTCAAATTCTTTATTGCTAGGCCCTTGTGAATTTTGCTCTAGTCCGATGCATAATGTGAGCAATTGTCCTTCAATGGGGCAATTTTCTGATGTTCAACATAAGCAAGTCCAAGCTACATTCACTGGACTAATGAATCCTCCACAAGGTAATACTTATAATCCCACATGGAGGAATCATCCTGATTTTTCTTACAGTAACCAAGGGGCAGCAATGTAACCGTCATATCAACCTAGGACTTTTGTGCCTCAACAGTAATTTCAAACACAAAGTCCTATGGCCCAAAGAATTTTTGCTATTGAAGACAAGCTGACACTTATCTTGTCTAAATTTGACAAGCTTGATTCTCTTATAGAGACAGTGCAAGCTACTGCAGCAACCGTACAATCTACAGTTTAGCTAGTGCACTCGCATTTCCAATCCATTGCCAAACTGGAATATCAGTTTGGACAGCTTGCTACTTTATTATGTAGAAGAGAAGAAGGTAAGCTCCCTAGTCAACCAATTGCTAATCCAAGGGGGATGCAAGCTTCCACAAGCAACTCACACCATGAGCAAGTTCAAGCCATTACCACTTTGAAGAGTGGGAAAATAATTGATAATAAGGTGGGTGAGAAGAAAGAAGAAGAAAAAGTGACCACAAGTCCAAGTGCTGAAATTTCTTATGAGCCCAAGGCTCTTTTCCCACAACGTTTCCTTGAAGCATCTAGATTGGGGAAGCAAGGGGACAAGCTGCATGACATGATGGAGGTGTTTCGACAAGTGAAGATTAATTTGCCACTCCTTGATGCCATCAAAAAAATTCCTCCTTATGCTAAATTCTTGAAAGACTTGTGCACTCTAAAAAGGCATTCTAAAAGCTATGTGCCAAAGAAAGTGATGCTGCCACAACAAGTAAGTTCGATAATTCAGCAGTGTACTCCTCCCAAGTACAAAGATCCTGGTGCTCCAACTATCTCATGCATTATTGGGGAGCACCATGTGGATAAAGCTCTTCTTGATTTGGAAGCAAGTGTGAATTTGCTACCCTATTCAGTCTACTTAGAATTGGGCTTGGAAGAATTGAAGCCTACCTCGGTGGTATTACAATTTACAGATAGATCAACAAAGCAACCCCGAGGAATCATAGAAGATGTGCTCATTAAAGTGGACAAGTTCTACTTTCTTGTTGATTTCATTGTACTTGACACTGAGCCGGTTCACAATCCGAAGAGGCACATTCCAGTGATTCTTGGTCGACCTTTCTTAGCTACAGCTGATGCTTGCATAAATTGTAGGTCGGGGATCATGGATATTTCATTTGGCAACATGAATGTCAAGCTTAATATGTTCAATGCTATCCAACACCCTCCAGATCAGAGTGATGTGTTCTGCATGGATGATATTGATGAATGTGCAGAGGAATTTGTGTCATCATCTATATCTCGAAACTCCTTGGAGGTATGCAAGTCTCTTTATGACTTCGAGAACATTAATGATGAAGGGTTGTGTGAAGAAGTGCATTTTATGCTGAAAGTGGATGCTACTCAGAATACGCCACCTTGGAGAATTCCAATTGAGCCACTACCTTCTCTCTCTAGCACTCCCTTAGAACCTTCATTGGAGTCCCCTCCATCATTAGAGCTATAGCCTTTGCCTGACAAGTTGAAGTATGTATTTTTGGGGGCACAGAAAACTCTTCCTGTTATAATTGCCTCTGATCTGACAGAAATTCAAGAGAAGAGCTTAGTGGAGGTCTTATATCAACATCGTGAAGCAATTGGGTGGAGTGTTGTTGATCTTAAAGGCATTGATCCCTCAATTTGCATGCACAAAATTCATCTGGAAGAAGGATGTAAGCCAACTAGAGAGGCACAGAGGCGACTGAACCCCAACATGAAGGAGGTGGTAAAGAAAGAGGTTGTCAAGTTACTTGATGCAGGTATCATTTATCCAATTTTTGACAGCACATGGGTGAGCCCAACACAAGTGGTTCCTAAGAAGTCTTGTCTTACCATTGTCCCTAACTCTATGGGAGAGCTTGTTCCACAACGCACTGCCACATGTTGGCATGTTTGCATTGATTACAGAAAGCTCAATTCTATGACAAGGAAGGATCACTTTCCTCTTCCATTTATTGATCAAATACTTGAAAGGTTAGCTGGTCAGAGCTATTATTGCTTTCTGGATGGTTACTCTGGTTATAACCAATTGGCTATGGATCTAGAAGATCAAGAGAAGACTACTTTCATTTGTACCTTTGGTACTTTTGTTTATCGTCGTATGTCATTTGAATTATGTAATGCTCCGATGACATTCCAGAGGTGTATGATGGCTATCTTTTCTGACATGGTGGAAAAATTCTTGGAGGTGTTCATGGATGATTTCTCTATTTTTGGATCATCCTTTAAAAACTGTCTGAGTAATTTATCACTGGTGCTTCAAAGGTGCCGAGAGCGTAATTTGGTACTTAGTTGGGAGAAGAGCCATTTTATGGTGAAAGAGGGTATTGTATTGGGCCATATTGTTTCAGAGAGAGGCATTGAAGTTGATAAAGCAAAGATTGACCTAATTGCAACTCTGCCTCATCCAACTTCGGTAAGGCAAGTTCGATCTTTCTTAGGCCATGCTGGGTTCTATAGAAGATTCATCAAGGATTTCAATAAAATTGCTCGACCATTGTGCCACTTGTTATCTAAAGATGTTCCATTTATCTTTGATGAAGAATGTGTACAAGCTTTTGAATAGCTTCGGTCTCTGTTATCCTCTGCACCAATCATGCAGTCTCCAAAATAGGCTTTACCTTTTGAAATCATGTGTGATGCCTCTGATTATGCAGTGGGAGCAGTGTTGGGACAAAGAGAAGAGAAACAGCCACATGTCATCTATTACGCTAGTAAGACTCTCTCTGATGCCCAACTCAATTATACAACCACAGAGAAAGAGCTTCTAGCTGTAGTATTTGCCTTGTTTATTGGGATCCAAGGTAGTTGTCTACTCTGATCATGCAGCATTGAGACACTTATTGGCGAAGAAAGAAACCAAACCGCATCTTATTCGATGGATTTTATTGCTGCAAGAATTCAATTTGGAGATAAAAGACAAAAAAGGAACTGAGAATGTGATTGCGGATCATTTATCTCAGATTGAGTTTGAACTGGTGATTGATGGATTACCTATTCGAGACTCATTCCCAGATGAGCAATTGTTTGGAATTGATTTGATGAAAGTTAATGGGCAAAGGTTGAAGCATTGTGTGGAAGGATGTGTGCCAAGAAGAGACGTAGAGTCCGTCGACTTGACGGATCCCGTCTATCCGACTTAATCCCTTCGGAGAGTTGATCGTCTCCTACGGACGTTAAATTGTAGATTTTGTATGTATTTCTATCCCTTAATTTCTTTAATTTTCTTTGATTTTAATTTTTATTTTTAGTTTTCTTTCAATTCTAGTTGCGTTTTAATATTTTTTCTTTGAGTTTTTGATGTATAAGTTGCTTCCGGAGGATGCCAAGAGGTGTACCAAGGTATTTGGACTCAAGACGGGTGAAAAATCGTGCTCTCGGTCGACCTTGGGCGATGGAGACTCAAAAATATCAAGTCTCGGTCGAACTTGGGCGATGGAGGGTCCAACAGGCATCCAGAAGGGGGATCGATCGCCCCATGTTAATTCTTGAAAATCCCCACCAGCAGGTGGGCGATCGATCGCCCAATCCCATGGGTGGGCTGGCCGAGACTCCCTTCTATATAAAGCCTCCTTATTCTATTTGGTTGCTACCACTTGCATCCTTGACCTCTTTGAACTCTAATTCAAGTCCTACTTCAACTGGAAGATTAATTTCTTCAATTGGTGAGTATTAACAAGAATTCAACATTGATTATCATCAACTTCAACATCAAATTGGATCAAAAATCACTAGTTGTCAAAGGAAGCTCTCACTTTTTCAAGTTCAACATCAAAGTAAGTGAAGTTTTTCTTTGGTGAAATTGTGAAATTCTTTTTGAGGGCTTTTGGAGACCAAGTTTGGGGGATCAATTTGGTGCATTTACTTGTTCGATTTGGGTGGAAAAATTGCCGAAAAGAGGAGGTTGAAGGTCACAAGTTAATTGTGCACGCCAAGTGTTCGATTTAATTCCTCAACCACACTTTTTCTACTTCTATGGCACCCAAGAGAGCAAGTCACCAAGGTGCTTCAAGTTCACGTAATCCTCGCTGAGCGAGGCATGATCCAACTACTGGTTCTTCACGATCTCGCCGAGAAGGTATTCAAGAGAGATGGCATCCAAGGGCTTTGAACTTTGAAACTACGTTTGACATAGCCGAACTCTATGGTATGTTTCTCGAGACACGATGGGGGATTTCTGACATCCGTCGTCATCGGTCGGCATCCATTTTTGTTCCATTCTCTTCTACTATCTACCCGAGGCTTGTCAAGGTATTTTATCAAAACTTAATGCCAACACCTGATGAGCGGGATGTGCTTACTTTTTCAGTAGATGGAACAATAGTTCGGGTGGACATGTCATCCATTGCCATTGCCATGGGTTGTCCTCATGAGTGCCCAGATGATTTATCTCATATCTATAATCCTCTACCCGACGATTTATCAGTGGGTAATTTGGTTGCACGTTTGTGTGCTAATTAATTTTTCGGGCCGAAAAGGAATGCAGCTTCCAAGTCTTCAATGCCAAATCATTTATGGTTCCTTGACGCTGTTCTACTCAAGAATGTATGTCCAATTGGACATAAAATCGAGAGACGTCAAGAGTTCCTCAGAGCCTTATATGCTATACATTTTGGGCATTGGCTATCCTTCCCACAGATTATTTGGGGCCAGATGGAGAAGTTCTATTCCAAGGTTGTGGCCAAGGCACCAGACAGTGCAAATGACTGGGAGTTTCCATTCCCTACTATTATTCATCAGTTGCTTGTGGCACAGGGGTATGCAGTCCATGAGGACTAGCTTGCATTTCCACGTGATCTTCATTATGGCACGCATGACTGGAATTTGAGCCGATCTCATATGCACCAGAGAGTCATAGCAGCGCCTAGTGAAGTATCTCGGTTGGCCCAGGGAGGAGAACATATAGATATACCACCACCGGTGGAAGATCCTGAGGAGATGGATGCAGAGGAAGAGGAGGTGCATGCACAGGCTGGTGGCCATGATTATCAGTATTTAGAGGGGCAGATTGTTGGGTTGACAGCCCAGTTTGGCACCTTACAGACAGAGGTATCCACACAGTTTGGAGCAATGAGGACAGAGATGGCGGATCACTTTCGTGACACTCGCCAATACCAACTAGAGATGAGGAGGATGCTGCGTGCACTGATGTGCCAAGCAAACTTGGATCCGAATGCTCAGTCACCACTACACCCTTGACAGGAAGGTAACCATCTTTTGTATTTTATTGTATTTTTAGTTTTTATTTTTCTTTTTGTAGTTAGATTTTTATTTCTTAAAAAAAAAATTGAAAAATGAAAAAAATATTTTATTTTATTATTTTTTTTTTAGGATTTTTCTCTTTCATGTTTATTTTCACCCATACTATTTCACTTGATCTTTGGGGTATAGTGGTTTGTTTTGAGAGGTTGAAACATCCAAGTTTGGGGGTGTGTTTTCATTGCCTTCATGCTAGTGGTGTGCTCTATTTTCTTTCCACTACTCCGAATTTCTAGTAATATTGTTCTTACTCTTCTCTTTGCTTTGATTGATAGTACATTGGGGACAATGTACAGTTTAAGTTTGGGGGTGAGGCAATGCCTATTTGTGTGCTTTATTGCAATATGGGGGAAAATTTGTGTGAAATTCTTTTTGTATTAGGATTTTATTTTATTTTATTTTCTTAGTTTGTTTATTATTTTCTTTTGTTTTATTTTTAGATAGAATGTTTTGACATTATTCAAAGGATTAATACCTTATGTAGGGGCATAACTTGTAGTTTTTGAGTATGTTTTAAATTTTTGAAAATTATGGTTTAAATTAAGTGGTTTTAATTATGGTTTGCAATAACATGTTTTGGAGTGATTAATTTTAGTTTCCTTACATGCACAGACACACTAGCATAATCTTGTGAGGTATATGCTTATGCTCTGAGTTATTGAGTTACATATGCTTGATATTAATTAGTATCTCTTAAGAATGAGTACCGATAATGTGTTTTACTTGACTTCAATGAAAAAGAAAAGAAGAAAAAAAAAAGTGATGAATAAGCAAATCAATTTGATCCTTTTCATGAGTAACCGGGCCTTTATGCCTCAGGAAGCACGGAGTGTTCGCGTCAAAAATGAAAGGGTGAGAAAAGATGAGCATTGGTTGTCTTGATTTGTAGCCTGATTGATTCGAGTAATTAGGTCTTCAGGGTATCTTAAAGCCTAGTGCCCTAAAGCCATCTGGTTTGAGAGTCACTGACTGAAAGCTTGCTACATGGATCTTTCAAAAAGCTTAATAGATCAAGACATTGCACAACCAATAAAGCAATGACAAAAAAAAAAAGAATGAAGAAAAAAAAAATGAAAAAGTCATGTATTCATGTTGGGAAGTATGAGTTCAATAAGGGGAGCTAGTGAGTTGAAGGGGTATGTGCCTTAATATATTCAGAGCTTGGTTATGCTACATGAGATGACTGCTAGTTCACTTTACACGAGGGAGTTAGAGTTGATTATTTTGAGATATGTTGATGTGAATTATACATGGGGACCATTGATTTGAATTATGGAATTTCAAAGTTGAAATTATTCTTGAATGCGAGTTTGTAACTATGTATTGTAATCCTCTTCTTGAATTAATGTTGAAACAGAATTTTGAATGTTTGTGGGTAACATTTCTGGAAACCCTCACGAGACTATACTCGTCCACTAGGAGGAACCTAGGGGTTTAAAGGCTTATTGCATATGCTAAATGCAATCGTTTATCCCACAAAAGTGGAGTTGGGTAGTTTAGTTAGTATTTGTTAATTTCTTTATTTTAGTATTATTTTATTCTATTGCTAAAGGACTAGCAATACGTAGGTTTGGGGGTGTGATAGGCATTGAATGTTACGCATTCTACCCTCTTAACTTATGTATTTTATTCTCTTAGTGGTAGACTATTTTGTGATTTTACTTTGTTTTAGTGTTTTCTGTATTTTCAGGGCCTTAATGATTATTTCAATAAAAACCATGCTTTTGGGCTTTTAAAGAAGACATCCAAGATGGGTAGATGAAGCCTACTTCAAAGGGAATCATTCAACCATTCATTTCAACTCAATTCAGCCCAAGAAAAAGGTCCAAGAGAATTACAGCTGCTTGAGAAGGTTTCGGGCCTGAAGTCCAAATTTGCGCATAATACAGTCTTAATCCCGTTTTGGAAAACGGACCAGAAGTCTTATTTCCGAGCCTCACTTATGCATGATATAATTCCCCATAGTTGATTCAATTAACCATTGATTGTGGAGTTAGTGGTGAAGTCAAATACCCTAAATTTCTCTCATATTATCTTCAATAGCTATTTTACCTTGATTTATTTTATTTTATCTTTTTAATTAGTTTAAAAATCAGAATTCTTTTCTTATAAATTTAATTAGAATTAATTTTGTATTCCAACTCATCAGACCGTAATCCCTGAGGTACGATACCCTTTTCAATAGCCCTATTCTGCAAGGAATTCGTTCTATTGCGAAGTGTGAAAATTTTTAATTGATATACTTTTTGAGTCACACTCACACACGAATCATCAGGGCATCCAGATATACATTAATCGATGAAATACTCTATAAAAGTAGAGTTTCATTGCCGTACTTACGATATATATCGACGGAAGAGGCCCGCTCCATGGAGGGGAGTGCGGTAATCATACAAGGGGCAGATCCTTGGCTCATAAGGCCATCCGACGGGGATACTATTGACCCACTATGTAGTTGGATGCATTGGACTTTGTCAGAAAGTGTGAAAAGTGCCAACGCTTTGCCAACATCTCGAAGCAGCCCCCGGAGAAGTTGACTCCAATAGTTGCCCCATTGCCCATCGCCCAGTGGGGGATGGAATTGATTGGCCCTTTACCTATAAAAAAGGGGTAGACAAAGTTTGCAATTATAGCAATTAACTATTTCACCAAATGGGTAGAAGTAGAGCCTTTGGCTATGATTGGGGAAAAGAATAGAATCTCATCAATTTTATGTGGAAGTCAATTATATACAGATTTGATATCCCAATGGTCATTGCCATAGACAATGGAAAGCAGTTTGAAAGTCGTACTCTTCTAGAACTTTTGTATCGAGCATAGTAAAACCAATCATTACTCCTCACCTGGCCACCAACAGGCTAATGAGCAGGCCGAAGTGGTTAACAAGACTATACTCAAGATGATCAAAACACGCTTAGAAAAATCTAAGGGTGTATGGCCAGAGCTACTGCTAACCATTTTATGGGCTTACATAACCACTGCCAAAGTCCTCACAGGGGAAACAACCTACTTCTTGGCCCTCAGAAATGAATCGTCCTCCCGGTTAAAATAGGGCAGGTAGCAAGTCATCAAACTAAGCACAATGACCCCAGTCACATTGAAAACAAATTGAGGGCTAGTGTCGATTTCATTAAAGAAAAAAGAGAACAGGCGCGAGTATAGGTAACGACATATCAGCAGGCCATGTCCCGGTACTACAACGCTCGGGCCAAGTAGAGGAGGTTTTAGCCTAAAGACCAAGTCCTTCATGAGGTCACCCAAGCTACTAGACCTCCAGGCATCGAGAAACTGGCTCCTAATGAGGAGGGCCTTACAGAGTGGTCCAGACCCAACACAGGGCACATATTGGTTGAAAACCCAAGAAGGAGGGCAGATGGCCCATCCTTGGAATGTTGAGCATCTAAAGAGGTACTATTAGTAAGGTTTTTTTATTTATTTTAAGTTTGCATTTCCATTTAGAGCCTGGCTTTGTTATCAAGCCTTAGAAAGAGTCTCTATTTTTTTGTTTCTTCTTCTTCTCAAGTAAATGTTATTGTTATTATAATATTAATAAAAGCACTTCATTTTAAAATGCGTAGTTATGATTAGAAACTGAAAACTGCTGATAAACGACCCTACGAGGGCACACCTCTAAAGAGGGTCTATAATGAAAAAGGCGGGATGAATTAATTCTGAGAACATTATAGAAATGACACTACGGGGGCACACCTCTAAAGAGGGCCTTTAATGAAAAGGTGGAATGAATTAATTTCGAGAACATTGTATAAATAACCCTACGGGGCACACCTCCAAAGAGGGCCTTTAATGAAAATGCGGGATGAATTAATTTTGAGAACATTGTATAAACGGCCATACGAGGGCACATCTCTAAAGAGGGTCTTTAATGAAAAAGGGGGGATGAATTAATTCTGAGAACATTGTATAAATGACCCTACTAGGGCATACCTCCAAAGAGGGCCTTTAATGAAAAAGGCGGGATGAATTAATTCCGAGAACATTGTATAAACAACCCTATGAGGGCACACCTCTAAAGAAGGCTTTTACTGAAAAATGCAAAATGAGTTAATTTCAAGAATATTGAATAAACCACCCCATGGGAGCACACCTCTAAGGAGGACCATTCAAAAGGCATAATGGATTAATTCCAAAAAAGCTGTCAATGAACCTTGAGGAGGGACGCCTCCAAAAGGGATCTTTAATAAAAGAAGTGAAAAAAATTAATTCCAAGAGCATGATCAATTGACCCAATGGGGCATAGCCTGCCTAAGGGAATGTTACCTGATAACAAGATTGTGATTGTAGGATTATGTCAAAAATGTCTATTCTTATAAAGCAAAAGATAACTCAGCAAGAAATCAAATAACTCTTTATTAAATAAGAAAAGAGGTTACAAGACCGTAAGCAAAATGCTACAGAAGGAAATCACTATAATCAAAAAAAGAAGAAAGGGGGCATCAAGAATCAGACTCCTCGTCATCATCTCCTTTCAATTGTAAGTGAGAAAAGTCCATCTCCAGCCACTCGCCCTAAGCCATAGTGTGTAAATACTCGAAACCATTAATATAGGACTCGTCACACATCTTGTCAAAATTGGATGAGTCCTTGAATTTTTTGACAGCCGCTGCTTCAAGCCCTAGTAAGTCAATATTCCAACGAGCCATCACATTCCAATCATAGAGAATCTGTGAGTTGAGAATATCAATCTCCCCAGCTTGAGACACATGGAAGGTGCAGAGAGACTCTATCTCTGAATTGAGTGCGAAACACTAAGTGTTGAAAGAGGCACGCTCGACAGTGAAGGAAGCCTCCTACTTCTCAATTTTATTCGTCGTCCACATAAAACGGTTAGAAATAGAGTGGGCGAATGTCACACACTGTTGAACAATAATAAAATATCCATAAGCATATAGAAGATGATATCGATAGAACAAAGTAAGAAAAGATTCAAACCTTGACCATATTCGCTAGGAAGTGTCAAGTGGAATCACAGAGTCCGAGCACATCCACCTAATTAAGATCACTTTGAATGACATATTCAGTGGTTCGGTGAATGGTGAAAATCGGGTTATGTAGCGTAGACCCATTGGTACCATCGGACGAGGACGCCTGGAGTCACCACTCCCAAAAAGTTGGGTCATAGGGATCCCAAAAGAACTCGAGTTTAGAGCACTACCGCTGAATAACTGAGTCTGCAGAACCCTAAAGGAGCCGGGGTCCAGAATGATCCCATGGTTGACAACTGCGACACGAGGAAGGTTTCCAATTGAAAGAGGAGATGACAAGTCCTTAGCTCTTGTAACCACAAGTGTTCTTGGCCTTTTCTGTGTAGAATGAGAAGAATAAGAGGCGACACCTTTACCCTTTGAGAAGGGCCTTTCCAAATCACCTTTGCGAACCCCCTACATGTTTGAGCAATAAGATGCATGGGCACAACCTTTTAAAGAGGAAAAATGTGAATGAATAAAGAAGGACATACCACTTCTGATAATGTCAACGAGGGGAGAGTAACCCAATAAAAGTAACCCTTCATCAAGAGTTAGGATGAGAGCATCCCTCACATTAGCGTTGCTAGCTATCTCCAGTCTCTCTTCCTCTGCGTCACTAACAAGCAACACGCCCTTGCAAGCTGTAAAAATGGTTATGTGTAAAAGAAGAAAAAGGAAAAAGAAAGGGAAAAAAAAGAGAGAAAACAAGCTTACCAGAACCATCCCTAGGAGTCCATGAACGGGGAATACGTAGGGGGTAGCCTCCCAACATCCAGAAATAAAAAAGAAGTAGGGTTTCTATAACTTAAGGCTGTTATTGTGATCAACGACAACCAAGCCTTTGGTCGAACAACTTTTGCCTGATCGGCTGTGGACATAATGCCAGTCGCTGGTCTTAAAAAACCCATAGCGAGAGAGAAATTCACCTACCGACAATGGGGAATCAAGATCACAAGATTTTCACAAAACAAGATAAGCCATAATAATGTGCCAAGAAATTGGCGTAAGTTGAGAAAGGTAGAGATCCGCCATATGAAGTTCCTTCACGAATACTGAAATAGGGAACCGGAGACCACAGGCAAAAGCACCCTCATAAAAATATGTCTCCCCAGGGTAAATTGAGTAAACCCTGTACTCTAGGGAAGGGGCTCAAACTACAGCTCCATCAAGAAATGAGTACTGAACGGACAACTCCTCCACATATTGGGCAGTCATCGAAGAAGCAATATTTTGGCACTCATGGTAGTCCACCATTAAAAAATCAACAAATCAACCTTGACTTTTTAAAGTTAGGTTGGATAAAATATGAAAACCGGGAGAGAAGAAAAGTGTAGAGTGAATAGAGAAGAAAAAGTGAAGATTGAATAAAGAAGAGAGGCGTAAAGTGAATGAAAAATAAGGTGTAGGGCGTTTATATATAGGTGAAAAAGTAGCCAATGGCTAGAAAGAAAACGGCTAGAAAACAAACGGCTATAAAGTAACGTTCGGATTCAAACGGTCACAAATGGTCGCAGAGCCTAAAGTTGGAGCCACCCCTCAAAGGCAGCCAACCCTTAAGGGCTGCCCAGGACCATCCCTCAAGGGCGGTCAAACCCCAAGGGCGGCCAACCCTCAAAGGCGGTCAAGGTTGCCCCCCAAGAACGGCTAGCCCCTTAAAAAAAAGGGAGAAAAAGCTTATAACGACTTAAAATTCATAAGCCAAGATAGAGATCTAGCATAATTACTTGGATTCAGGTCCATTATTTATAACCCAACGGGCCAACCAAGGTGTTCCTAAGGTTCGGCTAGCGACCCTCATGAACAGGGGCATCTGATAGAGTATTTGATTCTAATTGTGACATGTATAGCGTGAAAGTTGAAGACTACGTGACGTGGACAAAAAGTATATTTTGACCAGGATTGATCTCTCCCCAAATAATCTGGGGAGCTGAAAAGTTAGTCTCCTACTAGGACATGTTCTCATATGACTGCTATAAATACAGAGACGGTCAACATACCAAGTATGTATTTAATACCCTCTGAGTGCCTTTAAAGCTTTGAAAGGCCTTTTTGATATCTAACTTGATCGTCGGAGCGCGGTCAGCTGGCACCATGCTGATGTCCTTCTGATTACCTTTGTTTTGTCCTTTTACAGATTAGCATTTGACTAGTCCAAGGTGGATTTCTGCTTCATCAATTAGCGTGTTGAGTCTAGGTTTTACCTTTTAGTTTGAGGGTCAGTTTGTCAATATTTATTTGGGAACATTTTATTATGGTTCTTCTTATCTTTATGATGGTTTTATGGTTTTGGATGATGACTATCATAGATTTCATAATGTCAATGACTTTGTTTCTTCAATTACATTTAATGCTGATGTTTATATTGATTCTTTGAGATGGCATACTAGATTAGGACATATAAGGCAAAAGAGGATGGTTAGGTTAGCTAGAAAGGAGCTATTGGTTCCACTCGCTAAAGATACACTGCCTATTTGTGAACATTAAGTTGTAGGAAAGGCAACTAAGAAACCATTTGGCAGAGCCAAATGGGCATCTGTACCCTTGCAGCTTATACACTCTGATATATGTGGCCCAATAAATATGAGGTCAAGACATGGAGCACCCTATTTTATTACATTTATAGATAATTATACATGTTTTGGTAAAGTTTATTTGATCTCCCATAAGTCAGAAGCATTGGATTGCTTTAGATGTTACCTTGATGAGGTTGAGAATCAATTAACAAAGAGTATTAAGGATCTTAGAACTAACTAAGGTCGCGATTATCTATCTGAGCAATTTAAAGGGCTCTGTAAAGAAAATGAGATTCTTAGGAAATTAACTATTCCTAGTACTCCGCAACAAAATGTTATAGTAGAGAGAAGGAATCGTACACTATTAAACATGGTTAGGTTGAAGAAGGCGTAATTTTTTTTTTTCATTTCTTATTAGGGACATGCACTGTTGACTGCTACTTACATCCTTAATTGTGTGCCCTCTAAGTTAATACCTTCCACCCCATATAAGATGTGCACCGATGAAAGTCCGATTTGGGTAATTTACAGTCATAGAGATCTGCAACTTACATACACAATTCTTCTCATAAGCAAGGGAAGCTGGGCCCTAGAGGGAAGAAATGTGTCTCCATCTACTATTCTGCACATTCTAAGGGTTATGTATTTATTGGTGAAAACAGATGGATGTGCAACTAAAATTGAGTCATGTATTGTGGACTTCCTAAAAGAGGATTTCCCTACTAAAGGAGAGTTGAAAAATGACTTAGAGCTCTATGAGATAGAAGATCTAGAGGAACACGCACCAAATCACTTAATTAAGAATGAGGAAGAAATTTCTTATAATCCTGAGGACAGTGGGCATGACTTGCCCTCCAATGGAATAGTTCTAATTGATGAGGATTCTCAATATCTCCAGTTGTGTAGAAACAAATGTGGAACTCTCCCTCTTTTCCATTTTCAGGTTGAGGGGTGGGAAAACTTTCATGGTTACTTCGCATAACGATGAAGAGCCAAGACTTTGTAAGAGGCATTTTTATCTCCTACTAGCAAAAAGTGGACTGTTACAATACATGATGAGATAAAGTCTATGAGGATTAATCATATCTGGGACTTGGTTGACCTTCCACAGAGGAGCTAGACTATTGGAAACAAATATGTTCTAATTCAAGCGTAAGGCAGATGTTTCATTGAAAGGTACAATGCACGCTAAGTGGCGAAGGTTACACACAACAGAAGGGTGTAGATAATGAGAAAACTTGCTCTCCTATGGTGAGGTCTGCCTCAATTTGCCTAATTCTAGCCATTGTCACACATTTAGACTTGGAACTATACCAAATATATATGAAGACATAATTTCTCAATAGAAAATTGGATAAAGAGATATATATGGATCAACCAGAAGGCTTTATGGCAAAGGGTTAGGAGCGCAAAGTCTGTAAGCTCCAACGATCCATTTATGGAATAAAACAATCAACCAAATAGTGGTATTTGAGATTTTATTGAGTCATTATCTCTAATGGGTTTATGATGATTGATAAAGACCACTGTGTTTATGTTAAATGGTCTAATAGTAGTTTTATTATATTATTATTATATGTGGAAGACATTTTGTTTATTGAAATGTTAAGGAGTTAATTGTCGTCACTAAAGAATGGTTGTCCTCTACTTTTGAGATGAAGGACGTGGGTGAGGCAAGTTATATGCTCAGAGTTAAGATCCTTGGGGATCGTTCTAAGAAACTTCTAGATATGCTTTCTTACTCAACGGTGGAGCCATTTCTTGGAGCAATAAGAAACAATCATACATTTCCTTATCTACGATGGAGGTAGAGTTTGCGGCTTGCTCAGCTACCGTGCAATTAAGAAGTTGTTTAGTTGAGGATGTTCCTTGAGCATCTTGGAGCTATTACACATAAAAATGATCTCATGATAATTCATTGTGATAGCATGGATGTATTTACTTATGCTAAGGATCCTAAATACCATGGTCGGTCCAAACACATAGATGTAAGGTACAACTTCATCAAAGATATTGTTGCACAGAACCAAGTGATCTTGACACATATTTCTATGACATCGAGCATTGAGTTGACTTCACATATGGATTGCTCAATGTCAAATTCATCATAGTTGAAGTGATTTAGGCATGCCTCTAAAGGATCATTGGAAAGAATAAAAGGAAGTGCTTCTTGAACAAGGTCTTCCACTACATCGACACAAAAGCACTTACTTTCGTCTTCGGATGTGTGGTGGGAAGCATTGAAGATGTTCAAGCGGACTTTCATATTCCCGAAAGAGATGTCCATCACTCCGGTACGGCAATTAACGCAAGCATTTGCTGTAGCCAAGAATGGACGACCTAGAATGATAGGAATATGTCGATTTGGATTTTGAACCGGTTCCGTGTCAAGGACTATGAAGTCCACCGAAAAGTAGAATTTGTCCACTTGAATGATGACATCCTCAATTATGCCACGTGGTTGCTTCACCGAGAGGTCGGCAAGTTGCAACACAACCGTGGTATGCTTAAGTTCCCCCAAACCTAGTTGTTGGTAAACTGAGAATGGAAACAAATTGACACTAGCCCCTAAATCAAGGAGTGCCTTTTCAAAAGATTGATTTCCGATGGTGCACGAAATGGTCGGAGCACCCGGATCTTTGAATTTAGGAGGGGCTTGGTGTTGGAAAATGGAGCTTATATGCTCAGTTAGGAGGACTTTCTTAGGAGCATTATTCCTAGATTTGCACTTTTGAGTGCACAAGTCCTTCAAAAATTTAGCATAGGAGGGAATTTGTCGAATAGCATCAAGGAGAGGGAGATTGATCTTTACTTGTTTGAAGATCTCCATCATGTCTTGGATTTTCTCTCCTTGTTTCCCAAAATGAGAAGGTTCCTTCAATCTTTGAGGAAAAGGAACCGGAGGTTCATAAGAGGTGTCAAGAATTGGACTTGATGATGACACAACTTCACTTGCCTTTCCTTTTGGATTGTGAGGGATTTCGGTCACATTTGGATTTAAAGGAACAATTTTGGATTTAATTGGGATTCTTTTGGATTTGCGGATTGCTCATTGAATTCCTTTTCTTTTGGTTCCCCTACCTTAGAATTAATGATTTTACCACTCCTTAAGGTGGTGATTGATTGAACTTGCTCCGGAGGAGCATTACAAGTTGAAGATGATGGATCCTCAATCACATGAACACCTTTAGGATTCGCCACCGGTTGACTCGGCAACTTACCTTCCTCCATTCTATTTAAGGCATTAGCTAGTTGCCCGATTTGAGCTTCTAACCTAGCCATAGATTGAGCATTGGCTTCAAGCTTAGAGATTGATTGAGAGTGACTTTGCAATAAGCGGGTATTGGCCTCAAGATTACTCATCACTCTTTCTTCAAAGCTTTGGCTTCTCGGAGGAGGTGGTGGTTGTTGGTAATTAGACCTTTGATTGTACGGTTGAGGATTTTGCCTATAATGAGGCTGTTGAGCTTGAGAATTGAAGGAATTTTGCCCTTGGAAAGAGGGACTTGATTCTTGGGGTTTCCATGAAAAAGCCGGATGGTTTTTGTAACCAGGATTGTACGTATTTGAATATGGATCATTCAACGGTTTAGAGTACAAGGCATTCGCTTGCTCTTGAGCATAATCGGGAGATTGCCCGGCAATAGGACAATCTCGCACAAAATGTGAAGTGCTATAGCAAAATGAACACCCGTCCTGATTTTGGACAGATTGGCTTGGAGTAGGTAGCCCATTTTTCATGATTAAATCTATTTTTCGGGATAGGGCTTCTACTTGCATGGCAACCTCATCTACCCATGAAATTTCATGCACTCCTCTACAAGGTTGGGTGGCCTTCCCTTTCCTAGTGGAGGAGCGTTGAGCTGAATTGTTGCTTAGGGTTCGAAAAAGTTTCCATGCCTCATCGGGGCTTTTCAAAAGGTATCCTCCTCCACAAGCGGAGTCTATCATTTGTCTATGTTGCTCACTCACCCCATCGTAAAACTTTGCACTAGCTGCCATTTTGGGACAGCATGATGCGGACAAGATTTAAGAAGGTCTTTTAATCTCTCCCACGTCTCATGAAATTGTTCTTGGTCAATTTGGGTGAATCCGGTGATTGCTCGCCGAATATCACTTGTCTTACCCATTGGGAAGTATTTTTTCAAGAACTCTATTTGCATCTCCGCCCAAGAATGGATTGAGTTAGGTTCTAAAGAATTGAACCAACTTCTAGCTTTATCTTTTAGGGAGAAGGGGAACATACGCAGCTTTAGATCATCCTCCGTAAAGTGTGGTACACGAATAGTGGAACACACAGAAAGGAAGTAATCTAAGTGCCGGTATGGATCCTCATTAGGGAGACCATGGAAGCTATTAAGAAGATTGATGGTGGAGGACTTTATTTCGAATTGATTTGCCGCTACATCCGAAAATTGGATACATTAAGGTACTTCAAATGTAGTCGGAAGGTAAAAGTCCATAAGCAACTCTCCTTGAGGAGGTGGAGGTGGAGGTGGAGGTGGTTGTTCATGATTAAAAGGAGGTAATCCGGGAGGTTGTCTTTCATTTGGATCCATGTTTTCAGTCCTAGGCAATATAGGGTCCCTAGAGGTTCCTCTACGTTGTCTAAGTGTTCTTTCAAGTTCAATATTACACGGAAGCAATGGAAGTGACAAGGACCGTCTACCTAGCATGCATTAATAGTAGAACAACACCTCAATAGTGGTAAGTATTCCCGCCTGTCACGCGGGTGACCCGGGTTCGATCCCCAGCAACGGCGCCAAAATTTTGATGTGGCTAAACTCGGATTAAATTGTAAGCTTAATTTTGCCCTTTTTATCAAAATATAATTTAACCACTCGCAAGAGCACGAATCTTTGTAGATAAGGTTCTATATAGAGGGTATCGATCCCACAAGGACTAGTCGCAATTGTCTTAAAGAAAGATTAATTCTACTTTAATCCTAAAAATAGGTTTTTGAATTTTTGATTATAAACTATTGCATGAATGAAATGACAATAAAATTAAAGAGTAAAGTTGGGAGAGAGAACTAGGGTTGGTTTCCACCACTAGCCATTCACATGTTCATAAGTGTAGCAAGCATGGGATTCATTAATTAAATGCCTAACAATGTCATTAGGCTTGTGACCTCAATGACATATCAAAAGATCAATGTGTGTGCTAACCTATCATAATCCATCTTCAACAAGCATAGCTCTTCAACCTAACTAACTACCTAATTACCTTACTCTCTAAGTGAACACTACATGCATCCAAACTACCTTGTCTTGGCATGGTCTATACAAGCAAACATCACACATTCATTTAAACACCATTATCTAGCCATCATTTGCACTTCTTGTGGAATATGCAAAGGTTGGGCATTCATATGGAAGAATCTATTCTAAGACAAGAATAAAACCAAAACCACATGAATATATAGAAGAAATGTATTAGTGTACATGATCACTAGGCTAAATAATCAACATTTAATTACAAATCCCAAGTGCTACAAGAAGGAACAAGTTTACATGGCTAGGGGTTGAAACCAACACCCTAGTAGAAGAGTTAGTTGCTCATGGTTGCCTTGCACTCTTCCATTGATGGAGAAGAGGAAGCTTCTTGGTCTGGTTCAGCTCCTTCTCCTCTCTCCCGAATGTCTCTCCTTCCTTTGGTCTGATGTGTGTGTTGAGAGAGATGAGATATGAAAGATATTGCCCTTTTTGTGCTTTTTTTGGCTTTCTTTTCAACCTTGGGGCCCACCAGATATATATATATGACTATATATATCCCTTGTATCAAGAAGGTCCCCAAGGGTCTTGTTCAAGTCAGATAATCCCCCTAAGTCGTGCAAAAAAGGGGATTTTGTTGCAAGTGAGAAAACAGGTGAGCAAGTGGCCAAGTGGGTTCTGCAGAATCTCGATCAATCGAGATTGAATCTCGATTGATCGAGATTTTGATCAATCGAGATCAACATCTCGATTGATCGAGATGCCTTTGGCTGCAATTCTGACTTTTTCTCTTCAGCTGCAAATAGCTTCCAACTTTGCTCCATTTACTCTAATACCTGCAATACATCAAAAACACAAAAATACCGTAAACATATCTCGGTAAACGCAAAAACAGGACTAACATATGCAATAAAGAGGGTTCAAATGCATAGAATTGAACACTTATCAGGGTTCAACTCTGATACTTTTTGTAACGCTTGCTCCACGAGGTATGATATTGTCTACTTTGGGCCTGAGACCACACGATCTTGCTCTTGAATTTTATCCTCGAAAGTCTTATACCATTTGAATATGGAACCTTACATATATAACATATGCTCTTTCCACACCCAGGCAATATGGAATCGTAAGCCCCTTAGCCTCTAATAAAGTAGCTCAATAGTGGTTCTTTCACCCCCACCCACCTGCATGCTTGTAACTAAGGTTTTTACAATCCACTCCCTTTGGAGGTCCAACGTCCTCATTGGCACACTAACACATCCCCTTTCCACACCCAGGCAATGTGGGATCTTGAGCCCCTTAGCCTCTAATGAAGTAGCTCGACAATGGTTCCTCCACCCGCCCACCTACATGGTTGCAACTAAGGTTTCCACAATCCACCCCCTTAGAGGCCTAATGTCCTCATTGGCACACTTCTGGTTGGGTTTGGCTCTAATACCATTTTACTAACGACGTATGGTTTAATTTTTGAGTTTTACCCCAAAAGCCCTCATACCATTTGGAGATAGAGCCCTACATATATAGCACATCCCCTTTCCACACCTAGGCAATGTGGGATCATGAGCCCCTTAGCCCCTAATGTAGTGGCTCGACAATGGTTCTTCCACCCGCTAACCTATATGCTCGTAACTAACATTTTCATAATCCACCCCCTTGGGTGTGATGTGGGTGGGTACAAAGCACTGGACGAGCTACCACACTGGCAGTCTACATGTGTCCTAATCCCACATCGCTTGGAAAAAGGTGAAGGTGAAATAGTTCTATGTATGTTCGCACCCTTCTATGATACAATGTGTTTTAAAGTTGTGATAGTCGTAAATCTATCAGAACCCTGCAATTAAGCATGCTTATGTGAAAGTAGTACCAGGATAGGTGTCCTAAGAACTCTCTAGTTCAAGAGAACCAAAGCAGACGATATCATACCTCGTGGAGTGGGTCGTTACAGATGGTATCGGAGCTGGAACCAACCAAAATTATGCCAACAAGGATGTCGGGCATCCAAGGGAGGTGGATTGTGACAACCTTTGTGGGTGGGTCATTGTAAATGGTATCAGAGTCAATCTTCAATCAGAAATGGGAGAACGTACACAAGCCCGTGAGGGTCACGCCAACAAGACATTAAATCCCAATAAGGGGTGATTGTGATGTCCCACATTGTTTGGGGAAAATTGTTGAGGCCTATATGTGTGGAGACCCCCTAACTTTGTAGACGTGTTTTGAGAAAAATTGTGAACACTAAGAGGAAAGTGTGTAAAGTGGACAATTCTTTACACAAGTGGCCAAGTTGATCATTACAATTGTTACCTTTAGTAAAATTAGAATCATTAATCCAATAATTAGATATTTAATTTTTATTTTTTATTCTTGCAATTAGTTATTTAGTTAAAAAAATTTCTTAATATAAAATTAAATCTGTAAATAATTTGCTCGTATACATGTTTAAAGTAGAATTGTTATCTCATAAAAATTTCTTTGGAGTGGACCATAGAGTGAGGAAATAGAATAGGAAAGGAATTCTAATACAACTTAGAAGCTCTTTATACATTTGTAGTATTAGTTCATGTACAAATTGGTTATTAAATTGAGAGAAGAATTATGATACAACAAAATGATTTGAAACACCTTAGACATTTAATAATACTATACATATAGATAATATGTCTCATGTATGTATAAGCTTATTGTTAGAAATAAAGAAAAAATTGTATTGATTTAATTAAATTTTTTATGAACAATACATAAATGCCTATTTATAGGCACATAATCTTAGAGGCTAAGTAAACTTAGGAGACAAGAAATCCTAATCCTTGATGATTTAGAAAAAGGTGTAAGAAACATATGTGGTTTAGGAAAAGATATATAATTTAACAGCAGATATAATAGGAAATATATAATCTAACAGCCCCGCAAACTTAAGGTGAGTTTTATGAAGCCAACTTGAGTTTGGAGACAAAATCTTGAATGTGGCTCATGAAAGTAATCTAATGATGTTACCAACTTGACTACAAACACATACAAAGAAGTTAGAAAAGAGCGGCTCAGTAGACAAATGAAGCTCATTAGAGTGACGGGAAGACCAAAAGTGGCTCCTTGGAGCGAAGACTGATTTGAAAATTAGAAAAAGAGCTCGTTAAAATCAACGAATTTGACACACAGATGTTATGGCTTGTGAAAGCAAACTGGTGATGTTACCAACAGTGGATGCGAACACATACAAAGAAGTTGCAAAAGAGCGAACTCGTTGGAGCAACGGTAAGACCAAAAGCTGCTGGTTGGAGTAAAAACTTATTTGAAAATCAGAAAAGGGGCTAGTTGAAATTAGCTATTTGAGTGGTTAAAATCAGCTACTTTGACACACAGATGCTAGTGGGAGCCAATGAATTGAACTTGAGCTAGGCTGTCATAATTTTCTTCTTTTATATATATATATATATATATATATATATATAAGGCAGAAGTTATTTTATGCGATTGACTGCCAGGGATAGAGTGGATGGTGTCATCTCTGGCGGTGAGGGCAATGCTAAGTAAACTTGGGAGACAAGAAATTTTAGTCCTAGATGATTTAGAAGGTGTAAGAAACATATGTGGTTTAGGAAAAGATAGATAATCTAACAGCATATATAATAGGAAATATATAATCTAACACTTATTATTTATGGAATAATTTTTTTGACAATGTTATATAGTTAAGGGTAAAATACACTCACACCTCCTGAGATTTGCTTTAACTACACATATATTTATAATTTGGGAAAACATACGCTCACACCCCCTGAGGTTTGGCGCCATATGATTACACTTAACCCCAACACTATATGTATTATATGTTTTACCCCTCCATTGATTAAAAAGACATTCTTAACCTCATTTTTCTTTCTTAATTAGACAAAGCTACCCTTACTTCCTTTTTAACCTTAAGTCTCTCTCTCTCTCTCACACACACACACACATACACATATATATTGTTGCAACACTAAAAATATATTGCAATTTTATTAAATATATTTTTAATATATGTTATATTACGTATTTTACTAAAAAATAAGAATTACAATATACTAAAATTTTATTTATTTTAGTAAAATTTGTAATATATGTGATATAACATATATTAAATTGAAAATTTTCCTTTTCAATTTGTAATATATGTAATTTTAGTAAAAAAATTTATAGTAAAATACGTAATATAATATATATTAAAAATATATTTAATAAAATTTGCAATATATTTTTAGTGCTGCAACAATATATATACATATATATATGTGTGTGTGTGTGTGTGTGTGAGAGAGAGAGAGAGAGACTTAAGGTTAAAAGGGAAGGAAGGATAGCTTTGTTTAATTGAAAAAGAAAAATAAGGTCAAGAACATCATTTCAGTCAATGGAGAGGTAAAACAGATAATACATATAGTGTTGAGGTTGAGTGTAATCATGCGCCAAACCTCAAGGGTGTGAGTGCAGGTTTTGTCAAATTGTAAATATATGTGTAGTTAGAGCAAGCCTCAAGGAGTGTGAGTGTATTTTGCCATATATTTAAACACATATGTAATGTATATATATCTCTCTATATATGCTTATTCTTCGTGGAATAAATTTCTTTAATTGGTGAAAGTCAATACCAATTGATTTATTACAAGTAATTTGGAAAACCAATTTAAAACTTATTTCATTACAACTTCTAATTCGGTTTAACCAAACAATGAAATAGAAAATGGTCATTTCATTCCCGCTTCTTTTTCAGTAATAAAACAGTGGAACGAGAATGACCATTTCATTCGTACACCATTCTCATTCCATTGCCATTAACATCCCCTTCTTATTTCATTTTATTGTTGCGTATGAAACGTAGAATCAATTATCAAATTCTCAAACATCTTCTTCTTTCGCTATTTATTATACAACTATTTTGAATTAAACAAGAATAATGGAGAAGAAATTCATTAGGTATAATTTAAGAGTTTTGAAAAGGCCATGCATGTACAACTTATGCAATGAAGAGTGCATAGGTCCAAAAGATTATATGTGACCTGTGAAGCACAACTCATCAATCCACTAGAAAAAGCCCTGCATAGCTAGTCTCTGAATGCACTACAAAATGAAGAACCAAAATTGCAACTGATTAAACACGACCTGTTCATATTAGGTTTTGTTAGGTTCCATCTGTTTTCAGTGCTTTCATCAATATATTTCAATTACAATCGTTCAATAACACTATTGAAATTCAAATGCATCAATTGAACTATTGAATTGGAATTGGAATTGGAATTGGTGAAAAAATTGTGAAAACATGTGTTTTGTCTTCATATACTTATGAAGTATTATCATTGAAATTGAATTTAATCTTCTTTTGTACACGTATTACCATGTGTATTGCAATTTATTTCAACTTTACATTATTTAGGACCTTAGATAAGATTAACTCCCAAAATGCATTTGAGAGACTCGAACCCTCTTCGTCTTTCTAAATGAAATACCACTTGCCACAAGATTTGATGGTATATATTTGTGAGGTTTGAGAAATACAATTGAGACATAGATGGTAAATATGGTACCCCTCCTATAATTGGGACTTCTTTCATGGATTTTCATGGTGGGCCCATGGTACTGGCTTGTCGCCAGATCCATTTTCCATGATAGTAAAAGAGACTCCCTTTGGTCGACTGGATCATAGTCGATCTCTCTCTACTATCCACTAAACTCGCATGCTCTAAAATGAATTGGACAGAAAAGACAGCAGAACACTCAAACCTCTGATGCAACAAGAGAGTGACTCAAGTTGTCACATTAGCAATAGTCATCTCTTATCTTATTTGATGTCACAGTTCATATATCCCATCAATATCAGTATACCCCATTCCCTCACATGAGCTATTGCCAGCTTGCATCATGATTCTATCATGACCGTTCACATGGAAAGAGATGCAATGGCCGACCTAACTCATCTTGTACTATAAAATGAATCTCATTTATGCCTGAACAAAGGTAACCTAAACTTATATATTCTCCCAAGTAGACTCCAACACTTAGTTTATCGAAGCTTGCTCCTGCAGTGTAGCTCAAGGTTCTCACCTTAGTTTATCATGCATTCATTTAACTTAACAGTATAACATAGGTTTATAATTCCCTTCCATTTACTACTTTAAGTAGTTTAAGCTTTCAACACTTGGTTAATTGTTAAATTCCTACCTTGTAATCCATGGAGCATGCTTTCGGGCTTGTTATGTTGGAGTATAACTAGGACTAAAACCTTGTAATACTGAAGAAATTATAACTGATCTTCTACTTCTCTCTTAAACTAATGTCAATTCCATCCATTTTCTCTAATATTAAATGTTTGGGGCTATGAAAGTTGTGATTTCATTACGGAAATGGTTTTTGAATAGGAGTCTTGATTTTGCCGAACAACATTTTGGTTGATATACATACATTAATCAATGAGTAATAACACATATACTGAATTTGGTAGTTTTCGAATGAATTTTTATGAGTGAGATATGACAACATCATCATATTACATAAAATCATTCAAAAACAACCGAATTCAAAAGAAATATCACTTTTCTTAATCTAAATATACCTTATTGAAGGTTGGTACTATGTTTTGAGGCAGCAAATGCATGTGAGGGGCTTCTTGGTGAAAAGTTGACCTTTTCTTTTGAAGCGGTTGTGGGTTAGTGTACTTGTACTTCTCATTGATGCCTTGCAAAAACTTGTGAGCTTTACAACAGTTTGTCTGGCATATATAAATGTGTCAGAGTGGAGTAAGGCTATCATTTGGGGATTCTTGTTTTGACTCCAAGTTTAATTATTTTCTGCTTTCAAGGTAGGTTAATTTATATCGCTGAAATATCCTCATTTCTCTTTACAATGTTAAAAATTGATCTGAAATTTCATCCTTTTTACACATAGAAAAAATTATTACTGTAGACACATAAATTTTTATGATAGTTTAATCACTTTCTAATCGATCAAGAAGTCAAACACTCTTCATCAATTAAATTCTATGATTGTGGTTCCATTCGATGGATACGTGTCAAAATCCTGAAAATTCAGGGTTTTAAAAAAATGTGACAATTTAAACTTAAATTTGAATTTATTTCCATATAAAAGGAGGCAAAAACTCTTTATTGATGAAAGTTGGCACAATTAATAGGGAGTTATCAAATTAAACTCCCACCCTTCGGCCTATAAATACAAGGTCACCCTATATATTCGGAGAATGGACAGAGAGATAAAGAGAACACCAAAGCTTTGCCGAATCACAGCCTCAACCAACACTCGAAATACTGAAGACAAAAGAATATCAAGTACGCGATACAAGTGTCGATCTACTTCAAAGACCTTAAATCCTTGAAGAATCTGAAGACCAACAAGCACGCCACACAAGTGTCGTTCTTCTTTGAAGATTTTCGACCCACCGTTCGAGATCAAGCTCTATCAGCCCTCGATCAAAAATTCGGTCAAGTCTTCCTCAATCATGAAGATTTGAAAAAAGCTCGTCATAACCGGTTCAAGAACAAACATTTGAAGTCCATGCACCAACATCAGAGAGATTGAATGAAAGGAAGATTCTTTGTTGTAAAAGAATTGACCACAGAGGATTGTACTCATTTTTTCTGAAATTAATAAAATTGCGTATTTGTTACTCATTTTTGTTCTTAGATTTTCGGACGTGAAATTTGTGTGTACAATTACTATTTTAGACATCTATCTAAATGGTAGCATATCTCTATGATATTTTCCTGCTCTTTTGATATGTCAGTCATAAAAGGGATTACTGTGTTGTTATTATTGCTATAATTCATTACACTATTGGGTTGAAAGTAGCATGTCTACTCTCTACAGGGAAAAATTATTTAATACTACCAAGCTACTGTGTATTGGGTATCCTCACCCAATATAAATACTAGTTTTTTTATGATAATAAAAAAATTTATAAATGAATACTTTGTGGTGGTGGAATTCCTATTTTTACAGTATTCCCGGAGTACCCAATATTTACTCCTCTACATGATAGTGCTAGAATTTTTTGTTTTTCTTTGTTTTCTTATGTTGATTTGATTTGGGTATATAATTGGTCAATTCTCATAATTACAGTGTCCATTGATTTTAATTAAAACCTCAAATGTTATCCTTCTTAATGGAGAATCTTAATTGGGCTACTTTTGGTATGAAAATCTACTCTGAAACTGAAGGGAAAGAAGTTAATTAATTTCAAGGAACTTATTACTTCTCTTTTAATTAAGCAAGCAAAATAATTTCAATAGTAAGGACTAATAAGTCCTAAAAAAATTTATTAGGACAACTAAATCCTACTTTTAACAAATATTTTCAACCAAGTTCACAATTTTTATTAATAATTTTTTTTTCAACATTATCCTTTCTCATATGTTGCGTTTGGTACACAAGAATGAAATGATCATTCCAATTCTTTTTTTAGCACGAATTTTAAGGTCAAAGGAAAATTTATTCCATAGTTAAACCTGTAGAATGGGCATTCCTTCCTAATAAAATTAAAAAAAATACGTATTACTAAAAAACCCTTCACCACCACCACCACCACCACTTCTACCACCACATCGGCTCTACCACCACCACCACCACTACCACCGGCTCTACCAACACCACTACCACCTCCACCGCCACCTTCCGCCACCCCCATCACACCACTACCACCACCTTCACATCACCACCCCCACCGCCACATCACCACCTTTCTCCACCACCTCCACATTGCCACCTTCCTCCACCATCGCACTGCCACCTCCAACACCACACTGTTGCCACCACCTCCACATCGCCACATTCCTCTACCACCACACATTTGTTGGTTTAATTTATTTGTGAGTAGAAAGAATTTGATTTAAATTTTATTTTATTCCTAACTCATTTCATATTTGTAACCAAGCAATAAAATAACAATGACAATGACCATTCCATTCCATTCCATTCTAGTTCTCATTGTTATTTATAGCTGCAGTATATTACATTCCCGCGTACCAAACGCAACATTAATGTCTTAATTTTTTTTTAATTAACATACTAAATATAACCTTTACCTATATATTTTTATAATTAGTATCAATTTATGATAAATATGAAAAAATCACATAGTTTTAATTGCCCCCAAAATTAGCAATTTTTTAAAAAAAATTAACAAGTTATTTAAATTCAACCAATTGTAATAAAAATAAATATTAAAATAAGTCAAAAAGTTTCACATTTTTTTTCAATGAGGTGTATTTATGTAGAATTAATGAATTATTTAAATTTTTTTACTTTTTCCTATTTATATTGTTTTACAAATATGAAATTTCAAGAATAAAAAGTAATTTTACGTAAATTTAAGACTATGTTACACACACACACACACACACACACACACACACACACACACACATATATATATATATATATATATATATATATATATCGATCCTTACTATTGAAATACATATATGTATATATATATACATATATAAAGTTTATCAAGATGGCATAAATCTTTTTTTGAATAATTTTATATAAGAATGACATTAATGATATTTCAATAAAAAGGTCACTATTGGAAGAAAATCAATGTGAGTGAAATTATGAATATAGTTGAAAATATTAGCTAAAAATAGGATTTAATTGTTTTAACAAAAAAAATTTAATACTTATTGATCCTTACTATTGAAAAGTAAGATTTATAAATAAATAAAAAATCAATTTTTAATTGTCAGATGACATTTCCTAACGTTGATTTAAAGTTAAATGATTGTCCTAAGATCACGATGGAACAACAATTAACAACACCAATTCTATAGATAAAATGGAATTTCAGTACTATATAGTATATATATAGATATTTATTTGTGAGGTTTGAGAACTACTCTTGGCTCTCCTTTCTGTCTCATGGTAATCAGATATTTGAGTTCTTATACCTCCCCAAATCACATATTTAAACACTATATATGTTATTTGAAATATCTCTGCTGTCTTGTAACGAGAAAGATGCTTTAATGTACTAAAGGATATTTGTCATGATTCTGTTTATGACTTTGTTGTGCAAATTTTTATATATTCTTTTCTCATAGTACTAGAGATTTTCTGCAACAAGATTTGCTTTTTTTAACTCTGATCCATTTTGTATAGGCAATCCGTATATTGTCCGAATGCCAGACATGGTATTTGTTTACCTTTCTATGCAAAAAGTTGAGAAATGAGTTGTATCGGCAAGAGTACACAAAAAGAAATCAGTGGAATTGAAATCGAATCAAATCCTTCTTTACATATCCATTTTTTATTTCAAATTTTAAGAATCATTTACTATCGATCTAGTTTCAATGATCCGGTTTCAATGAGCTGTTGAAAAAATATATATATAATAATAGTTTCTAAATTATAGGATTCTATAAAAAAATATATATATATGTATAAATTGTAAAATATATAATAAATAAATATTAATACATTATAAATCCTAGTGTTTTATTTATATATAACGTATAAAATATAGATAAATATTAATAGCTTCTAAATTATAGTGTTCAATATATTTATATACTATAAAATATATAAATTAATGTTAATAGTATCTAATCCATTGTTATCACTAAGGGTGCAAAGGTATGAGTGTGTATCTTGCTAACAAATTTTTTTAAAAAAAATTACAAACTGTTGGAGAACTGGAATTGGAAGTGCAAATAATAGGAACCGAATCAAACCGAACCAAATTCAATGATTCTGATTCCGATTACAAAATTAAGGAACCGTTGGAAACAGTTTCAGTTTCAGTTTCAGTTTTACCAAGAACCGTAAGAAACCAAATCGTGTGGCCCTTAGGTACTGGTAGGAGTGGCAAAATTGGACACGACATGACAACACGACTCGAACACAACACGAATTAAGCGAGTTTGAGTTTGAGGTAAGCTGACACGTTTAATAAATGAGTCAACACGAACACGACATGCAAAAATTGGGTTTGATTTGAGTTTAAGTTATCTAAACCGTGACACGATTACAACACGATTACGACATGAGTTATTTATATATTATAGTTTTATACAAACTTATGTATACATAGTTATATATATTGTAATTGTTTGTAATTTATTTGTTTGTTTACATGATTGATGTAACCATAAAACACAAGGATAAGATTGTTATGTTGTCTTTTTAGTTGTTGAATCACCTTAGTATGTTTTTGAATTTATATATAGATACAAAATTTATAATATAATTTGATTTTAGGATTTATGTATTGATATGTACTTTATTTTTTATATGATTTTCAGAAAGATTTTTAGTGGTAGAAAAACTTATATGGTATAAATTAAACGGATTAAAAAGGTTATTAAACAAGTCGTGCCATTATAAGACATGTTTATTAAACGGGTTACACAGATCGACACAAGTAACACGTTTAATACACGGGTTGTGTTAGTATTGAAGATCTCTGAGACGATTATAGATCGACACGACACGGGAATAAGAATTGCCACCCATAAGTAGTGGATAACATATAATAACCGGAGGTCTGTTGGTTCAGTTTTATGAGGACTGAAAATCAAAAAATTGTTAGAAAAAAAAAAAAGAAAAACTGTTTTCTAAAACGTTAGTTAAAAAAAAATCTGTCTTCTAAGATTGGTGGACAGGGGCTTAGCACTTGCATCTTCCTCTAAAAAAGAATAGATGATTGTTCTTATAAGTCGGTTAAAAAAAGGCACAATAACACTACAAGTACTTAAGCATATTTCGTTCTCAATTTCTTTGGTTGCCATCATTCTTTCATATGCTAATTGATATCTTGTGATGTATAGGAATTGATGAAGACAGAGAGGCTTCAAAGGTTGAAATTCAGCAAAGACTGTCGAAGCAGTTTCAGAAAATGAGGCTGATTTTGACAGTGATGATGATATAGTTGGAGACGTAAACAAAGAAAGAAGACGTCCAGCAGCATTGGAGATGAGAAGTATAATTGGGATACAGAAAATGCTGAAGATGATGAAGAAGAATATTCATGGAGTATCAGTGACTGTTGTGATGATGAGCCCCAAAGATTTAAGAAATTGACCTATTTGCGAATGTTGGATGCCAACATGTAGCTTCTCGCCATCTCATTAGATTTGACCTATTTTTTTCCGGGCCTCTGAAACCTCACAAACCTCACGATTATACGAGAGAGTTTACAGTACTCCAGGGGTATTTTGACACGTGATACCTCCTCCATACAATGCTGCACGTGGTACCCCTCCATACAATGCTCGATCTCTCCAGTGTCAAAATACCTCCGATTATAGATGCTATGAAATGTCAGAATCAGGAACTGAGTCAGAGTTTTCAGTGCGGAGTGAAGACTATGAAGGAAATGGTGATGACCAAGACATGAAAATTGATTGACCTGTTAAAGAGCACACCACGGGACAGTCAGAAAATGCAAAATGAACTGCCGGAGAAATCAAATAGGCCGGGTCAAGATGAAGTCGAAGTTGTGAGAAGACGATGTTTTCTTGACCTAAATGAGCTTGCTCCAGGTTGCAGGTTTTGACGACGATCCTAACACTAACAATGAAAGATGAAGACACAGATGACTTCTAAAGCTTTGGCTCTCTGCCAGAAAAGCAAGGGTTATAATTTTTCACTTTGGGATGTTGGTTTTACCATAGAAAATCCATAAAGTCTGCACTAAGTACACAAACGAAGTTATCTATGTTTGGGAGCACTGAATCGTGGTCTTGGATTTGGAATTGGAGAAAATATAGTTCAAAGTTTAAATTAAATTTTCTCCAATGCCAATTCCAAGGCGCCATTTCAGTGCTTCCAAACGCTAAATTAGTGTTTTCAAAGTCAGAAATAACATACAGTTGTATTATCGATCCCCTTGCATTTTCAAGGTTTGTTTGTCTTTAACAAAATTCCAACTAACCAAAATATTAGCATACAATAATCAGTAAACATATAAATTATATAATTCTGGGGATAGATCAAGCATTCGACCCCCCAAAGTTCCAGAGGGATGAGAATAATTCTACTAATATAATTGTTATCTTTATTTCATATTTGTTTGCTTGCTCATCTTGCTGATCACTAAGCATCTTCCTTTTCCAATTCTCTCTCTTTCAATTCCTCTTCAGCTTTCTTCAGATTGGCTGCAGCCTCCTTCATCACATCCTCGAGAGCTCGAATCTTGTCTTTCAATTCCTCCTCAGCTTTCTTCAGAGTGGCTGCAGCCTCCTTCTTCACATCCTCAGGAGCTCGAATCTCGTGTTTCAATTCCTCCTCAGCTTTCTTCAGAGTGGCAGCAGCCTCCTTCTTCACATCCTCAGGAGCTCGAATCTCGTGTTTCAATTCCTCCTCAGCTTTCTTCAGAGTGGCTGCAGCGTCCTTCTTCACATCCTCAGTAGGAGCTCGAATCTTGTCTTTCAATTCCTCCTCAGCTTTCTTCAGAGTGGCTGCAGCTTCCTTCTTCACATCCTCAAGAGCTCGAATCAGATTCAAAAGACATTTCTCTGCATCTTCTCTGGGGGACTTGGGCATGAGGCTCTCTGCAACATCAGCCGGTGTAATCTTGATCTCCTTCATCAAATCCTCAATTGATTCGAACAATGGATGCGTTTCTAGCAGCAAGTAATTCTTCGCCAGCACTTTAAATGCCTCGAAACTGCAGTACGAAAGTTCAATGTGTTTATCCATCCGCCCTCTTCTTATCAGAGCCGGATCCAGCTTCTCCACATAATTGGTGGTAAACACCACAAGTCTCTCCCCTCCACAGGCAGACCAGATCCCATCAATGAAATTCAAAAGCCCAGAAAGAGTAACTTTGCTCCCAATCTCGTCCTTAACCTCTTTCCGAGCCACTTCCTTCTTCATAGCCTTGTCATTTTCAGCTTCTGAAGATTTCTCACTCTTCATCTTCTTCCGTTGTCCTGTAAGATCAAGAGAGCAGTCAATATCTTCAATTACAATAATGGATTTACTCGTCGTCTCAATCAAAAGCTTCCTCAGCTCTGTATTGTCCTTGACAGCCGTGAGCTCCAAATCATACACATCATAGCTCAGTAAATTCGCCATTGCAGCAATCATAGTCGATTTCCCAGTCCCCGGTGGACCATAAAGTAGATATCCCCTTTTCCATGCCTTCCCTATTCTTGCATAGAAATCCTTGCTCTGGCTGAATGTCTGAAGATCCTCAACAATTCCCTGCTTCTTCTCCGGCTCCATCGCCATCGTCTCGAACGTTGCAGGGTGCTCAAACACAATGTGGCTCCACATAGTCTGCTTGTGGCTTGCATATTTGTAGCTAGGACTGTTTGTGTAAAGCTTTCTCTGCCTGTTTTTGACTCTGATTTCCTTCCCCTTCACCAACACATGGTCCAAGTAAGCCTCAGTTATCATCTCCCTATACTTCTTGTGGAACTTGAGCTTGTAGTATCTTCTCTCCGGCTCCGGATAGTACGTCATGGTCCGGGCCGGCGACGTGATCTTACTCGACGCCCACCGGACTGTCACGCCGCGAAATTCGTCCGTCACTCTTTCGTATTCATCCATGCTTAGAACCAACTTGTTGCTGTCCCTTCCCATCTCGGCCTTGAGTCTCTTGGCACTCGACGACGAGTTCACGCTAAGGTACGCCTCCACGGTAGAGTAGGCTTCGCTGCGTTTGAGCCGGCTTCCGGTGAATTCGTAGAGTGAAATCTGAACATAGGGATAGAAAAACCCCATGATTCTGTGTGTGTATGTTGACAAGTAGTGACGGACCTCGTATGGACAGTATTGGCGTATGATTGCCCAAAAGAACATGAAACTGGCAATGGTTGAACCCGCCATTGCCCACATCTCTGTCATCCTCATCGGTGCCATCATTGGAACCATTTCATTGAATCTGCAACATCTCTTCTTCTTTTTCCTTCACACAAATATATGCGGAGCTTGATTTATCTCTGTTGCGACTTTGATACACTATATAGTAGCTCTGTTCATTCAATTTGCTAGCTTTTTTTCTGTTTCGTTGTCCTTCACACAAAGGACAATACTTACCTACTAATCTATCTACTAATAAGGTTAAATCTTATATTCACGTGTCATTTTAGTTTTTAATAAAAAAAAAAGTTAAAAAAATAAATAAATAAAGTTGAATCAACCCATTTCACTACAAACCCAAATCTCTCATCTCTCTCACTAGATACCTAAGAGATTACAAACCCTAACTACACTTAAGCCACCTCCACCCATCACCCCCGCCGACCACTACCATAACCACACCGCTATGCACCACAATCTCTCTCTCAACCACACCACCCATCCATATGCTAAAAAATATCCAAATGTGAGTTCAAAGATAAGAATGTCCATTACGGAGATATATATATATATATATTAGTAGCATAAATATCCATCCATTATGTCGCTTCTACCAATTCAGTGGACGAGTTTTAAGATTCTAAAATTTCGATGGTGGTGTGGTTGAGAGAGATTGTGGTGCACAGTGGTGTGGTGATGGTCATGGGAGGCGGTGGTGTGATGGGTGTAGGTGTCTTGAGCATAATTAGGATTTGTAATCTCTTAGGTTTCTAGTGAGAGAGATGGGAGATTTGAGTTTGTAGGAAAATGAGTCGATCCAACTTTTATTCTTTGTTTTTTCAACTTCTTTTATTAAAAGTTAAAAGTGATGTGTCGATATAAGATTAGACCACTGATTAGCACCTACTCACCAGTAAATAAGTGAAAGTATTTTTAGAGAAATGTTAGACTTCATGAAATTATTTCATGAATTTCTATAATGAATGATGTGACAGGTAATAATACCATTAAAACTCTGTATTTGAGAGAATCTCACCAATACTAACTCACCATTTAATTGCCACATCATTCATGATAAAATTTTATGAAATAATTTTGCGATGTACAGCATTTGCTCTTATCTCTAACGTGTCTTTTGAAAACGAGAGAGCAGGTACAAGCGTGTGAAGAGAACAAAGACTTTGATACACTCAAGAGTCATAGAGCACTATAGTGTCATTTGGTTGGTTTAATTGATAGGACTGTGTGGACAAGAGTCAGCAGTGACGCTACGAAGACCTGGACAAACTGAAGTCCTTCACGCTCTTTTGGCCACTCAAGGACATGTTCTCTGCCGGCGGAGTTATTGAGGCTGTGTTAAGTGGACCACACGACCAACCCTGTGCCTGGGTTTAGAAGTCTTCCTTGTATTATTCACCTATTGCCAAATGCAATGACAAACTTTTGGACGGTCTGTGGGGTCATTTTTTTCTTTTTCTTTTTCTTTTTTGGCCTTGTTACTAGAGATGCAACTCGTACCGGTTTAATCCTGTCGAACCCAAACTCAATCTGAAATTTTTTAGGCTTGGGCATTGTACATTGAAAATCAAGCCGGGCCTAGGCTAGAATATAAGAACTCAAATTTATTTCGGGCCGGATCCAAGTTGATGTATCCATCTGACCGAAGCCCAACCCGAGCCCGGACCGAATTAGAAAATTCGAACAACTTGAATTTAAACCCGACTTATAATAATATAAATGATAGCTGCCGGAAAGAGTTGAACCTTAGTTAAAAAAAATATCAAAACACTCCTATAATCAGGCCACTAACTACTTCAGTATTTTTGATTGACCTATGATTATATTTAAAGCTAATATAATTGTAACTAGTACAAACTTTTTTTTTTTTTTAATAAACTTCAACATTAATATTTATTTCCAAAGTATGAGAAGAGTTATTCTACCACATTTTCACAATATTTTCTTTGGCATATATATATTATCTTCTAACATGTTATATATAGTAAAATGCTCATTTATTTTATTCTTAAATTTATTAGTATTCATTGATTTAAAAAATAATTTATTTTTTTCTAGTTAGCAAAATAATAATTATAATAAGAATAATAATAAGAATAATATTTATGCTTGTCATAAAAAGATATGGACTTATAATTTATAAATAAGTCAGTATTTATGCTAAATGCATGCATGTGATCGGTGAACCAGTTATATATTATTATGCAACAAAAAATAATAAATAATATAAATTTAACTTCAGCTACTCGCTTACTCATCTCCTTGTTGTTTGCAAAATTTCTTACATTTTTCAATTTGTACAAAAGGACAAATCTTAAATTTGAAAGAAATTGATCAATAAAATTACTAAAACGGTAAATATATGTAAGTAATATAAGTTAGACCACTTTCATCTATTTTGTCAAATTCAAATGTCGAATAACTCAATTAGATTAATTAATGAGTTGAAATCATTTAATCTAAAATCTAGTTTTATGATAATATGTTTTTCTTTACTGCCCCAAGATATATAGTATAATATATAACATTTATGAGTAATATAAGTTAGACGACTTTCTTATATTTTGTCAAAATTTAATTTATTAGTCAAGTGTCTAAAAAATCAATTAGATTAATTGATGAGTTTCAACAATAATCTAACATTTAGTTTTATGATATTATGTTGTTTCTAATGTCCCAAGATAACATATATATAACATTTATAAGCAATATAAGTTACACCATTTTCTTTTATTTCGTAAAATTTTAATTAATTAGTCAAGTGTCTAAAAAATCAATTAGATTAATTGATGAGTTTAAACTATTTAATCCGAACATCTAGTTTTATGATAGTTGTTCTTTAGTGTCCCGAGATATATACTATAACATATAACATTTATAAGTAATATAAGTTAGACTATTTTCTTTTATTTTTTCAAACTCTGATTAATTAGTCGAGTGTCTAAAAAATCAATTAGATTAATTGATGAGTTTAAACCATTTAATTTGAATATCTAGTTTTATGAAGTTAATTTTTTCTTTAGTGTCCCGATATATATAATATAACATATAACATATAGAAGTAATATAAGTTAGATCATTTTCTTCTATTTTGTCAAATTTCGATAAATTAATCAACTGTCTAAAGAATCAATTAGATTAATTTGTACAAATAAGGACAAATATATGTAAGTACTATAAGTTATACCACTTTATAAGTTATAATTTTTCAATTTGTACAAATAAGGACAAATGTGTGTAAGTACTAATTTTTCAATTTGTCAAATTTTGATTAATTAGTCAAGTGTCAGGAAGGTCAATTAGATTAATTGATGAGTTTAAACTATTTAATCTGAACATCTAGTTTTATGATAATAAGTTGTTCTTTACTGCACGAGATATCTGGTATCACAAATAATAGTTATAAGTAATATAAGTTAGACCACTTTATTATATTTTGCCAAATTTTGATTAATTAGTTAAGTGTCTAAAATATCAATTATATTAATTGATGAGTTTAAACTATTTAATTTGAACATCTAGTTTTATGAAATCAAGTTTTTCTTTAGTGTCCCAAGCTATATATTCTAAAATATAACACTTATAAGTAATATAAGTTAAACCATTTGATTCTTTTTGTCAAATTTTAATTAATTAGTCAAGTGTCTAAAATAATTAGATTAATTGATAAGTTTAAACCATTTAATATGAATATATAGTTTTATGAAATTAAGTTTTTCCTTTAGTGTCCCAAGATATATAGTATAACATCTAACATTTATAAGTAATATAAGTTAGACCACTCATTTTATTTTTTTTCAATAATACTTCAACATTAATATATATTAGAATGTTAAAAATATGCAAAACATGGAGAAAGTTAAGCAATCATATAAAGCTTAATTTATATTAATGTCGAGAGAAATTGATGACGATAAAGTTAACCAATCATATAAATCTTAATATTCTATTAATGTAGAGAGAAATTGCTGATGATCTAAAAATATGTTAATTCAATAAGATGTAGCTAGGTTGAATGTTTGTTCCGAATGCTCTATTATTTGAGTGAGATTAATATTTTTATTTGATTTCAAGATAGTGAAAGTTGTGTTATTGATTTAATTACTTAGTTAAGATAATTAATAACTTTAATTTTTTATATTCAAAATGAGGAAAAAAATATTGTTGTAATTTAATTAGTGTTTCAAACTTATTTAAAAAAATGGTTCACTCTTTCAGTGTATTAGAGTAAATATTATTGTTGTGGCTATCATATATAAAAGTGAGAGTTAGACTAGCAGTAGGAGTGGTTAAGTTGCTATAAGCCTTCTCAATATCAATTCCTCCTAGCTATGACTTTTTTAATAAAAGACCCACCATTCCCAGACTTGCAGGCCCGATCCGAGTTCAACCCAAAGTGTAGCCCGAAATCAACTCGGAAGTCTAGCTTGAATTGAAAGACAGAGTTCAACCCGAGCTTTAAAAATGAAGAATGGGTTAGGCTCAGGCTCATTAGATCGGATTCATGGTCAGACTCGGTCCGAACTTAGGCGGACAATTTAAACATCGTATTGAGCCCAAATTTAGTCTCCAACCCGCCCAAGTTACAGCCCTAGCCGTGTATATGTGTGTATAGATATATGTAATTGGTCTTTTTTTCCTTATAAATCTCTAAAGTTAGGTTTTTTAAAGGTGGTGGGGTTGCATGTTCTTTTCTTTTTCTTTTTAGAAGTTTGTGAGATTTCTACTCACATATTTTTTTTAAGCCAGAATTCCCTAAGCATATACATACATATATAAATAATTAATTAGTAACTACTTCTAATATCTAAGGAGTCAAATGTAATATGTCCTCCCACACATAATTGAAAAACAAATTCTAAAAAATGACTATAATTCTCATATAAAAAAACCTTAGTTAAACAAATATTCACATATAGTTAAATCATACTAAACAATTCAATTTCGTATCGTCTCATAAATATGTAAATCTCTAAATTTTTTCTTTCTTACTTGCAACACATCTCAAGCCTCATATTTTGGACACATTTATTATACAATATATATTGTATCTCTAAAAAAAAATTTATTTGCCACACATCTCAAGTATAAGCTGGCCTTAGTATGCTTTGGTTGTGTTTATGCTCGGCTTTCTTCATTTTTAGCGTCCAACTTGATTCAAGGAATTTTACCTTATTTATATAATTCGGTGCAATGAAATCTTAGACTCGTATGTGGATCACGTGGTAGATATTTGGTGCCAATACAAGGAAGGTAGGGCCCGACCACAATGTAAGTCCTACTTGCCCCTTGGTTTGATTGACTTTGAATATTAATTCAACCTCCTCGAGGAATGTGAATGAAATCTTAGACAACTATGTGGATCACATGGTGAACATTTAGTGCCAATACAATAAGGGTAGGACCCGACCATAATGTAAGGTCCTAGTTACCCCTCGGTTGACTTGACTTAGAATATTAATTCAACCTCTTCAAGGGATGTGAACATCAAATGTGAAAATTATCAGCATGTTCTATTTATAAAGTGAATATGTATGTTTGCCAAGCATCTCAAGCCTCGAGGGATGTGAACATCAATTCTGAAAAATATCAGCATGTTCTATTTGTGAATATGTATGTTTGCCACACATCTCAAGCCTGATATTTTGGCCACATTTATTATACAATTATATTGTTCCTTAGTCACCTGGAAAACTACCAACAAATGAACTATACCATTTAGTCCCTTTATTAGCCAAAAAATTGGAGATTTTACCATGAATCTATTGATTCGATGACTTATTACTACTTTTTTTACCACTTTATTCATACATGGATTCAAGGAGAATGGAATTTTTTTTTATTACTTCAAAAAAATGTGCATGTTGGATCATGCATCTATCTATATATATCAATAATGAGAGGAGAAATAAAAAAGAAGAGGAAATAAAATTTAATTCTTTCTTTATCTAAGAAACTCGTTACCCATCTATAAAATAGAGGGGTATATCTCTATCTTTAAACACCTAGATGGATTAAAGTATGTATTCGATTCTACAGAAAAAACTTCAACTGAGCAATGCCTTCAGAATTGTCACCTGTGATAACAAGATCATCCACATACACAACAAGAAAAATGAAAGCAACATTAATGTGCTGGTGATATACCGAATGATCTGTCTGGCATCTGCGAAGACCAAATTTAAATGTTAACTTAAAGAATTTTTCAAACCAAGCTCTTGCAGATTGTTTCAATCCATACAGGACCTTCTTAAGGCAACAAAGAGTGTGACGATATTTCCCTTGATCAACAAACCCAGGTGGTTGCTCCATATAAAATTAATGAATATATATATATATATATATCAAGAAGGAATAGGAGAAGACCCTATAAAAATATTTTAAATTTAAAACAGATCAGTTGACCCGATTTACGAATCTATTCTAACTATCAACAAATTCCTAGAATTGTAGGTGGGATGGAGATTGTAATTCTTTATTATACAATTATATTGTTTCTTAGCCACCTGGGAATTTTATTCCATAACATATATATTGTCTAAATATCTGAACAATTCCTTCCATGATGTCCAATATATACCTTTCAATTTTAGGGTTGTGTAATAATCACATAATATGCTAGAAACAATTCCTTCCATGATGTCCTATATATACCTTTCAATTTTAGGGTTGTACAATAAGATGTTTTAGTATGATTAATATCATCTCTAATTTCTCTCCTCTTTGTAAAACTGAAACCCAGATAGCAAAAATGTTAACCCTTTGATATCTCTTGATCTGTTATAACCCAATTTCCCATACCCCAAATCGATATAGGAAAAAGAGGTAACTTTAATCAAAACTCATCAAACGTCATCACTCCTAATTTAATTTAAACTCTGATACCATTATTGTCACGTTCATATGTCTAATATTGGGCCCCTCACAGAACACCCAGTCAAGCTAACAAGTTAACTGATTCGTGTGTAGTGTGACTCAAAAAGTATATCAATTAAAAATTACCACACTTCGTAATAGAATGAATTCCTTACAGAATAGGGCTATCGAAAGGGGTGTCGAACCTCAGGGATTATGGTCTGATGAGTTGGATTACGGAATTAATTCTAATTAAATTTAGAAGGAAAGAATTCTGATTTTTAAACTAAACTAATTAAAAAGTAAAATAAAATAAAACAAAGTAAATAGAAAGTGAAGATAATATGAGAGAAATCTAGGGTATTTGACTTCACCACTAACTCCACAATCAATGGTCAATTGAATTAACTATGGGAAATTACATCATGCATAAGTGGTGTCGGTGGCTACAAGCTCACATTCATCTGTCAAGAAGATAACATATGATTAAGGCTAAGTCATGGACTATCTTCGATTGGCATGGGCCATCTGCCTAACTACTCTAATCTAGGGTGCAGTATGGTTCATCTTCTCTAGGCATAATCCATCAAAGCTTTTAATGATATATTCAGTGATTACCATTGTGTAATAATCGCTCTCATGATCACAGAAAACAAGAGAGATTGAGTTCAATAACAATAACTAAATATCTAAGACAAGATAAGCAATCATTGAGATTGAATTTACAAGACTTTTATTGCTCAACTTTATAATAAGAATCCTCTAAATTACACAATCTATGCATGTATATAAAGGTCCCCAATAATTAAAACAATCAAACCATTGATGCTTTGTTAGGGCTACATCAAGACCCTAATGGATGAACTAGCCGCTCATGGTAGAAGAAGATGTTTCAACTGTTGAGGAAGAAGGCATCATCTTCATGAATTATGCGTATGACTTTATTCTCCAATGGCTCTGCAAAGTATGTCTTCTGTTCTGTCCTCAACCCTCTCAGACTCTCTAATCTCTGTAATCTCCCTCCAACTCAGCCTCCAATTCTTCACTTTATGCCCCAACAGAATACACCAAAGTCCTAATCCAATTAGGAATTAATTAGGTTTTCTTGCAGCACTAATCAGGTGGGTTTTTCCTACTGACGTTCGGCCCAACTTTTGACTCACTAGAAGTCCGATTCACGAAATTTTCGTGAAATACAAAAGTGTGTAGAATCAAATTTCGTTGAACTTATGCGAAAATTAAGTCAATTTGAGGCTCAGAAATAAAACTTCTGGTTCATTTTTCAAAATGGGATTAAGACTGTATTATGCGCAGATTTGGGCTTCAGGCCCGAAACCTTCTTAAGCAGCCGTAATTCTTTTGGACCTCTTCCTTGGGCTGATTTGAGTTGAAATAAATGGTTGAATGGATTTCCTTGATGTAGGCTTCATCTAACCATCTTGGATGTCTTCTTTAAAAGTCCAAAATCATGGTTTTAACTAAAATAATCATTAAGGCCCTGAAAATATAAAAAACACTAAAATAAAGTAAAATAACAAAATAATTTATCACTAAGAGAATAAAATACACAAGTTAAGAGGCTAGAATGAGTAACATTCAACGCCTATCACACCCCTAAACTTACATATTGCTAGTCCCTTAGCAATAAAATAAAACAAAACTAAAACAAAAGAAACTAACAAATACTATCTAAACTACCCAACTCCACTTTCGTGGGAAAAACGATTGAATTTAGCATATGCAATAAGCCTTTAAACCCCTAGGTTCCCCCTAGTGGACGAGTATAGTCTCGTGAGGGTTTCCAAAAATGTTACCCACAAACATTCAAAATTCTGTTTCAACATTAATTCAAGAAGAAGATTACAATATATAGTTACAAACTTGCATTCAAGAATAATTTCAAACTTTCAAATTCTATAATTCAAATCAATAGTCCCCATGCATAATTCACATCAACATATCTCAAAATAACCAACTCTAGCTCCCTCGTGTAAAGTGAACTAGCAGTCATCTCATGTAGCATAACTCAGCTCTGAATATATTAAGGCACATACCCCTTCAACTTACTAGCTCTCCTTATTTAAATCATACTTCCAAACATGAATACATGACTTTTTCATTTTTTTTTTCAATTCTTCTCTTTTTTTTCATTGCTTTATTGGTTGTGCAATGTCTTGATCTATTAAGCTTTCTGAAAGATCCATGTAGCAAGCTCTCAGTCAGTGACTCTCATGATGGCTTTAGGGTACTAGGCTTTAAGATACCCCGAAGAACCTAATTACTCGAATCAATCAAGCTACAAATCAAGACAACCAATGCTCATCTTTTCTCACCCTTTCACTTTTGACGCGAACACTCCGTGCTTCCTGAGACATAGAGGCCCGGTTACTCATGAAAAGGATCAAATTGATTTGCTTATTCATCATATTCTTTTTCTTTTTTTTTTCTCTTTTTTTCTTTTTCATTGAAGTCAAGTAAAACACATCATCAGTACTCATTCTCAAGAGATACTAATTAATATCAAGCATATGTAACTCAATAACTCAAGGCCATAGTTTATACCCCACAAAATTATGCTAGTGTGTCTGTGCATGTAAGGAAACTAAAACTAATTACCCCAAAACATGTCAATGCAAATCATGATTAAAACTACATAATTTAAACCATAGTTTCCAAAAATTTAAAACTTACTCAAAAATTGCAAGTTAAGCACCTACGTAAGGTATTAATCCCTTGAATAATGTCAAAACATTCTATCTAAACACAAAACAAAAGAAAATAAAATAAATAAACTAAGAAAAATAAAATAAATAAAAATCCTAAAACAAGAAGAATTTCACAAAAATTTCCCCCATAATTCAATAAGCACAAAAATATGGCATTGCCTCACCCCCAAACTTAAACTGTACATTGTCCTCAATGTACACCCAATTAAAGCATAGAGCAGAGTAAGAACGATGTTACCAGAAACTCGGAGTAGTGGAAAGAAAATAGAGCACACCAATAGAAGGAAGGGAATGCAAGCACACCCCTAAACTTGGATGTTATAACCTGTCAAAACAAACCACTATACCCCAAAGATCAAGTGAAATAGTATGAGTGAAAATAAATATGAAAGAGAAAAAACCTAAAAAAAAAATTTTCCTTTGCTTTTTTTTTTAATTTTTATTTTATAATAAATATCTAACTACAGAAAGAAAAATAAAACTAAAAAGAAAAATAAAAACTAAGAATAAAATAAAATAAAATACAAAAGAGAGTTACTTTCCATTCAAGGATGTGGTGGTGATTGAGCATCCGGATCTAAGTTCGCCTGGCGCATCAGTGCATGCAGCATCCTCCTCATCTCTAGTTGATCCTAACAAATCTCACGAAAGTGATCCGCCATCTCAGTCCTCATAGCTCCAAACTGTGTGGAAACCTCTATCTGTAGGGTGCCAAACTGAGCTGTCAACCCAGCAATCTGCCTCTCTAAATAATGATAATCGTGGCCACCAGCTTGTGCATGTACCTCCTCTTCCTCTGCTTCCATCTCCTCTGGATCTTCCACCGGTGGTGGTATATCTACAGGTTCCCCTCCCTGGGCCAATCGAGACACTTCACCTGGCGCAACTATGACTCTCTGATGCATATGAGATCGGCTCAAATTCCAGTCATGTGTGCCATAATGAATATCACGTGGAAAGGCAAGCTCGTCCTCATGGACTGCATACCCCTGTGCAATAAGCAACTGATGAATGATAGTAGGGAATGGAAACTCCCAGTCACTTGCACTGTCCGGTGCCTTGGCCATAACCTTGGAATAGAACTTTTCCATCTGGCCCCAGACAATCTGTAGGAACGACATCCAATGCCCAAAATGTATGGCATATAAAGCTCTAAGGAACTCTTGACGTCTCTCAGTTTTATGTCCAATGGGACATATATTCTTGAGCAACACAGCATCAAGGAACCATAAGTGATTTGGCATAGAAGACTTCGAAGGTGCATTCCTTTTTGGTCCAAAAATTGGTTAGCACACAAACGTGCAACCAAATTACCCACTGACAAATCATCGGGTAGAGGAGTATAGATATTAGTCAAATCATCTGGGCACTCATTAGGACAACCCATGGCAATAGCAATGGATGACATATCCACCTGAACTAATGTTCCATCTACTGAAGAAATAAGCACATCTCACTCATCAGGTTTCGAAATTAAGTTCTGATAAAATACCTTGACAAGCCTCGGGTAGATAGTAGAAGAGAGTGAAAAAAAAATTGATGCCGACTGACGACAACAGATGTCAGAAATCCCCCATCGTGTCTCGGGAAACATACCATAGAGTTCGGTGATGTCAAACGTTGTTTCAAAATTCAAGGCCCTTGGATGCCATCTCTCATGAATACCATCTCAGTGAGATCTTGAGGAACCGGGTGTTGGATCATGCCTTGCTCGGTGAGGATTGCATGAACTTGAAGCACCTTGGTGACTTGCTCTCTTTGGTGCCATAGAAATAGAAAAAGTTTGGTTGAAGAATTAAACCAAACACTTGGCTTGCACAATAAAAGTTTATCCTTCAACCTCCTCTTTTTGGCACTTTTTTCACCCAAATTGATCAATTGAATCCACCAATTATATCCCCCAAACTTGGTCTTCAAAAGCCCTCAAAAAGATTTGCATAATTTTGCTAAAGAAAAACTTCACTTACTTTGATGTAGAACTTGAAAAAGTGAGTTTCCTTAAGAACTAGTGATGATCAATCTAGTTTTGATGTTGATGTTGATGATGATCAATGTTAAATACTTGTTCAAGAATCACCAATTGAAGAAAATAAATTCCCGGTTGAAGTAGGAGTCAAATTGGAGCTCAAAGAGGTCAAGGAAGCAAGTAGTAGCATTATAATTGGAGAGGGAGGCTTTAAATACCAAAAATTTTCGGGCAGCCCACATTTTTGACCTGGGCGATCGATCCCCCCAGCCATGGGCGATCGATTGCCCAGCTGGTGGTGGTCCTCCTTGAGAAATATCAAGGGGCGATCGATCCCCCCCAATTGGGGCGATCAATCCCCCTTCTACTGGCCTGTTTGACCCTCCATCGCCCAAGGTTGACCGAGACGTGTATTTTTGGAGTCTCCATCGCCCAAGGTCGATCGAGAGTACGTTTTTTCACCCGTCTTGAGTCCAAATACCTCGGTACACCTCTTGGCATCCTCCAGAAGCAACTTATACATCAAAAACTCAAAGAAAAAACATTAAAACGCAACTAGAATTGAAAAAAACTAAAACTAAAAATTAAAATCAAAGAAAACTAAAGAAATTAAAGGATAGAAATACATACAAAACCTATAATTTAACGTCCGTAGGAGATGATCAACTCTCCGAAGGGATTAAGTCGAATAGACAGGATCTGTCAAGTCGACGGATTCTACGTCTTTTCTTGGCACAAATCCTTCCACACAATGCTTCAACCTTTGCCCATTTACTTTCATCTCACAAATTCCAAACAATTGTTCATCCGAAAATGAGTCTCGAATAGGTAATACATCGAACACCGGCTCAAACTCAATCCGGGATAAATGATCCACAACCACATTCTCTGTCCCCTTTTTGTCTTTTATTTCTAAATTGAATTCTTGCAACAATAAAATCCATCGAATAAGATGTGGTTTGGTTTCCTTCTTCGCCAATAAGTGTCTTAATGCTGCATGATCAGAGTAGACAACCACCTTGGACCCCAATAAATAAGAACGAAACTTGTCCAAGGCAAATACTACAGCTAAAAGCTCTTTCTCTGTGGTTGTATAATTGAGTTGGGCATCAGAGAGAGTCTTACTAGCGTAATAGATGGCATATGATCGTTTCTCTTCTCTTTGTCCCAACACTGCTCCCACTGCATAATCAGAGGCATCACACATGATTTCAAAAGGTAGGCCCATTTTAGAGATTGCATGATTGGTGCAGAGGATAACAAAGACCGAAGCTTTTCAAAAGCTTGCACACATTCTTCATCAAAGGTAAATGAAACATCTTTAGATAACAAATGGCACAATGGTCGAGCAATTTTACTAAAATCCTTGATAAATCTTCTATAAAACCCAGCATAGCCTAAGAAAGATCGAACTTGCCTTACCGAAGTTGGATGAGGCAGAGTTGCAATTAGGTCGATCTTTGCTTTATCAACTTCAATGCCCCTCTCTGAAAAAATATGGCCCAACACAATACCCTCTTTCACCATGAAATGGCTCTTCTCCCAACTAAGTACCAAATTTCATTCTCAGCACCTTTGAAGCACAAGTGATAAATTGCTCAAACAGTGTTCAAAAGATGATCCAAAAACAGAGAACTCATCCATGAACACCTTCAAGAATTTCTCCACCATGTCAGAAAAGATGGCCATCATACACCTCTAGAATGTCGCCGGAGCATTACACAATCCAAATGGCATACGATGATAAACAAAAGTACCAAAGGGACAAGTGAAAGTAGTCTTCTCTTGATCTTCTGGATCCATAGCCACTTGGTTATAACCAGAGTAGCCATCCAAAAAGCAATAATAGCTCTGACCAGCTAACCTTTCGAGTATTTGATCAATGAATGGAAGAGGGAAGTGATCCTTCCTTGTCATATAATTGAGCTTTCTATAATCAATGCAAACCCGCCAACCTGTGGCAGTAAGTTGTGGAACAAACTCTCCCATAGAGTTAGGGACAATGGTAAGACCAGACTTCTTAGGAACCACTTGTGTTGGACTCACCCATGTGCTATCAGAAATTGGATAAATAATACCTGCATCAAGTAACTTGACAACTTCTTTCTTTACTACCTCCTTCATGTTGGGGTTCAGTCGCCTCTATGCCTCTCTAGATGGCTTACATCCTTCTTCCAAATGGATTTTGTGCATGTAAATTGAGGGATCAATGCCCTTAAGATCAGCAACACTCCACCCAATTGCTTCACGATGTTGATATAAGACCTCTACTAAGCGCTTCTCTTGAGTTTCTGTCAGATCAGAGGCAATTATAACAGGAAGAGTTTTTTGTGCCCCCAAAAATACATACTTTAACTTGTCAAGCAAAGGCTTCAAATCTAATGATGGAGGGGACTCCAATGAAGGCACTAGGGGAGTGCTAGAGAGAGAAGGTAGTGGCTCAATTGGAATTCTCCATGGTGGAGTATTCTGAATAGCATCCACTTCTAACATAGACTTCACCTCTTCACACAACTATTCATCATTAATTTTCTCAAAGTCATAAAGAGACTTACATACCTCCAAGGAGTTTCGAGATATAGAGGATGAAACAAATTCCTCTACACATTCATCAATATCATCCATGCAGAACACATCACTCTGATCTGGAGGGTGTTGGATAGCATTGAACACATTAAGCTTGACATTCATGTTGCCAAATGAAATATCCATGATCCCCAACCTAGAATTTATGCAAGCATCACCAGTAGCTAAGAAAGGTCGACCAAGGATCACTAGAATGTGCCTCTTCGGATTATGAACTGGCTCAGTGTCAAGTACAATAAAATCAACAGAGAAGTAGAACTTGTCCACTTTAATGAGCACATCTTCAATGATTCCTCGGGGTTGCTTTGTTGATCTGTCTGCAAATTACAATACCACCGAGGTAGGCTTCAATTCTCCCAAGCCCAATTATAAGTAGACTGAATAGGGTAGCAAATTCACACTTGCACCCAAATCAAGAAGAGTTTTATCAACATGGTGCTCCCCAATGATGCATGAGATAGTTGGGGCACTAGGATCTTTATACTTGGGAGGAGTGCACTGCTGAATTATAGAACTCACTTGTTGTGGCAGCATCACTTTCTTTGGCACATGGCTTTTAGAACACCTTTTCTGAGTGCACAAGTCCTTCAAAAATTTAGCATAAGGAGGAATTTGTTTGATGGCATCAAGGAGTGGCAAATTAATCTTCACTTGTCGAAACACCTCCATCATGTCATGCAGCTTGTCCCCTTGCTTCCCCAATTTAGATGCTTCAAGGAAACGTTGTGGGAAAGGAGCCTTGGGCTCATAAAGAATTTTAGCACTTGGACTTGTGGTCACTTTTTCTTCTTCTGTCTTCTCACCCACCTTATTATCAATTATTTTCCCACTCCTTAAAGTGGTAATGGCTTGAACTTGCTCATGGTGTGGGTTGCTTGTGGAAGCTTGCATCCCTCTTGGATTAGCAATTGGTTGGCTAGGGAGATTCCCTTCTTCTCTTCTACTTAATGAAGTAACAAGCTGTCTAAACTGAGATTCCAATTTGGCAATAGATTGAGAATGAGAGTGCACTAGCTAAACTGCAGATTGTACTGTTGCTGCAGTAGCTTGCACTGTCTCTATCAGAGAATCAAGCTTGTCAAATTTGGACAAGGTAAGTGTCAGTTTGTCTTCAATAGCAGAAATTCTTTGTGCCATAGGACTTTGTGTTTGATATTGCTGTTGAGGCACAAAATTCCTAGGTTGATATAATGGTTGCATTGCTACCCCTTGGTTACTGTAGGAAAAACCAGGATGATTCCTCCATGTGGGATTGTAAGTATTACCTCTTGGAGGATTCATTGGTCCAGTGAATGTAACTTGGACTTGCTCATGTTGAACATCAGAAAATTGTCCCATCGAAGGACAATTGCTCACATTATGCATAGGACTAGAGCAAAATTCACAAGGGCCTTGCAATGAAGAATTTGAAGTAGAAGGAGTTTGATTGGCAGCCATAATTGCTGCTACCTTCTGTGCACTTAAATCAATGTCAGTTGGCATGGCTTCTGAAGCACCAACCTCAAAAATCCCATCAGTCTTCCTTGTAGTGGCAGGTCTGCTAGAACGAGTAGAGGACACATGTTATAGAGAGTTATCACTAAGATTTTCAAATAAGGTCCATGCCTCTTCTTCACTCTTCAACATAAAAGTACCTCCACAAAATGCATCAACCATCTATCTGTTGGCTTCTGTCAGCCCTTCATCAAAACTCTGCACTAATTGCCACTTAGGAACTTGATGATGGGGACACTTCCTAAGAAGGTCCTTGAATCTTTCCCGTGTCTCATAAAATTGTTCCCCCTCATGTTGGGAGAAACCAGTGATAGCACGTCTGAAATGATTGGTCTTCCCTATCGAAAAATACTTCTTGAGAAACTCATGTTGCATCTAAGTCCAAATCGTGATAGAACCTGCCGGTAGAGAATTGAACCAATACTTTACTTTGTCTTTCAGGGAGAATGGAAAAAGTGTCATTCTGAAAGCATCTTCAGAGAAGTTGTGAATTTTGGTAGTTGAGCACACTTCAATGAAGTCATCCAGATGCTTGTAAGGGTCTTCTTGAGTCAGCCCAAAATAAGATGGTAGCATCTGAATAATGCTGGACTTGATCTCATAATTCTGTGCTGTGACATTAGGCAGTTGAAAATCCGCTGGTGAGGTGTATGTCTCAGGAACATAGTAGTCCCTCAGTAATCTAGCCCTTTTTCCATCAGCATTAGGAACAAGGTTGTTATTCCTCTCTTCTGTCATGTCTTCAATTAATTCTTCCTCTTACACAATGGTATCAACAGGGATGTTCCTCTGTTGTCTAAGAGTGCGTTCAGGCTCAGGATCAAGAGGTATCAAAGGATCAGCTACAGAATGACGACCTTACATATATTAGCCAAAAGCACCTGAAAAGAAAACAAAAACAAAATTAAAAACAAAATATAAAAATTTCCTAAACTAAAAATCCAATTAAAATTAATTTTGTAAAATCCAATCAATCAAATAGATAATCCCCGGCAACGGCGCCAAAAATTGATTCGTCTGTGAGTGTGACTCAAAAAGTATATCAATTAAAAATTACCACACTTCGCAATCAAACGAATTCCTTGCAGAATAGGGCTATCGAAAGGGGTGTCGAACCTCAGGGATTATGGTCTGATGAGTTGGATTACGGAATTAATTCTAATTAAATTTAGAAGGAAAAAATTCTAATTTTTAAACTAAACTAATTAAAAAGTAAAATAAAATAAAACAAAGTAAATAGAAAGTGAAGATAATATGAGAGAAATCTAGGGTATTTGACTTCACCATTAACTCCACAATCAATGGTCAATTGAATCAACTATGGGGAATTACATCATGCATAAGTGGTGTCGGTGGCTACAAGCGCACCTTCATCTGTCAAGAAGATAACATATGATTAAGGCTAAGTCATGGACTATCTTCGATTGGCATGGGCCATCTGCCTAACTACTCTAATCTAGGGTGCAGTATGATTCATCTTCTCTAGGCATAATCCATCAAAGCTTTTAGTGAAATATTCAGTGATTACCATTGTGTAATAATCGCTCCCATGATCACAGAAAATAAGAGAGATTGGGTTCAATAACAACAAGTAAATATCTAAGACAAGATAAGAAATCATTGAGATTGAATTTACAAGACTTTTATTGCTCAATTCTATAATAAGAATCATCTAAATTACACAATCTATGCATATATATAAAGGTCCCCAATAATTAAAACAATCAAACCATTGATGCTCTGTTAGGGGTACATCAAAACCCTAATGGATGAACTAGCTGCTCATGGTAGAAGAAGAAGCTTCAACTGTTGAGGAAGAAGGCATCATCTTCATGAATTATGCGTATGACTTTGTTATCCAATGGCTCTGCAAAGTATGTCTTTTGTTCTGTCCTCAGCCCTCTCAGACTCTCCAATCTCTGTAATCTCCCTCCAACTCAGCCTCCAATTCTTCACTTTATGCCCCAAGAAAATACACCAAAGTCCTAATCCAATTAGGAATTAATTAGGTTTTCTCGCATCACTAATCAGGTGAGTTTTTCCTGCTGATGTTCGGCCTAACTTTTGACCCACTAGAAGTCCGATTCACAGAATTTTTGTGAACTTCAAAAATGTGCATAATCGAATTTCATTCAACCCACGCGAAAATTAAGTCGATTTGAGACTCGGAAATAACACTTCTGGTCTGTTTTTCAAAACGGGATTAAGATTGTATTATGCGCAGATTTGGGCTTCAGGCTAAAAACCTTCTTAAGCAGCCGTAATTCTCTTGGACCTCTTCCTTGGGCTGATTTGAGTTGAAATAAGTGGTTGAATGGATTTCCTTGATGTAGGCTTCATCTAACCATCTTGGATGTCTTCTTTAAAAGCCCAAAATCATGGTTTTAACTGAAATAATCATTAAGGCCCTGAAAATACAGAAAACACTAAAACAAAGTAAAATAACAAAAATAATCTATCACTAGGAGAATAAAATACATAAGTTAAGAGGCTATAATGTGTAACATTCAACGCCTATCATTAACCCAGCTCAACAGTGGTTCAAGTGCTTCGATTAATCTATTGGAACTCATGGGGTTTTGACCTTTAAATGTGGCTAGATCTTTGATTAATTGAAGTTCTGGTTTCGATTGATCGCAGGTTCATCCGTAGGATTTCCTATTTCCATAACTTTGAGACCTTAAAGGCCAATTCAATTGTACCCAAACTTCCCAAAACCTAACATACAACTGAATCATAAAGGAAGACTTCATACATGAAGTATACATCATTTATACAAAGCTAACACCGAGATATGTATATTCATATACAATTATCCAAAAGATAAGTCCCCTTACACAATTCTAAAGAACCATGTCTACATCTTAGATGTTCATAACACCAAAACAACCCAAAAAGATAACACCTCTAAACTCTGTATCCTACTCATGGTTGATTACCATCGACAACCTCCTTGCCATGCCTTGAAATTATTAATGTAGGGGGATGAGCAAAGTTAAACGGGTCCAAGGTTATATGTTGTGCAATTAACCCAAGTTCACATTTCATATCAATACATAACTCAATTTAACATACATAGCATAGCTATGTGCCATGTTTTCTTGCATTCTAGTCAAATGCCACAATATGCATTTCCACATGGCATGTACATCAATATACTTGACAAACCACAAAGGCTTAATTTAAACCATGCAACAACGTACAACTTCATCATATCTATAACATATGACAAAAATGAATTTGAACTCGAAGTTCAACACAAAACCACATAACTCACATTTTCACATTGCTTTTAACTCTCGTTGTTCTTAGAATTGAACTCACACTCACACACCAAATCCAGATACGTGCCGAAGCCCCATACCTTATATCCTTAGTTATTTTTGAGCTACTAACCCACTAGTAACCAACCCTCTTGCGCAAGTTTGAGGTCTTTCAACCCCTGAGGATCTATTATCTCTCTACTTTGTACATGAGTTATTTTTGAGATATCACCCAACACACACCAAACATGTCACATTTAGCATAGACATACACAAGTCTCGATGCATTGCACTCATTTCATGTTCTATATTCATTTCTAGTATGTCACACAAGAAACCATATCGACACATGCACACATTCAACCTTTTTAACAAAATTTTTATTGAAACTAGAATTTCAATACATGTCATCAAAACCTCCTATATGCAATACATGTCACATAAAGCATATACTAGCAATTCATGCATTCTAAATCACATATCAATCATTTTCTATCCAAGAAAACATATATGTAACAATTTAAAACAAGAATTTCATCTTAAAGTCTCATGTACCATATATAACATAAAAGTATCAATTTTATACTCATAATATAAAATTAAACTTGTATTGAAAGACACAACACACACCCCCTACCTCAAGAGATTAAATCTCAAGCTACACATCAAATCCACCAACTCAAAAGTTGCCCGAACCTAGCTTTTTTTGGTTCAAAATGATGCCCTCACCACGTAGAACAAACTTTCCTTCTTCGGTACCTTCCGAATCAAGCCTCAAGACCTCCAAATCTTAGAGATAAGTTAGAGAGCTTAAAAGGGAAGAGAGAAGAGAAAGTTACAAATTTTTAGAGAGAGAAAAGTGGTTGCAAATATCTTAATTGTGATATTTATAAGCCCTAGGGCGTAAAGTGACCAAAAACGCCCCTAGTTCACTTAACGTACCTTTCTGACCTCTGTTTTTGAATCCAAAATCGGCTATGGCCTCGAAATTGACTTTACATCTTTTATAATATTCTAATTGGTCTAAAAAAATTAAATTTCTCAAAAAAATATTCAGGGCCCACCCAACCCCTGTCCCGATTTTCGATAACCCAAAATTTTGAAATGAGTCGAATGGCCCATAAAACTCTCTGAACCTCTAAACAAGTCCCCACATATTTAAATTATCTTTAAAATACATGAAAATTTATTTATAATCCTATTGCAAGATATTCGAGAGGGAGTATTAGTGTAGAGACGAAGTCCAATTTTGACCGATTTCCTTATTATTCATTATTTTTGTCATAAATTGATTTTAAATAATGTTACATGTGTTTTGAATATGAAAAACATGTTTGGGGACTTATTTTGAAGTTTGAGAAAGTTTCGAGCCATTTGGCTCAATTTGATATTTTCAGGTCGGCGAGTCCTAGGACACGGGTCGAGTGAGACTAAATATTTTTTTGAGAATTTTTATTTTTGATTTTAGACCAAATATAATGTTAGATGATGAATAGAATTGGTTTCAAAGCCACAACCGCTTTCAGAATCAAAAACAAAATGTTAAGCATGTTGACAACTTTTGAGGAATGGATGAGTGAATTCCAAAATGTAGTTTTAAATTCCAAAATGTGTATATATGGATTTGATTCCTTATGAGAGGAAATTTTATTATTTGATTGTGATAAGTGCATGTCATTAACAATGTTAGATATGTAGGTGATTATGTATAATGCGTGCATGCCAAGAATGGACCAAAGTTAATAAAAGTGGACATATACAAATTCTATAGAAATTACAACTCAAAGTCTATAAGGAATCATAACCAACATTACGTTTCCGCGTAATTGCTATTACGCGGAATCATAACTTGGATTATGAGGAATTGTAAATTTGAGTCACTAAGGGTCTAAAACCAATAACTTTACTATGGAAGTGGGTAGAAACTGCAATTCCGTAAAACATTAGAAAATTAGAAAAGTTCGCACGGACTTTTGTGAATGTGTTTAGATGCGTATGTGTAGTAACATGTATCTAAGAGAGCTTCTGCGGTTATGTGAAATTTGGCTTGTCCATTGAGATTAATGGATGGAACCTCACACCTCAAAATTCGAGCCTAGGGATGGGATTTTCCTGTGTTCAAATTTTGAACTGTGACAGCATAGTATCAGAGGGTGTTTGTATTTACAAAGTGTTAAGGTTTCATTTAATCACTTCCATTTTTCATGCCCCTTCTGGCTATTGGAATTTGGAGCATGACAACTAGAGTGGGAGAATGAAGTTTGTTTGGGAAGATAATGGGAGTCCCGACTGGTTAATATATTTGCCATGTGGAAAGTGTTAAATGATTTGTAGAGATGCACTAAGAAGTTACAGACTCAAATGGTAACCCATCACACTTTCACTTTTATTCTACCTAATAAAGAGAGTTTTCAACGTGTGACGGAAAGGGGTTCCTAGAATTTTGAGTATCAACTGTTGATCCTGCGACCCTGGTCAGAGGGACGTCGCCCTTGGAGTGAAGATTTTTTTGGTGAGTTCTTTTAGGCTTAGATTATTAACCTTCCATTAGAATGTATAACAATAGATGTGGGGAAGAAAATTGCAAATGTGTTCGATAAGATGGACATTGTGGAAGTCCAAGATCGAGGCATGCAAGGTGAAAGATACCTTCAATTGAAAGTGCCGATTAATATAAAGAAACCCCTCAAGAGGGTAGTGAAACTCAATCACATAGGGAAGGAAATATGGGTGGGAATCCAGTATGAAAGACTTCCTTATGTTTGTTTTTAGTGTGGTCAGTTTGGCCACAAGGTAGATAAATTTTCTTCAACCGGTGAGATGCAGGAAACAGAGATGCATTATCGGGACTAGATGCAAGATGATATCGAGATCGAAAAGCTCATACATCGACGGATGAAAGGGTAAACTTAGAAAAACATATGGCAATCATTCCTCTCTAATAAGATTAATTGATGATGAGAGGGTGTCAGATGCCGTCGGTTTAAGCATGTAGAGGCCAGCATTTAATACAATACGTCAAGCCTCATGTGCAAGATATGGTGGTGAGAGAAAATCCCAAAGCAAATGACAATGAAAAAATAGGTCCAAGTGGGATCCGATGGGCTCAACAAAAGGTTATCCAAAAGCGAAAACCATTATGTGACCCCTTTGACACTGGGTTGGAGGAACGCAGACCCAATATTGTAAACTATTTTACATTCCATAGCCCAATTCAAAATAGATCCCCCTCATCCACTCAACTAAACTCACTAGCCCATAATACTGATTAGGGCCCAGACCATATAAATGACAGTGGTGTTTAGCCATCTAATTTGTCACAAACCTGCACAAAGGCTCATCTTCTCAATAACTTTGAAAAATTGAAACTAGGGCTTACGAGGAAAGTGCAGAGGAGTATTATCCGAAACTAGGAAATGAGTTTCGTAGCTCTACACTAGGTAAGAAATGAAAACATATGGCTAGAAGAATGGGTGTGCGATAGGCGTTGAATGTTACGCATTCTAGCCTATTAACTTGCATATTTTATTCTCTTAATAATAGATTATTTGTGATTTTACTTTGTTTTAGTATTTTTCTTATTTTCAAGTCCTCAATAATAAATTCACTCGAACCATAATTTTTGGTCTTTTAAAGATAATATTCAAGAGCGTTAGAAGAAGCCTATATCAAGTGGATCAAGTCAAGTCAATATTTTAACTCAAAATAACCCAAGAAAAAGGCCTAAAAGGAGTGTAATTGTTTAAGAAAATTATGTGATAAAATCCAATTCTGCGAAAAAGAAAATTATGAACCCATTTTGGTAATCTGCTCATAACTCCTTATTCGACTGTTAAAATGGCCCGAACTTTTTAAGGTTGACCGAAATTCAATTATGGATCTTTTTGTATTTCATAAAAATTTCTTGAATCGGACATTTACTATGTCAAAAGTTGGGCCAAAGTTCAGCAAAAAAATTCACTTGATTGGGGCTGTGGGAAAATCCTAAGTCTTTTATTAGTGAATTGGGGATGTTTTGGGGGACCTTTTGCTGAAGTTTTGAAGACCTTTTGAGTGAAGAAATATTGGAGAACAAGAGAAGAAAGGCCTAGCACTACTTCCATAGAGATGGTGTCTTTTTTCTCAACTGTTGAAATGTCCTCTTCCACCATGAGCGGCTTGTTCTTCCACTAAGATTTTGATGTAGGCTTAACTAAGAATTAATGCATTGATTGTTCTAATTATTGGGAATTTTTATATTCAAGCATAGATTATGTAATTTAGAGGATTCTATTAAGAATTGATCTATAAAGTTTATATTCAATTTTAATAATTTCTTATCTTGCCTTAGATATTTAGTTGTTGTGATTAAACTCAATTGTTCTTATTTTTTGTGATTACGAGAGTGATAATTACACAATGGTATTTATTGAATATATAATGAGGGGTGTCCTATGAGCATATATACGTGTATATCAGAGTATTACTCAAATGTACCACACGTGGAAGTCAGAGATATCTAACCATGTGTTTGAAATGCTGAGTATATCCACATTGGGATGATCGTCAGAGATGCCCAATCATACCACAAGTTTCGTGATCGTCAAAGTCATCCAATCACAAGTGCAAGGCTTACATAATGCCATGAATGTATGACTGTCGGAGTTGCCCCATCATACAAGTGTCGTCAGAGTTGACTAACACTTGGGTGTCATCGGAGTTGCCCAACACCACATGATCCTTAGAGTTGACCAATCATTTGTATGTATCAGATTATGACCGAAGAAGATTTAAATATCTTGATACTTATGTGTTTTAACTATTAAGCATGTTGTATGGATTAAATGCACATTTTTTTGAATTTTTTTTGTGTTGATTGATATAAGAACTTGATATATGTCATGTAGTGTAGCGACATCATGGTTGCATATCATGTAGGTCAGTGTCGGGTCAATGCCTAGGTGAGTTGGGGCATTCTTATTGAGCTCGTTGATTTGCTCACCCCTTTCCCCCAAACCTTTCTATAGATAAGACGTTAATAATAGATGGAACATGAATATCAAAGTGGAGTTGCTTATGGCATTTTGGATTTATTTTTTTGGATATTGTGTATGTGGCTATCCACGCCAGCTTGTGGCATGCTGATTTTATTGTAGTTGTAGTCATAGTTGAATTACTAGTACTTTTCGACCATATACATGTAATTCATATGATGCTTATGAACTTGGAAGACCACACCAATGAAATGTATGATTTGGATCAATTGTATAGGATTTATGATGATATAGCATCTCATTTATGTTGCAATATTGTATGGATAATTCTAGGGTGTTAGGATGAGATTTTGGGCAACATTTTGATTAAGTGTGAAAGTAGCAAGATTTTTGTTGAAGGGCATTTTGATTAATTGAAGACCCCTCTTCGATTAATCGAACCACTTTAATTGAGCGAACTTCAATTGAAATAATTTCGAGGGAAGTGGGTCGAAATTCCAGCAGAATTTTGATAGTACTTCGATACATCATTGATTGATTGAGACTTTCGATTAATTGAAAGTACAAGTTCGATTGTGCGAAATACCTTATTTGATTACTCGAAAGGTATATTTTGATCAATCGAAACTTAAATCCATAGCTATATTGGATGTGCATGTGTGACTACATGTGGGCCATTGGGATTAGTCGATGTTGGGACGTATATATGTATGTATGCATGCACGTATACGTATATGGTTAATCTTTCACTATAATTTAGATTAGAGGTGGTTCATTGAGACTTGGTAGACAGTCTCATCTTCAGGATTCGGACATAGAGAAGGAGTCTCTAGTGATTCGAATCTTGGGACGTGACAACTTGGTATCCAAAAAGGATATTAAATTGAGATTGTTGATGTAGATGATGATGATGTGTGACATAATCACCCTCGATTCCCAAAAGTCAGAAATTGGGAAGTGACAGAGCCAATAGACAAAATTATGAAGCATCAGAGCAGGCTCTTGGGTAACTGATTCATAGAAGAAAACGAAGTGCTCTGCCAGCACCAAATAGCTCAGGGAAATACGTGTGCACTAAAACAGTAGATGACATTCAATAGGTGGAGGAAGCCAGCCCTAAATGGCCCCAATGGTCCAAATAAAAATTTTGGCATGGAATTGTCAGGGTGTGGGGAACTCCCTGACAATTCTTTAATTTAAGAATCTTATTAAGCTTTGTTCCCCCCACATTGTTTTCTTAGAAGAAACTAAAAGTGATGTGGATTTGTTGGAAGAGATTCGGAAGAAAATTGGGTATTCATAGTGTTGCTACCAAACTCTGAGAGGTACAGCAGGGGGAATGGCTATCTTTTGGACCGATAAAATTCAAGAAGTTTGTGTGGACTCTTCAGAGTTTCAGATAACCCTCCAAATTCAGGAATCAAAGTCTGCTCAATTATGGTGGTTTACTGGTATGTATACGCCCTATATTAATACGATTTGAAAATGTCAATGGGACTATTTGCATAACACATCTAAATGTTAGGCCCCTAATTGGTTATTGATAGGGGACATGGAGGAGAACATGTGATTTGAATTCTTTCCATAAAGGGGAGGAGATTGAAAAGTAGTTGCATGAAATGAAGTAGGTGGATCCAATTTTTGACAAGTTTGATGCATCAAGATACCACATTCTTGAGAAAGAACAACATTAGTGCTGGAAAGATGAGGAATTTTATTGGCGATAAAAATCCATAATTGAGTGGTTGCAAGCAAGAGACAAGAATTCTAGTTTCTTCCATTAAAAGGTTAACCATCGGCGCAAGAAAAATGAAAATTTTGGATTGGAGGATCTTGATGTTGTACACACAAATTTTGGGTCTGAAAATAAGATCAAAACACATGGACAAATATCTCAAATATATTAACTTCAATATATGTTTTACAAATCTCTGTGGATCTTTACAAAAGAAAGACAAATTCCTCTAATTTGATCTCCTTGGTGATCCAAATTCAAGGGCCAGTGGAGCTTGATCTTAAATCGGATTATTGAGACTCCTTTTCAAGTGTTTGTTGTTAGAGAAAACTGGTGAAAATTTTTAATCAAGAGCTGAAGAAGCTTGATCTCGAATAGTCTTGTTGATGATTCTTTGAAATTGTTGAATCGTGGAAGAAAAACAACACGACTTTGAATGTGTTTGTTGTTCTTCTCCTTCAGGGTTTAGATATTTTTGAGCTTCGAATTTTGAATGAAGAACCCTGCAGAGTTTCAGCTTTCTTTGGGAGTCTTCTGGTTTTCTTCTTCACTTCACCCTCTACCTCTATTTATAGACTTCTTGGAAGGGCAAACTAGTAACTTCTTGTACCCTTGATAATTATCTTTGATGATAATTATCTTTTGTGATAATTAACCAATTAATATATATATATATATATATAATTGTCTTTGATGATAAATATTTATACATATATATATATATCAATTATCCTTTGACCCATTTTCTAGTGGACTTGGACTTCTTAAACAATTTGGATAAGCCCATGTCCCATTTATTTGTGGTGGGTCTGGACTTTGAATTATCTAATTCATTGGGCCATATTCCAAAGTGGGCTAAATTGAAGATAAGCCCAAATTATTTTTTGGGCCCATCAAGTAATTTTTTAATGTCTACAAATTGCCCCCACGTATCTAAAACGGGACTTAAAGTATTTAATTTTCGTAATTTTTTTTTTTTTTTGCGAAAGTCTAATTGCAAAGAGGATGTCTTCTTTGTTAAGTTGAATTAGAGTCTTGGAAACCTTATTGCAAATAGGACTTTTTTTTTCCTTGCCCAAGCAGAATTGAAGACTTGAGGATCCTATTGTCAATAAGATTTTTTTCCTTGTCTAAGCGGAATTGAAGACTTGAGGATCCTATTGCAAATAGGTTTTTTTTCTTATTCAAACTAACTTTGTTCAAACTAACTTGGAGTCTTGAAAATCCAATGACAAATAGGATTAATCCACAGTTATATATATGTAACCTACGCTTCAGACACTTCACATCAAAGATAAATCTCATGAACAGCTATTGAAGCCTTTTTTTTTTTGTCAGAGTACTGCCACTACTGCCTTTCTTTTTTTTTTTCTCTACCTTCTCTCTGCCTTTTTTTTGTCAGAGTACTGCCATTGCCACCTTTTTTTCTCTTTCCTCTCTTTTTCTTACTGCCTCATCTACACGTTGTTACTTTTTTTTTTTGGTCACATGAACTCTATATATGTACATGATTGAATGTGTAAAAAAAATAAGGATTTTCATGCGTACATGACTGATAGTTTTGAACTTGAGACTGCATGAAGAATTATTACAACAGCACACCATCTCTCCTGCATCGTTCCATGTATAGGAAACCCTTGAAACAAAGTATACATGTGGCTGAACATTGAAAAGAACATTTTTTTAGTAGCAACTCTATCTTCTGTGATCGCTATTAACCAATTTTGTTTTTCAGATCAGCTTCTACTTGCGGGCTCTGCTCAAGTTTTGTATTGCCTCTAAAACAACGTACAAATCCATTGAACTCATCGAGGAAGACAACTTTACATAAGTCACTCAACTCTTTTCTTGCAAGTTTCTATTTCTTTGTCAATTCTTGCGGGTCAAATCGGATATCTCAGAATATGGAGTTTGGAACACCATTCATTAGTCCTTTCGAGGTCCCTTGGTGTCCTTCAAGATCACTTAGTTATGTTGGAACACTTTATCGTCCATTCGGGGTCCTTTAGTGCTCTTCGGGGTCACTTAGTTCCTTTGAAACACTTTATTATCCCTTCGGGGTCACTTAATTCCATTGGAACACTTTATCGTCCCTTCGGGGTCCATTAGTGCCCTTTGGGGTCACTTAGTTTCTTTGGAACACTTTATCGTCCCTTCAGGGTCCCTTAGTACCCTTCGGGGTCACTTAGTTCTATTGGAACACTTTATCGTCCCTTCGAGGTCCCTTAGTGCCTTTCGGGGTCACTTAGTTCCTTTGGAACACTTTATCGTCCTTTTGAAGTCCCTTAGTTCCGTTGGAACACTTTCGTTAGTCTTTTTCAGAAACTTTTTTTTTTGTTAAATTTCTAACACATTTTTTCCTTCTTGTCAGGTAAACAACCTTTGACTTCTTCCAATCATGGTTTTCTTCAAAAGCTTCAAAGCAAACACCGTAACCATTTTATAATGAGAGAACGATGTCATAGAGAAAGGAACTACACTTGAAGTAGGGATCTCATTGGTTAGTGACTTTGCTCCATAGGCCAAATTAACAAGGCGTAATGAGTGTTTTCAACATCTTAACTACAAGTCCAGCTACCATAGTGCGACAAACACCTTTTAACATATTTTGGTGGTTAACCAAGTCATCACCACGGTGCTGCAAACATCGTCAACATCTTGGCAATAGGCCAAGTCACCACAGTGTGGTAGACATCGTCAATATCTCGGCGGCAATCCAAAAGAAATTTTTTTTTTGTTAGGTCGACTGAACTTAGAACAATCCTCCAAGATGCCTACGTACCCTAAATAGAGATCAAGTCATCACGTAGTTTAAAATATATATATATATATATATATATATATATATATATATATATTATAAAGATAATTTATACTCATATCAATGAGTGATTATCTTTTTTCCATACAGACAATTTATACTCGTGTCAAAAAGTGTTTGATATTTTTTATGAAAACAGTTTATACTCGTGCCAATGAGTGTTTGATTTTTTTTTAAGACAATTTAAACTCACATCAAGGAGTTCTTGATTTTTTTTCATGCAAACAGTTTATACTCATGTCAATTAGTGTTTTTTTTTTTACATAAATTATACTTGTGTCAAGGAGTTTTTTTTTTCTTTAAGACAATTTATACTCGTGTCATAGAGTATCGTCGACAGTTTAGGCTCATATCAGGGAGCACTTTAGCTTTGATTATTCTTCAACTCTACAAGATTTAGAAGACAGTCCAAGCTTGTATTGAAAAGTGTGAACCAGCTCGGCGTCAATTTGGAGATTTAGTTGTTGTTTTGTTTCTTTATTGTACTATTCTTATACTTGAAAAGAAATATCTTCTTCAAACTCATCTCCCCAACCAGAAGGAAGAGGTATTTCATTCATCATAGTCCATGCAGGAGGATTAAACCTCGCCTAGTATGATGTCATTCCGCTGCGAGATTGGATCCAGACAGCATCTTTGGGCTTTGGTCCCCACACTTTTCCTTCCTCTAGTCTTTTGCTTTTTCGAGCCTCTTGTTCCATCTAGGATTGTAGACAATTTTATTCTTGTTCTTCATTTTGAGGTTTCAAATTCTTACCTTGGTGTTTGTTGATGACATGTCGGGAAGGAATTACTCGAGTTACCATTTGTATATTTTCAGACATTGATTCTTGTGAGATCTTTTTAGAATCATTCCCTTCTTGAGCATTCTTCTTTGGCCTCCAAGTAAGCATGGTATTCTAAACTCTCCCATTTGAATTCATTTGAGGAGAACTTGAAGAATTACCTTTATAACGCTTCTTTGATGCAAATCCTTGCAATTTGTCGCTTTGGTTATGACTTGGTTTTTCTTGTTTCTTTCTTGAGACTTCTTTCTTATTTTGAGGTTTGAGAAAATGTGTAGGCTTTTTTAAAGGACAAACGTGAATCTTGCCCCCTTGCCAAGGGTATTTCATATGAAAGAGCTGAGAATGAGCTTTGTATAGAGGGTTTGTCCCCTGTCTATCTAGTCTTCTACCAAGGTTTTCTTGACTCAATCCCTTATGTAACTGAGAATCTTCAAATGAAGTCACCGAAGTAACATGATGTGTTTCTTGAGATATGTCTTTAGAGACGATATTTGTAACATAAGATGTATCTATTTCATCGTCCGAGTTAGGAAGTTTTTCGTCTTCCTCTTCAAACACAACTCCCTCATCTTTAAGATAGTTGTCAAACATATTGGGAAAGGCAAGAGCCTTTACACCATGACTTGTTATGCTGAGCTCCATATCATGGACACGAGTAACCAGTTCATTAAATGTACGAGGCATAATTCTTTGTAGAATGTAGAGAAGCTCCGAGTGCATGCCTTGCATACACATTTCGACTGCTGAGACTTCAAAAAGACGATCTTTGCAATCAAGACTTAGAGCTCGCCAATGATTGATATAGTCGACTACAAGCTCGTCCTTCATTTGTCTAGTGTTAATGAGTTCTAACATACTTACTATTCTGCGAATATTATAGAAGTGATTGAGAAACTCTCGCTCTATTTGCTCCCAACAATCAAAACTCCCAGCTTTGAGGTCTGTGTACCAATCAAATACATTTCCTTTGAGGGAATGAACAAATTGCTTGACTAAGAGGTCTCCTTCGGTGCCAGGGTTATTGCAGGTCTCCATAAAGTATGCAACCAGTTGTTTGGGATTATCTCTTACATTAAATTGTTGGAACTTTGGCAGTTGATATCCCACTAATGTTATTAAGCTGTCAATTATTTTGGTGTAGGGCTTTGAGTACATGAAAGTGCTTTGAGGGGCGCTGTCATACTGTGCTCGGATTGTGTTCGTTATTATATCTTGTAATTGTTGGACAGATAGCGAAGCGACTGACGAAGCACGGTTAGTTTCATCAACCACATGTCCTAACGCTGATATGTGATGACGATCTTTTGATTGGGCACCTTGAAAGGCTGAATTTGAAGTTTTCACAGGCAATTATGTTAATTTGTCAAGATTTTGGATTTCAAGCTTACTCATTAGTGCAGCAATCTACAAATCCTTCTCTTCAACAGTTTTTGTGAGGTTTTTTATTGTGCGCACCATCACTGCCAGTTGGTATTCCATTGAGGTTGTTCCAGTCATCATAGCTACGACAACATTCGAATAGAAAAGGCCTTGAGAGCCAACATTCTTTGAAGTGACCAATTGTTCTGAAATCCTAAGTAACAATTCTGAAAGGGAACTAACGCTAGAGTTGGCGTCAGAGACAAAATGGGGTGAATGTGGTGGCACCGACTTTTCTAAAACAACATCAAAGTTCTTTGCCCCCTGAGGAGCAATGTTGTTAACATGTTGAGTTTTCACATCCATTGGTTTAGCAGGCTTGGTTTTCACCAGATCTTGCTAATTCTTGAGCAAAGGAATTGCTTTGGTCTTGTTACACGTCATAGGACTTGTTGAGGTGTTGCTGGCACTTAACGGGTTTCTAATGTTTTGGTTACTGCTTGCGGCAACTTTGGTGTTAGTCATTGCAGCAGCAGTGTCTTTTGAATTTTTCTTGTTTGTCGTCTGAACCTTGGGAGGAGGCATAGATTTTGATGAACAAAGTTTTGGATGTATGACGTAGGAGACAAAGATGAGAGGTAGAGATTGTCCCACTGAGCGTGTCAGAAATTTGTACACACTAATTTCGAGTCTGAGAATAAGATCGAAACACGTGGACAAATATATCAAATATATTAATTTTAGGAAATTCGAATCAACTTGGCGTAGCCCATGAGAAGGAAATACTGAAGGATTAAAAATGAATCGTCACACCCCTGCTACTTCACATTTATTCTTCGCTGATGATAGCATTTTATTCTGCAGGGCTACAGTCTAGGAGGTACAATGTCTGAAGGAGATTATGAGGACATATGGAGCCATGTCAAGTCAAACTATAAATTTTGAGAAGTCATCCATTTTTTTCAGCCCGCAATACCCCTTCCAATACTAGAACCCAGCTGCGAGAGTTGTTACAGATTACTAGAGAAGGGGCGGAAGAAAATTATTTGGGCCTTCCCGCTGTCATTGGAAGACAAAAAAAAAGAGACTTTTAAATTCTTGGAGCAGAAGATGGCTATTAAAATTCTTGGATGGAAGGGAAGTTTTTAGTCATTTGGAGGGCGGGAAGTTTTATTGAAAACGGTTCTTACAGCGGTGCCAGCCTACCGCCATGTCTTGCTTTAAGTTTGTTTCCGAAGAAGTTGTGTAACTCGCTCCAACAAATCATGGCACAATTTTGGTGGGCTGGAGGGGACTCTAGCAAAAACCCATTGGATGGCATGGCATGGGACACCTTGGTGAATGCTAAGAAGACAGGCAACCTAGGCTTTCGAGACTTAGAGGCCCTCAATCTTGGCCTCCTCGCCGAACAGGGATGGAGGTTGCAAGTGTTGAAATCCGGCCTTCTTTACAAGCTGCTAAAAGGGAAATATTTTCCTAACTCCACCTTTATGGAGTAGCCTCTTGGCAGCTAAGGAGGTCCTTAGAGCTGGTTTAGTATGGAAGATTGCAGACGGAAAGCTTGTCAATTGCTAGTCTGATCAATGGCTAATTGGTTGTCCACGCTTCAAGCCTCGTCCCCATTCTTTTGATTCCCATAGCGTTACGATGAGTTTCAGATCTTGTTGATGATGATTTATAAGTGTTGGAAAAAGGACTATGCGACAATTCTCCAAACCCCTTTGAATTTAACTATTTAACTGCTCAGTGGGATCGCCAAGTGTGGGGGTTATCAAAAAATGGGGAGTTCTCTGTCAAGTCTGCCTATTATGCGGCATTGCAAAGACAACAACATCCAATCCCTCATCCTAGTACTTGTACGAGTGCAAGTGTTTCTCGCATGCCCATTCAACATTATTGGGGAAGATTGTGGTCGTTGGTGAAGCCTAAAATCAAACATTTTCTATGGCGGTGCCTTCGTGATAGAATCCCAACCCAGCAACAGTTGTGGAAGAAAGGGGTGGTTGCTGGATTAGAGGCTGAAACAGTGGCCCATTTGTTATGTGGGAGCACGTCTATAATGCACCCGGTGTAAATATCTGGACCGTATGTGTAAAACACGCGGTATGTTTTATTGCACGTGTATAACACGATCCAGATTCACCCGCTATATTTACACTATGTGACTGTCTTCGTTCATTCCAGGTGTGTGGAAGTTTTGCCCTCTTTTAGTAGATCCTTGAGCCTCCTTCGGAACTTGAAGGAGGCCTCTCTCACTTGACTTTAAGGATGCTGTTTAGTTAAATGAAATCTTCCCCTTGCCTTGAAAAAAAAAAAAACTCATTAGAGATGTTAAAGAACCCTCTTTTGAGTTGTTCCTGTATAATTAAATCCAATATTAAAATAGAAATTTTTAAGAAAAAATGTATAAATACAAACAAATACAATCACAAAATTTCTATACTTCGTAGTCAGATTTTTTAAAGAAATAATTATTTACTTAACAATTATACAGAGAAACAGTTTCAGCCTCGTTCCGAATATCCCACTTGCCAGAAAAATTATATAGAGAAAGAGGAAGAAGACTGGAATAATAAGTCAACAAAATAAATAAACAATATTCATATACAGGGGTTGCACATGTATTATACATAATCATTCGTACTTTCTGCCATTGAATTTATTGAACACACACACAATAACCATTTGATTTTCACACAGTTCTCTATATATATTCATCCAATTGAAGATATACATGCACATTTCAGAATAATGAAACAAGAGTCATTGGATAAGTACTAAATCAATGAATTTGGATATATTCCTTCACTAGTTCCATGTTGCCTTCGCTATTGTTTATTAATTTATTCATTAGAATACCAATTGGGCCCAGCCCAAATCCAACACAAAAATGGGTCCAAAAACTGGGGTAAAGGACCCAGAATGTCAAAGTTTAGATAAGAATTCTTTTAAAACTTCTATGTGAATATAACATTTAACATAACTAATAACAGTATTTTTTTATTTGAACAATAACAGTATATATATATATATATATATGTAGTACCTAATCCATTTTCTTTTTCTTTTTTTGATATACACTACTCGGATAAACCGTCTACCGTTTGAGATTGCGCCTAAAATTTCATAGTATATCTTCGTGCTTTATTTCGAAATAATAAATTCTTTAATTTACCTACCCAAAAAAAAAAGAGAAAAAAAAAACACTCTTTAATGTTTGAACAGGATTATTTTTTCTTTTTTTTTAATAATTACCACTTACACCCCTTAGTTTAGTCAATATTCCAACTTATCCCTTCTAGTTTTAATAATCTAACTTACACCCCTTCAATTTTGGATTCAGGTCTCAATTAACTCCCTCCGTTAATGTGACCGTCAACAAACAAACAAAATCTCTTGACGTTAGAAAAAAAAATGTAAAATGGATATTTTTACCCTTTCTATGCATGAAATTTCATCTTTGACCCCTCTTTATTTTTTTATTTATTAGTTATCCTTCTCTCTCCTCTCTCTCTCGATTCTCTCTCTCCTAATTCTCACTCTCTCTCTCTACAATGTTCTGTTATATATATATATATATATATATATATAATATATATACACCCAAAAGCCATCACCACTGCCATGCACAGACTATCCACCGCTGCCACATTGAAGCTACATTACAGGAGCATCTATTCCACTAGAACCCGCTGTCGTATCATCTACCGGAGTTCCACCAGCGAAGACCCATCATCCGTCCTCATCGCCAAGTTCCACCATGCCACACCACCTTAGTCACCGACGAAGCTTCATCTACCATCATTTGGGTCCTCATAATAGAAAACCACCCATGTCGAGACCCATGTCCTACCTCCGACGAAGACCCAATCCTTCTCTAGTTCCAGTCCTCCATTCGAGGCTTATCAACCATGCATGCACACCATTGAAGCCGAACTCCATGCGCCACCACAGTCACCACTGTCCGTTTCCATTGAAATCGAAGACCCACAACCATGACTCCACAAACCAACATCTCCACCCGAAGCTACACCATGCACCACCTTTGTCACCATCTTTTTCTGCCGCTATGGCAGACCCATGAAGAAGAAAGAGAGAATTGGTGGAGAGAGAAAGAGACGGTGAGAGAGGAGAAAGAAAGTCGAGAAAGAGAGAGAGAGAAGTCAAGAGGTTAAAATGAAAATTTCTTACTAGTTCTATTCAGTAGATTCATAAGTTCATAATATTTCTATAAAGCTCTCTAGGACTGCAAAAAAGAAAATTAAAACTTTGTGTTGCTCATTGATGGAGACTGTGACAAAACCAAGTTGCAAAGAATTCTTAATTTCTTATAGAATGCGTACGAAATCTAAATGGTGATCAATATAGTTGCATCAAGAGTCCAAACTCCAAAGAATTGATTTAGATTTCAAACTAATTCAACAATTTGAAAATTATGCACTCTCTCCCACAAATTGACCATGATAGGTCTTCATTGGAGATCAGTGGTGTTATATGGCAGTGGAGCTCGGTGGAGGTTGTGTATTGGAGAAGAAACAACCATGGGGTTGTGGTGGTTGTTGCTTTGGAGCTTCGAGGAGTGGCTTGATGGAGAGGAAGGTCCTGGATGGTTGTTGACACTTCGGTTGTGCTTCAATGGTGGATCTTTAGCAGTGGTGTCTCATTAGAGACTGTGGTGATGGTATTGACGTCAATGCCGCATGCTCCACCTACCACCTTTGAAGACCCATATCTTCATCTCACCGTATTTGCGCACCACCATACAACCATTATCACCACCACCCATGGTAGCCACCACAGTCACCACTGCCTGTTTCCATTGAAACCGAAGACCCACAACCATGACTCCACAGACCACCATCTCCACCATTGAACCCATTATCGATTCCCATTTCCGGCAACCACCCGAAGCTACACCATGCACCACCTTCATCACCATCTTTCTCTGCCACATTGGCAGACCCATGAAGAAGAAAAAGAGATTTGGTGGAGAGAGAAAGAGATGGTGAGAGAGGAGAGAGAAAGTTGATAGAGAGAAGACCCATTTCGGTGGTGGGTTCCATTTTTTCTACGATGGTGCTCCGGCATGTGATGGTGGCCAGTTGAGCTTGGTGGTGTGCTTTGGTAGTGTAGAGAGAGAAAGGAAGAGAAACGGAGAAGAAAAAGATGGAGAGAGAGGGGAAATTTGGTCTTTTTAGCATCACCAATTTTTATTAATTAAATTTAATACTTTAATCAGGGGTAAATTTGTAAAATCACCAAAGATCGTTAGTTTAACTCAAGGACATCAGTTACAGGATGTGTAGTCGGGATTATTAAAACTAGAGGGGGTCTAGTCGGGATATTACCTAAACTGAGGGGGTGTAAGTAGTATTTACCCTTGTTTTTATAAAAATCAGTGACACCCCAAAGATTTGTATACACACCTCAAGTGATAAATGTCTGTTATCATACTCGAGTGATATTTTCGTTTCTAATGCCATGCCGTTACATTACCTATGAAATGTCCAATATACCCCCAATTTTATATTATTTTTACGTCTATTTACCATTTTACCCCCCCCCCCCCCCACCACCACCACACACACACACACACACACTCAGAATGAAACTCTCTAATAAATCCATTTATCTCTCAATCTTCCCCCCTCTGTCTCTATCTCTCTTTCTAAACCCTCTCAAAATCAACCACCATAAACCCATCGCTCTTTTCTCTTAAAACCAGTACACCACAATCCAAAACCACCCATTTCTCTCTCTATCTTCCCTTTCTATCTCTAAACCCTTTAAAACTCAACCACTATAAACCCAACTCTCTTCTCTTCTTGGTTGCCATGGTGAATGGTAGACTTGGCAGTGGCTTTGAGTTTCAGAAGCGGGTCTATTTGATAATGGTAGTGCATGGCCTAGAGTTTTGACGACAATGGTTCCTTGCAGGGGCGGCTCAACATAATTTGAGGCCTTAGGCGAAAAATATAAGAGTGGCCCATGAAATATTTTAATATTAAATATTAGTTAATAATGTTTTTATATAAATTATTATTATTGAAATTATTATATTTAATTGGACCATTTTCTACTAATAAATCTCTTAATTTTTTAATGATATTTTTCCTATGCATAGATATTTGTGGGAATAAAATATGATTTTTGAAAAAGATCTTCATTTTTTTTTTACTTGGTTCACTTTCTTTCATTATTTTTTCATGTTATTCGCAAAAAAAAAATTTTGATCACACATTTTATTATCATTATGAATCTAAGTCACTAATATATTTATCTTTTATTATTGTATTATCTTCTAGTAATTCTTTTAGATGATTTGGTTGTTCATTTATTGATTTTTTTACCTAAATTTCTTGTTATTTTATTATTAATATAACAAAATTTTGTTGTAATGAGAGAAGAGAAAACGTGAGGAATAGAAAATATATATATATATATATAATTTAATAGGAGAATATATAAAGTTTTATAATTTCTAATTTTTTACAATTATCCGTTAAGTATATATTCAACAATGCATAAAATAAAATAAAATGTAAAATGAAGAGTGACTAAGAGAAAGAGAGAAAGGTCTTGAGACAATGATAGAAATTAGAAGTTTTAGAATGAATTAAATTATTTGGGCCTATTATTCAATTTTTACCATTAGTTGAGGCATATCGCTACAATTAAGTAAATAAAAATTTTAGGAAGTCTAATAATATTAGAAAATAAAAATTTTAGGAACTCTTATTAAGGAAATAAAATAATTTGGAGGTCTTCTATTGGTTGTGCCTTAGGCAACCGCCTAAGTCGCTTAAGGGTCCAGCCGGCCCTGGTTCCTTGACGGGGAAGATAAGACAAATGTGACGTTGGAGATGGTGGCTGGAATGCAAATGGCAAACAAGGCTACTGTTTGGCAATTCACAATTCATTCACTATTAGCATCAATATGTCCCAAGAGTTTTGGGAAGGTTCACGGTGATTTATGGGTGTCGCTAATATGCACCATCATATGAAATAATTAGGATATGCTAACGTGCACAATATAAATTAATGAGATTTGTTAACATGCACCGGTTAGTTGTTTAGTTTGCATAGACTATTTGCTTGTGATAAATCGGTGTCTAGGAGTGCAAAGGCTAGGGTTCCTTTTGGACCATTATCCTCTCCGGTTAGAGTTTTTCTCCAATCTCTTAAGTGGCGATGTTTGTTACAATTACTACACTGGGTGATACCAATCACTTATAACTCACATTACTAAAATGGGTGACATATAATAACATTGTATCACCCATTTTTGCCTATTTGGGGTGTAGATATTGAGTGCGCCGGGCGCATTCCACCCTCTGTACACTACACGCACAGTGGGCCCCATCTCGCGTGTAGTGCAATGAGGGCTGGGATGCGCCCGGAGCAACGAATACTTACTCCTATTTTGGGGAGCTTCCTAAGGCCTCAAAAAGTCCTTTCAAGCATCAAAAGTCTTTTTAAGAAAAATATGATGTTCGGTTACACATATGTAAAGGCCTTTCTGAAGAAGCCAGTGGTCAGAAAGCTCATTTTAGAGAAATAAAAAAAATGTTGCATTTAAGGACAAAATAAGTATTTTAGTACAAAAAGTGCTTCAGCAAATATTTTGCCAAACAGACAAAAACTTTTCTGACATTAAAAGCTCTTCAAGAATACAGTTTTCAAACACCCACTCATAAGTCAAATAGAAGTGATAGCTTCTATTTCTCTTTTTCATTAGTATAAAAGCAGAAGCAAAAGTTATGCCAAACAGGGCCTTAGAACCTCCTTTTAGGAAGCCAAATTTTCTTTTGGAATAATTTTTTTATTTTGCTAATTTTTTCATATACTTCTTATATATTAACAAGATTGTGTTATATTCTCTTTTGGTCTCTCATTCCTCCACCTCCACTGCCACTAGTACTACCGCAACCTTCCACCGCCACCACTACCACCACCTTCACTGCCACGGCCGCCACCACCACTACCTCCTCACCACCTCCCCTATCAGCATCGCCACTGCTGCTTTCCACTACCACCATCCCAGTCACCACCATCACCACTACTGCAACCACCATTGTTGTCACTGACCACCACCATTGTCACCACTACCTCCACTTCAGCTTCCACCTCCACCACCGCCTCCCACCACTGCCACCACCACTACCCCTACCAGCACCGCCACCTCCACCGTCACTGCCACAACTTCCTTCCGTTGTCGACTTCTTGCTTTCTAAGGCTATGTTTGGTAGAATGGAAAAGAAAAGAAAGGATAACATTACTAATGAGAGAAAAGAAAAAAAATGAAAGGAAAGGATAGTGTTAAACTATTATCGTCTTTGGTTGATTAGTAAAGGAAAAGAAAGGAAAAGATAAATAACATGTTTGGGGAAAGAAAAGAAAGGAAAGAATTTAAAAAATTTCCTATTATACCCTTTTATATTTAAAAGAACAAATCTTAGCTTTTATCAAAATAAGGGCAAAATTGGTATTAACAAAGTTTCATTAAAAAATGTAGCCTTTCTTTTCCTTTCCTTTCATTTCTTTCTATTTTTGGAAGGAAAACGAAAGCTACTATTCATCCTTAATTTATCCCTCTAAATCCTTCCATTTCCTTTCCTTTCCATTAAAATTTTCATACCAAACACACAAAATCATATCCCTCCATCACTTTTCTTTTCTTTTCCTTCTATTTCTTTCCTACCAAACTGACCCTAAGGGTTGTAATCGTTGTTAAAGATAAGGAATAATATTGTCAAGAAAAAAATAATTTAAAAGTTAAAGTATATTTAAAAAATGCACTTGTCAAACGTCTTTTTTTTCTTAAATTCCTTCTAACAAAATTCCTTTTACGAATGCCTCATCAATGAAGTCCTTTTGATATTAGGAAGCTCCCCCAAATGGAGCCTAATGGAGAGGATTTTTACTCGTGATTTTTGAAACACTGACTAAAACCCTCAGTTAAGACTACCATTATTAAAATAGTTTTCTTATTAAAATGTGAAAGGGTACCATGATAAAATTATTGAAATATTTTTGTTTTCATTCCTCCCCAAAGTTAAGATTATCATTTCTTTTCTTTTTTTCCTCATTAATCAACCAAACACCACAAGAGATATTAACATTATCATTTTCTTACTTTTTCCTACTTACACTACTGTTATCTTTTTTTCTTTTTTTTACCCTCCAATTATATCTCGAATCTATGTGGCAAGTAACATAACGCATTATTTTAGGAGATAAAATTAAATGGTGGGTTAGTATTGGTGGAATTCTCCCCATACACAGAGTCATGTGGTCTAATATACATATTGATATTTATTTTTAGATTAACTAACCACCATATCACCTGCCACATAGATTCGAGATATATTTCAGAATATTTATTAGGGACATGTAAAATTTTCCAATTATTTTTGCTTCAAACTACAATAGAAATTGAGTTAGCACCTTGTATCACTGGGTAATATGGTATAGACATACATATATAGATAATGACACTTGTTTCTCCCGAAATAAAGTTTAATTACAATCCAATGCCTATCCCTTATGCTCCCACCTCCCTTCCATTTTCACGACCTCGTTGCCCCCACCAAGTCTACCACTTCGGTAACTCCCCTCGCCTCCATCCCCTCTGCCCATGCTCTTTCCTATGTCCTCATACCACCCTCCTTCAGCATGAAACCACCTCATACCACCATGAGATCCACGAGCTCACTAAACCACCTACTCTACAAAACTCAATTAATGTTATTATTTCAAACCATCCTCCACACCTACAAGCTACATGGATACATATCCTCCCCTCCAGCCACCTTTGTAGACACCCTATTTCTGCCATCCCTACATCACGTTAATTTCCCCAATTAAAGGGAATGAATTGCAATTCTGCCTATCAAATACAGTTAGTAAAAAATATTGGGTTTAAATTTACTTAAAAATCAACAATACAATAATAATTCAAAAAGGAGTTTTAGCAATCATGTCTGATGATCGGCGTTGAATGTTACGCATTCTAGCCTTTTAACTTATGTATTTTATTCTCTTAGTGATAGATTATTTTGTAATTTTACTTCATTTTAGTGTTTTCTGTATTTTCAAGGCCTTAATGATTATTTCAGTTAAAACCATGATTTTGGGCTTTTAAAGATGACATGCAAGATGCTTAGATGAAGCCTACATCAAATGGATCCATTCAAATATTTATTTCAACTCAAATCAACCCATGGAAAAGGTCCAAGAGAATTACAGCTGATTAATAAGGTTACGGGCCTGAAGCCCAATTTTGCACTTAATACAGTCTTAATCCCCCATTTTGAAAAATAGACCAGAAGTGTTATTTCTGAGCCTCAAATCGACTTAATTTTAACTTAAATTAAACGAAATTTGATTCTAGACACTTTTGTATTTCACGAAAATTCTGTGAATCGGACTTCTAGTGGGTCAAAAGTTGAGCCGAATGTCAGTAGGAAAAACCCACCTGATTAGTGCTGCGAGAAAACCTAATTAATTCCTAATTGGATTAGGACTTTGGTGTATTCTCTTGGGGCATAAAGTGGTGAATTAGGGAGAGATTTGGGGAGAGCTTAGAGAGATTTTTGACAAATTGAAGATACTTTGCAGAGCTTTCGGGTGGAGAACCATTGGAGAACGAAGTCTTACGCATAATTCATGAAGATGATGCCTTCTTCCTCAACCGTTGAAGCTTCTTCTTCTACCATGTGCGGCTAGTTCATCCACTAGGGTTTTGATGTAACCTTAGCAAAGCATCAATGGTTTGATTGTTTTAATTATTGGGGACCTTTATATATGCATAGATTGTGTAATTTAAAGGATTCTTATTATAGAATTGAACAATAAAAGTCCTATAAATTCAGTTTCAATGATTTTTTTATTTTATCTTAGGTATTTAGTTGTTGTTATTGAACTCAATCTCTCTTATTTTCTGTGATCATGAGAGTGATTATTACACAATGGTAATCACTGAATATATCATTATACGCTTTGATGGAGTATGCCTAGAGAAGATGGACCATACTGCACCCTACATTAGAGTAGTTAGGCAGATGGCCTATGCCAATCGAAGATAGTCCATGACTTAGCCTTAATCATATGTTATCTTCTTGACGAATGAAGGTAAGCTTGTAGCCACCGACACCATTTATGCATGATGTAATCCCACATAGTTGATTCAATTAACCATTGATTGTGGAGTTAGTGGTCAAGTCAATTACCCTAGATTTATCTCATACTATCTTCACTCTTCCTTGGTTTTATTTTATTTTGCTTTTTAAGTAGTTAAATATAAAAATCAGATTTCTTCTCTTTATAAATTTAATTAGAATTAATTCCATATTCCAACTCATCAGACCATAATCCCTGAGGTTCGACACCCCTTTCGATAGCCCTATTCTTGAAGGAATTCGTTCTATTGCGAAGTGTGGTAATTTTAATTGAGATGCACTCACACACGAATCATGATTCGTGATTTAACCTTAGAATACCTTAATTTTGCGAGAGTCATCCTCCGATAGGGCTGAATAAGAGTTTTGAAACCTTTATATATGACAACAAAAGGGATGAACAACTTCTCTATAAACAAATATACCTAAGTCTCCCTTATTATTATGAAAACTTATAAGTTAGAAAATCACAATCCAATGATATAATTATTATACTACCAATTAAACCACAAATTAACAAGTATAACCCTAACCCATCAATTATAGATTATTACATTACAATCCAGTTTAAGAAAATATAGTGCATAGGACCACAAAAATAATTTTATTTATTTTAAAATTTCAAGAATCTTCCACTTGGTCCATACACTCTAAGTTATATAAAATGACACAATAGATCACAACACTTTCAACCTGACATAAGGATTCTAGCTCACCCTTGTTCAACCATCGTGGAGCAGCAGTCCTCTTCCATCTCTACTAGTTTTAGCAATCTCTGGTAGAAAAGTCGAGTGACCACTCATTTTATTTTTAAAAATTATAATTATCGAAATAGATGAACTGAAATTTCAAAACACTCTCTTCCATAAACATCCTTAATAGTGGATCATGAATGTGTAGACAAGTAATATATTAGTCTAAACAGTTTTATGGTCTCAAAACCGATTCCATCAATGATTTGAGCAAATCTAGTGTGATTTTTACTACATTTCATGAGATATGCAAACTGCATGTGATCTAAACGCACACCTCATTATCCATCATGTGTTATACCATCACAGTATGTCACCTGAACATATTACAGCAAAACGTCAACTTCCTATTATCACACCCCAAATTCCCACACCCGGATGGACATGGAAAAGTGGAGGTGATTAAATTAAACATTAACACCTTGCAAATATAAACACGCTCTAATACCAAGCTGTCACAACCTAAATTCCAAGCCACCGAAACCCCCATTTCGTTCCCGAATTCCGAAAGTGAACTCATTCATTAAATCCCAATGAACCATCAATTTCTTTATCACATAAGCATAACCATACAAATAAAAATCACATCTCATGTCAACGGGCCCCACCATTTGGTTTACATACGCATTGGTCCAATTTCCAATTCAAAACAAATCAATTCCCAACAATGACTAGTTTCAATCGGCTAAAGACACTTCATCAACCGGTTGAAGACCTAGGAAAACTTCAGTCGGCTAATCAATTCATCAGCCGACTGAAGCCACTATTTTGATCTGCTGAAGACTCCTTTCGGTAGGCCGAAATATGGTCTCAGTAGAACTAAAAAAATTTAACTCTTGGGTTTGCAATTCCAAATCAACCGGTTGGCCAATAGGCCCCTACCAAGCGGCCAAAAGTCCTACGTTATCACCAAACATATAGAAACAAGGTCCTTATGAATTCCATAGCCTAAGATAACCACATGTTGATCTAATAATGCCCAAACCATGTATGAACAAGCATTGAACCATACATATTTCCTTTACAAATGGATTGTAATCAAAATGAACATAAAATATATCAAAGTTTCCAAATTTACAAATACATCGTTATAGTATTAAAAACACTAGTTCAAAATCCATAATATAATCTTCCAAAAGTGTCAAATGACACATACATATATACACATATACAAGTTCCAAACAAAATACTTCCGAGTATCCCACCACTAGCAACTCAAGCCTCATCAACCAATGTTCTTATCTATAAAAATGTTTAGGAGAAGAGGGGTGAGCGATACACATGCTCAGTAGAAATGCTCAAACCTTCCTAAGCATCAACACGATGCTGACCTACATGATATGCAATCATGGCATCCCTATACTACATAGCATACTCACAATGCTCATAAATAAACAAGTTCCAATGCAATACATACATTTTACCATTCACGTGCTTATTTCATATAATCACATAAACATTAACAATAAAATCATATTTCAATCAATACTTAATCACAAAGTCAAGCAAAACTTTTGAGAGAAATCCTGAGAAAATCCTACGCCACCAGATAAGTACTTTTGGTCACTTATCCTTAATATACTTTACGAGCTATAACTCAAATGTCTTTCAAAATCAAAAATACTTAACAGGCTATCAACCTGAAGGTTTATCGAAACCAAAGATACTTTACTGGTTATCCACCCGAGAGTCTATCGAAACCACATTCCTCGTCATTCTCCTCAAAATCAACAATACACACATTTCATGCGCATTATACCATATGACACTACTATGCTAAAACATGCTCAACATAGACATCACAATACATGAAATTTCATACACGACATCACCAAATACAATTTCATGGAAAATCATTTCTTTGATTCATTTTCTCAAACACGTGGCATTCAAAATGCACATAACTCATGTCATAGCTCAAATGTAACCCTAATGAAATATATGTTAAATCAACATATATACACAATTTTAACATATAATACATATGGAAATCATTTCTAGCATGCTTATTACATGAAGGAAAGTTAACAATTAAGCATACAACCTTCCTAATTTACTTAGGCATGTTAAACCAACCAAAAGCACCATTGAATCCTATGAAATCGATGAAAGGAAGGAGAAGACACCCCTACCTCAATTCTCAAGCCTTCACAAGCCCTTTTCTAGCAAAACCCTAAAAATTCCAAGCTTTCCAAACTTCACCAAACCGGACTTTGATCGAACAAACCATGTGAAACTACTAGGGCAGGCTTTTCACTCGCTACCCATAGAGAGGGATAGAAGACGTAACCCTTTTCGAGTAGAACAAATCCTTGGTTTTTGGCACCTTCCAAATCCAAGCTTAAGGCTTCCAAATTGAAGAAAGATGCAAGAAGAGATAAAGTGAATGGAAAGAACAGCTATGGCCACTTGGTTGGTCAAGAGAAATGATCCAAATATCTATAAATCTTATATTTATAACAAGTGCAAAATGACCAAAATGCTCTTACGCCACTTAGCGTACCCTCCTAGACTCTGTTTTTGATTTCGAAAGCGACAACGGCTTCGAAATCGCTTCTCACAACCCAATTTGTGATACCCAAATCGATATAGAAAATGGAGGTGATCAATTCCAACATAATCACTTCTTAATCTTATTCATGCTCTGATACCATAATTGTCACGCCCCAATTTTTGATACCTAAATCCATATAGGAACTAGTGGTGATCAAATAAAATATCATCAATCCTTAATTTAAATCATATTCTAATACTACACATGTCTTGTCAGTCCTCAACCCTCACCACGAGTCTAATGTCTCAATCTAAGGATCACACGATAGCTATATATGCCCCAACCTTGTTTCCATACACCAAAACAAGTTTATTCAACTCAAGGCAGTTTCGGTCGGCTGAGCACCTTTTCGGTCGGCTGAGCACCTTTTTGGTCGGCTGAAAAGCACTCAATCAGTTAGTTGAAGCCCCCTTTCAGCCGACTGAAGAATTGCTTCAGCAATTATAGCACTGAGATGCCTACTGGATTCCAATTCAGAATCAGTCGGCTGACTAATAAGTAACTTTGGTCTACTGAAAGCCTTTTTTTAGCCGACTGAAACACCTCTTCTAGTAGGCCGAACCCTGTTCCCTACAGTCCTTAATGTCATAAATCTATGGACTTCAGACGTAACAACCGGCTGATGGGTTCAAAACTTTCCAAAACTGCCCAAACACCCATTTAAGTGTATCAAACTATCCCCATAGCCTAGCATACATCTATGCACGCCAAAATGCAACCTTAGCATGTATAAATATCAATCAGCACATAGAACACTCATCAATTGAACACATACTCCATTTATACATAGTTTTTCTTCTCTAAAAACTTACATTCAAGGCACAAGTGCCTATATACAATATCTCAAAATGAAAGTCTTCTTGTATATTTCTAAAGGCACCATATCCACATCCCAAACGTCCATAACACAAAAATAACCAAAAGGAGCTCTTCTAAACTTTAAATCCAACTCATGGTTGCTTACCCTCGGCGACTTCCTTGCCATTTTTTGAAATTGTTAATGTAAGGAGGTGAGCAAAATCAACGGCTTATGGTCATATGTTGTGCAATCCACCCTAGTTCTCATATTTCATATTAATACATAAATTAATCAAAATGCATAGCATATCATAGCTACGTGTCATGCTCCCTAGCATTCTAGTCAATAACACAATTGTTTCATTCACATGGCATACACGTCAATACACATGACAATTCATAAAGCTCAATTTAATCCATGCATCAATGCACAACTTTATCATACCTATAACATATGACAAAAATTAATTCGAACATAAAGTCCAACACCCAAAATTACGTTGCTCTTGGAATTATGCTCACACTCACACTCCCAAACTGGATAAGTGCCGAAGCCCCATACATCATATCATTGATTATTAGTTATTATAGGCTACTAACCCATGCAGTAACCAACCTTTTAGTGCAAGTTTGAGGTCTTTCAACCTCAGAGGATCTATTCCCCCTCTACTTTGTACATGAGTTATTTCCGAGATACCACCCCACACACACCAACCATGTCATGTTTAGCATAGACATACCCAAGTCTCGATGCATTTGCACTCATTTCATTTCCTATGTTCATTTTTAGCATGTCACACAAGAAACTATATTGACAAAAAACACATTCAACCTTTCTACATGCTTAACATTGAAATTAGGCAAAATCTATCAAGTTGAAACTAGGGTTCTAACAAATCACAAAACTACATATGTACAATACATTTCACATAAATCATATACTCACAATTATGCATTCTAAACCATAATTCCTTCATTTTTAATTATAGAAGACATTAAGAACATTATTTAAACCACAAGTTTAATCATAAAACCTCATATAGCATATAACATGAACACATTCATTTTATGCACATAATATGAAATAAAATTTGTATTGAAAGACACAACACACACCCTACCTCAAGAGATGAAAACTCAAGCTAAACCTCAAATCCACCAACTCAAAATCCACTCAAACCTAGCTTTGCTCAGTTCAAAATGACGCCCTCGCCGTGTAAAACAAACTTTCCTTCACCGACACCTTTCGAATCAAGCCCTAAGGCCTTCAAAATCTAACTGAAGTTGGAAAGAACTTGTGGAAAAATAATATCTTAAAAGTCTCTCAAACCATAGTCTCAATGCTATGGGTATTTTCAATGAATTGCCACCGCCGATCCGCTTCCCCTTATAAATGAAGTGCTGCCACACCCACTCGTAGATCCTCATCAATTGCAAGAGCAACCATGAGCTTATGAGTTTGATCAATCCAACCTTCTGCCACTAGTGGATCATGTCCACCTTCGAAAGTAAAGTAGGTGGTTTAAACTTTACATACTCCTTCATAGTAACCATCTGTCAGCTCAAGACAACCCTAGGTGGTGCTTGAACCTCCTCTTCCCTCGCTTCTCTTGCCATTTGCCTCATGGTATCTACCATGTCACGTATATACTATGTTCCGTCAGCTGGTTCCTAAGAAACATTAGCGCCTCCACCCCACGCTCTTCTTAGTAGCATTTTGTTATATATACAATAAGAAAGTTTAAAACCAAGCGTGAACATATACACACAACTTCCATCATGTTCACACAATGCCATGACAAGTCATTTCAAAGCTACCATGTTATAAACAGGTAAACTCGTAATCACGTCACACATAAGCAATTTATAAATCCTTATGTTTCGGTCCTTTACCCCCATTGAACACTTAACCATATTTCATCCTTCGTCCAAGGTATTCAAACCATTGCTTTGACGACCCTCACCCATCCTCCTTAGGTGTTCAAACTTAGTGTTCTGATACCATATTGTCACGCCCCATTTTCTGACACCTGAAAATGGGGGTGATTAAATTAAATGTCCACACTCCTAATCACAATTGCCCTATGATGTCATCCTCTGATTCCAAGCTGTCACGCCCCAATTTTTTACTCTCAAAAATTAAGGATGAACCCGTCCATTAAACCTTAATGAACCATCTTAACTCTTAATTGCCGCAGAAGCTTAATTACGTACACACTCATGTAAGTGTGTAACTCAACATCAACCAATCCCAATGGGCCCCACACTTGACATCATATACCTATCTAATCACCTCCAACTATCTATCACGCCCTAATTTTTGACACCTAGTGTAGAGCGAGGAATTGGGGGTGAACAGTCAACGTTAAACCAACTCACACACATGAATCCCCTAAGTTCCGACACTCAACTCTTTGTGTAGTTGTAATACTAAAATGAAACTTATTCCAATGAAAAGGGGATTAAAAAATACTCAATTTCAAAAATAGAATCACCTCAATCGAAATTCTAACGAAAAAGTTATGCCCCGTCGAAGTTATGACGTTGAACAGTAATGCATAGAAATTTCCAAGTGTTTGGGAATTTTTTAAGACGTTTGAAACTTTTTTTGAGACGTCTTGTTTCATGCACAATCAAAGTTTTGAAGTCTCGGGAACTTCCAAATAGCTAGGGGTCATAGTTTCAGACGTCTGAACCTTCCCCACCAGCTGTGAAACTTCCTATTTAGCATCCAAATCCCATCCAAATCACATCCTAATACCCTCAAATCCATATATAAACATCAATACAATATCCAATATGTAAATGAAACATAGTTTCTTCATTCTTATATCTCAAATCATACATCTCACATACGCAATCCTCCAAGTTCACAACCTCAAGAGAATTACATTTATAAGCTCAAAAGCTTGAGTTCAACTCAATTTACATGTCCCAAAACAAGCATTCAGTTCATACATCTCATCAATACGTACCAAGCATCCATTTTATAAACAAGTTTATAATTTACAAGTCCTTCTCAACGTCCTTACATAACATAGTTCAAATGCAAGCAAGTTACATATTGTTCAAACGTAACCACAATTACTACAAAGTCTCATGCCACAAGCCGGCATGAATAGCCATATACAAAATATCCAAAATAAAGTAAAAATGTTATATGAAACTCCACTTGAGCCACTCAAGTCCCGTCCGTCATGGGCGCCTTATCTGAAAATAATTTGGGAAAAAAAGGGTGAGCAACTCAACGGGTCAGTATGAATACCCCAACCCACCTAGGTGCCGACTCGACACCGACCTATATGAATGTATGTCATTATACTACATGTCACTTTCAACATTCATATATTCATTCAAGTAATACATATTAAGGAAAATGCATTAAAACATAGATTATGCTCAACATATGATCACATAAGCATAAAGATATAATTTCTCTTTCGGACCTCATTCGATATCCCAACATGATTTGGACCGCTCCGACAAATCATGTAACCATAGACATTTTCGATAACATTCGTATTACTTGGACAACTCCGACAGTGTCATACTTCTTGCCAATATTTTGGTTTGTCACAAGGTGATTGGATAACTCCGACAGTCACCAAATATGGATATAATTCGACTTTAGGCCTTAGCCTTGGTATGATTGGACCACTCTGATAGTCATACCTCATAAGGCAATAATGTCACTTACATAGCATGGTTGGACAACTTTGACATTCCAAGCACGGTCCATTTTCCCCGTTTCCTCACCATTACCCCATATATGTATTTCGAACATATAAAATCAAGCATATCATTTTCATACTTCTCAAATGCGCAAGCTAGTTCTAAAAGTACATAGCATGCATTTCTCACCACATAAACACATATAATTGCATATATGTCAAAACCTGCATATTATTCACATATGTCTACAATTCTCCAATTTAACACATATTGCTCGTGCTTCATCAAATTCATACACTTGCTACATATAATTAGCATGCATTTCACATTACATCCTTAATACATAATCACATAAATGTTCAATATTGCACATAATCACATATGCACACAAAATTAGCATACATGTAGTCATGCTCTCAACTTCTCACATTTCACATTCTAGCCCCTCATGTTATACATATCACAAGGTATATCAAATTGCACATAGGAATCATAGAAGAAGGAGAAAATCTCACATCTCAATCCTTCTCACCACTCATATGCATACAAACAAACCTTACACCTCACTATTTCACCCGAAACCCTAGAATCGACAGCTAAGAGAGAAGGAGAACCCCTACCTCGAATTTTGAAACTTTCCAAGCAATCTCCAAGAATTCTACCGAGGCCTATCTTTCCAAAACGCGAATTTGTTCGGTTCAAACCAAAGCCCTTGCCCCTCTACGTGTTGTCCTTCTTCAGTGAATCCCAAATCCAAGCCGGATGTAGTCGAAATGTAAAGAGAATGTGGAGGGATGAAGTTGGGAAAAAGAAGGGAGAGAAAGTAGTGTGAGAAATGGCTGCGATCTCCCAGCCCTAGATATTTATAATATCTGGGGCGCAAAATGACTAAAACGCCCCCGAGCCACTTAACGTACCCTCCCAACCTCCGTTTTCGATTTCGAAAGCTTCTACAGCCTTGAAATCACTACCTTAACTCTCTAAACATTTCATTTGGTTTAAAACTAGTAATAATTTTTTTAAAAATTTTTTTGAATTTTCGGGCCCCCCCGGACCGCATCTCGGGCCCTCCGCTTGACCAAAAAGTCAAATTTCTCCAAATATTCCCAAAACTCATTGGGTGAGTTGGGGCATTTTGAAAAATTTTGTTGTAGAGGGTAATAGGGTAATTAGATGAAAAAGTGCAAAAGGGCCTTTTGGATCATGAAAAAGTCTGAATAGTGTTTTTGTATAGTTTTATAATTAGTTTGGAAAACTTGGCAGTCAAACCAAATAATTTGAAAAAGGTAGCACATTTGAAAATATACATAATTGACAAGTGTTTTTTTAAATTTTCCCTAAAAAGGAATCTGTCATCTAATAAATGCCCTACATAAAAAATGCAATAACTAATAAAAAATATCAAATACAAAGAACTTTAAGGTGTATATTCTACAAAACAAGAAAGAGCTACAACTGTCACAAATGAAAGAGTATTGTGAGATGGAAATTAATAGGAAAAAATGAAAGCGAAGTGAAATAAAGTAAAATCAATTTTCTAACATGCATTTAGTAAATATGAACAAATTTCAGAAAAGTTGTGGGAAATGAACATTTCATGATTTGGATGGCATGAAAATTACAACCAAATATAATGACTAACCTAAACTATCCTTATTTTTATTAAATATAATATAAGGTCTAAATAAATTTAAATTGGATAGTTTTTTTGTTATTTTTTTAAAAAAATAAGTAATATAAGAATCTAAATAAATAATTTTGTTAGAAAAATTTATGAAAAAATTAGGTGTTTATGAAAAGTTACTTTCCCACAAAATTTTCCAAACTCTTAAAATATTTTTAAAAAAAAAATCAATTTCTTGGGGTCAAATGTCTCTCATGTTCATTAAAACCACAGATGGCCTTCTATTTGTAGACCTAAATGGCAAGGAGGTTTGGGTTTTCCCAACCTTGACTCTAGGTGCAAAGTTGCTTGCTTGAAGCAAATTGGTTCATTTTGTCCAAACAAAGCAAACATAGCATTTGATTTGACTGGGTAGTCTCTTACCTCATCAAGCAAAGCAGTTTTTAGGATATAAAGGCTCAGTGTTATCATACCTGGGCATGGAAAAACATTTTATGACAGAGAAACACAGCCAAAGCTTTTTATCAAATATGGAGTTAGAGATGATAGGAATTACCATGCTTTGGAATGACCGCTGGTTGTCCAATGAAGCTCTCATTTATAAGGTTGATCCTGCATTCTTTGCAAATAAGACAGCCTCAAGTATTTCATTTCTTTAAACACATTTACAACTAAGATTTGTAAAGGTAGCTGACACTTTCCAATTTACAACACCATAATGGGTGAGACATGAAATGATAATAGCCTTGCACTCCAGCTATGGAAGATGTGAACAATACACACTATATGGGAAAAAGGGATTTCTCAACCTGTTCTGCTGAACGACCATTCACAAACGGAGGCTCTGCAAGTTCCAGCTGCTACACACAAGTCTTAATCCGAACGACACTCAAAACCTAAGCTAAACATATTTGAGCCAGATTGCAGAATTCAAGGCATAATATTTTCCTCGATATATGAAACGCAGGCATCTAAGCTTCTAATTCCATGGACTTGGCAGCCGGCAATCTCTGAATGCTGAAGTGCCACTTGATGCGGCAGGGGAAGGAGAGGAGGCAATGTAATTTGTTCCAGATACAGAGACCGTGGGCAGATTTGCAGGCTGACCTTGGTGCCCCGAGGGAGCAAAGCGAGATGGACTACAAGCAACTGCAACTGCAACTGCCACATTTGCATTTGCATTTGCTCGAGAAGGGTGTGGAACCTGCATATAAAATAAGATATACATTTTACATCATCACAATAGCAACAGCCTAAGACTAGTAATGAATATCAAGTTAGGCTTAATTAGAACCTACAGATTACAAAATGCATTCATTTTTTTGACCAGTCAAGCTCTGTTTTACTTTTTGTATTTTCTTTTTGTCGCAAGTTATTAAATTCCAAGCTGCTAACAGAAGTTCTTTAGCTCAGCTAAGTAATTTCAATGCATAAGAATTCTTACTCATATGCATTTTTAGTTTCTGTAGTGCTACTCCACTTGAACTTGATATTACCCTGTTTGGGATCGCTAATAAAATTATGTCGATTGAATAATCGTTAAACTACAATAACCCAAAAGTTAATGCGTGAACCATTTGTGATGCTCATCCCACAACCAGTTGTATGTGAGTTGAATATACTACTAAGGCTTTGGCCTGACATATGTTAGTGTCCTCTAAGACAAAGAGGACACTAACATTCCCACAATAATTTTAACAAAGCTGGCAATGTACCAAAAGAGAGAAACCAATAAAGTTACAAGGATTGCATTGTGTTAAACCTATGAATGGGATCGGCCACATGAATTCTCTTTTTCCATTCTTTCCGATCATATATCATGTCTCATCTAATATTTATTTATTTTTTAAATCATTTTACTTCATCTAATGTAAGATTTTATCCGCCTCTTTGTCGGTTACCTCCTAGGTAAACTTTTTCTCTTCTAACTATTGCATCTTCTCTACAATGTTTACAACAATACTACCGAAGTCCACTTTCTCTAATTTTATCATTAATAGGCACTATTCTGCTGTGAAGCCTATTGCTGTGACAAATGCCATTCAAAAGAAGATTTAAAAATTCTTTGGGGAAATATTGATAATATGTCTAAAATGCACTATTTAAAATGGGATCCGATAGCGAGACCCACGGCTGAGGGTGGTTTTGGTCTTAGACAGCTGGGTGATCTGCAAACTACTGCAGCCTATGCTTCGGTTGGGATTTTCTGAATGACAAGGAAAGTTTGTGGATCAAAATATCAAAATGGTTCAAGGACAAGTACGTCAAGGGGTCTTCATACTGGGATGTAGTTGTCTCTCCTTCCAGCTCTCCTGTCTGGAAGCACATGCTCTCATTAGGGCTGATATGTTACAAGCTATTTCATTTTCATTGCAGATGGTCAAAAGATTAGTTTGTACCATGTCCTTGGTGTGGGGGTCAGACCATTCTTCAGAGGTTTGGTCACAGGGTTGTTAGAGATCTGCCTTTCCCTAGACACGCTAAATTGAATGCTCTGATACAAAATAACAGATGGTGCTTTGATGATCTAAACCATGCTGAGCTACAGAATCTGATTCAGTTTATGAATAGCATCACTGTTCACAATCATACAAGCATATATAGAGATAACAATCAAACACATTCATGCACAACACAATATTTTATATGGTTCATCTAACTCTAAGGCTATCTCCATGGAGAGAGAGAATTCACTATAATTGAAAAGAGAATATACAACACGCGAAAAGCATGCCTACCACACACTCTCACTCACTCTTGGCATCTTCCCCCCGTAATTACATATACCCTCTCCTCTCATCTCCTCACAACACTCACCAACCCCTTACAATCCCCCCCCCCCCCCCCTCTCTCTCTTCCCTTAAACCGTATCTCTATTTATAGAGTCTTCAAACCCAATTCCTTCTTGAACAAGGATTCTCATACCTTGTCTAACAAGAAGTTACCAATCAATCACAACTCTAAAATAATTGTATACAACTTTCTCCCCAAGTCTTCAGCCTTGCTCCACAAGTCTTTAGGCTTCCAAAACGAAAAAGGAAGCTGCCGCAACTGAATTTGAGCCACAAACCCAACAACCAAGGAAGCACGGACACGGGATACGGGTACAACACGATACGGATACGGCAATATGAAAAATCTTACAAAAAATAAAATACGGACATGGCAAGAATACGTCAAATAAATAAATAAAAATATAATATTATAAATAAAATATTAAGTTTTATTCTTCAACCATACAATAAATATACTTAAAAGCAATTATACAAAATATAAGAAGTTAAAATCTAGAAATCTCCTATCTTTTCTAATATTCTTTACAATGACTCACTTGCTTGGAGGCTTTAAAAATATTTTTGTTTTATTATAAAAAGACTCTTATTTTCTAACCTATAAAGTTTTTAATATTACAATCTCAACCCCACTTTATAGAACAAAAAATTTTAAATTTGCCCCAAAAAGTATCCTAAACGTATCCCAGACGTATCCAAAACGTATCCCAGCGCATCTCAGACGTATCCTCGCGTATCCAGATGTATCCGACATTCAAAAAATAATTTTAAAAAATGGGATAAGAAGAAGAATAAGAAAAGAAAAAAAGAGAAAAAATAAAAAGAGCATGCACTTAACAGGTTCTGCAGAATTCTGAAGAAAAGAAAAAGAAGAGAGTGCTGAAAAAAAAAAACAGACCATGCACTTAACAGGTTCTGCAGAATTATGAAGAAGAAAAGAAAAAGAAGAGAGATGAAAAAAAAAAAACAGACCATGCACTTAACAGGATCTGCAAAATTCAGAAGAAGAAAAGAAGAGAGAGAAGAAAAGAAAACAGAGCTTTCGTAGTTCGAATAATCGTAGAATCAGTTCGAACACAGGAGAGAAGAAGAAGAAGAAGAAGAAGAGAAGAGTACCTGAGAGGCTAAGACGCAGAAGAGTCTGAAGAGACCATTCACAATTGCAGAAGTCAGTCCAATCGTAGAGCCGAACCCTAGATTTGATTTGGGTCAAGCACAAGTCCTTTTCTTTTCTCTTCTTTTTTTTTTTTCACTATTAGTCCACCGACAACAAGTAAAAAGAAAGCAGTAAAAAATTAAGGGTGTTCTTTTATTTTGTTTTTTTTTTTTAACTGTTAGTCTACCACTTAAATGGGGACAAGTAAAAAAAGAGCCAGTAAAAACGTAAGCCTTCAAAGAGGAGCGCCTGTCTAGGGCCTCGCGCCTTTTTGATTAAGGCGTGCGCCTCTTTGAAGGCACCTCACCTAGGAGTATTCTAGGCGCAACAATTACACCTCGTGCCTCAAGCGCACGCCCGAGCACCTTTGACAACTATGGGTGTAAGTTGAATTTACCCTTTTTTTTCTCTAATTGCAACTAAAAAACCCTAATTCCTTTGGACTCAAAAGCACCATATAAACACCTCTAAGCTCTCCTAAGACATATTTAGATAATAAATATAGAAATTTCTACACACATTATTGATTTTACAGGCATTATTGAGAGAACATATAGATAGAGATTATATATTCAAAATTTTACGAGATTCCTCCTTGACATGTGGGAGGTAGTGAGGGGAGAGGTGATGGATACTTGTCATGATTCCATTCTCGGGGCCGCTTTGAGAAATGCATGAATGTTTCATTTTTATTTTTATTTTATAGGTAAAAAATGTATTAGAAAGCACTCAAAAAGGGGAGTGCAACCCATGTACAAAAACCATTAAGAAACATGAATGCTTCATTTATTGCCCTTGTTCCCAAGAAGTGGGGAGCATCTGATGGTAGAGACTTTTAGCCTATTAGCTTGGTGGGTTGCATCTACAAGCTAATACCAAAGGTTCTTGCCTTAAGGTAGAGACTCGTCTTGGATGATATTATATTGGATTCCCAAAACACTTTCATTGGTGGCCGGCAGATTATGGATTCAGTTCTTATTACTAGCAAGTGTGTAGACTCCGAATTGAGTAGTGGGATCCCAGGACTCCTATGCAAGCTTGACACTGAGAAGGTGTATGACCATAGTTGTTATAGGCTCAAGGCGCTAAGGCCTCCTAGAGCCTGAGGCGCAAGGCGAGGCGCAGACCTAATTGAAGCGAGGCGCAAGTTGAAAATAAAATAAAATTTGTAGCCAATAATACAAAGCTAGCAGCAACAGTTGCTCACACTACTCAAACTACTGTTTAGCCAAAAGCATGAGAACATCAAACTACAAAATAAGAATACGTAATATTCCAATTTCAGGAATTTCAGTGTTTTTTGTGATAATATGCTTTAGCAATTGTTATACGCCTTAGAGAAATAAACTACAAAACATAAACAAATTAAGAATTCATAAAAATTTTAAAAATAAAAATAAAAAAGAGAGAGAGAAAAGAACAGAAAGACCATAAAAAGGGGGAAAAAAAGTGAACAGAGAATAAAAAAATAGAGCAATAAGGATGAAAAAAAAAAGAAACACAAAATAGAGAAGAAGTTGCAGGAGAACTCGTCCCACTATGTAACTTCCAGAAAACCTTAAGTCGACTGATTGTATCGAATCTATTGATCGACCCTTTTTATTTCTTTTATCGTTAGGGATTGTATTATATGGTTAGAGTCCACCATAACACAAAAATACATCACATGCTAACAAGGAGAAAAAAAAAAGTGTTTTATGTTAGGCGCGACTTGCGCCTGGGGCCTCAGATGCAAAGGCGCACGCCTGATTGAAGGGGCCTAGCCTGGCCTTTGTCCAGGAGCAACTACTGAGCCTTGAGCCTGAGGCGCACCTTTGACAACTATGTGTATGACCATGTGAGTTGGAGTTTCTTGTTCTATTTGTTGGAGAGGACGAGTTTTGGGGAGAAGTGGAAGAGGTGGATTGAGTTTTGCATTTCTTGAGTGAGGTTCTCAGTTCTGGTGAACGAGGTTCCTATTGGTTCTTTGGTAGTTCACGAGGTCTGAGGCAGGGTGATCCACTTCACCTTTTTGTTCATTATTGTGATGGGGGCGTTTAGTAGACTGTTGAGGAGTTCAAGCAACAGATTTGGGCTTCATCAGAGGCTTCAAAGTGGGTAGACATCAGGCTAGAGCTAGTCAATTGGAGATTTCCTACCTGTTGTTTGTTGACGATACTCTTATGTTCTGCGAGGCTGATGAGTCTCAGATGAGACACTTGCAATGCATGCTGATTTGTTTCGGGTTGTGTCTGGCCTGAAAATCAAAGTGAGAAAGAGTGTGCTGGTTCCAATACGGGAGGTTGAGGGGATTATTGGCCTTGCTGACATTCTCGATTACAGTGTAGGTTCCTTTCATATCTCCTATTTGGGTTTGCCTTTGGGATTGCCCTCAAGGAGGATTGGTGGATGGGACCCGGTGGTTGAGAGGAGGCTCGAGGGGAGGAAGAAGCAATATCTAAGGGTGAGAGGGGCACCCTTATGAGAAGCACGTTGTTGAGTCTTCACTCTTATTTCCTCTTTCTTTTCCATATCACCGCCTCAGTTTTGGAGGTTGGAGACGTAACTTTCTGTGGAGTGGTATGGGGGAGTTGAAGTACCATCTTGTTTGTTAGGAGCAAGTTTATAGGCCGATTCAGGGGGCGGCCTGGGGATTCGAAGCTTGAAGAACTTCAACAAGGCTCTCTTGGGGAAGTGATTGTGGAGATTTGGTGAGGAGAGACAGAGATTTTGGAGGGTCATTGTTAGCATATTTGGGGAGGAAAGGAGTGGTTGGTGCTCTTTAGAGGTGAGGATTCCTGGAGGGGTTAAGAGTTTGGAAATTTATCCAGAAATGGTGGGATGAATTATCTAAACATATCAGACTCAGAGTTAGGGACGACAGGGGTATTCGTTTTTGGAGGACATTTGGTGCGGTGACTGCTCGTTGGGTTGTTCCTTTCCTAGGTTATTTCGGATTGCTGCCGATAGACATGCTTTTGTGGCCGATTGCTATCACCTTGATAATGAGAGGACCTTTTGGGATGTTCGCTTTTCAAGGAACTTTCAGGATTGGAAATTAGAGGATGTTGTGGGGCTCTTAGAGTGCCTACACCGCCAGGAGGTGGTTGACGTTGTTGTTGACTCTCATGTTTGGGTGCTCTCTTCTCGGGAGAGGTTTGATGTGCGATCTTTCTATAAAGCCCTCTCGGATATCCCAACGCTTTCCTTCCCTTGGAAATCTATTTAGCGCCCAAAGGCCCCCATCAAGGTGGCCTTCTTTGTGTGGATGGCAGTTCTGGGGAGGATTTTGACCTAGATAATTTGAGGAGAGGAGACATGTTATCGTCAATCGGTGTTGTATGTGCAAGAGGGACGAAGAGACGATCGATCACCTCTTGTTGCATTGCCCCGTGGCTAGGAATAGCTGGAGTTTGATCTTGGCATTGTTCGGTGTGCAGTGGGTTATGCCTACCTCCTCGCTTGGCATAATTGAGGCTTGGAGGGGGTGTATAGTGTGTCCCCAAGCCCATGACTTTTGGAGGGTGGTGCCCTTGTGTGCTTGGTGGTGCTTGTGGAGGGAATGACATATGAGATCCTTCAAGGGGGAGGAGGTTCCTATTGGGGCGCTTAAATTCTCTATCATTAGTTCTCTTTTTTTGTTATGTTGTTGGGAGGAATTGTAAATCCTTGGGGGAAATAGTAGATTTTTTTGGACATATTGAGAGGCTAAGGGCCCTATTTGGTCCTTCTTTGTTTGAGGGACGTGTTCCTCTTTTGAACGCTTTCTAATACAATCTTACTTATCAAAAAAAATAATTCTAGGAAGCAATCTGGTAACTTAGTTGTAAATCTCTCTCTCATATAGTGAATGTTGCTTTGCTGAACTAGACGAACAGCCATACTTTGATCTTTGGGAGACATGGCCCCAAGCACTACACACAAGAATGAATTGGGTATCTCCACAAAAATCTGGTTTTGTTTTGTGATTGCTTATTATTTATTTTTGCTCACTATATTTTAATTAAATCATAGTATTGTGTTTTAAATGTAGTTCTTAGTTTTTAAAACTTAGTTATTGTTAGCTAAATATCAGAAAGATCTATTCACCCCTTTCTAGATCTATTTTGAGCATAGCACACTCTGTCGTATCCATAGTTGTTAAAGGCTCAAGGCGCTCTAAGGCACTAAGGCTTCCTGGAGCCTGAGGCGCAAGGCGAGGCGCGGGCCTGACTGAAGTGAGGCGCAAGTTGAATTTTTTTTTAAAAAAATTATATTTTGTAGTGAGTGAGTGAAGTAATGTAGAACAACTACAATTGAGAGCAAACAAAAAGCATATTCACGGCAATTAACAACAAATGACACAGAAAAACAGATTTCGGAGTGAGTGAAACAGCATCTGCAGGTGCGCCTTGTGCCTCGCGCCTCAGTGCCTGAGGCGCGCGCCTCTTTGAAGGCGCCTCGCCTGGGCATACCCTAGGCGCAGAGGCCGCGCCTCGCGCGCCTTTGACAACTATGGTCGTATCAGTCTTGGGTAGTGGCCCACAATTTTTCTTTAATAGTTACATAAAGAAGGAAAAAGAAAACAAAACGAATATTAGGTGATTTTTCCCTCAGTTGTGGTTATGAATTGTGTTAGAAAAATCTACTCCAATGCCTCTATTGTAAGCATGATAACTGATTGTGTTCAGCAACAAGGCCTGATGTGAACAGTGGGGTTAACTGGTTGAACTTGTTTAACAAAGAGAAAAAATTGAAAAAAGAAAAGAAAGAAAGAAATGACAATATGAAATTCCACCCATGCTTGTAGAATGGGGGTAATGAGAACATAGACTTGAATTTCTGGATGTACTAATTGCCACACAGACTTGAATAATAAAAATGACATCATGGTTGGCATTCAACAAAGAAGGATTATGAATCTAAGGAAATTCCAACAGAAAGGACACCAGTTGAACCAAGCACATGAATTGCAAAATGTTGAGATGCCTCATAACAGTTTTTACAGCTACAGGTTCATAGGTCAGCAACAGTTGTCTTCAGAATTAGAGTTACATATATTTCCAGATTCCACATATTTCCCGTCATATGTTATATTTATAGTAAAACTATTCAAACAATTAATTTCACTGGGAAAATAAAACATGCTACTTTCCATAAACATGTGCAGCCTCATATTCATTGAAATAACAATTTATGAAATATATTTAGAGTACCGTATTATGTTGGATATAGGCAGGCCTTCTATGAGGAGAATCTGAAGATGGTGATGTACTGCTCATTCGAAGCAAATTTCGAGAATGCACATTATGGTTTGAAACATCATCAGCTTCTCCTCCTTCCATATCACTGCCAAGGTTTCCCTCTGAGCCCATCATCCTAGGAGTAGCATGCCTACTCATTGATCCAGAATAATTCGTAGCATCCACTTGTAGTGAAACGGATGGACGCGTTACCATTCCCTGAAATTGAATACTACTTCGTCTCTTCAATTCTTCTTCTGCGTTTAATATCTGATAAGCACCACCGAATACAGCCTATTTATCAAGCATTGTTTGGACAAAGAACTAGGAAACCATGTCCTAAAAAATTCTATAGTAGTGTGAATGTGTGATGAGGTATCCAAAGATCTCTTCTCACATAATATACGGTGATTGGAACGAAGCTTACCTGTTTCAGCACTTGTACTAAATTATGTTTTTTTGCTTTCAAATTTTGCAACTTTTCTTCAACCTCCCTTTTCCTTTTCTCTTTATCAGTTAATGAATCCACTTTTTTGCTTGTCTGCTACGTAAAACAATAAAGAAAAAATAATATAAGGTTTATATAGAACAAAGAAGAGTACATAACGCAATAGGATTACTAACAAACCCGGTTAAAAAGTAGTTTTAGGATGTGTGTGAGCTTTCCTCAAGGCAAGCCCAATACAAGCTATCTAAAGCACAGCCTCAGATGTTCAACTTTATGGAGTTTTGAGCTTAAAGCATGGTGCATTAAAGTGGTGGATGCCTTGAATGCTTAACTTCGCTTAGATATATATAAGGATCAAAATATGGTGTTCATGGCATAAAAGTAAATTTTCGCCCTTCCCTGTCTTTTTTTTCCTTCCGTGTTTAAGTTTCAATTGGAAATTATAGATTTGAGTATGAATTTTAAGCCCTCATAATTCAAGTAACCTTTTTCAATCTCCATCAAAATCAATGACACGCATATACATACAAACAACCGTTGTTATTACAACTAAAAATTGTCTACTTGGTTAATTGAAGAAAAAATAATGATACAATCGCAAACAGAGCAAGAATCAATACCTCCGTGTCGGTATTCTCCGGAACCACCGGCTTTTCACCTAGTGAATCGGCACGTGAGTCCACTGGATTGGAGCTGTTTTCAGGTATAACGGATCTTGTATCAGATCCATCCACCGGTTTCACGGAACCACCACCACCATCCGATCCTCTCCGATCCTTGACTTCCTCTTCAAATGAAGAATCGCTCTTGGAAGGCCCTTCCTCAGGATTTTTAACCTTCGGTGGATCCGATCGAGGAGGCTGGGGTTCATTGTTGGGAGATTCATTTCCTTTGGTCCCTTCTAGTTGTCTCAAATTAGGGTTAGGGTCAGAGGTGGTGGTGGTGGAGATGAGGCGAGAGAGGGCTGTGGAGCGGCGGTGGAGGAGGACCTTGAAGTCTTTGAGGGAGATTTTAGGAGTTGGCATCAGCCATCGACGAGGGACATCGGGAACCCTGTGGAGGTTACCTCTATACAGAGAGATCGCCACCATTTCCGCTCCTCCAATCTCCTTTTTTTTGTTTCTGTATTTCTTAACTTTGCTATTTGTGTATTTCCTCTCTTTATATATATTTCTCCTTTTTTTTTTCTTTTCTTTTTTTTCAGAATGCAAGTTCCCGCAATTTCATTATTATTAATGAATAAAGTATGGTGCTGTTTGATTGAACGAAATTAAGCACTCAAAATTTCAACTAATAAAGTTTAAGTGCCCAATATAATAATTTAAAAACTTGTTTAATACCGTTTTAGTTTTAAGCTATGAATTCATTAAGGTGTTGTTTCATCAAACTGAAAATTAAATACTAAAAATATTAAATACCGAAATTTAAGTGACGAGTATATTAATTTGAAAATCAGGTTGATACTATCTTAATTTTAGTACTCAATTCATTAAGATTGTTCGCTAAATAAAAAAAGTATCCATATTACATTTTTCCCCTTAATATTTTCACTTATAATATTTTTATAAAAATGCTATATATATATATATATATATATATACATAAAACAATAAATTTCACTCAATAAAAATATCAATTTAGCAATGCAAATGTCAAAATAGATCATAGAAAATATTAATTCAAACTTAAATAATGAACATTATTCAATCAATACTTATTAAGATAATTTTAAAAACGAATTTCCCATAATTGTTAAATTAAACTAAACATATAAAAAATTAAACTATAGATATTGTCTATAGACGGATAAAAACTAAATAAACTAAGGAGGATGCACTCAATTAGGATTTTAAAGGATTTTGAAAAATATTTTTTAAGTGACAAATTTATGTGAATTTGTGAATTTTTATAGACTTCTACTACAGACTTTTATTGATTTTTATGGACTTCTATTAGAGACTTTAATGAATTTTTATAGACTTGTATTGATTTTTTCAACATATTTTGTTTATTTATATCATTAATTCTATTTTTGCGTACAAGCAAACCAATGGCTCAAGAGATAGTTATAATGCAAAATAGATAATTTAAAAATTATTTTATAATGCAAATATCTTAGGAAAGAGTGGGGATAATGAAATAATTCACTTGATAAACACAAATTGTATATCAACCCTTTTTCAGAATTCAATCACATATTATGAAAAAGAAAAAAAAAATACAGACTTTACTTATATGGTCTAAGTTAAATCATTAGATTGATAATTCGAGAACCTTTAACCTAGGTTATATTGGATTATTAATTGGACTTTATGATCAATCTCTGTGACTTGAGATTTTGATCTTTAACAAACAATGTAGAGAGATCTTTCCCATATTGCGAGAGATTCATAAAATTCAAGTTTTCATAATTCAATATAAAGATAGAGAATGTGAGAGGAGGGAGAGAACAACCAAGAGATAAAAAGGTTGGATTTGTTATGCCTTCAGTATTTATACTTTCCACCCTCAAATCTACCAAAATCCACCACTTAATGAAATCTTTCAAAATCTATGACTTTTTTAATACACCTAAACTTTTGTAGACTTTTTTAAAATCCTAATTGAATACAACCAGATTTATGTGGACTCTATAAATGTCTGAATTGAATACACCAGGACTTTTAAAGTCTTTTAAAATCTTTTAAAGTCCCAATCAAATACACTCTCCTAATAAAATCTTGATAGATTTTTCTAAACAAATGACATGTCAAAAATATATGTACAAATATGTAAAAAAGAAAAAAAAAATGCTTGAAATTGTTACTTTAGAATAATCTGGCAATTAAATAAATTATATTTCTTCTACCAATTGTTTTATTTGTACTTCTATACAACTATAAATATTACACTATCCATCAACCAAGCAATCTAACTATTTCACAAAATTCCAACTAACAGATGTTGAGATATAACCTAGCAAATAAGCTAGGTGATGACAATTTGCCCCGCCCTGGACAATTCGGTTTACGAAACCATTTAAGAAAACTGGATGGGGTTTAGGAGAAATAACTCTAGCGGGTTCAGGGCGGGGGCAGGGTAAAGCCCTACCCTGACCTACCCCATTTAGGTGTATATATATATATACACACACACACACACACTTATATATTATATATAAAGGAAACCTATATATATATTCTTCTCTGTGTGTTTGTGTGTGTGTGTTTTTATTTCTTTATTCGTGGATGAAAAAATAAGGACTGGATTAAATTTTTACCTTAAAAAAAAAACTAAATGATAGCATAAATGGGGCGGGGTAGAAGAAGTTAAACGGTTTCATGAATGGGGTTTGGGGATGATTTTGTAAATGGTTGCAGAATGGGGGTGGGACAGGAAAAGTTAAACAGTTGCAGGGACGGGGAAGGCAAAACCCACCCCGCCCTGCCCCGTTGTCATCCCTACTAGAAAATGATAAAGAAGCTCCCAAGTCTTAATTAAACGAAGACGGAGACTAATTAGTCATTTTATTTTTATTTTAAATACTTCTTGCTAATCGCTTTCTCTGTGATAAACGACTGAAGGGTCGCTTAAAATTTTGATTTACGGGTTAAGCGTTGCATAATATTTTAAGGGGTACCTATATTTTATCAAACACACTTATTCTTTAAAATTGCTTAGTGTGTTTTATGTTAAGCGCTGAACAACGTTATCAAACAGGCCCTAAGATTGTTTGTTGAATACAAAAATTGAATTTGAATATTATGTAGATTATATTTTTGTCCTCGATATATTATACCCATAACATTTTTGTAAAAGATACTATATATATAATATAAAACACATATAAAACAATAAATTTAACCCAAGAAAATATATCAATTTTACAGTGGATATTAATGTCAAAACTAATCATAGAAAATTTTAATTCAAATTTAAATATTCATTAACATAATTTTAAAAACGAATGTATCAAAGCTATTAAATTAAGCTAAACAAATTTAAATTTAAATTCTAGAACTAAATAAATGAATCATATGCAATTTGGTAATGCAAATTAACCATCAACACTTGAAATGAGAAAATACTATAAATTGCAACTCATATAGAAAGTAGAATATACTATAAATTAGAACTCTATATATAGAATAATAAATCTAGATAGATTTTTCTAAACAAATGACATGTTAAAATATAAATTTCAACAAACCTTTCATAAAATATTATAAGTGTTACGGACCATCTAAACAAACAATTTTATCTATCCACCAAACACTCTAACCATCTAACTTAAATTCTAACAACACTCATGGTAAATATCAGGACATTTTTGACCATTTTCTATTTATTTATCATTTATTGTTTTGAAATAATTTTAATGATAGAACGCATGTTATATATAGGAAATGCATGCGTGCGAACTAATTACGATATTTGGGGAAGTATCTGAGCTGTTTGTCTCATTTTGAGATTTTTGGATCAGTGGAGTTCATGACGCGGGTCGAGTCGGCCTGAAAAACCTAATATATTCTTGAAAGAGTTTATTTTTTATTTTAGACAAATTAGAATGTTAGGAGATATATGAAATTGATTTCGGAGCCATAGCCGCTTTCAGAATTGAAAACGGAGGTCAGGAAGGTACGTTAAGTGGCGTAAGAGTGTTTCGGTCATTTCATGCCGCATATATTATAAATATCTATATGGCTTATATTTTTCTTATTTGGAAAGACCAAGAACAACCGGCTCCTACTCTCTCCTTCATCTCTCTTCTTTTTCTCTTGATTTTGGAACCCTATAACTGATTTTTGAAAGTTGCTGAAGAAGAAAAGGTTGCTCTACGCTTTGAGAGCTTGGATATGGTCCGAACAAAGTTCGTTTTGGGTGATTTTGGATTGAGGATAATTGGAGGTTTTGTTTAGAAACTATTCTAAATCGAGGTAAGGATGTCTAAACTATGAATTCTATGATTTTTGTGAGTATGTTGGATGACTAGAACATTCAACTAAAAATATATGTGATTATATGATGTATATTGTTGTAAAACATGTATATATGTGATGTTAGGATGATTTGACATGATATAATAGATGGTTATGTGTTTGCATGTCTTATGTGATATATATATATATATATATATGTGTGTGTGTGTGTGTGTGTGTGTGTGTGTGTGTGTGTGTGTGTGAGCATGCAAGGTGATATAATGAAATTTGGTGTTCAACTGGTGCATGAATGTATTTTGGGGCCAGGTGTTTGATTTAATGCCTATGTGGGAATATAAAAGCATGCCAAATGATTGCTAGGTTGTTTTCAATGTTATATATGCGTATTGGCATGTGGAAATTTGGAAATGAGCATAATTGTAATTTGTTCATGTATGGCAATACATGGGGTGAGCGTGTATGTGGAAGGTTTGTGAAAATTGGATGAGTCCTAAAATTGGAGTACGGGTGCCCTATCTAATGTGACCTGTAATGTAAAGACCATTACCATCTTTTGTCGGTTTTCTTTTATTTTCATTTATTGTCATGTAAGTGATTTAAATAATTATATGTGTGTTATAAATGTGAAATACATGTTCGATGACTTGTATAAGGTTTCGGGAAAGTTTTGGAAGCGTTAAGTGAAATTTGAGATTTTTCGAATTGGGTGGGCCCGGGACGCGGATCTGATGGGCCTGGGAAATCCAAAAATTTTGGAATCATACCAAATTTTGAGATTATATTAAATAAAATATTTGATGAATCATGCAATTGATTTCGAGTTCATAGGAGTTTCAAAATAAAAAACGAAGTCCGAAAAGGTACGTTAAGTGACTAGTGACATTTTGGTAAATTGATGAGGCTAGGTCTATAAATGGAGAGAAATACAATTCAGCTCTCATTCTCTCCCAGTATAGCACCGATCAAGAGAGTCTTCACTCTCTACATTCTTCATCTTCCTTCTCTCTAGATTTTGAGGGACTTGGAGCTAGAATTGGAAGAAGTCGAAGAAGGAAAAGTTGATTTACGCAACGATTAGTGTTGAACTATTTAAATATTAAAGTAACACCCTCTCTTACAGTTTAAACTTTTAAAGTAAATGATAGTTAACATGGTATCAGAGCCAAATATCTTGAGTTCAAATCAAAAGAACGTCACACATGAGAGAGCTTGTAGAAGTATTTAAATATTATATATGCTCAACTACTATTATAGAGGTTAACAGGAATATCCTCACAACTCATAAGGGTAACTCTCAAAAATCAAGACAGCAAAACTAAATTATAATTCTATATTTCTGGGTTATAATTTTCAATTTTAATGAGCGAATTGTTTATGTCATTTTTTTTAAGGGTGTGATAAATTCATCTTTTAGGATTTCCTACTTTTCCATTAGAGGTTACAATGGAGCAACCTTGTGCCATGGCCCACCCTCAATATTGATTTAAAAACTAACTTTCCTAAATTTACAATTTTAATTCACCATTGCATCAAACGTCTGGTTAAGTAATTATTATTTTTCACAATTTATCACTTTTAATCACGTGCAATTGCATTTGCTCTTTATTAGTTTTTTGCTGTTAAAAGTTTATAGACTTCTTACTTTTTTTATATACATTTTAATAAATTTCTAATTTTAATTAAAAAAAATCTAATATACATTACACTTTTTGTTTTTTTGTTTTTGGTTTCCTCTATTTGTGTATGATTTGGCTTGTTTTGACTCTTTTCAAGCTTTTAGACTTTCAAATAAGGCCTCTAATGGTGGTTGAAGAAAGCCACGAAATTTTCTTCAAATGATGATCTTGTGTGTGTGTGTATATATATATATATTTCAAAATGCAATTTTGAATAATTTGATACCATTGGTGAAAGGTGTCGGGAGAGGAGGCAGCTTAAAGCTACCTAAAAGCTACATCTGACACATCAGAGACACATTTCAAAATATCTATCCTTTATCTTCATAGTGTAAACCCGTAGAAACTTTATATACGTTATTTTATGAATTATTAATCATATATTTACTTTTTCAGTACCACTTTACTATTTATTTGTATTTAAAAAACTTCTCTTCACCCTACAACTTTACCTCAAACGGACTAATATAAGGTGTCTGTACAAGATAGACTTTTCTTTTACTTTTTTTTGAAATTATAGACTTCTCATTTTACTATAATAATTTTGTGTTATTATACTAAAATTGGTTAATTTTTATAAATAAAAATTTGATTTTTCCATTCACATTAATTTCTGATCATGGATAGTAGTAAACAAACGTTTTCTTTTGAAGCACTATCATAATCACTCTATCCAAAACGGAGAGTTTTTAATGTGAAAAGATTTTATATTTTTTCATATGCATATGATTTTTTATAAATAAGTTTAATAGTTAACACTTCAATTAGGAAACTGTCATAAGTCAGAGTTAGAAAATTGGAATTGTGTAATATTTGTTGTATCTATTTTTTATTTTATTCTATTGTTGTTGTTGATTATTTGCTTAAATATATTTTATTTAATTACTAATGATTCAAATTTTTTTGGTAGAATAACTCGAAACATTCAGCTTGAATAAATTTGAGTTACATGCAATTAAAAAAATATGAGATATTATTGAAGAATTTCTTTAAATTTTGATGATATAATAATTATGCACATGTTATTTACAAAGGTTCATTATTCTCTCCCAAAATAAGGAGTGTCCAAAAACAATGCATGAAATTATTGGAAGGATGTTCAAATGTTAATTAATTGCCCAAAGTGATATGCTCATCCTTAGAAAAAGAAGACTCATAGTAATGGTATTTAGACCTATTAGCCCAAGTGTTGTTTTTATACATGGATGAGAGCGTGGGTGTGTTATGGGGTATGATACCTCATGAGTATTCTATACTTTCTCCTGCTGCAAAAGATTAGGGGTGCATAAAGAATCACTAAAATTGGAACTGTTGCTAAATCGAACCGAACCGTTCACTATGGTTCCAGTTCTAAATTTTAAGAACCATTTACTATGATTCTAGTTCTGGCTCCAAGTCAAGGAACCGGAACAGTTAGAAATATATATATATATATAAAGTATAAAATATATAATATACAAATAAATATTAATACCTTCTAAGTTCTAGTATTCTATTTATATATAAAGTATAAAATATATAATATATAAATAAATACTAATAGCTTATAAGTTCTAATGTTCTATTTATTTATATAATATAATATAAATAAATACGAATAACTTATAATCTATTATTATAACCAGGGGTATACAAGTATGATCTTGCCAAAGGTTTTTTTTATTAAAAAAAAAATTGACAAAGAACTGTTGGGAATCGGAATCGAAACTACAAATGGTTCCGGTTCCAAAATTAAGCATTTTGACCAGTTTCTATTTTAAGCATCATTTTTGCCCTATTTGCATTTTAAATGATGTTTATCTTGTTTTAATTGTGAAAAACATGTTTGGGAAGTTGCTCTAGGGTTTTGGAAAGTTTTGAGAACGTTCGGAGAAGTTTGACTTTTTGGGTCAACGGGGCTTCGAGATGTGGTTCGGTGGGCCCGAAAATTCGAATTTTTTTTGAAAAAATCTTATTTTTGGTTATGGGCCAAACAGAATGTTTAGAGAGTTAAGGAAGTGATTTGAGGCTATAGGAACTTGCGAAATCGAAAACGGAGGTCGGGAGGGTACGTTAAGTGACTCGGGGGCAAATTAGTCATTTCGCACCCCAAGTGGGGAGTTAAATATCTAGAGGACTAGGATATTTCTTTTTACAGATCTCCCTCTCTCTCTAACTCTCCCAATTGATCTCTTTCCCTTCTCTCTAGATTTTGGAGGTGTTAGGCTAGGAATCGGGAAACGCCGAAGGCAAGTGTTTTGTTCCACTAGGCGGGGGCTACACTTTGGACTGAACAAAGTATACATTTGGCAAGGTAAAAAGGGCTGGAATTTTTGAAACTTGGCTTTCAAGCTTAGGACTTGAGGTAGGGGTGTGAAATTCTTCTTTATTTTGATTCTATAGGTCCCTTAATTATGACATAAAAGATATTTTGAGACTTATGTGAAAAATATGATTTTGTGCATATATATATATGATGTCTAACATGTATTAGTTAGGTATTGCATATGTGGATTTGATGGCTATGAATGCATTTTTGTGAAATTTGTATTCATTTGAAAAATTTATGAAATTTAGTTTCAAATGTTGAAATTGTGCATGAAATATGAAATTTTCTTTAAAATGCATAAGTGTAATGATTTTCATGAGATGAGTCGAATGACATTTGTGACAATCTTGAGTTAAGAAGGAAAATGCATTCATTTGATAAAATGTATTGCATTGGTTGAAATTGTGGAAATTGTGTATTTATGTGATAACTGTACATTATGTGAAAAATGTAATTTTTGGGGCATGTGTGAGCATTAAGAAGGGCCCGGAGCCCTAAGGTGTAAGACGCAAAACTTGGTCAAGCGAGTGTCGCTTCCGTCAGGTTAGTAACTCGAAAAGCGTAAGCAGAGTTTGTGGTTTCGAAGAAACCCTTACTTTGGATTATGACAAGTGAAGTCCTCAATTGAATTGATTTTCGAATTATACGTGATGTGAGTTTACTTGTGAGTTGTAACTTCATATTAATTGTCATATATTGAAATGTGAAGCATCATGCATGATTTCTAAAACTTGTATGTTTTAAGGGCGAAAAGTATGGATACTTGTCATATAGTTATGTAGAGATTTCATATGCATTCATGCATGGCTGCCTGAGTTAAGGTAGAGTCGGGTGAATCATTTCTACTGGGCATAGTTGTATGCTCACCCCCATCCCCCAAACTCTTTTTAGATAAAGCTACCATGGATGAGGGGGTTTAAATAGCATGTAAGGACTTTTAAGTTTACTTTTGGAGACATTTCTTTTGGATATAGATGTCCATGCCAATTTGTGGCATGTGGACTATGTTAAAAATGTTGTAATTACATTTGAATTATGTTGGTATATTTAGATTTCAAATGTAATGGTCACATATGACTTATGTATAACTTTTGAGGAATACAATATATGGTAAATAATTGAATCTCAATGTTTATGTGTTATGGATTTGATTAATTATTAGATTTAATTTGCATGTTTGGAACTATGTGAAGTATGTGTGAGACATTTCAATGTTTTGCATGATATAGTGGATGTACTTGTGTTGTGGATTGAGGATTGGGATAAGAATGACAATTGTAATCACTTAGTGGATTTGTCATTGTAACCTCATTATGATGCATCGTGATATGGCGATGCATCGCAAACCCAATTACGATGCATCGTAAATAGTTGAGTATTTTGAGTGGGATTCTAGGGAATTTTGCAAGATGTTACGCAACTTGTGCGATCCATCACAACTATGATGCATCATAACCAACATTACGATGCATCCATCGTAATGTGTGGTTGGGTGGAACAATTGAGATAAAATTTGGATAATTGTGGGACGTTACGTAACGGACCCATTGGGGTTAGTTGGTTCTGCAATATACGCGTATACGTACGTGTATGTAATTTAGGGTTCCGTGGTGATATACATAGATTGACATTCCATTAGGGTTAATGGACAACATCACCTTCGGTTCCACGTTGGGGCCCATAATAAGTTATTGAGGTTGAGACATACGTAGGTAAATATGTGTAGGTGATTACACTTCTGTATTGAGATTAGATATGTGAAATGTATTAGAGTACAATTGGTGATGAATATAATTGATAATTGATTATACCGTTCACCCCCATTTCCCTCGCTCTTAACCGGGTGTCAAAAATCGAGGCGTGACAACTTGGTATCAAAACATGGTACCATAGTAAGATTTGAAAGGTGAGGTGATGATGTGACAACCTAATCACCCTCGATTTCGGTAATCAAAATTCGAGGCGTGACAAAAGAACCATTGGGAATGGTTCCAATTTCAGTATTAAGAAATATTGATGTAATATATGTAATTGAATTCCTTTGTTTGACTTTCCTAAGTTAGTATAGATTAGATCCCACTAAAGGTGGGTCACGATTCCTTAGCCTTAGAAATAACACTGATTGATTCTTGTACATGTTTATATATTTTATTCTATGTTTATTTGTAATATATAGAAAGTTATTCAACCAATTCCCTTTGTTCATTCCCTAGACACACCATTTTTTTACATGGTATCAGAGCATATCTTTCTGGTTCCTGATTACTTGATCTTTAAAAAAAAAAAATTCAGCACACCTGCCAATGCCATGGCAAGCCTAGAACAAACACCATTAGAAAAATCCCATTCCAAACATTCAAATAGCATCAACATTAATCTTGGAATGGATCTATCAAGCCCATACTTCGTTCATCGTTCATATAAATCTATGATTCATGATCTCACAGCTAAGAACAAAATTGGCTTTATCAATAGATCTATTCAGCCTCGGGCTAGAGGTCGGTCACTTTCCGTTGTTCTTTCTATACGATGATTCTTGCACACGATTCAGTCCGCCACAGAGATGGAGAGCTATGTTTTTCGTTGATATTGGGTTGAAGTGTACCGCCCTCGATCAAACTAAGGGTACAAGATCGAAAAGAATGTTTTGCATTCCAAGTAAGATGCCCAAGAGAAAAGGAACGAGAAATCAAACAACCAATAGAATATGTTCTATAGAATCAATGCAATAACATGATTTTATCATGGTTGACCCACTCAATAGAACCCGATCTAGCCAAAGAGGTTGCTCATGCTAAGACCGCACAACAAGTTTGAGAAGATTTCAAAGATCAGTTTCACAGAAGAATGCATCAGCAATTTATCAAATTCAGAAATCCTTAGCCTGTTTCTCACAAGGCAACATGACAGTCTCATCATATTTCACAAAAATCAAAGGCCTTTGGGATGAGTTAGAGACATATCGAACTCTTCCCACCTGTCACCAGATGAAAACACATAATGACCAGAGAGAAGAAGATCGGTTGATGCAATTCTTCACGGGCCTCAACGACACCTACAACGTTGTTCGTACCAATATCCTTATGATGTCACCATTGCCTAATGTACGTCAAGTCGACTCTCTCGTCATTCAAGACAAAACATAGCGACAAATGACATCGAAATCAACTGAGAACTTTTCTATTGCTACGATTCAGAGCCGAACAAACAACTCCTCAAATAATTTTAAAGATAAGTACAATGAGTATTGTAATAGAGGAGGTCATACAATTGAAAATTGTCAAACTTTAAAATTTCATTGCAAATATTTTGACAAAAAAGGTCATACTAAGGAAAGATATAACTATAAAAATGGCATATGGGTTCTTAACAACACACGAACTCAAGGCAATCGATAGAATTAGCCACAACAACATCATTGTGGATCTCAGGGTAATGCACACAACTCTTTTCCTGCTACTAATGCAGCAGATTCTTCTCAATCTGCACATGAGGCATATATGCGAGACATCAGTACTCCATCCCATTTCTCCAATTCACTAGATTCTTCACATGGCTTTCCGTAGACCAACTACAATAATTACAACTCTTCCAAATCATTACATAGTCTTTTTACATAACAACTTCAACAACTTGCTCATGCCATGTCTATGATGACTCCAAACCATGTTTTCGATAATAACAATGCTTATGCAAATGTTGCAGGTCTGACCTTTTTTTTTATGCTTCAATCAATTCTGCATTTAGCGGAGCTACTGACCACATCATTTCAGATTCCACACTTTTCACTCAAATAGAGTCATCATCAATACCTATTGTTAATTTAGCCACTGGGTCTTCTGCCCCAATCACTTCAACGAGCATTGTACCATTAAATTCAAACACACTTTTAGACAACGTTTTATGTGTCCCCTCTTTTTACTTAAATTTAATATCAGTAAGCAAAATCACTACTGCTCTAAACTGTTGTGCCATTTTATTTCCCACTTTCTGTGTCTTACAGGACTTGGCTACAGGGAAGATGCAGTGGTCTTTATTACATGTCTCCATTGCAAAGGACACCTGTCTCCCATCAAGTTTCTCATCCTTCAAATTTATGGCATATGCGTCTTGGACATTCATCACCATCTCGTCTTAAATTGATTTCTTCATTGTTGTCTTCAAATAATATCTCTTATGATGATAATTGTATTGTTGTCTCATGGCCAAAAAAATAAGACTTTGATGGTCCGAGAATTCCATGAGTATGTTTGTCCAAGTTTTAATGTCAAAATTGATCCGCAGGGCATCAGTGTCATTTGTCTTTAAATATATTTGTTGGGCTCAATTTCATAATTTAATATATTATCTTGTTTTATTATATATGTCTTCGTTTTATGCATAACGAAATTACAGGGTCAATTTAGTCATTTCTTAAAGAATGGCATTTTAGAAATTAATGCAAAGGCAAAGGAGCCTTAGGACATTTTTGGGAACATTGGTGCATTAGGGTTACACACTTTATACAAAAGAAAATAAAAAAGGTGGCTCTCATATTCGGTGCACACATGGATATATAACATTATGTGATACAGTGAAGAAAGAGGGAGGTGAGCTGAAATTGGAAAAGAAATGTGAGAGAAAATGGAAAAATAAAGAGGAAGAAGATGAGAGTTTAGAGTGAGAAATAGAATCGGTGAGAGAGAAGGAGAAATATAAGTCTTTGCATTCCATCTAAGCCAAAAATAACACTCCTTCCAGACTCCACAGGTTTCATCTACAATCATCTAGTCATCAAGGAGATCTCACTGACTATGTCTATCCGACTGTAATTCTCAACGTCACTGTCTTCAGATTTTCTAGCTGTGAAGGAGATTTGAGCTGATATAGCTGTGAAGGAGATCACAGTGAACAAAATTCAAAAGGAGGTTTCTCTCTTTAGATCTCTCTTTTACCCTACAAAAGTAGGCCAATGACAACACTGACAATGAGGAGAAATTTGTGTTTGAAACTAATCTCGCGAGATGGACCAAGCCATTGTACAGTCTGTAATAGCACTATAGAACCTTTGAGCTCAAGTATTGTCGGGTTGTACAACGAAGAAGATTTGATTCAAATGGAAAACTCTCTGAGCAATACATGAGTCCAGTCATCTCAGAACTGTCACGCCCCAAATCTTAAAGACCCAGTGCATGAGAAAATAATAATAATAACAATAATAATAATAAACAATGCACTTTGTCACAATAACCCAAAAACTATTCATTTATAGCCAAAACAAACACAAGTTGGTACAAACCAACCCCAAAGCATATATATCCTGAAATAAATATACATTGTCCAAAAACATATTCTCAAAATATATTGTCTAAAAGCATGTCCAAGATAACACAAATATATATATATATACACACACACACACACATACATATGTTATGCTAATCTATCATCTAGAAGTCCAAAAATATCATTATAGTCGCAACCAAGCTAGGGGTGAGGAGAGTCTTCCATAGTAACGCTCTTTCCTGGAAAAAAAAAATAATATCAACGAAGGGTGAGCTTACAATGCTTAGTAGGAATATGGTATGCAATTAAACTACGTTCCTTTGGGCCTCATAACCATGGCAAATGTCATACAATACAAAGGACATGCTTCCTAACGTCTAGTCCAAGGGAACTCCTAAAGGAATCATCCTAGAATTAGCAAGTAAGGAAGATGCAACTATACTACATAATTAAACATATGCAATATAATGAAATATCATAAATAGCAAGTTGCAACTACACATGGATGCTAACTTGTAAATCAAGATTCGAAATCATCAAATAGGATAACTCGGTATAGATCCACAAAGCCCCGAATATACCTACTGTATGCACCGGTAAAAGAATAGTTATTTTCGGGCTACTAACCCGCAGGGAACAAACCTAATGGCCACTATAAATGAAAATTTTCACCCTGAAGGCTATACCCTCGCTCGATAGTAACTGAAACTGAGTATCTCCCAAAATCAACAACCAATTCACGAAGGAGTACATATACTTTAATAATCATATTTAGCACGTCACACGAGCACATAACACATGCTAACCATGCAACTCATGTCCTATAGTCCAAAACACTATCATGACATGCTCACAATTATGGCATTACAAAAATCATAGATTGATCAATTTATATCATGAAGACATTATAATAACATTAACAGTACATCAACTCAACAAGCATCATTCCATCATTTAAACATGATTCTTAGAATATAGATTCATAAAAAATAAGCCACATAACCATCACTGTCAATGAATACAATCACCATCCATAAGTCAAAGCCACACACAAACTCACATTATGCATGTATAACACACACCATGACTATACAACTCAAAGAATTCATAGGTTAAAAGCATAGCACACCCTACCTCAATTTGGAATGAAAATTTCAATTTTTTTTATTATGAAAACACTACTATTGATGAATTGCCTCCGTAGGAACGCTCCTAATTTCGGTCCAAAAACAAAATTTTTAACTCGTCACCTCCAAATTCAAAAATCCATAAAAAATTCATTCTCAAACAAATTACATGAATCCAAATGCAATTGAAAGTTTAAAGGCTAAACTTTGAAACTATCAATTCACCTTGTCAAAATCCTTCACTATCCAAATCAGTTTTAAGGCAAAAGGAACCATAAACATTCTGCCCAGAAATGAAAATCTCAGCCTTAAGCTCCCAACTTCAAAAATTCATAGACAATTAATTTTAAAACGAAATTGCATGAAACCAAATCCCATTGAAAGCTAAGAGATAATATTTTCATACAATCTATTCACTTTCATAAAGAGAAAAATAATTCAGGTCCCTTTTTGAAGAAAAAAGTAGCAAAATTCTGTTTTCGAAATCAGTTTTCCAGCAAAAACATGGTTTCTTCAAAAATTCACCAAAAATAGAATACTAAATGAAATGACATGAAACCAAAGCCCAAAATGAAGCCAAAAGGCTAAAATTTCATGCTGTAATTCTTGTTTCATGAGATATCTTGTAGATCAAATCAGTTTTAATAAAGAAGGAAGACTAATTATGTTTTCAAAAAATAAAATTTTCAGCAGCAAGCTTCCCATTTCAAAAATTCTTATCTACTTGATCTCAAAGTCAAATTACATAAAACAAATTTCAAATGGAAGCTAAAAGACTATATTTTCATGCTATCAAATCAATTGAACCAAGCTCCTTACAAAAAAAATCAATTGAGGGCAGAATATTTACTTCCTAATCTTGCAAACAATTTATGAACATGAAAATCACTTAATATTCCCACACAATCAAAGTTACTGGAGATTAATTATACATACCTTAAATCAAGCAAAAAACTCAAAATTTTCACCAAACTAAAGTCACCAAATCGGAAAGATGAACTGATCAAAACGACAAGGAAGATGAGGGGAACATCTTTGCTTCTTGCGGTTTCTTTCAATTCTCACTCTAAGAGCCTCAATTTTTAGAGAGAGAAAGTAGATCTAGGGTGCAAAATATTTATATGTATAGAGAGAGAGAGCGCTGCCAACATCTGACTTCTTTTCTTTTGTCTAACCCTCATTTAACTCTCTCCCAAAAAATCCATAATCACAATTTGTCCCAACTCTTTTTCAAATTTACAACCCCTCATTTCACTTCTTAAAATATTTCATTACTACTCCTCCAAAATTACAACTATCATCATTTCTAATTAAGAAGTCTGTGAAATTTTTTTCTAGGGTCAACCCACCTATCCGGAGTCCATATACCCGAAGCAAATGCATACAATATTTATATATCATAATTCTACACACCTAAACCTTAATATGAATTTCATAATTATGACATAATAAAATAAAACAAATAAATAATAAAAAAAATTGGGTCTCTACAAGAACAGTGCCAACATCGTTAGCTTCACATGTTTCGCTGGGATTTTGTCGAAACTCTCTTCTCTTTGTCGATCTCTCTAGTCTATCGTCCATGGCTGTTGATCTAGAGTCGCAGAACATCGCATCCTCAGTTTCTTCGTTCTTCCACTGTCTATGTTCTGAAACTCTGTAAGTGATAATTTGATTCCAAAATTGCTAAGCTCACCGCAGGTATACTCTCTCTAATCTCTTCTCTTTCACAATCACAGGTGCTCAATAATTAAATTAATTACATATGTATATGTACACTCTCACAAGTGCACTTGTTGAGGCTTTGTTGTTGACACACACAAATCACAAGCGCATGATTTCATGTTCAGAATTCTGTGTTTATTTGGGTGTTCTTGTGTTGATGAAGAGCTCTATTCTGATTGATCATGAAAATTGATTTGGATTTGTATTGAATTGTTAATTTTCAGTTATGAGTATTCATATAGATGCTATATTGCCTTAAGGATTTAAATTGATGATATTTTGTTATGATTTTTCATATTGTTGCTATTATGCCTTGAGGATTTAAAACTTATTTTAATGAATGCTGAATTAGAGAATTTGATCTGTTACTCCATGTTTGCTAAACCTAAAAATCTGATTTGGGACTTAAGCTTGCTGAATTTTTATATAGCTGCCAAGCCTGCCATTCAAATATCTGTTTTGTTGAATTTATATGTTGCTATTCAAAACATGAGTTGCTGATTTTTTTTTTTAAGTTGCAGTCCAAAACTAGAATTGCTGAATTTATGAAGTTGCTGTCCAAAACTCGAATTCCTGATTTGTGAACCTTAATAGTGCTGTTTTGAGCTTATTATAATGCTGTTTTAGTGAATTAATAGTGCCGATTTAGTGAGTTTAATAGTGTTGTTTTAAGGTTTAAATAGTATTGATTTGCTGTTTATAAATGCTGAATTGCTGATTATATTATGCTGATTTCTATATGCTATTATGCTGAATTCTATATGCTACTTTGTTGATTCCTATATGCTGATTTTGATAAATTGTATTCAAGTTATCTGTCATTTGAACTGCTAACTACTATATGTGTATTCATAAGTTTTGTGCTACTAATTTCTATTCTAGTGACAGTCGTATCTATTTTTAAGAATAGGTTCAAAGACAAAGTAGTACCAACACAATTGCTTAAGGTGAATACCAAGCTGAAGGAGATTCCAAGTATCTAAGAACGGTTTTAAGAATAGGTTCAAAGACAAAGTAGTACCAGCACAGTTGCTTAAGGTGAATACCAAGCTGAAGGAGATTCCAAGTATCTGAGAACGGGAGTTATTAAAAGAGTGTTTCTACTACAAGTCCGTTGTAGCTACACTTTAAGGGTGTACTTATTGAAGCCTATCATTGCAAGAGTTTGAGTGTCATTATTTGCTAAGAAGACAAGTGGTCATGTCATTATCAAGATGAACTTTGAAGATGAACTATCTAAGTGTGAAAATCGACCTTGAAGACCTATAATCAAGCCTGAAGAGTTGTTGCTCATAACATCGAACTGACTCCACTATCATTATGTATAGTCTAAGTATTGGGATACTTTGGACATGGGAAGTGTGAGTGATTGTGGTGAGATTGGTGTGAGATAGCTTGGGCATTGGGAAGTCTGGGTTGGGTTGAGAGTGGAAAAGTTGTTGTGAGATTTGGTGAGAATGGTTCAGGCCTAGGGAGGCTGTGAACTGGGTTGAGAGCTGGAGTGACTATGTTGTGAGTTGGGTGAGTAAGAGAGTGCTTGGAGAATTACTATACTATCCTTTTAGACATAGTGTAGCTCAGTTCGAAAAGGTTTTTTTACCCCACCTTGGGGTTTTCCTCTATAAATCTGTGCGTCCATAATTGTGTGACTACATGTGCCAACCAAACTCGTAATATTAGGAAGAAAAATTGAAAAACCTATTCACCCTCTCCCCCTCTAGGTTCATCAGACTTCTATTTCCTTTAAGTTCCATATTAACTCATGCTTCATTTGATTTGTTGCATTGTGATATCTGGGGTCCACACAAAGTTCCCACACATTCAGGAGCACGTTCCTTTCTTACTATTGTGGATGATTTTACACGATGCATATGGATATTCCTTATGTAATATAAATTTGAAACACAAAAAAATTTGAAATCTTTTATTGATTTTGCTTATACTCAATTCCATGCCTATGTTAAAGTTGTCAGAGTAGACAATGATTCCGAATTCCTATCCATGAGAAATTTTTTTCGATTTCATGGCATTGAATATCAAAGTACTTGTGTTTACACTCCACAGTAAAACGGAGTTGTCGAAAGAAAGTATCGACATATTCTCACCATAGCACGTGCATTACTTTTTCAATCCCACTTACCACTTACTTTCTGGGGTGAATGTGTTTTCACCGCTGTTTACCTTATTAACCATCTACCATCACCATTGTTATCTAATAAATCCCCTTTTGAGTTGTTATACAACCGTTCACCACTACTTGATCAGTTAAAAGTTTTTGATTGTTTATGTTATGCAACTATCGTTTATCCTACTCACAAATTTGATCCTCGTGCTAAATGTTGCATTTCAAATTCGTGAAACCATTTTTTTGTCAAATTTTGTGAAACCATTTTTCGTTTCTCTTTTATTTCAACTCCATCTCATCTAAGCTCTGAGTTATCCAAAATTTTCCTCGACACTACAGACAGCTGGTCTCCTACACAACCCTTCACCACAAACATTCCATCTCCACAAACCTAACAGACTGAAACCATATCCCCAATACATGTGTCTGCCACACCTAAACCACTTTCCACACCAACTCCAGACTTTCAAATACTTCATCTCCATCTCAAGCCGAGCTCAATGCACCAACTTCAAACACTTCAGACCCACTCACAGCTTCCATTCCTCTTATACGGCATTCTACTTGTCCTAAGCAACCTCTGACATGGCATAAATATTATGTAATGACAGCTCAAGTCAATCAATCTACTTCGGGCCCAAGTTCTACATCAGGTACTCGATATCCTATTCCCATTTCCTTTCATATTCCCGTGTCTCTTTGATTTGTGTGTGAGTGTGACTCAAAAAGTATATCAATTAAAATTTTCCACACTTCGCAATAGAACGAATTCCTTGCAGAATAGAGCTATCGAAAGGGGTATCGTACCTCAGGGATTATGGTCTGATGAGTTGGAATACGGAATTAATTCTAATTAAATTTAGAAGAAAAGAATTCTGATTTTTAAACTAAACTAATTAAAAAGTAAAATAAATAAATCAAAGTAAATAGAAAGTAAGGATAATATGAGAGAAATCTAGGGTGTTTGACTTCACCACTAACTCCACAATCAATGGTCAATTAAATCAACTATAGGAGAAATACATCATGCATAAGTGGTGTCGGTGGCTACAAGCTCACCTTCATCCGTTAAGAAGATAACACATGATTAAGGCTAAGCCATGGACTATCTTCGATTGGCATGGGTCATCTGCCTAACTACTCTAATCTAGGGTGCAGTATGGTTCATCTTCTCTAGGCATAATCCATCAAAGCTCTTAACAATATATTCAGTGATTACCATTGTGTAATAATCTCTCTCATGATCACAGAAAACAAGAGAGATTGAGTTCAATAACAACTAAATATCTAAGACAAGATAAGAAATCATTGAAACTGAATTTACAAGACTTTTATTGCTCAATTCTATAATAAGAATCCTCTCAATTACACAATCTATGCATGTATGTAAAGGTCCCCAATAATTAAAACAATCAAACCATTGATACTTTGTTAGGGCTACATCAGAACCCTAGTGGATGAACTAGCCGCTCATGGTAGAAGAAGAAGCTTCAACTATTGAGGAAGAAGACATCATCTTTCTGAATTACGCGTATGACTTCGTTCTCCAATGGCTCTGCAAATATATTTCTGTTCTCTTCTTAGCCCTCTCAGACTTTCCAAGCTCTGTTCTCTCTCCTTAATCTCCTCCTAATTCAGCCCCTTATTCTTCACTTTATTCCCCAAGAGAATACACCAAAGTCCTAATCCAATTAGGAATAAATTAGGATTTCCCGCAGCACTAATCAGGTGGGTTTTTCCTGCTAACTTCGGCCCAACTTTTGACCCACTAGAAGTCCGATTTACGGAATTTTCGTGAAATACAAAAGTGTGCAGAATCGAATTTCGTTCAACTTTATATAAAAATAATGTCGATTTGAGGCTCGAAAATAAGACTTCTGGTCCGTTTTCCAAAATGGGATTAAGATTGTATTATGCGCAGATTTGGGCTTCAGGCCCAAAACCTTCTTAAGCAGTTGTAATTCTCTTGGACCTCTTCCTTGGGCTGATTTGAGTTAAAATAAATGGTTGAATGATTCTCCTTGGTGTAGGCTTCATCTAACCATCTTGGATGTCTTCTTTAAAGCCCAAAAGCTTGGTTTTAACTGAAATAATCATTAAGGCCCTGAAAATACAGAAAATACTAAAACAAAGTAAAATCACAAAATAATCTATCACTAAGAGAATAAAATACATAAGTTAAGAGGCTAAAATGCGTAACATTCAACGCCGATCACTCTTCTACCCATCGTGCTTTCCTAGCTAACATTACAGGGCATGCCGAGCCTAAATCCTATATTTAGGCTATTCTTGATCCACATTGGTGACAAGTCATGAATGCAGAATTGGAAGGATTACAATAAAATAACACATGGAGTTTAGTTCCCTAACACATTAGACATAAATCAATCGGCTGCAAATGGGTCTGCAAAATCAAGTGCAAGTCTGATGGGACCATTGAACGCTACAAGGCTCATCTTATTATTAAAGGATACAACCAAGTTGAGGGCATCAATTATCGAAAAACATTTTCTCCTACAACCAAACTCACTACACTTCGTTGTCTTCTCACTGTTGTTGCTACCCGAAATTGGTTTGCCCACCAATTAGATGTCCAGAATTCTTTTCTTCATGGCGATTTGCATGAAGTCGTATACATGGAGCCTTCACCTGGTCTTCGCCGATAGGGGGAGAACATTGTGTGTCAACTCAACAAGTCTTTCTATGGGCTCAAACAGGCATCAAGAAATTGGTTCTCCATTTTCTCAGATAGCATTCAGAAAGTTGGTTATCAATAATCAAAAGCTGATTATTCTCTTTTCACGAAGGCTCAAGGTGTTTCATTTATTGCAGTTCTCATCTATGTTGAAGACATTCTTCTCACAGGAAATGATCTCGAGGAAATTAATCATCTCAAGAAATTTCTTCTCAAACGTTTTTGTATCAAAGATCTCGAAGACTTAAAATATTTTTTGGGTATTGAATTTTTTCGTTCCAAGAAAGGTATCTTTATGTCCCGGAGAAAATACACCCTGGATGTTTTGCAAGATTCAGGAGTTACAAGTGCCCGCCCAGACAAATTTCCAATGGAACAGAATTTGAAACTCACTCTTACGAATGGTGCATTACTGAATGATCCAACTAAATACAGAAGATTGATTGGGAGATTGATTTATCTCACCGTCACGAGACCATACATAGTCTATTCTGTTCGAACATTAATTCAATTCATGCATGAGCCTCAAAAACCTTATTGGGATGCCGCCATACGAATACTTAAGTACTTCAAAGGTACACCTAGTCAAGGTTTACTATTACCTTCCACCAACAGTCTTACCTTAAAAGCCTTTTGCGATTTAGATTGGGGAGGTTGTCGCATCACAAGAAGGTCATTTATAGGATACTGTATTTTCCTTGGGAAATCTCTCATCTCATAGAAATCCAAGAAACAAACCAATGTTTCTAGATCATTGACAGAGGCCGAATATCGAGCTATAGCTAACACATGTTTGGAGCTGACTTGGTTGCACTATATATTATAAGACTTAAAAGTCCCACAGATAACTCCTACATTATTGTTCTGTGACAATCAGACAGCTTTGCACATTGCGGCAAATCCCATTTTTCATTAGTGTACAAAGCACATTGAAATAGATTGTCACATAATTCGAGAAAAACTGTAAGCTGAAATGATTTGTCCCTTATATATACCTACGCGCTTTTAGTTGGCAAATGTATTTACAAAAGCCTTGGAGAAATATCAATTTGTGACGCTGCGTGACAAGTTGGGACTTTATGATATTCACTTTCCAACTTGAGGGGGAGTATTAAGAAATATTGATGTAATATATGTAATTGAATTCTCCTGTTTGACTTTCCTAAGTTAATATAGATCGGATCTTACTAAAGGTGGATTAAGATTCCTTAGCCTTAGAAATAGCACTGATTGATTGTTGTACATGTATATATATTTTGTACTATATTTATTTGCAATATACAGAAAGTTGTTCAACCAATTCACTTTGTTCATTTCCTAGACACCATTTTTTACATTTGGTTCTACCAAGAACCATAAGGAGTTGAACCGTGTGCACCCTATAATATAATTACCCAAAAAGAAGAGAGAGAAAGAGGGAGAGATTAAGATGATAAGTAAATTTAAGATTTTACATTAGGAAAATGATAGTTAGACATAATTGTCAGACCTACAATTTTTCATTTATACAATGCTTGTGGTGAATGCATGTGGTGAGACTTACTACATGCATCCAATACATGTAAAAATTTAGGTCTAGCAATTCTGTCTAAGTAGCATGATACTTTACATTATAAAGATATGAGAGTTTTTACTCACATGTAATGTACATAACATTTTACTAGCATATATATCTATATATATATATGTTTATATCTATATTTATACTACTATTAAAAGTCTAAGAATATTTGAATTTATATATATACTTTTTATAAAAAAATTTATCAAATACTAATATTTTCAATTTTTGGCCAAAAACAATTGAATTTTTAGTTTGGTAGTTGAAAGTTTAAGATTTTTGATTTTTTTTTTGGGTAAGAATATGAACATATAGACATTAACTTTGGTAGAGTCGTCTCTTATTTATAACCAAAAAATACTTGGATCCAACTTTATAGGAACTAAGTTGGTTCCTCTGAGTGATGTGGCTCAACAAAAATGTGACACGTGATTAAAAGAAAGAAATAGGTATTATTCATTTCATACCCGTTAAACCAGAAAATAAATAATGTTGGATTCTAACCCCGAATTTTCAAACAACAATTCTTGAATATTCGTCTATGGTTAAACTTTTTATATCTCTACCGTCTCACACAGACAAATTCGATACAATAAAACCTACATATACATTTATATATATATATACATATACGGTGCATCTTTCCTGTAAATATAGAGTAAATAGATTGAAGAGAGACCATTAAATATATTTTAATTGCTACAGAAATATATATATATATATATAGAGAGAGAGAGAGAGAGAGTATTGTTATAGAAATATATATTGGTATCACCGGCATCTTAATACAATGGCCTTATCTCTCCCTGCAATGACTCAATCTCTTATGCGTGCAAGGCTCGATCTCTTCACTGGGTAGAATCCAGTCTCTAACCAAGGCATAGTTACAACAGTTAGCCACCTTAAGGCTTCGTTTGGATTGATGGATTTGAAAGGATTATGAGAGAAAAGAAAAGAAAGGATAATGATTTTTGTATATGGATAACTAATGTGGAGAGAAAAGAAAGGATTGGGAGAGATTTGGAGGGATAGCTTAGCCCTCCAAATCTCTCATTTCTTATTCCTCCAAAAATGAGAAAATTTGGAGAGAAATGATAACCGGTAAGTGATACTTTCATAATACCAAAACTGCCCACAACATTTTAGAATAATTTTTTTTTATGACATCTGAATCCTAACTTAAGATATTAGGGCATATCATCGTTCATTTCACAACACCCATTGCAGCAGCAGGACAAGAACGAGCTCTCTTCTCCAACACTACTCTCAATGCATCTCTCTCTAGAAAGGTATCGTGTTTTTTTGATAAATCTATTGCTATTCCTTCAAATCTCTCCAAATCTTTTGTTTGATTTCAATTTTTGAACGGTGTCTTGTTGGTTTACTCCTGTTTTGCACTTTTATTTATTTGTTTGATCATCGGAAGTAGAGAATTGATAACCTTTTTAGATGTTTATTTTTATTTTGATAAAAACCACGTTAATTATACAGGAGAACTGGAGAAACCCTCATTCAATATTGTTTTTCTGGTTTTAATGAATTAACTCTCGTGGAATTGAAATGACTGTATATAATACTAGTATATAACTTGGGTAATCTTACTGGCCGGTAAGTTCGAGCTTGTAGTTTGGCTCCAGTGTGGTGGCTCTGGATGGGCCATGCAAATCGACACTAGGCGTACGTTAGAAGGCTTCGCTGCTTATGATAGCAGTAGACGTACTTCTAATGCAGACGGCTCGTGATGAGATCGAGTCATAGTCTCTTCTTTGTTTGAGATTGCTAACACGTTTATCACTTTGTTCACTTTTGAGATTGCAATCAGAAGTTCATTTTCATATATATGTATATAATATTATATATTACATAATAATGGAGCTTTATTTAGACGCCTATTCAAGAATTCAAAGAATATAAGGTTCTAACAGCCGCTGGGGTGGTTTCTGTTGGCCTATGCCATGTCTTTTTTTGAAGCTGAGATTATAGAGAAAATATGAAAATTGATTGCAGGCCTTAGTTCTAATGCATTTATTATTTATTTTCTGTTTGTGTTTTTTCTTCTGTTTTGTGGTGAATGGGAGGTTTATTTACAATATAAAAAAAATAAAATTTTGCTTAAGCAATGTTGCAATTAATTCTCAAATATACATGCATAATTCTAATGTAAAAGTACTTTGGCAAAAATTAATTTCTGACTTTGCTTCACTTTGATCTCTTTCTTGCTGGAAAGCCCTTTTGTGTAACTCAAATTGATTCTAGCTGTAGTTATAATTTCCTTAAAAACAAAGGATTTCAACTACGGCCTTGGAAGAGTGAGCCTCTGAGTAATATATATGCTGGCACCTTCTATTGCAGCAAATTGGAAACTACTTCATTTAAGCATATGGTAATGGCAGTGTGTTCATGATGTGATTGGTGCTTGTTTTTTGCTTATTTTTTTCTCAACTAGTACAAAAATTTTAAGTTTTTTTAAATTTTTAACCAAAATTTAGGCGAAAACTACTATGCTTAGCTTATAAAATTTAGGCGAAAACTACTATGTAAAGCAAAGAATGGCATAGAAATTATTTAGCCCCAACTGGCTTGCTTAGTTCTGTACTTTGGGAGCTTTGATATGGCACCATTGACAAATTTTTCACTCACTCTCTCTCTCTCTCCATACTTTTTATTTTATCTTTTCATTATGTTGTCTTTGTTCAGGTGACTATTTGTTATAACATGTTGCTCATTTGTCTTTAAAAGCTAAGTTCTATTTTTTTGTTTGTTATTAATATATATTATTTTGAAAATTAATATATATCATTTTGCATTTTTTTTATTTTAGATGGACATACAACAAAATCAGTTAACTATGTGGCACCAAAGACGACATAGAACTGCAACTCTTGCCATATCTATTGTTGTGTATTTGTATATGCGCCGAAAATATAGAAACTACGTAGATAAACCTTTTACACAATCAGAGATTGAAAGACAAAGAACACGTGATAAACTAATGAACAAACTTATGGTAAATGCAAATTGTCGTAACATTACTCGTATGGAACCAGAAGCTTTTAGAAATTTATGTGAGATGCTTACGAGAGATGGTGGTCTTCGACCCACAAGACGTGCAAGTGTTGAGGAGCAAGTTGCCAAGTTTCTTCACATTATATCACACAATGTGAGGAATCAGACAATGTCATTTTTCTTTTGTCGCTCCGGCGAAACCATAAGTCGTCATTTTCACAGTGTATTAAGTGCAATTATATCATTGGAAGGGCAGTTTCTCAAGCAACCTAATGGATTGAAAGTTCCTTCGGAAATACTTAGTAATAGTAGGTTCTATCCATATTTTAAGGTAAACGTGATTAATCATTCTAATTCTCAATACTTAAATTTGATTTTTTAATATATAGTACACGTAAATTTTCATATAATAATTTATGTCAGAATTGTGTCGGGGCAATTGATGGAACATATGTTCGTGTGAAAGTATGAAATAAAGATGCACCAAGATATTGTGGTAGGAAGAATTATCCAACAGTAAACGTGTTAGCTGCTTGTTCATTTAACTTAAAATTTACCTATGTTTTGCCCGGATGGGAGGGGACTGCATCAGACTCGAGAGTTATGAAGAATGCACTTGAAAGAAGAGATAAGCTAGAAACTTCTCAAGGTAAATTTTCTTAGCATTAACTAAAATTTTATTAATTAATAATTAATATGAAGTTAATATTAATTACACTTATTCTTAATAGGAAAATATTATCTTGTTGACGCGGGATACCCATTAAAGGAGAATCTTATCACTCCTTATAGAGGTGTGCGTTACCATTTAAAAGAATATGCCGGGCGTCGACCAGAGAATCCTCGAGAGTTATTCAACCTTCGACATGCATCACTACGCAACGTTATTAAGAGAGCTTTCGGTGTGTTGAAGAAACGATTTCCTATCATAAGAAGTAGTACCGAACCGACATATTCAGTTAAAACTCAAGTTGATATCATTTTAGCATGTTGTATCTTACACAATTATTTAATGGGCATGGATCCCGATGAAATCTTTATTGCTGAAGTGGATCGGGAACTTTTAAATGAGGCTCAAAATGAAAAGCGTGCTCCAATAGAGAGAAGTGCAGATCATGCTGCACGAGAATACTTAAGAGACTCAATAGCCGCACAAATGTGGAGTGACTATGTAGCTAATCAAATGTGATGTTTGATATGTTTATTTGTTTGTCATAACTTAAACTTATTTGTCGTTATTTAATTTTTCTTTAACTTCTTTTATGTTAGAATGTTATAAACTCCTACCTTGTAATTTTATATTTGAGTGATTGAGCTAACTTATATGAGTTAATTAATTAACTTCTTTTTGTTAAATCTCTATCATTTTTGTTCTTTTCTTTATATTATATTTGTTGTTATGTAGATATAAGAATGAGTAAAAACTCAAGCAAAAATGATGACACCAAAAGATGTGTTTGGACATCGCAAATGGATGATATATTTGTTGATGCATTACATAATCAACATCTAAATGGGAATAGGGTTGATGGCACTTTCACCACAAAAGCTTACGATGAGATTGTTCAAGAATTGATGGAAAAATTAGGCATGGATATCAACAAAGAGAAAGTCAAGAATCGTATGAAAACAATCAAGGTTCGTTTTAATGAGTGTTATGACTTATTTAAGAATGGTTTGAGTGAGTTTGCTTGGAGTGAAGAAACAAAAATGTGGAGTGCTGAGCCGGAAGTTTGGGCATCTTTAATTGAGGTTTGCTTTCTAAAGTGATTTTTTGGTTCTTTTGAGTCATATTTTTTTTCTATCTTGAAATAATGTTAATGAACTTTTTTATGATTTGGCAATAGGCAAAACCACAAGCTGAGAAATGGAGGACTACGCCGATTGCCAATTATGAAAAGTTACTGGATTTGTTCGCAAAAGATAAGGCAACGGGGAATAATGCAGCAACTGCTAAGGAGAAGAATCAAGGATGGGTTAACACTCATAATGAGGATCTTATGGAGAGCATCAACGGTATAGATCATTTAGTCTCACAAAATTAAGTAAATTTGGAAAATTATGACTTTATTGAAAATGACTTTGAAAATATGGTGTCTCCAGAAACACCTTCAAGTGTGCCTTCCAATAGCATGACTTCTTTAAAAGGAAAAAGAAAAAGGAATTCTTCAGTTGTTGACAAAGATGATGAAATGATTGACGCAATGAAAAGTTTTGCTGCAGCTTTGAAAAGGGGAATGAACTTTTGGAGAAGGGATATGATTTTGCGGAAAAAAAAAATTGCTCTTTATGAGAAGTTTAACCAAAATGGAAAATCTAAAGAAGAAATCTATAATGAGTTGATAGCAATTGGAGTGGATAAGCACATAATTGATGATGCGTACATTTTCTTGACTGCGCGTGACCATTGTGACAAAATGAAACAATTTCTTGGTTGTCCATTTACAAGACACAAGCAACTCCTAGAGAAGTTGATGGCCAATAATTCTAAACGTTGATTATGGTTTCAGTTATGTTATGTTTTTTTGGGATGTAAACTTTCGATAACTTAGCAACATTTTGGGCAGCTCATAGAATTTGCATGGTCTCTTATGTCTAACTTTCGTTATGTTATGTTATGTTTTTTTTTGTTTTTTTTGTTATAGAATTCTTGGAACATTAAGATGTTACAGAGATTTTGTAATTTGTGATATTAATGTCGAAAGTGGTTGTGATATTATTAAATGAGCTCATGATGCCTTTTTTTTAAATCCATCTGAAATGCTTTTAGAGAGGTTTAGGAAAATAAACTAGCGTTGGGTCTCTCTCTTGTCTCAAGTGCATGGGTTCAAATTAATAAAAAAATACATAATCGGAAGAAACTTATGTTTTATTTTGTAATATAAATACGAAAGGGTATATCAGTAAATGGTTAGAATAATTTCTTTTATTTTCTCTCCTTTAGTTTATCCAAACAACAATGTTATCATTTCATTTCTTTCATAATTTATCCAAACATAAATACATGTTATCCTCTCCTTTCTTTTCTTTTCTCTCATAATTTAAGTTATCATTTCTTTTCTTTCTCTCCTGTTATCCAAACAAGCCCTAAGATTGATCGTCTAACCCTGCTGCTCTTGTTCTTCTCATCCTTCCAAACCCTACACGGACTCTTTTTGTGTCCGAACGGGCTCAATCCAACCAATCCAACCAAACTCCTTAGTCTCACTATCTCACCATCACTAAACTCTCAGTCTAGGGTTTGAAATCGAAGACGAAGGTGCCAGAAGATGTAACTAGATGGTTCGCGACAGTATGTAGTGCGTATAAGGTATGATCTCACCATTTTGTAGCTAGGGTTTATGGTTTCGTGGGTTACACATTCTGCATGTTTACGATTTTTCTAGGGTTTGTTATGCTATTGTATCATAGTTCGATAATATGATAATATGCTTCGATTCTGTGGTTCCCTTGCAATATGCTTCGATTCTGTGCTCCCCTTTAAGGTTTTGTTGCATTTGCCAGACTTTTAGGGCTCTACGTGTCTAATTTCGAGTTATTTATTCTTCTATTATTTCTTGTTCAAGTTTATTGAATGTAGTTGGTGTTCTATGTAGTTGATTATTTAATTTAGGATTACAGTTCTGACAAAAATTAGAGCTTTTTGCAAGTTTCAGATTTTTGTGCCCGACATGTCTAATAAAGTGCTGATAAAGTGTTGATCTTACTTTATTTTGTCTTCTTGATATTTATTGCATTTGACCTTGCTCTTCTTTTCTGTTTACACATAAATGTAGGGTTACAGTATTCAATTTCAGTGAAAAGAATTAGGGCTTTTCGGTACACAAATACAATTATAATTATGTTGGAGGCAACGTTGATGCTTTTGATAATTGTGACCCTGATCTTATGTAAATGCTACAAAATTAAAGATATGTTGGAACAAGTCAATTTAGATCCCAATAGTGAAACATTTTACAATTGAAAAGTGATAAAGGTCTGATGGACATGTTTGACTTGATGTCATTTGAAACCAAACCAGTTTTATGCACTTTAATGACATTGTGGTTGTAATAGTTATGCTTTATGTAATAGAATGGAATGCAATTCAGTTTTTTTTTGGTATTTCTGTATGTCATTTGACTCATTTGAGAGCATGTACTTAACAGTTTTTTGTTTCCATTTCATTGCATTGAACTCAATGTACCATTTGAACAAACTACCACTTTTATATCTCTAAGAATACTAAGACTACTATCAATGCAATACAAGTAAAAAAAACCATCAGCAAATGTACAAAACAACCATTTCTGTGCCTCAGATCCAGAAAATCATTCCCAATGGAATTGTTGCATTCATCTCTGTCTTTTCTTAGCTGCTTCACTTCAAACATAAGATCCAAAACAAATTGATGACACGACTCTCTCATGTAATTTGCACAACAATAGAACCTTAAGTCAGGATTTCTTTAAGTCTTCAAAGGAGTTAAATCTCCACAAAAAACAGTACACTTTATTCTTAGGTGTTGATGCAATTGACTGTGTGAGAGAGATATAGAAGACAGAGAGATGGAAACAAAATAAAGAAAATATATAGAGAGAGAGAAAATAGAGAACCGGACTGTGTGAGAGACAGAGAGAGAGATAGAAGAGAGATAAATAGAGAGGGAAGAGTATAATCTATATCTATAAAGATGAGGGAGGGGCAATTTTGGAACACCAGAAGGGTAATATGGGAATTAGTTTGGGTTTCTTGGTCACCTGACGCGCACATGGCCTTTATAACGGCTGATTTCAAATGACTCTATGTCAGAAGTGTACAATGTGCAACATTTTTTTCAAAGTATAAGGATGTTTTATACCCATTTCTTATTACGTGTTGTATGCACTATATCTATAGTGAAGGGGTGATTTTTGCACTTTAGCCTAATTTTTTTTAAAGAAATGTAAATAAAAATATATGTATCGTAAACAGTTGTTATTTAAATTTATCCATGGATACATATATATTGATTTTTTTATACATATTTACATTTATAAAAATATATATTTTGCCGTGTTCTTGCGTATTTGTAACCTAATTCTTAAGAATTTGTCGTATCGTCGTATCTGAATCGTATTGTGTCCGTATCCATGCTTCATAATACATCTTGACATATATTAATAACAGTGGATTGGGTTATCCAGCATGCTGTCCAAGGGAAGAGTGCATTTTGAAGTATAAAAAAAATATAAAAAATTCAAAATTCTTGTCCAAGGGAAGAGTGCATTTTGAAGTATAAAAAAAATATTAAAAATTCTAAATTCTTATACTTTCAACTGCCAAACTAAAAATTCAAATTTTTTTGTATAAAAAAATTGTAAATATTATTTGATAAAAAATTATAAAAATGTAAAAATCCTTACACTTCTAATAGTAGTATAGATATAGATATAGATGTATATAAAATTTCAAAAATCCTTACACTTTTCATAGAGTATTGATATAGATAGATATATATACTATTAAAAGTTCACATGCATTGCATTTGAATAAAAAATCTGATATCCTTCATAATTTAAACTCTTAAATGTTACTTATCATCCTAATCTTCTCGACTCTCTCCCTCTCTCTCTTCTCTCTCTCTTCTTTTTGAATAATTATATTCTAACTGATTTTGCAAGCCTTGTTGTGTAGCAAAAGGGGTTTTCCTTTGATGCAGTGGATAACATCCATATTTCCCATCCATGGATAAAAATGAATCATTAGTAATTAAATCAAGATATATTTTTTAGAAAAAATTTAAAGTAATTATATTTAAAGTAAAAAGTTTTGGATGTAGGGAATACGCGAGTTAGCCTGTAGTGCTAGTTAAAATCGAAAACACCTTCGGTTCAAGTGTCTTAGGAAAATCAATCTTGTTGAGACTTTACATGCGATTACGATTAGGGGTGACTAGGTGATTGAATCGGTTCAGTTAAGACATTAAACCTAAACCAATCCAATCACTACGGATTGATGAAAATTGAATCTGATCTGTGGAAGCTTTGATCCAATCCAATCCGATCTGTAAAATATCGGATTGGGCTTTTCTAACAACCTAATAATTTTTTTCCTTGACCACAACCCAACAGATGAATTATCAGTTTATCAAACATGAGTTCATATATTTAAAAGTAACAAAAAAAAGGAATCAACACCAAATGACCATTGATACATTCAACAACATGTAATTACTAAAATAGTAGTCCCACATCATTATAACCAATTTAAAATAAATGCGATTTGGGATTAAAAAACTTATTATATTTGTATATATTAAAGGGGTGGGTTGTGGGTTTAGGTTTAGGGTTATAAAACACATTATATATATAATATTTGAATATATTATATATATATATATTTGTGATAAGTAAAATGTATTAGAGAGAACTCAAACGGGGAGTGTGGCCCAAAGACAACACAAGGACCAAATAAGGCCCCTAAACTCTCAAAAGAGTCTAAAAAATCAATGATTTCTCCCATGGAGATACAATTTCTACCACAAGTCATAAAAAAAGAAGACCAAGGATAGAGAATTTTAGTGCCCCAACAGAAGTCTCCTTATCTTCGAAAGATCTCCTATTCTGCTCCCTCCACAAACACCACCAAACACACAAGGGAGCCACCCTCCATGAGTCGCAGGTTTGGGCACCCACTAATCATCCTTTGCAAATCTCCATCACACCTCTAGAAGAATTAGGCATAACCTATTGAACCCCAAACAACCCCAAAAGCATGCTCCAACAGTCCCGAGCCACTGGGCAGTGGAGTAAAAGGTGGTCAACAGACTCCTCAACCCTCTTTCCAAGGACAGCCGTCCGCCGGAACAAGGCCACCTTAGGGGGTGCCTTAGTGCACCACACAACCTTCCATGGAAAAAACATTCCAGTAGACTCGAAGAGACTCCTATAAAAGGGTCGAACATCAAACCTCCCATGAGACGAAGCACCCACACCAAGGAATCATTTCTCCCACCAACTACTTGAAGATAAATCATCTCTAGAAAACGTATGGCATCCTCCATCTCCCAATCTTGAAATTTCTTCGAGAAGCAAACATCCCAAGTCGTCCTACCGCTATTAAGATGATAGCAATCAGACACACAAGCATGATGCTCCTGAGCAATCCCAAAAATACGAGGAAAAGAGCTAGCCAACGACCTCTCTCCACAACACCAATCCTTCCAAAAACGAGTATCCGATTCCCAATCCTGAACCTGATATGTTTTGAACGGATTGGATTCACATATCAGATCAGATTTTTGGGACCATATTTCGTGAACCGATCGGATCCCTACGGATTTCTATTTTATGAATCCGATAAAAAAGAGAAAAGAAAAAGAAAAAGAAAAAGAAAAAGAAAACTCTATCACGTACAAACACCATAAATTGTAGAGTTGTAGAGTAAACTTTGAAGAGAAGTTTTTTAAATGCAAATAAATATTTAAGTGGTATTGAAAAATTAAATATATGATTAATAATTCATAAAATGTATATAAAGTTTCTACTAATAGGGTTTACACGATGAAGTTAAAGGAAAAAGATTTTGAAATGTGTCACTGATCTTGTTATGGGTCCTTTTGGTGATTGTAGATTTTAGGTAGCTTTGGGTAGCCTCCTCTTCTGACACCTTCCACCAATCGTATCAAATTATTCAAAATTGCATTTTTAAATATATATAGATAAGATAATCATCTGATGCAACCGATGCTACATATTTTGAAATAAAAGATAAATAATAACAAAATTATTACATTTAGTGGCTTAGTCCTACCACCGTTAGAGTTTTTATTTCGAAGTCTAAAAGCTTGAAAAGAGACAAAACAAGCCAAATCAAACACAAATAAAGGAAACTAAAAAGAAAACAAAGAAGTGTAATTTAAAATATCACGTTTTCTCTATTAGGTCTTTTTTTTATATAATTGAGTTGGAAATGTATTAAAATGTATTTAATAAAAAATAAAAAGTCTATAGATTTTTAATACTAAACTAGTAAAGAGCATGTGCAAATGCACGTGATTATTAGTCTTTTTATAAATTATTTCAAGCGTGTCCCTGTGAAAGACCACCCATTTATTTTCTTCCTAAACCCTAGTATGAGAAAACTGGACAAAACTCTCCCTCTCGCAGAAGACGATCCCCTAAAATTTGTCATCCCAGGCAACAACATTCTGTCCCCTTTCTTTCATCTCCTCCGACAACGGCCATCAAAGAAGTGTAATTTAAAATATCATGTCCCCTTTTTTTCATCTAAAAAAACAAAAACGTATTATTAAACAAGATTTTTGTTTTTGTTTTTGCTTTATGAGAGTTGACAACATAAAACAGGAAAGGCTTCTTGTTAGTGAACATTCCTGAAAAACACCATCTAGAGCAAAATAGGTATTTCAGTAATAGAAAAGCTTCAACAAATATTTTGCTAGACAGACAAAAAAAAAAAAAAAACTCTTGAAATTAGAGTTGTTCTAAAATACAATTTTCGAACACCAGCGCATAACAGCTAAGCAAAATCTATGACAAATGAGTCCAAGTCAGTAAAGATGTATCATTATTAACTTTGGCAGAGTCCACGGTTATTTATAACTTTGACTGAGTTTTACTGATTGGTATAGCCTATGTACTAGATTGACTGGTAGGTGTAATCCACGGTTGGTACACATTATTATATAAACCTCTCCTAGAAGACTAGAATCTCATTCACCCATTTCCAAACCCTACCTCATTGCCCGCTGCCCTCTGCCGTGCCGTCTAGAGCTCTCACCCATCGTCTTCACCAAGCCGAAGGTAACATCCCGTGTGTCATGATTTCTTTTCCTTTGTGGCAGTGTGTATGCATGACCAGTATCATAGTCAAGGAGTTATATATTATGGCTTATCCATCACATTGGAACATTTTTGTTTTGTTCAGCATGGTCTTTGTATAGTCTCAATTTTTCTGCATTTATATAATGTATTGCATCACTCTGTTTTAACATATCTGTCTATATATATGAATTTACATGCTCCTCACCCCCTTTTCCTTTCTCCACTTTTCCGTATTCTCAGAGAAACACACACTGTCTTTCTCCAAATATATATTCTGACATTGTAGTCCCCCACACTCGCCGCTCCTCACAGCGTAGCCCCACTCTAATCGAATCGTGAGATCTCCGTCCACCATGGGACCAAATGATCGGCGAAATTTCTGTCTCTGTCTCTGTCTCTTCTTCTCTTTTTGGTTACTATTTTTTGTTGTTGATGTTACGAGCACCTGAGATTGTGTATTTTTTTTTTCACTGTTCTTCTTTTTCAATCTGAAACTATGCAATTTGTGTTTCTCTGAAGTCAGTGCTATATTCTAATTTTTTTCTTTGTATTTTTTGTGAATTTTTTATAGTTATTTGTTTGTTCAGAAACCCAAATTTTTCATGGTGATTTTTTCATAATGTATAGATGAGAGAGAAAGAAGAAGAGGAAGTGGAGTGAAACCCATTTCACTTTGGTAGTCTGCTATTAGGGTTACAATTCTAGCAAATTTAAGGGTTAGGCATGCCCCCTCAATCATCAGGTAGCTAACTCCTCTTATTCTTTTTCTTACTTTTAAATCTTTACTGATATATTACTTTATTCAGGTTTTGCATGCTTTCTTTAGCAATTAGTCAAGTTTTTTAGGTTCAATTTTTTTGTACTTCTTGTTATTATATTGTTCTTATTTGATGCTAGGATAAGTTGTGAATGCAAATATCTATTCTTTTTTTCTTATTTTCTTTTTTGGTAAGATATGAATGAAAATGCTTGTAAATATTTAAGTCAGGTTTCCAAAATTATCAGAAGTTCCCTGACACATTTAAAATTTGTCCTTCTAATATAGGCTTACTTCTTGCAAAGGGAGAAGCTAAATGGAATTAGTAGAATCGGAAAAGAGGAAGGTACATTGTTTTGTGGTTATTTTTTTTATTTTCTCTCTCATTTTTTATTTAAACAAAGTTAAGGTCATTTTGATAAATTTATGTGGCTGTTAATAGTGACATGAAAGTAAGGGATTGAGTGCAAATTTTTGATAGTTTTAGAGGGTGGGTTGCAAAAGTTTAATAGTATTGGGAAATTTTCCAATTTACTGTACTTTCTGCCATCCATGGAAAAAAGTCTAAAAATCCCAATAAAGGTTGATGGTTAAGATTAGCATTAAAGTGAACTTATTGCCCTTTTAGTTGAAGGGTGTTTAGTTCATTGGATTCCATGTAATTTTCCTTTTTCCCATTTCCTTATTTTATACTTAAACGTCCTAAATTACTTTGGTCCCAAATTTATTCCAGCCAATTTTTTCAATTAACGAAAATCACTATTTCTAATTCTGTAAACCCTAATGAAACTAATTATCACGAATTTGAATCCAATGACCAAACACGGTGTTACTGTATCCATGAACTGCACGTGAACAGTATTGTTTGATGAACAATACTGTGTCCAGTACTTTGAACAGTTGTGAACAGTACTGTGAACTGTATGGTTCAACAACCACTGCTCTGATACAAATTAGTTGTTCTCTAGAAGCATTGTGTGTTGAAACAACCTTCAAGATCTTACAATCACAGTGACTAATTAAAGAAGGAAAAACACAAGCAAGCAAAAGAAAACAAAATTTGTGGTTTGATAATATGCCTACGTCCATGGAAGAGAGGAGATAGAAAATTCACTAACTGAAAATTATGAGTGTATAGAAGTACTTTATATCCCATCTTTTTCTTCATTTTTTTGGCCCCCTTTTTACTTCTCCTCTTCACTAAATTTTAGACAATGCATGGTAGACATGGTGGGACCCACCCATGTCTGTAACCAACACTAAGAAATTCTGGGAAAGCACAAAACTGACGTTGAGTTACTCACTAAGAAGTACATACACTTCTATGAAGGTGCCGTGTTTGTATTGGACATCGTATTAGATTATGATATTTCATGAACACTCTTGAACACATATTTGACACGTCAAAGACGTGCACATAATTTTGAAAATAAATTTTATTATTTTGGACATTTGATCGATACACACTGGACACTTGGACGCATCCTGGACACTTGTGAACTCATATTTGACGCATCAAAGATGTGCTCATAATTTTGAAAATAATTTTTATTGTTTTGGACATTTGATTGATACACGCTGGACACATACCACACACTTGGCCGACACATTCCGAACACTCGACCAACACATTACAAACTTTCGTCTTATATAAAACAAACACATTATAGTCCTGAAACAACATTATGAACATACATCAAAGTTACTTTTTTTTTCTTAAAAATAGACATTAAACACATATCACAAGATGACAAGGTGGGGGAGTGATAGTATATAAGATAATAAATATTTTTTGATATTCGAATAACTTCCATCTTCTAACTCATGTAACTTTAGTATAGAAATGATAAATTAATTAAAGTCCTATAATTGTCTTATTAAATAGATGTACAGCTAAAGTTTTATATGTATATAAGCATTGTCCACGCATGTCGACGTATCCGTATCGTATTGTGTTCGTGTCTATGTCCATATTTCCTAGGTTACTCGGTTCCAACTTCTTTCTAAATGGTTTCCATGGTATTTTGTCTAAATACCCATGTCCCATCTTATATGTACAATGCCATTACCATTACCCATGTCCAAGAATGCAAAAAGATGTGCATGGAGTCATTTGACTCAGTACCAAGTAAAACAAATCCAATTAATATAAAATGTAGCCAAGACCAGCTTCTTTAGCAAGTTCTACAAACTTGTCATTGCGAGTTAGTTTCCCAACTCCACTTAGTTGGAGAATTCAAAGTTGACCCAGTAAATCCAATAAATTCAATTTGAATTCCCAAACCCTAGAAAACCTAGGCCCTGTATGATTCAGTTTTCTGAAAATAGTTCTTTAGAACTCAGAAAACATTAAACAGTTTTAAGAGAACTCTAAAGACATTCTTTGAAGATAGTCCTTTTTTAAATTTAGTTTTCAAAACTGACAACCAAAAACAAATATTAATTTTGAACATTTTTCTAATTTTCAGTTCTTTGATAAAATAAAACTGAACCAAATAGACCCCTATTAACCTCTCCACATAGACTTATCCACCAAACTCACCAATCGAGTCTCCAAGCACATGGTCTACTCATCAATTGATCCGCTCCTCTCGCGATCCGTTTTTCCAATTTGGAATTTGATCTCCAATGACTAGTTGTCCAATCCTTAAATCTGTAGATGATGTGGTTGACCAATCTTCAAGTATATGAACTCCTATTAAAACTTTTAAATTTATTTTCTCACATCTCTTTTTGTAGTTTTGTTTTCTTTCTTGAAGGACACCCAATTTTTCTTCTCAACGAAATTCATTAAAACGCTCATGACATTGACATTTTATGTGACCATTTTTACTACGATAATGACTACCTTAGGAGGATCAACAATTTTAGGGAATCTTTTCTCTTTTATAAATTTATTGTTAGCAGTAGAGGGTCTGCTAGAATTACTAACAAATCTTAAAACCACTCGTATCTCCAATCTTGTGGTGTTTTGAATACTCTCTTTTGATTTTTAAAAGTTTTACATTATTTAGAAGAAATTCTTTTTCAATTTTTAATTCTTCAACTAGAGAGAGCTTTTTCGGTTTAAGTTTGGAACTCTTTCTTTATAGTTCAAAATTTCCAATTTTTCCGGTTTCTAACTTGAAGACATCAAATTAATGCTCTATGCTTCTAAGTTTCTGAACTTCAATTTCAACTTCATCTCTCTTTTTTAACAATCTTAAGTTTTGCATTCAATTTTTTATTTTTTTTTCTTTTACATGCAATTAGTTATATATTTATATATGTTACATATTTCATTAATATTGTTATGTTGTGGCCCGAATTTTTATAACCCCTTTTTCGCATGCGGGTTTTGGACCCGGATTAGGACTTTCTTGTAGCCCGATATATAAGGGCATCTAAGGGTTTGGAGCAGGTAACGAGAGAAAAACACTAAAACCGCAGAAAGAGAGTTAGAGAGCGAGAGTTAGGGTTTGGGGTTGAAACTTGTAAACTCCTGATTTTCGCATAGTGGACTTTTGTCGGATCTTCGTTGTGGTCGTAGGCACATTGGCAAACCACGTAAATTCTTGTGTTTTGTGTGTTGTGCTTGTTTTGTTTTGTGTCGTGTTTCGTGATTGTGCTTGGTTCGCGACAGTTTTTCACAACAAATATATATGATTAATAATATATCTATATATATATATATTGATTGGCAAATAGCATCTGTAATGCTCTTGGAGACACTTTGAACCATACACCATCAATTTTGAAAGAAGATGAGATATTACTAGGTCTAGAAGTAAAGTAGGGACGGAAGGGTTATGTTTGGACGAGTTGGAAGTGGGTACCCACTCTTAACCTGCTAACAACCTGCGAATGTTGAAATCAATGTTGAATTTGGGAAGAAAACCGACTCTCGCGCTCTCATCTAGGCTCTCACCTTCTTTGGGCTCTTGTTCTCAGAAAGGTAAGATTATTTAACTTTCTTCTGTTTTATTATATTATTTAAGCACACTACGTGGAAAATCTTGGACTGTTAATTGGTAATAAATGTTAAAATTTGTATATATTTTTTCTTTGTTAGGCATTTGATAATCTGGTATTGTTCAACTGGTGTTTTGGGAATTTTTCATTATTTCATTTGGTTGTCTTTCTTTGTTCATGTATGTGCACTAGAAATTGTTCTGGATTGAAAGTGTTCTCTTTCATATTTCATTTGAGAACTTTTATTTGTGCTTCATCTATATTTTATTTGCTCGAGTTTGTTTCTATTAATGAAACCCAAGCTTTGGTTATCATAGTATATGTATATGATGCCACTGATGGAAATTCTAGAGTGCCATCAGCTTGAAGCATGTGACAAGAAGTTATATCCTCACAAGAATGAGAGGGAGATAAACCCCCATATCCCCTACCACTAGCAATTGTTTTATCCTCCTCCAGTTCCTGAAACACAAAATGAGTGGAAAATAATGTTATAGAAAAACTAAAATATTTAACAAAAAGCAGTTTGGTAGAGAAATTTAGGACACGGAGTACTGATGTCTATTGTATTGGATATAAGTGGAGAACAACGTTTTGAACCTTTTGCAGATACAAATGACAGAGAACCATCTGGCAGTCTAACCTTATCCCTTTCAAGACATATAGAGTTAGAAAAAGAAGAAAAGAAAAGAAAAAAAAACTCGAAGAACCTGTCATATGGTAGGTGGCTCTGGAATCAATACTCCCATATATTAAAAGATGAGAAACATTTTGCAGATATACCTCCATTGCCAATTTTGAAGAAGCAAAAGTTGAATAAGAAGAGGTTTGTAGATGTCTTAGACATGTGTGCATATGATTTTTTAAAAGAAACTGATTTTTGAGACCTGAAGTATTCTGAAGGGATTGGAACTCCTTGCAAGGTTTCCAATAAGACAGTATAGTCTTCGTGATTTTTCTCGTATTTGTTTTTCACATTACGCATTGCTGGTGTTTTCTTGTATTGTTCCTATGAATTTATGGTTTTTTTTCTCTGAGATGTTGAAAAATAAGTTGAGGGTTTGTCTTAATTCAGGACCAGGAAAAACAAAAGATTCATTATGGAGCGTTTTAGTGGAGAATTTAAGGCTCATGATATTCACATGGAAAGTCACTGTGATGCTGGAAAGCCATTTTTAGCTATGCCAAGTTTCTGAACTTGAGTCTTCAAAAAGTAGCTCCAACGTGAAACGGTATTTGCCGCTCCTCAACGACTCCACAAAAGGTGCTTTGACAGACGCAAAGCAGTGACTGAAGGCCGTTACTACCCATTTGATGAGGACAAGAGGATAGGTGGTGGAGTTGGCTTGTTGAGAGACCCTAGTTATTTAAATGGTCCATAAAATTTCCAATTTATTATGTGCCTTCCCCCTACAAATTTCCAATTTATGACGTGTCAAGGCGGCGACGATGTTGTATCAGTTGTTTCTGTATTTGAAAAAAAAGGAGATTACAAGCATCCAATTTTTTTATAGATATTCACGATATGTTCCCTATTGGTAACTGGGTTCATGAATTATGGTCAACAAACAATACAAGTTGCAAGATACATTGGTCAAAGTTTCATGATTACCTTATCCCATGCGAATAGTTTATCTGTAACTATTCAATACCCTTATGAAAAATTAATAAAATCGGAGCGTTTCCGCGGCCGAATCCACTAGTATCAAAAGGTTTTTAGTCCTTGGGGATAATCTTGATATGATGGACTGATTAAAGGGGCTTGACTCGTTCCCAAGCGATGAGATATTGTTTACTGGTAAGTGATTTTATTTTTAATATATTTTTGTTTAATTGCTAAAGTTAGTATTGTTCTTGTCCCATTCTAATGACTTTTCATAAATTTTGCTCTTTTCAGTACCATCTTCCGGCTTTTAACAAAGTGGATTCACTACGAATTTGAACGTATATTCCGTGAAGGAAATGAGCCAGCGTTAGCGTAAATTGGTTTGGAAATCACCCGCGTGGATAAAAACTTGGCACCTAGTGGATTGTGATTTCAAATGCTGAAAAGAGATTAATGAGCTAATACAGCCGGACTGGACTCTCGAAGAAGGCTTGTTTGTAGATTCCCCCAAGCAATTTGATGCTTGAATTACAGGTCTCCCAGTTTGAATATGTTGACTGGAAGAGGGAGTATGTGCATTGTCGAGGGACAATTTGAAACATTTTCATAGTTATATGATGTATAGAACTTACAAATTGGTTTTCATATTGTTCAATGAAAATTAGTTTCCATTGTTGTGGGATAATTTGAAACATTTTCACAAGTTATATGATGTATATAACTTACAAAGTAGTTTTCAGATTGTTTAATGATTCTTGGGGGTGATGAGTCAGAGGGGTGTGAGGCAATTCCCTTTTTCTAGGGATTCTAATCTGAATGTCATAATTAATACTGGTGCCTGATTTGCAGCAGGTAAAGAATAGTATTAATTCCATTCAGATTAATTGAAATGCAGATTGTTTACAATGGGACAATGGGAAGTTCTCTTTCAAGAGAGAGCTTGGGTTGGTTTCAGAAATATTTGTCATAAAGTTCCTTGGAGACTTCTTTGTTGGAACAGAGGCAGACCCAGGACTAATGTGACTACATGCTTGGCTCTGCAGAACAGACTATCTTCTTTCTCTAATCTGCATAATGGAGGCATCCAGTTAGCTTCTATTTGTATGAATTGGTTTCAACTTACTGATACTTTAGACTATCTGTTCTTTGGCTGTATGTTTGCTATAAGCAGTTTTGGAGTTGGAGTGCAGATGTGATGAATTGGAACCATGCATGTGACCATGTGAGTGTGCCTCTGATTTTCTCAGGTCCAGATTGAGCAGGATGGTTTTTACAGCTGAACTTAAACCATTCCTTCTTCCTTTATTTTTGGTTGTGATATTTGCAATCTGAGTTTGTTGCTTACAAGCAAAACTTTCATTTGCTTTTTGCATATGAAGCTGTTGGATATCTAGTTGAGAGTAGCAGTGGAATTATCATGTACCCCTCCCTCTGCATATTTATTATGAAAGTCTGTAGACAGCAAGATCAAGTTGCGCATGATCAAGTTGCACTTGTTCTGAAGTCTTTGCAGGGGGAAGGAGATATGTTTACTTCAATTTCTGAAAATATTTCTGTTTTTTGATAACTGAAGATTAGAAAATAATATAAAATTCTTTTTGGTTGATTTTTTTTTAAAAATTGGTTTTTAGAAAACTCAGTTAAAATAATGTCTGATTTTTGTGATCCTTTTATAGTTTTCTGAAAAATCTTTAGTCCAAATATTTTATTTTGTCAATCATAGATGCTACATACTTGTTCAAATGCATTTTAAATCTTATTTTATCCTTTCTCATGTCATGATCATCATATCTGCAAGTGATTTGTATGCACCATAGGCGTTGTGCCATGGCCTGAATCTCATAAGCATACAGGAATTGTGTTGCACCTTTCTAGTTCTCATGAACAAATAGTTTTCATAGAGGTAACTGTGGGGGCAAGTTATTTCTCATTAATAAATAGTTTTCAGCAATGTAATTATCAAAGTGTGATTTATTTATCATTTTAATTTGGATAAATTTCAACAATGTACCATTAGAATAAATACAAAATTTAAATTCAGAAATGACGTCATCTCTCACTCGCATAATTTCATTTAGAATCTTCAGAATTTGGAAGATAGATCATTTTTTTTTAAGAATAATGGATGAAAAATGATGAAGAATTTTGAGAACGTGTTATGTCATCGTTCACCATGAATGGTTTTATGCACAAATTCCAACAAAACTGATAACATGGCATATTCCTAACCGTTACGATGTTGCCTTGGAAATATTTGATCCAAATTCGAACTCTTTTATTTTTTAATGACTATGCTAGATTAAAAACCAGGCTTCTAAAATAAATTCAAAAAAATTCACTATTCATCTTACAAATGGCGAATAGGGTAAAGGCAACATAGAATGATATTCGGTAAGATTATATGGAAATAAGCTATCAAGGAGTGAGGAAAAGAAGTGTCTCCTCCTTTAGTGGCAAAATTTTACACTATTTTAAGTATAGATGTGCTAATTGCACTATATAAAAATAGTCGAACATTTCAACTCCTTTAGTAATTATAATGACCAAAGTGTCCTCTTGATATTCATCCTATTTCAACTATGAATTTTTTTTCTTTTTTCTATGTTGTGTGTAGTTTCTTTGTTCTTTATTTATTTATTTATTTATTATTACTCTCTCTTCTTGTTAAAACCTAACTTCATCTTAGAATTGAAAAGTCTTGAATCAAATAGAAAAAAAAAAATTTGCAGGCTTGCTGCTATAGAAGAATCGGAAGAAATTATTTCAATGACAACAAATTTTCATCTTTAGCCTTCAACAAATTATTGCCATGGCGACACCCATTAACATTTTTTGCATAAAATTTAAGTGGCTAGATGAGGAAATCATAGTGAACAAAGAAATTTATGAGTTTGCTTTCTCTCTTTCTCAACAAAGAAATGTCGTGTTTGGTGAAATAAGAAAATTTGACTTATAATAAAAGTCGAAATCCTAAAAAGTCCAAAAAAAGTTGGAATAACTTACTTTTGCAAGTAAGTCCGAATTATTTTAAGTAACAAATTTTATAAACAATTTTGCCTCCTTTTATTTCATAAAACTTGTCTATTGAGAGTAATTATGAAGAATAAATTTGTCAAGTTAAAACTATGTTAATTGTGAAAGAAAATTCAAAAAATTGCATCTATCAAACAACTTTTTTTCTTTTAAATTCTGCATTTGGTACGCAACAATGGAATTGAATGGAATGCTAATATTACCTTTCTGATCCATTCATTTGTTTGGTAATAAAAACTAAAGTGGGAATGACCATGCCACATCATTCCTTTGGAATGAAAAAGAATTAATTATTTCACTACTCAATCAATGGAATTGTCATTTCATTTCCAATAAACATTAAAAAAATAAAATCTACTTACTACAAATAATGTAATCATCATTCCATTCTTGTATCATTTCATGTTTGAAACTAAACAATAGAATGAGAATGACTATTCCATTTTCATTCTATTTTTACTTTAATAGAATGTTCATTCCATTCCATTCCATTGTTGCATACCAAATTCAACATTTCCTTTGATTGATGACATTCTTCAAAAGTATTTTAAATAGAGAAATTTTATAATAAGAAAACTTCTCATGTATCTTTTCTTTTATTAATAAAATGGGTTTGAGTATATTTATGAAACTCTAATAATAATTCCTTTTAAGCGTTCAACATTTATTAATAAATAAAATCACTTTTACTTAAAATTTTACACCATTTAAGTAGTACTTATATTCAAATTACATTATTAAATGCACTTAATCCATTAAGAATTTAGATATCACCTTAGCTTTTTTATTTTATTTTATTTATAATAAAAATTTCACTCACTAGAAAGAAAATGCAATTTACTAACTAATTTCGAGTTAGGCATTTCATCTGCGTTACATTTTTTTAATCTAATTCAAGGAAATAATTTGATTTCAAGTACAATACAAGTAATCATATTATCAAGAAAAGATGAAAGACAAAGGAAGAGAGATGCTTTGAAATTGTGGTACGAAAGCAACAGTTTGGGTCATAATTTGGTTTTTTTATAAAATTAAGTGAATACATCACTTAGAATTTAATAAGTCTTTTCAGTTCTAAATTTCAAAAAATTGTATTTACTATATGTAATTTTTTTTATTTTATAAAATTAAGTGGGTACATTAATACCTTGTTTGACACATGATATATTAAGATGTATATAGAATCACATGGCATAGTTACAATTTGAAATTAAAAGGTACATTATAATCATTTATTTATTTTTAATGATATGATTAAAATTTAACATATCATTGTGTGTAATATATCTATACATATTACTATAAATACTATTATTCAAATCTTAAAAATTTAAATAAGATATAATTTATCAAAAAAAAAAAATTTAAATAAGATATAACATATTATAAGTGCACCAATGTGGAAACAAATAATAACCTAATCCATTTCCAATTTCGGGAGTATGTTTGTACCTTAAGCCAAAATTCCCGGCGAAACCACCGTCGAATCTGCCAAAATTGCCGGCGAAGCAACGGTTGTCTCCGGCGAGCCTCCTTGTACTGATATATAGCACTTGCCTGCCATAGAGATTGATGCGAAGAAACGATGCCGTCCCAAGCGGATCTGGATCGTCAGATAGAGCAGTTGATGGAGTGCAAGCCACTGGCGGAGGCGGAGGTGAGGACGCTGTGCGATCAAGCGAGGGCGATCTTGGTTGAGGAATGGAATGTACAGCCGGTGAAGTGTCCGGTCACCGTCTGCGGTGACATCCACGGCCAGTTCCATGACCTCCTTGAGCTCTTTCGCATCGGCGGTGCTGCTCCTAACACCAATTACCTCTTCATGGGAGATTACGTCGGTCAGTCCAATTACTTCATATATATAAATATATTTTTATATATAATTTAATGTTAATTTCTGGTTCAATCACAGTGTTCTTTGTGGTGGATGTGATGGAAATGTTAGTTATAATTTGGTATTTTAGTTTTATCATTGCTTAAGAAGAGGAAATACCATTATGAGGTTTTGATTGATAGACAAGACAGATGAGTTGAATTAGGATTACAATTCAAGCGCTTTTGGTTTAGTTGGGGGCTTTCACCAATCGAAGTTTGATCAAATATACTTAGTGATGCAACTCACACAATAATTAACATAAAAGAAATAATTTTTGAAAGGGATGAAGAAGACAAGAATAAGGATGGTTATAAATGAGACTAATCAAATACAGAGAAATTTAGTGTTGATTTGGGGACTCCCTCATTTTAGAGGGCTACTAATCTTTAATGGATCTACTCTGGTACTCACTCACCCAAGGGTTGGGATTCATTCACCATCTCTAAGATCTCATACTCAATGAGACTCATTACAGTTCACCCAAAATTATAAAGCATCTCTAAAGCTGAACTTCCTTATTCTTTTGAATATCTTTTTTATAAAGGTTTCTGAATGTAGCCATTGTAAAGTAAATGTTAGAAAGATAATTCAAAACTGTGAGTTGGGAAATTAGCTGTTACATAGTGCGTGGAAAATTCCACGTCGTACTCTGAATGGCTACATCAATCTCCTCCTGGAAAGAAATCTTCTTTGGGTTAAAATTTGCAACCATTTCCATCGTGCTCAAGCTTTTTTAATTCTTGTTCCCTATGGCATGCAATTGGATTGGCTCTCTTCAACATTGGCATGTTATAAAATTGTTCAACAGTGGACTTGTATCAAATGGAATGAATTTGCATCAATTTGAGAATCTATAATCAACAACAATAAAAAAAATTAAAATGCAATGATTTTTGGTCAATTCAAGAATGAATTCTATGCAAATGTCATCCCATGGATGGTAAGTTAATGGTATTGGTTTATACAGCCCACAACTTTGTATACCACCATTGATGGTAAGTTAATGGTATTGGTGCAATTTTGAATAGACTGCTTTGCCTCACACTTATATTGATCTGAAAGTAACAGTCTTTAACTGAAGTTATGGTGTTGCACCTACTAAAGTGACCTCCTAAACCACCATAAATTAGTTTTGAAAATATAATATCTTAAATTTTCTCGAAGAATGCAACATTGGTTTCCGTTAAAAAGATAAACACAACTAAACTCAACTCAACAAAACCTTTTTTTCAATTCTTTGGGATTGGCTATATGAATCCTATTTTGTCATTCAACTCTGTCTGAGGTCATAACCTTAGTCTTCCATTAGAAATATATATTTTTTTAATATTATGAAAATTATCTTTAATATTATGAAATAATCACATTTCTCATTCACTATCCTAAAATGTTGTAACATTAATACTCTTTTGGGAATTTAGAAAACGAAGTCATTCTTGGTTATTTTTGCAACATAAACTACTCAAGTTTGGGCTGCCACATTATGGCCTTGATCATTGCATGTGTTAGTCTTCGTTATCTTGGAATCAAGTAGAAACCTTAAACCTATTCTATGTAAGTCAAAACTTATAACTCACTAAATCTAAGCACAAAGATTGAAACAAAGAAATTCCAATTATTAACTTCCTAAAGTAATATATATATGTGTGTGTGTGTCGTTATACAAAAACCTGAGCTCAAGACAAGATTGAAAGAAGTTTACTGCTTAGTAGTCACTAAAGTTGTACTATATGAAGGTTGAACCTTTGGATCTTTAGGTGGCCAGATTCAGACAGTTTCCAAATTCAAGGCCTTACAGTTTTCATGCTTTACTCTCCACGCCATACTTTGTTTAAATGATGGCATGCAGCTATACCCGTCAAGGGAGAGAAGGGATGATGGGAAGTTTGTAGGGGTTACCAGAAAGGGGAAAAGCAATTGAATAAACCTGGGGAAGTTGGAAGAACAGGGAAGGAGTTGGTGAATTAATCAGTAAATAGTTGATGACATTACCAATTAACTCCATATATGTTAATTACTAGTTTGGGCCAGGCTGAGCTAGGTTCTGGCCTAGATATTCTTCCTAGCTTGGGAATTAAGATCACCTTGCCCAGCCAAATTGAGTGTCCTACTTCGAGCCTACATAAGCTTTGCCTCGGAAAGGGTGTATTTCTGTTAGACATTACATGGTCTTTCATCTTCTCAAAGTAATGAATGGTTATTCACATCCTCATCCATGCTCCTTATTTTTAAATAATCCTATTTTTTTATTTTCTGAATTGGTTATATTCGTGTTGATTATCAATTTTTCACATTCAACTATTTTTGGAAGCCCTAAATGCTCATGCATTATTGTTGGCCCTTTAAATTTAAGATTTCACATTTCCAAGCGCGTTGTTTACTAATGCAGATCGAGGGTACTATTCAGTGGAGACTGTCACACTTTTAGTGGCCTTGAAAGTTAGATATAGAGATAGAATTACAATTCTTCGAGGAAATCATGAGAGCCGTCAGATAACTCAAGTGTAAGACTTCTATACTTTCCAAGTCTGGCCATTTTAAAGATGCAATAGTGATATCTATTAATCTATGGTTATTGAATAACATGTTCTTTTAATGCTTGTTATCAACTGCAAATGTCCATAGTCCTAGTGTTGTTTTATCAGCTAATTTTTTAAGCAAATGGTATGAATGTCTTAAACAATAATCTGTGATTTCTTTTTTCTTTTCACATAGGGCCTTGTAATTCTTTGTAAGTTTTAGAGTCGGTGAAAGTATTGTGATATATTGGCCGATGAGACTATCCGAGAGTGCAGAGAGATATAGTTCCCTTTTATGTTAAAAAGGAGGGTGGACAATTATCTAGTGTATCATCTTACAAGGATAGAGTATGGTGTTGATTAACCGGAAGAGGTATGTGTAAAAGTATTTCCCTGTGATAATCATCATGCATCCACACACTTGAAATTTTTCTTAATCCCTGAAAGTTACAAAGGTGGCCTATAAATAAGGATTATATTGTGCCCAAGGTTCTATCTATTTTTCTATAACCGAGATGGCTACCTTTCTTCAGAAAATTCTAAATATAGGGGAAAATGTTTATACTTTATTCTTATGAAGGTGGGAGAAAAGATAAAATTAAATTGATTATTAATCAAAATTTAAATTTGAAACTCATGTAATTAACCTCTTTTTGTTAATCCAAAAAAAGAAAGAAGATATAGTTGTATGAGTAAGCTCATTCAATTAGATATTACTATAGATTAAAATGGGCCACTAAATTGACTGTTGAGCCACGAAGCACAATCCAATAATTTTACAGGGAGATCCCAAAAGTTGTAGAGACTATTCATAAACTTAGACAACACATGATAGAGTACCGAGTGATATGATTTGGTGGCCTACAAATAAAAGGAATTTAGTTTTATTAAAATTATCATGGACAGGTATACGGATACGAGGATTAGAGTTCGTACTATATATGGAGAACCTAATGATTTTTGTATAAAAGTAGGGTTTTGCCAAGGGACAACAAAGCCCATATCAATTCATTATATTTTTGGATGGTGCACGTTATTTGATGACATAGTTTTATTAATAATTACAATAATTCAATACCAAATGATTACTTAAAATGATCGTTTTCAGTATTTAAGATCTATGAAACAAGAGGATAGAGAGATTACAATGTAACAAGTGGAACTAGAACATACTGGACAAAATGGAGACGAGATAGTCCTATTCTATGTGATAAGTGACTATCAAATAGATGAAAAAGGAAAATGTTAGAGAGAAATTAGGAATGGGAATAGTTTCAATCAATAATATAAAGGCACTAAGAGACAGATGACGATGTAATAAGTAGGATTGGATTAGGTTGGACAAAATGGAAATAATAAAGTGGTATCCTAAGCGATAAGAGAATATCAAATAGGTTGTAAGGAAAATGCTACAAGACGGTTACTAATCTTATATGAAACAAAATGTTAGGCATTATAAAAAAAGAATGACGCATACATGATACTGAAATGAGGATGTTAAGATGGAAGTTAGGAGTATCTAGAACAAACAACAGTAATCAACGCGTTAGAGAGAAATTAGGGGTGACACCTATTAGTGATAAAGAAAAAGTAGGTTTAGGTTGTAGTTACATATATGATGCAGACGAGTAGATGTACCAATAAGAGAGTGATAACTAGTTAAAGTAGAAGGGACCAGATAAAGAGTCAAACCAAAATTAACATGGGATGAGTTAATAAGAAAAGCATTTAAAAATTAGATATAGTGTGTCACGCCCCAAAATTCGGACTGCTGGGACTCCCCCGGTTCGAGTCCAAACTCTTGGTTGTGAGGTGTGATGAGTGCCCATTCATCATCCCACGACCCGGACAATCATGACAATTACCATTCATCACCTCGGCTCCGATCCGGACCCTCCCAGATCATTACTTATTGCGTTAATTTATTAAAGTCTTATCCTCACAATCTCATGGAAACAACATCTCATAAGTCAATGTCATCCCTTTCTAAGCCATTCTCACCACTAGATCGTATAATGATTATCAAGTGCACCCATTCACCCAACTCAGCATTTGAGAATTACGAGACATCGTAACCCAGGTTACGATCCATCGTAATCCTATGATGTATCGCACATATATCATAACAAGCTGCGTAATACACTGGATTTGGCAACCAAAATTTCCTTATTTATGCGATGTATCGTAATACAGCCTATGATCGATTGAAATATTGCGATGCATCTTAATGTGTATTATGATCCATCGTAATATTGTGATGCATCGTAATGCGTATTACGATCCATCGTAACTGAGCGGGCAGCTGTTCCTCTACACATAATACATGGTCTATTTGGCAATTTCTCAACTCAACCATTCCCACAATTATCATGCACACATAATTGGACATAAATGAAAACATAAGATCATCATTCTCATCATTTAACATTCACTCGTGTTCAAAACATTACATATAAATGTATATAATCATAAAGCGTAATCGTAAGCATGTTCTCGAAACATTAAAGGTCATATACATAAGCAACATATGCGCCAACTCATGGTTGGGAAGACTTCGCTACCTCCTTGCCATTTCCTGAAAAGAGTTAATACTCATGGGATGAGCTCCTACATGCTTAATAGAAATGTCTAAAATACAATTCCTTAAGTTTTGTAAATATCACATAAAGCATATACATACACATAATCATATTGTGCACGAAACCGCATGTTACAACCATGTCATAAGCTACATGTAATGCATCATGATATGCACCTTCCCCGTATTTCTCCTCCAATGAACCATTGGACTCCAATAATTAGGCCATCCAATTCTATCTCTTGGGACTCCAATAACAGGGCCATCCCATTCTCTCATCATAGAACTCCAATAACAGGGACATCCTATTCTCTCATCAAAAGGACTCCAATAATAGGGCCATTCAATTGATCTCACATACACCCTCACCATATGCGTGCCTTGCATGGATATAGATTTCACATACTCATGCTAAATATGTATATGTAGCTTAGAAAGTAACATGGTAACCACCAAGCATGCTTGCACATTTCTATATATATCTCACATGCACACACATATGATATATATCACATTTCCACATTTCAAGTTATCCGTTTATCACATAAATCATACTTTATAGAAAATCATGCTCATTAGGGCAATTAATCAAACACGCAGATGTCACATTTGCATATATCCATAGAACGTGTACAATTCTCCCACATTTCTTACACAACAAGCTATATAATCACATATGACAATTCAAAGCACGTATCTATATCTATTCATGGTAGAATTCATTAAATTTCAAAATATAGCATGCTTTAATTTTGAGAAATACGTAATTATACACAATTAACCAATTGGGTGCCATAGACAACTAATATACTCACACAAATCCCGGATTTCATGGTTTATGCATCGCTACCTTAGTTTAGAAAGCTTCTAAACAAAATCTCCAAATCTCATCAAATTCAACTTTGTCCAAATTTAACTTTGAACCAATCAAACTCGAGCTCTCGTCGCGTAGATCAACCTTTTCTTTTTCGGCATTCTCCAATTCACGCTTCAAGTTTTCCAAATCCAAGAGAGAAGGAAGATGTGTAGAGACAAGCGAGTCTCTTGGTGGTTGCTCTAGAGAGAGAATAAATGGCTGAAATGTTTATTCCAGCTATTTATAGACCTAGCCACGCTAAATTACCAAAACGTCTCCATTAGTCACTTAATGTTCCTTCCCGACTTCCGTTTTCAATTTTGAAAACTCCTACGGACTCGAAATCTATTCCATGACTCTTCTAATAATTTAATTAATCTAATCTCAAAATTTAGTATTTTTTCAAAAATTTTGGATTTTTCGGGCCCACCTGACCCGCGTCCTGGGTCCCACCGACCCAAAATTCTCAAATTTCACCAAACGCTCTTAAAACTTTCCCAGACCCTTATACAAGTCCCCAAACATCTATTTCACATTTAAAACATGTATATAATCATTTAAATCATTTACATGACAAAAAAAAGAAAACCAACCAAAATGGTCACGGTCTTTACATAGCGAGAGACATAAGTTAAAATAGAAAAGAGTGGAATAAGTGAATTCATGTAGCCCATGTGACGCTAGCGAGGATATTGCTTGAGAAGTTGCTGGCACTTATAAGGGGGAATTCCTTTACTTGTGTCAAGGAGGCACAAAGTAGAAAATATTTGTACAGCGTGAGGCACGTGAGGCAGGTCCTGACAGATGGTGACTTGGTGAGAGCCAATTAGACATTATGCCTACACAATCGGGAAATGAAAGATTGGAGGGTAATCAGCAGGATGAGCAACTTAATGGGCTGAATCTTCGATTGAATGAGATAGAAGCTCAATTTTCTCATTCTATTAACAATTTGGCAGTTGTTGAACAAGGAACTGCATCTTGTACTAATGATGGCAGAAACATTCTATCTTGAATTTCTTAGTCTATTAACAATTCGGCAATTGTTGAACAAGGAACTGCATCTAGTACTAATGATGGCAGAAACCGGGAGTAACAACAGCTTTTAAACTCTCAGTAAAGGTGTAATTTGATGGTTGATCCACCACCACATCCCATTTTTGAGTTTCCAAGAAATCCGTTAGAATTGAATCATCGTGACCGCATGATACCGTTGGGGATATTACAAAGAAAGTAAGGTTGGAGGTGCCAGATTTTGAAGGAGGGTTGATCCTACTCTATTTTCTTATTGGCTTGCTTCAACTGAGGAGTATTTTGATTGGTATGATATGAGTGATGATCGTAGAGTGAGATATGGTAGGATGAAGCTTGTGGGCTTGACAAAAGTTTGGTGGAGTGGTGTTAGAGGGACTTGTCCCACATTGGATCCAGATGGAAAAGAGGATGGGTATATATGGACGGGTAGGCAACACTACCCAATAACTTAGGATTTTGGGTTATTGGTAAGCGCTTGACCCGCTGCAAGTGGTGTGAAGGAGATATTAGGAGGTTGGGACAACCACCAATCAGCACATGGCAAGAAATGAAGGCTAAACTTCAAGAGAAATACATGCCGGCCAATTAACACGATAAGTTATGTTTTTTTTTTTTGATAAATAACAATTTCATTAAAAGACGCTCAAGAGGGGAGTGCTCCCTAGAAGATACAAAAAGCCGAACACGGCCAACTATAAGCTTAAGCTATCAATGAAGTCCCCTACTTCACCACTCGATATACAATTTCTCCCGTTTACCCAAAAAAATAAAGAACTCAATATATTGTATTTGGGAGACCAAATAGGAGATTTCGCGTCCTCGAAGCGCCTCCTATTCCCCTCATGCCACAGACTCCACCATAAACAAAGGAGAGTGACCCTCCAAGTTTCTTTGACTCGGCTATCCACTCTACACCCTCTCCAAGCCTCAATCATATTTGTCGTGGTATTGGGAAACACCCAAACTATACCAAAGGCAACGAAGAACATGTACCAAACATCCTCGCCACTGAACAATGAAGAAGAAGATGATTCACCGTTTCCTCCGACCTTTTGCACATGCAACACCAATTCATCATAGTTCGACCTCTTCTCCTTAGGTTATCAATAGTAAGAATCTTGCCAAGATAACTGTCCAAGTAAAGAAAGCCACCTTCAGGGGGGCCTTTGTTTTCCAAATTGCCTTCCAAGGGAAGATGGGACTCGTGAAATTCGAGAGATTTCTATAATAGGAACGAACCTCAAAGGTTCCCCTCTTGGAACCCAACCAAACCATCTTGTCCATCCCCTCCCCCTCAACCACCTGACTGTACAACAGGGTTAAGAACTCTGCTACTTCTGTAAGTTCCCAATCATGAAATGTCCTATGAAAGCGCACATCCCAACTCAATCTTCCGCTATCAAGCTGATAGCAGTCGGCGACCAAGGCTTGCCTATTCGTAACAATCATGAACAGCCTAGGGAATCTACGGGCCAAAGAAACTTCCCTGCACCAAATGTCCTTCCAGAAACTGATATGCCTCCCATTCCTCACCCTAAAACGAATGTGTTTGGAGAACTCATCCCAGCCTTTTCGGATGCATTTCCAGACCCCCACCCCCATAGGGAGGTTCATCTCCGTAGACCACCACCCACCAACTCCTTTCCCACTTCGACTAGCAATAACCCTCCTGCATAATCTGGATCTTTCACCTTCGAAATGCCAAAGCCATTTACTTAACAACGCCTTATTGAACAATTCTAACCTCCTTATACCCAATTCCCCTTTCTGAATCGAGGAACACACCTTCCTCTAGCTTAATATGTGATCAACTTATTAATCTAAAACAAGGCAGTATGTCCGTAGCATAATATATGCAAAAATTTGATGTGCTAAATAAAGACTAGAAAGTCAAGTTGTAGAAGACCCACGACAAACACTGGCTCGAATCAAAGCTGGTACAAGGTCTGATATTAAAAGGGAGTTACTTTGCCGACCAGTATATATCTATTTGTTTGTTGTGGAAACCAAGATCGAAAACTTATTATTGATGGTGGTAGCTGCATGAATATTGTGTTTGTAGCTACGGTTGAGCGCCTAAATTTCAGTCCAACCACTTCCACAACCATTAAAAGTAGGGGTGCACACGGTTCGGTTGGAATGAACCAGAACCAAACAAATTCCAACGGTTTTAGTAATATTAGAACGGAACCGAGAACTACCTTGAAATTCATCTCTTTTGGTCTGGAAAGGACTTGTATATCTAACAAGGTACATATGGACAATCCATTTCAACAATCAGCAGCACCCCAAACTTCAATCCCACTGTTAGCAACAACCCTTGTTACCCAAATAATGACCCAAGAGGGGGGTGAATTAGGTTTAATGGCAAACAATGGAAGCTTTTTCAATTTATAGATATGTGCAATTGATAAATGATTAAATATAATGAATATTGCACAAACAATAAAAATTGAGTTCAGGGACGGAGAGATTCAAACTCCAAGAAGTTATGTGGTTTGGCTCCCCAGCCTATGTCGACGCCTCAGGGTTCCACTTAAGGATTTGCAAATCCACTATGGCTCTTCTTACGGGTGAAGAGCAAACTGTTTACACTCTTCTTGCTGGTAAAGAGCCTACCTTTTACAAGATTTCCCAAACAATTCTCTTCACTTGGTCTTTACAGGGGTTCACTAACCCTTAATCACTCTCAATAAATGATTTGAAATTTTGTGTACAACAATAGCTCTCTTCAAAGATTGATTGTACAATTGATAGCTTGCAATCCTAGAGTTATGAATGAATAATCAAGGTGAAGCTCAAATCTTGGTATTCAATGTATGAAGCAATGAATGATGATAAATAAATGTTCAAGTTGTAGTTGGATGATTATAAATGTTCATACAAGGCAATATTTATAGTCCCATACATAAATATAGTTGTTGGGGGCATTAAATGCGCGAAAGGACGGTAGAACTAGCCGTTAGATTTTGAATTTTGAAGAAGTAATCGACTGATGCTTAAAGCAATCGATTACTTAGGCTAGATGAGTCGATTGATTTGAGTTGTCTAGAGGTGCCTCAACACATTGGACAAAATTAGTCGCCATCTGACTTCTATGAAGTCAGTAATAGCCACTCATTGGTCTAAATGAGTTGACTAATTTAACCATTTAACTCAACTAATTGTAGAAGCTTCAAACTAGTGAAGTCTCTAGAACATAGTAGTCGACTGATGCTTAGAGAGCACTCCACTAATTTGGCCTAAACTTGAAAATCAGGAGATTACAAGTTTTAACCCCAAATCCTAGCTCTTGCTCTCACTTTCTTTTTACGGTTTACAGTGTTGCCTCTCTTTTAATCACACTCCAAACCCTAGATGCCCTTATATATTGAGCTACAAGAGAATCCTAATCAGGGTCCAAAATTCGTAAGCAAAAAACGAGTCATAAAATTTTTCCTGATGGCGGACTTTGGGCCACACAAAGCCTATTTTTCGGGTCAAAACTGGGTCACAATGTGACCCGGGCTGAGACAAAATTCGGGCCACAACATAACAAATCTCCACATTGGCTCGAATTCTGCCAAGCTCTGCAATCCCAACTACTCCTTTCACCTCTTTCGTATGCCTTAAGGGCCTCAACAACTGCAAACACCAATCAAACCCAGACAGTGTCTAAACTTGATAGTAGGAATGACCTTGGTCATCATATTCGCCAGATTATTTGCTATCCCAATCTTCCTCACTACAATAGCACCCTGTGCAATCACATCTTTGATAAAGTGCAATTTGACATCAATATGCTTGGTCCTCTCATGGAACATCTGTTTTTTAGTCAGGTGTATAGCACACTGGCTGTTGTAAAACACAGTCAAATCATCCTGCTGCAAGCACAGATCACTAACCAAGCCTCTAAGCCATATAGCTTCCTTCACTGCCTATGTGGGTGGCATGTACTTAGCCTCTGTTGTAGGCAATGCACTTTTAGATTGCCTAGTCGCCTTCCATCTGATCACATACTCCCACAAAGAGTAAATACATACCCTGTCAAGGACCTCGTATCAAGATCTCCAGCATAGTCCGAATCAACATATCCAACAATACTCTCAGCCGTGTCGCTGCCTCTATCATAGACTAATCTAACATCTGCAGTGCCTCAAAAGTACTGCAATATCCATTTCACAGCCTTCCAATGGACTTTTCCAGGTCTATCCATGTATCTATGTATCTGCTCACTACATTAATCGCTTGTGAAATGTTTGGCTTAGCGCGTAACATAACATGCATGATGTTACCAATTGCACTAGCATAAGGAACACGAGACATGTGCTCCACCTCCTACTCGGCTTTGATGCTGGCATACTGAAGCGTTCTGGCACCTTCTTAATGTATTTCTTTTGTGACAAATACAATCTGTTCGCTCCTCTGTCTTTGTAAATCTCCATACCGAAAATCCTTTTCGCAGCACCTGGATCCTTCTTCTCAAATTCACCACTAATTCACGTTCAACCAGTGTTATTAAAGGCCCTAGGTGCACTAAGGCGCTCAAGGTCCTTTGAGGCGCGAGCCTGAGTGAAGCGAGGCGCACAATTGAAATATGAAATTAGTACAAAATAATTAACATCTCATAATTAATATTCTAAAAATTAATATCAAACATGAAAAGATAAATCCACCAACCATATCATTCAAGAATTTAATAACCATAAAAATAAATCCATCATTGATCATCCAATTCCAAAAACTAATAGTGCATGAAACCACAGCAAGAAATATCAGTTTTCATTCTTAAAAGGCTAAAACCAAACAATCATAAGGGACCTAAAAATCATCCTCTTCACCAAACAATCTGTTCTCATCATAGAAGATAAAGCAAAAAACAGAGCACAAAAAAAAGAGAGAAGAAAGAAAAGAAGTAGACAAACAGTGGAGAGAGAAGAAGAAGTAAAGAAGAGAGAAGTAGACGAACTAAAGAAGAGAGAAGTAGACGAACAGAGGAGAGAGAAGAAGAAGAACAGAGAAGCAGAAGAAGAAGAAGAAGAAGAAGAAGAAGAAGAAGAAGAAGAGAGAGAAGAAGAAAAAATAGAGAAGAGAAGATAAAGCAAAAAACAGAGCACAGAAAAAAGAAAAAAGAAAGAGAAGAAGACGAACAGAGGAGAGAGAAGAAGAAGAACAGAGAAGCAGAAGAAGAAGAAGAAGAAGAACAGAGAGGAAGAGAGAAGAAGAGAGAAGAACAGGGAAAAAGAAGAAGAGAGAAGAGAAGAAAAAAACAGAGCACAGAAAAAAGAAAGAGAAGAAGACGAACAGAGGAGAGAGAAGAAGAAGAACAGAGAAGAACTGAAGAAGAGAGAAGAAGTAGACGAATAGAGGAGATAGAAGAAGAAGAAGAATAGAGAAGCAGAAGAAGAAGAGAGAACAGAGAGGAAGAGAGAAGAACAGAGAAGAAGAAGAAGAAAATAGAACTGACCTGTGCGTCTTCAACTTCTCTGCAACTAGGTCTTCAGTGCTTGGTGTAGTCCTTTTGGTTTTTGGCTCTGCAAGAAGAAATCATCGAAGAGCAGTTAGAGAACACTGAATGTCTGTAACAACAAAAAAACAGAGCACCCAATAGAAAAAAACGAAGAGAGAGAAGATGAAAAAGAAGAAGAAGAAGAAGAAGGAGGAGAGAGAGAACTGACCTGTGCTGTGAAATCTGTGATCGTCTGCAAGGCTGAACTCCTTTGGGACTAGGGCTCTGAAACCTTTCGTTTTTGATGTGGCCTCTTCACGTAGAGGTTGCGTAACTTGCGTGGTCTCTTGGACTTCCTCTTTTATATATTTTTTCATTTTGAATAGAAGTCCAGAAGCAGCCGAAATTGCCCTTTTTGGCTTGAGAGAAAAATATTAAAAGTAAAAAAAATATCACTTAGGCGCGACTAAGCGCGCCTGGAAAAACAGTAGAAGCGCAACACAGGCGCGCGCCTGATGAAGGTCGCCTCGCCTAGGTACACAACAGGCGCTAAAGCTGCGCCTGTATGCGCCTGGCGCCTAGGCGCGCGCCCAGGCGCGCCTTTAACAACACTGCGTTCAACATCTTGATTTCTGACACGTTTTTGCAAGCTATCTATATGTCATCAACATAGAGCAATAAGTACAAATACGAACCATCTAAGAGCTTCATGTGATACACACAACTGTCGAATTCACTCCTACAGAAGCCACTTTCAACCATAAAAGTGTTGAATCGCTTGTACCACTGTCTAGGAGACTGCTTCAGCCCTTACAAGGACTTCTTTAGTAGGCAAACATGGTATTCCTTCTCAGGATCTCAAACCCTTAGACTAATGCATGTAAATCTGCCCTTCCAACTCTCCATGCAAGAACGTAGTCTTGACATCAAGCTGCTCAAGCTACGATTCATACAGAGCAACCATAGCAAGTAACACCCTGATTGAACTATGTCTCACCATAGGAGAAAAAACTGAGTTGAAGTCCACCGCTTCCTTCTGTGTATAACCCTTCGCCACCAAGCGTGCCTTGAACCTTACATCTTGCACTCTTGGAGTTCCTTCCTTCTTCTTGAGGACCCATTTACAACCCACAATCTTTTGGCCCTTAGGCTTCTCGACTAGCTCCCAAGTCTAGTTCTTATGAAGAGACTCGATCTCCATACTCATGGCAACAGAACTAGGGGTGGCAATTCGGGTTTGCGGGTCGTGTTTGGGTCATGTCAAGACAGGGGTATTCTGATAAATGGGTTAACCCGAACAAGACACGATTACTAATCGTGTCACATATCTTGAACACGAACACGACCCACTTATTAAACGGGTGACATGACACGACCCGTGTAACCCGTTTATAGGTGGGTTGTGTAGCTTGAACATGCCACGACCTGACACGACCCATTTGTTAAACGGGTGACAAGACACGGACACGGCCTGTTTAACCTGTTGGAGGTGAGTCTTTTATTAAAAAGAATGTTGTTGTGGGGAATCGAACCTGAGCTGTGTGCAACTTCTATGTTGGTTAAATGCTTATGCCACTAGTCCACTAATGAGTTTTGTTAATATATGCCACAACAATAATATTTAATCTACAATAATGAAAGTTTGAAACATTAATTAAATTACAATAATATTTTTCTCTCATTTTGAATATAACAAACAAACATTATTAATTATATTAACTAAGTAATTAAATAAAAAATATAATTTTCACTATCTTGAAATCAAATAAAAATATTAATATCACTCAAATAATAGAGCATTAAGAACAAACATTAAGTATATATATCTCATTGAATTAACATATTTTTTTAATATATATTAATGTTGAAGTATTATTGACAAAAACTTAAAACTTAATATTACTTTAGCTATTATATGTTATACTATATATCTCGGAACAATAAAGAAAACGTAATATTATAAAACTAGATATTCATATTAAATGGTTTAAACTCATCAATTATTCTAATTGATTTTTTAGACATTTAACTAATTAATTAGAGCTTGAGAAAATATAAGAAAATAGACACTAAATAACAGTTATGACCACCATTCATATATAATTATATATATATATCTACCATATATATAATTATATATTTATATCTCCACCTAAATATAATTATATATATATACATATATTACCTGCACTCTAATAATCTAATATACATCCACATCTCCTTCTCAAAATTAAATAATAAGGAAGAAAAGAAAATATATTATTATCTTCAGTAATCATCACTCTCATGGTCAAGTATGACACAATCAAGGTCACATCGGTATAACATAAAAAAATTGATTATCGTATGAATTTGATAGAGATGAGTTTTTAATAAATTTTAATTAATTTAGTGAATTTTATTGATTTTTTGGAGACCATTTAGCATAAGTAATTATTCATTTATAAATTTCATAGCCATGTCTTTATTAAAAAAGTTAGTAGTTGTTTTATTACCAAATGAATCAATGAATACTAATAGATTTAAGAATGAAATATATGAACATTTATACTATATATAACATATTAGAAGATAATATATATATATATATATATAATACACGTAAGTACAAAAAGTGTGAAAATATATGTTTATATGTTTTTAACATTCTAAAACAAATTTACAATATTAAGATTTATATTTTTTACATTATAAATAAATTAATAAATATTAACGCTAAACGGGTTATATGGGTTAAATGGGTCGATTCAACCCGCATTGACCCGACACAACACGACCCGTCAAATTAAACGGGTTAAGCGGGTTGAACCCGAACCCGACACGTTTTTTCCGTGTTGTAATCGTGTCAACCCGTTTATGACCTGAACTCGTTTAACCCAAACCCAAACCCAAACCCGCTAACTTCGTGTCAATTTCGAGTCGTGTTGTCGGGTCGTGTTAAATATTGCCACCCCTATAGACCATTATGTTGACTCTCCACCTGTGATGCTCTCATGATAAGTTCGCGGTACCTGCTCATCAATACTCTCAGCCACAATAAGTGCATAAGCAACCGAATCAGCCTGTGAAAAGCCATACTTCTGAGTGGCTTAACCTCCCTCCTCGGTCTGTCTCTAGCCACACTGTATAGATGCAATTGTGCATCTTCCTCCTCAACTCGAAACTGCACTTGCTCATCATTCAACCGATCAGGAACATTCTCTAACTGAACCTTTGATAACTCCACCTACTCACTGTCACCCTAAGCTCTAGTTGAATCAACTACCTCCTTCTGCGGAGTAAGCATTGCAGACTCGTGAAAGGTCACATCTCTGCTAACAAGTAGCTTATTTCTCGAAGCATCGGGCACCACAATTTGTATCCTATGACCCTGGGCTCATAACCAAGAAATATGTACTTCTTAGCCCTAGGTTCAAGCTTCCCCTCATTGACATGAGCATACGCAGGACACCCAAATATTCTCAGATTACTGTAACTAGCATGAGAACCAGACCATACCTCCTCCGGAGTCTTACTGTCGATGGAGATTGGTTCACCAAGAAACAAGTTGTGAAAACAACTTCAGCCCAGAACACTTTGTCTAACTAAGCATTGGACAACATACACCGTGCTCTCTCCAATAGTGTTCTGTTCATCCGTTCTGCAACTCCATTTTGTTGTGGAGTTTTTCTCATTGTGCGGTGTCTCACAATCCCGTGAGTCTTGCAGAACTCGTTAAATTCTCCATCACAGAATTTCAAGCCGTTGTTTGTCCTTAAGCGTTTAACCTGTTTTTCAGTTTTCTTTTCAATCAAGATCTTCCACTGCTTGAACGTGACAAATGCCTCATTTTTGTGTTTCAGAATATAGACCCAAACTTTTCGAGAAAAATCATCAATCAACTCATCATATATCTACCACCACCATGTGAAGTTGCCTGAGAGGGACCCAAAGATTAGAATGGATATAATCCACTGTGCCCTTGGTACTGTGAATTCCTATACTGAATTTCACTTTGCACTTTTCTCGAAAACATTGCTCATTGAAATCCAACTTCCCAGTTTTCTGACCACCAAGCAGAACCTGCTTACCCAGAACTGTCTTTAGAAGGAGGGTTCCTTGCAGGGGGTAGGAGATTAGGTGGGTCTGGAGGTGGGAGGAGTTTTCATGATTTGAGATTTTTGTTACATTAAATTCATGTAAAGTGATGATGAAAATCATGAAGTGTTTGATTTATTTTGACTTCTGACTATATGGCCATAGATTCGCCATATGCTGACATTATTGCTAGATTTTGATCATTTATGATGGGCATCGGATTTCGGGCTAATATCAATCTAGCATACATTTGGGCTTTATTTACATCAGTAAATATTTCCTAGTCAACTAGCTGGGTATCAGCCGACTCTTGTGAGGGTTTGTAATTATGACCGTCTCCTGAAGCCACTGCCAATATTCATTGCCTCTTTTCCAATATTTTCTTATTAATATGTTTTGGTGGACATTGTGAAACTGATTGTTTTCTAATTAGATGGATCATGGGAGGGGAAGCTACTTTGAATGTGTGGTACATAGTTTTGGCATCTGCCTTCTTTTTTAATTCGAGAAATGCACACCATGCTGTTGTATGTTTTGAAAAGGGTGAAGGGTGCTAGATCTAAATTCTTCCATTATCTAATCGTTTTTTTATGTGAAGTTTTTGGTTTGAGTCACTAGCTTAGCAGTTTCTCTTTCCAGGTACGGGTTCTATGATGAATGCTTGAGAAAATATGGAAATGCAAGTGTGTGGAAATATTTCACTGATCTTTTTGATTATCTTCCGCTTACAGCCCTTATTGAGAGTCAGGTAGGAATTCTATATTGCACTGCTTTTACTTGATTTTCCCATTATATCATCTTACAGCCATTTGTTGTTACCTTGCAGATTTTCTGCTTACACGGTGGACTCTCCCCTTCATTAGATACACTAGATAACATCCGTGATCTGGACCGTATACAGGAGGTACACATTCAGTTATTCTCTGCTGTGGTATTTCAAAATGTTATTCCTGGATATGTTTATGTTCCAACTGCAACATCTCCATGAATTGTGTGTGTGTGTGTGTGGGGGGGGGGGGGGGGGGAGTGGTGAGGGAGGAGAATTGAAGCCATGTTGTCGTATTGTTATTATATAGCTTTCATTTCTTATTGCAATGGTAAGAATTCAGCTCACAAGTGTGAGGATTTGAGTTGAGTCTAAGAGCGGCCACTTTGTGCAAAATTAATGTCAATGTTAGGTTTGTTTCCTGTATTCCCCTCCTAGCACCTTGGATAGGCGTGACCAGCACTTGTTAATGGCCGCCTTTTATTAGATTTGTCGACTGAATGAGGTTGCAATAGATTGATGTGGTTAGAATGGCCAGCAGTATGTACTCATGATATAATACTGTATATTCTAAGCAAATATGTATTGAATGGTGAGCAACAGAATGTCAGGTAGATTCTCAATGGAAAATAGACCTAGAGAGTTGAATAGGTCTCCTTTTCTCAAATCATAATTTTAACTTCTCAAGTTTACCGATTATTGAATTATCCAAAGTAATCAATCATAAAAGTAACAAATAAAAGGAAGCAAACAGGGACAATACTTTTTACATGGAAAACCCAAATGGGAAAAACCATCGAACTGTAGTCCAGAGCTCAATAATTTACTGATAATAAGAGTATAACATTTCCCAGTCCAGATGTAGTCTCTAGAATCACCAGTCTTTTGCTTTACCTCTGATGTACAATGTTCCAAAATTAGTTCAAAATCCACTGTAGAATCACCAACCATCTGCTCTCCACGATAACACAGATTCTCCTCACAATCCGCTTCTTTTATAGAGATTACTAGCCAACCCAAACAAGCCACAGCTATTGTGATTCTATTATGAACCTTACTGCTAATTGCTCTTTAAAAATCTTTCGTTAAATGTGGAAACAATCTCATAACTTACACATAAGTTGTATACCCAATCTTTTACGTCTTGGTTTGATCAAAACAACTTAAAACTCGAAGTAGTTCTTTTTATAAATGAAGTTTGCTGGTAAATGTAATCCCATGAAAATTCATGCTAGCAATCTTTCTGTATTCAATAATCTCTCTTCTACTCTGAAACTCACTGAAAATTGTTTTATATATGCATTAAGCTGTTAAACCCTGATTTGGTCTAATAACATTATAACAAGTTTGGAAACTTGGTCCAAGTTAGAGAGTAATCAGGACATAATAACCTAATTATTCACAACCTTCTGACTTGAGTGCCAATCCTTGAAATCTGGTACTGGTGAGTGTTGAGTACCGGTGCTTGCGACATAAGTAGCAGTGCTCAACTTTGTGTGACATTGAGCATCAGTGCTACTCTCAGTATTTGTGAAAATGGCATTCCAAATCTTTGTAAAACACATTCCTTTTCAAAAGCACACATAATTTTAGGGGTGGCAATTCGTGTTCTCGTGTCGTGTTTGTGTCGTGTCAATCTACAAGTATTCTACTAAACAGCTCAACTCTAACCCGACCCATTTCATAATCGTGTCAAAGACCCTCAACACTAACCCAACCCGTTTATTAAACGTGTTACTCGTGTCAACCTGTGTAACCCGTTTAATAAACATGTCCTAAAATAGCCCGACTTGTTTAATAACCTTTTTAATCCGTTTAACTTATATCATATATATGAGTTTCTCTACTCCTAAATCTCTCTCTAAAAATCATATAAAAAATAAAGTACATATCAATACATAAATCATAAAAGCAAATTATATTATAAATTTTGTATCTATATATAAACTCAAAAACATACTAAGATGATTCAACAACTGGGAATATACCATAACAATCTCATCTTTGCGTTTTATGGCTACATCAGTCCTATAAATAAACAAATAATTACAAACAATTGCAATATATATAACTATGTATATATAAGTTTGTATAAAATCATAATATATGAATAACTCATGTCGTAATCGTGTTGTAATCGTGTCACGGGTTAGACAGCTTAAACCCAAACCCAACCCAATTTTTGCGTGTCGTGTTCGTGTCGACCTATTTATTAAACGTGTTGGCTTACCTCAAACCGAAACCCGCTTAATTTGTGTCATGTTCGAGTCATGTCCAATTTTGCCACCCCTGATAATTTGAAATAAATCAAAATCAAGTTCTCAAAACAATTTTCAAAAATTCAAAACAAAAATACTCGTGGTTAATTGTCCTGATGGATTGTTCCTTACATTCATAGGAATCTCCATGAAGCTCACCATTATCAAACTAGACTCGGACTAATATAAAGAAAATTACAACTTGATCAGCTATTGACACTGAAGTTGTCAACAACTAGAACACTAAGTCATAACATGCATAGATGTCCAGATCACCTTCTTTTTGTTGGGAATATTTCCCCTTTCGTATCTTATCGGTAGAATTAAAGCTTTGCTACATGTTTCAATTACTATAGCATTTAGGAAATGGAATGGCATTGAATTGATTCTTCACGTAGATTAGTTTTCCCCTCTCCTTGACACCTTATATGCATGTTTGACATCAAGTGCATCATTTTTCTATGTTTCTTGGGGATGCAGGTTTTTGGAGTGAATGACGTTTGAACATTAAATTTGAAGGTGTGTCATAGGCAACTTCACTTGAACAGAAACCATAAAAACATGAGACATCAATTACATCATTTTGATATTGCTTGGGTTGTTGAATGGGTAATTGAAGTGAAATACAGTAATGCTGTTTCAACAAAAATGTTAAATAACTAAATCGGGTACTATCACTTTACCGAGTGAATTTGAGTATGGTATGATTCATCAATTTTCTTACAACTTCGGAACAAAACAATCATCATGATGGCTTTGATAATACTCCCCTGCTACCTGAAAAAGTATGAAACTACCATACAGATTCAACGCATAGCATGGCTTATATTTTCCTTGCTCTCTTTCCTAATATTTTTTCTGCCCTGCATATTCCCTGCTATTCTGTCCTTGGGCTGGTCTTATTTTCTAATCATTTTCCTTTAACCCCATCAAAAAAATAGAGAGAAGTTGAGATCATTAAGCTAACTTGTCAGTGCCAACTTTATTAATTTCCTTTTGCCAATTTTGTTCAATTCTTATTTTTCTACTGTGTGTGGAATAGGTTCCTCATGAGGGGCCAATGTGTGATCTCTTGTGGTCTGATCCAGACGACCGGTGCGGTTGGGGAATATCCCCTCGAGGAGCTGGATACACCTTTGGACAGGACATAGCTGCTCAATTTAACCACACAAATGGGCTTTCTCTTATTTCAAGAGCTCACCAGCTGGTCATGGAAGGTTACAACTGGTGTCAGGTTTGTAATCCCGAAAGCAAAGCATAATGAGTTTTAGATTTTAAATTCCAGTTCCATTTCTTTACTCTCAGCTTCAATGTTTGTAGGAAAAGAACGTTGTAACAGTATTTAGTGCACCAAATTACTGCTATCGGTGTGGAAATATGGCCGCAATACTTGAAATCGGGGAGAATATGGATCAGAATTTTCTACAATTTGACCCAGCACCTCGTCAGATTGAGCCTGACACTGCTCGTAGAACTCCCGACTATTTCTTGTGATCTCCATGGCTTACCACCCACTAGTGATTCTCCTTACTTCATGGTGTTTTTGTAGAATATCCCCCAAAAAACAAAGAGATTTGGTGTTTTAGTCGAGGGAAAAACGAAAGAAATTATTATTTTTATCATTATTTTGTTTGTAGTGATCTGGTTCATTTGTTTGAGATTACTAGGGTTTTGATTTGTTTTGTATTGCAGAAGTGTACGGCATAACGGTCTACTGTTTTATAAATTTTACATTAGATTGCTTTTGCAATGAAATTTTGTTCTCAAGCTGTCAAATTAAAGTGGAAGTTGTTATTTATTTTAGCATATATATTCTCTTTTCTAAACCAATTCTTCTTTGGTCATTGAATGTAATGAAATAGACTGAATCAATAAACAACAGTATCAAAGTTCATATATGTCAGCAGATTTGGACATTGCATGATGGGTAGACATCTTCCGAATTTCAATTTCATGCATCAGTTCCATGCTCTCTGACATTGCGTGAATTCGTTTTTTTTTTTATTTTCCGATGTCTTTCATCTATTCCGTTTAAATGATCATCCACGCACATATCATGTGTTTTTTTTTAGCCAATCTTCCATATTTTCATGCAAGTATGAGGGCGCTCTTGTTGTACTTGCAGAAAAAAAAACTTGGTTGCTTCTGGTGTACCGTGCACCGGAAGAATCACAACCGTAGTTGTAGTGGGGAGTCCCGCGCGTGTCCTATGAGAGCGCTCTTGTTGTACTTGTAGAAAAAAAAACTTGGTTGCTTCTGGTATACTATGCACCGGAAGAATCACAACCGTAGTTGCAATGAGGAGTCCCGCGCGTGTCCTACACTTAAGACTGTGATTATTCCGGTACATAGTACAATGGGAGCAACGAAAATTTTCTCATACTTGCATCCTTATTGTTGTTGATTCAACTAGTTGATCTACATCTACTGACAACAAAGAAGTCATGTGAGAATGGTTGGCTAATTCCGATTTTGACTGAAACAATGACTTAACTTAGATCATAAATTGATTATATTAGTCATGATAAAATGTTGGATTTATAGTCTCCGACCTCTCACAACCCATGGGGACACCGAATCGGACTCTCTATATGCACTTAATTCCCTTAATGAAGAAGCAATTCGGTTAACTAACTCTACACATCACAAACCAACGACCCTTGAGAACCTTTTAAATGTAAAATTAATCAGAGTCCTATTTCATGAGAAATCAACTAATATAACTAAAAAGATTTCAATCCAAACTCCAAAGATGAAGCAACGATTCGAATGAGAGACAATTATCATTCAAACCAGTACATTTTCAGGATTTTATAGCCATATTTTGTTCACCATGTTCCGATTCTTTCATCAGCTATGAAGCCGCTTTATGTGTCCCCATTTTCTTCCCCTCGTGATTTCACCAAACTTCGCCTAACGCCTTGTTGCAACGAAGCATGTCAGTCGAGAAAGTAGAGCTGCATTTTTCGAAGTTTCAATAATTAAAGGCGGAAAAAAGTTGGTAAATGGAATACAAGTATAGCATTCAACAGCACAATTTCCATGTGGAGGTCACCTTTCGTTGCTTATAGTCGACAATATCTCTTTTGTCTGCAAAAAATTAAGTTGATTGGTTCTGTTTTAGGTGAAAAGCCTGCCTGAGATCTCAACTGTTGAATCTTAATCCCATTTGCCTGCACACAAAAAATTGAAAAGAGAATAAGTTTATGCAGTGACTAATATATATATATATATATATATACAGGGACTATTGAAATATTAAGACAAATTTTCCATTTGAGCATGAAACGCTTTGTTAGTGTTGAATGATTTCACAATGGGTGACTTGTGTGAATCCTTTTGTTGCCCATCCACTCTTTAAAGATACACACTGATTCATGATAATTCTGTGCTAAAAGTTCCATAATAAGACCAGAAATTTAATTTCTCTTATGAAGGTGACAATGATAGCAAGAACTTGGATTCACATGCTAGTTTGAGCTTTTTTTCTTAAGAAACCTCAAACTTTGTCATCGAAAGGACAAAACAATGATTTGGAGACAAAAAAAGAAAAAATCATAGATGTCAAGCATTCAAAATTCAAGTTTATTCTCTTGTGACTATTGTTACAGGTAGAGGTACAAATAATACATGACGAAAACAAGTGATTTGGGAATTCATATTTACTAAATTTAAAGAAATATTGAAAAAAAAAAACAAATAGATGCTTGAAGTTTGATGTATTACTGCCCATATATCTATATATATACTTGTGTGTGTATCTACCAAAATCAAAGAGGCACTAGCTTGTAAAGGGTTGGTTCAACAACCCAGATTTCCTTATTGTTTTACAGATAATTTGAACACTGAACTTCATTCACCATCTGGGAGAAAAACAGAACATCATTGGGAATCATAGAAGAAAGCAAGTACAACACAGAAAGAACCAATTAAAAAAATGTTGAGGCCTTCACTTTTGTGATGGTTATTCCAGATATGTATTACCAAAATGCCAAAGACGAAAAGGGAAGTTCTTAAGAAAATATTACCACAAGGAGAGGAGGTACTAATAAGTAATAACCGAGAGCTCCATGAAGCTTCGAAGCTGGGATTTCAATGCTCTTTCTCTCCAACATGGCAAATTGTATGTACACGCTACTATAGAAAGGGAAAGGGAAAAGAAAAAACTGCAAGCACAAAATTTATTATATGAATAACTGAATCCTGATGTAGTTAGTATATTGCAGAAAAATGTATGGTATAAAGTAAAATGGTGTGGAACATGAAAGACAGAAGCATTCAGGATCAGTTTAGTCTTCACAGTAGCAAGCAAACACCTGCAGGCATCTTGTTGTGACCGAGTGAACCCCACCTGTACACACACACATGTATCTATTCGTGTATGCAATACAACGATAAACTTACTGAACTACAAGTCAAAACCTCTTGTTTGTGTGGTATTACATGCAATTAGTAGCAGTAAAATTTTCAGTGGAATTATAGTTTTTACATAGTTCGTTAGTTTTTCTTGCTTATGAGGGATATGGACAATCAACAAACATCAAATGTTCAACATCACATTTCTGTAGGCCTTATGCACTCTGTTAGTAAGGGTTACCATAATTACATAAAATTCGGTCATGTGAACAAAATTCATACAATTCCCAGCTACATAACTTTTTATCTTCCCATTTCCTGGGGGGAAAAGGAAAAAAAAAACTTGTTATCTTCCTATAAAAAAAAATTCAAGAACAATTTCTTGCTACATAATATCAAGAGTTGCTAGAGGGACAGAGTAAGCATGTCAAACCCGAGAAAAGAGAAGCACTTCAGAAGGCAAGTACCGTAAAAGAATGAGGATGAAAGTCATGCATTCATATCCTCCGGGGGCATTTTCACTGGGTTCCTAAGCTTTCGCAGATGATGAGCTATCTCTGTCAAGAGTTTTGTCCCCTCACCACTCTTCTGGAGTGTCATAGCTGTGTGTTTCAAAAATCCACTATCTGCTTCAATGGCTCTCAATTTCTCCTTAATTTGAGACATTTCTCTCGTAAGTTCAGCCTTAATTTCATGTCCTGCCACCCAAAAAGACCATTCTATGAGTATCTTAATGGATGCACAATAATTCAAGCAACCACCCCAAACCAAAGCAAAAAAAAAAGGCTCACCTGTGTTTTTATCTTCATGCTTAATAATGCCAGAGTTAGACTGTGAAGAATGAGGCTCATCACCTGAAGACAAATAAATTTTTTTCTCCAAATCTGCCAATAGACCTAGAAGATAAGATCTCTCGCGTTCAAAATCAAATGATGATTCATCAAAGGTCCCACCATTTTCTTCCTGCATGGGCCCACATTTCCCAGAATGACGACCATTTTCTGCAGTACGATCCACTTCACTAGGGCTTCCACATTCACTTGAGAAAGATTGAGATTTGAATTCCTGGTAATCTTCAGCATCGAATACACATTCCTCACTGCTTATTTTCTTTATGCGTCCATATTTTTCTCTATATGTCTCAAGTTCAGCCTCCAAATCCTTGAAATCATCCTCTCTCTTGATAACCAGCTCCTTCATAACTTGTAAGGCTTCTTGGTCATACTCAGCCTGCTCTTCCATCATTCTTTGATACTGTAAAGCCTCCATTTGAACAGCGGCTTTCTCTGCTTGCAACCGGGTAATCATGGCCATTGCATTGTTTGCTGCAATAGCAGAGGCGCTTCTTTCTTCATCCAATTCCATGTACAACGCTATCAGTGACTTGCGATCCAATCGAACTTGTCTCTTCAAATGCTGCAAAATGGAGTCACGATCTGTTTCATTTGTCGGGTTGGCATCAGTTGACTCCAAAAATAACTCTGACTTCTCAATTTGCAGTTTCCTGGGAAGCCTAGTAGGCCACCTAGGACTTGCTGAAGCTGAATCTGAAAGTGGGATACCAAAAAACTTGTTTCCTCTAGTAAAACTGGGGGTCATGTCCTCAGGTTCCGGTAGCAATGGCGCATTAACAGCTTTGTTATCTTCCTTTGTTGCTACATAATATCAAACACACCGTCATTGCCATGGTGACATGGTTCAAAAGTTACGTAGAGCCATGATGAGGGACAACAAAACTCAGAAAAATAATTTGTACATAATGTAGAAAGAAAATAACAATGGAGAAGGACTTAACATTGAAACTAATGCAGGCATGGAAACAGAAGAAATTGTCATATATATGTCATGAACTACAGAGAATTAAATCAGTATCTAATGGTAATCCCCAGTATTTACAATTGATTCATGATCAATGGATAAAAGGGTTTCATTGATTCATTCATTCAATAGGTTCTGCAATTACATGGTTGATATGCATTTGCACAAACACTTGGATGTTGCCAATGTTAATACTACATGAAATATATATATATATATATATATATATATATATATATATATAGTAAGCAAGTCTTTCAAAAGTACACTTGACTAAAAATGAGGTATAATTTTGAAGTATTTCAAAATTTTAAAAGTTCATGTGTGTGATTATTGCAGGAAAAAAGGAGAAGAACTTGCAACATGAACTCACATTGGTTATCTGCCGCATGTGATCCATCCTCCTCCTCTGGATTCTCTGATTCATTATCCGACATGAACTTGAGCTCTGTGTACCGAATGTGAGGCAGCTCAAGATGTCGAGGATCCTCATATTTCCATGACAGCAATGGTGCTCGGGGAGAGGGAGCAGGAGCTTGCGAAAGAAGGCTGGCATTGATTGATAAACTACGAGTCATAGTACCCCTGAAAGAGGATCTCACCTTCAGAGGCTCCCCACAACAAGAACACCTATAAACATTAGTACTATTCCTCTCAACTTGAAACACATCATCTCTCTTCCCGGATTTCAACTGAATCTTGTTATCATCCTCAACAAAGCAATCGATGTCCTTGTGCAGAATCCCAGCTAGGGACCTGTATGTGTCGCGATCTGATTCTCTCTCGGTTGAAAATGAAAGGAGACACCCCTCACACATGCCCCAAATGTCAGAGAGCTTCCGGTGGACATGGCAATAGGCGAGGGATGAAATCTCCTTCTTGTGACCTTCACATATTGTGTCATTGTAGTAAAAGTCAGACTGCTTATGAACCAGAAGATGATCTATCCTGGTGCAGAGCAAGCATGGCAGACGCAATTCAAAGAACTTGGCGAATTCATTGGAGAGAAATGTAAGAAAACCAATGAAAAATAGCAAAATTATCATTACCCATTCGAGAATGGCATATATCAAGAAATGTGGGAAATTGCCCAACTCTTGCTCGACAAAACGCTTGAATGATCTTGAGGCCATTACACATGTACCCAAATCTAAAATCTGCAATATTTTTCTTGTTCTATATATGTATGTATATATATGTATGTGAAAATTGAAGTGGGTGTTGATTTGAACAGATTGAGATGGAGGGATCAAAATGCAGGGAAAACTATGAGACAGATCATGACCTTGGTAAGGAAGAACTAGACCGAGACCATGACCTATCTCTCTCTCTCTCTCTCTCTCTCTCTCTGCTTTTGTGTGTATGAAGGAGGAGAGAGATTGTTGTCCAATACAAAGGTTCAAAAAATTGGGTGTCATGATGCTTTCGCCATACATAGAAAAGGTGAGGCTGTTGGGCGGAAAATTTACCTGAATTAACGGTCTATCGTGCACTCTCCAACTAACCAAAACAAAGCAAAAATGCTGTCGTTTAAAAAATAAATAAATAAATTCAGCTTTTGTTTGCTTTATATGAAGTAGAATGACTTTGGGACCCTCTAAAAAAAAAACACCTGTGATTGCACTCTACTACCAGTTCTGGACGTCTATAGTGTATTTGATGGGGGTAAAATTGGGCTAGCAATTTATACTTTCAAAAACACGGGCATGTTCGGTGCATGGAATTGGTGGAATTAGTTCGAGCTTTAAACTATTTTTTTTTTCTGAATTTTAAAGTACCAATTACATGCAATTGAACATAGCCTAACTTTTTTATTTCCACAAAATTGTTTAAATTGAAAGAATATTCGCATAATTTGACAAAAAAAATTATTTAATTTAGATACTGAAATTTGAAATGGAAAAATTTTCGAATGACAAAAATGCAATAACTAAGTTTGAAATATGCATGGGAGAAAGAGAAATTCATATAGGAAATATTCTCTTACTAATTACACCAAATTATTCAGAAATTCGATTAAGAACTTTGAGAAAAAAAATGTTGCTGACTAAAAGAATAGATTAAAAATAATAAAGAAAAAAAATCAATTAAAATTGAACTTCCAAATTGACTTTAATTTCTGACACCCACTGGCTGTTGGTGCCTGTTGGATGTGGCTTTTGATTCATCTGCTCCATGGAAAAATAAGATGATAGCAAGTGAAAATGATGATCATTATGGTCACATTGGCAATATGCTGTGAGAAGAAAAGGTTCTCAAACCAGGGCTTTGCTCTCAAGAGTCAGAATTCTAATACCATTAACCAACAAGCATACAGCTAATGGCTGGACAGTTTAACAGACAAACAGACTTGACACTGGTCCAAACTTAGCTTCCACTCCAATTTAGGTGTCTTGAGTTGGCAATTACTCTGTTCAAATGTTATCTGATGCTCCAAACTTGGTTCCACCATGACAGCTATATAGCTTATTATCATTGCCTTGCATCATGACAACCATTTAGCTTACAGAATTGCCTTGTGTGTGTGTGTGAGAGAGAGAGAGAGAGAGAGAGGTAGCAGATTGTCTTTTGTTTAGCATGCACACAGCTACTAAGTTCTATAACCACAGAGAAGACAACTGCCAGAGTTTTAAGACATGCTGAACTGGAAAAAAAACTGCACCCATAATCTTCAGAAACAATTGTCCCCAGGTTTCGGGACTATAAATTTCGTCACATATCATTCATGCAGACAATTGAACTATTTATCCTAGGTTTTAGTGCTTCTACAGGTTGATAACTGACAAAGATTTGCTCTCACTAGGCACACCAACTACAATAACTGTGCAAGAGCAATCACATTGTATATTATAGTCAAATCACCTGCTGAGGTAAAAAAATTCTCATACAACCTCAAAAATTGCTAGTATATATAATCGACACTACCTTGACGCAACGGCAAGGTTGCTCCATTGTGATCTGGAAGTCGCAGGTTTGAATCAAGGAGATAACCTCTTTGCTTGCAGAGATAAGGCTGTGTATATCTGATCCTCCCTAGACCCTGCAATGGCGGGAACCTCGTGCACTGGGCTAGCCCTTTATCTGATCGACAGTATCGCAAATGCTGGTGTGTGTTACATACTCAAAAGATATTTCTGATACAACGTATTTTGTTTGTAAATTTTAAAAATACAAAAATCTTGATTGTCAGCAACTGGGGACCTGCTAGTTTGTAGGCAAAACATTTGCAGACATGTAAGGCGAAATGCATCCCTGCACCTGAATAGAATTTAATATTTTCAATAAGCAGGGTTTGGACAAATATACAAAGGTATGTTTTGACACAAAAGGATAGTGGAGAGGAGGGTTTCAAAACAGTTATAGCCCAGCAAGAGGTTGATGATATCATTCAATTTTTTTCTTCCTGCAATATGCCAATACATATATGAGATAAATGAAGCCTGTATAGCCTGTCAAATGTCACTTCACACTTGTAGAGGAAGTCATTTTTTTCATTTAGAGAATTATGGGATGCATTTTCAACAATGTAGATAAATCCAAACACAACTTTAATTATTCATATTATGGAATCCATTCTGGGACCTGTTATCCGAAGTCCACACTAAATAAAGCCTAAGATTACTAGAAAGCAGACTTAAAGCAGAAAATTCCACAGTAGGTATCCTGATAATGATCTATTCATAATTGTACGTGTTAGGACTAGGAGTCATAATGCAGGCAAAATTGTCAAAAAGGTTTATGGAGTAGAGTTTTTGTGAATTTTGACTGAGTCAGTTTTGGTCAAAATACCATGATGGTTTACCTTCGAAAATAATCACGATTGTGTTAGCTGAAGATGGACAAAGTTCGGTGAAGAATGGATGGTGATTGAATGATGATCACTTCGATTGATCAACCAAGAGCTGAGAATGATAAGCACACACTATAGGTTAAAGGTAAGAGATTTGATTAGAAAAATTAAAAAACCTAACTCGATTTTATTTGGAGTGCTTTAATTTTTTTACAAACTTCTATTTTGTTAAACTTTGTGGCATAAATGTCTTCAAGTTTCTAAAATTTGTTAGTTTCAAATTAGGATACTTTCTGATGTTTGCTACAAATAATTCTATGCATAGATGCATTTTGTTTGCTCCTATTAGTTATGAACCAACGAGTAGAATTCATGCAGTGATGCATGTATGACTTGACTGCAGAAATTAGGGTTTTAAAATTCCAAGAACAGTTTCTAAATTGCTTTCCCAAGGTTTCGGCCCGGGGGGGGGGGGGGGGGGGGGGGGGGGGCGGGCGCGGCGGAAGACCATGACCAAGAAAAGAGAGACACTTAAAAGAGAAATGCCATGTTTGATCTCTTTCATATCTTCTACATTTCATGAGCTTTTTTATATATGCACATACTTGTTTGTCTGAGCAAGAAAAGGTACACGTGTGTGTACAGTTGTTCTTTAAGTTGGACAAAAATCTAAAAGAACTGCTGAAGGCAGATTCCATAGCCAAATCTCATTGTTGTGTCAAAATCTTACTCATGCAAAGTGTGGTAACAAGACCCAGTGTGCCACAATCTTCTTATGCTTATTAAAATGTCTTGTATAACAATCAAACCACATATTACCGATAATGGTATCCAATAATAAGAGATTAACCTGATCAAGAAAACCCAAAATGAACAGAACGTCTTATGTATCAAGAAGCCCATATGAGAGTAAAGGATTGCATTCCTGAGAATGTTCCAGCTTCCAAGTATTCTCCAATTGTCAAAGTAAATGCACATAAAGAGAATCAAGCAGAATATAGTATGACGATGAGAGCATAAGCATCACAAGGGAATTTCAAAGAATAACAAAAATAAATGAGCTTTCAAGAAACAGATTTCACAATGGGAAGAGATTCGTCACCTGCAACAAACAAGTAGGAATTTGGATAAACCCCTGTAATAAAAGATCAACCTTCTCCAGAATGCTCTGTGGAACAGGGGTAATGATGTAGAGTAAACGTTTTGAAGTGTCAATGCCTCTCACAATCCCTGGTTCATAATGAATCAAGAAATAAGAAGAGATCATAAAAAGGTCAGGCTCCAATAAATTAGTGCTATCGTATTTCAGCCTTAACAATGAATATTAAACAACTTTTTCTTTGATGAGTAAAAGGATATAAACAAATGGTATTATAACTGCATCTTTAATTTCATGGAATGAAAATAATTCTTGGAGACAAACGAAAATTTTGTAAAGTTTAAATTTCACTTATAGTAAAAGAAATTTGATTTACTGCAATACAGGCAAACACTTCCAGTATGCAACTAATATATGATTAACAAATATCTACGATTATTTTGGGGCAATCATTTTCCACCGAGATGTATACAAGTATCCTCTAAGAAAAACATCAATAGAAAGAGGATGGGAACATTTCTAAAACAACAATGCTTATTTATCCATCGCACGTAATACCATATATAGCAAAACACAACAACTCGCACTGGCTATTTTTTGATACCCCAAGAAAGTGAGCCACTCCACCATCATATGCCCAAGTGCCTAAACTTACGGATTTGATGCACAGCCAAACCACACAGAGATGATGTGTAACTCATGCTCTCAATAGATATGGCATAGGTATGTAATACATGATTCAGTAATTTACATACCATTCATATATACCAGCCCAGTCTTCCAGCATAGCAACTAAACATAATGGAACTTAAATTTCATTTGTGAAAGGAAAGACTAGCGCAACTCCGTCATAACTATGAAGACTGAAGATCAGTGAGTGGAAAGAGTTTTTTTTCTTTAAAAATAAAATAAAATAAATAAATAAATAAGAGGAGAAGGATTTGGAAGACAAAGTCTATCAAGACAAAGTGACAGACTTTGTCTGAAGATCGAGTTTATTGGCGGTGAGAGATGTTCATATAATCATATGTATGTGAAGAAAAGATATTTGCTGATGATCATATAAGATAAGAATTCGTGGCTCTAACATATCATGGTTTATGCAGTATTGCAACCTTATGATTGGAGGGAAACTAGACTGCAATTCTAGAAAGTTGACTACTTAAAGATCTAGTTACCATCAAAACGAAAGGAAGTTCACAAAATCAGTTTCAATCAGCATTACCAAAATTAAGTTCTCATTCTATGCGACTCTCTATGGCCTATGGGTAAGTCATGTTATTTTCCGAGAAGATTTCTTATACTGAATATTGTTCTACGGTGGCAACATCCTTATTATACCACATCAGCACCAACGAAACGGTGTTATTATACCACATCAGTTAATGAGTCTCTCCATTCCTACCATCAAACATGAGAGTAATCTGTTAAGGAGTAAGAGAATGAGCTCCTTGGAGCACCTGGCACAATATGATTGTCGATAGACATGATTATGCTAATGTACATAAATATATCTAGAGTGATGCTAACAAACAAGAAATGGTTTCTTCTCAGTAATGCAGTATTAAAAAGCACTTAAAATGGGTATTCACTAATGCGGGCAGGCACGGACCTACGTTAGGCCCAGTGGGGGTGGATGCCCAATGCCCCAACTGGATTTTTTAGTATTTCCATTATATACCCATATTTTTATTAAAATTCTAAGATTGTCCCCACTAAATTTCTAAGATTGCCCCCACTAAATTATTTATAATACTTCATTGTATATGCTTGCCCCCACTAAAGTTTTAGGTCATAAAAATAGAGTAATCAATTCTCTCTCTCTTACCATGTCATTGGTAAAGTCACGTTCACTCAGCTTTTTTATTATTTTAGTTTTGCATGTATCTTTTAATGATTGTATAAATGCTCCTACAAAATTATAAAAATATATTTGGTATTAAAATCCAACACAAAAACAAGAGAGAGAAGGGACAAAGAAGTATGTTTACGCAACTTAGTGACTAGGTTAGTCTAATAGCTTTGTGTTTCTTGTTTGTAATTTTTTTTTTATATAAGAAAACATACCTTGGCAGAGGCACATTTAATTATAAATATTAAGAGAAGTATATTTAATGACATTGAAAATGAGATACAACATTTCCAAAAGGTCCAAAACTCATTGAATCCAATTATAAAATGTATTGAATAAAAATATTATCAATTAAAATTTACATATTTGTATTTATTATCTTGGTTAAAAAAAAAATCGGTTAAGATGGTTTGGACATGTGCAAAGAAGACCTTTAACTGTGCCGGTTAAGAAAAATGACAGTCCAAATTGAGGGTAATGCTAGGGGAAGAGGAAGACTAAAGCTAACATGGGTAGAGTTAGTAAAGAAAGATATGATAGCATGTGGAATGACTGAGGATATGACTTTAAATAGAGTGAAATGAAAACATAGGATTCATGTCGCCAACCCCAAGTAATTGGAAAAAGGCTTGGTGGTTGTTGTATGATATAAAATGTATTCAACTACACCAAAATTTCGAACAAATACCCAGAAAATACTTTCTGTCAAAGGATTTTAAATTTCTTTGATAGATAAAAACAAAAAACATTTACAGTCTCACAATGCAAAAAAAAAAAAGTGTAGTATCACAAATTCACAACAGATCGTGATAGTTCAAAATACCAAGGTGCCATATCATATAGAACAGAACAAGTAATATAGGCGAGAGTGTGTTGTAGAAGTAACCTACCCAGACCAACACATGAAGGCAAATGTTCAGAATCCTCAGAACTAACCGCCAAGCCAACAATGGTTGCATTTAAACTGTAGAAAGTTTCAGTAGTTGGGACCTAGCATAAAATATTGTATTAGGAGAAAAGTCATCTTCTCCGTATACGGATGGAAAAGTAAAAGCAACAATGTAGAGCATTTCTTATTAGAGAAAGTATAATTGTTGAATTGCCCTGCTCTGTCCTAGGAAATCCTAAATTGGACAGGAGTGGATTGAATATATCAAAATTTTATTAAAAAAAAAAATCAAAATCATTTCTTGTAAAATGCACCAAAACTATTTTATTCCCCAAACAATATTGAAGCAGCTTATATTCGCTATCCAAACCTGACAATGGAGATGTTTAATCTTGACACTTGATATTGAAATTTCATAAGGAGGATGAGAGGCCAATGCATTAGCAAGTTCCTTGGTGACATCCAAGTAAGTCGGAAAGCACTGCTTGAAATAAGCCACTATACGCAAATCACGCGAACCGCGTGCATCCTTTGCTACTAGCAACCTGGCAAACAATAAGTGGAAGATGTAAGAAAGAAAACTGTCTTCTAAAAATTCCAACTTTTCTAGGAAATAAAATTATATTTTGCTTACTAATTTGTATAATCAACAGATATTGAATAGCAAAAGCACTAACTTTTTTTTTTTACACAATTTAATGACCTTGACAATCACAGTAAGATTGAATTTAGAAACAAGTCAAACAACAAATTCCAAGATACAAGTTCAAATAATCTAGTCTGCTTAAAAATACAGTTAACAAATGTAGAATATTATAAACTAAACCAGTGCCCTCATTCAAAATAATGACTTTACTCTTGAACAAAGATCACCTTTGACATGAATCAGACTAAAATTCTGTCACGACAACCAAACCAATACATTAAAAAGGTCAGCATATGCCAAAGGCAATATGTTTCCACCAATGACAAAATGATTGACAATTCTAAGGAAGAAAAACAATTACAACATATAATACAAAACAAAAACTTCATTTAGGAAGTAAGAGTTCCAGATCATATATAAAGACAGCTAAGAACATACGATCTTTTTAAAGAGTCCTGACGAGCTGAATTAACCTCAATTAGTGTCATTGCAGTGTCATCTCCCTCGTCTAACCAGAATGCCCCAGTTGGTAAGTTCTTACTCGCAGCAGATATGCATATCTTAACTACATGGGTAGGAGCAATATATTTTAACATATCCACCAGTATATCATAGCCAATTCCTGGTACATGTCGTGAATGAGAAAATTACAAATCGATTGTTGAAGCAAATAAAATAAAATCATCAAGTTGATAATATCTAGCACACAAATTGTATGAGAACAACACAGACTAGTTAGTTATTACAATTAAAAATAATAGGAAGCAGGATATATGAAGCATACCTTTCACCCAGCCAGGAGTATTAATGACAAGGGGCAATCCAGTGTTACCGTGGCTTTCCCTCTTGTTAAACATGCAGTACTCTTTCCGATAGTAATCATATAGGGCAAATATATATTTCAAGTATGCTGTTGGGTCCCTTTTTGAGGAAATATCACCAAAGAAGAAGCATCTGCAACGAATTTTTTTAGACAAAAATTACCCTCATACGTCCCATAATTCTCCTTTTTTCTATTTTTATATATTCCCTAAGCAATATCAAATTCAATGCATTCTTCAAAAAAGTATGACAGGCATGAGAATGCCTGTGTTTAATAGATGTAGCTTCATATTAGAATTACATATGCAAAGGGTTGATATAAGAAACTATCATTACACTTCTTAGCAAAAGCTTGGATATCAAATTGCAAAAATATGCTATAAGAAATAATCAATTTCACTTATCAGCAACTCTAAAAGACTAGATTGCATTAAATCAGACCAAAATCATGAGTTTGTCTATTATAGGCTGAGTTCATTTATAGCACGCAGGAAATTTTAAAAGAGCACAATTCATACTTGATTCAGCAACATTCCATGTCAAATTCTGAGGACCAAAACTTTAGATCAAGCAATGCAACAGGTTAGGTTTGTCTCTTGGAACTTAGATTTTGTATGTCAATTTTTATATTAAAAATAATTTTTGTGAGGAAAATTTTTCATTAATAAAAATCACAGAGAAAACTTGATAGTTTATGAGTCTTTTAATTGGCATTTTTCTGGCTGCTCTGTAGCTCGAACTCGCATCCACGCACTTGTTAGCATTAATTTATGTTATAAAAAGCTCTCCTTCTTTATTACTATAAATTAATGTCATCAATAGTTTTTTATAATACATACATCTATGTATGCATTTTTCTATTATACTAATTATTGCTGAAAAAAAATTAAAAAATGTTAATTATTTAGTAGAATTATTAGTTATCATCACAGAATGAGTTAGTTCCTCAACACATTATTAAATTAATAGAGATTGTTATAAAATATAAACTATTAAAAGGTCAATTATAATATTTATCTTCGAAGTAAAATTTAAGTACAAATTTCCACCTCCAAGACAGCTAAAGTTCAAATAAAAAAACACACGTTGAAACCACTTAATAAATTATCTAAAAATATCTAAAACACCCAAAAATGTTTCACTTCCTAAGCAATCTATACTACAAATATACACCTTTATCTTGTCATAATTAAATTTCTTTCTTTATGCATTGTAACCCTGCTCTAGCAACCACCAATGTTGGGTCCAAATCTTGTGTTGTTTGAATTGGCGGATGACAATCCAACTTCACTTCAACATCAGCAACTAAATGTGAGAAGGGATCCTTATTGAGCTATATAAACTCTTTATTTTTTGTCTTAGCAAACAACCTTCCACCCATTTGATGAATAACCAGCCCACACCAGGAGCTGCAAAGGCATACGCTACTATTATTCTAAAAGCATGCAGCTTCATTAGAATTTTGGCAAAATTAGAGTTTCACTTCACTGTTATTATGATTTTCTTTTTCTCAAGCAAGATAAGGGTTTCATCAAGAATCATACTTCCTAAAGTAAATATAAACCAGATATTTTCATATATAATTAGGTAAACAATTGTGTGAACTATTGCAGCACAAAAGAATTTATACTACAGAAAGAACATTTCAGTTAAATCACAACAATTCCCGAAATACAAATACAATATATAATTATGAATGCCCCCAAAAAATAAACAATGTAGACATCAAAACAAGTCATGGCGCTTTGAAAGGGACATCCATCAGTCAGTTTTTGCATACCAGTAACAACAACACAACAATAATGATATCAAATGATCATAGGTATTTAATGAATCAAAATGGTTTCTCTAACTCAACCTGGATAACCAGAAACCTGATCATCCAGCCATGCAATACACACCAAACTGTGCAATTAATTCTTATTTGAAATAAGAATATCTCCCATTAATGAACCTTATTTGGACTAAAAGTATTTCAGTGGCTATTAGTCACATAAAGTGTTATCAGATCCAAAAAATACCATAGAATCCAGAACAATCAAGATAAGTTCCAGAATTCATACCTCTCGGGCGTTTTCAGGCATGGGATTGTTAAATCTAATTAAGGAAAAATTAAAAAGAGAACAATTTATTAGAAACAAGATAATTTACATCAATTAAGATAACACAAAACTGACACTTGATAAAAATTCCAAAAACAATATATTAACCAGATTGGTCGGAATGCATACAGATACCTGGAGTTATCATGTCAATTATAGTCAGTGATAGACAACCAGGAAGAGTAAATTCTGTCTGCCCAACATCTGTATCCAAATAAGCTACTTTTTTGTACCTGATACAATTACAAAATAGATTTAGTAAAAGAAAATGTTGCGTATCAAACACCACAAAGGAAACAGACTAAGTCAGAATAGCATAAGTTTAGTTCAGAATTGGTCCACAAACATAAAATTCATAATCCAGTACAGGCAAGTGTATGAAATGAAATACGTTTCACTTAAAAAAAATCAAATCTAATTGAAAGTGCAGTATTAGTAACAGACTCACTTAATGTATCAAATTTAAGCACATTCCTCTCAGAGTTGCACAATCCCACATCAGCATGTTAGTCTATTTGCATACTCAATTGAAAAAATACTCAAATTTTAATTTAATCCTAGATGGGTTGAAGGACATGTCACATATAGTGACCAAATTCAAGAATAGCTGCATTATAATCACGTCAAATTATAGAACCCATTTCACTATGGAAACTAAAGATAATCTACAGAGTAACTCCTACGAAGAATATTAATCAGAGACATATAGAAGACAGAGTTCCTGTAGTAGAGAAGAACAGGAAAAAGCTGAACTGAAGAATTTCAAATTCGGTACGTAGACATACACATACAATTTGCAGTAACTAATTCCACATGAACATGTAAGAACAATAAGAGAAAAAGAAAAAGAAAAAGCAAGTTACACTTCAAATGCTAATCAGATATATGAACTGCATATATATATATATATATATATATATATATATATATATATATATATGCGTGTGTGTGTGAGAGAGAGAGAGAGAGGGGGGAGATTGTGCGAAACCTTTGAAGGAGAATGTTGACGAGATGGCGAGAGAAGGTGGACTTGCCGCTATTCTTAGGGCCGCAGATTAGGGTAATAGGAGTCGGCGTAGTTATTGAAACGTTTGCTATTGTGTCCGCAGCGTCGGACCACTCGTTTGGGATGAATATCTCTGGTGATGGAGTTCCTGTCTCCAATAGTAAAGCCATGGCTGCTTCTGTTCTGTGTGTGTGTGCGCGCGCATATATATATATATATGCACTATGTATGACTATGTTTTGATTGAATCGTTTACTTTGGAGTAATGTTACCAACAACGATAGGGGTATTTTGTGCTAACTCCAAATAAATACTATCAAATAGAAGTAGCTGTGTCAATTTAACTCTTCCCGCTACAACCTTCTGTGTTAGAAATTTGGGACGAGTGTGGCATAATTTTAGGTCGATTTTGTAGGGAGAATTTGAAATTTGTGAACCCTAAGCCCGCTGGGATTAATAATAAATATATAATTAAATATATTCTTATTAGTTATAATTTTTAATTTTCTTTCACATTTTATGATAATTTTAAATTTTAACAATATTTTTGTTATTATGATTGTTAATTATTTGTCTATATTTAATTTTTTTACAAATTTATCGTGAAATTGTTGAAGTTTGAATTTTTTTTTTTTTTTAAATATGTATATTGGGGTGTCCCGATCTCGTTCCCCGACTTTGATGTGAGGCGAGACGAAACATGTTTGTGAAGAGATTTTTATTTGTGGGATTGATTTGGAATTGGGGTGCCCCGACTCGAACCTTCCCAGTTGATATCCCTATATAAGATCTTTTATCATATGATAAGAATAGTGTCTCTATTTTTAAGATGTTAAATTCAATCATTGCTACTAACAAAAAATGATCGACAAGTTTTTTTTTCTTATATAAATTTGTATTTTTTATTTGGATAAATTTCATTGACACCGCGCGGCTACAACTTTGTATAATTTTGTCACCAACACCTCCTGAGGTTTCTACCGAATCTCATATTCACCCCCTCCTGTCAAAAGTAAGCTGTGTCAGACTACTTTGTGATGGTGAAAAGACCATGCTACCTTTTAACTTTTGACCTAACTTTTTTGAATACTAAAATTACCTATTTAACCCTGTCTAATGGACCAAAATGTCCTCAACTATGCTCTATTATTACATACCCATTTTAATGTCATTACATTATATATAAAGTTCACTGTTCCAATCTTCGATCTTATAACCAATGGCAATTCAAGCCTCTCGCTTAACCACATCTAAGACCGAGAGATACGTTGATAATAGGAGCAAGGACAATATTCGACAAGCCAACATCATTGCGGCCCGAGCTGTCGTTGATGCCGTCTGTACTAGCCTCAGCCCCAAGGGCATGGACAAGATGATCTCCACTGCCTCTGGCGAGGTCATCATCACCAATGACGGTGCACCATCCTCAACAAGATGGAGGTCCTCCAACTCGTCGCCAAGATGCTCGTCGAGCTCTCTAAGTCTCAGGGCATCGTTGCCGACGACGGTACCACAACTGTCGTCGTCATTGTCGAAGCCCTTCTCAAACAAGCCATCTCTCTCCTGAACAGCAGCATTCACCCCACTGTCATATCCGATTCACTCCACAAGGCCTCGCTTAAGGCCGTAGATGTCCTCACCGCAATGGCCGTACCAATCAAGCTCTCTGATCGTGACTCGCTCGTGAAGTTCGCGAGCACTTCGCTCAACAGCAAGGTCGTGAGTCAATTCTCTACGCTCAGGGAAATGCAGATGGGGTGTTTTTGGTGACTGTGGTTGAGATTGTGGTGGTGGTGAGGTTGTGGATTTGGTGACTGTGGTTGGGATTATGGTTGTGATGGTGGTGATTGTGGTTGGGATTGTGGATTTGGTGCCTATGGTTGTGGATTGTGGTTGTGGATTTGGTCATTGTGATTTAGGGATGGTGGTTGTGGTTAGTGGTGGTGCTTGTCGTTGGTGGTCGTGGTTGGAGGAGGAAATGGTGGTTGTCGTTGGTGGCAATGGTTAGAGGAGGAGATGAGAGAAAGAACAGTATATGACGGTCATGAGGGTAGTTTTGTCATTTTTTGATTTTGATATTTTTGTATTAAAATTCATTTAAATGATTAGGGGCAGTCATGACATTTTACTTATTAAAAAATTAAAAACTCTCACAGGGGGTGTTGGTGACAAAATTACACAAAGTTATAGCCGTGTGATAATACCTCAAACTTTAGGGGGTATCAATGATATTTACTCTTTTATTTTTAATGAAATAAGTTTCATAGCTAATTGAACATAACATCTCTTTAAGAATATTACTAGTGTGTAAATGGAGCAATAAATATTTCATTATTTAAATGTGCCAAGAAGTATACTCCTTTGAGTAGCTCACTAAATATAATATTGAATTTGAAAAAATAATAATTTTTGGAACGATGGAGATTGTTGAAGTATTGAGACGATAGTTTATATTCAAGGGATGCAAATATTTCAGCCATTTCCGTTATGATTCTATTACCACTCATTTGAAAAAAATCTGAGTTGGACGAAAAAAAGAAATTTCAAGAAAGTGAGAATTAGAGATTCATCTGAAATACTTTAAATTTTAATTCTCAGGGTAAATATTACTCACACCCCTGAGGTTTGCTGTTATATCACTCGGGTGAATAATTTGTCGAAACCTACTACACTCATGCCTCATGTCACAATTGTGCCACACGATAAGTTACAATTTTTCTCATCAATATAATAACCATATTTTATCAAAAAAAATATAAAGTAAAATGACCAAATTAACCCTTATGCATAAGGGTTGGATCCAACACTTTATTTCACTCCCATTTTTTCTCTCACCCCTATCACATCACCTTCTAGAGAGAATGATCGAAGCCTTAACTCTTCAAATGCCATCTAGGTCTCCTCTTCTCTTTACATCCTCATAATATAGGCAATTTCACCCTTCGTCGATCCCTTTACATTTACAAAATTTTGCCCAAATTTGGCTTCCCAAGTGGTCTTTTGCTAGACTCCATCAAATCATACTCTCACTCCTCTAAGGGAAGTTTCGTCATTGAGCTTGAAATGAAGATTGTACATAAGAGTCGTTGGTTCGTTGCTTTTGCCGAGCTCACATGTCGATGGAAGTTTCCCGTGTTATGTACAATTTGAGTATTTGGTCTATTATAAGAAGCGAATCATTGGGAGTCGTTGAATCGTTACTGTTGAACTAAGGTTTCCAACCAAGTTTATCTTAGCTATTTTGATGATAACAAAATATTGTGAATGTTAGGATTTAATGTCTACTTGAGTTTGTACTTAAACAGCTTGCATTCTGATAAGACTCAAAATAAGATAAGAAGATTAATGACACCTTGCAAAAGTATCCAAAGCTCACATTGATCATGTCCATCTATGTCCAAAAACTCATATCAAGGACATGACAAAAGGATGAAGGCAATAACATCAAAGAAAAAAGACTTTACCCAATGCACATCAAGATTAATGAAGACATTGAAGATTCGGTAGTTTAGTCTTGGTGAGTGCATATGTAATATTTGTAAAGTTACTTTAATGACTTACATGAAAGATTTAGGACCAATGCATACTATTCACATCATATCATGATTCTTTGGACACTTAGAATTAGGCCATGAACTTTATTTAAAATATCATAAGACATTTACTAAAGTTGAATTAGTTCAAGTTTTCATAAGTTTTGGAAGAACTCAACTATTGAGCCATAATACTAGGATCGTGTATTTTAATTATCATTTGGAATGGTCTCTAAGAATTATAGAAATAAGGCTTTAAACTTATATATTTAAATCATGAAATGACTTAGGTAATATTGAGATGATCTTCAATTGGGAATATCTTTAATCTCAATATTTACACTTAGAAAAGTCAAGGACTTTGAATCAATTTAATTAATACTATGTTGATGGTCCCTTGACACCTGCTTAGGCTTTGAACTAAATGGACTAATTCTTTAAAGCCTTTAAATTGATTGAAGCATGCATAAGCCTTAAATGATTTTATTAATTATTCCCAGCATGACTTGATCAAATTGATAAAGCCCAAAAGTTGCAAAGAATGGTCACAGAAAGATATAGTCAACTGATGCAATTTTCAGTGGCCTCCAAATTTTAACTCCATATAAGTGTAGTCAACTCATGATGATTTTATAGTCAATTACATTAAGTGCAGTCAAATCATGCGAATTTTATAGTTAACTACATTATAACATGTAGTCAACTACACCTTGATTTATAGTCGACTATATCACTTTCCAGTAGCTACATCGTTTCAATTCAGAAAGGCTTAGTCAACTAATGCCTAAAGTATAGTCAACTAATACTCCTTTTATAGTCGACAATATCTTTTGTTTTATATTAAAACGACTAATTTCAACTGCACCTACCGCATTTAATGCCCACCAAAAAGCTTTAACGATCATATTTTTTTAGGGCCTATAAATACACATTGTATTTGTATTGTACATATGTGAGAGACCACTACACCCATAATTGATAATCTGTTGTTGGTTGAATCTATCCTTAAGATTAGAATTCATATTCTATAGAGATAGTCATCACACTTGATCATATTCTTCAGAAGATCAATTCATTGTAGTATTTCATTCATTATTCTAGAGTTAAGGTTTCTTATTGATTCATCAATTGTAACTCTAGATTTGAGAGAGCTCTAAATTTGTATATCTTGTCTATTTGAGAGACATTCATTATATACATAATTTCTTATTCTTGAGAGAAGAAGACCAAGAGATTTGCTTGGCATGAGTAGCTTGAGAAAGCTTTGTAAAGGTTCTTTCTAAGCCTAGAAAAAAGAGAGGTTTCATTTAACCTAATAATGAGCGGATTGGGTAGCGCTCTTTGCCCGTTAGAGTGAGCAATGGTTATCTTTTAGCCATCAAAAGAGAAAGGAAGTCCAAGTTGTGCGTTTCGCAATGAAGTCTTGGTGAGGTGTTCACTAGAGCAAAGAAGCCCAAATATTGCACTTGACAATTGTAAATGTTTGTTTTCCATCCTTACGAGAAGCTAAATAGTGGAAATCTCAAGAGGTGCACTTGAGGTATGGAAGTACGCGACCAATGGAGGCGCCGAACCATGTAAACTGTGGTGTCTTGAGTTAGCATTTCTCTAACCCTTAACTCCTTTACTTAATAGCATTTCATATGTTTAATTTCATTATGCTTTATATATGAATACTATGAGTTTTTATGCTTTAATTTAAATAAGAAGGATGAGATGAATGTTTGGAGTATATGGATTGATTGAGTATTAATTTGATTATCCTTTTACCAATCAAGTTGCATACCACGTGTTTGATAGAATGTGCACAACACTACAAGCATTACATGTTGCACTTACATGAGCACTTACACTTATTGTATCCACTAGATCATTTAAGTACATAAGAGCCTTATAGATAGTGTATTTACATTTGCATTCTCACTTGTTTAATATATAAACTCACCAAGTGTTTGACAAAAGACCAAATAAGATTACTTTTATCAAAACAAGCCTAAACCAAAAAAGTTTCATTGTTTGCTTAGAGTCCCTATTCACCCCCCCTAGGGATAATTCTAGGGTAACAGTTACCGTTGTCGAGCTCGTAGCTAATGATGCAGAGGGCAGGACAGATCCTCTTATTGCCAACAATAGAGATTGTAAATGGGTTTGTTGGTTTCTTTTTGTCAGTGTCTTCATTTTTGATAATAAATTCTTTGGTAAGAATTATAGAGAAGGAGATGGGTTGTGTTTTGTGACTTAGAAAGAAATATTCACTATACTCCTCTCCCTTCTTTAATGGGTTATGAGAGGTCTATTTAACAAGTTACAAGAAAGTCAAGCTCAATTGAGTGTTTGAGTATGAATTGAAGGTTTGGTTGTGTGAGATGGTGTTCATCTATCACATTTTTACATTCCAAATTGTGTAAATAAAATTAATTCATGAATTTGTGTGATAATAATTATGCTATATTTTTGTAGAAAAATGCATCATGGTTTAAGTATATTATAAATCCTTGTAATCAAAATAATTCTTAATTGATTTATATACATATATACAAGTAGGTTCTCCAATCTTTTTCTCTTTATATATACTAACTATCTACAGACCCCTCCGCCACCGCAATCAGATTATGCGCCACGACATTTCCATTCTCAATTCATCTTGTGAGAGAGGCAGGATTTTCAGCAAGTTGGAGGTTTGGGGAGACACAACAACAACAGAGGTGGTGGTTGGAGGAGGGTTCGCCGATGGGTTTTGTTAACCAAGTGTTGACCCTAGAGGGAGGGGGGTGAATATGGTCTATAATAACCACATATAATTTTTGAATTTAAATAGAATATATGACTAAATAAAATTCTTCTATTATGCAATATAGGTAAGATAAGTAATTGAAGCAATTCAAGCACAATATAAAGAGATAGAGATAGAGAAATCAAACGCCAATGGCATGATGATTTTTGCGAGGTTCAAAATTCCTACTCCTCGGCTCAAGACCCCTCTTGAGACTTCCTGAACCCAATATGACACCTCCTTATAGGTGGAAAACAAAACCTTCTTACTAAGAGAAACTCCTACTCCTAGCCTTCTTTGGGTCACACCAACCCTTGCTAAAGGAACAACCTCCTCTAGATTTTCTTTGGATCAAATCGATCCTTTTGAGTGGAAGAAGTGTTTACAAATGTAACTCTCAATATAGATGAATACACAAGTGTAAGCTCACAAGACTAGAACATAAAATAAATTCACAAGATGAAGCTCAAGTCTCTTGAATAATTTTTGCAAGATAGTAGATGAATGTATTGAATGCTCAAATTATGTGTATTAAAGCCTCTTCAATGTATATGAGCATTATATAACCAGAGCCAGCTGAAACAAGGTGGTTAGAGTAATTCGAAGAGCATTAAATGCATAAAATAGCCGTTGGATTCAAAATCTGCTACTATCGGTCGACTGATGAACATTGTTTTGGTCAGCTTTAGTTAGCTGAAACATTTTAGCTTCCCCTGTTTTGCATAACCTACTAGAGTAAATTCTAGTTTTTACTAGCCGTCTGATGGGTTTCATCAGCTGGCTGATAACATTGTTTCGATCGGCTGAAGCTATGCTTCCAGTTTTCCTTGTTTTGCACAACTTACTAGAATAAATTCGAGATTTAGTCAGCCATTTGATGGAACCCATCAAACGATTGAAACTCTAAAAATATGAGTTTTGCATTTTTGAAAGGTTTGAATGTTCAAACACATTTATAGGTCCATGAAGGTATAGAAGTGATGCTCAAAACCTATTGTATAATTGATGAAAAATCAAGTATAAGTTAAAAAACATTTTTATGCATGATCTTTGAAATTTTTGAGCTTCATAGGAATTCAAATATACTTTGACATAAATTCCTAAGCACTCACCATCCCATCTACTGCTTTCTTCAATGTGGATTGATCGATTGAGCTTTTGGAGATTTCATTTGTTTGTTTGAATTGCTTTCTTGAGCTTGAATGACTTTGAAAACTTGAAAGCTTCTATTTTGATGTTCTTCAATTTCAATACACTTGAACATGTATGTGATACACTTTTGAACTTGAAGTGTTTGGAATTGGATTCGATTCTTTGAGCCTTATTTTTTTATTTAATCAACTAAAACAATCACTTAATGTAAACATTAGTGTTGAAAACACCATTAATGGTTTGTAATCATTAAAATTACTAGATTACCCTTAGGTTAACACCTTTGGGTCAACAATCTCCCCATTTTTTATGAAGATAAAACATTGATGTGTTCTATGATGTGAGGAGTGCATTGAAAAATGCTCCCCTTGTCAGTATGCAAATAATTGATATAGAGTGCGAAAGAGTTTACATTTCAATTATATACATGATTTGAAATAATGTGATTATTTGACATTTAGGCATGCAAAGCAACATTTATCGATTACGGCACAAAATTCATAGAAAATTGAAACTTCATTGATATTTATACTTTCAAATTCAAAGATAGTCAATACATAAGCATAAACATCAAAACATAAACATAAGCTAAGCATAAACATCAAAACATAAGCATAAGCAAAATATATCAAAAAGTGAATCTTCCATCAATTTTTCTCCCCCTTTGTCAAATAAAAAAGGCGGGAGGTCCAAGCCATAGCAGATGTCTGAGAGATTTTCTAAATGTTTTCCAACTTCTCTGGCTATCTCCTCAATTTGCTCGCTAAGGTCATCCACTTGGCTTGTCGAACTCTTAAAATGGTAAGCTTGTCAACCTTCTTTGCCAAATCATCTAATTTCTTCTCATTTCACTTGATGATGGCTAGGTTTTCAGCTAGCATGTCTCTAATATCTTGTGAGAAAGGAAATGAGCCAACTCTAGGAGGTAGGACAGTCACAGGAGGTGAAGGGGGAACTTCAGCCTCTATGGGCTATTCTCTTTCCATTTCTTCCTCTTTTTCTTCCCCGTTCTTCATTCTCTTCAATGTTAGCCCCTTCTACAAACCTAGGATCATGCCAATGGTGATCTTTATCCATTTGTAATTTCATAATCCTCAACATAGTGGAATTAATTTTGTCCCTAGGTCCATGAGTGACCGAGTTACAAGCATTCAAATTAATGCCCTTAGCAGTAAAGATTCGAGTGAGTGGCATGACATAGTAAAGATAAACTCCACTTTTCTTGCAATTGAGCATGTGGTAGTAGATTAGAAATAAAAGATCGAATCTCTTACCATTAAGTACACACCACACAAGAAAGGCTTCCATGAATGATACATCCGAGTGGCTATCGAATTTAGGAAAAATCATATACATAATGATGTTGTACATGAGTCGAGCTTCCACAGTTAATTGGTTTGATTTCATTTTCATGATATTAGTGGTAGTTCTATCATAACTCATTTGACAAATGGCATCCAAGGGATTGAATCATTCGCCTTCATACCAAATGCGGGAGGTATAGTATTGAATTTCTCATTTGGGAAGGTTGAGAAGCCTTCGGATAGTGCTTGATCAATTAAAATATCAACACCAGCAACAAATGAGTATAAAGTTGAGACCGGGGCATCTTCTATTGATATTATGTGAGCATAGAATAGCCTCACTAGTTTTAGATAGAATGGAATGTCTATAGACACAAAATCACCTAAGCCGATTGCATCAAACAAATCATAGGTGTTGAGATGAAGAGATGCACATGCGGAGCGTGTGAGAATCTTACCCTTTGCTACGGTGCAATTAAGATATTTCTTCTCATATGTGAGATGATAATCCTTGGACTTGAACCATCAGATGTGAGAAATGGGTGAATGACCAGTATGAGCTGATGTCATAGGTGGTGAAGGACTTGATTGGGATGCTTCGTGATCATGAGAAGCTTTAGCTTTCTTCTTTGATTGTGATGCCTTCTCGGGATTTCTTCTAGGAGGCATGGTCGAGTGAGAAGGAGAAAAGGGATGAGAGATGTTGGAAAATGGGTGAAATAGCCCTAAATAAATCGATTAAAACACTTCAAGAGATGCAATTGATCCCTTAAATGGAATAAAACCAAGCTTGAATTTGTACCTTGGGGTTCGCCAAAGATGAAGGAGAAATATTCCTCAGTCGGCTGGAGCTAGGAGGGAAAATGGAAAATGAATTGAACTTGGGTTCGCGACTTAAACCAACCCAGAATGCAATTTCAGTCGGCTGAACCGAAAATGATATCATCAACATATACTTAAATGATTAACAAATGTCCACTTATGGTTTTGGTAAAGATAATGTTATCAATTTTTTCTCTAATGAAATCATTTTTAAGTAGAAAATCACTTAATCTTTCATACCAAGCTCTTGGAGCTTATTTTTAAGTCATATAGGGCTTTTGACAATTTGAAAACATGATTTGAAAAAGGAAAAATTAGATTTTGGTGACTAATCCTAAACAAAATTACTCTAAAGTGACTATAAAGTCCGAAAAAGATGAATAGTTACCAAAATTGAAACTTAATTGCTAATGAGTGACCATTCGAAATTAATTTGGTAAAAAAAACACTTCATATTTATTAAACATTTTCAAAATAATTTTTAAATGATGAAATTACCATTTAATATAAAGATAAACTCCTTGAATTCATTCTCCTTTCTCTTTCTCGTTCATCATTCTCATTTTTTCTTTTTTAATTTATCAGTCTACTAATTAAAAAGATAGTTTTGATATATATGTGAACAGTTAATGTTTTGATTCTTGATTAATAATATATCTATCAGCTTGCTCTAAAATAATGCTAACTACATCTATTCAACCCCTCTATAGGTATTCACTCTACTTTCGCACAGAATTCACAAGATTTAGTTTATTCTACTTCCACACATAACTCACAAGATTCAGTAGATTGAATTGGATAAACCTTTAAAAGATATATGGTACTTTACGTTAGAAATTTCATTTTGTTAAAAAAAAAAAATTGTGCAAAATTTTTAATATGACAAAAGAAAAGAATTCTTATAGATATAAATTGTATAGAAAACACTGTGCAAAACAAGACTACTATTAGAAAGAAACAAAATCACTACAAGATCCAACTATATGAGAAAAAGATTTTAATTTTTGCCGCTCTAAATTATTGTTTCTTATTCTAATTGTTATTCCAATATTCTGGTTGCCATCACCAAATAACAACTTCTAGCATCACTTACAAATAAATAATAATAAAAAAATCCACTTTTACACATTATTTAAATCCAATTTTACAGTAAATAAGAATATAAATAATACAATATCTGAAAATAAAAATAAATAATTATTAGTTAAAAGTTCTTTCTAAATATTTATTTGGCAACTTGAAAGAACGACTCCTTATGAGGCAACTCTTGAAGTAAAATGTTCAATTGAGATTAAAGCAAAGGGTAAATTTGTCCAATTATAAATAATTTATTAGAAGAAATATATTTATGTAATAAGTGATCCAATGGTCACTCATTAGCAATTAAGTTTCAATTTTGGTAACTATTCATCTTTTCTGGACTTTATGATCACTTTAGAGTAATTTTGTTTAGAATTGGTCACCAAAATCTAATTTTTCCTTTGAAAAATCAAAATTTCAAAATCTAGTGGTTATTCAACAAACACTTCTTCTCTTAGGTCATTTAAAAAAGCGCTTTTTACATCCATTTGAAATAATTTAAAGTTCTTTTTGGAAGCAAAAGCAAATAGCATTCTAATGGCTTCTAATTTAGCTACGGGTGCAAAGGTTTCTCTATAGTTAATTTATTCTTCTTGATTATAACCTTGAGTAACAAGTCTTTCTTTGTTTATGGTAATGACTCCTAATTCACCCTTTTTGTTTCTAAAAACCTATTTGATACCAATGATGGTTTTTTCCTTAGGTCTAGGAACTACTACTTGATTTCTTTCAAATTGATTTTGTTCCTCTTGGATTGCAAGAATCCAAGACTCGTTAATTAACAGTTATAATTAAGAATTGTTCATTTGTGCAAGTATATAGAAAGAAACTATCTTGATCCAATTCATAACTGATGTTTTTTTTTTTTTTTTTTTTGTATAACTATTGTTGTATTTGATCAAATCCTTATAAAAAAACTACCTTCTACAGTTTTGATCAT